>CM077015.1:90524619-91795157 GCA_039090855.1 Macrothele yani
GCATTATTTTAAGAAGAAAATATTTCAAACAAATTTATCGACGGAGTGGTATCGGTCCATGAAAAAAGCTTTTCAATCGAGATTTTAGAAGCTCAGATTTTGCTGCAAATGCATCAGAAGCAGAAATTAACACTTACGCCCCCTGGTGGTCAAATTATGTTTTACCAAAAACCAGAATTTATATACAAATGATTTCCCATCATTAATGTATCCGCTGCAAAAAGAGTTTTTCAAATCGGAGTTTTAGAAGCAGAGATATCGGGGAAAACACAATTACTTTTACGCCCTTAGCAGAAAATATATGTGTAACTTGAAAAAATGACTATACCTAAAATAGTCTGCGACGTAAGTGGAATCGAAAGGTAAAAAAAAAATTTGAATCTGATGTTTAGAAGCAAATATATGGAATAAAATGTAGTTTGAATTCGACATCATCTGCATTTACGCCCTATAGCGGCGAAATTGTGTATTGTACAAAAAAGCGAAACGAAGGATATCCTTTCAAGTTTCCGAATGCAAAAAGAATTTTAGAAATCGGATAAATAGTTGCAGACATATCGTGTCCACAGACGAACGGACAACCCGATAACATAAGCACGATCTTTTTTTGCAAAAGACGTGCTAAAAAGTACCATATGCTGTTATGTTTGTTTTTCAAATCCTGTGAAAACGTCTGGTAGATTTTTGACAACTAGGTTTTTTTCATAGTATGGCATATGGCATGTAAATAACAAGAAAAAAATGGTTGTTATATTTTATACCGCCATTTTGTCATAAGCGGCCATTTTGTTTGTTCTATGGGATAAAACAGCATTGTGTACATATATTAATGTATATTAATATTAATATACATTAATATTTCGTGGTTTCCTAAATATGCTTTCCTTTGAAATTTGCTGGTGTTGCTGATTTCATTTCATGCTGTTGCTGATTGGTTGATTTGTATTTACTTGTATTCATTTTTTTGTTGTTGCAGATTGTATGCTACCTTGGCAGCTGACTAACGCACTGATGAACGGACCACCAGAAAAAAAAAAAAACAGAAGAAAAAAGACTGACCTGAAAAACAACGGAAGAAAAGAGAAGTCACCAGCCTGAAGAATCCGTTTACCAAAGAGTTTAAAGTGTTGTTGCATTGCGAGCGCAGTATGGTGAAGTTGAATACGTTGCGATGAACGAAAGTCTAAAGCACGTATCGCCACAATTATTGAAAGCCAAGAAAGTTGTGCGGCATGTTGCTTGTTATTCAAATACCACAAACAAAACACTCATATCTCGTGCTGAAAAGCGGCATGAAAAAGGTCTACCTTTGGCCTTTACCAAAGCACTTCGTCGCATCTGGTAAAGGCCAAAGGTAGACCTTCCACAACAAATCCTTTGAATAACCCGGCTCAACCTGTGCAACAAAGAGTAGCACGCTCACAGCTCCCCGTGTAAGATAAAATGAAGTGTTTCTTTTGCCAGTTAGAAACCAAAGAAGTAACATTCACCTGTAGAAGTGGCAACATAGGAGTACCGCTTAAAGATATAGTATCAAAGTCTGATAATTATCAGTGGAAAATTAATTATAGTGCTGCTGTTGAAAAAGGGGATGCACTATCAAGGTATTTCATATATCATAGAAGTTGTATGACCAGCCTATGGAAGAGATACTGCCAGACAGAAAATGTTTCCAAGAAACCATCCGACACTAACAAACACCTCCAGCAGACCATATCATTCATTGCAGAGCAAATATATTAGCTAACTGAATGATAAAATGCCATGTGGCGAATATGTCACAATAGAAAAGCTCTACGGCATTTCTTATGAAATGTTAATACATCCTCTATTAGCAATTCTTCCCGTTTGTTATCATATCTATCTGTATTTTTCGACAAACTCAATGGAATTTTTTACAGATGTTTTGTTCGAAGAAGCCGTTAAAGTGGATAGTTTTGAAGATAGAAACTTGACCAACTTATGTGTAGCTGAGCCGATATTGCTGACTATAGGACGGAAAGGCTTCTTCGAACAAAACATCTGTAAAAATTCCATTGAGTTTGTCAGTCGACTAAAACGACATCCGCTAAAGGATCAGTTCATGTTATCCTTCGATGTGAATTCCATGTTTACAAGTATCCCTCTGAATGGAGCCCTCGAATCATTGAAAGCTAGTCTCACTGAACATCATTTCAGCCAACCGGAAGTAGAAGATATTTTGAGACTAGTGGAAATTTGTACCAGACAAAACAGTTTCGTTTTTCGTGGAAGAGTTTTCCAACAGACGGAAGGCCTTGCAATGGGTAGCCCACTGTCGCCTATTTTATGCGAAGTCTGTATGCGTCACATTGAGGACAAACTCTTTCAACTGGTTACATTTGACTTATGGATTCGATATGTAGATGATACCTTTGTTCTCTGGAACGGCATAAATTCGGAAATACCTAAATTAGTTGAACTTATCAATTCAATTGATCCTCATATACAGTTTACATACGAGACTGAAAATAATGGCTGCTTACCATTCCTTGACGTTCTTGTGTCACGCTCTGAAGGATCCTTTATAACAACAGTTTATCGAAAACAATTTGCTGTTTCCTTACCCCCACATGCAAAATCAAATCACCCATGGAAACCGAAAGTCTCTGCCTTCTACGCATACGTATATCGTGCAATACATATATGCTCAACTGGGGATTCCTTGCAAAAAGAGCTTGAGATTCTTAAACGAATTGCTATACACAGAGGATATAACGATTCCATTATAGACAAAGCTGTCAAAAAATTTAAAAAACCGAAGCCTGCCTGCTCACTCACCCCAATAGACAACCCAATTCGACAGAATTGGGTGATTATCCCATTTGCTCCACAGATTTGCTTCAGAATTTCAAAAATCCTCAAGAGTTTTAATTTCAAAGTTATTTTCAAACCCATAAACAAGATACATTTTTACGGATCAAAAGACTACGTCGAGGACATAAATTCATGGGGAATTTATCAGATACCTTGTGAATGTGGACTTTCATATATAGGACAGACCCACAGGGCTTTAAATTTCCGTGTGAAGGAACACAAGACCTACGTACGGAACTGTGAACTAAAAAAGTCGTCTATAGCCCAACATTGTCACGAAAATAACCACAAATTTTAGTTTGAAAACGCTACGCTCATTGATAAACCTGATTCGACTATCAAGCTGAATGTATTAGAAGCTTTCCACATATAACGGAACTCTTTGCAGCTTGTCAACGACATGACGTCGACTCCATTTCTTTCAAGCGCGTGGAAACAACTCACCAAAAACCATGACCGTCAGAACTCTTATGATGTCACAATGATTTGAATGTTTACGCTCCATTCGTCCTGATGATGTCGAGCCAATAGCTCTGCAAAACTATAGTCGATATATAATAAACCTTTGTTTGTGGTAAACATTGGTATTTTTATTTTATCTCAAAACCACAAGTTTTGTAGTCATAAATTATATATAGTGAAACTTTATCTATCTATTCCTTATTTATGAATGAAAATAACATAAATCTTTCACCGGACAAGACTCTGGGGCCACATGTAAAATCCAGAAATCCAGGGCTGTCTCGGTGCACGAAAGAGTCTTCAGTTCTAGACTACTTCTTGCGAGTGTAATATCAGAAAGACCCAAACTTTTGTGCGTCTACTGAAAATTAAGGATGCACTTAGTCATCATTTAGGCCTTAGTCACTCATTTAGTCCGTTAATATTTCACTCAAGCTGTGTGAACATCATATCTCTGTAACTATTAATCCGATTTGAATTTTCCTTTTATTTTGGGGTTTATTTCCGTGAGCAACTTCATGGGATATAAGCAGTCTCTGGTCCCTAATTAGGGACCACTGGTTCCAGGGAAGGGATAGAGCCAGTGCCGTAAGAAAAGCGCATCACCCATGCCTCATCCGGATCTCGAACCAAGACCCATCTATGACGAACGGTCATAAGCCAGCGCGAGTCCACTGTACCACCGAGAAAATGTTTCCTTGCAATCGGTAGCTTGAACTGTGAGAATCACGATACTTACCTTTTGATCTTTCTTTGATGCAAAACTTCACCGCTAGTTGAAGTAAATACAAATGCTACCGAATTTAAGATATATTTCATTCGGTAACATTTCTTCTAAGAATCAGAGTGAAGTAATTAATTTTACCTCGATACTTTGATGAAGTCCATTCTGCTTACATTTTTTTTTCAAATGATGCATTGTTTTCCAGATATATCACATGAGCCCCGATATATCTGCTTCTAAAGGAACAATTTAAAATGTTGCGTTGGATAGAGTTTTTGTTGAAGAAGGTTTTGCATTTAAATTCTGATTTTTCCTAACGAACGGTTTCGCCACTGGGAAGCTTAAGTGCGTGCGCCGCCCCGGTGGCGCAGTGGTCTAAGGCGCTGGCCTCTGATCATTCGTCCGTAAAGGGTCCGGGTTCGAATCCCGGTCAGGCATGGATGTTGTGTTTGTCTTACGGCACTGGCTCTCTCCCTTCCCTGGAACCAGTGACCCTAAATTAGGGACGGGCGACTGCTTATAGCCCATTGAGTTGCTCATGGTAGTCGTTAAACCTCCAATAATAAAAAAAAAAAAGTGCGTGCTTCTGTTTTCGTTGCTTTTGCAGCAGTATCTGCTGCTCCTAAAAAGTCAATTGATTGAATAAATACTTCTCCGTTCATATAACTGCCTCAACGTAACACATTTTGTGCATACCTTATGCTCACAATACGTACAGTTTTCCCGCCAGGGGCGGTATATATAAATCTTGTTTTATTCGATATTTCTCCTAGCTGATACATCACGAGTCACGTATTTTTCTCAATTTCTCTGCTTTTGAATGTCCAATTTGAAAAATTCCACAGTGGATACGATGCATTTCGCGCAAGATTTGACATATATTCTTGTATTTTATAGTGTACAGTCCTAAGGCTAGGTTTCGTTAGTTTGTATTTCCATTTGCAACTGTCTCTTCGCTTCCAAATGTCCTGTTGAAAATAATTCCTTTTATAACGTATGCCAACGATAATAATGGTTCCAAGATTATGCTCTTTAAATAATGTACAGTTTTTCTCTATAGGGTGTATATACACTGGTGTGCAAAAATTAACGACGAAGAGGAGAAATTAGCATAACAGCGGAACGAGCAGGCAGAACGGACCGAAAGACCACTCAGGAGATAGACTAGGGTCCGGTACGGTAGGGCATGTGCAATATGCAGCATGACGTAGGGGGGGGTCGGAAGGGTATAAAGCACACGGGCGGTGTACGCTCAGCAATTCGGTGAAAGCTATTGCACGGTGTACATCGGTTTGAACGACGTCGAGTTGCTGCCACCGCGTAATATGGCCAACAGGCAATCCAGTAGACGACATCCGGATGACTTTACCCGAGGTCGCGTCATTGGGAAGTTGGAAGAAGGTCGAAGTGTGACTAGTGTAGCCGAGGAGTTCGGGATCGCTCACAGCATCGTTTCATGAGCTTGGAGAGCATTTCAAACGACAGGAACAGCTGTCCAAGAGTTTAGCCGTGATCGTCCACGAGCAACCACGGCGGCGGACGACCGGTATATTGTCATACAAGCGAGAAGAGACAGACGACAGACAGCGGGAAAAATCGCAAGGTACATGCAAGAGACAACTGGACGTCCGTTATCGCGTTTTACCGTGGCCAGGAGGCTGCACAAAGGTGGTCTATTTGCGCGACGACCAGTACGGTGTGTGCCATTAACGCCTGCTCATCGGAGACGGCAGTTTCTGTGGTGCCAGGAACACAAGAACAGGACACATCAGCAATGGGGTCGAGTTCTCTTTACGGATGAGAGCCGATTTATTTTGACGAGCGATTCTGGACGTATACACATCTGGAGAGAGCAGGGAACACGCAATTACACCCCCAACATCATCGAAAGGGGACGGTTTGGAGGTGGTGGAGTTCTCGTTTGAGGCGGTTTCATGCTTGGTAGCCGTACTGACCTCCACATTTTCCAAGGACGTTCAGTCACTGGTGTCCGCTATTGCCCTGAGGTTCTTCTGTCTCACGTGCGTCTGTTTAGAGGTGCTGTGGGTCCTGAGTTCCTCTTCATGGATGACAACGCTACACCTCATCGTACAGTGGCTGTCGCAGAGCTGTTGGAGAGGGAAGATATTCAACGCATGGATTGGCCCGCAAGATCCCCGGACCTAACTCCAATCAAACACGCGTGGGACCTTCTCGGGAGACGCTTGGCAGCACGTCACCAGCCGCCAGCAACGATTCCGCAGCTGCGATTGGTGCTACAAGAGGAATGAGCAGCGATGCCGCAACAGCTCCTTGACAACCTCGTTCTCAGCATGGACAGACGTTGTAAATCCTGCAACGCAGTCAGGGGTGATCATATCCCATACGAAAGACTGGATTTTTCTTGGCAGCCGCCTGTCACATGGACGTTTTTGTCTTCTGTCCAGTTGTGCTCGAATCTACCTTTTTAATAAAGTGCCTTTGTATCCTTTGGATTCCTTGTTTGGACGGTTTTGCTCACTTGTCCTATATTCTTACATCTTGGGGATCTTATGGTATGATTTGAGTCGATGTGGAGCACCTCTGCACAACGTTACATTCGAAAAACCGTCTCCTCCGTAATTTTTGCACGCCAGGGTATAAAAAAGCCCTTTTCTCCCTATTTCTGCTTCGTGTTAGAAAAAGTCTGTTTCCGTCGCATAGCTTTAACTATTTAGAATATTTTGGATATATTTTACCTTTTTATGATTAACAGTTCTGTCATCTGGGTGTTAGCGCATATTTGTGTTCGAAAGTATATCTTCGATTCTAAAAATCCCTTGGGAAAATCCTTTCTTGGAAGGATATTCTTCACTATGAAAAATATTTGTTTTCATTTTCTTCTTCAAATAGCGCACAGGTTTTTAAAAATTCGGTTAGCTTGGGATATCTTCAGCTATGAGGAATATTTCGTGTACAGTTCGTGATTTTCTGTAAACATTTAAACATTTATACCATTAGTGGGCGTGTGATGTATGCTCCAATTTGACCTTCCTTTTGAGTCTTTGTGTTCTTATGTAAATTTGGTTACTTTTCGTTAAAGATTTTTCAAACTTAATTCCAAAGATTCTTGCCCGACGAATTTGAGTTTGGCAACACCTGACAACAAGTGGAACTGCGATCTACGTAGACAGAATCAAAAGATAACAGCCGTTGTGTTCAACGATCTTGAGGCAATTTTTACGCAATGTTATCGAAGTTTGTGTTATGAGACAACGCTGTCGATGTTATGGGCCAATGTTATCAGACAATGTTATCAAGACAGTGTTAGTAAAGCAATCTTTTGAGAAAGCATTGAGAGATCGATTTATATGAGTATAGTTACATCATTTTATGCTGTATGAAGTCTAACAAATTTTCGACCTGTCCTCTGATGAATTTATTGCGACGCATCTTATTTGTGCTACGAAGTCCTGTTAGGAATTGAAGTGCTTTTGGAGATAATAAATACGTGGATTTTATTCAAAAGTACAGCCTTGTTACTCAATCCTGGTCATTATTTATTAAAGGGCATTATTAGAAGGTTACGCTGTAATTAAGAATTTCAGCGACAACTGACGTTGAAGCTATCCGTATTCAACGAAAAGTTTCTTTAACGTTAAGTTAAGCTTGAGTGTGTTACAGAGAAGTTAAACCTAGTGAGTTCTAACCTTTTACTTGCAGTAAATCTAACTTAAAGAAAAAGTTACAATGAACTAAAACCTCCATTCAAATATTGAAAATTTGCATTTGGTGGCCGAATGTATTGTAAACAATGAGTCCAAACGGTGCTAAACAATTTGCCAACTCTTTTGATCTGGAATGTAATACAGTGCCGCTTGATTCACATTCCAGTCTTAGACGACGCAATATGTACCGGGTTTGCGGCTTTACCTTCTCTGATGGTGAGTTTGCAGACTTTGATAACCCCAAAATTCCAGCCGCGCTGTCTGACTTTGGGATTAATACTCAAGAATTCCAAACCAGACCTGGGTTTACTCAATCTATGCTGGCGGCAAGGAGCCCAATATTGAGCCACACAATGTGCTATATGCCGGCTCAATCAGTTTGAATAGCAACGGCGGGTCCCTGAAGATTTTACAGGATATCGAAGATCAATTCGACCTCTATAACATTCCTAAAGACTGTAAAATACAAATATTGTAGTAGGCACTTGTCTTAAGATGGACGTCAAGTAATTTTGCTTCCTATACTTCCAATGGAAAAACTTCTGTACACATTTTCTTCACAATTAATGCGTTCCCGAGGATGAAAATTTGAACATCGATTAAAATAGCTTCATTTTATAACTTGGAATACTTTATATTTTCTAAAACATAACCATAATTATGCAATCCAACATTTATTTGTTTACTGACGTCATCAAAGTGCAGGTCGTGGCATCTTTTTACTGGTTTCAAAACCACCAAAGGAAACGTTATTGATTTTTAATATAATTATGGTTATGGTTTAGAAATATTAAGTGTTCCAAGTTATAATATAAAGTTATTTTAATGGATGTTCAAATTTCCATCCTTGGGAACACACTAATTGTGAAGGATATGTGTACAAAAGTTTTTCCATTGGAAGTATAGGAAGCAAAATTACTTGACGTCCACCTTAAAGACGCTGCTAAAACGTGGTATCGCCTGTGGCGAAAGCTAAGGGACATTATATGATAACTTCGGTTTCGATTTTCTCTAAGTGTTCTCCTGTGGTTTGAACAAAGCGGGTATTGCACAGAAGCTGTTCTCCAGGAAGCAAAAATCTACTGACAGTTCGGAAACATCTGACTGTCTTGTAGCAAGTTCCATCTAAACATTAAAACATCACAGACGTAAATAGCTATTACTGCTTTTAGATATTTTACCTATGATAAAATTATGATTCTTTTCCCTCTCGTAACTGGTTCCATTGAATATGAAGAACACTGCTCACATTATGCATTTTAAAAAATGCGCAGTTTTTCACCCAGGGTGTAAATTCATTATCTTTTTTGTTGAATTTTTCCTCTTTCTAAAACTCAGTTGTATGCAGTTTTGTTTACAACCTCAATGAGTGATCCTGAGTGAACACCAGTTTGGGTCAATCACTTACAGGTAAAAGATAGAGATGTTGCCATGTTTGAGTACAAACTATAGATGAAACATACATGTGCTTTTAACTGTTACTTGCAAATATAACATGTGTTTCCAAACTGTCTACTAAAAGTTTGTGCAAATGGTATTCCGTAATTTGGAAAGTACACTGACGGAAAAAAATCCCAACACCAAGAAGGGGTTGTGTTAGATAAACGACAGTTGGTAGGCGGTGAGAGTACATCTGTAAGATGACGTCTATGCAAATTTCGCTCTCGGAGCATACGTGTGGCGCTAGTAGCGCCCCTCGGAACATGCAAAGCAGGTTTGCTGTAAATACGCGCTGTAACGTTCGTGAGTGTTAGTTATCGTTGAGATTCGACGTAGTGTGTTGATGTTAGTCAAGAATGCCTTTAAGAAGACAAAGAAGCCATTATCAACAGCTCACGGAGTTTGAACGAGGTTGTGTAATAGGGCTACGAGAAGGTGGATTTTCTTTCCGCAATATTGCAGAACGACTTGGCAGGAATGTAGCCACTGTGCATGATTGTTGGCAGCGGTGGTCAAGGGAAGGTTCCGGCCAGCAACGTGGCACTGCTGAGGGGGAAGACCGCAGTGTACGGCGTATGGCCGTGGCGCATCGCACCGCGTCTGCGGCAGCAATTCGCGCTGCAGTTGCCACCACACTGACACAACGAACTGTTACAAATCGGTTACTTGAAGGACAGCTCCGAGCCAGACGCCCTGTAGCGTGCATTCCACTTACTCCAAACCACTGCCGTTTGCGACGTCGGTGGTGTCAAGCTAGAGCTCATTGGAGGACGGAGGGGAGATCTGTTGTGTTTTCTGATGAAAGCCGGTTCTGCCTGGGTGCCAGTGATGGCCGTGTGTTGGTTAGAAGGAGGCCAGGTGAGCGCCTGCAACCAAATTGTCTGCGGCCGAGACACACTGGACTTACACCTGAAGTTATGGTCTGAGGAGCAATTTCGTATGACAGCAGGAGCCCTCTCGTGGTTATCCCACGCACCCTGACGGCACAGTTGTACGTCGGTCTGGTGATTCAACCTGTTGTGCTGCCATTCATGAACAGCATTCCAGGGGGTGTTTTCCAACAGGATAACGCTCGCCCGCATACCGCTGTTGTGACCCAACATGCTCTACAGAGTGTCGACATGTTGCCGTGGCCTGCTAGATCACCAGATCTTTCACCAATCGAGCACCTATGGGACATCATTGGACGAAAAGTCCAGCGTCACCCCCAACCAGCATTAACCGTCCATGTATTGACCGACCAAGTGCAACAGGCATGGAACTCCATTCCACAAACTGACATCCAGCACCTGTACGACACAATGCATGAACGTTTGCGTGCTTGCATTCAACATTCTGGCGGTTACACCGGTTATTAGTGTACCAGCATTTCACATTTAAAATGGCCCTTCTCGCGCTTACATTAAGCTGTGATCTTGAAACCTTAATTGATTAAATATGTTACCTATACAAATGTATTGCCGCCATTTCATTTCTCTACAACTATTTTTTCGTGGTGTTGGGATTTTTTTGCGTCAGTGTATTTCCAATTTTTATATAGGCTGTAGATGTAATTTGAGTACGTGTGTTTTCGTCATTTCTCTCAAATGAAAACATATGACTCTTTCCATTTTTTCGCGAAATTTTAATCACGTTTTATCATTCGGAAAACATTTTATGCAGAAACATCGAAAAGTGTTAATGTCCAACAAATTGAAACGAAGCTGAAGAATTTAACAAAACCACACGTTTCTAATATTCTTTTTCTCCAAATTCTAATATTCGTTTTCTTTAAATTCTAATATTATTTTTCTTTCATTTCCGCCAATTCCCTACATAGCGAACAAAATTTAAAAAAAATTGGAAAAACATGCAAGACGAAAGAATATGCGAAACTCAAATTACTATGGTTGTGGGAGTTATTCGAAAGGAAACAAGAAATGGCAATATCCGAATAGAAAGAATATTCATTATGATTTTTTCAGCGCGAGCAACATCATAAAATAAAAAGTCAAATATCAAAGCACGGGGTTGCTTTAGGACAACATTGATATAGTCGAACATAGGTGCTTCAATTCCTAGCGTAATGATAGAAACAGAGCTCATACTGTTGCTAACTGACTAGTTTTTTCCCCTGAAAGCCATTTATCACGGCATTCATCCAGAAAGATCCACCAAATCTGGAAACTGGGATTGAGAAATCGAAAGGCTGTTGTAGCTTTTAGCCTTCAGGGTTGATGAAAATGGATATGTCATCGAAATAGATGTGTGACAGAGGCATTTTGGGATGGCAGAACGGGAGATAGAGAGAGAGCTGAAAAAATGTATGTTTTTCTGGTTATCTGAAGCGTCAAGCAAAAACAATAAATCATGCCTGAGAAATAGATCAGGGACTCATGAAACTGACAAATCAAGGAGTTGAGGTTTGCTGTAAGTCTCACTATGTTGCTATACAGTATAAGGAAATTTGCGTGCACAGATAAACGTTGAGCAAAGCTGTCGACGATGGCCAAAATGATTTAATAGTTAAAAAATACACTCACGGACAATGAAATTTGAGCACCAAGAAGGAAGCATAGGATTGAACTGACATTTTATGGACGTTATGCTACAGATGAATGCAGGGGCGGATTTCCCACTACACGCGCGCCTAGGGCCCCAGAGCTTGAGGGGCCCCGAAAACGTATAATTGGATTGCCAGTTTTGTTTTGCTTTTCACGGATCGAAATAAATCAATCCTTAAAGTGACCACTTTATTGTCAATTGATAATTTACTTTCTCATTTTAAATTTTCGAATTGTTATCGATGTACTTGTTTTGAAAGAAACTGTTAAAATAACCTAGCCTTCCGTTTAGTGGTAGGTGAAACAAGGATTGACGCTTCCATTCATTGTTTAAGACGAACACTTAGCTGGCTGTGATATAAATTACTTTCATATGCCTTCCAGCCAAGGAAAAACATCTGTGTTGGAACTTTTTACCTCTCTTTCCTGAGCTGTGATGAAGAGTGCTTGTAGAAACTGTCCTGATGATCCGGGGTGTTTGCTGTTTACTACCTTTTCTCTCTGGAGTAGTATAATCAAGTTCTTCCTTAGCCCTAATCTTCCTACACCACCCTAAACCAAAGTAGCTAATACAATCTTCTCTTCCCTAAAAAGAAAGAAAGAAGAACAAAAGAAAAAAAAAGAAAAGAAAGAAAACGAAGCATCCAGAAGGAATCATCCAAACAAGATGAAAATTGGCATGTGTAATGTACATGTATAGGAGAGGAAATGATTGCAATTCCACAGCAGTTGAGCCATTTATCCGGATAAAACAGTTACATGAATAGAAGAAGTCAGTAAGTTGTATTGTAGCGCCACCTCTCGCTTGAATACAAGCAGAAACCCAGCGTGACAGAGACACATACAGTTTACGGATACTGTTCTGAGGTATGGAATGCCAGATGTTGTCCAAATTGTAAGCCAATTCGCCGACATTCTGGGATGGGTGTAGGTGGGGTCCCATCATGTTTGATCGGTGAGAAATCGAGTGATCGGGCTAGCCTAGAAGGGTGTCGACATTATAGAAGCCGGCCCTGGATAGCTGTGCGGTGTGTGGCAGGGTGTTATCCTGTTGCAAAATTACTCGGTGATGTGCTACAGGAAGGGCAACACAACATGTCGTAGAATGCGTCGACATACCGTTGAGCCGTGAAGGTAGTACGGAGGACTTCGAAGAGTGTCCAGCTATCGTAGGAAATAGCTTCCTAGACAGTCAGAGCCCTGTGCCGTTGCACGGTAAAAGCAGGATCCGTGCGCTGGTCGGCTCGTCTCCAGAACACGCATGAGCTGGTCGGCTCGTCTCCAGAACACGCATGAGCTGGTCATCGGCGCTAAGTGCAAACCGTGACTCATCACTGAAGACAACATGACACCACTGGACATTATCCCTCGTCGATCGGGTCCGACACCACTGCAACTGGTGCCTGCGATGCTCTCTGATCAGTAGTAAGCGGCGGATTGGCCTTCTCGAATGTAATCCCTGTGCCGCAACTCGTCTGGCAAAGATCCGAATGGCCCCTTTCGTGCCTGTGGACGACGCAACATGGCCACGTATTGTTGAGAGCGACGAATTCGATTCTGTTCGTGCGGCTCTCACTGTAGCTCGGATCTCGCGTTCCACCGATGCTCTCGGCCGTCCACTGCTCGTGTGCCGCCGGATTGTGGTGCCCTGTTCGACCCAGTGGCGTCAACGTCGTCCGATTACCGCGTCGCTCCGATCGAAATACCTGGTGATACGGCGACATGACCAACCGGCTTCTCTCAGCTCAGTTATATATCCTCTCGCAAACCCGTTCGACTTCTCGTGGTGTGTACGGATCCGTCGTCGTTATATCCTCACAGTCTGGAGGTTAATGTACCAGCAATTCGCTGTCACAATTGTTCGGTACGTCGACGCATTCTACGACTATTGTGTCGCCCTTTGCTCTTGATATACCCTTCTCGATGCGGTTCCCATGCGCTGTCGCGGGCCGCTATTTAGTCATTGGTCGTTATTTTTTGATTAATCATTTGCATATTCGGCCCTGAGGTACTTGCATGCAGAGTTTCATTAGGATCAAAGGACTTTCTCGGGGTGCTTCGTCCATTTTTTTTTTTTTTTTTTTTTACAAAACAAAAAAGTGTGTGCTTAGGCTGCAAAATAAAGAAATTCGCAAATGTTGCACTGTTTATCTTTTTCTTATTGAATAGTGTTAAAAGAAATTTCTATTGTATTGCAATAGCATTTCCTTACTGCTTTTTCCTCCCCTAGTTTAACACTGACAATTACCAAGTATTCTCACCTTTTTTATTCCTTAAATTGACAACAAATTAACATTTGAAAAAGCAATAAAGGTTTGTTTTTTTATTGAAAGTTTAAAGACCACCGTGAGCAACTCAATTGCTATAAGCAGTCGCCCGTCCCTAATTTAGGGTCACTGGTTCTAGGGAAGGGGGAGAGCCAGTGCCGTAAGACAAACACAACATCCATGCCTCACCGGGATCCGAACCCGGACCCATCTTGGACGAATGGTCATAAGCCAGCGCTTAGAATACTGCGCCACCCGGGCGGCCAATAAAAGTTTCAATGATACTTTTACTCGAAAACTGTGGTTCCTACTTTTCCATTTTCAAGCTGGATCTTTTGCACTTAATCCTTATGCATCTGTTTCTGATAACTGCGGTGAAAGTATAAAGAAAATCGTACACATTTTTTTGACATAATAAAAGAAAACGCAGACCTGAATTTTCTGATGAAAGTAATAAGGAAAAAGGTTTTCAAGAAACTCTTCACACTCTTGCTTTTTTGCACTGACTGATGAAATTCTTACTGTCCAACTTTTTTGGTCCATAACATTTGTCTATGCCTTGGACGGCTGAATCTCTTCGATTTAGAGAATCGTTCGCCACAAGAAAACTCCTTCACGATAAACTGATCATATGTAGAGGATTTTAGGAAGAGAGTATCTGACCCCAAGTCTTAAACAACCCTTAGAAATAGGAAGCTAGGAGATTTGGTCTAGAGTGCCCGATAGGAAAGTGGCACGGAAGCGAAGTAGAAAGGGGGAGGAAGACGCCCTTATTTATTACCGGGGGGGGGGCAGTACCCGGTGTCCGACGGCTTAACGTGCCCATCCGACGCACGGCGGATATTTAGTGGATCGAACCTGAGGTCATTTCCGTGGCAGTCACGAAAGTTGCCTACTAGGCCACCTGCGGCCCAAACTCCTCCACAAAAATTCATCCACCCTTTTTAAGCGAAGTACTGTGCACAAATTGAAATTTACCCGTATTTTGTAACGTGGAGGACTTCTCCGGTTGCCAGTGTCTTCAAGTATTTAATTTTTGGTGGATACCATGCTCGTTGCGTACTAATTTGCTCATAACGTAAAAACAAGGTGATTTTCTAAAGCTGAAGCAATGAAGAAGCCATGTTTCGCAATTGAAACTTATTCCAGTTTCATGACAATTTATACGAAATGTGTCGATAAATTTAGCGAAACTCCATTTTCAGCACCTTAAGCGTTAAATTTGCTAAGTAACTATAGCAAATGAAGATGTACTAATGTAGTCAGTTTTGCCAAACGCATCAAACTCAAAAAGAACTTTTGCCGTAACCGAATGGGTCTCTCGTAGCGTAAAGCTGAAATTTATTAAATTTCCAATTCCAGAACTAGAGAGAAATTCATGAACTGGACATAAAAATTTTATGTCCTATCATTCGCAAAAATAATTTTTGAAGAATCTGTGAAAACCACATTTATTGTCCTTCAGTACCTCTAACAGGAAATTAATGAACTGATTCGAAAATTTAAGTGTTTGAGAAAGAACTCTTAAGCCTAATCTGAGAGGCACAAAAATATTTCTTCACAAGAGAACTTTAATTTCTTGAATGTTCGACTTTCACAGCCCTTAGCCGTAAATTCATAAAGAATATGGGATATTTAAAGTGCCAAACTTAGCGCCCTTTGATTTCCCATTAGCCGCAAAAATAATTTTTGAAATATCTGTAAAACCAAAAAGTTCGATGAGCGCGAACAATCAAATTGATTACATTAGCACTGTTTCTAACAAAACGTCCTAATAATTTATGATAGAATCGCATTTCAAAAAGCACAAAAACATTTTTCTTGACTTGACTTTTTTTTTTGTTAATCTGACGGATGAAAATTTCTGAGGCGGTAAGAAGAGGAAGGAGGGCCCCCAGAATCGTTTAGCGCCTAGAGCCCCAAAAGATTTAAAGTCGCCTCTGGATGAATGATACACATCATGGCAAGAACAGAGCTGCAGGACAATTACACAGGGATCTGTGGCACGCAGTCCCGTCATCTTCAATAGCGCGTCTCATCGCCTCCTGCGGCGATACATGCTGCAATACGGTCCGGCAGGGAGGTGAACAGACGCCTAATGTTGTCCTGCGGCAGACTGGCCCACACGTGTTGGACGGTGTGCTCCAAATCCCGGATAATGCGGCACGGCGGCAGCAGGCGTTTCAACCAGTACCACAAATGTTCGATAGGGGACATGTCCGGGGAGCCGGTGACATGGAAGTGTCTGGACATAACTTAGGCTGACCTGGGCAACCCGAGCCGTGTGCGGGAGGGCATTATCCTGCCGGTATAGTGCACCTAGAATTCCGGCCAGGAATGGGAACACATAGGGCCGTAGGATCTCATCCTTATACCGCTGGCCCATCAATGATCCACGTACCACTACTAGAGCTGATCGGCTATCGTAGGCAATAGCACCCCAGACAATAATTGCTGCAGTGTGGTAGGTGTGGCGCTCGATAGCGAGGTTCGGATTGTGCCGTTGGTACGGGGACCTCCACACCCGGACACGATGATCATCTGCCCCCAAAACAAAGCGGCACTCATCGCTAAACACCACACGTTGCCAGTGTGTGGCGTTCCAAGTCGCTTTGGCCTGACACCACTGCAAATGGAGCCGCCAATGCTCTGGTGTTAATGGCAGCGCACGTAAGGGGGGTTAGAATCGCAGATTCGTTTCCGCGAGGCGTCGGGAAATGGCTCGTGGGCACAGAGGAGCCGCTACATATGCCTGTATAGTGGACCGGGTCCTCGTGGGATCCGTTCGTACCTGGCGCAGGATCCGTCGATCCTATCTACTGGTGGTCCTCCTGGTCCGTCCGGAGCCGCTCCGCCATGTGGCAGTGCCGTCACGTGTTCACTGTTTCCAACACAGTCGGACGGTATCGTCAGAACTATCCACGTGGAGAACCACCTATGGTCAGAACTATCCAACCGCAGGATGGTCGGCTCGCCCTCCACTATCCACGTGGAGGGCGCGCCGACCATCCTGCGGTTTTCAGCCCCAACGATCAGGCCTCTTTCGGAGTCCGTAAGTTGCGTAAATCGACATCTCTGGCATCTACCCGGCATTCTTGCCACTCTGTACTCTTGCTTGCATCTGCCGGTGCTTTTCGCTTTCATGGGCATCGACTACACGTCGGTTTATAAGGCTGCCGGTTCATGCTTGCAGCGCCACCACGGGGTCGTGCGCACTTGCACCTAACGTGGATCATTTGCATACCAGCACGCACTCTAGCTATTTGCAAAGTTTCGAGGTTGTTGCATGTTTTCTTTTAGGTGCGCAAATTTCATTGTCCGTAAGTGTATAAAGCATGTGAAATTTGAACTCTAAGTAATTAATGCAAAGGAAATTTTAAAGAGACCGCAGTAACAATATTTGTACACTAACCGAGGATAATTCCAATATCATAATCATTAGATGGATTCTGTCAGGCGGAGATTCTTTTCTATGATTCGCCAAATGTTCTTGTTATGTACTTTTTTTGCTTTAAATCAGGGTATTTCGCAGGTTAGGCCAGTTTTGCAAAATCAACGGAACACCCTTTTCTTGATCTTCTTCATCACATTTCCCCTTTTATACAACCTTCTAATCTTGGTATCATTCTTGTTCTTGAAGACTCCTTCAGGATATGCCCAATGTACTTCCGTTTCCTTCATTTCTTCGACGATACTGAACCAACTCCCCGAATTCCCTCATGAATCTTTATTGTAAATTTCATCGTCCAATTTTATTTTCATCACTGTTCTGTCAGACCGACTGTTAAATGCTTTTATCTTATTTTCTGTTCCTGTTTATAGTGTCACACAGGTGGATTAAACATACGAAAGATTTATTCATTTTTACTTAAAGATTTTTGAAGACATCTCTTCTTTAAAGTTTTTATATTTCTACAAATTTTACAATTTTTAACTTTACATAAACCTCCTGTGTACTCTTTTCATCTTCTATCTCAAGAGTCCAAGACACCTAAATTCCTTAATTGTTCAATTTTTATTTCATTTATTTTCATATTGCACGCGATGCTTTCATTTTGCTTAGTGAACTTTTAGTTTCAAATTAGACGCTAAGCAAAGATATCGATAAAAACAAAACATTCGCTTAGTCCCCCTCCCTGGAACACTGAACGTCACTTTGAATAGAAAATATGCATAAAAAAGGTTTCTGTGGTGTGTGGTACCTCACAAAAAGAAAAGTTTTCCAATCAAGGTTTTAGAAGTGGGGACAAGTTTGCAAATATGTTGCAAACAAAATTATACACTTATTTTTCCTAGTACCAAAGCTGTGCTTTATAAAAATCAGAAGATCAGTAGGTGTACGAAAAATATTTTCCACTATTAAAGCATCAGATGCAGACAGAATTTCTCAAATTGGACTTTTAGAAGCAGAGGTATCGCGAATAATACAATATACGCTGCTCAAAATTGAAATTGCTCCATCCAGGAAGAATTGGCGTACAAATTGTTAAGCATGTGCAGGTACAGGAAGTATGAGAACCATTCGAGAATGTAGCCAATATACTGAAATATGCGAAAGATAAAAGGGCAGACACGGGCGGTCGAAGCCATGTCGTGTCCCGTACTCCAGATCATACGTGTTCATAGCAAAGGGCAAGTCCGTGTCTGATGATGACTTCGCCGCAGGGATGATCCAGCTGTTGTCCGCGCGTAGCGCACTGATCGCCAATCTGGCACCCGTGTGTGGGGTCCTATTAGTTACAATAGCCGGTCACTTCTGTTATGTATAACGGGCACAGTGACAGCCCGGTGGTACGTGTATGAAGTTTTACAGCCCGTGTTTTTGCCATTTCTGAGTAGCACCGTAGAGGGCGTTTCCCTGCAGTATCATTCTCAGTAACACATCGTTAGCATCTCCGGACCGAGCCTACAAGAGGTCCTTATAGGTTCATTTCCAGTGAGATTTCTGGGCCTATCACCTATCTAGCACGTATGAAACTTCATTGCACGACGCGTGCAGGCCTCTCCTCGGCTGGCCCGAGATGCCGCTGAGTTATGGAATCAGCTAAACGTTGCGTACTCCTAAATACCCCAGCCGCCCCAGTGGCCCAGTGGGCTAAGCGCTGGCTTATGACCATTCGTCCGAGATGTGCCAGGGTTCGAATCCCCGTGAGGCATGGACGTTGTATTTGTCTTACGCCATTGCCTCATTGAATTCCCTGGAGCCAGTGACCCTAAATTAAAGACGGGCGACTGTTTATAGTCCATTGAGTTGCTCACTGTGGTCGTTAAACCCACAATCAGAATCAGATCAGAAATACCCCAGAACCAGACGGCATTGTATTGCACACCATGCTGTGCAAGCACACGGTATTGACTGATGTCATGTGATCTTGCCGTGCAGTTGGTCAAACTCATGTATACTACCTTGGAAATTAAAGTGGGGCAATTTCAATGCCAATATATATACACTATATTGACAAAAGTCACTGGACACCCTTCAAAAGCAAATGAACGGATCCGCTGTGTTGTTAAGGTGCGCGGTACAGCTGCAAATGGTATAAAACAAAGTCTGCAGCTGACTGCGATCATATCGCACTGTGAGGTTAAGTGTACATGTCAAGGCGGGAGAGAACTGACTTTGCGAAAGGAAAGATTGTTGGGTGTTATATTAGTGGGTTGTCCATAAGAGAAACCGAGAGGCGTTTGAACATACCTAAGTCAACTGTTTTGAATGTACTGAATAAGTGAAAGACACGTGGGGTGCCTGAAGGAGCAAAACGTACCGGCAGACCAAAGAAAATCAGTGCTAGAGGATGTCGAAGCCTCAAGAGAGTCGTTACAGCTAATCGACGGAGTACTGCTCAAGACCTCAGTGTACAGGTGAGTAAAAGTGCTGGAACCCCGTTATGCACACGTACCATTCGCAGAGAACTTTATTCCATGGGTTACCGTGGTAATGCGGCTGCTCATTTGCCTTTCATCTCCACTCGGAATGCTACTCGTCGTTTAGCATGGAGTAAAAAACATTTAATGTGGACCGTAGATCAATGGAAACGGGTCCTATGAACTGATGAATCCAGATACACGATCCATCAGTCTGATCGCCGTGTGTGGGTATGACGGCCACCCGGGAGAACGCTATTTACCACAGTGTACTGTTCCTACGGTCAAGTTTGGAGCTGGCAGTGCACTCGTGTGGGGGTATTTTTTGTGGTATGGTTCGGGCCGATTGGTTATCGTGGACAAACCTGTTAACCAGCACGTCTACATCGATATTTTGTACAATTATGCCCTACCAACTTTGTGGCAATACTATGGAACCGAGCCTTGTTGGTACCAGCAGGATAATGCACCGAGCCATAAAGCAAGGGCTGTTACGGCGTGGTTTGATGATTTTCCATATCGTGTGTGGACTGGCCAGCACAGAGCCCTGATCTTAATCCCATAGGATGAATTAGAGCGCCGCATAAGAAGTTTGAAACCAAGGCCAACTACTAAGCAACAGTAGGCGGCAGCATTATGTACTGAATGGAAGCGCATACTTATCGCTGTGTTCCAAACCCTTGTCGAAAGCATGTCTCGAAGGGTCACTGCTTACACTAAGGCCAAAGGTGGACCGACACCGTACTAATGTATGTCAGTAAATGCTATGTTGCGTTTCTCTTCTAAGTGTCCGGTGACTTTTGCCAATATAGAGTATATATACACGGTCGAGTCACATTATTGTGACCAACTTCCCTTTTGGTCTAATCACAGTGGCTTATTTGCATACTACTTGCCATTCGCAGGCGATGTACCTCGCCCTCCGGGATATATTTCCCGTCCAGTCGGTAATTCTTCTCTGCCAACTTCACGCAGTCCCCTAGTCCGTCTCCTTCTTCCGGAGCTTTTTCAAGACAGATCGTTTTTTCGGTGCATTCTGTCCTTTGCTCTCCATTACAATTTACACGTGTCTAATTTATGGCAAAAGATTATCACTGCCACGTGCAAGCCATTAGCGTGACTTTGCCGCTTTTAGTATTTTGAGTGCTTGATCCTTTTAAGTGAAATATCAGTGGATTCTGCCCTAACCCCCTCATTTCGACATAAACAAGTGTTTTATTGTCACGACTGATTTCTTCTCGGAAGGGTTTTGTTTTTATCTGCGCTACGTACCTTACTCCCTCACCGAAGAGAGAAACACATTTCGCGGCAGAATGTGTCAGCGCCCATTCCTGTCCTTAGTATAGTTCAAAAGCGTCCACCGGTCCCTCTCTTTTCTTTCTTTTCCTCCCGACTGCGCTGTGCTTTCGCGGATAGGCTTTAACAGTCCCCTTTCTCTTTCAAGAGCTTAGTTTATTGCCCTGGAATGTTGGCTGCGTTTACCACCCATTGAGCTGATATTTTCTCCCTCTTCACGTTTCCTGGCTATCAGCAAACACTTGATTCTGATTTCCGAAATGTTCTAATAATTATCCTCTTAATTAATTTACCACAATTTACACATAGCCAATATACGTAATTAATTCGCTCCTATCAACGTGATCTATTCACACATTTTTACACACCTGATTTCAAAGCTCCACCTTCGCGGCTGATTAATTAAACAATCTCCAAAATTATGAATCAATATCTTAAATAATCTATTTTTCCTATTCAAGCACCTTAGTAAACTCTTAGTAAACCAATGGCTTTCTACATTCAAGGAGTACGAGTAACAACCGAAATAAGAAAGAATGAATCATAATAACTCCAAAACATCTTCTAAAAAGCATCATAACCACAGATGGGATCATCAGTCTGTAACACAGGTGACCAATCGACTCTCGACATAGCTAAATCAAAAGACCGTAGACTTTACTGACTATAGTTACTTATCATATAAGATCGAATATGGGATGAGTTATTACTAACAAAACACATTGACATACACTGTATTGACAAAAATCACCGGACACATAGAAGAGAAACACAGCATAGCATTTATTGGCATACATTAGTACGCTGTCAGTCTACCTTTGGCCTTAATGCATGCACTAACCCTTCGAGACAAGCTTTCGACAAGGTTTTGGAACACAGCGATAGGTATGCGCTTCCATTCAGTACATAATGCTGCTGCTAACTGTTGCTTAATAGTAGGTCTTGGTTTCAAACTTCTTATGCGGCGCTCTAATTTATTCCGTACGCGCTCTATATGATTAAGATCAGGGCTCTGTGCTGGCCTGTCTACTCACGATACGGAATTATCGTCAAACTACGCCGTTACAGTTTTTTCTTTATGGCTCTGTGCATTATACTGCTATTACCAACAAGACTCGGTTCCATAGTATTGCCACAGAGTTTGTAGGGTATAATTGTACAGAATATCGACGTAGATGTGCTGGTTAACAGGTTGGTCCACGATAACCAATGGGCTGGGACAATACCACGAAAAATACCATCACACGAGTACACTGCCTGCTCCAAACTTGACCGTAGCAACAGTACACTGTGATAAATAGCGTTCCACAGGTTGCCGCCATACCCACACACGGCCATCAGACAGATGGATCTGTGTATCTGGATTCATTAGTCCATAGGATCCGTTTCCATTGATCTATGGTCCACGATAAATGTTCTTAACGCCATGCTAAACGACGAGTAGCATTCCGAGTGGAGATGAAAAGCTTATGAGCAGCCGCATGGCCACGGTAACCCATGAAATGAATTTCTCTGCAAAGGGCACGTGTACATACCGAGGTTCCAGCATTTTTACTCACCTGTACACTGAGGTCTTGTGCAGTACTCCGTCGATTAGCTGTAACGACTCTTCTGAGGTTTCGACGTCCTCTGTCACTGATTTTCTTTGTCTGCCGGTAGTTTTTCCTGCTTCAGGAACGCCATGTGTCTTCCACTTATTCAGTACATCCAAAACAGTTGACTTAAGTATGTTTAAACGCCTCTCGGTTTTTCTTATGGACAACCGACTAACATAACATCCACAATCTTTCAATCCACAACCCACTAACAAAACATTAACAATCTTTCCTTTCTCAAAGTCAGTTCTCTCTCGCCGCGACATTTTCACTCAACCTCACAATGCAATATGATCGCGGTCAGCTGTAGGCTTGTTTTTATACCGTTTGCAGCTGTACCGCGCATTTCAACAACGCAGCGGATCCGTTCACTTGCTTTTGAAGGGGTGTCTGTTGACTTTTATCAATATAGTGTATAAACGATCGATAAACGGTCACTACTGTGAAAAGAAAATACCCCCGTCCAGTATTCAAATTTATTAGTTATACACAAATCTAATATACACTGGCGTGCGAACATTAAGGATGTGACGGTTTTTCGAATGTAACGTTGTGCAGAAGTGCTCCACATCGACTCAAATCATGCCATAAGATCCCCAAGATGTAAGAATATGGGACAAGTGAGCAAAACCGTCCAAACAAGGAATCCAAAGGATACAAAGGCACTTTATTGAAAAGGTAGCTTCGAGCACAACTGGATTGAAGACAGAAACGTCCATGTGACAGGCGGCTGCCAAGAAAAATCCAGTCTTTAGTAGGGGATATGATTACTCCTGACCGAGTTGCAGGATTTACAACGTCTGTCCATGCTGAGGACGAGGTTTTCAATGAGCTGTTGCGGCATCGCGGCCCATTCCTCTTGTAGCGCCAATCGCAGCTGCGGAATCGTTGCTGGCGGCTGGTGACGTGCCGCCAAGCGTCTCCCGAGAAGGTCCCACACGTGTTTGATTGGATTTAGGTCCGGGGACCTTGCGGGCCCATCCATGCGTTGAATATCTTCACTCTCCAACAGCTCTACGACAGCTACTGTACGATGAGGTGTAGCGTTTGTCGTCCATGAAGAGGAACTCAGGACCCACAGTACCTCTAAACAGACGCACGTGAGGCAGGAGAACCTCGGTAGAATAGTGGACACCAGTGATTGAACCTCCTTCGAAGATGTGGAGGTCAGTACGGCTACTAAGAATGATACCACCCCGAACGAGAACTCCGCCACTTCCAAACCGGCCCCTTTCGATGATGTTTGAGGTGTGATTGCGTGTTCCCTGCTCTCTCCAGATGTGTATCGCTCGTCAGACTAAATCGGCTCTCATCCGTAAAGAGAACTCCACTCCATTGCTGATGTGTCTAGTTCTTGTGTTCCTGACACCACAGAAACCACCGTCTCCGATGAGCAGGCGTTAATGGCACACGAGTTTAGGACATTTGGGCACCCGGACATTTGGGCACCCGGACATTTGGGCACCGGACATTTGGGCACCGGACATTTGGGCACAAATCTTGAGGGGTCGCTGTGAGGGCAATTGAATAGAGAAAACGTTTCCAGTAAGACAAAGGACAATTGGGTGTCCAAGGGGGAAGAGCCCCTCCCTCCCGCCGTTAATATAGCCAAATTTTTGATAAATTTAAAACACTAAAACAGACGAAACCTTTTTTTAAATGTTTGACAGCCTTGAAGGAGGAAAGGATTTTTCTTAGCCCTCCCCCCAGCACACATAAAATGTCCGTAATTTCGTATTTTCTTATTTACAATATTTTTCTATAAACTATAACTAAACAAATTCTCTGCTAGTATGACGAAACAAAGGACTCTTGTCGAGTGTGTGTGTGGAGGGGGAAGGGGCTTAAAACCTAAAATATGAAATATAAAAAATTTCTGGTCCGATCGGAAGATTTTCAGCGATATTTTTCTATAAACTATAACTAAACAAATTCTCTGCGAGTATGAGGAAACCCAGGACTCTTGTCGAGTGTGTGTGTGTGGGGGGAGGGGGGCTTAAAACCTAAAATATGAAATATAAAAAATTTCTGGTCCGATCTGGAGATTTTCAGCGATATTTTTCTATAAACTATAACTAAACAAATTCTCTGCTAGTATGACGAAACCCAGGACTCTTGTCGAGTGTGTGTGTGGAGGGGGGAGAGGGCTTAAAACCTAAAATATGAAATATAAAAAATTTCTGGTCCGATCGGGAGATTTTCAGCGATATTTTTCTATAAACTATAACTAACCAAATTCTCTGCGAGTATGAGGAAACCCAGGACTCTTGTCGAGTGTGTGTGTGGAGATGGGAGGGGGCTTAAAACCTAAAATATGAAGTATAAAAAATTTCTGGTCCGATCGGGAGATTTTCAGCGATATTTTTCTATAAACTATAACTAAACAAATTCTCTGCGAGTATGAGGAAACACAGGACTCTTGTCGAGTGTGTGTGTAGAGGGGGGGGCGCTTAAAACTTAAAATATGAAATATAAAAAAATTCTGGTCCGATCGGGAGATTTTCAGCCATTACAAGCTATAAGTCATCGAATTGTCTGAGGCATCTGCTGCCTCAGGAAACTAGGGGGGGGTTACCAAAGGCGTAAAATATCAAGATTTCTCAATACTCTTCCGATCGGGAGATCTTCAGCATTTACAAGCTGCAACTCGACAAATTTTCTCAGCACATGTGCACTCTCTGGAAACCTGTCGGCGATGGGGGGAAGGGGGGGGGTATCAAAAGTGTAAAATATGAAGAACTTCTCGTCCGATCGGCAGATTTTCGGCATTTACAACTGGACACATTATTTGAGGGCATGTGCCTACTCAGGATACCTATCGGGCGGAGGGGGGTTGTTGCTTGTAAATGCTGAAAATCTTCGAATCGGACGAGAAATTCTTCATATTTTACACTTTTGAAATCCCCCCCCGCCCCCCTGGACGGGATAATTTCGTCAACCTGGATCGGGATTAGATAGCTCATAATCATGAATATGGATTACATCATATTCATGATTACATAGCACCAAGGGCGCCCATGGGGGAGAGCCTCCCCCCCCCCCCCCCGCCTGTAACACAGCCAAATTATTGATAAATTTAAAATACTAAAATAGACGAAACCTTTTTTTAAATGTTTGACAGCCTTGAAGGAGGTAAGGGTTTTTCTTACCCTCCCCCAAGTACTCATACGGGTGCCACTGCGTAGCACATTTCTTAGGTTTCAACGGAACAAAACAATTATACTAGAACTCATACTATGTTCGGAAAAGGACGACAAGAAGGGATTTTTTTATAACGTCTCACTTTTACTTAGGCACTAAATATTTACATAACATGTCAAGTTATTAATATTTCTCTTTTACTTAATTAGACACTAAATTACTATGCCTCATTCGTAGGCCCTTTTGTCAGCCTTTATTTCTACCGATGCCATATTCATAACGTTTACGTATCAACTCAAGGTAATATTGCGCTTTCACTTAAGCACGAAATATTAATTCATAGGCCCTAGGCCTTTTTAACAGTTTTTGTTCTATCGATGTCACATTTATAACAATTACGTATCAACTCAAGTTAATAATATTCCGCTTTTACTTAAGCACTAAATATTATTTCATAGGCCCTAGGCCTAGGCATTTTTAACAGTTTTTGTTCTATCGATGTCACATTCATAACAATTATGTATCAACTCAAGTTACTAATATTCTGCCTTTACTTTTTCACTAAAAATTTTCTCACAGGCCCTAGGCCCAGGCCTTTTTAGCAGTTTTTGTTGTACCGATGTCACATTCATAACAATTACGTATCAAGTCAAGGTAATAATATTGCGTTTTTACTTAAGCACTAAATATTATTTCACAGGCCCTAGGCCTAGGATTTTTCAACAGTTTTTGTTCTATCGATGTCACATTCACAACAATTACGTAACAACTCAAGTTAATTATATTCTGCTTTTAGTTAAACACTAAATATGATTTCACAGGCCCTAGGCCTAAGCCTTTGGCCTTTTTAACAGTTTTTATTCTAACCATGTCACATTCATAACAATTACGTACAAAGCAAGTTAATAATATTTCGTTTTTACTTAAGTACTAAATATTATTTCATAGGCCCTAGGCCTAGGCCTTTTTAACAGTTTCTGTTTGAGCGATGTCACATTCATAACAGTTACGTATCAACTCAAGTTAATAATATCCTGCCTTTACTTTTTCACTGAAAAATTTCTCACAGGGCCTAGGCCTTTTTAAGTTTTTGTTCTATTCATGTCACATTCATAACAATTACGTATCAACTCAAGTTGGATCAACGAAAACTCCCACACTTTCTCGTACTGCTCAGCAAAGGGCGGAAAGCTCGCACACCGAAAAATTCCTGAACACCTTCTCATGTAAGGGGATGTACACGAACTGCGTTTCATTCCGAGATCTTGTCAGAGTGTGGAAGTTTTCCTAGCTGACCATAACGAAATGTACCAGTTTTCCTGGGCATGGTGAATATATTACAAATATGTCGAAATAATGTCAGTAGACGATGACATTGCTCTGTCCACGTTCTTTTATAAACAACTCATAGCAACTGAAAAATTGTTGTTCGGACACCGCTGGACAGAGTGATGACATCGTCTATTTCCTAGGCATATATGGAAATGCGTATGTAAGATTATATTGACACAAGGTTTATGCAAAACCTTTTCGATTCATTAAATCTTCAGCAATGATTTTAATATTTCGCATATCATAACATGCAGTACAAGGTAATCAACGGGGACTCAACCAGTTGATCTTGAGGTGTTGACAAGATACGTAAGGCACAGGCCTTTTTAGAAGATTTTAAATGACAACCTACACTGGCGGAAAGTGAAAAAAGAACACCAAGAAGGAATTGGCGGACGATCATGAAATTTACATATGTTAATGGGGTCGAGTTTACGTAGGTGTGATGTTAATTTCGGGACCAACCGGTGAGCGCTTACGCCACAGCACGGCATAATATGCAAATTTTCGTCGGTGGTATTTAAGGAGTACTGCGAAGTGAATGTAATCAGTCGTTGGCGTACGGACACGTGAAAGACCCTGAAGAAGCGTCGGACAGCGCAAGGCCGGGTGGTCGTATCATCGTATTGCGGAGCGAATTGGACGGGAAGTATCGGTGGTGGTACGATGGTGGCGTAGATTGTCCGAGGAACATTCCCACACGAGAAGACGTGGAACCGGGAGTCACAGACGGACTGATGAGCGGACCGATCGACGCATAAGAAGAGCGGCGTTGTCAAGCAGAACATCCACTGCGACGCAAATCCGAGCTGCCGTTGCACCTGAGGTGATTGTGCGAACAATCCGCAACCGTCTACTGGATGCAGGACTACCTGCACGTGTGCCTCTGGTACACGTGCAGGTAGTCCTGCAGTGGTGTCGCGAACGTCTGCACTGGAGAACGCAATGGCGATCTGTCGTGTTCAGCGATGAAAGCAGATTCTGCTTGGGAGCCTCCGATTGCCATATGCGTGTTCGCAGACGCACAGGGGAGCGTCTCCACCCTTTTTGCATCCGCCAGCGACACACAGGGCTTACACCTGGTGTCTTGGTGTGTGGAGCGATCAGCTATCACTCACGTACACAACTAGTGTTTGTACCGGATATGTTAAACAGCACCTCCTACATCAACAACATCATTTAGCTCGTTGTTGTGCCATTTATAAGGTAGGTCCATCGTGGTGTTTTCCAGCAAGATAACGCACACCCACACACGGCATGTGCAACGCAACATGCACTTCAGGGTGTGAGACAACTTCCATGGCCTGCACATTCCCCGGATTTTTCCCCCATTGAGCACGTGTTGGATTTTATGGGCCAACGACTTATCCGGTCTCCACGGCCAGCCACGACCATCCCCGATTTACGCGTCCAGGTTGAGGATGCTTGGAACTCAATACCCCAAACTTACATCCAACATCTGCACGACAGACTCCATGCCAGAATTGCACAGTGTGACGCAGTTCATGGCGGTTCAACCTCGTACTAACCATGTTACATGGAAATGTTATTTTTCAGTTTACCAGCAAATACAGCTGTATTTTGCCATAATGTTTTGATCACGTTATCCTCTGTATTCCGTTATTATGCTGTATAAATTTCGTTGGTATCAGACGTCTCCTTCTTGGTGTTCTTTTTTCACTTTCCGGCAGTGTATTTGCAATAAATTTTGGTTGAGATCGACTGTCTGTCTGTTTTCCCCGAAATCTCGTCTGTCAACGTTTACTTTCTAATCAAAGCTGACATCTGCTCCTGCTGTTTTTATGGTCCCATTAAATGAAAGCTAAGACATTTTCCCCTTCTCAGTATAATTGCTTTACTGTCCACAGGGAAAAAAGGGGCGGAAACTCCTCATCATCACCGCCGCTGACTGACCACAAAGAATATTGGACTTCCGCTCCCCCTTCGGCAATGCCACAGCAGGGCCGAAGGGGGAGTTTAATTTATTTACACGAGACTGGGTGAGACTGGGTCTGTTGTCGTGCGCGAAGCGACCGTGTGCCAAGCTACCCTCTGGAAATCGTGCGCAAAGCGACCCTGTTATATTTTATCGTGGGCGAAGCTACCCTGCCAATCGAATCGTTTTACTTATATATACATACAAATCGTAGTGAAATTATTTATATCTAATTAATTAAGTACTTACATCTTCTGAATTTTGTAGCTTTAGTCCAACTTGGTAACATAGTTTAATGCTTTAAGGCATTTTTTAATTTCTTCAGAATTTCCAAATTCGACGTGTGATGCACAAACAACAATTAAAAAAATTAGGAGAACTTAGTCGAAAAAGGAAGAAGATGCATATACAAGTAGACGAACGCATTCGCAATATCATGGGAGAATTTGGAAATTTTAAAGTTCTTAAAAAATGCCTGAAAGCATTAAGCTGTGTTATCAAGTTGGACTAAGGGCAAAAGCTACAAAATTCAGATGTAGGTACTTAATTAATGATGTAAATAATTTGACTACGATTTGTATATATACAGTATATACATATAAAATGATATTACAGACTTGTATTTAGTATAAAAAACTTGATGTAAGTAATTATTTAATTAGATGTAAATAAATAATTTGGCTACGATTTCTATATATATATATATACCATCGATGGACAGCCGAAATTTTAGATTGGATTCCAAGGGACAGGAAAAGACCCAGAAGAAGACCACATGGGAGATAGGTGGATGAAATTCGAAAGTATGCGGGAGTGACATGGAGGAGACCGGCACAAGACAGACCGTTGTGGAGGAAACTTGGGTAGACCTTCGTCTAGCAGTGGATTGAAAATGGTTGACAATGATGATATAAGTAAAATGATTCGAATACCAGGGGCGCTTCGTCCACGGACAAATATAACAGGGTCGCTTCGCGCATGATTTTCCACAGGGTCGCTTGGCGCACAGTCGCTTCCCGCACGTAATCGGGCGTCTGACATGAGGTAGACGTGGGTTTTGAGTTTCATTTAAGCAACCGAGTTTTGTAATGATTCTGGAATTGTCGCTAAATAGATATATTTCTTACTTTTTCATACATATTTATATATATATATATATATCGCATAAAGCAAACAAAATCGTTTTTGTTTGTTTTTTTTCTTTTGAGTTTCCTGTACTTCCAATAATGGGCACAGGAATGCCAAAAAAAAAAAAATGCTATTTTTCACCGCTTCCCTCAGAAGGTCAAACAGGTACTCCGCGGTTGAATAGAAATGTGCAAAGAAAATACGACATCATTGTAAAGAAAGCCACGTGTAAAAATACCTGTCTTCCCCTCTGCCTTAGGTTTTCTTTCTTTTCGGAATGACTGATTTTTTTGAATCAGGGTAAAAAGTCCTAGGAAAAAAAAGTCCGAGACTGTTGAAAATCGCGGAAAAAAAGTCCTAGGAAAAAAAAGTCCGAGACTGTTGAAAAACGCGGAAAAAAGATCCGGGAAAAAAATTCCGAGATGGGCGTTTTGATTGTCATCATGGGCATGCTAATAAGTTGATCTGACATACTGTTTGAATTTTGGGGTGAGGGTACATAGTTTCATTATTTACCTAGTGTGGTGGTGTTGCCGGAAAACCGCCACCCAGGAAAACTGCCATACGTGTTTCATTAAGAGGCCTGGCACAAATTGCTGTTCCTCCGAGAAACACTTTGAATGTGTGGCAGTTTTCCAGTGGGGCATTTTTCTAAGTTTCCTAATTACGCGTTGCAGTTTTCCAAGGTGCCTAGCGGCAGGAAGGAATTTGTTTGTTTGTCTGAATTTTCACGCCGGTACATACCAGTTTAGGGTAACTGGACTCAAAAGTTCAAGGGGGGGGTATAAAGATCGCCGTTTCTTGGCTTATATAGAGAACTGAATTGGGAACTCCAAACTAATTTCGAGAAAGCAATCTATGTAATCCAAGCAAGAATTTTACTTTACTTTGAAGAAAAAATTGCCGTGACTTAGTACTTTTCTTAAAACTGCAGTGTTCGACGAAACAACGGAATTATGCTGTGTTCAGAAAAAGACGATAAGGTTTGATTTTTTACTAACGCTGTACATTTACTTAGGCCCAAAATATTTACATAACATGTCAAGTTTGTAATATTTTTCTTTTACTTAATTAATTCATAGGCTTTATACCTTGTACTTTTTTACAGCTTCTAATCCGCCGCCTTCGTATTCATAATGTTTACGTATCGGTTGGTGGAAAACCGCCACACAGAAAAACTGCCACACGTCTTTCAGCAACTTGAAAAACCGCCACACATTCGAAAACCTCCACACAGGAAAAGTGCCACGTGTTTTTCATGGTAAACGTAAAAATACCCCCGGAAAAAATACCCATGAAAACCGAAAAGCGGTAAAAATACCCCCGTTACCCGTTTCCATCTATATTTGCCAGACGCCTTCCGGCACGGAGATTACATTCAAGGAGGTCACTCTGTCGCCAACTATTGACCAGCTAGCATCCCCGGCCCCGGTTGCAGTGGTGTCTGGTCCTGTCAACGTGGGATAGTGTCCGGTGGCGTTATGTTGTCTTCAGTCAGGAGTCACGGTTTGCACTTGACGCCGATAACCAACGCATGCGTGTTTGAAGACGAGCCGACCAGCGCACGGATCCTGCTTTTACCATTGAGCGGCGCAGGACTCGGACACCAGGAGTGACTATCTAAGGAACTGTATCCTACGATAGCCGGACTCCTTCTGTAGTCCTCCGTCGTACTACCCTCACGGCTCAACGGTATGTCGATGACATTCTATGTTGCCCTTCTTGTCGCAGCATCACCGAGCAATTTTTCAACAGGATAATCCCAGGCCACACACGGCACGGCTCACTCAGGTCTGCCTCTGTAATACCAACACCATTCTAGGGCCACTCTGATCGCCTGACATATCCCCGATCAAAAATGTTTGGGACATGATAGAACCCTACCTACGCCCATCCCAAAATGTCGGCGAACTGACACGCTATTTGGACACCATCTGGCATGCTATAACTCAGAACAGTATCCGTAAACTGTAAAGTATATGTTTATACCACGATGAGTTACTGCTTGTATCCGAGCGAGAGATGACGCTATAACGTACTGACTTGTTCCACTCGTGTAGCTATTTTATCCGAACAAATGACCCAACTGCTGTGGAATTGCGATCATTTCCTACATGTACATTATACACTGACGGAAAAAAATCCCAACACCAAGAAGGGGTTGTGTTAGATAAACGACAGTTGGTAGGCGGTGAGAGTACATCTGTAAGATGACGTCTATGCAAATTTCGCGCTCGGCGCATACGTGTGGCGCTAGTAGCGCCCTCGGAACAAGCAAAGCAGGTTTGCTGTAAATACGCGCTGTAACGTTCGTGAGCGTTAGTTATCGTTGAGATTCGACGTAGTGTGTTGATGTTAGTCAAGAATGCCTTTAAGAAGACGAAGAAGCCATTATCAATAGATCACGGAGTTTGAACGAGATCGTGTAATAGGGCTACGAGAAGGTGGAATTTCTTTCCACAATATTGCAGAAAGACTTGGCAGGAATGTAGCCACTGTGCATGATTGTTGGCAGCGGTGGTCAAGGGAAGGTACTGCCTCAAGAAGACCGGGTACTGCCTCAAGAAAAGGTAATATACAGCAAACACCCGTGATCATTAGGACAGTTTCTGCAAACACTCCTCATCACGGTTGTAGGTAAAAATACCCCTGAAAACTGAAAAGAGCAAAAAATGCCCCCGGAAAAAGTACCCCAGGAGGAAATACCCCAGGGCAAACGGTTCACTGTAAACTGCCACACAGGAACACTGATGTGTGGCAGTGTTCCGGTGTGGCAATTTACCGGCATCCCTGCCACACATCTTTCAGCAACTTGGCTACAAAAGTTCAAAGGGGGAGGGGCTATAAAGATTGCCGTTTCTGGGCCTATATTGAGAACTGAACTGGGAACTCCAAACAAATTTCAAAAAACGTTCCATGTAAGCCAAGCGAGAATTGTACTTTAATTTGAAGAAATAAATTGCCGAGGATCTGAGGTACACTAGGTTTGGGGGAGGGCTCTATCCCCAACTTCCGTAATTTTATATTCTGGACCTCTAGAGTCGGTCAGTATATCCTCGGTGTTACCCCTTAATAGCTCTTAGAAACGGGGGAGGGGGTCACCCCACAGTCCTGAAAATTCGTGGTCGTGTACAGAATCATTGTATAAAGCATGGTACTGTTTACAGCTCTACGTCCATTTTAACATTTTGTGGGAAAGCCCCCCCTCATGGACGTCGCGGACACTTCAAGGGGAACTTCCTGGATACACTGACAGACTCCAGCGGCCCAGAATATGATATTACGGAAGTTCGGGGTAGAGCCCCCCAAGTGCACCTCGGATCCTCGGCAATTTATTTCTTCAAATTAAAGTACAATTCTCGCTTTTCGCTTGGCTTACATGGGACGTTTTCGCGAAATTCGTTTGGAGTTCCCTATTCAGTTCTCAATATAGGCCCAGAAACGGCAATCTTTATAGACCCCCACCCCTCCCCTTTGAACTTTTGTAGCCAAGTTGCTGAAAGATGTGTGGCAGGGTGCCGGTAAATTGCCACACTGGAACGCTGCCATATATCAGTGTTCCTGGTGGCATTTTGCGATTTTGGGAAAACGAAACTTTAAAAAATCGCCCTCTTAGCAAAAACAACAAATCCATTTTTGACTTGTTAAAGTTTATACGATTCAAAAAAACGAACTTTATGAAAAATGTAAGTTTCAAATATTGAGTTTTATGGGTTGAAAAGTCAAATAACTTCGTAAATGCTTTCTGAAAGAATTCTGTTAGCTTGCTCTCACAACTTCGAAGCGAATGGGAGCGAAAATAACATTTGTATGCATACACGCATTTTGTGTAGACTGCATGAAGTGATGTACATTGTTCACTGAGTTGATGTATGAGGTTTAGTTATTGTTTTGGGGAAAAAGCTTCTAAGAATAGAGAAGAAATGTCTGTGTACAAGGTGAAGCGCTAAGAATGTCAAGAATGTCATTAAAGTGGAACTATAGAATTTGGTGTGAAAAAAGACGAGAAAGCGACCAATTGATTCTGTTTTTTTCAGTGTGGAAGACTTCTTGCAGTTTGTTTCTTTTTAAGAATCATGAGAAAACATAGAATACGATTGACTGCTCTCTTTGTTCAAGACTTCCATGTTCTTGAAGTAATTAAATAAAAGAGGTGTGATCAGGAAAAACAGACACGATAGAGAAATCCTACTTAAAACGAAAGTAAGGGGAAACGAAAGTTAGCGCCTTAAGGGAATTTCAACAAATCCACATGTTTCGCATATAGTGTAATGTCTGACACGTTAGAACTGATCATTGAGTGAATGAAATATACACGAAGTTTTGACGCATCTCGATGTAAAACGAAATAAATGAGGAAAAGAAATGTGGTTAGGTGCGTTTATACTGACTTTGGTGAGGTGAGTTTGCAATAAATATTTGGTAATACATGAAAAAAAAAGTAAAAATAACTCGTTAAGAATATGATTTTTGATGAAAGTATGATATTTTAGTTGATATGACATGAATATAAATGTTGGAGAGACTAAAACATATCTGAAGTTTTTGTTATATTTCTAATGTTAGGAAAATTTGTGTGGAAAAGTGAAAGCGATCAAGTCGAGAAGAAAAAGTTTGTTGGAATGAAACAGGGAAAAAATACTATGAAGAAACAAAAAAAAATAGAAGTACAGTAAAAAGCAGTTACAAAGCAAAGTTAAACAAATACGTTAACATTATAGCATTTCGAAAAATAGATTAAGTCGTTATACAGGGAAAAGAAGTAAGACTTTCTTAAAAGATAACTTTTGTTTAGGGAAATACTGTCTTTTAGCAACGTCTTGGGAATATCTGTACTTCTGATGAGTTAGCAAAATGCTCCACAGAGAAAAAAATATCTGTAAGGATATGATGTTTAGCGGAAGTACGGACTTAGTCTCCAGAATGAATGTTTTTTCTGTCGCGTTAGAAGAATATACAGAAAATATATCGCAAAGAATACAAATTTTAGTGTCAGTATGAACTTTTTGCAATGCATATCATGACAATGAATGCTTTTCTGTTGGGACAGCAAAAGAAAAGTATAGCAAACTAGGAAAGAATAAAAAAAAATTCATATTTCACATACATGGAGCCTGAAAAATAGAGCAAGCTATGTAGGGAAAGAGAAATTTGAAGTTTTGGTACATCTGGCAGTATCATGTCGTTAAGAAACGTTTGTTTGAAGGAAATCGAAATATAAAGTTAGAATAAATTTGGTCAAAAGTTTTCAAAGTTTGAAAACAATAAATAAAGTGGATACATAGAGAAGTTTAATAGCACGCAAACATAGGATAGCATTTCTGAAAGTTAATTTAGGTTACATAGAAAAGAAATAATAATGAAGAAACATTTGTTTGTTGGAAAGAAATGGAAAAATAAAGTCTTAATAAAAGTAGAATAATGCCGATACATCGAGAAGTTTGAAAAACGTAATGCTTATACATCGTAAAGTTTAATGAATATACTAGTATAGAATAGCATTTTGAAAAATAGTTTATGGGGGAAAAAAAGTAATAGTGAAGAAACTTTTATTGGAAAGAAATGGAAAAATAAAGTAAGAATAAAAAATAATACTGTCACAATCGAATTTTATGTATAACCACTAAAGATCTGTACAATGCGCGTACTCTTACACGAAAAGTAAGACCAAAAAATGGTTTAAGTTATATAGGAATACATTAAAATCAAGTAAGAAAAATTGTTTAAGCGGAAGAAACAAAAAGAAATAAAAATATTTCTTGAAAGCGATAGTTTTAAAGAAATGCTGATATGGAAAATTTTTCCGAGTGAAAAAAACAAACAAACTTCCAAGTGAAAAAAAAATAGCGATATTTTTAAAGAAATGCTGATATGGAAAAATTTTCCAAGTGAAAAAAATAACTTACGAAAAAAAAAAAAAAAAAGAACTATTTCGGAAAAATAAAATGATAAAATTCCCAAGTAGCGAAAATTACATTCAAAAATAAATCATAGGCTTAGAAATAATACTCGATCGAATTACGAATACACTTAGCTTCGAATATTCGCTCGCTAATATGGATTTTAAACCAAAATCTCCGAACGTTGTTAAATAAAAAATATTTTAGTGGAAAAAATAAAGAATCATCTACGAAAAGGTTTATAATAAAACAAGAAGAATTTGCAAACACACACACAGACACGCACACACAGTAAAATTCCCCGAGGGGAGAAATGACGCTGACCGGGGAAACATTTAATCTACCAGAACAGAAATGTAGAACGTACATAAAACTATTTATCGAAGAATTGTAAAGAATCTTAAAAAATGCATAAAGAAAAACAAATTATTTGAAAAGAAACATTCAAAATATAAAAGTCACTCGAAGGAAATAGAAGGAAAAATTCACAACATGAGATTGAAAAAAAAAAGTTTCCACAAACACGTGTTAGATAAAAAAAATTGAAATATTTGTAACGTCATCCTACCTGTGTACCGAGATAGTATCGCAAAATACTAATTTAACCATAACGACAATTCCCCACCCCTATGATGTCATGTTAAGATGGCGCATCCTTATCTCCGAGCACCCCCCCTGCGACACCCCCATGATGTTATCAGTCCCCAAGTAATCACCCAAGATGGTGTAAGATGTGACCCTCCGCCACTCCATGACCCTCCACCTACCAAAGTGGAGGGTCTCATAGGTTAACATTGACCCTCCACTGGCCCAGAACCGCCCTTTTATACACTACTTACATTGGGTGAACGTGACCACCGTCGGCTGTCAAGAATCACTGCACGCGATAGGCGTGCAACACTCTCGCAAGTATCATTGGAATTCAATGCTAGAGCCTCAACAAGCATCAGCGTCCATACTGGGCAACGTACCCTGCACGATATGGGCTTTGGGAGCCGGCGCCCAACTCCATTCCCCTTGATGGGCGCCTCGCTTGGGCACGGCAACACCGCCACTGGACACTTGATGACTGGAAACAAGTAGACTGGTCTGACGAGTAGCGTTTCCAACCGTATCGGGCAGATGGAAGGATTCGTGTGTGGCGCAAACTACATGAAGCCATGGATCCCGCCAGTCTAGGGAACTGTACCGGCTGGTGGCGGCTCCGTAATGTTATGGGGTGTGTTTAGCTGGACTTCACTGGGACCCCTGGTACGTCTGTGATCGGCCAATGCTATGTGCACATCCTTTCTGATGAGGTACACCTGTTCATGTCCTGCATTCATGCATTCATGCTGATGGGTTGGGCCTGTTCCAACAGGACAATGCACCTCCACACAAGTGTCGGGATGCCACATTATGGTTAGAGGAGCATTCATCTGAGTTTGGGGTGTTGCCATCCCACCCAAGTCCCCAGATTTGAACGTGATAGAACACATTTGGGATGCCATGCAACGCGCTATCGAACACAGGAATCCGAGACCTCAGAATACACCCGAATTGTGAAACGCTCTGCAGGAAGTATGGTGTGCATTGCCTACAGCATATTTCAAGAAGCTAGTGGAGTCCATGCCCCGTCGTATTTCTGCAGTCCTGCGCTTCCGTGGGGGACCTACCAAGTATTAGACTGCTGTACCAGTTTTTCTGGCACTTCAGTGTATATATGCTTGCCTTTAATTTTATTTGCCATACATGGATGAGACCAAGTTGATATTTGAGGAGAATCCATTTTTCAGCCCTCCTGTTGATTTCAAAGATGTCATTGAACCTCAGGCTTTATCATTTCCAGACGAAGATGTAAGTTTTTTTTCTCTCATATATATATCATCATCATCATCATTGTCAACCATTATCAATCCACTGCTGGACGAAGGTCTCCCTAAGTTTCCTCCACAACGGTCTGTCTTGTGCCAGTCTCCTCCATGTCACTCCCGCATACTTTCGAATTTCATCCACCCATCTTCCATGTGGTCTTCTTCTGGGTCTTTTCCTGTCCCTTGGAATCCAATCTAAAATTTCGGCTGTCCATCGATGGTCTGTTCTTCTGGCAGTATGTCCAGCCCATTGCCATTTCAGGGATTTAACTCTGATCATGATGTCTTCCACTCTTGTCATTTTTAGGATCCACGTGTTCATCTTCTTATCTCTCCTGGTTACACCAAGCATGCACCTCTCCGTGCTGCTTTGAGTTGTCTGCAGCCTTTGCATGTCTCTTTTAGCTAAGGTCCACGTCTCTGCACCATATGTAAGCACTGGAAGGATGCATTGATCAAACACTTTTCTTTTAAGACAGAATGGCATATTGCTCTTGAAAATTATGCTGTTTCTTCCAAAAGCTCTCCAGGCAAGTTTTGTACGCCGATTAATTTCTTCACCAATGTGACCCTCACTTGATGTCTGCTGTCCAAGATAAACGTACGTGTCTGTTATCTCCAGCTTTTCTCCATCAATCGATAAATCTTCATTTCTTGTAAAAGCATTAAACATCACTTTTGTCTTCTGAAAGTTCATTTTTAATCCCACTTCTTTACTCTTGTCAGCAAGTTCCTGCATCATACTCTGTAGCTCTGATGGGGTAGTTGCAAAAATGACTATGTCATCAGCAAAACGAAGGTGGGTTATATATATATATATATATCACCATCATCATCATTGTCAACCATTATCAATCCACTGCTGGACGAAGGTCTCCCCAAGTTTCCTCCACAACGGTCTGTCTTGTGCCAGTCTCCTCCATGTTACTCCCGCATACTTTCAAATTCCATCCACCCATCTCCCATGTGGTCTTCTTGTGGGTCTTTTCCTGTCCCTTGGAATCCAATCTGAAATTTCGGCTGTCCATCGATGATCTGTCCTTCTGGCAGTATGTCCAGCCCATTGCCATTTCAGGGATTTAATTCTGATCATGATGTCTTCCACTCTTGTCATTTTTCTGATCCATGAGTTACTCTTCTTATCTCTCCTGGTTACACGAAGCATGCACCTCTCCATGCTGCTTTGAGTTGTCTGCAGCCTTTGTATGTCTCTTTTAGTTAAAGTCCACGTCTCTGCACCATACGTAAGCACTGGAAGGATGTATTGATCAAACACTTTTCTTTTAAGACATAATGGCATGTTGCTCTTGAAAATTATGCTGTTTCTTCCAAAAGCTCTCCAGGCAAGTTTTGTACGCCGATTAATTTCTTCATCAATGTGACCCTCACTTGATATCTGCTGTCCAAGATAAACGTACGTGCTTGTTATCTCCAGCTTTTCTCCATCAATCGATAAATCTTCATTTCTTGTAAACGCATTGAACATCACTTTTGTCTTCTGAAAGTTCATTTTTAATCCCACTTCTTTACTCTTGTCAGCAAGTTCCTGGATCATACTCTGCAGCTCTGATGAAGTAGTTGCAAAAATTACTACGTCATCAGCAAAACGAAGGTGGGTTAGATAATCTCCATTAATCTTTATCCCCTTGTTTTCCCAGCTCAGCAACTGAAAGACACCCTCCAATGTGGCATTAAAGAGCTTCGGAGATATGGTGTCACCTTGTCTCACTCCCTTTCCAATTTTTATGTGTGTTGTATTTTCAAACAGCCGAATCTTTGCACTTGCATTTTCATAGATGTTATTATTAATATTAATGAACGCATCTTCAATACCGCAGGATTTCAGAGCCATTGTAACTGCTGATGGTTTCACCGAATCAGAGGCTTTTTCATAATCCATAAAAGTCATGCACAATGGAAGTTCATATTCCCTCGCTCTTTCAATTAGTTCTCTCAGTACGTGGATATGATCTATTGTGCTGTAGCCACTACTGAATCCAGCTTGTTCTCTCGGTTGAGCCATGTCCAGTGTTACCTTCAAGCGGCGTGAAAGAACTTAAGTGAAAATTTTATAAACCACTGATAGGAAGCTGACAGGTCTGTAGTCACCTTTTTTATGTAGCAGGATCATTGTAGTGGTGTTCCAATCCTCAGGAATCTTCCCTTCATTAAGGCATCGAGTGAAAATTTGGGCGAGTACTGTTTCGATTTCTCCACTTGCTTCTTGTATGATGTCTACAGTAATTCCATCTTCTCCTGGAGCTTTCCCCCGCTTCATGTTCTTGATTGCATGTGCAACTTCTGCTGGAAGGACTGGAGGAACTCTGGTACTGGTACCTTTCATGATGTCTGGAGTGCATGTATCATCTTTCTCATATAATTTGGAGTAGAAATCTTTCACTCTTGTCAAAATGTCGCCTCTATTTCTGGTTACAGAACCATCTTCTTTTCTCAGTGCCATAATCTGTTTTCTTCCCTTACTGAGATGTCCCTTTTCTATCCTTAGGCTTTGGTTGTTTTCAATTGCTTTCCTCACTAGTTCACAGTTGAATTTCCTTACGTCTTCAGTGATACTTTTTCTTACTGTCTTGCATAGCTCTATATATTCCACTTTGGAAGTCACATCTTTAGTTGTCCTCATCTCTCTTCTTTTTTGCATCAATATTTTGGTTTTTCCTGATAATTTGTTCACATGCAACTTGTTCTTAGACCCAGCTAATTTTGTTGCTGTTTCCATAAGAGCTTTGGTTACTTTTCTGTTAACTTCAGAAATATCCACTTCTTCCGATGTTAGGCCTTCTAAAGCAGAGAATCTGTTCTTCAGTTCCAACTTGAAGGTATTATGGTGTTTTTTAAGGTTGGTTATGTCAATAGATTTTGTTTGTCTTATGAGCTTGCCACGTTCCAGTTTAGTGTTGAGGTGCATCTTACATCTCACCAATCTATAGTCACTACCTGTGTTGATCTTGTTTAGCACACTGCAGTCTTCTATGACGAATTTTTTGTTACACATAATAAAATCAATTTCACTTGTCGTCCCATTTGGATGTCTCCATGTCCATTTTCTGTGTGGCTTTTTCTTGAAGAAGGAGTTCAAGATGAAAAACCCTTCTGCCTCTACAAACTCAACGAGAGTATGTCCACGCTGGTTTCTGTTGCCGTGACCGAATTTACCTACTGAAGTTTCATTCTGTTGCCGTGACCGAATTTACCTACTGAAGTTTCATTCTGTTGCCGTGACCGAATTTACCTACTGAAGTTTCATTCCGTTGCCGTTGCCCTATTTTTGCATTGAAATCTCCCATAATTATCTTCAAGTGCTGCTTACGTTTATTATTTAGATGATGAATTTCCTCATAAAATTCTACAATTTCTTCTTCAGGATGACTTGTGGTGGGTGCATAAGTTTGAATAATCTGAACCTGGCATCTTTTTGAGAGTTGGATAACAAGTCGTGCAGCTCTGTCAGAGGAACTTTCAACTTCTACAACTTTGTCCTATAGTGTCTTGTTTATTATAAATCCAACACCACTAGTTCTGCCAGTATCTGTCCCACGATAGTAGAAGAGATGTCCACTTTTCAGTTCAATGAGATCTTCTCCTTTGCTCCTTACCTCACTTAGCCCGACGATGTCCCACTTGATCCTTTGTAGTTCCTCTTCCAATTCAAGAAGCCTTGAATTAGAAGATAGGGAGCGTCCATTATACGTTGCCAAGGTCAGCATCCGATGGCAGCCTAGTCCGGTCCTCCGGGGATTCTTAGCACCCTCTGCCTTCATGTCGCACTGGCCGCTGCCTTGGCCAGGTACATTCCAGCTGCCGGAGACTGAGGGCCAAGATTTAAGTTGTGGAATCATTTTGGAGGGGTTTGGCCATAACTCACCACGCTGGCCAAGCGGGTTGGTGAGTGTGGGATAGCATTTCCTCTAATCCCGATGGTATAGTTATACCGCTATTGGCGGTCGTCAGAGCCCGTTTAGTGTGAACAGGATGCACCACGAGAAGGCTGGGTTGACATTTGTCAAGGAGAGACTGTGATGTTACGCATCACCTGACCTTACATCCCATATATATATGGTCTCCATTCCAAGTTAATTTTGTTGAAGGTTATGATTTTTCAGTTCCCCAATTTATTCCACAGTTAAAATTTTCTTAATGCAATGACGGTAGATGCAAGACTTGTTGTTGTGCTCATTCTTCCAATCTTGGTGAAGATCATTCACCCAATTTTTGTAAAGCTGTCAATTGTGAATATTTGATTACTTGTGAAACCTGCCAATGTGGTTATGTTTGTCAGATCCATTGCACATTCGTATTAACGGCCATAGGTCTTACATAAGAACTTTCAAAAGGACATTTGATCGTGAGATTCAACATTTTCAGTCACCCGACATAAGCAATGTTTCCATTAGAATTTTGTTGGTTGAGTCCGTGCTGGAAAACAGGTTAGTACTTGAGAACCTGTGCATGCTGCAATTCGAAACTCTCTTTCCGTATGGGCTTAACGAACTATTCAATGGTAAGCAGCTGAATCAAGATACTTGTGTCTATTTCAAATTTAAATGTAAACCTTTCGCCGTTTCTCAAAGAAAAACAAGGGGTAGTAGAGGTAGCAGAAGGAACTCATCGGTTCGGGTGAGCTACTGTGATTTGGTTCAAGAGCTTGACTGCTATGAGGGCTATATCGTCAAGCGTTGTCGTTCTAAAATTTTTTCCCCGAGTAACAAAAAAATCAGGGTTTTTGTCCAACTGCTTCGAAATTATGCCTTCGGTTCTGAACACATTGGAATTTTGATCGGTGACCTTCTTGCGTACCGACTTTCCACTTTCCGTTGCAAATTCACAGGGGCTCACCTTGTCAGGAAGTACTGCGTTATTGATTACTGTCATGAGGCCATTGATTTTATTGGTTTAAAATACATTTTGCATAAACGTTTGGATCCTTTCCCTCTCGGAATTGAGGTGAAATTGGTGACCTGTTTTCGCTATGAAAAACCGCTTGGTCGCCGTATTTTTAATGATAGGCAAACTATTGCTGATTTAAAGTCTTTAAGTGGCAATGAGGATGACAGCTGTTACTGTCATCTTGACAGATTCAGTAAATTTGTCAACCCTTACCACGGTCATATCGTTTCGGGTGACCTGGACATCGTGCCTTTTCGAGAACTACACACACTTATGTCTCTGGGCACTAAATACAGGTTGACACCTCGATTCAAAACAAAGAAATGTGTCTCCATTCTACGCAGTAATTTTTTACAATGCGCACTAAAGCTTTCTTATGAGTTTGGCTTGCCCCTCGAAGCCTTTAACGAATGGCTGGATTCCGTGTTATGTGACATTCGTCAGGAACTCGACAAGTTAAAAAGCTCTGGGGTTTGTGCCCGGCAGCCACATAATATTGTTCTGATTAATTCACAAATTCATGAATTTCAAAATTTATTCACTATTTCTCCAGTGGATAAAGCTGATAATAACTTTGCCTTCTTTTGCAAACAGTTCTATTAGGATCTCCTAATATAGGAGATGAATAAAAAATTGGCTCTGCATAAAAGGATTAAGCTTAATGTGTCCAACTTAAACTTTCCTTTTATTTATGCTATCCCAAAGTTTCATAAGGAACCTGTTTCCTTCCGTTTCATTACTAGTGGACGCAACTGTTATAATAGTAATAGTAAAGCGGGTGGGTTGCTTCAGAGGTACTTGTCCGTGGCGCTTCGCAAGTTGGGTTCCACCTGGATTATTGGGAGCAATAACAGAGTCTTGGAGACACTTGGCTCGGTGACTGTCACATCTATGGATACTTAGGATTTTAAAAACCTCTTCACTTCAATTTCATTGAAGAGTTTGTGGCAGGTAGCCTTAAACATGCATGCGAAGTTCGAGCCCGGACTACAGAACAGTATTGGCAATTCCTACCGGATTTCTGTATCAATAACAATTTCGTTACCGGGGGTATGGGGGGGGGAGCTATACCTCCAAACTCGTGGTATCCCGATGGGCAGTCGTTTTTCTAGCAGTTTGGCTAATCTCTATCTACATTTCTTTGAGGATAGATTTGTTGCCAATCATCCTTTACATGGGATTGCTCTAAGATATGTTGATGAGATCATTGTCATTAACATTTCAGACTTTTTGCGTTGCGCAGCTGACTTGTATCCTGACGACCTTACCCTAGAAAAACTTGCAGATCGTCTACTTGTGTTTGTTACCTCCATTTAGAGGTACAGGTGGACGAGGAGGGAAGAGGTTTTGTGAACTTATTTGATAAAAGAAACTCTTTTGAGTTTGATATCATTCACTACACTCACTGGTCCTCCAACATTTCTAAAGTTATACATCGCAATCTACTCATCTCTTAGTTTCATAGAATAGCTAAAATTTGCTCTACACAGTTCTTACTTGTAAAAAATCTGAAAGCTCTTATTTCTAAACTGCAATCAAACAATTTTCCTAAACATTTCTTAAGACATCATTTTAAACATTTAATTTTGAACTTTAATTCGGTTTCCAAGAGTTTCAAATTGCACATTAACATACTTTATTAACCTAGGACCTAACAATTTTAAGTATATAGGCAACATAAAGTGCTATTTGGTGGGTCACTAATAGCTGAAGATCTTATCTACATACACAGTTTTGCATCTTGTCAATTCACACATTTTTTGACTTACCAGGTAGTTGATTAACCGTGACTACCTTTTATATCAGTGTATATATTTGGGTTCTTGTGGGTGTTCTGTTCAGTTTCGTTTGATGTCTTGTCATGGTGGTTTTGTTCTGCCGGTAAGCTTTTAATTAATTTTTTGAGTTGTATAAATTTGATTCTTGGAATTCTTGTGCTTATTAGAATTTGGTTTGGTGGCCTAGGGAGCATGACCAACCGACAATTTTGGCTCGCCTTGTCATTTGTTGGTACTAGAAAGGCCACTCCCACAGGTTGATGCTCCCTGATGACGGCAACCTGTTTTTTGTTTTCACTTGTTTTTAAGTTCCTTTTCTAAAATTTTGTATTTTTGTTATGTAATGCTTTCATTCTATATATGCTACTACATGAGGTTTAGCTGCCTTCGGCGCTTCTCATGATATTAGCATTTTTGTCTAATTCCTTTTGTGTTATAATAATTTTTTTATAATTTTTTTGTTTTATTTGTATACTATTTATTATATATATATATAACAGAAACCAGCGTGGAAATACTCTCGTTGAGTTTGCAGAGGCAGAAGGGTTTTTCATCTTGAACTCCTTCTTCAAGAAAAAGCCACACAGGAAATGGACATGGAGACATCCAAATGGGACGACAAGTGAAATTGATTTTATTATGTGTAACAAAAAATTCGTCATAGAAGACTGCAGTGTGCTAAACAAGTTCAACACAGGTAGTGACCATAGATTGGTGAGATGTAAGATGCACCTCAACACTAAACTTGAACGTGGCAAGCTCATAAGACAAACAAAATCTATTGACATAACCAACCTTAAAAAACACCATAATACCTTCAAGTTAGAACTGAAGAACAGGTTCTCTGCTTTAAAAGGCCTAACATCGGAAGAAGTGGACATCTCTGAAGTTAACAGAAAAGTAACCAAAGCTCTTATGGAAACAGCAACAAAATTAGCTGGGTCTAAGAACAAGTTGCATGTGAACAAATTATCAGGAAAAACCAAAATGTTGATGCAAAAAAGAAGAGAGATGAGGACAACTAAAGAAGATGTGACTTCCAAAGTGGAATATATAGAGCTATGCAAGACAGTAAGAAAAAGTATCACTGAAGACGTAAGGAAATTCAACTGTGAACTAGTGAGGAAAGCAATTGAAAACAACCAAAGCCTAAAGATAGCAAAGGGACATCTCAGTAAGGGAAGAAAACAGATTATGGCACTGAGAAAAGAAGATGGTTCTGTAACAAGAAATAGAGGCGAAATTTTGACAAGAGTGAAAGATTTCTACTCCAAATTATATGAAAGGGATGATATATGCACTCCAGACATCATGAAAGATACCAGTACCAGAGTTCCTCCAGTCCTTCCAGCAGAAGTTGCACATGCAATCAAGAACATGAAGCGAGGAAAAGCTCCAGGAGAAGATGGAATTACTGTAGACATCATAAAAGAAGCAAGTGGAGAAATCGAAACAGTACTCGCCCAAATTTTCACTCGATGCCTTAATGAAGGAAAGATTCCTTGAGGGATTGGAACACCGCTACAATGATCCTGCTACATAAGAAAGGTGACATTGAGGATCTCGGAAACTACAGACCTATCAGCCTCCTATCAGTAGTTTATAAAATCTTCACTAAAGTTCTTTCACACCGCTTGAAGGTAGCACTAGACATGGCTCAACCGAGAGAACAAGCTGGATTCAGGAGTGGCTACAGCACAATAGATCATATCCACGTGCTGAGAGAACTAATTGAAAGAGCGAGGGAATATGAACTTCCATTGTGCATGGCTTTTATCGATTATGAAAAAGCCTTTGATTCGGTGAAACCATCAGCAGTTACAATGGCTCTGAAAACCTGCGGTATTGAAGATGCATACATTAATATTATTAATAACATCTATGAAAATGCAAGTGCAAAGATTAGGCTGTTTGAAAATACAACACACGTAAAAATTGGAAAGGGAGTGAGACAAGGTGACACCATATCTCCGAAGCTCTTTAATGCCACATTGGAGGGTGTTTTTCAGTCACTGAGCTGGGAAAACAAGGGGATAAAGATTAATGGAGATTATCTAACCCATCTTCGTTTTGCTGATGACGTAGTCATTTTTGCAACTACCCCATCAGAGCTGCAGAGTATGATCCAGGAACTTGCTGACAAGAGTAAAGAAGTGGGATTAAAAATGAACTTTCAGAAGACAAAAGTGATGTTCAATGCTTTTACAAGAAATGAAGATTTATCGATTGATGGAGAAAAGCTGGAGATAACAGACACGTACGTTTATCTTGGACAGCAGATATCAAGTGAGGGTCACATTGATGAAGAAATTAATCGGCGTACAAAACTTGCCTGGAGAGCTTTTGGAAGAAACAGCATAATTTTCAAGAGCAATATGCCATTATGTCTTAAAAGAAAAGTGTTTGATCAATGCATCCTTCCAGTGCTTACGTATGGTGCAGAGACGTGGACCTTAACTAAAAGAGACATACAAAGGCTGCAGACAACTCAAAGAAGCATGGAGAGGTGCATGCTTGGTGTAACCAGGAGAGATAAAAAGAGGAACTCGTGGATCCGAAAAATGACAAGAGTGGAAGACATCATGATCAGAGTTAAATCCCTGAAATGGCAATGGGCTGGACATACTGCCAGAAGGACAGATCATCGATGGACAGCCGAAATTTTAGATTGGATTCCAAGGGACAGGAAAAGACCCAGAAGAAGACCACATAGGAGATGGGTGGATGAAATTCGAAAGTATGCAGGGGTGACATGGAGGAGACTGGCACAAGACAGACCGTTGTGGAGGAAACTTGGGGAGACCTTCGTCCAGCAGTGGATTGATAATGGTTGACAATGATGATGATGATGATATATAATTTATTTATTTATGTTGGTTCCTTTACATGGATGAAACTCAGTTGATCTTTGAACAAAACCCATGGCCTTGTCCTTCTCAATATGGCTTCGGAGAAAACGAGACTTCGAATTCCGCTTCTTCGAAACGGCCTCGTACCGACAATAAACATATTGCTGTTGCTGGGTCGTCTGGTATATCTGATACACGCCAAATCGCCAAGAAACGTGCAAAAACTGACGATGACAAAAGAAATAACTCACAAGTAAGACATGTAAGTGTTTTTTTCCTGTTGAAATTATTTCATGTATGTATGACTCCTTAGTACTGAATAGTTAATATCTGTTTCAAACTGAATTAATGTTTTGGACTTGGTTGATAATTATTCTATTTTCAAGAATCTTTTGGCTACACTCTGATAGAAAAGAATCTGCGATATGGGCAGAAGTACGGAGGTACGTCCGTCACGTATGAAACCAGGATAAACGATGTTCATCATGGTGAACAAGTAAGTCAGGTACTGGAGTCTCTAACAAATTTACTTCAAAGACTGCTGAACGAAACCACAACGGGGTTTGGACATTTGGGCACCGGACTTTTGGGCACCGGACATTTGGGCACCCGGACATTTGGGCACCGGACTTTTGGGCACCGGACATTTGGGCACCCGGACATTTGGGCACCGGGACATTTCGACTCATTCCCTTTTAGAGCAATGAAATTGCGCTGCGTAAAAAATTGTAGTGTTCCTATATTTCTTCCTACTTGAGCAAATGCTGTGAACAAATTTTTTTTCACTCATATCTCACAATCATTAAGAAATTGAGACATATTTACAATAATCTGTCTGAAAGATGGGGCGTACATGTGGACACAGGACATTTGGGCACCCGGACTTTTGGGCACAAAGGTTTAAGGAGCAGTATAACAATTGCCGTTTCTTGGCCCTATAGTAAGAGTTTGACCGAGAAAATGTCCACCGTAAGGCAAGTGACAATTACACATAAATATGGGGAAACAAAAGTACATTCGTGAATTAAAAAAAAAATTGCACTGCACATTTCGCCAACCTTCAACGAAACAAAGCAACTACAGCAGAATTCATACTATGTTTGGAAACATACTATGTTAGGACGACAAGGAGGGATTTTTTAATAATGCTACACTTTTACTTACGCACTAAATATTTACATAACATGTCAAGTTATTAATATTTCTCTTTTACTTAATTAGGCATTAAATTACTATGCCTCATTCGTAGGCCCTTTTGACAGTCTTTTTTCTACCGGTGTCATATTCATAACGGTTACGTATTAAATCAAGTTAACAGCATTGCGCTTTTACTTCAGCACTAAATATTAATTCATAGGCCCTAGGCCTTTTTAACAGTTTTTGTTCTACCGATGTCACATTCATAACAATTACGTATCAAGTCAAGTTAATAATATTTATCTTTTACTTAAGCACTAAATATTATTTCACAGGGCCTAGCCCAAGGCCTTTTTAACAGTTTTTGTTCTATCGATGTCATATTCATAACACATTCATATCAACTCAAGTTAATAATACCCTGCCTTTACTTTTTCACTAAAATTTTTTTCACAGAGCCTAGGCCTCAGACTTTTTAACAGCTTTTGTTCTATCGATGTCACATTCATGAAAATTACCTATCAAATAAAGTTAATAATATTGGGCGTTTACTTAGACACGAAATACTAATTTTTAAGCCCTTTTTAATAGCTTTTACTCCACCGATAACATATTCACAACATTTACACATCAAATAAAGTTGATAATATTGCGCTTTTACTTAGACACAAAATATTAATTCATAGGCCTAGGCCTTTTTCACGGTTTTTAATTTGTCGACTCCATATTCATAACGTTTACTTATCAACTCAAGTTAATAGCATTGCGCTTTTACTTAGGCATTCAATGTTAATTACTAGACTTTAGGCCTAGGGCCAATGAATTAATAATTAGTGTATGATTAAAAGCACAATATGATTAACTTCAATTCATGCATAAACGTTATGAATATAACATCGTTAGAATAAAAACTGTTGAAATGGCCTAGGCCTAGAGCTTGTGAAATAATATTTAGTGCTTAAGTAAAAGCGAAATATTATTAACTTGATTTGACACGTAATTATTATGAATGTGACATCGGTAGAACAAAAACTGCTAAAAAGTCCTAGGTCAAGGGCCTATGAATTAATATTTAGTACTCAAGTTAAAGCGCAATATTATTACCTTGAGTTGATACGTAAAAATTACGAATATGGCGTCGGTAGAAATAAAGGCTGTCAAAAGGGCCTACGAATGACTCATAGTAATTTAGCGCCTAATTAAGTAAAAGAGAAATATATAACTAACTTGGCATGTTATGTAAATATTTAGTGCCTAAGTAAAAGTGAGGCGTTATAAAAACAATCCCTCCTTGTCGTCCTTTTCCGAACATAGAATGAGTTCTGGTGTAATTGCTTTGTTTCGGTGAAACCTAAGAAATGTGTTATGCAGTGGCACCCATATGAGTACTTTTAGGAGGGGGGGGCTAAGAAAAGTCCTTACCTCCTTCAAGGCTGTCAAACATTTTAGTAAATGTGCAAGATACTAAAATACAACAAAAATAATTGATACAATCAATTATTAATATCTTATTTTTAAAAGTGCTTCAAAAAGGTTTCGTCCATTTCAATGTTTTAAATTTATCAAAAATTTGGCGTACCAACGGCAGGGAAGCTCGAGCCCTCCTGTCCCCCTCCTCCTCCCCCCCGGGCGCCCTTGGTGCTATGTAATCATGAATATGATGTAATCCATATTCATGATTATGTGCTATGTAATCCAAGACGACGAAATTTTCAAGTTTTCGGATATTATCCTTGCCATATTTACACCAAAAAAAATCGGACTGTCATCTTCAAAATTTGTGCATTGTAATTTTTTTTAAATTCAATTTTAATTCTCGTTTGTCTTACTGGGAACGTTTTCTCCATTCAATTCCCTTTAGAGCGCCAAGAAACGGCAATTTTTGTACGGCCCCTAAAGATTTGTGCCAAAATGTCCGGGTGCCGAAATGTCCTAAACTCCGTCTGAACACCAACAATCTCGTGAGAGTATGCATTTTCAGTGATGCCTTGGACAAACCCATATCACTTCCATTAACACCAATAGGTGATATGAATGTAGATTCAATTACAGATGATATTGCAAAGGTTCTCTAGTCCAAAGATGCCGTTCTCTTAGACGATTTATTTAGAATCGAAGTTGTCACTTTTCGGAGACCCCGTTGGTAGTGCACGGAGAAGTATTACTAACATATCCCTGGACACGCTGAAAAAGACATCCGTAATCAGAATTACAAATAATGATGATCTGTGTTGTGCTCACGCAGTTGTCGTAGCAAAGGCCTGCTTAAATATAGATACCAGGATGAAATATATTGTTGATTCCCGCAGCCCTCTACAACACGTCCTGGCCTTCCAACTCCACAGATAGACAGGAGTCCCGAGAGGGAAATGTGGCTTTGAACAAATTAGAATTTTCGAAGACTTTTTGGACATTCAAATTCATGTTGTCGATGCTGCCCATTTTAAAAAGGTTCATCTTTCTTTTAAAAAGGTTCATCTTTCTTTTAAAAAGGTTCATCTTTCTTCTAATTGACTTGAAATGCCATTTTTAAAAATTCTTTTTTAGTGCAATGCTTCTTTTAAATCTTTTCTCTCTATCTTTTTTACCAGGTAGTTTACAAAGGGAGGCCTAGAAACAAACATATTTTCCTCTTTAAACACAGTGAGCATTTCGACGTAATTTTATCGATGAAAGGTTTTCTTGGTCGTAAAAACTATTGTGATGCATGTGATGTTGGGTATGATCGCAAGGAGGAGCACAGATGTGTGAACATATGTCCAACCTGCTACTAAAATGACTTCCCGAACTCTCCAAAATTGTGTGCCCTGAATGTAATTGTACCTGCCGTTCAGCTCAATGCTATCATAGACATTTGACATCTGATAAAAGCATTCCTTTGTGTCAAAAATACATATTGTGCACAGATTGTCACAGAGTAATAAAAAGAGACAATGTGCATAAATGTACAGAACTCAAATGCAGATCCTGCAAAAATTATGTCATCCCTGAAGAGCATAATTGTTTCATTTCTTCAAAAGATGTTCAAGAAATATCAGAAAAATATTTGTGTTTTGACTTTGAAACTGACCAGGAGTCAGGGGAGCACAAAGTTAATTTTGCTGTGTGTCAGTACTTTGATGGAACTGAAGTAGTCTTCAGTGGCTACGACACATTAGAAAAATTTAACGAGTTCTTATTTTCGAAGAAACATAATGGATTCACAATCATTGCCCAAAACATGCAGGGTTTCGACGGCATGTTCCTACTTTCATGCCTAATAAAACAGGCTGTCAAACTGACTATAATCTTGAATGGCTCAAAGATATGTGCATGGAAATTACTCAGTTAACCATAAGAGTAATAGATTCACACAGCTTCATTCCTATGAGTTTATCAAGAATGCCTGCAACATTTAGGTTACAAGAATTGAAGAAAGGGTACTTTCCCCATTTGTTTAACGACAGGTAAAGATTTTCATTTGATACTATTTACCTACTAGTTCAAATAAAAAAACGGTCGAAATTAATTTAAGATATGTGTGAATTTGTCCCACCCTGTAAAATGCCACTATTATAATTCCCTTATTAATCCGTACCCCTACCCCATGTTTTTAATCATAAATTTCACTTTCTCATGTTACTCAGTAAATTCAAAATAGCTATGTTTTATATAATAAAATATTTTCATTTAATTCTTTTTTTCTTTCTTTATGCCTGGTGTAATTTTTTTTTTTTTTTGATTGGAGGTTTAACGACCACCGTGAGCAACTCAATGGGCTATAAGCAGTCGCCCGTCCCTAATTTAGGGTCACTGGATGTTGTGTTTGTCTTACGGCACTGGCTCTCTCCCTTCCCTGGAACCAGTGACCCTAAATTAGGGACGGGCGGCTGCTTATAGCCCATTGAGTTGCTCACGGTCGTCGTTAAACCTCCAATAATAAAAAAAAAAAATATGCATCTGTAATTTCAATAATAACGTTTCATCATACGTAAGGCTAACTCCCCCCCCCCGGCTTTTCAGCAGGATGTGTCATCAACCATGCACTTAATGGATCAGGAGAAGTCAGTATCCATCCATCAATTACAAGGGTAATTGATGGATGGATACTGCTCAGCAACCAATACTGTCTATCAGTTTCACGGGTGTTTCTTACACGGCTGCCCTAAGTGTTTTGAAGATCACACGATGCACCCTTTGAAAAACCAACCGATGTGGCTGGTATACAAGAGAACTATGGAGCAGCAGAAAGTACTCGAGGAGGCTGGTTATACAGTTGTTACTATGTGGGAACATGAATTCAGTGATGCAAAGAGATCAGACTCCTCTTGATGGATTTCCTGGATACCACTGAAGTAATTCTTTAATATACAACTTTGTGTGTGTTGTATGCCTTATGACCTTTTTTTTTTTTAATATTAATTTCACTATGTTAAAACTAACCTGATGCCTTATGATTTTTCTTTTTCTCCCTCAGTGCATTCCTCGCCTGAATCCACGGGATGCCTTCTATGGTGGCAGAACCGGCGTGTACAAAATGTATCACTCAGTGACAGAAAGTGAGAAAATCAAATATGTTGACTTTACATCACTTTATCCATATGTAAACAAATACTGTGAATACCCAATAGGACACCCAGAAATTATAACTAAGGACTTTGACTCCTTAGATAAATATTTCGGTCACATTTTGTGCACAGTTCTCCCTCCTGTTGGTGTTTCACCCAGTCCTGCCCTACAGGACTAAAGGGAAACTTTTATTTTCGCTTTGTTGGACCTGCGCCGAAGAAAGGCAATCTCCACCCTGTAAGCATACAAACCCGGTGCGAAGTATAACAGGAACATGGACGACTATCAAATTACTGAAAGCTATCGATGTAGGATATGTCGTCATCTCTGTTCACGAAGTGTATCATTTCAAAGGAAAAAGTAAAACCCTTTTCAAGTCCTACATAATAGACAGTTTCTTAAAAATTGAACAGGAGTCATCAGGTTGGTCCACAGAGTGCAGTACAGATGAAAACAAAAAACATTATTTAGAGAAATATAGAAAAAAAGAAAGAATTTCCTTGGATACAAAATTAATAGAACTTAACCCTTTTCGACGTTCTGTTGCAAAACTTTGTTTTAACTGCTTCTGGGGAAAATTTGGACAATCTGATGATAAAACACAAACAACATTTGTTTCTAAAGTGGGTGAATTTAATAAAATTTTTACGGATCCTACAAGACAATTATGTATGTCGCACATCTTTCATTGAATATTTTTACAGTGTTTATCAGCATTTTTTGTTTCTGCCTTTTATTTTTTTCTGACTTTTGTTCTTATTTTTACAGGCCACTGACGTAGCTTTACTACAATGGAAGTAAAAGCAAAATTGCAGTCCCTAAAAGATTCAAAGTAACATTTTTGTGGCCGCCTTCACTACGTCACATGCCCGTTTAAAATTATATAGTGAACTTGAAAAGCTACAACAAGAGGCTTTGTATTGTGACACAGATAGCATAATATACATCAGTACTGGAGTTAATGACCCCCTCCCCCACTAGGCAATTATCTTGGTGAATTTACAGACGAGCTTCAAGGAGACTACATCACTGAATTCATTGCAGCTGGACCAAAAAATTACGCTTTTAGGATCTGAAGCGGAAAAACATTTTGTAAAATTTAAGGATTTACTCTAAATAACATGAACTCCCAAAAGTTGAGTCTCGACACACTCAAACAGTTAGTCACTCATCAGAATATGGAAACAGTTCATACAGTAAATTCACAAAAAAACATTAGGGATTTGAAAGGCCTCAAATGTAAAAAATCGCTCAGAAGTTAAGAAGTGTTTATGTTTTGATAAAAGATCTACATTATGGAGGATTTCAGGACTTTGGCTGTCGGATACTGAGGTACGTGAACAATTCATTATCTAATATTGAATATTTTTCCATTAGTGCATAGAAATGTTTCCCTTAGCGCGCTTATTATATTTTTCGCCATATTCTGAAGAGCCCTTCCTTTCTTTCCAGACATTTCAAGCCCTCCTCCAAGTGAATGAAGATTGAAAAACATTTGGCATAGTGTTGCTGGATTTTGACAATTACCTATTGTTGATGTCTATGAAAGAAAGAATAAAATTCCTAGCCTGATCTAACAATATTTGCGTACACCTGTTCCTGTGCCCCTACCCCTTTCTTTGTGGACTTCTAACCCTAGAGACCTCTACTGAGTGCACGTTTTTTTTTTTTTTTTTTTTTTTTTTTTGCTTTTTTCATGAATGTAAATACATGAGAATTACTGTATGATGTTCAGAACATTTTGTAAACATGTAAAATATGTGCGTAAAAAGAAGAATTTAGGTATAAATTTTTGTAAGAACTATAATAAAATAGTGAGAAAAAAAAGCGTCCAGGAAAAAAGGCCGAAACGCACAGAAATAATCACTGCAACTATGAAAGGGCACCTTTGTATGGGTAGGCCTCGGCTGTGAATTTTACAGTTTCCTGCTGATGACCCTGAATAGTTACTCATTACCAAGTATAAAAAATATGTTGTTTAAATATGAAAACTTCCTAAAAATTAATATACATGAAACTTAGTTTTAGAAACATTTTAATAAGAAAGCCATTGAATACATTCTTTTGGTTTTGACAGAGACTGACCAACTTGATTTTTTTCTTTTTTTATCAGAAAGTGCTTGTTTTTAACATATTTAGATGGTAGATTGATATCTTTTATAGCACGGCTAAACTCAAGAACTGCTGGAATGGGCCTTTGCATTTTTTTATTTCTCAGTAAACTGTACACCAGATCAACAATGTTAGAGTTGGAGATAATTTTCTCTTTACACACAAATTCTCTATTTGGAGTCCATGAAATAATTTTTGAATTATTTTTAAACGCGTCTAAAACGTTATGAGCATATCTTCTCAAATTTTTAGGTACAGCCTGTAACACGAGATCTTCAACATCACAATCCTTAGTTGGTGAAGCATCAGTTTCAGCCTTTGTAGGAGGATTTTTAACTGCTGCTGTAGTATTCAAGTGGTCGTCAGATAAACTGGCTTTTTCAGGAGAATTTATCGGGATTTAAAAGAGGAACTTGAATCCTTTTATTCAGCACTTGATTATATAATTTAATTTTCACATCCACAGGTTCTTTACTCAATAAAATTTTCTTCATTTCTTTATCGAGATCAGACAACATTTCATCCGTAGGCACATGTCTTGAAACTCTCTCCTCCGAGACGAGCACCATTTTTCGGGCGTATTCCATATTATTTATTTAACAGAGATGCTAAAACACTCAGAGCAGCAGGTATCAGCACGCCTAAGAATCCACCTTTCTGTACCAAAATTCTTCTTTTATTAAACAAGGGAATTTTTATCGGCTAATTTCCCAGCGTGTGTTTATGCCCACGCAATTTTCCCTTCTGATAAGGTGAAAGCGGTACATTGCCTTTTAAAATGTTCAAAGTGCATTCACATATGGCTTTGATTCTGCTATTTGACAGCTTCTTTAAAAAATCTTTTAAGTGCTTTATAGGACAAATCTTAATCAGACTTAGCAGTTGCATGTGTTCCTCCGATAATGCCATGATGCAGAATAACTAACTTTATAACACATGTATGCTTTTTAATCACTCCGAATTGCTAATGTCGTGGTTGGTAAATATATTGAGTTTCTCCTGGAAGTATATTGCTGCGCAACTGCATTTCTTCCGGTGTGTCTGCTTTGAGGTCTATCATCAAGTAGCTATAAGCTTCTCTGGAGGCATCTGCGTACACCTCTTGAAAACATTTCAGTTTATTAGGGTACAACTGTCTTCCTAAATGAGTGATTTGATTCTTTTTTTTTTTTTTTGATTGGAGGTTTTAACGACCACCGTGAGCAACTCAATGGGCTATAAGCAGTCGCTCGTCCCTAATTTAGGGTCACTGGTTCAAGGGAAGGGAGAGAACCAGTGCCGTAAGACAAACACAACATCCATGCCTCACCGGGATTCGAACCCGGGCCCCTTTCGGACGAATGATCAGAGGCCATCGCTTAGACCACTGCGCCACCGGGGCGGCTGATTTGATTCACGTCTCTTCGTGACTTAAACAAAAATAGGTAGTGAGCATTAAGGAAAACTTCTCTCATTTCTTTTCCTTTATGGAAAATGTTTTGGGTAATAAAAATAACGGACATATTATAGTGATGACTACCCTTCCTTGTAAATAAATGAGCTAATTTTTTATCACTCCCACATTCTACCATAAGGTCATTTATAATAAAAAGCGTATTTCCTTTCAAATAACCTTTGAAATTACTTGGAATACCGTCGACAAATGTAACATCTCGTATTTCATCACATAATGTTTGATTAACCCCATAGAACCAAACCACGTGTTTTGAAGGTGGATAGATGACTTCCCCTGATGCTGAAGTAAACGTTTCACAAAGTAAGTTTTTCCTCACCCAGTGGGACCAGCGATCAGAGCTGTGAAAGGGTGACACAGCTTCGGAACCTCTTATCGACAACTGAATAAAATTACACCGATGCAAGATAATTTAAAGAAATGACGTGCGAAATAAATTTCAATTTTTTTTTGAACGAAATGATAAACACGCACATCGTTTGTTTCACTTTTATAATGAAATGTTTTTACAATGAAATACAAACTTTTCCCCCGACATCTGGAGTACAGGTAAAAAATACAGAATTGACCACGTACGGCAGCAAATGAACTTTAAAGAGATACATCATTAAAATTTATGTATGTGAACTTGGAAACGAATCGATCAATAGGACCTTCAAAATGTTCTGGCGGGTGTCAAAAGGAGTCAAGAAGTTCCATCGTTTTAGGGTTTGGCATATACATGGCCAACCAATGTTTCACTGGATTTCCAAAACGATCCGTGTTCACAACCAGGCAAGCAGGGAATTTAGAAATTCGCTTAGGAAGTCGGCTGCAAGCAAACACACTGACGAAGGAACGACGCGTTACGATATCTTGCTTTTAAAATCCTAGTTATTTGCACACTGTTCGTATTTTTCAAATAGCGAAATCACAAAGAATGCTTCTGGACTTGGAAATTTCGATAATATTCTGGAACTCGGCATGGATCAGCACAGAAATGGTTTTTGACACAGCTTTTCCAAATTTGATTTCCACTCTTAAATTTCCTTCTTGGATGAAATTCATGTGTCCTCCATCGCACAAATCCGGACTAAGATCAAACGCGTACAAAGTGTAGCCTTTGGAACATTCTTCACGATTGATGAACATTCCTCTACCTTGACCCTGTTTCTCAGTTCCTTGAAGTAGGCTGTGGAAAGAACGAATAGTGTTTTCCGTTTCAAAATTTGGTTTTATCGGTTTATGCGGGACAGGATTGACCATCGAAGCACACGGCCATAAAGTTGGCGTCGTAATGTTTGAATTCGAAAGGGTTTGACTTAAATTTACCATTAAAAACATCGTTGTCAACGCAGCCGATAACTAGTCTCTTTGACATTTGTCCGAGGAATACGTTGTCTTGCACAAACGACATACTTCCTTGAGAAATGGAATACACTTTGCATAACACACGATCAATAGGGTACTTTGCAGGAGATTTTTCTAAAGCTTTGACATGACCGATCGAAACACCTGGGCTGACTTTAACCTTTCTCACAAAAATCGAAGCATGTTCAATCACGACTCTATAGCAAGGTGCCTCGGATGATGGAACAAGGCAGAAATCAGGTTTGCTTCGAATCAGTTTGATTTTGACGTCCACTAAATTAAGTAACAGTCTGTTTTGATAAAATAAATCACAGTGCAAGGTTCCAATCATGTCCAGCGTCCTGCTGCCTTTTACCAGTTCATAGCGTTGATATAATCCATTGTTCGTTGCATCACTCAAGGGGTTGGTTTCGTTCAGATATCCAGCCGTATCCTTATAAAAACATTCGCAAGACAAATAGGTTTTCTTTGCTTCTTCCCCATAATTCAGTACAGTTTCAATACAAGCTATGTACGGATACGTGTTCCTTGACGACGAAAACACTCTTTCATTTAAACTGACGTCGACTTGAGAAAACAGAGGATGAAGAAAGCATGATCGGACCAACGGGCTCTTTGTCGGACAGGACGGAACTATCGGATTTCACAATTTTTACTTTCACGTTTAGTTTGCGACGAAGATAAGTCCATGTATTCCTCACTACTCCCAGAAATATTGAATTCCAGAGGGCCACCATCTCTAATGTTGGCTAAAGGATGGTATTCAATCCAATGTCCTTTTTGTATGCTCGTTTGAGTGGGCGGTAAGGCAAATAAATCCAGTTCAGACTTTGAACATACGGATGAATGACTGTGAATTAGAGCCATGGTTTAGAGATCAAAAATATCATGTGTTGTGTGACGTGCCTGCACCGCAAGATGCACATGAGATAAAGGCAGATAGCAGCGAGAGCTACGTCCGCGTAGCTCATTTGGGACAGCGACTTATTCCGGAATGAAGGGACTCGGGTTCGATGCCCGGCGTGGACAAAAATGACGGAGAAATTTGCTTCGTTATAGTTGTTCTCTTGGCTTTCTTTGAAGGAATGATGGATTTCTTTGTCTTTCTTTTCGTTTTAACGCTTCTACCCAGCATTTTTTTCACTTTGTTAGTGGCTTTGTCGTTCAGTAGTTGTCCTGCTTCTTTAGCTCGTTGTTTAGCCGTCGTCTTGACGTCCTTGCCATGGATGATATCATTGGCGTGATCCACACTCGTGCGTAGAACTTGTTTTCCAAGCGTTTTTGCACCTTGCTTGAACAATGGCACAGCAGCTCTGAATAACGAACGAAAGAGTCCTCCGAGACCATATCCTTTTTGCAGTGATACTCCTTAATAGTAGGGTAAGCCTTTTTTCGTCTGACTTACGTAATATTCCTCGAAGGATTTCGTACAACAGTGGTATTGCTCGTACATGAATACAGAAGTTTTAGACGAAAATGAAGTTTCACGATCGCTCTTCCTCGTTGAAATGGTACTCGTTGACCTGTGTGGTTCCTTATAACGATTCCCATGGTTTGAAAACTTTTTCTTGCGAGAGGCAAATAATGAGGTCGGTCGTACAAGGCCCTCACCATATCTCCTTCTTCTCCGGTCACTTTAACAATGCGAAGGAGAGGTGCATACATGTATCACACAGGCTGCGGTTCTACAATATCGCTGTATGCGTATAACAGGAAAAGCGACGAGTTGAGGTCGGCTACGAAATTTCCATGAATCGTAAGATCGCTCCCTTCTGTTGCTGAATATTCTCCGGGTTGGTAACCTGGAATTTCTGCAATTCCTGAATATAACTCTAGTTGAGTACCATTCCTCAGAGCTGTTTTGACACGTCTTGTGGTTTTATTATAATACATAGTAATTTTTTTCGTCCAGTGACGGGACATAGGTTTTACCACGTTGCTCACCGAATAATAATATTCAGCAGGAATTTTTCCCGCATTCATCTGACCTGGACCAACATCGTAAGCAAAAGTATTCAAATTAACATTTACATTGAACCAGGAAGGTGATTAGATGAGTTCGACGAGTCCAACTTCCCAGCTCCCATTCAATTCGATCGGTGAAGGAAGACGTGTAAAGAAATGGGATATTTTATTGTCAGTAAAATAGCCTAGAGAACTATCGCTCGTTAACGTCAAATAGAAACACATCTTGCTGACTGAACCTTTGAGGTAAATACTTGAACATTTATATGCTCACTAAATCGTTTGATGGTATCCATGAATTAAACTTCTCAGGGTAGCCTCTAAATTTAACAAAATATTCATATTTGCCTCTCCGCCAATGTTTATTCAGAACCATTTCTACTGGGTAGTCGTCGTTGTTCTTCACTTTTTGTAGTTCTTCAGCGTAGAAGGTGCCATCAACGTCTTCTCCTAGTAAATCTTTAACTTTATACACAGGACAACTCCTGTGTATAAATCTTTAACTTTATACACAGGACAACTCCTGTGTATAAATCTTTAACTTTATACACAGGACACCTCCATCTAGCGATGCGTCGAGAATCATTAAATAAATCTCCTGACCAATTCGTTTCATACCCCTTTTCAAACTGCAATTTGGTTTTAGATAATCTCACAATATCACGTATATCGAATTTATACACTGGTGAAGTTTTCGTTATATCGCCATATAAGTTATTCCACACAGCCTTTTGATTTTCCAGACTGACATTTATTGGTTCCATTTTAATATTTCGATGGTATATTTCATTGTAACTACGCACCATCGTCTGCAATATGCCGATGTATTTGTATGTGTTTCGACTTGTAAAGTACTTCCACATTTTTGTTTCAGAAACTTTTGGACTTCTCTATTTTTGAATTCGGAACCTTGATCACTTTGAAGATTTTGGGGTTTACGTTCTTTTCTTGAATCCTGTAATCATGGATGACGCTGTCTTTTGCGTCATAGGAACACACCACGCATATTATGAAAATACGTCAATGCATGTTAGTAAATATCTGTATTTGCCATTATGTTTCTTCAAACTGGACAAATCGACTAAGTCGGCCTGCCACTCTTCATCAATTTCCCCCACAATGAGAGGATTTCTCGGAAAATGTCGTCTTGTTTGCTTGTAAAGGGTGTAAGTTTTCTCCCCTTCAACCATTCACCGATTTCTGTTTTCTTTATTTTTCCGTTTACAGCACGATATAAAGCGCTATTACACCAAAACTTCCTGGATGACCTGGATCCAGGTATTTTTTTCACGAGGTGATGATTTTCTACTGCAACAATTAATTCTAATACTTTCTTTAGAAACACTAACATTCATATTAACAGTAACAGAGAAACAAAGGAAATGACACACTTACATGTAGTTTTATTGATACATAGAGTCTTCCGATATGTACAGATCTTTAGCATTCTCTAATTCATTACAAATATTCAAGTGATTAAAGAAACTGATATAGGTACTTTTCGACATGAAAAATCCATCATTCGCAAATTGGTAAGCTATCCATTTTATATCCATATTGGCCTCAGTCTTGTTAAACAGTGCATTTACTTTGCCTTTACGCGTTGAATATTCACAAGCATGTCCCAGTCCATATCGATCTTCTACTTTACACAAGAGGCAGTCGCTAAGTTCATCAATAGTTAAAACAATGTTCTTTTTTAGCACGTTCTGAAACTTTTTTTGAACGCAGATACTCCATCAGCAGAATCAATTTTATGTCCCCATATTCTTTTTTTCAACCTCATCCAGAACGATTTTTTTGAAGGACCCTCCAAACATTATCTCACGAATGCTGCCTCTAATGTTTTCACTATATTAATTAAGTTTTGACCATTGGTCATCATTTAGCGATATTCTCTTACGGATTTTTGAAAGAAATCCATTGTTCATACTGATACGCTGAATATGCAGCCGATCAACATCATTTTCCTTAGACGCGGTTAGGAACACCTGCTTGACCACGCAAAGTGTTAAATCTGAGTCAAACGCATCAATGAACCTTGTCGTTTTGATTAGTTCTTCCCACAAATATGGTGTCATCACAAGTCCATGAGTAGTTGGATAAAAATCTGAATCAGCAAACTTATACACTCGAAGGTGTACTTTCACATAGCCCTTAAAGTCTAAGACAACAGCGAACACATCATCACCAAGATGAAAGTGATGACAAGGTATGCGATCCAGGGAGAAACCTTTGGAAGTATTTTTCTGTGAAGCAACTGATCTTTGCGAAGAATCCATCTGTTCACAAACACTGTCAGTACTACGTTTCATGCTGAAATAAAAGTCTACCGACACGTCCGATACCGTCCAACGCACACAGAGACGTAATTAAATCATCCGTAGGGAAATAATCCTGCAAGCTGTTGCAGCGAATAGGAACGAAGCATTCCCCCACCCCACCCGAAATTCAAGTACAAACATGTACAGCAGTTGTTTGTTTCCTGGTATATACCCTGAGGGGATGACGTCAACACATTATTGCACGTGAACCAGAAAAGACACTGAATTTATGTGACATTCAAACACAAACATGTACAATAGCGTTTGTTCTGTCAACATACCCTGAGGGAAGAGATGATGTTACCAGTGGCGTCACGTCCTGCTGACATTGCCAAAAAAGGCAAGTTCTCCTGACCGGAACTGTTGCCACAAGAAGAGTGCTGTAGGTTTAAAAATCGGAGGCCGTGTTACCACCGTCAGAAATTTTTGGTCGCCAACCTTCACGAAAAAGTGCCATCACCCTTGTTGCCATCCACCAAAAAAGTTTCTTCATCAACTTCTACGAAAAAAATGCCACGCCCTGTTGCCACCACCAAAAAGGTTTCTTCGCCTACATCTCGGGAAGAACAGGTACAAGGTCACGTGACCGGATGTGACGTCAGAGGTAGGCCACGCCCACAAGGGCACGTGACAGGATGTGTTGCCACCGGGAAAATGACGTTAGGGTGAGGTTTCAACTACTGTTGTGTAAACAAGTTTGTTTTCATGTATTTCTGACATAGTTAAGTGTTTTATGAAAAATGGCTTCGGGTAAATGCATAAATATGTTAATATATTCTGCAATATTTGTGGAAACTATGTCGTATTAAAACAAAGACAATGTTACAGATTTTGTTTTAAATGCATACTTTACTTATTTCGGCATTAAATTAGGAGATTAAAAGAAACCGTGGGCATCTCATAAAGTATGAAAAAGCTTGTGTGGAAAGTTTGCGACTTTGGGCAAAGGTGAAATTTTTGAAAGCCTTTTGCTATTCCAATGGTGTGGTGCAAACCTAAAAACCATCATGTTGGATGTTATTTTATATAAAAAAATCTTAGTAGATACAGTGTTAAAAATAAAAAAAGTAATATATATCCTGTCATACCTTCAGCATTAAGATCTGTTTCTCATAATGAAAATATTCCTGCTCTTCGTCTGCCTCCTGTACTAGAAAGCATAAATGTCTCAGAAAAGGAATCGGATGAAAAAGCAGCTAATGTAAGTAATATGTCTATAAATTTGAAGTAAATGACAGTACGCCTATATCGTTTATTCAGTATAAACTGAACGATTTGCTACGAGATTTAAATTTATCAAAATAAAGGGCTAAACTTCTTGGCTCTCGTCTTAAATGTAAAAATGTGTTATCACGAGGAACACAATTTTCTTGGTACAGACATCGTGAAAAACAACTAGTTCCATATTTCTCTGAAGAACATTCACTTGTGTACTGCAGTGATGCAAATGAAGTAATGTTCTTTGGTATTACTCAAAAATACCTGGAGGCTGTTTTAAATTCGTCTAAAAGACTGGCTGGATACAGAAATTTCCATGTTTTTTGGGTGAGTGGGAGACCCAGGTGAAACAAAATCACTAGAAATGAAAAAAAAAAAAAAAATATTGGCCCTCCCGGGTTATTACCTACTTTCTGATTTTGTTCGCTGTCTGTTATGAAATTTTTTGGTTATGTCTCGTTATACGGTTAGAACTTTATGTCTCACACGCATAGGTACTCCAAAGAGATTATTGCTTTAAGAATTCACTGGCAGTCATTCAAGTCAGGAAAAGAAATACATATACAGCCTGTGCTCCTCTGAGAAGGTATTTGGAGCTCGAATGATCTGCTCTAATTAAACCAATTGTTAAATCAAATTGTCAACTAGTGTCAAGCTTCCGTTTTGAATAACCATTGTTGAATGTGAGAAAGCTGCTTCTACTAATAGTTTGTTAAACTTTATGTCATCATTCATCGATCAATCATTTGATGTTTTGTCATCGCCTTAGTGGACAAACGACTATCGTGTCTTCAGTTCATGGTGCGAAGCTTTGTCGGTACCGTACTTAGTGGAATATACACTGACGGAAAAAAAACTCCCAACACCACGAAAAAATAGTTGTAGAGGAATGAAATGGCGGCAATACATTTGTATAGGTAACATATGTAATCGATTAAGGTTTCAAAATCACAGCTTAATGTAAGCGCGAGAAGAGCCATTTTAAATGTGAAATGCTGGTACATTAATAACCGGTGTAACCGCCAGAATGTTGAATGCAAGCACGCAAACGTTAATGCATTGTGTCGTACACGTGCTGGATGTCAGTTTGTGGGATGGAGTTCCATGCCTGTTGCACTTGGTCGGTCAATACAAGGACTGTTAATGCTGGTTGGGGGTGACGTTAGAGTTGTCGTCCAATGATGTCCCATACGTGCTCGATTGGTGAAACATCTGGTGATCTAGCAGGCCACGGCAACATGTCGACACTCTGTAGAGCATGTTGGGTTACAACAGCGGTATGCGGGCGAGCGTTATCCTATTGGAAAACACCCCTGGAATGCTGTTAATGAATGGCAGCACAGCAGGTTGAATCACCAGACCGACGTACAACTGTTTCGTCAGGGTGCATGGGATAACCACGAGAGTGCTCCTGCTGTCATAGGAAATTGCTCCCTAGACCATAACTCCAGGTGTAGGTCCAGTGTGTCGCGGCCGCAGATAGGTTGGTTGCAGGCGCTCACCTGGCCTCCTTCTAACCAACACACGGCCATCCCTGGCGCCCAGGCAGAACCGGCTTTCATCAGAAAACACAACAGATCTCCACTCCGTCCTCCAATGAGCTCTACTTTGACATCACTGACGTCGCAAACGGCAGTGGTTTGGAGTAAGTGGAATGCACGCTACAGGGCGTCTGGCTCGGAGCTGTCCTTCAAGTAACCAATTTGTAACAGTTCGTTGTGTCACTGTGGTGGCAACTGCAGCTCGAATTGCTGCCGCAGACGCGGTACGATGCGCCACGGCCATAAGCCGTGCACGGCGGTCTTCCCTCTCAGTAGTGCCACGTGGCCGGCCGGAACCAGGTCTTCTTGAGGCAGTACCCTCCCTCGACCACCGCTGCCAACAATCATGCACAGTGGCTTCATTCCTGCCAAGATATTGCGGAAAGAAAATCCACCTTCTCGTAGCCCTATTACACGACCTCGTTCAAAATCCGTGAGCTGTTGATAATGGCTTCTTCGTCTTCTTAAAGGCATTCTTGACTAACATCAACACACTACGTCAAATCTTAACGATAACTAACGCTCACGAACGTTACAGCGCGTATTTACAGCAAACCTGCTTTGCATGTTCCGAGGGGCACTACTAGCGCCACACGAATGCGCCGAGCGCGAAATTTGCATAGACGTCATCTTACAGATGCACTCTCACAGCCTACCAACTGTCGTTTATCTAACACAACCACTTCTTGGTGTTGGGATTTTTTTTCCGTCAGTGTACTTCATAACGAGAACCAAGTTCGTAAGTTAATCATTTAGGTTCAATCTTGTAATAATTTTTTGAACTCTGAACAATATTGTTCAACTGTAAGGAATAAAATGTATTTTAAATTCCAAGCTCTCTTCATTTACGCCGAGGAGTACCGAAGTTATACAAAAGAAGACCAAAATGTTTGTATTTTCTATCTTATAGTTGAAGCTTCCAAATCAAAACGAGTTTTTCAAATAGAATTAATGGGAGAAAAGATATGTTCACAGACGGACGGACATAACCATGCTATTAAAACGAAAGTCTTTTTCGACAGACGATATAAAAAAAAGCCATATTTCTCCTGTAAATTGAGCACCAACTCTCAGCGCAATGGTCAAGCATTCCAGCTTTAATGCCACCAGGCGAGTTTGCATTCCTATATGTAATCAAAATTATTGCAATATACATACGGTAATATACCACATATTGATGACTAATGATGTTATGTCAGTGTGTGAGTTATTAAGTTTCTTTTCCGGTTTATTTCTATTTTTTCCATTTTAACATGGCATTGATTTTCACAATAGAGGACGAATTTGATGATATCAATTTTGTTTCATATTTTACACATTTGATAATTACTAACCAAAAAATACTATTACGGGAATTCTTACTAGGGAATTTTTTATTTTAATTTCGAATTTTCGGAGAAAACTCTTCTTCTTCAGGCTGCCTTTTGTTGTCACTTATTCCCGTCACTGTCGTGGTTACGGTTAAACTTGACGGTTACGGTTATTTTTCATCAAATCCTGCCAGATGTTAGGCAGGAAAATCCTCTGCAGTCATTGATGATGGAATTTTGATTTTTCTCAATCTTCATTCCTTCTGTTAGCTTTGGTTTTTGAAAATTTCTTTGGAAACTGATGACTTTAAGGAATTTCAATCCATGCTGTGACTAGTTTCTTTAACATGCCTATCTAAACCAGTCTTATTGGCGCAATTTTTTATAGAAGCTTTATGCTCTGCTATACGAGTTTCTAGTCTGCGACCTGTTTCAGTTATGTAAGATAGTCCACAACTACATTTTACTTACTGGACTTCACCTTGCATTTTAAAAATATCTTCTTCTTTTTGAACCAATTTAGGGAAAAGTTTCTTAACCTTGTTCTCTAAACTTGGAGCTAGCCTAATATTGTACTTCTTACTAATCCTCTTTAAATACTCAAATAAACCTTTGTGATAAGAATTTTTTAGTGAATTTTAGTTGTTGCGTTTGATGGGTTCTTGGTTCCATTAAAATTCAGAATTTTCTCAATTTCTCCTTTAGGATAGTTATTTTCTGCAAGTATGACTTCAAGTTCTTCTTTATGGGCTTCTTTCTTATTTCCTGTAGAAACTATTTTATTGATTTTTTCTAAAAACTGAATTGCCCCATTCTTCTTAATAGAAACTGGATGATAGGAATTGAAATCCAATAGTCTATTAGTATTCATTGGTTTTTTATACCAACTAGTGAGGAATTTTCCATCTTCATAATAGATAGTACTATCTAAGAAGTTAATTCTTCTTTCTTTTTGAAGTTCAATAGTGAACTTAAAGGAATCATCTAATTCATTGAATGAATCTAGAATTCCTTCTGGAACACTATTGAACTTCAAAAAGAAAGAAGAATTAAATTCTTAGATATTACTATCTATTATGAAGATTGAAATTCCTCACTAGTTGTTATAAAAACCAATGCATACTAATAGACTGTTGGATTTCAATTCCTATCATCCAGTTTCTATTAAGAAGAATGTAGCAAGTCAGTTTTTAGAAAAAAATAATAAAATAGTTTCTACAGCAGGTAAAAAAGAACTTAAAGTCATACTTGCGGAAAATAACTATCCTAAAGGAGAAATTGAGAAACTTCTGAATTTTAATGGTACGAAGATCCCGCAAAAGCAACAAGCAAAATTTACTAAACAATTTCTTATCACAAATGTTTAGTTGAGTCCTTAAAGAGAATTAGTAAGAAGTACAATATTAGGCTAGCTCCAAGTTTTAGAGAACAAGGTTAAGAAATTTTTCCCTAAAATAGTTCAAAGAGAAGAAGATATTTTTAAAATGCAAGGTGTAGTTTATGAAGTAAAATGTAGTTGTGGACTATCTTTCATAAATAAAACAGGTCGCAGACTAGAAACTCATATAGCAGAGCATAAAGCTGCTATAAAAAAATTCTCCAACAAGACTGGTATAGATAGGTATGTTAGGAAAACCAATCACAGCACGGATTAGAATTCCCTTAAAGTAATCAGTTTCCAAAGCAATTTTCAAAAAAGAAAGCTAACAGAAGGAATGGAGATTGAGAAAAATCAAAATTACTTCATCAATGACTGCAGAGGATTTTCCCTGCCTAACATCTGACAGGATTTGATGAAAAATAACCGTAACTGTCAAGGTTAATCGTAACCGCGATAGTGGCGGGAATAAGTGCCAACAAAAGACAGCTGACGAAGAAGAGTTTTCTCCCAAAATTTGCAATTAAAATAAAAAATGTCATAGTAAGAATTTTCATAGTAGTAGTATTTGATTAGTAATTCAATTAAGAAACTAGGCAGCCAATTCTCAACATCAGCTTTATTCAAAACATTTGATAAGTTAATTGCGTTAAATGTTAATGTTTTCAATGCATTTGCTCGAGTTTAACGTGTTTTTCCATGTTCAGCTTTCTCATTCAAGTGTTATTTAGAAAAGTGTAGCACTATGAACATCTCTTTCCGCAAACTTAAAAAGAGGGATGTTTCAGTTAACTTTGAAAAGTGTCTATATCTATGTACATACAAAAATTGCGCCTTATCATATGAAAAGTGCATTCCGTGGAAAACATCTCTCCCAACGTCATGGTTCAACTTCACAGAGGACATGATCAAGATCCCGTTAAAACTAGCTGTGGCGTAAGGTTTGAAATAAATAGCGACAGCCGTCCTATTTTTTTAATTCTGTCTCAGTCGACGTTCCTGAGAAAGGATTTTTTTTCATTAATGGAATTAATTTTTCGTAAATACATTACACAAATCCAAACCGGAGCAACACGGAAAAATATTCTCATTTTGGCCAAAATCGATTCTAATGTGAAAGTGGTAGTAATAATAAATATTTAAATCTTCAGATAATTTGAATAAATTTCATCTCAGGTACCGGTGCAGTTCTGAAGACTAGTATTGAGTATCACGAGATGGAAGAAAAGCCCTGACTTCTGTATAAGAGAAGTCTAGAGTTCTCTTGTGGCATGTCATTTCATAGCTGTTGTAGTAAAGCTTTCATTTCAAGCATCGAAAATGCGGTTATAAAATTTGAGGTCAGATTTCTTCCAATCATCTAATGATTTCATAGGTATACTTGAGTTGTGTAGATGTAATGTGAACATGCAACGCGGTGAAAAACTTCTCCTACTGCGTGTGGTGGAAAATTTTGAACTTGTTCATCCCATTTCGGGTCAAAAGGGATGTGTTCTCAATACATCCCCAAGAAACAAACACATTGTAATACTTGCAACAGTACATGTGCACCACTTAGCGAATTGATGATCTATTTTTCCAGCGTGTCTCTTAAAAAAATGAGATCGTGATCAATTTGAGTATAAGAAACCAGATCAAAAAGTATGCAAACCGAATGTATACCTCAGAAAAATCACAATTCTGGAACATAGTACATTTATGTTCGCGTCTTTATGTGTTATAACGAAGTAAATTTCTCCGTCATTTTTGGTCTACGCCGGGAATCGAACCCGAGTCCGCTTATTCCGGAACAAGTCACTCTACCAACTGACGTTCATTCTGATTGCTATCTGCCTTTATGTCGTGTGCTTTCTGCTGGCAGGTACGTCACAGTTTCCACGCACATATTTCCATGCATAGAGACAGCTATTCTCGAGAATTGGCAGGATTTAATATACCTTACTTCCAAACGCCGAAGTACGGTATCAAACAATTATTTTCATCAAATTCCTGATCGCCTCTTTATATTGAGACTACTTTGCGAATATGCTTCCTCTAGTGTCTCTTGATGCAACAAAATGATCATTCAAACACAGTGTGGGAATCTCGAAACGTTCCCACTTTGCATTTCGTTAGATCATTTCTACATGATCAGCTCTTTTGCCTGTTGCGGGTTTCTTAACTCTTTGAAACATCAAAAGGTCCAGTAGAGATATGTTGGGAGTTTCGTCTGTTACTGTAGTTTCAAACAAATGAAAAGCTGCGGACAGTCGGTTTTCTTTGTGCTTCTGAGTCAGCAATCTAAGGACAAACTTGAAGAGGCGTGTTTAGAGCATGAATCTTCAGTTAAAACGGCGCTGCCAGACGCAGATAAAATTCTTGTTTCAGCCATTTCTCTAATGGCTAGTCTCCGATCAGTTAACGCTTTAAATAATTTGCGTTAATTACCAGAACGTTCTATCTGCTTGTTGATAGGTGTTCAAAAGCACTCTCCCTTGCCATGACGGAACCAGTCAAAATTTTTTGGACGGCTCATAGCCTCCTGTCAGTAAGAGATTTTCACATTTCAAAATTTTCTGTAGTCATCTTCAGCAGTTAATGAAAAGATTTGTTTCACACCTAATGTTGAGCATCTGGAAGAAAGCTACGTTCAATCCCCACTTCCACATGTCAAACTGTCGATGTGGAAATGATCTAACAAAACGCTAAGTCGTAACTTTTCGTGTTTCCTAAAACTGTGTTTGAAGAATTTTTTTCAGGGTAGGAAGGGACATAGGTATAAATACACTGACGGAAAAAAATCCCAACACCAAGAAGGGGTTGTGTTAGATAAACGACAGTTGGTAGGCGGTGAGAGTACATCTGTAAGATGACGTCTATGCAAATTTCGTGCTCGGCGCATACGTGTAGCGCTAGTAGCGCCCCTCGGAACATGCAAAGCAGGTTTGCTGTAAATACGCGCTGTAACGTTCGTGAGCGTTAGTTATCGTTGAGATTCGACGTAGGGTGTTGATGTTAGTCCAGAATGATTTTAAGAAGACGAAGAAGCCATTATCAACAGCACACGGAGTTTGAACGAAGTCGTGTAATAGGGCTACGAGAAGGTGGATTTTCTTTCCGCAATATCTTGGCAGGAATGTAGCCACTGTGCATGATTGTTGGCAGCGGTGGTCAAGGGAAGGTACTGCCTCAAGAAGACCTGGTTCCGGCCGGCCACGTGGCACTACTGAGAGGGAAGACCGCCGTGTACGGCGTATGGCCGTGGCGCATCGTACCGCGTCTGCGGCAGCAATTCGAGCAGCAGTTGCCACCACAGTGACACAACGAACTGTTACAAATTGGTTACTTGAAGGACAGCTCCGAGCCAGACGCCCTGTAGCGTGCATTCCACTTACTCCAAACCACTGCCGTTTGCGACGTCAGTGGTGTCAAGCTAGAGCTCATTGGAGGACTGAGTGGAGATCTGTTGTGTTTTCTGATGAAAGCCGGTTCTGCCTGGGCGCCAGGGATGGCCGTGTGTTGGTTAGAAGGAGGCCAGGTGAGCTCCTGCAACCAACCTGTCTGCGGCCGAGACACACTGGACCTACACCTGGAGTTATGGTCTGGGGAGCAATTTTCCTATGACAGCAGGAGCACTCTCGTGGTTATCCCACGCACCCTGACGGCACAGTTGTACGTCGGTCTGGTGATTCAACCTGTTGTGCTGCCATTCATGAACAGCATTCCAGGGGGTGTTTTTCAACAGGATTACGCTCGCCCGCATACCGCTGTTGTAACCCAACATGCTCTACAGAGTGTCGACATGTTGCCGTGGCCTGCTAGATCACCAGATGTTTCACCAATCGAGCACGTATGGGACATCATTGAACGACAACTCCAGCGTCACCTCCAACAAGCATTAACCGTCCCTGTATTGACCGACCAAGTGCAACAGGCATGGAACTCCATTCCACAAATTGACATCCAGCACCTGTACGACACAATGCATGAACGTTTGCGTGCTTGCATTCAACATTCTGGCGGTTACACCGGTTATTAATGTACCAGCATTTCACATTTAAAATGCCTCTTTATACAATAAGCTGTGATCTTGAAACCTTAATCGATTACATATGTTACCTATACAAATGTATTGCCGCCATTTCATTCCTGTACAACTATTTTTTCGTGGTGTTGGGATTTTTTTTTCCGTCAGTGTGTGTTTGTACAAGACAAATCTAATTAAGACATAAACTACTTTTTTTTTACTGCTTCAGAACGGACACTTTCTGATCAGTCTTCGTACACTAATACGACCTATCAGGAAAATCGGACGATAAGAAAATTTCAGTTATTATTATATCTACTATTATATTTTATCAACTTTTAAGCCGACATTTAATAGAAAAAGATGCCGTTTCTGTAAACAAGTAAAACAAAACAAAAACATAGTCTAGATGTTTTGTCTTTTCCGCATGCACACGCGTATACGTACAGAGGGAGTCAAAATGATGTCTTCGTTTACAAAGATTTATTGGACGAAAAGGAATGAGCAAACAGAAATTATATCTGCCCCAATCAAAAGAACTGAAATAGCTCTGTGATATCACTTACGAAAATCCAATATATGCTCTGCCATGAAAATCCTTACGAAAATCCTTATATGCTCTGGCTTGCACCAAAAATGGGGTACGGTAAATTTAATGAGTATTTAACATCGAAATACCGTAATAGGAACTGCGTCCGGATGTGTGCAAAGGTTTCTTTCGCGTCTTTTTTTTTACTTCTTTTTTTTTATTATTATTATCAGAGGAGAACAAATCCCAGATATTGAGGCGGAACCTTTTCTAAGTTGTACTCCGTCTTCCGGATGAGACTGTACCGAAAATCAATTCGTAAACCTGGTTAGAGACAAAACTCGAAGCATTCATTCACCCGAGAACAGTCGAAATAACTTCCAAATTTTTCAGAGATACAAATATCTTTACTTTCAAAAAAATTAAATCTCACCAGATGTAACTAATATAAGACCGTGACTCCGACTCGAAGTATCGGGTGCCCATAATTAAAAATCACATTTCCGAGGGCGCTACAGGTACAGCTATTGCATGCAATGGGTTCAAATTCGATATGAGGACTCCTGAGGCTATAGAATTTTGTTTGACGAGAAGACAAAAATTAGTTACAAAACTCGCCCCCAGTGAGGTAAGTGGCGCTGTAATCATGTGTGACAATCAGAGCTGCCACCGTTCAAATATGCAGTTACAAGTGCTCCATGCAACATGCTTGAAGAGAAACTGCTATAAAAACAGGAATCTTTGGAATGCGTCATTTCATTGCAGATGTGCAGTAAACGTGTTTTGAAGTGCAATGGCACTGTCCCAAAAAGATCGTGCACTTCTCTTAAAGTTGTTTTACCAGCGTTCTTTACTATTTGAAACTTGTATATGCGGCTTACTCATCACTACATAAAGTCAGTTCTTATTCACTCACTTTAAGTCAAACAGAAGTTACTCAAATAAAGTTCAAGGAATAGTGACTAACAATTCTTCCTTTATTCGGTCAATATCTCATCAGTACTTCACTCGGATGTTCCATATTCATAACAGCACTAATACTTTAAAGCTGATTAACGTGAGTTAATAAGCAGAAAACTTGATTAAAGAACTCCAACACTAAATAAATAACAACACAACTCGAAGACTTCAAGCGCCGCTTCAGCGTAATGCAGCTTCCACGATTACGAGACTACACAATCACACTTTTTTCTGCTTGCCCCAACATTATATCTCTCAAATTTTGAAGATGACAATCCGATTTTTGGCGTAAATGTGACAAGGATGGTAAGTCAGATAATATCCGAAAACTTGAAAATTTTCATCGTCCTGGAGCGGTACTCGAACCCGCGTCTCCCAGAAAACGCCCGGGTATGCTAACCATTACACCACCCAGAACGACCAAGTTTCAAGTTACCGATCAATTTGAATTTAACCATCACAAGATTCGCTAGTCGAAGCAACCGGCATTCATGTTTAGCGAATCTGGAGGTTAAGAATCTTATCCCGTGTTTGCCCGGAGAAGCAGATAAACCATGAAAGAAATACGGGATTATGGTTAGCATACCCGGGCGTTTTCTGGGAGACGCGGATTCGAGTCCTGCTCCAGGACGATAAAAATTTTCAAGTTTTATATTATTATCTGACTTACCATCCTTGTCACATTTACGCCAAAAATCGGATTGTCATCTTCAAAATTTGTATTATATGGCGTAATCCCGTATTTCTTTCATGATAATATCTCTCGTTCTTATCTGTCAACACGCACCCGTCACGCACTCTGACCTCCAGACTGTTGAAACAAAACATTCCGTGAGTGAGAAAATATCACGTTAAGGTTGAAAACGTTTAAAGAAAATGAACTCAAAAATTTACAAAATTTTTTAAAAATGAAAGTTAAATTAGATTATCTGTCATACAGGATAACAGTTGTTTCTTAAGGGGAGTCGAATGGTTCCAAGGGTCAAATAATTCGAATTTCAGGTTTAAAGCTTTATTTATTTTATGCACTTTTAGGTTTAATTTGTTACCAAATTTATATGATTCTGTGCAGTAGGTCACATTTTATGAGCATTTGTATGACGAAGAGCAACAGTAATTTTACAGCTACCACATACATGTTTGCTGGTCACCTGCTCCACCAAAGTACATAAGAATGAACCATAGGACTATAATGACCACACACATCTACTAAGAGTTGTTATGGAGAAAATTAAATACATTTTTAGGCAGTTACCCAATCCACAGCAACTCCAGAAATATATACATGGTGACACTCAAAATCCTTGCGAGTCTTTGAATAGGGCAATTTGGTCAAGAATTCGGGAACTACTTTTGTAATGAAAACAACATTAGAATTTGGTGTTTATGAGGTTGTAGCCACTTTTAATAAGGGGAACATAGTGAAATGTAAACTTTTGAAAATTTGGGGATTTCTCCTGGCATAAATTGTATAGACAGGAAAAAACTGATGAACTGAGAATTGCAAAATCTGGAAAGGCAATTCAAGAAATTGAAAAAAAAAAAGCGTTACCAGAAGGCCAGCCTAGCCAAAAAGAAGTTGGAGGACATGTACCAAGAGCAAGAGGACCCAGAATATCCTTCATATGGAGCTGGGATGTATTAAGGTAAGATTAGCTGCATTAATTACCTCAGTGTTAACTTTCAGTGCTTTTCCTGAAAAAAGCATTTTTTCAACATATAGGTACACCTTTCTCAGGAGCCATAGCAGATATCTACATGAATTTGTTTTGTTTTGTTCCTCATGTCTAACTCTACAATTTGAGCAGAGAAATTTTCAAAATTCCTATTAATTTTGAAAATATATTGTATTACTTTATGATTTATTTTTTGTAGTTTTTCAGAGCAATTTTTAAACAAACATAAATTTTTTTATCTAAATTGTTTTCAAAAAACCGTCTGTATAAAATCTTATTTACAAAAAAATGAAGCTTATAATTGTTGTAATTTCTGAGCTAAAAACTGGGAAAATGACTGCAAACGGTTTACGTAAAATGATCCGGAAATTTGAAGTTACAGGTTCTTTGGACATCAAAGCCAGCATAGGACGGAAGCCAGTGTACCAGCAGACAGTGGCGGATATTGTCCCAGTGTACCAGCAGACCGTCGCGGATATTGTCCCAGTGTTAGAGGAAGACAGGGTGTCAAATGTCGGGGGAAGCTATAAGATTTTATTGTTTATTATTGTTTGCTTCTTTAAGCACCGACTTGGAAAATGGAAGGAGAACTTTAAACTTACATGTTCTAAAATACATAGAGAACGAAATGGCGATCCGAGAAAATAAGAATTAAGTTTCAGGCAACAGCACTCACGTAGTTAATGATTCATAAAAACGCGGTGTGATTTGCAAGCAGCTTCACTTCATTCAGTACACTCTCAAAGTCGTCGTTAAAGAAATGCTTTCTTCTCTCGCTGACACCAGTAAGTAAAATGTGTGTAGGTTGCATTTCATCCGCCGTGGTAAAAGCTGTGTCCGAAATAACAGAAAGACCTGAACTGTTTAATTTTGTCTGTATTTTATAATAGTAATAAACATATAACCTTTCTTTTGTTGCCGACAATGGGATTCGAACCCACTCCGAAGGGGCTGTTCTCCCAGTTGAACTAGGTAGGCAGGCGTTTTCCCTGCTTCATTGTCCGTTTGACTCACACGTCACAAATAATGTAAGCGGGAGAGGCATTTTTTGAAAATCAAGTAATTTAAAGACAAACTAAAAGAAATCCTTAGAGTATGCAGTGAGGGAATACGATCTTGATTTCTTGAAGTCTATACAAATCTACATTCATATGTAGAATTTTAGCATATTGGGACCATGAAAGCCACATTATAAGCGCGTTCCATTTATAGTTCGAGAGAATGCCACCGTCTCGTAAAACTACTATTTCAGTAAATGAGTGCATCAAAACAAACAACTGCAAATGTCATGTCTACTCTTTTGCTACTCTTTATCACGAAAAAAGACGCAAAAGCAATAACAACACTTGCAAGCCTTTCGCGACCCGTCATGTCATGCAGTAGTCCAAATGAAACTTTTTGCCAAACGCAATATTCGATTACGACTTGACTGAGATCTATAGTACTAAAAACGTATGCTGTAATTGGTAAAATGCCTTCTATTTGAATCATATGACATCATGAGGCTCGGACTGAGGCTTTGTTATATTATGGCATATGTTGGTCATTAAGACTTCCAAAACCACGAACCAGCAAAACAAAGAAGCTAAAAGATCCATTCATTCTCAGCTGAATGATAACAATGTCTATGGTCGTGTCGCGGATGGCATACATCGGTGTTGTGTTTAGGTTCTTTCTTCTTCCTAGAACCAGTGGGTTTGAGTTAGGAGTAGTAGACTGCTCCTGGTCTTCGAAGTCACAGATGTGCAGATGGTCAAGGGACACCCAGAGAACATAAACGCTGTCAGAAGCTTAATAGGGAAAAAATCATGAATCCATATTTAAACAAAGTAACGACGTTAAATACTAAGAGCATGCCATCATACACTGCTGGCCACCCAAAATGCAACACCAAGAAGGAAGCATCCGATTGGCCTGAAATTCGAAAGCATGCGTCGCCCGCGAGAGGACATGCAAATGATTAGCATTGCAGGGCATATGCAAATCATGTGCGCCCGGCACGCCACCGAGAAGCACTATAAGAAGGGTGCACAGAAGGCGGGGTGTAAGTAGTGGAAGTGTGTTGTGCTGCCGGACTTGTGCGTGGGAAGCTTCCTGATGCCTCGTCGCAGAATACGGCACTCATTCCAGCACGTTTTGGAGTTCGACAGAGGACGATTAGTGGCTTATCGCGACAGCGGTTTATCGTACCGAGACATCGGCGCCCGTGCGTGACGACATCCAGCCACAGTGAAGCGAGTATGGATTCGGTGTGTGCAAGATGGACGGACGGACCGACGTGAGCGATTGCCGCAGCCGCGGCACATCAGCGAGCGATAAGGACTGGCATGTTGTGCGGCGGGCATTGACGGCTCGCACCGCCACATCAGGAACGTTAGCGTAAGAGTTAGAGTGTGTTGCGCAACAACCTGTGTCAACATGTACCGTTCGACGTCGTCTGCAGGAACGGGGACTTGTCGCACGGCGCCCATTGCTCCGATTACCATTGACGTTACACCACCGGCGAGTGCGGAGGCAGTGGGCCGATGAACGCCACACCTGGACTACGGAATGGCACGACATTGTCTTCTCCGACGAATTCCGATTCTGTCTGCAACATCACGATGGTCGGATCCTCGTGTGGCGGCACCGCGGTGTGAGACTGTATGACGCCAGCATTATGCATCGCCATACCGGTCCGTTGCCTGAGGTTATGGTTTGGGGCGCAATTGGATATGACACCCGCACCCCTCTGGTACGCATCGCCGGTACACTCAACAGCCACTACTACATATCCGACGTTTTGGAGCCTGTAGTCTTCCCTAACCTGCAGGACCTGCCAGCGGCCGCGTTTCAACAGGGCAATGCGGGCCCACACGTGGCACGCATCGTGCAACAATTCTTCACGGCCCACCAGGTGTCACTGCTGCCGTGGCCCGCCTGTTCTCCCGATATGTCGCCCATCGAACACGTCTGGTCGCTGATCGGCAACCGAGTGGCCCGGCAAGCACCACCCGCGGCTACGCCTGATGAACTGTGGCAACGTGTGGAAGCAGCCTAGACCGACATACCCCAAGCCCACATCCAAAGCCTCTTTTGTTCGATGCCTCGGCGTGTAGCGGCCGTTATTGCCAGCCATGGGGGCCACACGAACTATATATGTCTGCGTGTTCCGCAAGGCGCACGGGCCTGTAAGCTCAATCGTTTCATCTTTGTATCTGTTGTTATGTGTGCAGTAAATCTGGCTTTGCTATCTCGTGTCCTTCTTGGTGTTTTTTGGGGGTGGCCAGCAGTGTATATGTTGAAGAAAACATGATGAAATTAATGAGCCCAAATACATTGTGTGACACTGAAATTGTAACACACAGAAGAGTTGAGCAATTCGTGTGCAAATCAGCAAGTGAGAGGTCATGTCGATATATGATAATTTTTCTAGTGTAGAAACAATCCGGCAGTGGCGGTGTACATGGTCAGCGCGGTCACATCGACCTCATGTTAAACGTACCACGCATCTATGATCTTCAGTTATCAAATTGATCTAATTCGGAAGGAACAGAAGCTGGTACAAAATGCCGAGATGACACTTTTTCCAAACACATCACTAGCTAAGCGACTTTGAGAGTGGACGGACTATTAGCCTACTAGAAAGCGGATGGTCGACTAACCGCACAGTGGAACACGTGGACGTCAACAGTACCATAATGAATCGATGCTGGCCACATTGCCTGAGAGAAGGTACGCACGCACGTACGTTGGATTGCGATTGACGCACACAGGGCGATTACAGTACAGACACAACGCCTGATCCGGTTACAAGCTTACACCCCTCTTAAAGCCACGCTAGCTTCCATCAACAGATCAGTAGTCCTCCCATCTCACAGTGAGCCATTTCCCGTTGACTGTAGAAGAAGGGGTTGGATCCTCAACGTCCATTGTATTGATTGCCGCTGACCGATATCCATCGTTACCAGTGTCTGGAGTAGTGCAGTTTACGAGTCGACTAGTGTTCAAATTGGAGCTGCGTGAATTCCGCTTCTGTCTAGTACCGGATGCACGGTCATTGAATTGATACGGGAGACATCGTCGAACGGCATACAACATGGACGGCAGCCGTTAGAATTTCAGGAACGGACAGTTACGATAGCTAACGTGTTAAAAAAACCCTGGAAGGATCGACGCTGTGTCGGAGACGTTCTGGAACCCATAGTATCATAAAAATAATTCACTTCGCAACGAAGGTAACTAGCACCTTATGCACATACCGCGAACGTTTCCTTAAAAATGCGTGCATGATGGTGACATGCTACCCTAGCAACCCAGGTCCCTAAATGTGTTTCCAACAGAACATGTGTGGGACTTGATTGAATGTCATTTCTAGGCTCATCGCAACCAGCATATACAAGAACTGTCAACAAAGACTAGTTGCAGGAAACTTCGTTGGCAGTGCCGGATGCGGTAATCCGATGGCTTTACGACACTAGTCCATAACGCACATCTGAGTGCATCGTCAGTCGACAGATTTGGGTCGTACTGATGTGTCCCGTATAACCTTCTGTTTGAAGCATTAGAGTTGCATACTCTCCTCTTTGGAGATATCTTGCACGCGAGATTTCGTTAACTTGGCTCTACCTCTTTAGGGTATTGCAATTTTAGTGTCACTGTGTGCATTGTACACTGAAGAGCAATTGAATTAGAGACAGCTGGTGTTATGCAAATGTGGCGCTGTGGGCGGCCCTGTGAACAGAAACGACATGTCATGTGAAGCGATCCGACAATATAAGGAGTGGTGCGACGGGAATCAGTAAGAGTCGGACGTAGTATGGGTAAGACGAAGGATCTAAGCGTATTTGACTGTTGGAAAATTGTCGGGGCCCGAGGAATGGGTCACTCTATCTTGGAAGTCGTGCAGGCACTGGGATTTTCACGAGCCACTGTGTCACGGGTGCACCGTAAGTACATCGAATCCGGTAAAACCATCCCTGCAAGGGCCAACTGCCGTGGACAACAGCGTGTGGATGAGCGGGGTCATCGTCGGCTAGCTTGCATTGTAACAGCGGATAGACGGGCCACAGTGCAAGAAATCACTCGGAAATTTAACGCTGGTGCACAAAAACGTGTAAGTAGCCACACCATCAAGAACCATCTCCTCGCTATGGGGTACAGAAGCCATCGTCCCACGAGGGTACCGCTGCTGACCGCGCATCACAGGGTGCAAAGATTAGCATGGGCGCGGGAACATCGCCACTGGAACCTAGACATGTGGAAAAATGGTGCCTGGACTGATGAGTCGAGATTCACGTTGGTACATGCGGATGGCAGGATACGAGTACGGCGCAAACCACATGAAGCGATGGATTCTTCTTGCCAGCAGGGTACTCTTTAAGCTGGTGGGGGTGGCGTTCCCGTCTGGGGATTGTTTACGTGGACTGAAATGGGACCCCTCGTACGTGTGACATCATCCTTCACAGGTCAACGTTACCGGGATATCTTGGACGACCATTTGCTTCCGTTTGTGCGTCTTCAACATCCCACTGGGGTCCTCATATTGCAACAAGACAATGCACCGTGCCATCGCTCCCGAATTGTTTCCGAATCGTTGGATGAACACTCCACCGACGTGACCTCGTTTCCTTGGCCAGCTAGGTCACCTGACCTTAATCACATCGAGCACATCTGGGATGCCATCAAGAGAGATGTTCGAGGCTCTGACCCCCTCCATCAAACCTTCGTGAACTGTGGGAACTTGTTCAGGGGTCGTGGATCCGTATGGCTTCCCGAGGCCTCCGGTGTTTTGTCGAATCCATGCCGAGACGAATCGCCGCCTTCATCAGGGCGAAAGGTGCTGATACACGTTACTAGACAGGTATATCTAATTCAATTGCTCTTCAGTGTATTTTTCAGATGGTATTCTTATACACTATCATTAATCTAAAACGACTAAGCGCACAATTTCATTATCATTTAACTGACTGGATTTCGTTTTGATTCTACACTGCAATATTACGATAGAACAGTGACATTGTATCCCATTTACATCCGTGTTAAGGGGCAATATGAATTTCAGAATATACCGACTACTTTGATTTTGCATAAAATTAATAGCGAGTGAAATCATTACAAGAAATTTGAAACCGTAAAAGCATGGGTGAATCCAGAACGATAAGAAAATTCGCCACATTAGGTAATTGGTTAGTTTTCTTTGTGGGAATGAAGAAACACACAACACTATTTACATCATAAACACACTTACTTACGTCACCGAAAAAAAAGTGTGTTTTCACTCTCTAGAAGTGCTCAAATTCATCGAAATTCAGACTGATTTTGGGAAATTATAAGTTCCTATAACAAAAAATGTCCTTTTCATCTTGCTAGACCTACGAAACTGTAATTTTTAACATCTTAATAAATTTCTATTTTTTTTATTAATTTGCCTCTCTGAGTACTTAAATTTGAGAATTCGGAAAAACACCAGTTTCTTCTTCGCAGAATGTGAAAACACACTTTTGTCGGTGAAAAAGATCGAATCTGCGGCTTCTCGCTCCGGAGACAGTTGTTCCAACGGACTAAACTACACTGAGGGAATGTATCGCTGCAGATTTCGTTTCTGGACACGTGTTTCACCTCTGTAGTATGACACAAGTAAATGACTGCAACTGTAGTTTTGAGTTTTGCTCTCAGCTTAAAATGGCAATTTTTCAGCTGAAAATGGGAATCTAGTATTCCCAGAAGAAGAGCATGATTTCAGTATTTCAGTCTCCATATGCCATGAAGTTAGGAAAAAATTTTAAGGGAAAAAATATGAATGCTAACAGTTTCTGAGCAAATGTTTATTACCGAATATAAGTTATACGTTTTGCCGAATATATTTATTAAGGTAATAAATATGTAAATATATATTTTTAAATATATATTTATATATTTTATCACCGATTATAAGAACATAAGCTTTTTAGCTTCCGAATGGTAATATCACTGAGTCTGGGATCGAATCCTGGGTAGGATGCTGGATTTTTTTTTTTTTTTGCCTTTTTTGTCCTGCGGCTCTGAATACTTACGTTCTACGGAGCAGGTAACCTCAAATTGAGAACTCTTCCATCATTCGACGTTTTATTATTCTGCTACTGCCATTATGATAAAGAAAAACAGATAAATGACAGTACAGTTTAGTGCCGAATATTTACCCAGCAAAAACAGTCTTGCTGGACCAGCACTGCCAGTAATGGCCCAGCGTGACGTAACTAATGGCTTGCCGAATCTTGTGCGCCAATTTCCCAGTAGTAGCCATAAAAAAATTCAAGGATAACCGCAATTTCCCAAAGTTTCAATTTCTTTTTTTCTCCCCTTACGAAACTTGTGAATTATAGCACTGCGCTGGTGAAATTTCCTCAACAGACCGGAAAAACGCCCGTTCGGATCTGGGTGGATACGAACCACTGCTGGCGGCGTCGGAGGTAAGCTTTCTACTGACCGGACAAATTTGCCACGCATGAGCGTGTGCTTGAAGCTGTCTGTTTCGTGTGGAATGTGTAATCGAATGGTTCTCTCTTTCATTTTACAATATTGCGAGGTATTTTTCATAACAGTCAGTTTCATATAATTCATAAATTTATTTTTTCAACGTAACGATAGTTTTTTTTACCTTAAGGGAACTTCACTCATTTTCAAGGAGTGTACCAACTTAAAGTCGCTTTCCAAAGTTTTGTACTGTCCTTGTCGTCTTGAAAGGCGAATGTTGAATTAATATACATTTACCCGGGTTCATGTTACATTCTGTTACATTTTTAACGTTGTATCTTTCCTTTCCGTTGCCCAAAGCTACATTTGTTTTAAAGAGGAAAGATATTTTATTTTACTTCTTGTTATTTTTAGAAGCGAATTCCTCCCAGTCTTGTGTATTCAACCCATGGATGAGTATATTATATCCCCATAGCGTTGCTTTTTTTCTTTCAAATAATTAATAAATTTTGTACGCGTATAATTTTTTTTCCAACAAACGTTTTTTAATGTTTTTCCAGGACATTTGTTTCAAGCGGTTTAAAATTTTTTCTTGTTATTCACCCACTCCATTCCATGAATTTTTATTCATGGGAATGGAGTGGGTGTATTTCATGGCTGCAATCTAGTATTCCATGGCTTAATCTGATATCTTCGTCGACGTGGAATTTTATTAGGAAATTAATTCACCTCTCTTCATGTGGATTTTTTTCTTAACATCCACTAAAATAACACGATGGCGATAGCGTCGTCTTCAACCAACTGGTACCATGAGAGACACAGCAAGTGTTGCTTCTGCGCATGCGCAGTCCCCTTGCTTCCACCTGCTGTTGGGGTAGCATTGATTGCCAGCAACGGGCCACTAGTGGCACTTGCCTGGAGGCCCACAATTTACGGTGATGTTGCAGGGACATCAATGACTCGCCAAATGATAGCGCTGCCACCAACGGACCCCCCACCGGGCCGTGAGCGGCAGATTTCAGCCAGCAGTGACCCATCACTGCCAGCTGGTGACCAGCAGTGACCCATCACTGCCAGCTGGTGACCAGCAGTTTCCCAGCACTTGTGTTTTTGTTGGGTATGCATATAGCCTAACGTTATTCTAAAGTACTGGGTGTCCATAATTAAAGTTCATATTGGAACAATTGCTCGGAATGGGGGCAATTTTTTCTTTTCTTTGGGGGTTTAACGACTGCCGTGAGCAACTTAATGAGCTATAAGCTGTCGCGTGTCCCTAATTTGGGGCCACTGGTTCTACGGGAGAGAGAGAGAGAGAGAGAGAGAGAGAGAGAGAGAGAGAGAGAGAGAGAGAGAGAGAGAGAGTCAGTGCCGTAAGACAAGCAGTACATCCATGCTTCACCGAGACTTGAAACCGGACTCATCTCGGAGGAATGGGCAGCAGCCTGCGCCACCAGGGCGGCAACTTCAAATTTGATATGAAAACTTCTGAGACGATGGAATTCCATTTGACGGAAGAACTAAAATTAGTTTCCAAACTCACCTCCAGGAAAATATCTGGCGCTTTATTACAGTATAGAAAAGTACAAAAAACTTACAGTACAGAAGGCACATTTTGCGGTTCCACAACAACATGTACACTGTCCTCCGTTTTCTGCGACATGCTGAAATCGCAAAATAACACATTCAGCCACAAATCGAAGTGTCTCACTGGAAATGCTGTGGATATGGCGTGTAATGCTTGTTTTGAGGTCCACTAAGTTTGCTATGTGACCACGACAGATAATGTTTTTTAGATGGCCCCCAAAGCCAAAAGTCGCAAGGGTTTAGGCCCTTGCGACTTTTAGGCCTGGTGAGCGCACTGGCCAAGTTGTAGGAAACTGGCGGCTGATTATTCTTTCGTTGATAAAATGTGCCTGCCGCAAATGGCAGGCATATTTTATCTATGTGAGGAGGATTTCAATCCTGCATAAAAACTGTGGTATCAGGCACACCCACTGCAGAAGTGTGAGGAGGATCTCCATCCTACATAAAAACTGTGGTATCAAGGCAAACCCACTGCAGAATTGCTGGAATCACCTGGTTCACCAAAACGGATGTATGTCGCTGGCCATCGACACAGCATGTAACGAGACCCGTAGGAAGGAGTTTGTCGAACAAAGAAGTCCAACGATGAATTCCTCTGCAAAACCATCCAGTACGGTTACTTTTCGAGAATTGAGTGGAATCACGCGCACGTTGTGTGGATTTTCTGTTGCCCAAATTCTTCCGTTGTATGTGTTTACAGCACCATGCAGATGGAAATGGGTTTCGTTTGTCCACAAAAAGTTTTATGATCATTCGTTGTTCATTTAAACCCGAGCAAGACACAGACACCGCAGCGCGACTGCTTTTCGTGCATCTTGGTCAGGAAGAAGCAAGTGCTGAACATAGAAAATCTTGTATGGGTAATAGCGCAGTATTCTTCTTAGAACTTTGGGCTCCGTGTTTGAGCGCTTGTCGAAAGATAGAAATACTTCTCAATCATTTTGTATTGCACTCCAGATGTGAGCCGCTCAGAGCTCTCTGTGATTATCAGGTTTACAGATTTCAGTAACGATGAAATCACTGTAAAAGAAAAAATTTAGGGTTTAAAGAAGCAAATGGGGTCATAGGAAAAGGGCTGACTGACTTTCTTCTAGAAACTTTGCAGGAAAACAACCTAGATTTTTATAACTTAAGAGGCCAAGGATACGACAATGCTTCAAGTATGAAAGGAAAACACGAAGGCATACAGTCGAGGATATCACAGATGAACCATCGAACATTCTACCTTCCTTGCGGCTGCCATTCCTTACATTTGGTGATATCTGACGCAGCGTCAGTATCCACAGAAGCAATCACTCTCTTTGGAGTGTTCCAAAGAACATACGCACCTTTTTCTGCTTCGACACAAAGATGGAGTGTTCTCTTGAAGCACGTTCCAACACTTACCGTGAAGCCACTCTGTTCGACAAGATTGGAAGGTAGAATCGACCCGGTCAAAGCTATCTGCACTCAGACAAAACAAGTGTATGATAGCTTGATAGAGATCTATGAAAACAAAAACTCATCTGTCGACGCGGGAGATAAGCACGAGACTTTTTGCCTAGCAGAACAATTATGCGATTTAAATTCTTAGTTGGACCCCATGTGTGGTATGATCTACTGTACCAAGTGAATAGCATCAGCAAGCGCGTGAAAAATGCTGACTGTAGCCTAATTGTTGCTACAGCTATGATAGAGGGCGCAGTTAACTTTACCAAGGCTTTCAGAGACAATGTCTACGATGAAGCAAAACTGAAAGTTGCAAAAAGTGCAAAAAGCCTGAGCGCAGAGGCAGTTTTCCGAGAAACCAGGAGAAAACGTACAAATATGTTTGACTACGAGGTGGAAGATGAATTAATGGAAACTGCAGAAGGAAAGTTTAAAAGATATTTCTTCTTTGCCACAGTTGACAAAGTTCAAAGTGCCTTAAATGAGCGGTTTGAGCAAATGCTCAGCTACACTAAGTTATGGGGTTTCCTATTTAACTTAAAATCTCTGCCGGAGAACTTGGAAACTCATTGCATGGATTTATACCATGCTTTAAGTAACCAAGCCTCATCAGACATAATTGGTGCAGAATTAGCACACAAGCTAAAACAAATTCATTATGCCATCTAAAACTAAATGTGTCAATTCTCGAGATGCATTGCAGTTTCTTCTCGAAATGAAAATGCATGAATAATTCCTTCAACATTTGGATTGCTTTGCGAATTCATCTAACAGTTCCAGTAACTGTGGCAAGTGCGGAGCGTACTTTCTTTAAGCTGGAACTAATCAAAAAATATCCGAGGTCTACAATGATTGACAATAGACTGTCTTCATTAGCTGTGTTGTCATTTTGGTTTGAAATGCCGTTTTCTACGGCATTGCTCAGAAGATTAACCTATCAAAAGCAGTGACAACTTTCGCTGAAATGAAAGCAAGGAAAGTAAAATTATCTTAAATATGTAATTGAAGGAGGTTTTGTAAAAGTGTTGAATACACTGAACAACAATGGTTTTGTTACAAAGACAACTTTAACGGTTTTGTATGTATTTACGGGTGCTGAAACCAAATATGAAGTCACAATTGCTCCACTGGGCTCCAATTTTTTTGTAATGGAACTCTCTATTGGGGTGAATGTTGTGTTACTTACAGGAATTTCCCTATGTTTCCCAACGGATACATCTGTTGGCAGTCAGGGTAGCTGACTGCCGACAGATGTATCCGTTGATGTATCCGTCGTCATACTGGCACTATTACTTTCTGTTGTGCAATTCCTTCTGGGAAGGGGGAGCAAAGTAGAATTTTTGTCATTCGAATGCATTTAATCGGTATTGCAGGACGTGCATTTTCTCGTGGTTTTAAAAAGTAGTGTGGATTGTGCAAAGCGTACGTTAAATAATGCTGCATATTTGTGTGAACCATCCAAACAGTTTCTGCTACATTTGTGGACAATTTCCTTTAAAGTCTCAAAGGCGACATTTCACACCGTTGATCAGAAAATCGTATGAACTTTATTTCCAGTGCAAAATGGGTGATGAAGATAAATCTTGAGCGCCTCACATTTGTTGTAATTCATGTGTAACTTTGTTGACTGGCTGGTTGAAGGGATCACGTCCAATGCCAATTGCGGTACCAATAGTTTGGAGAGAACCGAAAGACCACTCAACAGACTGTTACTTCAGTATCACTAAGATATCTGGAATTACAGCTAAGACCACAGACACGATTCAGTATCCCAGTATTGCTTCGGCCATAAGACCTGTTCCTCATGTCATCATGGTCCATATCTTCCTGTACGTACCTCCACAGTCATGGAGTTTAGATGATAGTGTTACTGATGAAATAAATCCTTATAACGAAGGAGATATTGAAGTACAACAAGACCCTGATTTCTCGGAAGATTCTGTGCCTCACCTCATACGTTAGGAAGAATTAAATGATATGGTTCGTGACCTTCATTTAGCAAAAAGTCAGGCTGAAATATTGGCTTCAAGATTGGCAGGATGGAATCTTTTACAACGAAGTACAAAAGTACGTAGTTTTCATTGCAAGAGTTTGAACACTTATTTTTGAAGAGTGGTGATCTTGTGTAATGCAATGATATATATGTTTGAAGCCTTAGGACAGCAACACAAACCTGAAGAATGCAGACGTTTTATAGATTCCTCAAAAATAAGCTTAAAAGCTGTCCTTCTTCGTAACGGAAAAATGTATCCGTCAGTACATGTTGCATATGCTGCATACATGAAAGAAGCATATGCAAATATGAAACTGTTGCTTCAAAGTATAGTACACAAAAAAACACTCATGGAATATTTGTGGCGATCTTAAAGTGATAGATTTACTCCTTGGTCTACAACTTGGATACACAAAATACTGCTGCATCCTGTGTGAATGGAACAGGAGAAACAGAAATTCTCATTACATTAAAAAGACCTGGCCTACAAGATACTCCCTAATTTCAGGTAATAAAAATGTTGTTGCTAAGTCCTCAGAACGTCTACTTACCACCGCTTCACATCAAACTGGGTTTGATAAAAAATTGCAAAGGCATGGAATAAAGATGGAGAAACCTTTCGTTTTCTAAAGAACAAGTTTCTCAAAATATCTGAAGCCAAAATTAAACAAGGCATTTTTATTAGTCCACAAACAAGGGAATTTATGTGTGATCTTGCATTTGAAGACACTTTGAATGAGACTGAAGCTGCTGCATGGAAGTCTTTTAAAGATGTGGTACTGAACTTTTTAGGTAACCGGAGGGCAGAAAATTATAAAGAACTTGTTACTGAGCTTCTAGAAAACTATAAGGCCATGAGATGAAATATGTTCATTAAAATACATTTCCTTCATTCGCATCTGGACTTTTTCCCACAAAACTAATGAAGCCCTAAAATGCTAGCTGATTACTGTCGGACTATAAAAAGGGATGTAGTACAACCAAAGTACAGAAGAAAATCTAAAATAACTACTTTTTAAGGTAAGTGTAATTAATTGCTTGTAGTGAACATGCCGAAATGAAGACTTACTGTACACTGAAACAACAGGTTACTCGAGAACTATGCCCGATAGCACAATTTACCAAGCAGATTTGTAATCAGCATGACAAATTCTGTATGATTCGGCATATCCAGTCTTTGTGACAGACAAAAAGTTTATTTTTGTTGTTCAGTGATATCAATGAAATGTTTTAACATGTATCTCTTAGTTAAATTGTTCCTAACCAAAGCCCTTCCCAGAATATTTATTGGGGGGGGGGAGCTGGTCCCTGATATGGGGCGGCAAAATTCACTCTCGCCCAGGGGCGCCATATTACATAGGGTGGCCCTGCAGCTGTACACACACTATCAAAAATTATGAAGTGAAAACGAAGTCCAAGCATCTTCCAAATCAAAGAGGCAAGTAGGTATTTCACACTTTTTCTCGAGTCCGTTAAATTAACTTTGCCATATAACTTTATCGCAAAAAATCAGCTGACACCAAAATACACAGTGCAGTCAAAAAATTGTGACTACCTGTTAGTATGAGGTAAGACCTCCTCGGGCCAGCAATACCGCAGATATACCACGTGCAATTGATACAATGAGGCCTCTGAACGTTTCTGTAAGGATGATATACCATGCAGACACCAGAGCTTCTCGCAAATCACCAAGAGTCATCGGTGTTGGATCCATACGTCGAACCTGTTGGCGAAGAGTCCAACAGATATTCAATGGGATTGATGTCGGGCGAGTACGGTGGCCAGGACAGTAAGCTAAAGTCTCGTGAATTCTCAAATCATTCTCACACACGCATAGCAAAAGGAAAAGGAGCATTATCTTGCTGGAAGCAACCCATGCCGTCGGGATAGACAGACATCATGAATGGGAGCACCTGATCTTCCACAATGGATAGGTAGCCTGAAACGTTCATCGTACGATTGAGGGGAATGATTGCTCCCAGTGATTCCCGGGTAAACATGCCCTACACGAACACATTACCACCTTCTGCCTGTTCCTTCTCGAGCATCATGTCGATATGATTTCTTTCAGCAGTGCTTCGCCATTCTCTCAATCGACCATCCACACGATGAAGCAGAAAACGTGATTCATCTGAAAAGGCGACTTTCTTCCGCTTTTAGAAGGTACAATGCCTCCTCTCAGATGCAAATTCACGTCGTAATCGTTGATGTCTGGCCGTCAGCATGGGTACCTGGAATGGACGACGGTTCCGGAGACACATAGAGAGCAGAGTCGTTGGATTGTGATCTGCGATACGCTCCTCGATGTGCCTGTATTAAATGCTCTGGCCAGTTGTTCCACTGTGCACTGTTAAAAATTTTGTGGTAGGTTGCCCCAAAAAGTAGTGCTACTCCAACTGCACCACTTTCTGAGAAAAGATACACCATCGTGTTTTGCAAACAAAACCCAACAACGTGGTTCAACGTTTCACCACGTTATGGTACAAGGTTACACCATGTTTTGGGGTTTATTTTGCACCACAGAAATGTGTATCTTTTCTAAAAAGATGGTGCAGCTTATCTAGCACCACTTTTTGGTGCAACCTAACACAAAATTTTTAACAGTGTGGCCAATCTGTTGGATCGTACTAGTCGGGGTAGCTACCGCTGCCCACGGTCGTCAATGCTCCGTGGGCGTCCACTATTTCCCTGATTACTACAGGTCTTGCCAGTTTCTTTCCATTCCAGGAACACTTTAACAATTGCACCAAGTGAACATCCTACAATATCGGCTGTTTCTGTAATGCTACCACCCTTCATTCGGTAGCCAACAAACGTTTCTTTTTCAAAGTCTGTTAGGTCACGTGCTTTTCCCATTTTCACGCAAAACTGCATACCATTCGCGATTTCATGTCTTTTTAAATGTCTTACATGATTTGCATATGTTATTACGCTCGCCATCTGGCTGCTGGTTACGGTTCCTTTTTGTATCAGGGGTGTTCATAATTTTTTGACTGGAGTGTGTTTGCTAACTGTTATTTACTGCACCTTTCCTTTCTTACACGAGGTATCTCACTCTTTACGGAGCTCCATTGATTCGGGCATCTAACTAGTCTGCAAATATAAGGTTCCTTGCGGAAGATGAAGAAGGCATATGATCCTTAAGAGTTCATGCTGTAGGGACAGAGAATGGGAGTTCATGAAGGCATTTCTTTCGAACAGAAGCTTTTTGTTGTCAAAGAAACAAATCAATCTGGCATATGGGAAGACACCGTGATGTTAGATAACAGATATCAAAACGTGTGATTCCTATATGGCAATCACAACCATGTATAATACTTTGCAACCTGAAATCGAGATGACGTCAAACTAGCCATACTGAACATGACTGCATGCATACAACAAACAGCGCTGCTTGCATAGAAAAAGAGGGTGACGCCAACTGACATTAAATCATGAAATTTAACGAAACAACAGTAAGATAATATTAAACAAAGTATGGAACTTATCAAAAGTAGTTTGGTTCTATTCATACTAAAGCAACGAAAACTTTAAGGTTCAGAGAAATCCTCATTGGAAAATAGTTTTTCGCTTTGGATTAGGTAGACATCAATTAATTAACAGAGCAATATGCATACCGGTGGAATCAAGAAAGGAGGGCTGGTTTGAGATTATGAACCATTGTCAAAACAATAGAAAATGTGAGATGGCCTATATTCTCTATAGTCGTTCATTACCTGTGCTTTGTTTTACTTTAAATAAAGATGGCGTACTCAAGAAACTCAGAACATACAACTAATCTAACAAGTTCAACAGCGTCCTAACTGTACAATTACTGCTACATGCTGGAACAGCCTCCTCGGGGGAAATCAGAGGTCTAGACTTTTTTGTCACATGACTTCTGTCTAGCCGGCAGCGATGAACTCCAATCCTCATGTCATAGGACTTGAGAGAGACGATTGCGTATTTCATAAAGCCACAACGTCACAAACAGAATTATTATCCAATGCAAAACGAGAGTAAAATCATGTGAATCATCTTGGTCATAAGATGTTATAAAAAGTACGCCGAAAAAAAACAAACACCTATTATGGAGAACGTTGTGAAACAGATTGTTTGTGTGTGTGTGTTTCTGAGCATTTATAAGTTCCCCTGTCCATTGGATACCATCATATTTTTTTCATATTTGAAAAAAAATATTTCATAGATTTTTAAATGTAATATTTTTGTCACATGGCTTCAGGCACCTACAGGACTATTACCTATGGTTGTTGATGATGATGAACACCTACAGGACTATTACCTATGGTTGTTGATGATGATGAACACCTACAGGACTATTACCTATGGTTGTTGATGATGATGAACACCTACAGGACTATTACTTATGGTTGCTGATGATGATGAATATTTGTTTGCCATGAAAACATTTCGTAGCACATTGTCGAATTGAAAGGTAGATTGCACGAGCGTTTATTTCCTCTGTGCTTGTTATAAAGTTTCGAAAGGAAAATGAAAGTATTTACAATACATGTCTGCGTTGCTTGCCTACTAGTACAGGAAGAATATTGTTTGATGTAAGTGAGGCTTAGGTCCTCATGCCTCACCGAGAATCGAACCACGGACATATCTCGGCCAGCCGATCGCGGCTGCCACATGAAGTTTGGCTCAGAAGAACTATTACCTGGGAAACCATTCACAATGGAATGGGCGAATTCGGGACTTGTTCACAAGTCAAATATTTCCAAACTATAAGAAGCGGCGGCCATCATCATTTGGAAAAGATATTGTACTTCGCAATAGCCCAAGAACAAATAATTATTACTTCACAAATGGTTATTTTTTATGATAACAGAAAGAAAATGCTCTGCCCTTTTCTTCACTTAAACCGAAAAATCTGGTTTTGCAAGAACTGATGTCGAGAATAAAGGCGTTCTGCCTCAAACTGTCTCTAATTTGTTGATAATATTTTTTTTAAATTATATTGCTGAGTCCTTTTATGACAAAAAGACATAACAGTTGAATTTGTATCAAGGTCTCCAGATATGTAGACTACTGCAATTTTCTTTATCAGTATGCCATTTTACTAGAATGATGCAGAGGCATTAATAGATATGAATCCAGATTCTGTCTCCGAAGCCCACACATTTGGGAGATCGTTCATCTAATACAGTAAAACCTCTATATTCATCAGCCAAAAAATGTGACGAATATTGATTGGATTTGACGATATATTTGACGAATATATCGTCAAATCCTATCAATATTCATCACATTTTCTCGGCAAAAAAATACTCCAATACTCGTCCCGAAAAGTCACCCACCACATAGCCATCCTAGCTTCGTGCAACCGCCTACGCAGCCAGCCCCGTGTGATAGTCCAGCACTCTGCCTTTTGAGATAGTTCAGTGGGCATCACCTGTTATTATCTCTTTGAATGTGTTTTTTAATTTTGCAATTTTTTGCAGTTATCTTTGTAAAAAGAAGTGACCATGACCCCAAAAAAGTGTAGTGAAGAAAAACAACCAACAAGGAAAGCTGTTAGAACCACAATTGAGTTGAAAAAAGAAATCATTGCTAAGTTTGAAAAGGAAACACGTGTTCCCAACTTAGCGTTTAGTGTTAGAATTTAACATGCCGAGAACTACGGTAAGCAGCATAGTTACAAATAAAGAAGCAATTAAAGCGGCTGCAGTGGCAAAAAGTGGAAAGGGACAAAAAAGACATCGATCACCAGAATTGGAGTTACCTGATGTTTTAATGGAGGGCGACTCCCCTTCAAAACAATAATGCCTTTCCTCTTCTTCAGCTCAAGCCATCATCGCTCCTCAGTAAAGGTAAGTTCTGGTTAAATTTTTATTTACAGTATTTATGTATGAAATTCGGGACTGGAAACGGATTATTCCAAATTTAGTTAATTCCTATGGAAAAACTTAATTCTATATTCATCCAATTCAGTATTCGTCCGTCCCTCAGGAACGGATTAATGACGAATATAGAGGTTCCACTGTATTATACTACAGTAAATGTTCCTGATGCCATTTCGGAGTTATCAACTGTTTTGTCAGGTAATAAATGTACGGCAAATTCACAGTCCTGATAATAGTTCGTGGCAGTAAGTTCTACCGATGATATGTCAACTTTGTTTCGCAACTCGCACCTTCACTCATGAAAATCCAAGGGGAAATACGACAACGGTATTATACCGTATTTCCCACTTCACGCTTTGTCATACCCTGTTGATACCGCAATCGCTGCACCTATCCAACCTCTATCATTTCTAATGCACTTATGGCAATAATTAATTATGCAAACTTCTTCAGAAATCAAGTGCTACATGAACAAACTGTATCTGCCAAGGATGGACAATGTACTAATCGGATAAAGATTAATCTTTTTCACATTAGTGTGTTCGTCTTGATTCACGAGATTCTTATGCACAGTCCTTAATACAAAATAGACAAAAAGGTACGAAATGTAATTGAAAAGAACTTATGAAGGGAAAAGAAATTCGTGATGGGAACACTGTTTTTAAATGCTTAAATTTAAAATATCTTAATGCTGGAATTCCCAACCCGTTTTTCATTAAATCTGTCTGAGAGATCCTTACGTTAATTTCTACGCAGTACTGTCGTTTTCAGAATAAAGGAAACTAAGTATGTTTATATACTTTAATACAGCAAAGAATTCGGTATGGAAGATCCTTACACGAATGTGTGATGAAACAACATTTTTGAACCATGTCAGATGATATACTAAAGGAACAGTAAAAATAGTTCAATAGCGTACAAAAATCATGATGTAAACAAATTTAATGACATTCAGTATGAAAATTTTACATATTGCAAGTCTAATGCAACGATATTAAGCCAAGTAAATTACCTATTTAGCTGGGAGCTTCTGACTGATACCGAACTCGTTAACACAGGAAGGGAAAGAAGTTTTGCAGATTAACTGCGTTACTAAGAGCACATCATAAAGAGACTGTGAATTTGCCGTACATTTATTACCTGACAAAACAGTTGATAATTCCTAGAGTAAATTTGAGATTCAGCTGCTGAGAGAATCGAGGGTGTGTGTGAGTGAGTGACTCACGGCTTTTAATGATATAAGAAAAAATGTGGCCATAAAGCGTGTGACATATATTCTAGATTAACTTTCATTTTTCGTTTCCTTTCCTATGTAAATTTGAGTTTGCTCTGCTTATGCTTCCAACCTTAACGTTATATCTTTTCCCTCAAACGGGAATGAGGTTGGGAACAATTGAGGTCAAAGTGAAGGTGACGTATGAATGTATGAGATAAGAACGATAGATAAAAGGACGAGATAACAGTTGCTGGTGTGATGGATATGTGGGTGGAGATGTATAGACATATTTTGTTAAGTAAAATGTAAAAATGCCATGTGTGATGTTCTATGACTAAGTGCTGGAATAAAAAAGAATTCCCGCGTGTTGACTTCTGTTTTATGATTCGTCTGGCCGTAATAATTCAATTAGGAACTATTGCATCGTATTATTATCTAGTGGTTAAAACATAACGTAAGAACCAATATCTCTGCACGAAAAATACAATTACGTTATATTGGCGCCCGAACCTAGCTCGAACAGAATTATAGAAGAAGTAAAAAAAAATGGCAAATATCACGGATCCTCTCGGTCTCTTCTCTGACCACTATAGCCATAATGTTGTGCATAATAATTCTACAGCACATACTCCACGCACTCAGCGTTCTAGGATACCACCTAATTCTCCTGTAGCACTGTACGAGGCCTGCGGTTCAGATTTATCGGACAGTGAATACGCAAGGTACGAAAATCATGTGTCGCGTACTTCAACTGCAGTCCCTCAACAGCAATCCACCGCACCACCCCCAGTAAGAAGGAGCAAAATCCTTGTTCATTACGTACCTCATGCGGGTTCCATTGTATTCAAGGGAAACAGTGGGTCGCTTAGGTTTTTTGAGAATCTCGAAGATCAGTTTGATTTGAACAATGTTCCTGAGGATTTTCAAGTACCTATTGCGGGCACATGTTTGCAAGCCACTGCCATTGTTTGCATCCGACGCCATTCCTTGCATCATGCTTGCATCCGACGCCATTGTCTGGTACCGACAATGGCGTCGGATGAACCCAGGGGCCTCTTATTAGCAATTCAGAGCTAAATGTTTGGATGTATTTCCCTTTGGCACAAATAAGGCCGGCTTTGCTCAACAACTGCTTTCCAGGCGACAACGGGCGTCAGATAGTCCCGTCTCGTTTGCTCTGGAAACAGTTAGGCTTTATAAATTACGGTATAACGAAGTAAATTTCTCCATCATTTTTATCCGCGCCAGGATTCGAACCCGGGTCCCCTCATTCCGGAATAAGTTGCTCTACCAATTGAGCTACGCGGACGTTTGTTCTGACTCCTATCTGCCTTTATGTCGTGTGCGTCCTTCTGGCAGGTACGTCACATCTCCTGGTACGTTACAACGGGGTCGAATCTGACGTTATTGATAAATAATCTGAAACTACAGCAGCTGGAACGGGGTCGAGTCTGACGTTATTGCTTTAATACTCTGAAACTGCAGCAGCTGGTCCCCTTCCTGCAGGATTTTTAGAAGTTAGACGTCCTGTTTCCGTTCACGAGTGCCTGAAACTCATCCGAGTGTTTCAGAAACGGCACAGCAAAGGGCAATCTTCAAAGAACCCATTACCTCAGATCCAAGAGTACCGCCAACCTAGGAAGGTCCAAGAATACCACCAACCTAGCAAATCCAAGAGGTGCGACATCCTGAATTTTATGTGAATCAGAATAACACCCAAATTTCTCGTCCCCGGGATAATTATTACCCGGTGAACCAAACGTTTCCTAAGCACCGTGCTGGGGGGCAGGGTGTGCCTAGTGATATTAATGCTGCATCTCCTACACGTTATTACAACTCAGCACGTTCTGGTGCTTCTGCAAATTTTCAAAGTCAACTAAGACATGGTAATCAGATTCACTCCAATTTAAACTTCCATAGGAGTTACATGGGTCGATTCTATCTCCTTGCATCTCTGAAGACCTCAAGTCTCCTTTTTTTACCATTCAAGCTCCGCAGTTGCCTGATTTTCTTTTCACTTTGGATAAAGTGGTGGTATCCACAAAAATCGACTCTGGGACTGACATTTCTGCCTTAAACTTTGATTTCTGTACTACAACCTTTCCAAATGCTTGTGTCGAGCCCTCCTAGCAATGTCTGCAAGGTGCCGATAATAACAGTTTTTCAATCTCTGGCTCTTCATTTGCCTGTAAAGATTGGCAAGGTTCAACTCTCACACACTTTCTTCTTGCTCCAAGATTTACATGTTGATTGCCTTCTGGAGGTGGATTTTTTAAAATATTTAAACTTAAGCTTGGTTTTTAGCATGGGCTAATCTTAATGCCTGAGGTTAGTCCGCCCCCTCCTCCGCCCCCCAGAAGAGCCCATTGATTTTTCTGTAGTCCTTGCGAGCAAGAGATCATTACCTGAGCACAAGAGCCAACTTGGTCAGGTTTTAAACAACTGGCCAGGGTTATTTTCAGACAAGCCAGGGATCAAACAGGTGGTGTATCACACCATTGATACGGAGGGCTAGTTCCATAGCATGGAAACCTTATTCATGTCTGAACCAGAAAAAAGCCGAGTTCCAAAAACAAATTCGGGACAAGCTCCATTCAAGAATTATTAAAGAATCACTAAGCCCTTGGGTCGCACCTGCTTTTCTTGTTCCTAAGAAGCAATCTCAAGAGCATCGTTTTGTGATAGACTATCGGAAACGGAATGCTGTGACTGAAGTTATTAATTACCCGTTGCCCATAGTAAGTGATATTCTCCAGGATTTATCATCAACAAACTGGTTATCAACTTTAGATTTGGCTAGCGGCTATTGGCAGGTTGCTGTCCAACCTAATTCAGTAGAGAAAACTGAATTCATTACCCCATTTGGAGCATATGAGTTCCTGAAAATGCCCTTTGAATTGGCATATGCTCCAGCAAACTTTCAGTACCTTATGGACTCAGCATTACGTCCTGTGCTCGGACCTAACGTCCATGTCTATCTGGACGATATTATTATTTCCTCTGAGACTTTTGAGGAGCATCTGTGTCTGTTGGACTAAGTTTTTAAACTTTTACATAATGCGGAGTTGACATTAAAGCCTTGTAACGTACCAGGAGATGTGACGTACCTGCCAGAAGGACGCACACGACGTAAAGGCAGATAGGAGTCAGAATAAAACGTCCGCGTAGCTCAATTGGTAGAGCAACTTATTCCGGAATGAGGGGACCCGGGTTCGAATCCTGGCGCGGATAAAAATGACGGAGAAATTATATTCATTATAATGGCGCCCGAACTATCCGGATGACCCAACCGTTCAAAATCTCGCATTGGTGTGATGTTATTTCCACACCGCGAGATAGGAAAAATAAGAGAATCCCTTCGCCAACACTTCGAAAAAAATAAAAATAAATAAAAATAAGGGGGAGATGATGTAACGTACCATTAGATGTGACGTACCTGCCAGAAGGACGCACACGACGTAAAGGCAGATAGGAATCAGAATAAAACGTCCGCGTAGCTCAATTGGTAGAGCAACTTATTCCGGAATGAGGGGACCCGGGTTCGAATCCTGGCGCGGATAAAAATGACGGAGAAATTTACTTCGTTATAGCCTGCTAAATGTCAAATTGAACAGGACGAAATGGCATATATGGGAACTAAAAATTTCCCCTAATGGTCTTCTGACTGATGACTCAAACCCCAAGCCGATTTCTGAATTCCCTAGGACTAAGTCAGCAAAGGAGTTGTCTCGATTCTTGGGCATGACCGGGCGGTATCAACAGTTCGTTCCAGGGTACGCTACTCTATGCGAACCCTTATTTGCATTAAAACGGAAGTATAGACACTTTGTTTTGTCCACGGAGGCAGATAATGCTTTAATACTCTGAAACATGATTTGGTTTCACCACCTGTGTTAGCCTTTCCTAACATATGCAGAAATGTTTGATATTTATACTGATGCATCAGGTGTTGGTCTAGTTGCTGTATTATCTCAACGAGGGCATCCTATTGCATATGCCTCTCGAACTCTTAACAAAGCAGAACGTAATTACTCTGCTACTGAGCGAGAAGGCTTAGCTATTTTGTTTGCAGTTACAAAATTTAAATGCTATCTCAGTCACTTAACTGCCAATGTCATCGCGGATTATTCGGCATTACAATATTTACATACTACTAAGAATCTTTCTCGAAGACTGTTGAAATGGACACTTAAACTTCAAGAATTTAATGTACGGATTCAGTATCGCCCTGGCAAATCTAACCAACTGCCTGACGCACTGTCTCGCTGTCCGGTCAATTCTGGTGGCCAGGCGGATACTGAACTTCACTCCCTATTTCTAATCTCGGAAATCACTTCAAGGGAACACATAATTTCTGAACTGCCGAATGATCCAGATTTTGGGGTAATATATAATTTCTTACTCACTGGTTCTTCTGCTCATAGTGAACCTTCTTTAGCGGGTCGTAGTCAAAATTATAAGATCATCGATGGTATTTTGTATTGCAAAAAAATTGGGAATTCGAGAGCTGAGTACCATCCTACGATACCTCAGTCTCTCCGCATTGCTCAATTACATGAATTCCATGACATTCCTCTTGCCGGCCACTTAGGTATACGAAATAATCGTACTAAGCTTCGAGACGTAGCCTACTGGCCGGATATGTACGATAGTATACTCGCATACATTCGCTCTTGTGAGTACTGTCAGAAGTACAATTATGATAACAAACGACCGGCCGGTCACCTTATTTCTAGTTCTAGTAATTATGTTTTTGAAACTATATCTATAGATTTACTGGGCTCTTATCCATTATCAGCTGAAACTAAATCTCGTTATATTTTAGTTGTCACAGACAACTTTTCTAAATGGGTGGAAGCATTCCCAATTAAAGCAGCTACTGCTGATGTAATATGTGATAGTCTTATACATATTATTTTTACTCGTTTTGGCTGTCCCCGTACCGTAGTCTCGGACCACGAGGTTCAGTTCGTTTCGGAGTTATTCGAGCGAATGTGTGCGAGGCTTCAAATAAAACACAAATTTACCAGTCCATATCATTCTCAAGCCAATCCGGCTGAGCGTGTTAATCGAACTTTACTAAAGATGATCTCAACTTTCATTGGCAATAATCATGAGCGTTGGGACGAACATGTTGAAATGTTTTGCTTCGCCCTTCACTCATCATTTCATGAATCAACGCGGCCTACGCCCGCTGAACTTTTTCTAGGGCGCAAAATCCGCACCCCCTTTGAGAATTTAACTGGCATTATCGATGAAATAAACCAAAGACCAACACCTGAATCAGTAAATCAGTCGAGCTCAGTTAAACCAAGCTCGGCACTATATTGCAAAAGGGAGAGAACCAGATCTCGCAGTTGGGGATCTGGTAGTGTTAGAAACTCATTTTCAATCCTCCGTTGCACATACATTTGTGAAAAAATTTCCACCCTTAAGTGAAGGCCTCTTTGAATTGGGGGAATTTTACAATAATAATGTAGTATTAAAGAAAGCAGATGACTCCCTATACTCTGCCCATGTGCAGCAAGGTAGGAAATGGTTTGTTAGAAATAATGATGCAATTATCTACCCTAAATCCCGTAGGAATCCTCAGGCAGAGGGTGGGACAGCTTTGCAAGCCTCTACTGGTGATGATGAAATTATTGACCCCACGCCTCTCCTGTCCGATTCTCTACCTTCTTCTGAGCAGGTTTTTCCTTCAACTTCTTTTCAAGATTCTCATTCTGACATTCTCCTATTTACTCGGGGTGCTCCAATTATTTATACTCCTCCGTCTCCTGCCTTTTTTAAGACACGAGAGTTCATCTTCAAGTACTTCCAGTTTCTCTGGATATTCTCGTAATGTGCAACGTGGTTCATTTTCATCTGCTTCTCATAAATCAATTCCATTTACTTCACGAATGGTGCTTCCTATTGTTCCTACATCTAAGACTTTGAAAAGGAGAATAACTGATATTTCTTCTTCTTCAGGTAGTTCTATCTTTCCTGTGGCCAAAAGAGTCGTACCTCTTGTTGATACTAAATCATCGGACACTATAGTTAAGGTTCTTCAGTCTCCAAGTGAGAAAATCCCTGCTTCTGTTTCCATTGAGCAGTTGCCTACTTTAGGAACATTTAGTCGATCTACAGCAGGGCAAAAACGTCCTGTTTCATCAACTGTGTTCTCAAAACCTAGCAAGCGTCCGCCGCCTGAATTTTCCCCTCCTGTTCCACACACGCACAGTGCAACGTCAAATGTTAGTTTGCATCCCAGACAACGAGTCCAGCCCTTGTATCCGGCTTGATTTCGTCCTTGGAATCTCCGCTCGGGACGGACGGAGCCGATACCTTCTTCAACCATTCTTCGTCGTCCACGGAAACGTCCTTCTACTTTTACGCCGCTTCTTCGCTCGCCAAAGAAACGGCATGATCTACAGTCGTCTGATGACCCGGCTTCTTCCTCTGTCAACACGGAAACCTAGCACATCCCTGCAATCCAGTGATTTTCTACGAGAGCCTGTGAAGCGTGAAGCTTCGAGTGTGCCAGAAAAAGGTAACGTCTAAAACTTTTTTTTTATTACAAATTACTTTAATTCTCAATGGAACTTTTGCTGCATATATGTAGCTTTGCTCTGAGAAAACTATCTACTTGAACATGTTTTCGATGTTTCTCAGTGATCACTAAACTTTTTACCATGAAAGAGACTTTTGACTTAACATACGATTGTTTTTTTCTGATAGGGTTCAAAGTTATTTACACTTCAGTAGAATTCATCAAATCTTGCCTTTTTGCTACCAGCATGGCAAAAAATATACCAAATACCTTGTCTCCTTGTCAGTCGGCTAAGTTTTCCCACTGTCATGGAACTTGTGTAAATATTAAATTGTGCATGTAGTGTTTAAATTTTTTTTGGTGTGGTGCCACACGATTTTTTTTTCAATAGCCAGTTCAAGTGTACTAAAATTTTCGTCAATTCATATTGTAAATGTTGCCTTTTCGGCATGAAATTGATATCAGCCATTGCCTTTTTGTTGATATCTATAGATGTTCCACTCCCAGGGTAGGGTTTTCCAAGGTTTCCCCTATCCCATCTAAAACTCTATGTGCGAATGCATGGGAGTAGTCAGAAGTCGGCCTTGGCCGCCAAGTGTTCAATTAAGGGATTTGTGTTGTTGTTCTATGATTAACCTTTTTGTGCTTGACACTTGTTGTGTGTGTTGATTTTTTCTGCAAGTGAAGTTTTTTTCAACAAACTAAATTTAAACCATGTTTTCTCGGTTTACATGTTCTACGGATCAGTTAACTTAGTTTGAATGTTTTGCCTTCCCTGAAAAGTTATCAGGTGTTCACGAATGTGTAAATTACTTCCACGTTAAATCTGTTGTAGTTTTTTTCCTGCATTACGCAGGTTTTTTTACTACTATGCCACTTCTTACAAGTATAATGTGTTTGAAATGAAAGTTAGTGATATTGAAATATTTCTTAGTTGGGCATCTTTGTTCTCCAAACCCTATGCCAATTAATGTTTTAGGTATTGAAGAGATGAAAGTACACTGCTGGCCACTCAAAATGCAACACCAAGAAGGAAGCATCCGATTGGCCTGAAATTCGCAGCATGCGTCGCCCGCGAGAGGACATGCAAACGATTAGCATTGCAGGGCATGTGAAAATCATGTGCACCCGGCACGCCACCGAGAAGCACTATAAGACGGTTGCACAGAAGGCGGAGTGTAAGTAGTGGAAGTGTGTTGTGCTGCCAGACCTGTGCGTGGGAAGCTTCCTGATGCCTCGTCGCAGAATACGGCAGTAATTCCAGCACGTTTCGGAGTTCGACAGAGGACGAATAGTGACTTATCGCGACAGCGGTTTATCGTACCGAGACATCGGCGCCCGTGTGGGACAGCATCCAGCCACAGTGAGTCGAGTATGAATTCGGTAGGTGCAGGAGGGACGGACGGACCGACGTGAGCGATTGCCGCAGCCGCAGCACACCACCGAACTAGATGAACGGCATGTTGTGCGGAGAGCATTGACGGCTCGCACCGCCACATCACCAACGTTAGCGCAGGAATTAGGGTGTGTTGCGCAACAACCTGTGTCATCACGTACCGTTCGACGTCGTCTGCAGGAGCGGGGACTTGTCGCACGGTACCCATTGCTCCGATTACCATTGACGTTACACCACCGGCGAGTTCGGCGACAGTGGGCCGTTGAACGCCGCACCTGGACTACGGAATGGTACGACTTTGTCTTCTCTGACGAATCCCGCTTCTGCCTGCAATATCACGATGGTCGAATCCGCGTGTGGCGGCACCTCGGCGAGAGACTGTATGACGCCTGCATAATGCATCGCCATACCGGTCCGTCGCCTGGCCTTATGGTTTGGGGCACAATTGGATATGACACCCGCACCCCTCTGGTACGCATCGCCGATGCACTCAACAGCCAACGCTACATCTCCGACGTTTTGGAGCCTGTAGTCCTCCCTTAACTGCAGGACCTGCCAGCGGCCACGTTTCAACAGGACAATGCGCGCCCGCACGTGGCACGCATCGTGCAACAATTCTTAACGGCTCACCAGGTGTCACTGCACTCGTGGTCCGCATGTTCTCCCGATATGTCGCCCATCGAACACGTCTGGTCGCTGATCGGCAACCGAGTGGCCCGGCAAGCACCACCCGCGGCTACGCCTGATGAACTGTGGCAATGTGTGGAAGCCACAGTTCATCAGGCGTAGCCGAGATACCCCAAGCCCACATCCAAAGCCTCTTTCGTTCGATGCCGCGGCGTGTAGCGGCGGTTATTGCCAGCCATGGGGGCCACACGAACAATTGATGTCTGCGTGTTCCGCAAGTCGCACGAGCCTATAAGCTCAATCGTTTCATCTTTGTATCTGTTGATATGTGTCCAGTAAATCTGACTTTGCTATCTCGTGTCCTTCTTGGTGTTGCATTTTTTGTGGCCAGTAGTTTATATATATCATGTTGTATGCAATATTTTCGATGTCTAGAAGCTTTGTGTATTGATTTGAAGTCAGCTGCTAGCAAGTGGTTAATGAATGTCTTCATGTATTGTGTAAGTTCTTATCTGAAAGATTTGAATGAGTGACCAGATTTTGTTTGAATGGAGACCTCTACTAAATTGATGGGTTTTTGGCACTACAAAGATTTCAAAAAAAATTACGAGGGAGTTGATGTGATGTATATTCTAGATTAACTTTCATTTTTAGTTTCTTTTCCTATGTAAATTTGAGTTTGCTCTGCTCATACTTCCAACCTTAACGTTATATCTTTTCCCTCAAACGAGAATGAGGTTGGCAACAGTTGAGGTCAGAGTGAACGTGACGTATGAATGTATGAAATAAGAACGATAGATAAAATGACGATATAACAGTTGCTGGCATGGTGGATATGTGGGTGGAGATGTATAGAGCATAACATATTTTGTTAAATAAAATGTAAAAGTGCCATGTGTGATGTTCTATGACAAAGTGCTGGAATAAAAAATAATTCCCATAAGTTGACTTCTGTTTTATGATTCGTCCGGCCGTAATAATTCAATTAGGAACTATTGCATCGTATTCTTATCTAGTGGTTTAAACATAACGTAAGAACCAATACCTCTGCACGAAAAAGACAATTACATTATAAGCGTCAAACACAAAACAGGTGGGAAAAAAAGAAAATCCACAAAACATAAAATACAGTAGTCAGCTGGGATACCAGTTGATCCGGTTCGGTGATTCAGGATTGCAGTAAATATTATGAATCGCTTTCTCACGTCAGGCGCTAAACACGCTGAAATAACGTGCATCGACGAGTCGGGAATTGTGTTGATGACATCTTGAAGGAACTTCCAGCTATGGTCCTGGAGTCTTGTTGCTTATGTAACTTCTTCATCTAATTAGAAACAATTGTTACAAAGCTCAAAATAGCCTGGTAAAGACCAAGACAAGTGTTGTATTTTGAACTACGCATAGTGTGTGCGGTCACGTACTGATCGTTAAATAATGCAATGTGATCGTATCCGTATCGAAACAATACAGATACCTGGATATTTCCGTAACTGTTTTGCCAGTAAGAATGTCAACTGACATTGGTACTGGTCAAAACATGACAACTGACATTCTTACTGGTGAATGCCACTGATGTAAAATTGTCAAATGACATTCTTCCTGGTCTTTCTCTAGTCCGACAAGGAAGAAAGTCAAAGAGCAGAATAACACTTTTCTGTCCCAAAAGAAAATGACAGCAATATTTCTCGAAGCAATTCTCTTCCAGGATTGCTTCAGTGCCACTACAGTGTTCCCTTCTGTAGTCATCACTGCCAGCTGAAGGTCTTGCGTTAGTAGTAACTCTTGAATATGGGAATGACCCCAAGAAACATTGATTACATTTAAGTGCTTCTGGGCGGCAGGTTTACCACTTTGATGCTTCGCTGGTAGTGGACTAGAAAGTCTGAATATCCAGGACAAGTCCAAGAGAAAGGTATAGTATGGCTGGTTATCGTTGCCGTAATATTTTTCCACCTCTGGAATAAAACGGTGATAAAAAATACAGTCCTCGAAGATTTCTATAGCTATGCAAGCCTCTGGGTTCGACTTCTATATCCCATGCAGTGATTCTTTAAGGATACTCTTTAGTGAGCTAGAGTTCTCTCAGTGATGGCCGAAGAGTGTCTTACATTTGCAGTTTCCTGATATATTGTCACCAAGTATGGAATTGGTCTATCTTTTAAAGACTTGTGGTTTGACATACTTTTCCCTTCTACTGAGGTGTAGGTCATGTCCGGAATCTTCTTCCAGTATAATCCTATTTCATATACAATGAATATTTGTTGTGACTGTTAATTGCACTTGATGATGATATCGGTAAGAGCCACAAAGAATTCGGGAGTGGGAACCACCTCGGCTTTGGCCTACATACCAGAGACACTCTTATGCAAACCATGCACGAGCCTTGCACCTTTATATTTCATCATGATTTGCTGTAAATGTGTCATCCGCAGTATTCTAGCCATGTAACTTTTTGATATCCTCAAGGAGACTTATTGCCTTCTCTTCTGTGGCCTTGAACCTATAGTGCGTCGCATAAATATAGAGACAGAACAAATTCTCGAATAAAAAAGAAACAGCAACGAGCTGAAATGTACACCTCATATTTATAGCAAAAATGGCATAGGACACGCAGCTGCACAATAGTTTGACGGAAACATAACAATTCCAACGCCAAGTACAAGAAAAAAACAGAAATACGCTGTCACAAAAATATAAAGCTTACTAGTTATGAGCACCTCCGGTACGAATAGTGGAGCCGTTGTTCCGAATAACACTGAAAACCCAATTGGGCATGCTGTCCACCATGTGATGTAAGTGTTCTGGACGGAGTGTGTGGCAGCTTCGTTCAATCTGCTCTTTCAATGCCACCACACTTGAGAACTGCCGTCCATTCGCATACACATCACGAGCAAGGATACCCCAGAGGTTCTCGATAGGGTTCAGATCTGGACTGAGTGCTGGCCAATCCATTACGGTCACATGATGAGTGTTAAACCAGCTTTTTGTTGATGCAGACCGATGGATAGAGGCATTGTCTTGCTCGAACAGATAATCAACACCCGCTAGAATTTCGGCAAACTGTAGAAGGTGACTGCTGAGTATGTCCTGATACGTTTCGGAGTTTTGCCTGCCTTGCAGGAAGGCGATATCCATTGTCCCATTGAATGCAAAAGCTCCCCAGATCATCACAGATCCCCTTCCTTTCTGTCTGCTGAAGAAGGTGCGTTGCTCGCGTCGTAAATCATGCTAATGGCAGTTCCAATTGTCAGGGCCGTCCAGGTTGAACTTTTTCTGATCGGAGAAAATAGTTGTGATCCACTCGTCCGTCCAGTGCATGTGGCTGCTTGCCCATAACAATCTAGCTTCCTTGTGGCGCCGCGTGAGGTGTGGCAAACGGCGCATTTTACGGAGCACAATGTTGCGACTTTCCTTTATTCATCGATGAACTGTGTCCTTTGAGACGGGGACACCAACAGTCCGAGAAACTTGGCGTAGTGATAACCTTTGGGATGAAACTAAACGCATGATGGCACGATCATCTCGTTTCGTTGTTATTCGAGGCCTTCCAGGCCGTTTTCTGGCAGTTAACGCAGCGCATATCGATAAAGTCTTATAAATGACTGCCCTACTCCTTCCCATGGCTTCACAAATTTTCGCTACAGGCAATCCATTTGCTCTCAGTCTCCAAATCTTCTGCACCTCCTCACCACAAAGTTGTCTGTTGCATGGCATTTCGGCGAATGAATGTCTGACGGCAGGTCCGCTATCTTTTGTAGGCTGGACCGAATTACGTCCGATGGGCGTGCGTACAATATGCTAATTTGTACATCTCATTTGCATGTGGCTACTTTACATAGTTGTCTTTACATTTATGAGACACCTAAAATTACACTATTTCACTTTGTGGTGTTCTTTTCACACAATCCGGTCATCTCGACGAATCGAAACGTTTGTTGTAGGGTTATGTCTAATTAGGTACCACTTCAGCTTCCTACCTATATTCGCATTGCGTTCACGGCGCACAGTAGACTGTCTCTATATTTATGCGACGCACCTTCATACGTGTACTACCTAGAGCTATGAATGAAAAAGCTTCTCCATCTCTTCAGTCACTTTTCCTCCTTTCTTGCTAATAAAAGTTGATTTCATAGGCTCGGATCCTTTAATATTTTCCATAACATGCGTTTATCCTTTACAATTTCATAAATCCTTAATTTTTTTATGCCGTATGCATGAAAAATAGCATGTTATCTCCAGATTCTACATTTCTAAAGACCTTGTGACGTATACCACCTTTTTTTTAATCTTCTGTGGTTTTTTACTTTTTCTTGCGTAAATATTGGTTACTTCTCGTTATGCTTCCTGTTCTGATCATCACATATGAACTCACAAGAGTTTATTCTTTAAGTCTAGATTGCCAGTCAGTCAAAACAACTGACTTGAATAAAAACAGGGCCTCTGAGCTCAAAAAATCAAATCAATTTAGGTTGTTTTTCACTTTGCTATGCTCTGTGACAAAATGATTGTTTCTATGTGTTGTTAATATGTGGATCGCTTTAAGAATTCGGAAGTATACTTTTGCGTAAGTGTGTTGCAATTATTGAAATCTTATGGATAATAAATTAATCTGGAAGCAGTAGTTGTGAAGTCAATTTGTGGGGTTCATCTTTCGACTACTGTGGTGCGCAGCTTTAAGAGGAATAAACAAGATTGCCCCAGGATTTGACAGTAAGGGACTTTTATTTTTATACACTGACGGAAAAAATCCCAACACCAAGAAGGGGTTGTGTTAGATAAACGACAGTTGGTAGGCGGTGAGAGTACATCTGTAAGATGACGTCTATACAAATTTCGCTCTCGGCGCATACGTGTGGCGCTAGTAGCGCCCCTCGGAACATGCAAAGCAGGTTTGCTGTAAATACGCGCTGTAACGTTCGTGAGATTTAGTTATCGTTGAGATTCGACGTAGTGTGTTGATGTTAGTCAAGAATGCCTTTAAGAAGACGAAGAAGCCATTATCAACAGCTCACGGAGTTTGAACGAAGTCGTGTAATATAGCTACGAGAAGGTGGATTTTCTTTCCGCAATATTGCAGAACGACTTGGCAGGAATGTAGCCACCGTGCATGATTGTTGGCTGCGGTGGTCAAGGGAAGGTACTGCCTCAAGAAGACCGGGTTCCGGCCCTCCACGTGGCACTACTGAGAGGGAAGACCGCCGTGTACGGCGTATGGCCGTGGCGCATCGTACTGCGTCTGCGGCAGCAATTCGAGCTGCAGTTGCCACCACAGTGACACAACGAACTGTTACAAATTGGTTACTTGAAGGACAGCTCCGAACCAGACGCCGTGTAGCGTGCATTCTACTTACTCCACACCACTGCCGTTTGCGACGTCAGTGGTGTCAAGCTAGAGCTCATTGGAGGACGGAGTGGAGATCTGTTGTGTTTTCTGATGAAAGCGGGTTCTGCCTAGCTGCCAGTGATGGCCGTGTGTTGGTTAGAAGGAGGCCAGGTGAGCGCCTGCAACCAACCTGTCTGCGGCCGAGACACCCTGGACCTACACCTAGAGTTATGGTCTGGGGAACAATTTCCTATGACAGCAGGAACACTCTCGTGGTTATCCCACGCACCCTGACGGCACAGTTGTACGTCGGTCTGGTGATTCAACCTGTTGTGCTGCCATTCATGAACAGCAATCCAGGGGGTGTTTTTCAACAGGATTACGCTCGCCCGCATACCGCTGTTGTATCCCAACATGCTCTACAGAGTGTCGACATGTTGCCGTGGCCTGCTAGATCACCAGATCTTTCACCAATCGAGCACGTATGGGACATCATTGGACGACAACTCCAACGTCACCCCCAACCAGCATTAGCCGTCCCTGTATTGACCGACCAAGGGCTACAGGCATGGAACTCTATCCCACAAACTGACATCCAGCACCTGTACGACACAATGCATGAACGTTTGCGTACTTGCATTCAACATTCTGGCGCTTACACCGGTTGTAAATGTACCAGCATTTCACATTTAAAATGGCTATTCTCGCGCTTACATTAAGCTGTGATCTTGAAACCTTAATCGATTAAATATGTTACCTATACAAATGTATTGCCGCCATTTCATTCCTCTACTACTATTTTTTCGTGGTGTTGGGATTTTTTCCGTCAGTGTATTTTCCGTAAGTACGTACGATAGAGCACCACACACGTAAACTTCATTTTCGTCTACATCCCGATGCTTCGCTCCTTCTATCTGGAACTCCCTTTATCAGTAACACTGCTGAGTTTCTCAAACACATTTGAGAGGTAATACAATCCCAAAATATTCAAAATCGTTAGATGACAAAGACTTGAAGTAACCAAATCGCCAGAGCTGAAAAACACTGGAAAGAGCACACCCGCAGCAGCTGTTTACCTCACGCCATCTGTCATACGTCGATGAAGCTTCAGCCGCTGTTGCAAAAACGTTCGAATTTTCAAATTTGCAAGGCGAAAGTTCTTTCCTTTGCATTTTTTTTTATTGTATCGGTGTATTACGACCGCCATAAACACCTCTATTGTCTGTAAGCAGTCACTTGTCCTTAATTTAGAGCCACTTATTCTAGGAATGGGAGAAAGCTAACACCATAAGACAAACATGTATCACCCGGGACCAACTCGGACGACTAGTCAGAAACCTGCACCTCTAACCAGTCCGTCACTGGGACAGTCAGAAGTTCCTAAGTAGAGGTACTAACAAGGGGACCTTACAGCTGACCACCCGCGGATTTCGGTGAATTTTTTTAATGAAAGTAGGGGCAAAATGAGTGTATATGTGTCCCAGCATTTGATCTAATACCTCTTATTTTCGGAATAAAAAATCATAACGATCCGGAGGATATCATAACGAAATTCGTGATTTCCTGTAAATGATGCTTTACTGTAATGTCACGAGGTCCTACAGCAGTGCATTATAGCATACTTTTACTGCTATGGTGACCAATGTCGAAAAGCGTGGAATGAACAGTGAACTATCAGTAGCAGCAAAGAACGGAATGCCTGCATTTTCCCATCCTCCCTTAAAGTTCTCTCGTCCTCACTTTTCAGAATTCTGTAAGAAGTTACAACAACATTGTGTGATATGGGTAGATATTAAATGAAACATATGTATTTCCGTGCAATATTTGAATGAGCTATAGGCTTTGTAGTGATGCGGACCTTACACTTAACATTGTATTGTGTCATTGTGAATGGCAATTCGATGTAGTTTCACTAACAAATAATAAAGGACTTGTAGAAGTAATCGTTGAGTAATGGAGCTTAATAATGAATAGCACATATGGGGACAGAGGAATTGTTAGGAGAATCGAATTATCACATTTTAGCTTATAAAGTATAATTACGTACTTTTATTTGAAGACCTAACATATATGTTGTTAGGTATCACTATCAGAGGTTTCGCTATCGTTTATTGGTACACAAAGTTGTGGATGATAATTATCATAAAAACAATGAAAACATAACACTTCTCTACAACGCGAGCATTTGATAAAAGAACTGTTAGAGCATTTACATTTCGTTTGTCGAACGTCGTCGGAAAACACATTTCGTTCACATTTCCAAAAATATTTCTTTCATTTATTAACTTTGCAGCAAACTAAGCTTACTGCAACATATTCTTGAAAATCGGCGCAGGAAGTTGATGACGTATAAGTGAATGGATCTTCACTACATTTTCTCGCTTGTTTAAATGCCTATTTTTTTTTTTAAGTTTGACAGAGTTTTGTAATTATTTAAGACATTTTTTTTTACTCGACGGAAAAGGTACACATCACAAGGTTGACAGCATAGGGTACAATGAGGGGGAATGATTACATCAGTAGAAGAACAAGTGCCGTCGTCCTTTGTGAAGACACTATTAAAGAGTGCTGGATCTGTTTGACCTGTTCGAGCATTTACCTTTCGTTTGTCGAACTTCGCCCATGAATTCACGATGAATAGAAACTTCTCTTTTTCACAAAATGGTCAGGTAATGTTTTTCACGAAACTGCTGAAATGCTCTTTCGTTAATTTCCCTGATTTCGACAGCGTCAAGAATACATTTCCATATTCCGCAGTTAGTCCTTCCACAATCTTGGAAACTAGAGGTCCAAATTGTCCCTGAGGCTCTTGCATACATAGAAAAACTTTTGGAAGTAATGCTCTAGAAGCAGTCAATGCATACCGCGCAGTGTAACTATGCGTTACTTTGTTAAAATCTCCCAAGAATGCCTCTGTTGTTTTTTCTCCACGCACATAAAGTGTCCTGTTCACATTGATTCTATACTCACATCTTGTTTGATCAGTTTTAAGGACGTAAGCCAATGGAAACTCTTTGATCAGTCATGAAAGACGTTTTTGGAATTTCTCTGCTTCCGCGATAATAGTTGACAAATACAATTCATTTTGTGACTTGATGTAGCGCGTCACTTTTCGCTGGTGGGTGCCATGAACCAGTTTGAATTTTTCAACCACCCTTGTGATGCCATAAAACGCAAATCGTCCGATTGATGTTGCACTTCTGTAAGCAGAAACCACACGAAAATCAAAATCGTACAGCTTGCTAAACATCATCCAAAATGGAGTTTAAAAGCTCTACATCGACGAAGATGTATTCCTTTACAACAGAAGGCACACCTGAAGAAATGAGAGCAAGAAATTGAACGGGAAGGTGGATTAAAGGAAAAATATGACATAATCAATAAATGAACCTGCGATCGATTTTGTGAAGCTCGAGAGAAAAAGCAGCCGGTAACCACCCGAATGATATAAAAATGGGCTTCTGCTGCAGCGGTGCAACATCAATCGGATGATTTTTGTTTTATGGCATTGCAAGGATGGTTGAAAAATTCAAACTGGTTCATGGCACCCGCCAGCGAAAAGTGATGCGCTACATCAGGTCACAAAATGAATTGCATTTGTCAACTATTATCGTGGAAGTGCGAAATTCCAAAAACGTCTTTCACGACTGATCAAAGAGTTTCCATTGGCTTACGTCCTTAAAACTGATCAAACAAGATGTGAGTACAGAATCGATGTGAACAGGACACTTTCTGTGCGTGGAGAAAAAACAACAGAGGTATTCTTTGGAGATTTTAACAAAGTAACGCATAGTTACACTGCGCAGTACACTGTTAAAAATTTGGTGAAAGGTTGCACCAAAACATGTAGTAAGTAAGGAAAAAATTAGCTGCAACCATAACTTGGGGCAACCTTTACGCCAAATTTTGGTTCAACCTAATACCAAATTTTGGTTCGACCTTCACCATAATTTGCCGTTACATTGAACCAAATTATGGTTCAACTTAAAACTAAATTTGTGTTCAACCTTTACCATTTTTTGCCGTTGGGTTGAACCAAATTATGGTTCAACTTAACACCAAAATTTGGTTCAACCTAACGCTGATTTTTTTCCCCATTTGCTATACTCTTCATTTACAGCACATTTTATATAAATAAGGATCAGTACATGTTCAGTTCAACCTGACAACATGTACTGATCCTTATTTATATAAAATGGGCTGTAAATAAAGATCATATCAAATGATTAATTAGCTGCAAGTAAGCTACTGTCAAATATAAAATAAAATACTATTATATTTGAAATAAATAGGTATATTTAGGTGTAACTATGCCTGCATTCATATTTAGTGTGACCTTTCTTATTGCAATATGTGCAATGATTAGCAATTGAGCAATCATTGCACATAATTTTGACTGAGTTTTCATTGATAATTTCATTGCAATCATTTCGATTGAGCAATCAAAATATTAAAAAATCCGTAAAAAAAAGACCTGTATCCATAAATCAGTAAAATCAAGCGGAAATCCATAAGTTTTACAGATAAATCGTAAAAGTTGGCAAGAGTGTATTAGTATATTTTGTGCAATTTCTATACCAATAAAAAGGAGTGAACTACCAACTTTTGGTATACATTTGTCAAATTTTTTTTTTAAATTTCTCCCACTGCATACCATGTTTTGTTTTATTTATTAGAGATATCTTCATGTGTACATGCACACATTGTTCTAAATTTGCGATATACTACTCCAATGAAAACGATACCTTATTTTCTACATATACTGTAAATGTGTACTGGTTTGTTTTGTTTTTTTTTTCTTTTTGGCGGACCAGTGATTTGGAAATTAGAGCGGTCCGCTGGGCCTGTAGAAGATTTATTTCTAATTTCAACACTGCAAAATAGGTCATTGCTTGCCATTTTTTGAGGAGATGGGGGTTAGCCAGATGGCAGTCGAAAAATTATGGAATACAGGTATTTGGGAAATTGTTGTAAAAAAATATGTAATAAGTTTAAGCTATGAAATAATTATTACAATCATAAGATTTGAAAAAATAAAAAATAAAATAAACAGTGGCCTTACCTTTTCCAGTAACAAATAAGGCTTAGGGTTTGTGAATCTATCGTTCTGTATAAGTGCTTAAAATAAACTTAAAACAGCACATTTTAAAACATGCACGGGTCACTTAAAAAATAACAAATAGTTTAACAAGTAAGCTTATCCTTGCACACTGTTAAAAATTTCGCCTTTAGATTAAGAGCAGCGCCCGGCAGCTAGGGGGTCCGACCATTGCCCGTAAAATTACGGTTTGGCCCGTTTTTGTGAAAGCCAGTAAAATTAAGATCTCAACCGTAAATACTAAGCCTGTAATTTGAAGGGCAATGCACGTTAAAATAAAATTTGACCGCTTTCAGTTAAGCTGTAATTTGAAGAGCAATTCTTTAAAAAAAAAATTTCATCATATTCAGCTAAGACTCAGTTAAGCCGTAATCTGAAATTAAAAAGTTTGACCTTACTCATTTGAATTTCAGAGCAATCCCTGTATTTATAAATTTTGACCATATTTAGTTAAGCCTCATGGCAAGTAGCCACCCGACTTTTACAGTAAATGCACATTTTTTGTGGAAGAGTGTGCAGGTAAATGCATGATTTTTGTGGAAGTGTGTGAGTGTGAAAGTGTTTGATTCTTGGTTTATTACCAATCAATTCAGTTTTAAATGTGAGTAATGATATTTTCATATCTTAAAATTAGGTTTATTACAATTTGATAAATAATGACATCAGTTACACACATATTTGTTTGACATTAGGCTTTACGAACTTTGTACACACAGTTAGTTAAACAATACACTGTTTCTTTTAAACATTTTAATTTGCACATGTACTAATACAGTATTTGCATAAATGAATACAAAGGACAGTTATGTAGTAAAGGCATATTCTCATATTTACACATTATATTAACGGCAAACAGATCTACGAACTGGTAACCGAGTACATTGTGTCTATAGGTTATTCAATCTACAATGGTGTCCAAGTTGGTTTTTCATTAAGGTTTTGACTAGTACTACATTTCACATAGGGCTGAGTCATGTTTTTCTTGTTTTCACATTCACTACCTTGTGTGCTATTTCATTTTACATTCTACTGAGCACTGTGTTGTCAGTCTTTCCACAACTTTTACGGTCGTTTCTTATTTTTAATTTTTGGATATTTACCTACTTTTCACATTTTTAGTAAAATTATGTCAAAAACTGGAAGTGCTGCTTTTGAAAGGTCATATTGCTTCCCCATAGTTAAGGTTTCAGAAAAAAAAAAAATACTTGAATAGAAGTGGTAGCTTGAACTTGATGGGGCATCATTTCAAATCTCAGACTCCCACCCAGAGAAGAAACGCTTGCTTAGACCCTGATTCTGAACGAGTCATTCTAGAGCATTAACGGATATCATCAATGTTTCTAAAATATTAAATTTTCCTGTTTGAGATGTGTTAGAAATGACTTTAGTGATTAAGGTGGTCCTTCCCTTGGTGTGCTGCCACAAGGAAACCATTTCGAAACACAAAAAGCTTTTGGAATGCTATTAAATAGTTGTATTTATAATATCTTGGGAATACCTGAAGATAGTGAAACAATTTTTCATTGATGTACAAATCAGGTGTTTAGTGACAATGGGCAAAAAAAACTTCAATGAAAGGAACACGGCAGAATCCCTAAATTTCTCAAAAAACAATTTCATCGTATCATTTTGTACCTATTTGTGCACTATCATCTTAAAACAGAAATGCAAAACATGTAAACAAAATTCATATCTTTTAACTTAAAAAAGAATTGGCTGCTGATTTATCTTAAAACATAAATTTTCCTGGGCATTCAGGTTTTACTATCTGGGTACGTAAATAATTTGTGTACATACCAGCTGGGCTTGTGACATTTCAGATATTTTTCCAGTCCTGTTTAAAGTGACACAGGTAAAGATTTCACTCACAGAAATTTAGAATGCATTCGATTTTTTTTTCATTTAACATTAATTACATTTACAAAGAAAAGAAACTGTACATGATATAGCTTCCTGTCATTTTCATGGCCAGCATTTACCAGATTCAGTAAAAAAAAAAAAGAGTAACAGTCGAAGCTTGTTATAACGAAATTCAAGGGGGACAGAAAAAATCTGTAGCAATGTATTTTCCTTAAAACATTACGAAATGTTCATTAAAAAGTTAATATGTACAACGGAAATTTTCATTACGCATAAGATTGCAACGCTGTAATTGCGAAATAGTGCCCATAGAGACAAGCAGGTAATTTTTTTTTTTTTTTTTTTTTTTTTTGTAATGGGAAGTTTTTGCTAAAGTAGTAATAATGAAATATATAAGCTTTAATTAATCTATACGTATGAAATTATGTACGGTATATATTTTTACTTATATGTATCAAGGTACCATGCCCGAGAGTCCTACGGCATGTGAATCATTGGCCTAAGCTGGTAAATAAAAAATCTAGTTGCCCAGACTGAGATGTAGATATACAACCTGATCACACCCAACGTGGAAGCAAGTAGTTCACTATAATATACGGAATTTTTTTTTACTAATCTCGAAAACTAAACCCATTCGGATAATTCTTTTACTGTTGGGAAGTTTTCTGGATGACATAGGCTATTTCGTTTATTTATTATTATTTTTGGCTGTACTACCGAATAACACCGCTTTCAAGTAGTTTTCAATTTCCTATGTATCGTTTCGCTTTGTTTACATACAACCTCATCACACTCAACATGAAAGAAAGTAGTTCACGATAATATACGGAATTCTTTTTACTAATCTCCAAAACCAAAACGATTCGGATAATTCTTTCAACGTTGGGAAACTTTCCAAAGGATATAGGCTATTTCGTTTATTTAATATTATTTATTATTATTTTTGGCTGTTCTACCGAATAACATTGCTTTCAAGTAGTTTCCAATTTCCCATGTATGGTTCAGCTTTGTTTACATACAACCTGATCACACCCAACGTGAAAGAAAATAGTTCACGATAATATGTGGATTTTTTTTTACTAATCTCGAAAACTAAGCCCATTCGGATAATTCTTTTACTGTTGGGAAGCTTTCCGGAGGACATAGGCCGTTTGTTTCTTATTATTTTTAGCTATACTACGAATAACATAGCTTTCAAGTAGTTTCCAATTTCCCATGTATCGTTCCGCTTTGTTTACATACAACCTGATCACACCCCACGTGAAAGAATGTAGTTCACTATAATATACGGAATTGTTTTTACTGATATCGAAAACTAAACCGATTCAGATAATTCTTTCACCGTTGGGAAGCTTTCCGGAGGACATAGGCTATTTCGTTTATTTATTATTATTTTTGGCTGTACTACCGAATAACACCGCTTTCAAGTAGTTTCCAATATCCCATGTATCGTTCCGCTTTGTTTACTTACAACCTGATCACACCCAACGTGAAAAGTAGTTCACGATAATATACCGAATTTTTTTTACTAATCTCGAAAACTAAACCGATTCGGATAATTCTTTCACCGTTGGGAAGCTTACTTCTTTCCGGTGGACATAGGCTATTTCTTTTATCTATACTAAAACCAATCTTGTATTTAAATTTTATGTATGAAGAAGACCGTTTGTTTTAACTTCAATTTAACCTTGATGCTATTTGAGACGACCACGCTTATTAGTGGGAATCTGTAGCTCCACCCATATTTGAGACTCCTGCGGCAATTGTTGGGAGTCGAATGAAACCTAATCCTTACAAAGAAAATGCCATGGTAACATTAAAAATAAAAATACTTATGACAATATGTTCAGCCGGTGTGTTGTGTTTTCAAAATTCGGATTTTTCCCCGTATGCCTGAACCGCGGAAGCTTGAGCGGAGTAATACCGCAACAGCTGACTTGCACCCAGTCTATAGAGAGCCCCGTAAAAACACATTGAGCCCCCTAGGAATGGAATTCCTAAAAATCGCCTCACCTGTATTTTAATCTGGGTGATGAAGAGTATGTGTGCCAATTTTGGTGCAAATCAATCAAACCGTTCAGGAACGTATAGGGAACAAACATACGAACTTTCACTTATATATAGAGAGAGAGAATGGTGTGAGGGTTTGAGCTCTAAAAGGTTTAGTGAAAAACATCTGTCAATGTCAAAAAATACAACTGTTGACTGGAGCAGTTGCGAGAGGTTATAGTCGAGGCTTTCGACATGCAAAGGAAAAAAATCGGAGAGGTGAAGGTAAAATTGTAGAAGTTGATGAAACTTTGTTTACTAAACATAAGAATCAAGCTGGACGTATTTTTCCAGAGCAATGGGTGGTTGGAGGAATATTCCATGAAATAAAAGAATGCTTTGTAAAAAAAAGTAGTAAATCGAAGTACACATTGCTTAGCATCAGTGATACAAGAAAATATATTACCTGGCTCAATTATATATACCGACTGCTAGAAAGGATATAAAACACACGATTTGTATGATGCTGGTTATACTCCTCTGAGCGTTAATCATAAATTACATTTCGTTGATCCGGAAACTGGAGTTCATACTCAGAATATTGGAAGACTTTGGAGTTCATGCAAATGTTGAAATAAAAAACAAAGAGGAACGGATTCATATCTCACTGAATTCATGTGGAGATTTCGGGGTTGGGTTTTTTTTTTATTTTTGCGGGCCTTTTCCACATGGTATTTATCACCCAAATATCCGTTTCTTGTATTTCAGGATCATTTCTATTTTAAGTGGAGCGATCATGTTATTTACCGCTTGCATTATTTATTTTAGGCTTTTCCCTGCTCCGTGCTACCTCCAGGGGTTTCGGGGTGGGAGGTGTTGAGGCTTTTCTTGGAGAAAAAATGTAGTGTATGATCACCTTCACCTTTTAGTAGTATTTAGATATTCTTAGCTCCATTTGTTTTTTCAGGAGATTTAGAACACACTAGCACCTTGGATCACTTGATCTCAATCTCAAGGCTTTTCTCCCTCTGTGGGCCCCCTCCAGAAGTTTATAGGAGGGGGAAGGCATTTGTTTTTTGGACCTAAAGAGCAGTGCATGATCTCCTTCACAAATTTTGTTAACCGAGCGAAATAGCATTCCAAGTTTGTCTCCACAACAAATCTGCAAAATAGCTTACCACTGTAACACACTAGTGTGGAAACAGATTGTCAATCTGAAAATAAAACAGAAGTTCTAGTTTCCCACAGGGGCGCACCACACACAGGATGGGTCCGTCTTCCCCCCCCCCCAGCCCTCCACCTCCGAATTTTAAAACACCTTATCCCTACTACGGCAAAATTAAAAAAAAAATCTTTCTGCACATGTTTATAGAAACGAGCTTGGCTGTGTTGTATTGTATCAATCACAGAAATCAGAGTGCTCTTTTGCCTTAGGAATGCTGCATCTGTTTTGGATGGCTGACGATTGCAAGCATTGAAGAAGGGAATTAGTGAAACCCCAAAGTGTTTGAGGAACCAGGAAGCCATCACTCTCCCAGTCTCTCGTATTCCCATAACCTTTTCCAGGAAATTTCTCCATGGCTCGGGCCTCAGTCACATATGTTATGCTAATGGGCGTTCCTCCTCTGGGAGGAGGGGGATACACAAGATAAAGGCCTGGGTGTAAACACACTATTTTCTATTCAGAAGGTCTGCGCTGTGCTTGATATTTGTATCTGTTGATTTCCATCCGTTTAGGACATGAGAGACTAACTTCCTGAATTTGTCATTTTTCGAGGGGAGCAGCGGCTTGCTTATGAATGGCTTTTTCTAACCGAACTGTGAACGACTGTTTTTACTCAGGAGTATGCTTCATTGTAAACTCATGGACTATTCAGTTTTAGATTTATTCAATTCCCTGTCTGAAAAGGTAGTTCGACAACTGTAATAGTTTTCAAAGTCCGATGAGGAATACTTAAGTGAGTTAAATATTATTGTTTACTTAACTTTTTCGTTTTCCATTGATAATGTGTCTGCTCTTTAACAGTGTAACGAACAGTACTGTCAGGGCAAGTATATAATTTATATATATTATTTAAAGTGAGCTTAGATGAAAATGTTTCTGCATTACAGTAAGAGAAGCGATTTAAACTTTATTTTTCTGTACGTGTTAAGGTCTTACATAAATATTAATGGATATATTAATGCACATTTAATTAAGCAGACTTATTCAAAAGAGTAAGGTTATTTTAACCTGTGAACACATCAGTGCTGATTTATGCTAACAAAAATAATCCACACACAGACATATATATATATATAATCCATATGTGTGTGTGTGTGCCCAATTTCTAGTTTCATTTGTCCTGTGCATCTTTTTTAGTCGGACCCCCCCCTCCCCCTTGAGGAAATTCTGTGTGCGCCACTGGTTTCCCAAGAAGGGATCCAGACTTTATTCATCCATTTGGGTGTTTGACTGCGCTGATTGCATATGAAGCTGACAATCCCCCCCTTCTTATTCCAGTGCCGCTGGAAGGAACACGAATCCCATGATTTGGTGGAAAAGAATTTCTAAATTTAATGGCTTTACAACTAAGCCTGCCTCTAAACTTGCTGAACTAGCAACGCTTTTGCTGCAATATCCTGCCAGCTCAGCTTATGGAGTTATACACTCTAAGCTCAGGAATCATTTAGGTGTCAACAAATGTGCAATTGGATGCTACGAGGGAAAAATGAACCAGATTACTAGTTCTGCAATTCATTGGCAGTTGCATAATTTTAGATCAGTGAAATCAATTCTGTACAGTTTTTGCTAAAGTAGTAATGAAATATGTAAGCTTTAATTAATCTACATGTATAAAATTATGAACGGTTTATAATTTTACTTATATGAATCAGAGCTTGAAAAATACCATGGCCAAGATGCCCGAGGCATGTGAATCAGTGGCCTGGGTTGGTAAATAAAAAATCTAGTTACCCAGGCTGAGCAACAAGATTTACAAATAAAGTTTGGAATAGAATTTTCTACTACAAGAAAAAAAGACAGTCATCGCATGTCGTGTTGCTTTTCACTGCTACTCACTCTGGAAGTTGTTATTGTTTTAGAGTGCCAAGGATAAAAGAATATAACTTATTTAATTATATGCTCTAAGTCCAGAAATCAGAAGCCTATGCAGTTCTGCTCCAAGTCTTGTTTTCACCTTTTGTCAATAAATGCAGGAGGCTAGTTCCATCAGAGGCTATAAATGCATGCCTCTGATGGAACTAGCCTCCTGTGTTTATTGACAAAAGGTGAAAACTTCAACAAAAAGGAACATGGCAGAATCACTAAATTTCTGAAATACTAATTTCAGCCTCATCTTAAAACTTGAGTTACACGCATTTGTGCAGTGAACATTTTGAGCACAGACCCTTAAAACGAAAATGCATATCTTAAAAGATAAATTTTCTTGGGTACACACACACAACTAGCTTTACTTATTTTTTAAGCCCTGATTATTAACAATTCCTAAGTGATTTCTGAAGTGCTTAGCCTTTAGGCCCATAGATATAAATAGCTACGAATTTGAGAATCAACATATTAATCTCCCTCTTTCACATATAATCTCTACTCTTAAAGAGATGTTTCAAGAATTTACATCGCTGTTCACAACGTAACGATTAAAACTAGGCTTTATATCAAATCCAAATGCTGCTTTAGCCATGTTTATTTCTAAGAGTGAAACTTTGCAATACATGTACACAGTTTCGTAAGCCTAAAATCTAACGTGTGTAACCGAGGTCGTTATTTTTATCAAACTGTAATTAAACTTAATTTTAAAAAGTATCTACTCACATGTTTTCTGTCTATGATGCACACATGCTTTCCTACATGTGCGTGTTCTATAATAAGGTAAATTCTTTATTAGAATTAACGACGACCGTTGAAGGAAGAACCGCTCTCAAACTCCGCCATTACATATGAATCCCAGCCGTGCTATTGGTTGAGAGGTTGGACCATGGGTTGGACCCATTGGGTGAACCAAATTTTGTACCTAAATGACTGAATCGCTAGCAAATATGATTTCACCCAAGACCAGCTTGATTTCACTAAAAGTGCTTGCTTCCTTAATTTTGAAATAAACAATTTTTGGCGAAACTCATTAAATCCGACCATGCTATGGTGAAACGTTGAACTGAAATTTTTAACAGTGTATGCATTGACTGCTTCTAGAGCATTACTTCCAAAAGATTTTCTATGTATGCAAGAGCCTCAGTGAGAATTCGGACCTCTCGTTTCCAAGATTGGGGAAGTACTAACTGCGGAATATGGAAATGTATTCGAGAGATCGTCGAAATCAGGGAAATTAACGAAAGAGCATTTCAGCAGTTTCGTGAAAAACATTATCTGACCATTTTATGAAAAAGAGAAGTTTTTATTCATCTTGGATTCATGAGGAGGTCAAACAGGTCCAGCACTCTTTAATAGTGTCTTCACAAAGGACAACGGCACTTGTTCTTCTACTGATGTAATCATTACCCCTCAAACTGTCAACCTTGTGATGTGTACCTTTTCCGTCAAATGAAAAATTTTATTAAAAAATTACAAAACACTGTCGAACTTTAAAAAAAAAATAGGCATTTAAACAAGCGAGAAAATGTAGCGAAGATCCATTCTTGTAGCGAAGATCCAACTTCCTGCGCCGACTTTCAAGAATATGTTGCAGTACGCTTGGTTTGCTTGGAAATGTGAACAAAATCTGTTTTCCGGACGAAGTTTGACAAACGAAATGTAAGTGCTCGAACAGTTCTTTTATCAAATGCTCGCGTTGCAGAGAAGTGTTATGTTTTCATTGTTTTTATGATAATTATCATCCGCAACTTTGTGTACCAATAAACGATAGCAAAACCTCCGATAGTGATACCTAACAACATATATGTAGGTCTTCAAATAAAAGAACGTAATTATACTTTATAAGCTAAAATGTGATAATTCGATTCTCCTAACAATTCCTCTGTCCTCATATGTGCTTTTTATTATTAAATTCCATTACTCAACGATTACTTCTACAAGTTCTTTATTATTTGTCAGTGAAACTACACCAAATTGCCATTGACAATGACACAATACAATGTTAAGTGTAAGGTCCACATCACTACAAGGCCTGCATCTCACGACATAACTAGCTCATGCAAATATTGCACAGAAATGCGTATGTTTCATTTAATATCTACCCATATCACACAATGTTGTTGTAACTTCTTACAGAATTCTGAAAAGTGAGAACGAGAGAACTTTAAGGGAGGATGGGGAAATGCAGGCATTCCGTTCTTTGCTGCTACTGATAGTTCACTGTTCATTCCCCGCTTTTCGACATTAGCCAACATAACTGTAAAATTATGCTATAATGCACTGCTGTGACCTCGTGACATTACAGTAAAGCATCATTTACAGGAAATCACGAATTTCGTTATGATATCCTCCGGATCGTTATGATTTTTTATTCCGAAAATAAGAGGCATTAGATCAAATGCCGGGACACATATATCCTCATTTTGCCTCTACTTTCATTAAAAAAAAATTCACCGAAATCCGCGGGTGGTCAGCTGTAAGGTCCACTTGTAAGTGCTCACAATGTTACCTTACGTGTACTCTATTGTGCACGCAATAAACGTGTTAGCCAAGTTACGAACTAACAAAGATAGGAACTTGAAGCAAAAAGCGATTAAAACTTTCATATGTCAAAAGAAGCCGTTAGGTTAACATGAACAGGCGATGCCGCAGGTGTAATATCTCCAGTCTCGTTCCAGCTACCGGTTTGGTTACTTCAAGTTTCTGTCAGAAATGGACCTCACACACATTTCAGATCCCTCTGTAGGTGAATGTCTTCTGGCATAGCAAACAGGATTAAAAATATCGCGCAATACTTCGTTGTCCCACTGGCATGTGCACACAAAAAGAAATGCCATGTTCAGAAGGCCGTAAAGGCAAATATGTTATTCCCATTTGTGGAAAAGATTTTTAAAGCACATTAAAGGTTAATCCTTCATTTATATCATCTGAAATGCTCATAACAATGCCGAATGTTAAATTAAAAATTTCGCAATTACTTTTTATTTATCCTCTCTATATACCGACTAAATTGACTTCGTATATCTAATGCAGGGCCTGCAACTTGTATTTTCTGCTTTGTGACGTATTTCTAGATTAACTTTCCTTTTTTAGTTTCTTTCCCTATGTAAATCTTGAGTTTATTCTCACTATTCTTCACGCTTAACGAAATGTCTTTTCTCTCAAACGAATACGTTTGGCAACACTATTGAGGTTGAATACTCGTGACGTATGCCTGATCTTGATAAGAGCAAGAGATAAAAACGACGACTGATCTATTGCTTGAGAGCGTTGTAAGAGAGCGATTATTACGAGCGTTGGGTTGTAAACTGATTATTGATAGGAGTGTTGTGATAATATGTCGTGTGTGGAGCGTTTATTGCAGTATGCCATATTACGATGTGTTTTCTACAGCCTGAATAAAGCTTTTCCGTAAGTTGACTTCTGTTGTTTCGTCTGGCCGTTAAGGTTTTCTTTCATTTAGGAACTATTTCTTAGTATATTGATGTGTTAAAACAGCGTAGAAGTCGAAAAGACTTTTACGCTATAGCTTCGAAGTTACTAAACAGGTTATTTATTCATCATTTTACGAATGTGTCTTGTACATGGTGAATATATAAGAAAGTGAAGTACAATTTAATATGGAGTTCATTGTTTTTTTAACAAGGTAAGCCAGACAATGGCTGCCCTCGCCCTTGTGAGCAGTATAAATCTATTGATGGATAACCTACCCATACTATTCTTCATGCAAATGTCTCAACAATTTGCTCTTAGCTGATCAATGTTGTTCTCGGCTCTCTTACGTGCTTTCATTACGTGATATTTTTTTCTGTTGTTCTGGAATTTAACGACCACTTACGTTTTTGAGTCACAAACGTAAAACATCGCCTGATTATTTTTGTTCGTAAACAACTGATCCAATGTAACTATGAAAGAAAATTACAATAATTTTAATGCTGGTAATAAGCAGTCGGTAGTCCGATATTTGGAACCACTGGCTTCAGGGAAGGGAAAAAGGTTTCTCCCTCAGATAAACACAACACCCCGCCTCATCCAGGACTCGAACCCGACCCTGGCGGACGCCCAGTCAGAAATCTACGCCTTTGACCACTCAGTCACCGGGACGGCACATGATTTTTGAGTCACAAACCTGAAAAATCGCCTGATTTTTATTCTTAAAGAACTGATCCAATGTAACTATGAAAGAAAATTACAACAATGTTAATCATGAAAGATTAACATTGGAGGATTTAAGTTTCTTCCCATCGAAAACAAAATACAGCTTTGCTGTTTAATATGTGAATGAGATGACTGCTGTGCCAGCAGATATATATATTCCTTCTTTTTGTGTTATAATGCAAACAATTCCACCGACATTAGTTATCTTCGTGACCATTAACAAATTATCCCAATAGAGCCTCTAGACAATGGTGGACTATATATACGAAGTATCGTACTTAGACATAGACAGCTTATATTTCCTGTTCAAGTACTATGTCGTGAGATTTATTTCCTACAGAATAATTTTCTCTTGGTGTTCTAACAATAATAATAATTTTTGAAGTTTTACCAGTATGTTTGCATACATACAGTTATAACTGTAACATTATTAATTCTTCGAAATAGTTATTTACAACACAAATATTAAACAAGAAAGATGACACCGAATTTTCGGGTGTAATAAGCACGTCTTTTGAATCCGTTCTGACACAAATTAAATTTATCAAAGCTATTCAAAATCAATGGATCCGGTATGGAAAACAATAGTATCTGACGGAAGAAAGAAGTTTTTCAATCGGGTCTCTAATCCCTCAGATATTGCTGTAAACGGAATCGTGAGCTTACGAACTCTTAGAAACAGAGTTATCGACAAAAATAAGATGTGACTTTACGTCCCTTGGTGGGAAAACCATGCATTATTTTAGGAAGAAAGTATTCACAAAAGGTTTATCCATATGAGCGGTATCGGTCCAAGAAAATGAATTTTAGTCGAGTTTCAGGATCCCAGATTTTGGTACAAATACATCAAAAGTAGAAATTAACACAATTGACCCCTGGTGGCCAAACCATTCTTTACCAAACATTAGAAATTACGTGAAAAATATTTTCCATCAGGTCTTGCATGCGATACAGGAAGAATTTTTCAAATCGGAGTTTTAGGAGCAGAAAACGCAATTTACCATTGTGCGCCCTAGCGGAAAGTCTATGATTTATTAGAAAATTTTGAATTTGTAGGAAAAACATTTCGCATCGCAAACACTATCCAACAAAGAAGAAATTTTTCAAATCGGACTTTTAGAAGTAGAGATATTGACAAAAATAAGATATACATCTACGCCCCTGGCGTAGAAACCAAGCATTATTTCAAGAAGAAAATGTTCCTAAAATGTTTGTCGACATGAGTAGTATTGGTCCACAAACGACTTTTTTTTCAATCGAGATTTTAGGAGCTCATATGTTGCTGCAAATACATCAGAAGCGGAAATTTAGACTTACGCCACCTGGTGGCCAAACAATTTTTTACAAAAATTTGAAATTACGTGCAAACGATTTCCCATCAGCAGCTGTATCCGGTGCAGAAAGAATTTTTCAGGTAGGATATTTAGAAGCAGAGATATAGGGGGAAACGCAATTTACCATTACGCCCCCTAGCGGAAAGTCTATGAATTACGTGAAAATTTTGAAATTATATGAAAAACATGCGACAGGGAATACACTATCCAACAAAGAAGGAATTCTTCAAATCGGACACCTAGAAGTCGAGATATTGACAAAAAGTATATATACATCTACGCCCCTGGCGTAGAAACCGTGCACTACTATAAGAAGAAAATGTTTCTAAAAAGTTTGTCGGCATGAGTAGTATCGATCTACAAACGACGTTATTTTCAATCGAGAATTTAGAAGCTCATATTTTGCTGCAAATACATCAGAAGCGGAAATTAAGGTTTACCCCCCCCCCCCCCCTGGTGGCCTAACCAGTTTTTTTACAAAAATTAGAAATTATGTGCAAACGATTTCCCATCAGGAGCTGTATCCGGTGCAGAAAGAATTTTTCAGATCGGAGATTTAGAAGCAGAGATATAGGGGAAAACGCAATTTACCTTTACGCTCCCTAGCGGAAAGTCTATGAATCATTTGAAAATTTCAAAACTATATGAAAAACATATCACACGGAAAACACTATCCAACAAAGTAAGAATTTTTCAAATCGGACTCTTAGAAGTCGAGATATTGACAAAAATAAGATATACATCTACGCCCCCTGGCGGAGAAACTGTGCAATATTTAAAAAAGAAAATATTCCGAAAAGGTTTATCGATGTGAGTGGCATCAGTCCACGAAAGAATTCTTTCAGTCGATATTTTAAGAGCTCAGATTTTATGGCAGATACATCAGAAGCGAAAATTAACACTTACGCCCCCTGGTGGCCAAAGTATTCTTTACCAAAAATTTGAAACTATATGCAAAAGATTGTGCATCAAGAGATGAATCCGCTGCAAAAAAATTTTCAAATCGGAGTATTAGAAGAAGAGTTATCGGAAAAAATGCAATTTACTTTTACACCCCCTTAGCAGAAAATCTATGCGTAATTTGAAAAAGAAACTATATCCAAAATACTCTTCGACATAAATGAAATCGAAAGATAAAAGATTTTTTTCAATCGGATGTTTAGAAGCAATATGTGGAATAAAACGTTTTTTGAATTCGACATCATCTGCATTTACGCCCTCTAGCGGCAAAATTGTACATCCCCCAAAAAAACGAAATAAAGGATCATCATTCGCATATTTCAAGCTTTCGAATGCAAAAATCATTTTTCAAATCGGACATTTAATAGTTGCAGAGATAACGTGGGTACAGACGGACGGACAAACCGATAACATAATCACGATCTTTTTTTACAAAAGACGTGCTAAAAAAAGCACCATGAAGGACTTTTCTTTCCATACTTTTTTATACTACATCTTTTGGATGAAACCAATTCCAATCTTTTGGCTGCTTTTAGCGTCACAACTTGCTATCCTTTCATGTTTTTTGGAAGATCCATTTACTCGGCATATCCCATGCTGATGAAAGGCTCCGATCGATAAGTTTGTGTCACCCTGCGCTTTATGTTGAGGTATATGTATGTGTTATGTGTGCAGTATGTTTGTGCGCGTGTGCTTTTGAAAAGAAATGACCAATACACACATCTGGGCCCAGAACAGGCGATATCGAAAGAGGTGAAGAAACGGAGGAGCAAAACATGAACGCTGACAGATTATGGTGCAGATTTACTCGATGTTTGTTTAAAGATTTTTTAGGAATAGAGGGCAGTTTCATTTCTTTTCTTTTGTCCTTGAAGATGAGAAGCTACATTTTCTTGTATAGTATCTGTTAAAAGAAAAAATGATGTTCCATGTTGCTCGCGATCACAATCCTTCTTTTATGCTTCATTTTCCGCTTTTTTACATTCATCCATCATTTAACCTTTCTTTAGTATGAAAAGATTTTCATGTATCAAAGAAAATGCTACATTCAATTTTGTGAACATGAATTAAATGGAAATTTTAGCTTTTGAATGGTCTTTATGAAGAGCATCAATTCATTGCATAAAACACAATAATTTTGTATTTTCAAATAGCAACAGCAGCCTGTGCCGTTGCTATTACTCTCTCCCCCTTTCTCTCTCTCTCTCTCTCTCTCTCTCTCTCTCTTTTTTAGTTCGGAATGGTCTTTATGAAGTGCTTTTTATCGTATAAAACACGATAAATATGTATTTACAAATAGCAACGGCAACCTGTTTTCTCTCTTTTAGATTTTGAACAGTTTTTATGAAAAGTTTTTCCTCATATAAAACACGATAATTTTGCATTTACAGATAGCAACGGCAGCCTGATGTCTCTTACTGTGCCTATCGCTCTCTCTCTCTCTCTCTCTCTGTCTCTCTCTCTCTCTCTCACTCTCTCTGTGTCTCTCTCTCTCCCTCTCTCTCTCATGAAGTCTCTCACCTCGTATAAAACACGATAATTTTGTATTTACAAATAGCAACGGCAGAATGTTCTCTCTCTCTCTGTCTTAGCTTTTGAGTGGTCTTTATGACGTGTTTTTCTCGGGTAAGGCACGACAATTTCCCATTTACAAATAACAACAGCACCCTGTTCTCTCCCTCTCTCTCTCTCTCTTAGCTTTTGAAAGGTCCTTACGGAGGTTTTCCCTCGTACAAAACACGATAAATTTGTAATTATTAATAGCAACGACAGCCTGTTTTCTATCTCTATCTGTTTTAGCTTTTGAACGGTCTTTATGAAGTGTTTTTCCTCGTGTAAAACACTATAATTTAGTCTACACAAATAGCAAAGGCCCCCTCTTCTCCCACTCTCTGTCGCACTTTTTTCTTTCTCTTGGCTTTTGAATGGTCTTCATTACGTGTTTTTCCTTGTACAAAAAACGAAAATTTTGAATTTACAAATGGAAACGGCAGCCTGTTCTCTTTCTCACTCTCTCTCTCATTTTTTTCCTCATATATCATACAACACGAAAATTCGGTATTTACAAGTAGCAAAGTCTGCCTGTTCTCTCTCTATCTCTCTATGTTTTAGCTTTTGAATGGTCATTATGAAGTGATTCTCCTCGTATACAAAACGATAACGTTGTATTTAGAAACAGCAACGGCCGCCTGCTCTCTCACTCTCTCTCTCCCTCTCTTTTAGCTCTTGAATGGTTTTCATGAATAGTTTTTCCTCGGACAAAACACGATATTTTTTTATTTACAAATAGCAAAGTAAGCATGTTCTCAATCTCTCTCCCTCTCTCTTTTTGCTTTTGAATAATCTTTATGAAGTGTTTTCCTCGTATAAAATACGATAATTTTGTATTTACAAATAGCAACGGCCGCCTGTTCTCTCTCTCTCTCTCTCTCTCTCTCTTTGTCTGTCTGTCTGTTTCTCTCTTAGCTTTTGAATGGTCTTTACGCAGTGTTTTCCCTCTTACAAAGCTCGATAATTTTTTATTTACAGATAGTAACGGCAGCCTGTTCTCTGTCTCTCTTTTACTTTAGCTCTAGAATAGTCATTATGAAGTATTTCTCCTCATATAAACACGATTCTTTTGTGTTTACAAGTAGCAACGCCAGCCTGTTCTTCCTCTCTCCCTCTGGGTCTCTCTCTCTCTATCTCTCTCTCTCTCTCTCTCTCTCTCTCTCTCTCTCCATCTCTCTTTTACCGCTTGAATGGTCTTTATGAAATGTTTTTTCTCGTATGAAACACGATAATTTTGCATTTACTAATCGCAACGACAGCGTGTTCTCTCTATCTATCTTTTTTAGCTTTTGAATGGTCTTGATGAAGTGTTTTCCTTCGTACAAAACACGATAATTTGGTCTAAGCAAATAGCAAAGGCAGCCGTTTCTCTCTCTTTCTCTCTCTCTCTCTCTCTCTTAGATTTTGAATGGTCTTCATGAAGTGTTTTTCCTCTTACAAAATACGATAATTTGGTATTTACAAATAGCAACAGCCACCTGTTCACTTTTTTTTCTCTCACTCTCACTGTCTCTTTTAACTTTTGAATATATTTATAAAGTGTTTTTCCTCGTATGAAACACGATAATTTTGCGTGTATTTACAAATAGCAACGGTAGCCTGTTCTCTCTCTCTATATATATATCTTTGTCTTAGCTTTGGAACGGTCTTTATGACGTATTTATCCTCGTATAAAACACGATAATTTTGTATGTACAAATAGCAACGGCAGTCTATTCTCTCTGTGTTTTAGCTTTTCAATGGTCACTATGAATATTTTTTCTCGTATGAAATACGATAATTCGGAATTTACAAATAACAACGTGTGCCCGTTTTCTCCCTCTCTCTTTTTGTCTCTCTGTCTACCCCCCCCCCTCTCTTAGCTTTTGAATGGTTTTTACGCAGTGTTTTCCCTCGTATAAAGCTCGATAATTTTTTATTTACAAATACTAACGGCAGCCTGTTCTCTCTCTTTTACTTTAGCTCTTGAATAGCCATGAATCTCATTATGAAGTGTTTTTCCTGGTATAAACACGATTATTTTGTGTTTACAAGTAGGACGGCAGCCTGTTCTTTCTCTCTCTCCCTCTCTCTCTCTCTCTCTCTCTCTCTCTCTCTCTCTCTCTCTCTCTCTCTCTCTTCATCTCTCTCTTTTAGCGTTTGAATGGTCTTTATGAAGTATTTTTCATCTTATAAAACACGAGAATTTACAAATAGCAACGACAGCCTGTTTTCTTTATCCATCTTTTTTAGCTTTTGAATGGTCTTTATGAAGTGTTTTCCTCGTATAAAACACGATAATTCGGAATTTGTAAATAGCAACGTGTGCCCACTCTCTCTCTCTCCATCTCTCTTTTAGCGTTTGAATGGTTTTTATGAATTGTTTTTCCTCGTATAAAGCACGATAATTTACAAATAGCAACGACAGCCTGTTTTCTTTATCCATCTTTTTTAGCTTTTGAATGGTCTTTATGAAGTTTCGGAATTTACAAATAGCAACGTGTGCCCACTCTCTCTCTCTCTCTCTCTCTCTCTCTCTCTCTCTCTCTCTCTCTCTCTCTCTCTCTCTCTCTCTCTCTCTCTCTCTCTCTCTCTCTTCTCTCTCCTTCTCTCTCTCTCTCTTTCCATCTCTCTTTTAGCGTTTGAATGTTCTTTATGAAGTGTTTTTCCTCGTATAAAACACGATAATTTACAAATAGCAACGACAGCCTGTTTTCTTTATCCGTCTTTTTTAGCTTTTGAATGGTCTTTATGAAGTGTTTTCCTCGTATAAAACACGATAATTCGGAATTTACAAATAGCAACGTTTGCCCACTCTATCTCTCTCTCTCTGGAACCCGTAGTTCTACATCAGAGATGGACGACTCCTTAGAACCTTAGATTCTAATGGGAACAGTTAAACCTTGGAAGAAAGAGCAATTGTGGTACTAAAGCTGGATTTATGAGCACACTTATTTGTTTATTTCTTTTCCTGACGCTGTCTTATCGAGCTAGCATGCTATTTCCAGAGATCCCATTTTTGCTTTGTTTGTTCAACCACCTTCTTTTGTATCTTCTTGCAAATTACAAGATGTTTGGGAAGGGATTATGTTACTGGAAAAATATTTTTCATGACTCATGTGAAGGTCAAGCTGATAATGCTCTTTTACTTGTAAAGTGAAATTCGGGATGCTTGGTGAAAAGATCCTTTTTTTTTCTTGATGTCTCTGGACAGCTGACAGCAACATGGAGGTATTTAGCACACTGCTTTAAAAAAAATTCGGAATAATTAATGAAACGAGCGTTATCGACATACGCGTGTTTTCTTGTTTGCTGTTCAGTAGCACCAACAAGTCTCTCAGCAAGGGAATCCAATCTCCGTTACTGAGGCAAGGGAACATGTTAGAGAACCTTAGTAGCATTAGCCAACTTGATCTTTCATTGCTACAGTACTGTGACTAAAAGTTCTAAATTAGACGGAAGAGTTTCATTTTTTCGCGCTCTCTTCTGAGGCTGGTTGGACTATTTATTCTCCATTATCTTCGTGGTTGGGGCAAAGGAATGGATTTTGCTTTTTTTTATGTCGAATTCAGTCGCAAAACCAGACAGAAGATGAAAAGCGGTACGTTTCTCATCTTCTATCTGTTCAATTTTAATGCTTAAATAGAACAATAAAAGTTACAAGTAAATTTTAAAAGAGCGATACATTTTACTATTTCTTAGCCGTGTGATCAGATGGCAATAGTATAAATATCGGTGAGTAAATGCTGTATTTATATTCTATACTATAAAATCCTTTGGGCTAGTCTTATGATGACACTCTAGTGGATATATGAGAATCATAGAGAGGACAATTCCAAAGAGTCCCTCTAAGCCTGAGGAGATCCTAGATTTCTTCGATTCCATAGAGAGGGCCTTTCTGTTACATGCTGTTCCAGAGGAGATGCAGGGACGGTTAGTCCTGGCTTTATTTAACGCCGAATGCGTGAACCACTTGTTCAGACGGCTAACCCTGGAGCAGTATGACTGCTACCGCACCGTTAAGGAAGCAATTTTGGCGAAGTGCCACTTGACCCCGGATATCTATCTCAAACAGTTTGAGACAATGAAGAGGAATAAAGGGGAAAGCTTCCAGCAGTTAGCAGGTCGTATTGGGCGAGTGCTCCAATAGTACGTGGAGAACAGCGGCGTATCAGAGTTCCAGCAATTAATGAATTTATTAATTTGCGATAAATTCAAGGGTTTGCTTTCTCCAAGTTTGAAGACTTATTTGTTGCAGAGGGGTGCCGTAGGGAAACTGGCTCTAGCGGGCGAACTGGGAGAGCTATGTGACCTTTATGAGACTCACGTAGAAGCTATGGAATTGGGAGAAGGAGACCCAAAAGCAATTATGCGGCGGGCTCTAATTTTAAGGGGAGTCTGTATAATACGGGAGGAACAACCCAGGTAAAGAGAGATAATCAGCCGAATAATGGGCTACCCCAGAAAGGGTAATTCTCAGCAACCGGATCAGGGTTACAAAATTAGAGGGCAATTAATAGACCACCAGGGAACTCTAATTTTGATCAGGGCGTGATCTGTTTTCTTTGCGGTAGGGCGGGGCACCGAAAGGTGCATTGCAAGCTGAGAGTTACACCAGGGCAGGATAACAAGGGATCAACAGGTTATTGGAGAAATGTTGGGAATAAAAAAATAAGTCGGGTAGCGACTAGAGAGGAGAGCAGGGAATTAACAGATAAAGGGGGCGTCGAGACGAAACCCGAAGAGGACCCCATGAAATTAAATGCAGAAATGGAAAGGATACTGGGATCTGAGAGTAGCCAATGCGAGATAATGGAGATACCCGTAGAAGGACAATTAAAGAGAGAAACAGAGAAAGGAATTCGGGCCGGAATAATCGTAGACAGCGGGGCCGAATTTTGTTGTGTAAAAGAGGGTAAGTTAGGGGAAGAAGTTGAGGAGGAGATCGGGCGGATAAATTTAACCGAATTTGACGGGAGGACAGCCAACTTTCCCATAAAACAACTGCAAGTTAGATTGGTAGACCCAGGTTTGGAAAAAGCAGGGAAAGAGGTAATGGGTTTGACGGAAATAATTTGCGCGATCGTACCCCAGCTCAGTAACGATGCGTTAATTACACCTTTAGATTACACAAAAATGAAGGAAGCTAGACAAGCGAGTCCGGAGGGGATAGTTACAACCCGGGAGCATTTTCAATTTCAGGAGAAGAGAACAACGAAGACGATTTGCAGGAAAGAAAAAATCTTACAGGGATAGACCTGAAAGAAACCCAGGATATTTGCATCACGAAAGGGAGGAGGACGGTGAAAGCGTCGGAGGACCCGATTTCGCCACAGGCATCAGAGAGAAAGGTTACTGAGATAAGCGAGGCATCCACGGAGCGCGCGACGGACAGCCAATCAGATCCGGGTACGGGACCTTCGCAGTCGACGGCGCGCGAGCTGACCTCGTGCCGAGATGGGAGTCCGATAGACGGGAACCTCACAGTTCAGACTTCGGGATTTTTAAGGAACAGCAGACGCGCAACGAGACGCGGAGGGAAGCTTTTAGCCAGGCCATAGAGAGATAAGGTGGATTTCTTTTTGAGGATGGGCTACTACATCACCGAGGGAAAGTTCTAGGGCAACCAGTCAATCAGCTAGTAGTGCCGGAATGTAGGAGAAGGGAAGTGATGAGGTTGGCGCACGACTCGGTGGTTTCGGCGCATGTAGGCCACAAGAAGACCCTAGAGCGGATCCGCCACTCATTTCATTCGCCATCCGTCAAGAAAGACGCTAGAAGATACTGTGATCACTGCCAAGCTTTCCAACTCAGGAGGCCAGTACACAGGAGGTACCGAATGCCACCACCGACATAGCATCCTTCCAGTTGTTGTACGGTAGAGAACCGGTGGGTCCGTTAGCTATTTTGAAGAGAAATTGGATGGGCGGAGGTAAGTTACCCATAGGCATATTCGCGTCGGCGGCCCAATACCTTCAAGAGATGAAGGAGAGAATGGAGAAGATGGCACAGCAAGTAGAGGAAGTAGCCGAGGAGCAACAGTAACGGTACGCCTCGTACTACAACCGACGGCTGCGGCCGAAAAGTTTCGAAGTAAGAGACTAAGTCATAGCACTCATCCCCCACTCTAAGAATAAAATTTATGCAAGATCGACGGGTCCGGTATTCATTTTAGAGAAGCGAGGGAGCAATAGCTACGTCATCTATCTGGGTCTGGGACACAAGACCCAGATCGATTCACGTAGGAAAGCTGAGTGAATATAGACCCAGGATCAACGTCGTAGGGGTCATCTCTGAATCGAACGAGGATTTCGGGGAAACACAGGAAGTGCCAACGAGGAGGACGGAGGAGGAGAGGGCGTGTCCGACGGACGTACGGGTAGGAATCTAAAAGATAACACGGGAGCAATTACAAGAGCTACAGGAATTAGTAAGTAGTATGGACAAATTTTTCTCTGGACAGGTGGGAGCTACTATGGAATACGGAAGGGGAGTACATAATTGCCGTTAAACCGGGAGGTTTACTGCGTACGCAGCATTTGGGATTGGTGATAAGGAGTCTGGAGGAAGCCAGGTTCACGGGCAACTTAAAGAAATGTTGTTTCGTCCTGAAGAGCGTCCATTATTTAGGGCACGTAGTAGGGTCTGGAAGCCTCCAGCCAGATCCCGAGAAACTTCAGGTGGTACGGGACTTAGAACCACCCAAGGCAAAACGGGAGATACGGAGCTTTCTTGGACTTCGTAGTTACTACTGGGATTATGTGCCTAAATTTGCAGAGGTAGAGAAACCGTTAAGCGATCTGACCGGAAAGAAGGCGTCAGAGAAGGTTATTTGGACACCAGAACTGGAGGAGGCGTTCACAGTTCTAAAGGGGCTATTATGTACGGCGCCCGTAATGTTTACCCCAGACTAATAAACCGTTCGTATTACACACAGACGTCAGCGCCTGCGCCGTAGCGTGTTGTTTGGGGCAAGAGATGAAAGGGGAAAAGTCCGACCAGTAGCATATGCTATTAAAAAACTTACCAGCACTCAGGGACACTGGGCGGCGCGCCATAAAGAACCCTACGCGATAGTGTGGGCGTTACAAAAGTTTGAGGGTTGGATCTTCGGACATCAGATTGAGATTATGTCTGACAACAACCCTCTAACTTATTTGACCAGTGTGGCTTCACAAAGTTCAAAGCTACAAAGGTGGAGCTTAGCCATCGCCCAGTTTAACTTGACCACATCACATATCGCCGGGAAATTAATTCCCTATGCAAATGCACTGTCACGTTTAGCTTTCAGTGAAGAAGGAGGAGGGCTTCGCTCCCCAGATAACTGAAAGGGGGAGTAGTCAACACTCAGGTAGTAACCCAACGAGGTTCTTTGGTGGTACTGCCCAGTATATACATGTATATGTGTATGTCACAACAGAAACTTGTGGGCGTGTCTGCTTAAGGAGACGACGTAGAGAAACTACAGAGCGAACTTTGCTTATTTTGTTTAAGACTCTACATGTGAAATATGACATCCCACATGTTTCGTCTCGGAAGTAGGGGCCTGTAAGAACGGATATATTAATTATGTTAAAATATAACGAACTGGACATTATGTTACTTTTTCACAAAGAAAAGTAAAACAGTACAAAGCCCAAGAAGGCGACAGAAGGTTCGAGAACATTTTTTCTGATGTCGAGGGCCACAGACAAAGAATCTAAGTTTTCTCACGCCTTAGAAAGCTAGAGGCATTTCCAACGAACTGATAACATCTTCAATGATACCGTGGTCTTCGCTGTACATTGTCAGACGCCTAAAAGTCTGGAAAACCAGCCATCCACCTTTGTGTAGATACAACAATGTATATTGTGTTATTGTAAGGATGTACTTCGGCGTTAGGATTGCTTTCTCAAAGGGGCACTTCCTAGTGGATAGATCTGACGGACCGCAGAGACACGAATGGTGGGATTAAAACCAATCAGTTAAGTACGCCTCACAGACGCCAGGGATTAAGCAGGCGCGTGACGTCAAAGGAGGGAGGCAAGGCAGGAGAAGAGCGCCCCGAGAGCAGTTTCGGCGCCGGGGGCTTAGCGCATGCGTAGCGCGGAGGAGGTGAGGAGGAGCAGGTCTCTTAGAAAGAACCTGTTAGTTAGTCTGCTTTCATCTAGCGGAGAGAGTAGTTCTCCGGTAAAGGCGACGCGAAGCGTTTGCCTTTTTTTAGCAGACGGACGCTCCAGTTACGGAGGTCCGAGGCTCTGGATGAGATTAGCCAGCGCACTATCTTTGGAGAGATAGGGTTCTTGGTTGCAGCGGTACAGGTCCTGGTCAAGGAATCCCGCTTGCGTAACAGATATTCCTCTACAGTAAGTCAATTCTTAGCACAGGCTAAGATTGAATTCATAACGACAGGGAAGTACAGTTAGGCTAATCAGAATCTCAGAGATACAGATCAACCTAATAGTAGCTAGATTCTCTCTAGAACGTCAACGCCGAAAGCGATGACTTAGATATTTTTCTTCAGAAGCGATTCTCCTAGATTTCATGTCTACGCACCGTCAGATTTTAGCCTTAGTGAAAACCCGAGGCTAGAGGAAGTTTAATCCACCGCCGTCGAAAGCTAACTGATTATTTAATAAATGTTTTGTGTTGTATTAGTAAATCCTCTCGTGATCCTTATATCTTAGTTGTGATTATTATTCTGTTCGTTCAGCTGTTTCGATCCGCCTGCCTGGATCACAGATTTCATAACAAAGTGGGGAAGGCTTCGTTTGTTCACCCGAATAGAGTTTAGGGAGTGTTTCAGAGAAACAGAAACACTTCCTTGTGTCTGTGAGAAGCACCTATAGCGAGGACGCCTCATATTCATAAGTAGGAGGCGGAGCCACGGCACGTGACCAGTACTTTCGCTCTCACAACGTATTTTTTATGTAATAACATATAATAAAAGCTAATTGAAGAAGAACTGGGTACCGAAGAAGTGGCCACAGGAGAACTGTCCGCAAAAATATTTTAAGGAGCCATATAAGAATTGCGGTTTTGATCGCTTCGTTGTCACGTCTCCAAAGGTTGGTTATCTGCGTCACATAAAGTTTCCGTAATTTCGTATTTAATTGCGATATTTAATGTAATTCTTTATAAAAAAATATTTGTGATATCCAACTCAATAAAAGAATTTCAGGTTTTGTACTACTGGTCAACAAATTCTCTGCGTGCATGTGCTAATGGACAGGTTTCCGACCTTTGCACGTATCCTCGGATAATTTTTTGAGTTGTACTTTTTAAACGCTGAAAACTTCTCGATCGGACCAGAAATTCTTTATATTTTATATTTTTGGCATTAACCCCTTCCCGATAGGTTGCCTTTGCACGTGCCCTGAGTTAATTTCTTGAGTTGTAGTTTGTAAACGCTGAAAACCTCCCAATCGGACCAGAAATTCTTTATATTTTTGTCATTACCCCCTCCCGCCCCTGCCCCGACAGGATTCCTGCACCAGCACATGCCCGGAGAGAATTTGTTGAGCTGTAGTTTGTAAACGCTGAAAATCTCCCTGTTGGTCTACAAATTTTTAATATTATATACTTGTGGTATTAACCCCCTAACTCGGCAGGTTTCCTGCGTTTGCTCGTGCCTTCAGAGAATTTGTTGAGTTGTAGTTCGCAAACGCTTAAAATGTGCTCCCGATCGAACCATAAGTTCTTTATATTTTATGCTTTTCGCGTGGACCCCCCCCCTGATGAGTTAATACCAAATGTAACTCTTATGTGACTCAGATAAACAACTTCTGCGGGCGTATCCACGGAGCAGTCAAAACCGCAATTGTTATACGTCTCCATAAAATTTTTATGGCCACATTTCTCCTACACCCGAGTTGTCATTTATGCAATTTGTATGTGCCTCCTTAACGTCGCAGCAACAGAAAGGTACGAATCTGTCGGGTACGAATTTGCCGTTTCCCACTCTAAGGCCTTCCAAGTCTCGGGGAGGGGCCAAAAACACGTCTACCTAGAGCATCCCACGCATCCTCAACATGATTAAGGTTGGGAGACCTGGCTAGCCAATCCATATGTATAGTGGTCTCTTCATGATGTCGTTCCACCAGCCTTATTGGTTTGTAGAATAAAGGTACCTCCTATTGCGCATGCATAAAGACGAACATATAGAGATCATCTGTTTATCGTCTGGCATTTATGTTACCTCATTGAAGCACATAGAAGTCCGTGTGTCCACGTAGTGAAATGTCACCCCAAATTAGCTCGCCGCCTCCACCATAAGTGTCCCTTTCACGAATATTAGAAGGGTCCTCGCTTCTCTCCAGATCAGAACACGGCTGGAATCGCTCTGTAAAGTAAATCTGGACTCATCTGCAAAGAGTACAGATCGCCATTGGATTTCAGTCTAATTAACGGGAATGCTTGCCCATTTTAAATATTTTCTGCTGCGACGGAGGTTAAGAGGCGCGCATAATGCTGGTCGCCTGGCATAAAGACTACTTTCATGAAGCCTTCTGCACACAGTGGAAGCAGATACCAGAGTTCCTGTAGCCGCAGGAACTCTGATGTCTGTGTCGGGGTAGCAGTCCTGTTTCTTCGAGCACATAATCGAAGATATCCGTCATCCACAGAAGATTAATATTTTCATGCGTATGTGATATGTATATATCGTGTAAATTTTAATTTTGTCAAATATTAATCTTCCTAGCAAAAACACAAGTGTTGGGAAACTGCTGGCCTCCAGCTGGCAGTGATTGGTTATTGCTGGCTGAAATTTGCCGTTCACAATACGGTAGCGATCCGTTAGTGGCAATGCCATCTCTTAACAGTCTCTAGTACACCGCTGATAGCCTGGATGTATCGCTGAGAATTACGGTCCTCCAAGACAGCGCCAGGACTGGTCCGAACCGAAGCTGGCAACCGAAACAACCCCAACACGAGATGCAAGCAGAGGGACTGCACATGCGCAAAAGTAACGCGTGCACAGTCTCACCCCAGTTAGTTGACGTTGACATCATCGTGCAATTGTAGTAGTCACTTCTGTGCAGAAGATTATTACTATAATGGATCAAACAAATGAAAGCTTAGAGTGTTTTTAATTCTCACGCTCTTAAAAACGATGTTAGTTTCCATCTAAGAATATTTGAATAGCGTACTTCAAAAGCTGGGTGATACTTCTTACCAAAATTCGTTGTGTCTGCTGAACCAATCATCGGTTTATTTTGATTACAGTAGAATTATGTGAACATTTTTTCTTTGACACTTCATTAAGACACATCGACGCAGAGCACATTTAAGGAGACAGGGGGCTCGGGAGCTGGACAGTATTTTGAGGCCCCAGTATTAGTGGCAGATCTGAGATTTCACTATGGGTGGATGAATAAAAATACCCATGAGAAAACGTTCCCAAAATATGATGACGAAGCCGTAAAAATATCCACGCTGTATTGAAGTGTGTATCCCATGATTCATGGACGAATCAATGGTAGCAAGAAAATGTAAAAATGCATAGTTGAAAAATGGATACCAGCCCCCCCCCTCCCCTATTAGGTTCAGCTTGTTTAAATTATATCGAATTAGTTGTAAAATAATATGATCCAAATATCCTGATTCAAAAGAATTCTTAATGTATGAACATTTTCCTCAATTACAGATGTGTACAAAAAAACTTATGTAAAGCTTTCGAAAGATTTGAGGATGGACTTTGGGAAACTATACTTTTTGCGGACTCCTCCTAAAAATGCGGAAATAGAAATTTTTTTTCACAAGGCAGTTTCTTACGGTTTTTGCTGCACTATCTGCAAAAAAAAAAAAAAAAAAAAAAAACTGTAGAACTGTGTCAATTCTTCAAGCATTGTGCATAATTCTGGAGCTCCTTAAAAATGCGGGGCACGGGGCTGCATCCCCCTCTTAAATGTGCTCTGCACCGGCCTTTTTAAAAAGTGAGAGAAGCACGTGTAAGCTGAGGCAATGCGAACCGTCACGACATGCAAGCAGAATATGACATGAACACATAAATTAATAAAACAAAACCACAAACACGATATTCAAAACCAAGCACGGCACTAAACTTGGAAAAAATATTTCAATAATTCAAAACCACAAGCACGGCACTAAACTTCGAAAAAACTTCTTTAAGTTGTACATCTGTTGAAAATGAGTGAAGTTCCCTCAATGTAAAAAAAAATCATTACGTTGAAAAAATAAATTAAAAAAATACATAAAACGGACATTTACGAAAAAATAATTCGAAACATTGTAGAATTAGAAGAGACGTCCTAGTTTCACACATCGCACAGAAAAGAGGATCAACTTCAAGCAGGCTCCCCAATGGGAAACGCGGTGTTGTGGCTATGGCACCCACTTTGCAACTAAACTGTAGTGTGTTCGATCCCACCCTGACTGTAGCGAGTTTTCCCAGATCGGCTGAGAAAATTTCCCCAACGATGTGACGTTACGTAGTAAAATTTCCTGAGGGAAAAAATAGCACCAACCAAGTTGTCACATCGACCACGTGGAGGGAGAAAAAATGGTGCCGGCCAGAAAACTTTGAGGAGTTGTGATAGCGTTATCCACCAGAACAGCGATGCGCCGTCCAACTTGGCGGAGCACTTAACACGTGGTGCAAAAAAGTAATGACGCTGTCCGAAAAATTGAGGTGTTGTGAAACGTCGATCATTAGTTATCCTGTTTTTTTCTTGTTTTTTTTGTTGTTTTTCTTTTTACAATTTTCCTTCCGATGTTATCCTGTGATAGATAACTGATGGCTCTGTTGTAGCATATGACAACTGATTGGTGCCAGTCGTTGACCCGCTGCTGGTCTTGTTGTGGCATAAGACAACTGATGGGGTGCTAGCAGTTAGCCTGCTACTGGCCCTAACTGCTGGTTCATGTATTGGCCGCTAGGACATTTTATCGACTTTTGGGCACCGGCACAATAGTGCTGGGTCGCTTCTGGCTGCCAGCGCTGGATTGAGTGCTAGCTCAGAGAGATTGTTTTTACTGGACTGTGAATGTGGCTTTAGCATCATCTTCACTCCTAAATATTTTGAAATTTTTTTTCTTCAAATTCGTAAATTCTTTCGTAAATTGAAGCAATCACGTCATTTGCGTATAATTAAATTTTAGAAAACTAGCACCTGGTAGATTAGTACCCGGTAAACTCGTGCACGGAAGATTGGTACCCAAAGAATTCCTACTTTTCGAGCTAATTTCTACGTGTTCAGCTAAGGAAGCGTATACCGATTGCATTAACGCAAGATCATTCCTCTTTGGTGATTGTCGTTGGGGATAGCTGATTTTTTGGCGGAAAACTCCTACGCCAGTAACCATCTACTCTTTCTTCCTTTCAATTATTCTTTTTTTTTAATTTACTTAGTACATGAAAAAGCGATAAGGATCGCTGTTACAGAATGTGATGAAGCATATATACAATGAATTATGTACTAAAAACTGAGGAGTCCATGTCCTCAGATTCTGTATGTAATAACATAATTACGAAGTGAAATATATAATTTGCTGCGTTCGCAGAATGTTCATATTAAATGGACATACGTACAGGAAACAGCGATTTACATAGTCGTTCATGTGTAATACCATTTAGAATAAAAGAATCCACAATGCTGCTTGTAGAAAAAAAACTGATGACAGATGCAAATGGTTTCCAAGGCAAATCTAAGAACATGCTAGCTTTGTAGTTTAATTTAATGATTTTGAATCTCAAACCAATTGGAGGAATGTGAACATTGTGCTTTGAATTCATTAATACAACTGTTGCGATGAGCAGTATTATAATGCTCAACCTGTAGGGTGAAAGAGAATTTAGCGTGGTACCTTTTTGGAAGTTTGCGCTGTCCTTCTTGTACAGAGAGTGTCCTACTATTGAAGTCAATAGTTTGATGGAATATATGCAGTCAAAGGTGTAACTAGGGCGGGGAAGGCGGCCAAAGAGGGCGCAAAAATCCCTGCTTACACTCTGATTAAAACTGAAATTGAAACTTTTGCAAGCGTCTGGTATGGTTTTTTTAACACCATACTTTGTCATTTGTTCATTTACAGAATTTGCTCATAATGGGGTTCGCCAGTTTTAGCAGCATTTGCAGCTTAAACTCTGCATTTTTTCTTCGAACGTTTTAAGCGATATTAGTTGCTTACATTAAGAAATGAAGGTGCGGCTGTATAGTCCGTTCAAGCAAAGAAGAACCACGGCCTTCGTCGAAAACAATGGAGCCTACGTTCTTTCTTTAGTTGGGTACGTTGAAAGATAAGGATGTCGTTCACGTCGCTGAAGATTCTCTGGGGGATATTCGATAGTTGCCATAGCTTTGACCCTCGACTGCCCGTTGCATTTGGTCCGTTTTATGTGGTACCGAAGGTCTGAACTCCGAAGCAGTTAGTAAAGATTGTACAAACAGCCATAGTTTGATATGACCTCAAGTTTGATTTGAGAGAGAGAAGGGGAGAGAGAGGAAAAGAGGGAGAAAGGTACAGGGAGAGGGAAAGAGAAAGAGAGAAAGAAAGCTAGATAGGGAGAGAGAGAGAGAGAGAGAAAGGTACAGAGAGAGGGAGAGAGGTTGAGAGAACTGTTAAATTGGTAATATATTTACATAAGAGGAAAATGCATGTCGGGGCGCAATATTTTATGGTTGCCCCCGGCGTAGAACTGCCTAGTTACGCCTCTGTATACAGTTGATGATGTATTTTGCGTACATGAAAAAAAGTGAACATAGTGAGGAATAGGTGAATGTATTCTGCGGTTGCAGATACCTGTAGTTTTGCAGATTATGATTTATTTTACTGATCGCGTCTTTGTAACTTCGAAGACTGTACTGCAGAGCAAGTGCAGCAGCTTTCATTCCGTGTAAATATGTTCAACGGTAGCTGGTGTGTTACAGTAGTGACAGTTAGGATCAGAGATTCTTTAGAATTTATGTAATTTGATAGGTACCGGTAACCGCTGATGAATGTAGAGCCACTGCATGCCCAGTACTTTAGGTGGATTTTTGGTATTTCTGACTTTGCTCTCTATCAGTAAATTATTGCATCCAGCAATTTCAAATCGGAGGAGTGCTGAAAAAGTTTGGGGTGTGGCATGAAAGCAAATTTTTTTGAAGCTAAACATTTTTGTAGTGAAATATTTGTTTTTTCACCTAGGATAAAAACCGGGGAACACTTCAAAAGTGACTACTGTTGAAATTTTATAGTTAAGAATGGTTACAAATGAAAACCATTTTGCAAAGCTTCACATGGTGATTTATTTTTCTTTCTTATAAACATGGGTTGCTGAAACAGTAGACTAATATTTTCCCTCTTTTTATGTATGCTGATATGATTCAAAAGTATAATTGCAAAATTTGTAGCAGGCTAAAATGAAGAGATACGTACATATGTTTTATGGCTGCAATGACTGACTTAAACAATAAAGCTAAAAAAAGAAACATTTGACTGCTGTATACAAATATATTTTTAAATTGCCTGGTAATAAGGGGTACCACATTCCATAGTGGGAGGAATTATATCCCCTGTCTGGAAACAGAAGCGAGGAGTGCGAGAGCCAAAACATCTCCCAAGGAAGATCAGAATCCGAAGCGAAGAAGTTTATAAAATAGGTAATAATCAAGCCTAGGTTAACAATCACTGTGTATAACTTACCTGGTCGCTCCTCGCTCTCGCGGGTTTCTGATGGGAACTGCTGGCATACATAAGACTTCGAATTTAAAAAAAAAGGAAAATTATTGCATTATGGTAGAAAATACTGAATGTGAAGCTGAGGATTCGTGTAAATGCTACTGACCACTGTGCTTTATGATAACAAAAAGCTCTAATACCTAAATATGAAAAAGGAAACTTTCCCATTCATATAGAGTAGTAAATACTCTTACCCTTTAGTGCCTTCTCGGTTTTTATGAGTAATATTATTGACTATTGATCGTTTTTATAGTTGTTAGGAGGTTAAATTCGTAACCTGTGCCTTGTCATAGTTGATTGTCAAGGCAAATGCCAAATGCAAAACATAGCTATGACACAGCACTTTGTATAATAAATGTCCTTTTTCCATATTAAATAAGGTTAGCTTCTGCTTAATAATTTTGCCGCATACATTCACTTAATAATTTAAAAATAACAATTACAGTATTTCTTAAAAAGATAAACAAATTCTTTGGTTGTGTAGCATTTTTAATATTTTTATCTTTTAAATATTTCGTCGCCTCTTTTGAAGCCTTTCTTATAGCTATATGCTTGTAGCTGTATGCCAACTTCAACAAATTCTTATCAGTCATGTCGTTATCTTAAATTTTTATATCATGTTCTTGAGCCTTTTTGTAAACTTCCATTGCTCCTAACATCAAATCATTAATTTCAATATCCTCGATGTGGTTTTGCACCGAATTTATCAGTACCATTGCCTCCGTTAAGTTTTCTTGGGATAAATGCAATGCATAAGTGTCATATCATATGTACAGAACAATACAGTGACAAGGAAGAAATCCGCTAAACATACCCAGAAAGGCAGCTTCTCATGAAACAGAAATGTAACAGTGATGCTACATTCAAAACTTACATCATATGTACAGAAGGGCTGCTAACAGAAAAGGCTCGAAAGCGAGAACGAATAGCTGGCCGGAGAGCGGACGACATCCCTGCCGGATGCCTCGCTTAAACGGAATTGGAGCGCTTAGAAAAGTGGCCGCTCGAACATGGAAACTGGCGCCCTGATAAAGAGCCAAGAGAGCGGAAGAAAAGGCAGGAGGAAAGCCAAATTGTGAAAGGACAGCAGAGAGATAAAAGTGAGAGACGTTATCAAAAGCGGACTTTTGATATTGAGAAAGGGAAGAGGTTCAGAAAAAGAGCGAGCGAGGAAGTGAAGATGAAGGAGAAGAGAAACGTTAGCTATAGTCCGACCAGGCATGGTGTATATCTGGTCGGGAGAAATAACGAAAGAAAGAACAGAATTAAGTCAATGTTTAGGATAGAATAGAACTTATAGTCAATGTTTAGGATAGAGATAGGGCGCCAGTTTCCAAGATCCAAGAGGTCACCCTTCTTAGGAAGGAGGATGATGTGTGCCAAAGTAAAGTTGGACGGTAACGCAGGAGAGGAAAAAGCAGACGAGAAACACGCAGACAGAAAAGGCAGAAGGCACGGTAGAAAAGCACGATAAAAGGACAGAGGAAGGCCGTCAGGTCCAGGAGCGGCATGAGGATTGAGAGTAGCGAACGCCTCGCGGAGTTCGCGAAGAGAAAAAGGGGAGAGTAAAAAAGTAGATAAATTAGATGGGACCTGAGGAAGACAGGAGAGAAGAGGAGAAGCTAATAAGGATGAAGACTGCATTACCGCACTGTACTTGGCGGTGAAATACTGTATGGTGAAAGTGCATAGCTTTGATGGGTTCGAAGTGATGGAACCATCCTGGAGGCGAAGATGACGCAAAGATGTAGCAGAACGATGTTGAGATTCCAAGGCGGTTAAGTAATCGTGATAATCAGCTGTAGGAGAGAGATGCAAGAAATGCATCCTGCAGGCTACATCGGATGCACGGGGAAGAAGCAAAGCGTGGATATCTTCCAGATAGCCGGGGTATTGTGGATCATCAAGAGAGAGCATCGACAGTAGAGCACGTAGATTTTCAATTCCCATATCGCTCTCATTCTGAGAGGCATGGGAGTAGCGCCGTACAAAAAGGACCAAGTCATGTTTGACACTGAGCCACAGTTGCATCGCGTCTGACGTAGTATCAAGAAGGGGCTGACGACTTCGGAGGAACTCACGCACAGCAACACAAAATTGTTGATCACCCATTACCGAGTACGGAAAAGTCCATACTCGTTGAGTCCTTGAAGGTGAAGAAGAAACACACACCGACCGACTGACAATACTGTGGTCTGAAGCGGCGGAAGGTTCATGGGCAGCAGCTGCGATCGACGGGTAAGAGCAGGTGAAACATAAAATTTATCCAGCCGTGCTACCGTAGTGTGCCATGGATGAAAGAGCGCCAGGTAAAAGAGATTTCCGGCGGGTGTAGATGCCGGAACGCATCAACCAATTGAAAGTCATCTACTAGCTGAGAAATCTGTAATACACGGTGACTGCGGGAATTCACCAACGGTTGAATTGCGGTCAAGGGCCGGCAACAATGTACAATTGAAATCTCCGCCGATGAGAATATATTCAGACGGTGGGATGCATGACAGCTCTGTACGGAGTGTGGAGAGAAGATCAGGTAACAGACGCTCATCACAGGGGACATAAATGTTAAAAACATGATAGGTTACGTTTTCAACGCAAAAGACAACGACCTGGAGGTTGTCCACATGTATTGCACAAACCATCGGCGTCGAAATCAGAGGAAGTAGGAGGTGATGGATCCCAAGTGCAAGGCCACCATTCCGTCCAACTCGATAAGCATGGTGAAAATCGTAGGGCCAAACAAGCCAACGAGAGAACAAAGTGGTAGCAGAGCAATTGGTCTCTTGGAGCAAGAGAAGAACTGGGTGTAGAGGCGCCAAGTTCTCATACACTACAGCATTTCTAGGAGAAGCAGAGAACCCTCTGCAGTTAAGTGTGACCACCTTGAATCGGTAGGTCCTTCCCAGGTCGACACGCACGTGCGCTGGAATCTGTTATTTTCTTCGTTTGCTTCTTCATTCTGTCAACACTAAATTTGAGATTGGGATAGGAAAGCACAAGATTTCGAAACACAGATGTCACACTAGAAACTTGGGTTAGAACAGTAGAAAGATCAAGCATATGACGTGCAACAAACTGATTAAAGAATCTAGGATGTTTATGAGAGCACAATACTTCATATATTTTATGAAGAGAAAGCGGACCTACCGGTATATCCGCCTTCGCTTCAGCTAGGTATCGGAGAAAAGAATCAAGGGAAAGCACTGGGGGGGGGAGTCTTAGAACCTGGAATCACAGCAGGATGTCAACTTGTTCGTCGATGAGAGGAGGAGCGGGAAGATGAGACAACAGAACGACCTCTTGCAGCACCGGTGCGTGGAGGGAGCGAAGTCTGCGGGACTCCCGTCGAGCAGGACTCCGTCGAGCAAGCTTGCTGGTAGTGGTAGGGTCAGAGTCACTGCCAGAAGAGTCACTAGCAATAGGGCAGTCCATGTCAGTAATTGTACTTGAAGTGTCTTCATCCGACGGAGGATGAAGGTCAGCAGTCAGGTCAGCTGGAGCTGCAAGGAACGTGGGCGGAGCAGTCGGCACCAGATGAGGAAAGTCCACTGTCAACAATTGTGGGACAGGACCCCGTGGAGGAGGGCCCGATGGTAGAGCGGTTTGATGAAGTTCTGAAGACACCTCCTTAGAAGCGGTAGGGGTGGACAACACAGGGCTGTCACGAGTGACTTTTGGTCCCGAAGACTGAGGTACAGCAGGGCGGCGGAAGCACTCACTTCGTTGATGGCCAAACGCCTTACAAGTCTGACAATGAAAGGAGGTTAAAACGTCGATGCGTCGGATCTGGTCTCCGCACTTCACAGTGAAGAGAGTAGGAAAAGTCTTGATATGATCATCCGAAGAGAATACAACTCGTGCAACTCGTCGGGCACTTTCGATCGAACGATTTTTTATTGGAGGTTTAACGACCACCGTGAGCAACTCAATGGGATATAAACAGTCGCCCGTCCCTAATTTAGGGTCACTGGTTCCAGGGAAGGGAGAGAGCCAGTGCCGTAAGACAACACACAACATCCATGCCTTACCGGGATTGGAACCCGGACCCTGCCGCCCCGGTGGCGCAGTGGTCTAAGGCGCTGGCCTCTGATCATTCGTCCATAAGGGGTCCGGGTTCGAATCCCGCTCGGGCATGGATGTTGTGTTTGTCTTACGGCGCTGGCTCTCTCCCTTCCCTGAAACCAGTGACCCTAAATTAGGGACGGGCGACTGCTTATAGCCCATTGAGTTGCTCACGGTGGTCATTAAACCTCCAATTAAAAAAAAAAAAAAAAAGAACCCGGACCCCGTTCGGACGAATGATCAGAGGCCATCGCTTAGACCACTGCGCCACCGGGGCGGCATCGAACGATCATCCTCGTACTTTGGATCAGCGGAGCGTGTGGTAATGTTACCCACAACACGACCGGATTACATTAGGAAAGAACAAAGCATAGCATCCGTGACTTCAGAATGTACTAGGTACATCCAGACCGTTACTGGTTTTTGGGCGACAGGCTCAGGAAATAATTAGTGATCACCAACAACCAGCCCGGCCGCCCCGGTGGCGCAGTGGTCTAAGCGATGGCCTCTGGTCATTCGTCCGGACGGGGTCCGAGTTCGAATTCCCTGAGGCATGGATGTTGTGTTTGTCTTACGGTACTGGCTCTCTCCCTTCCCTGGAATCAGTGACCCTAAATTAGGGACGGGCGACTGCTTATAGCCCATTGAGTTGCTCACGGTGGTCGTTAAACCACCAATCAAAAATTAAAAAAAAAAAACCCAGCCCAGTCTGTAAGACAGAGGTAGCACCTGCCGCATGAAAGAAGTAAACAATGACACTCGGCCCTCTGCGCGACATATGACGTATCGCTGACGAAGAGAACTTTTGTTTCCGGGCAGTAGAGTACATTTTGGGTGGTGTGTCTGGCAGCGCCTCAAAGCACACACCCAACTCAGTAGCCGTGGTGAAAGAAGTACCTGCTGGAGAATCCACTGGAATTTCGAGCACAACCTCATTACCAGAGCGACGGACATGAGGTTTTAATGCTGCGGCATCCGCTCACATGGAATTAGACTTGTGCTGAAGCCTTTGGGAAGTTACCGCTGCAGAATAGGAGCGAGAAGCAGTAGAACTGGAGGTTGAAGGCAGAGGAGCACCGCCATCCATTGAAGGCAGAGGAGCATCGGTCATCCATAGTGTCCATGACGTCTCCGTCACTATATTAGAAGCACTGGGGCAAGAGCTGTAATAGTGACGTCAGGGGAGGAAAACGATATGCCGCCTACGGTTGACGTCGACCCCGAGGGCAACGTGACAACGCCACCACTAGGCAAAGTGTCGTGATCACCGAAAGTGATGTCAGGGCTGAAAACAATACCGGATGACGCCATGTTTAATGGCGCCGAGATAACTAGGCTTCTACCAGCTCGGTAGGAATTGTAAACACGACGATAAGAAACGAAAAAAGGCACTCACCACTTCGGGAGATGTCCGAAACGAATCACCAAACTTTTATAGCGGAGGTAAGCACAAACTCAGTTATCCTAGTAGCCTTGTTATTCAAACAAAACTCACGCAGCACAATTTCCATAAACCTACAGTTTTCAATATAGAACCACCAAATTTGTTATACTATCTCATGGTACTCTAACTTAGACGGTAGACTGTTTTTTGAACGGGTCGTGCACGGGGTCAGAGCCCCCCCAATTTTTTTTCCGTAAAATCTACAGTTTTCAATGTAGAACCACCAAATTTGGTATACTCTCTCACGAAACTCTAACTTAGACTGTAGACGGTTTTTGGAAGCGGATGGAGCCGGGGGGGTCAGAGCTACCCCCTCTACAAAACTTTTGTAAAATCTACAGTTTTCAATTTAGAACCACCAAATTTGATATACTATCTCATGGTACTCTAACTTAGACGGTAGACGGTTTTTAGAACGGGTCAGGCACGGGGAGTAACAGCCTCCACATACAAAATTTTCGTAAAATCTGTAGTTTTCAATTTAGAACCACCAAATTTGGTATCATGAAACTCTAACTTAGACGGGAGACGGTGTTTGGAACGTATCGGGGCCAGGGGGAGGGCAGAGCCCCCCACGATATTTTGGTAAAATACACAGTTTTCAATTTAGAACCACTAAATTTGGTATACTATCCCATGGTATTTTAACATAGACTGTAGACGGTTTTTTGGAAAGGGTCGGAGCCCGGGTTTCAGAGCCCCATCCCCCATAAAAAATTTCGTGAAATCTACAGTTTTCAATTTAGAACCACCAAATTTGGTATACTATCTCATGGTACTCTAACTTAGATGGTACACGGTTTTTGGAACGGGTCAAGGCCCGGGGGTAAGGGCCCCCTCCTACAAAATTTTCTTAAAATCTATATTTGTCAATCTAGAACCACCAAATTTGGTATACTCTCTCACGAAACTGTAACTTAGACTGTAGACGGTTTTTGGAAGCAGGTGGAGCCGGGGGGGGGGGTCAGAGCTACCCCTCTACAAAATTTTCGTAAAATCTACAGTTTTCAATTTAGAACCACCAAATTTGATATACTATCTCATGGTACTCTAACTTAGACGGTAGACGGTTTTTAGAACGGGTCAGGCACGGGGAGTAACAGCCTCCACATACAAAATTTTCGTAAAATCTGTAGTTTTCAATTTAGAACCACCAAATTTGGTATCATGAAACTCTAACTTAGACGGGAGACGGTGTTTGGAACGTATCGGGGCCAGGGGGAGGGCAGAGCCCCCCACGATATTTTGGTAAAATACACAGTTTTCAATTTAGAACCACTAAATTTGGTATACTATCCCATGGTATTTTAACATAGACTGTGGACGGTTTTTTGGAAAGGGTCGGAGCCCGGGTTTCAGAGCCCCTTCCCCCATAAAAAATTTCGTGAAATCTACAGTTTTCAATTTAGAACCACCAAATTTGGTATACTATATCATGGTACTCTAACTTAGAGTGTAGACCGTCTTCAGAACTGGTCAGGGCACGGGGAGTTAGAGCCTCCCCACACACAAACGTTTCGTGAAATCTACAGTTTTCAATTTAGAACCACCAAATTTGGTATACTATCTCATGGTACTCTAACTTAGATGGTACACGGTTTTTGGAACGGGTCAAGGCCCGGGGGTAAGAGCCCCCTCCTACAAAATTTTCTTAAAATCTATATTTTTCAATTCAGAACCACCAAATTTTGTGTCATGAAACTCTAACTTAGCGGGAGACGGCTTTTGGAACGGGTCGGGGCCCGGGAGGTCAGAGCTCCGCCCCGTACAAAATTATCGTAAAATCTACAGTTTTCAATTTAGAACCACCACATTTGGTATACTATCTCATGGTATTCTAACTTAGACTGTAGACGGTTTTTGGAAAGGGTCGGTGCCCATGGTTCGGAGCCCCCCCCCCCTCATACAAAATTTCGTGAAATCTACTTTTCAATTTAGAACCACCAAATTTGGTATACTACCTCATGGTACTCTAAGTTAGACCGTAAACCCTTTTTGGAAGAGATCGGGGCCCTCGGTCAAGGGCCTTATACAAAATAATCGTAAAATCTACAGTTTTCATTATAGAACCACCAAATTTGCTATACTACCTCATGGTACTCTAAGTAAGACCGTAAACCCTTTTTGGAAGGGATCGGGCCCCGGGTCAAGGGTGCCCCATACAACATTTTCCTAAAATCTACAGTTTTCAATTTAGAACCACCAAATTTGGTATACTATCTCATGGTTCTCTAACTTAGACGGTAGACGGTTTTTGTAACGGGTCGGAGCCCGAGGGTTAGACCCCCCCTTACAAAATTTTCGCAAAATCTACAGTTTTCAATTTAGAACCACCAAATTTGGTGTACTATCTCATGGTACTCTAACTTAGACGGTAAACGGTTTTTGGAACGGGTCGGGGTACGGGGTCAGAGCCCTCCCCATACAACATTTTCGTAAAATCTACAGTTTTCAATTTAGAACCACCAAATTTGGTATACTATCTCATGTTACTCTACCTTAGACGGTAGACGGGTTTTGGTACGGGTAGGGGCCCCGGGGGTCAGGGCCCCCACATGTAAAATTTTCGTAAAATCTACAGATTTGAATTCAGAACCACCAAATTTGGTATCATGAAACTCTAACTTAGACGCTAGATGGTTTTTGGAAGGAGTTGGAGCCCAGGGGTTCAGAGCCCCTCAAAAAAATTCGTAAAAGCTACAGTTTTCAATTTAGAACCACCAAATTTGGTACACTACCTCATTGTATTCTAACTTAGATCGCAGTGGAAAGGGTTGGTGCCCGGTGTGAAGGGGGCCCATTCAAAATTTTCGTAAAAATTACATTTTTTACTCTTAAGAACTGCATCCCAATACAGCGCTCCATTACCCCACCTACGGTCTAAGTTAGAGGCCGTAGATAACAATAAAGTGAAAAAATATCCGGTTAATAGTGTATTAAAACACAAATTAATAAACGTTAGCTTTCACCACCAACGAGTGCCTTATCAGGCAGAAATACAATGTAATGAAAATAATGTAAATTATTTTTTGTTTCGTATAATTAAATTAACTAAATGAAAAATTTTTAAATAAGTTTACTGGAAATTTACGGAAATACCTTTTTCATTCATTAACTTTCACCCGCTGAACTTGGTGATTTTACAAATAGTAATATTTACCAGAGAAATACCGGGTACCCCTGCTAGTAAGAACTAAAGATAATATTACACTTTTAGTCAGGTAAAAAACAATAATTAGAAAGCCCTAGGCCTGGGTCTGTTTAGCAATTTTCAGTCCGCCGTGCTAATTTTCATTAGGTTTGCATAGAAGTCCAAGATTTTAGCAATGCGCTTTACTGAGGTTGAAACTATTAAGCAGACCCTAGGCCTAGGGCTTTTAGATAGTTTTCAGTCCTCCGAGCTGATATTTATATAGTTTTCTTAGAAAGTAAAATGAATTCTGTTGAAATGTTACTCGAGCACAAAGCATTAATACATACGCTCGAGACCTAAGCATATGCCATTTTAGTAATTTTTATAATGCTGTGATCATATGAGGTTTGCATGACAAATCAATTTAAGAGTGTTAGGCTTATTATAAATTATTTAAAAGGCCTAGGCCTAGCAGCCAATAATTAGTATTTGGTGCCTGAGTGAAAGCGCAACATTATTAACTTGATTTGTTATGCAAACCTTATAAATATGACCACAGCGATTAAAAGTTACTAAAGAGTCCTTGTAGGTAATATTTTTTGACCGAGTGCAAGTGCAATTTACGAAATGTCAACAGGTCAAAATATCTAAAGTAACAATGAAATTTGGAATATTTTTTTCTTTCTTTTTATTTCAGTTTTGGCACTTGTATTAAGTTTTGAAAGCATATATTTCTCCTATTGTTTACCTTCATTGTGCTTTTAACAGAATTTCTTACCATGTTTTGGGCATTTTATTTTGTGTGGTTACAGTTTTTTCAATGTTTTGGGCATTTCATTTTGTGTGGTTACTTGTTTTAATGTTTTGGGCATTTCATTTTGTGTGGTTACTTGTTTTTATGTTTTGGGCATTTTACTTTGTATGGGTGGTTTTGTTATGTTTTGGTTATTTTATTTTCTGTGGTGGTTGTAATGTCTACAGGATGAAAAGGGGAAACTGTGGACAGTCGCGATGCCTACTTGATCATAATTTCTTTTTTCAAATACAGCACATGATTTTGTATTGATTTATACCACTTACTCATTAAGCGACTTAAGGTTTCTTTAAATATGAACTTTTTCTTAGAGCCTTCTGTTTCCTTTACCTAGCTTTTTTGCTCCGCAGTTTCTTTTCTTGGTTTTAGAATATTTTCCTTATTATTAATCTATTTTCTCATGCGAACTCTTTATGTAAGGTATGTCTATTCTATCGAAGTATTTTGCAATTATACGTGAAGCCCTGTTGCTGAAGTAAAAAAAAATATTTCCAACTGAAACAACGCAGTTCAGATATTTTCACGCTGTTAACTCAAAGAATGAAAACAAAAGCAACAAATTTGTGCAATGGTTGAGGCATGAGGCAGTACTTACTGGTAACCAGGCAAAGTTTTAAAGAAGAATGAGCTTAGGAATTTCTAACTGCAACAAAAAAGATCATCCGCACTGTATCCCTCCCCATCGCCTAGGGCCGGCCTTTGGACGTCTTGAAAGAGAAGTCTTAAGGACACATCTGTATCGTAATTGCCTGAGAATTCACGACAATCTTCTGGTGTCGTAGTAGAAAAACACACTTCCTACTTCGCCTAAATTGCTTGGATGTAATGCCAACGAACAAAGTTTTGCTCTGGCATTGGATTTCTGTTGCTTTTGATCGAATACTTTTCCCCTGGGGTTCACCGCTTTCAGTATAGTCTTCAGGACACACGGCAATACACGCCAACGCAAAACACCAATTTCACGGCAATTAACTACAATTAGCAAAAGAGAGGGGCGGTACAGGAAATAAGTCGAACGAGACAGATCTGAACTTAGAAAGTCGGGGGAAGGTGTTGCATGAAAAACTGTGTCTGGCTTACAGACCATTTGGCACGTAGGGACGTAGGGTTTTTTAATACATTAAGGGGTAAACTGTCTTTTCAGTATAACAATTTTCTTTCATACGCATGGCGCAGCACAGAAAAAAATTGAATTTATTTTTGAGAATTAGCATGACGCCTACCGGCCCTGTCCGCTCCTGCTGCCGCCTCCGGAACCTGGCACCCTGGTTCTTCGCATCCTTTGATCCCCCGATTGGAGCGTTCCTGCTGAAAAATACACGTACCTCTGCATTTTGGAAAAACAAAAGATCAGATGCCGATCCTTAAACTTAACCTCTTCTTGTAACCGCAGGTACGAAAATCTTGAACTTCGCCTAAACGCTAACTGGAGTGAAAAGCTTCACGTGATCGTCTGTATTCTGAGTGTTTTATCGAATGGTTGCTCATCAGTTCGTAGTTCACTGGCTAACAGGGAATGTGCTTGTTGAAACATTTGTTGTGCGTTGTGAAGTGATAATAATGGAAATATATCATTCTAAATATTTTGGAAAGAGAAAGTGCATTGTTTTCCGAAGGCACTATGCAGATGAAGAATGCAACATAAATAGTTAACACACAAAAAGAAAATGATTTGCTGAAATGGAAAGGGTATTTATTTTGCCACAACAGAGTGCGGGGTGATTTAAGGTATTTACACTGTATTGAAAGAAATTATGGAAATTGTACTGGCTTTGCTAGTACTATTCTTATTGGAGATGAACACAGGATGCGCAATGAGAAACCACATAATCATGCTCGAAGACCGGAGAAAAGTGATGTTGCTGTTGCAAGAGCGCAAATAAAAGAGCGAGCGAGAAATACGGACGAAACCCTGCACAAATTATTCAAACCGTGACAACGTCAATGGCTACAGTAAATGCAGCTCACATGTCTAATATGGATGCACTAAGGCAAGTTGTAAAACGAATACGAAAGGAAGACATGCCTGCGGAGCCTACGACTTCAGAAGGGATCGATGCCCCAATAAATTTACAGGAAAAAGATGGTGCAAATTTTTTTGTCAGAGATAGCGCATTTGGAGATCAAATAATTATTTTATTTTTAACAGATAATAATTTACGAAAGCTTAAAGAAGCACCCCTCTGGATTATGGATGGGACATTTAAAATTTGTCCAACCCTTTTTAGGCAATTATATACCATTTATGCTATGGTTGAAACGAATCCAGAGATGCACAGACTTGTCCCACTAGTTTGTGGGTTACTTTCCAGCAAGTATAAAGAATATAATACTATTATGCAGTATTTTTGCAGGATTTACAAGACTATGCATCAGACTATGATATTCAGCTTGCACCACAATATACGCATAATGATAGATTTTTTAAATGGATACCGTTATAATGCTGCTAAAAAGGAATTTGGAACCAGCACACACAAATGTTGTTGGTTTCATCTCGGAAAAATTGTGCTGAGGAATATGCATCCTCTGGCATAGCCTTGGAATATAGGGAAAACAGTGAGTTTGCTCTCAAAGTCAGACATTTGCAAGCACTCGCATGTTTTTCATCGGATGAAATTCCAGCTGCTTTTGAAGAAGTGAAATCAATTTTACTAGAATATGCAGATTCTGTAGTTCAGTGGTTTGAGGAAAATTATGTTCTTGGAAAATTTCGTGGAAGCAGAAGAAACAATCCGAGCAGAAGCCTTCCGCTTTTCCCACCAACAATTTATTCAGTAAGTGAAAACAATTTACTTGGCTTTCCCAGAACACAAAACAATTTTGAAGGATTGGACAGAAGCTGGAATACAATTCTGAGAGAGAAAAAACTGTGACTACAAAATAATCAGTGAAATTGCGAAAGAGCAGAGAACAACTATGGCTAAAATCGAAAGAGTAATAGCACAGATTCCAACAAATCCACCCAGAAGAGAAACGCTGGCAAGATAAAAAGGAATTCGAACTTCTTTGGCGCACAGAGACAATGTTGACGTGCTGAACTTTTTAAGAGGAATTTCTTATACCTCTACCCTTTACTAAAATGTGCTAGTATTTTTCAATAATTGAATTATACCTTTTACTAACTTGTATTTGAATTTTTCAAGAATGTAATTCCGCCGAAGATGCAAGAATGTAAAACACAACGCAAAATTAAAAAAGACAAAATTTTCAAAATAGCATGTCAAAAACATAAAATGTCAAAAAGTAATCCAAAATGTGAAACAAATAAAAATTCAAAATACAATCACAAGTCACAAGCATTACAAAAATGCGAAACGCTGTGTAACAAGTACAACACAAAATAAAACAAATGCCAAAACATAAAAAAAATGCACACGCTATCTAAAATGTACAAAAAAATAAATAAATGCCATATTCATAAGGATTTCATGACAAGTCAAGTTAAAAAAGAGCTTTTACTTAGGCTTCAAACAATAATTATTAGCCTCTAGACCTTTTTAATCTTTAATAAGTGCAACATTATTAACCTGACTTGTCATCAAACATTTTCAATATGACCATGGCATAAATCACTTAAAAGACTTGTTAATGGATGAACTGAGGAATCACCAAGTTCAGCGGGTGAAAGTCAATGGCTGTTTATAATTTTGTACTCAAGTAAAAGCGCAACACAATAAACTTGATTTTCTCTGAATATTTTATGTAAATGAGCATGGCTGATTGAAAACTGATAAAAAGGCTTAAGGCCTGTTTATGAATTTTTGTGCCTCAGTCAAAACGCTGTACCATAACCTTGGCATGTTATCGGAACCTTATGAATACGTCAGACCAAAAATTCCTAAAAAAGGTTACGCCTAAGGTCTTGTAACTAAAGTTTTGTGACTTAGTAAAACTGCAACATTATTAACTTGACATGTTATGTTAACGTTGTGAATATGAGCACGGCGGATTAAAGATTTCAAGAAATAGCCTTTGGGATTAATGTGTTGTAGCTGAGTAAAAATGTAACATTATCTTTATTTTCTATATAAACAAAACTACATGCTGAAATGGCCCAACTATATATACGTATACTTCAACCACATACCGAAGCGGTGACAAGGTGAAAACAAAAGTGAAATTTTGTACGGTCCCCTAACATTTTATGGCCAGCCTACATGGAAGTGGACACGTTGATATCAAAAACATACTTTTTGTACGGTCCATAACAAATAGCAATGGACACGTCGCAATCTTTTTTTTTAGTTGGTTTTTAACGACCACCGTGATCAATTCAGTGGGCTATAAGCAGTCGGACGTTCCTAATTTAGGGCCACTGGTTCCTGGGAAGGGGACTGCTAGTGCCAGAAGTCAATCACAACGTCAATGACTCACCGGGATTTAAACCATCATCCTTCTCGACGAGTGGTCAGGAGCCAGCGCCTAGATCACTCCGTCGCAGTAGCGGCACACGTTGAAATGTATTTTTCATACGGCCCCAAACGCTCTTTTCGACATACTAGATTGAACTGGACGCAAATAAATCATTAATATAATTTGTACTAGCAGGGATACCAGTTATTTGCCAGGTACATATTACTATTTGTGGAATCACCAAGTTCAGCGGGTGAAAGTTAATGAATGAAAAAGATATTCCTGCAATTTTCCAGTAAACTTATTTTAAATTTTTTGATTTAGTTAATTTAATTTTGCGAAACAAAAAAAAAAGAAAAGAGGAAAAGGAATGGGAATACTTACCTTCTAGGAGACATCTATAGAACTGCCGTACATCTGGCGTGTGCTTCTGTGAATCACGCGACACAGAAATGCAATGTACCTATGTGATGTCGCATGCGTACGACTTCACATTGGCATTTATCATCTTTTTCTTACCGTTTTGAATTTTGAATATCTGGAACTCTCTATTTACATTACATTATATTTCTTCCTGATAAGCCGCTCGTTGGTAGTGAAAGCTAAACTATATTGATTTGTGTTTTTAATACACCATTAAACGCATATTTTTGCACTTCATTGTTATCTACAGTCTCTAACTTAGACCGTAGGCTGATTAGTTGGTTGGTTGATGGTTTATGGTGCAAGTCCCTCAAAGGGCCAAAGAGCGCCTTTGAACGTAGATAGGGTATTGGAGTGCTGAATTGTGTTGCAGATCTTAAGAGTAAAAAACGGAACTTTTACGAAAATTTTGGAGCCCTTGACCCCGGGTCCCGACCCCTTCCAAAAACCGTCTACCGTCTAAGTTAGATAACCATGAGATAGCATACCGAATTTGGTCGTTCTAAATTGAAAACTGTAAATTTTACAAAATTTTTATGAGGAGGTGGGGGGGGGGCTCTCACCCCCGGGCTCCAACCCCTTCCAAAAACCGTCTAGCGTCTAAGTTAGAGTTTCATGATACCAAATTTGATGGTTCTGAATTCAAAACTGTAGATTTTACGAAAATGTTGTATGGAGGGCGGGACTCTGACCCCCGGGCCTTGACCCCTTCCAAAAACGGTGTACCGTCTAAGTTATAGTACCATGAGATAGTATACCAAATTTGGTGGTTCTAAATTGAAAACTGTAGATTTTGCAATTTTTTTTATGAGGGGGACCCCTACCCCCCGGGCTGCAACCCCTTCAAAAAATCGTCTAGCTTCAAAGTTACAGTACCATGAGATGGTATACCAGATTTGGTGGTTCTGAATTGAAAACTGTAGTTTTTAAGAAAATTTTGTATGTGGGGGGATCTGACCCTCCGGGCCTTGACCCGTTCCAAAAGCGGTCTACCGTCTAAGTTAGAATACCATGAGACAGTATACCAAATTTGGTGGTTCTAAATTTAAAACTGTAGATTTTACGAAATTTTTGTGAGGGGGGGGGGTTCTCATTCCCCGGGATCCAACCCTTTCCAAAAACCGTCTAGCGTCTAAGTTTGAATTTCATGACACTATATTTGATGGTTCAGAATTGAAAACTGCAGATTTTACGAAACAATTTTATGTGGGGGTGCTCTGACCCCCGGGCCTTGACCCGTTCCAAAAACGGTCTACCGTCTAAGTTAATAAGGAGTTCCTAATTTAGGTTGAGAGACCCGAACCCACAGCGCTATGCGCCTTTTGGCAGGTGAAAGAGAATCTAAGAGAGTTAGGAGCAGATTGCCCTGATAGGATAGCACGAAAGAAAAGTATGGAAATATTAGAGCACAAGAAGTAAACGGTTTCCCGTTAAGTAGTGAAGTTATAAGATGCCCTACATACTTACCTGCAACAACAAGCCGTTCCGAGCGATATTTCTCTCCGCAGAAAAATGCCCGGTACACCGCTGCCACAGATGAGTACAGGGGGAAAAGAAGAGAAGGACACGGGAAAGGGGAACCTGAAAAAAAAACATCACACACAGAATAAGTTTCCCAGAGGAAAATCGTCGTTCAACACCGGATAAGACAAAACTGGCCATTTGCTCAGTGTTTCTCTCGGGTCCGCTATTGCTTCGTAACTCGTCAGCCAATGAGAGAAAAGATTTTTCCCCATTGGTTTAAATTTTTTTTCTCGGGTTTATATTTGTTGATTCTTGCCTGACATGTCAGAGTAACCATAGCTTAGGTGGTGTGATCACAAGATTACACCGATCGAGGTTTAAGTTACTCATTTTGGGTAAACAACAGAAAAACAAAAATATAAAAACAGCCACAATCAGGGTTTTTATTTCTTATTGAGGGAGCCGGTAGTATAAGGGCCAATCATTTTTTTTTCTTCGCTACTTGTCTGCTTGTTGCACAATTGTGTTCATCAGCGGAAAAAATTAAGTCTTTTTTTTATTATTTATTTATTTATTTACATTTTTAGTCAGGACTAGGCGTAAGAATTTTTTTTTATATAAAAGACAAGACAAACAATACCTTGTTAGTTAGGGGGAGAGATATTCAGTACAAATCTTTTATGCAACATTTTGCTCCGCCCTTAAAAGGGCCGTTTTTTCCCAAAAAAAACTCCTGATATTCAATTCATGCTTTCTTCCCATGTTTGAAGAATACCTTCGTTCTAGTCCCAGTTATTTCTAATTTTTTTTTTTTTGAAGTATAACTGTGAACTGGATTCTTTTCAGGAATTTTATTTAAAATAGCCTTCGGTCTTTTAAATTTGTCAGTATCATTAGCAACATAATTAAGGGCCTCCCTGACAAGAGAATTGGGATGTTTCTTGGCTTTCTTGTAATACCCTTGCGCTAGATCATACATAGTATAATGTATAGAGTTGATATTTAGCATATTACGGATCGCATTATTGGATGTTTTTCCATCGAGTCCTAACATCATACGAAGAGTTTTATTTTGAAACGAGGTAATATTATTTTTTTTGCTGCTTTCTGCAGTTACCCCAGATAGGACAGCCATAGGTAATCACCGGGCTGAAGCATGCTTTCCATAACAAGGTTTTATTTTTTTGCCAAGCCTTTTGTTATTAATTATGTGTCGGAGACATCCTTTTAGTTTAAGTGCTTTAGCCAGGGTTTCCTTAATATGCTTGTTCCAGCTCAAATTATGATCCATAATGAGGCCTAGATATTAGACATCTTTTACCCAAGGTATTTTTTGGCCATACAATTCAATTTCAAAGTCAAGATTGCAATTGAGTGTTTTACGGGAGAACATAATTGCTTGTGTTTTGTCAGTATTAATTTTAATTTTCCAGTCTAGGAAGTAATTCTCCAGTTTTTCCACATAGTATTGCAACATAAACGTTGCTTGATTTTTATTTATGGAAGTATAGGCCAGTGCAGTGTCGTCAGCATAAAGTGCTCTAGTCAGATTCTTGTTGTTAAAACTAGGAAAATCTGACGTAAAAATAGAGTATAGCGTAGGAGCAAGTACACTGCCTTGTGGAACACCAGCTTCAATTACTTTTTTTGAAGATTTCTTAACATTAATTTTTACACAAAAAGTTCTGTTTCCGAGATAAGACTTCATTATATGAATAATCCAAGGTGGGAAGTCATGTGCTATTAGTTTGTAGATAATTGCCTCGTGTGGACATTTATCAAAAGCCTTAGCAACATCCAGGAATATAGCCGCTGTGTGCTTCTTATTCATTATTCTTTCTGCACATTTTTTAGTAACTCTTTGAGAGCTGGTGCACTGTGGAGTGTTTGTCGCGAAAACCTCCTTGAATAAATGGAATAACTGGGTATTCTTCACAGAACTGTTGCATCCTAATAAGTATAATTTTTTCAAAGATTTTTCCCATGATAGGGAGCAAAGAGATTGGTCTGTGATTTTCAAGAATTGCCAGGTTTTTACCTGGCTTGGATAATAATATTGCCTCTGCTATCTTCCAATCATCAGGGAAATAGTTTAACTTAATGGCACAATTGTATATTTTAGTAAGGGCTTGCACATACTCTTCCGGCCATTTTTTTATAATTTTATTATTTATGCCCTCTTTGCCTGGTGCCTTTTTATTTTTAGGATTATTAATGTGAAACCTGACTTCTCTTTCACTGGTGGGTAGTGGTTTTTCAAAGTCAGGAGAAACAAAAAATTTGTTTTGGCCCTTAAAAGGTCTCTTTTTTTTTCTTTTTTTTTCCGTTTCTGGCGTTCCGGACCCGAGAGAGGTCGCAGCACCTTCAACTTGAAGTTGCTGTCCGACTTTTGCATTTTTTTTTTGGTTTCCGGACCCGAGAGGAGATCAGAGGAAGTCTCCAGCCAATAATTAAAAATAAAAGGCTTAGCAGGAAAAATAAAACTTTGATATGGAAAGCCTGTATCAGCCCTGTTATTACTTATGCCTATCCTATCTGGGGTAACTGCAACAAACAGCAGAAAAATAGGATTACCTCATTTCAAAATAAAACCCTACGTTATATGGTTGGACTTGATGGAAGAACTTCAAATCATGCTATCCGAAGCATGCTAAATATTAATTCTATCCATTACACGATGTATGACTTAGCTAAAAGATACTATGAAAAAGCTAAGATTCATCCTAATCCTCTGGTCAGAGAGGCCATTAACTATACTGTCAATGAAACTGACGGATTCATAAAGGCCAAAAGCTATCTTGAATAAAGTTCCAGAAATGAACCTAATTCACAGCTACCCTATCAAAAAAAATAACAATAATTGGGAGTAGTGTTCAGAGGGTATTCTTCACATGAGAAGAATTTTTGTTAAAAAAAAACGGCTCTTTTAAGGGCCGTACTCTGTTTTGCGAAAGGAAATACTTCCCACATGTGAAGAAATTTTGTTAAAAAAAAACAAAAAAAACCCCGGCTCTTTTAGGGGCCGAACTTGTTTTGCAAAGAGAAATATTACAGTCCACATATATGAGACTGGCCCTGAAACAAGGTACTATGGTTTAAGAAAAAAAGTACCAAACTCCCCTCCAGCCAGTGGAAAAAAAAATATTTTCTCTGAGAAGCGAGGTGAAAAGCCGACTCCTACGCGGGAACTGAGCAAACGACAACTGTGTGGTTTAAGGTGCCTTGCAACACATGGTTTTGTGAGAAAACTGGGCGTTTATCTGTCAGATTTTTCTTGTGTGGTTCTTTTTTTTTTAGGTACCCCTTTTCCCTGTCCTTTCCCTGATTCCCTGCGGCCTGGCGTTGACTGCGGGATGACTTGCTTTGATTGATTTGTTGCAGGTAAGTATGTAGGGTAGCTTACAACTTTAATATTTAACGGGAAACCGTACACTCCTTTTGCTCTAATATTTCTGTACTTTTCTTTCATGCTGTTCTATCAGGGAAATCTGTTCCCAAATATCTTATCTTTTTCTTTTTCACCTGACAAAAGGCGCAAAGCGCTGTGGGTTCGGGTCTCTCAACCTCAGATAGGAAATATCTCTATGACTTTTGCATTTTTTTTTGTTTCCGGACCTGAGAGAGGTCGTGGCACCTCTCTTACTTTGAGGTTGCTGTCTATCCGACGTAAGAGGCCGCGGATGGCTTAGTGGTTAGTGATTCCGACTATCGATGCAAGGTCCCCAGGTTCAAGCCTGGGCTGATCTTTCGGAGATGGTGTGATTTACTAACAATCGCTGAATATCAGACGAGCACGTTAAGTGACGGCCCCCAGACTGGACCCACTGGTTGAATGGGTATCCTTTCCTATGACCCCCCTGAAATTCTCTCACCCCTCTATGTGCAATATCGTACTTGTACGGTGGCGCCATATACTGTACTCTAATCTCACTACAAACTGTTCTGTCTAAGTCGCTAGACTTGCTCTAATTCCTTCCGTTAAGGCGATCTCGCTGTAGTGGCTGGGACCTAAACTCTACTCACTGTGGACGGAAGTCCTACAAGAAAAATGACAAAATGGAATGTTTGATCGGACGTAAGAGAGGCCGTAGCATTTACTACTTTTGGTTGCTGCTTTCTATGCCTTATCCTCCGATTTTTTTAAAAGAACCTTTTTGTTTACTTTTAATTGGGGATGTTAACACAAGTTTTTCCTTACTAGTAAATTCTTCATAGAGTTGCGTACTTTGGGTGATGACTCTAGAATTTCCTACATCCTCCGCATGTTTAAAATGAGTATCCAGGGCCTTTTGCATTTTAATGGCTACATCAGTGTCAGGGATATCATTTATTTTAAACTGTTTTTCGAGTGAGATTGCAAAGATTTCCGCTTTTTCTTCATCGGTTCTAACTACCGTCCCATCTGCTTTCTGGAGGGGTGGGAGTAATCTGATATTTTTATTTTGCAAACTTGAAGTAAGGTTCCACAGGGTCATATTATTTTTTTTATCCGAATTTTCGGAGTAATCAATATGTGCTTCTTCTAATAATTGCCCCCATAAACCGTTTTCAAAGTTTCTGATATCTCTTTTGATTTGCCTGTTAAGGGTGCAATAAAGGTCATTAAACGTTTAATTTCTGGTTCTTTGCCATTTACTGCGGTACCTATTTTTCTCCTTAATAAGATCAAAAATTTCTTTGGGTAAAAAGTACGGATTTCTTTTTTCTTTGGCAGGAGTTTGACAATCTTCCATAACCTTTTAATGCCAAGGTTAAAGGTATCAATAGCATTGTCAATTTCTTCTATGCTATTGCAATCTCCGATTTCTGGAGGTGGTACTAGTTTAATTTTTTCTTTAAATTGCTTTAGGTTCGTAACCATTTTGGGTGCTACCATTACAGTTTTGTCAGTAAAAAGCTGCAGATGAACGGGGTTATGATCAGAGGAGAGTGCTGCTGCAGTATAGATTTCATAATAATGTCTATTATTTTTGAATAGCGCAAAATCTAGCACATTATTAGTTCCTCTTAACGCCGTTCTGGTGGGTTCGGAGGGTGCCCCCAGATCAATATTTTTATTTAAGAGATATCTGAAAATATTGTTCCCACTTTTATTAGCTCTGGGACAGCACAAATAGCGGTGTTTGCTATTAAAATACCCCGTACCATTAGATAGTATACCAAATTTGGTGGTTCTAAATCGAAAACTGTAGATTTTGCGAATTTTTTTATGAGGGGGGCCCTTACCCCCCCCCCCCCCGACTGCAACTCATTCCAAAAATCGTCTAGCGTCTAAGTTAGAGTACCATGAGATAGTATACCAGATCTGGTGGTTCTGAATTGAAAACTGTAGTTTTCAAGAAAATTTTATATGTGGGGGGCTCTGACCCCCCGGACCCTGACCCGTTTCAAAAGCGGTCTACCGTCTAAGTTAGAATACCATGAGATAGTATAGCAAATTTGGTGGTTCTAAATTGAAAACTGTAGGTTTACGGAAATTGTGCTCCGTGAGTTTTGTTTGAATATCAAGTATTTCGGCTACTAAGATTACTGACTTTGTGCTTACCTCCACTACAAAGGTTTGGTGATTCGTTTCGGACATCTCCCGAAGTGGTGAGTGCCTTTTTTCGTTTCTTATCGTCGTGCTTACCGAGCTGGTAGAAGCCTAGTTATCTCGGCGCCATTAAACATGGCGTCATCCGGTGGTGTTGTCAGCTCTGACATCACTTCCGGTGATCACGGCACTTTGCACAGCGGTGACGTTGTCACGTTGCCCTCCGGGTGACGTCAACCGTTGGCGGCGTATCGTTTTCCTCCCCTGACGTCACTATTATAGCTCTTGCCCCAGCTGCTTCTCATATAGTGACAGATGATGTCATGGACACTATGGATGACGGTGCTCCTCTGCCTTCAACCTCCAGTTCTACTGCTCCTCGCTCCTATTCTTCAGCGGTAACTTCCCAAAGGCTTCAGCCCAAGTCTAATTCCATGCGAGCGGATGCCGCAGCTTTAAAACCTCATGTCCGTCGCTCTGGTAATGAGGTTGTGCTCGAAATTCCAGTGGATTCTCCAGCAGGTACTTCTTTCACCACGGCTACTGAGTTGGGTGTGTGCTTTGATGCGCTATCGGACACACCACTCAAAATGTACTCTACTGACCTGAACAAAAGTTCTCTCCGTCAGCGATACGTCATATGTCGCGCAGAGGGCCGAATGTCATTGTTTACTTCTTTCATGCAGCAGATGGCATACAGACTGGGCTGGTTGTTGGTGATCACCAATTATTTCCTGAGCCTATCGCCCAAAGACCAGTAACGGCCTCGATGTACCCAGTACATCCTGAAGTCACAGATGCTATGCTTTGTACTTTCCTAATGCAATCCGGTCGTGTTGAGGGTAACATTACCACACACACCGCTGCTCCAAAGGACGAGGATGATCGTTCGATCGAAAGTGCCCGACGAGTTGCACGAGTTGTATTCTCTTCGGATGATCATATCAAGACTTTTCCTAGTCTCTTCACTGTAAAATGCGGAGACCAGATCCGACGAATCGACGTTTTAACCTCGTTTCATTGTCAGACTTGTAAGGCGTTTGGCCATCAACGAAGTGAGTGCTTCCGCCGGCCTGCTGTACCTCAGTCTTCGGGACCAAAAGTCACTCGTGACAGCCCTGTGTTGTCCACCCCTACCGCTTCTAAGGAGGTGTCTTCAGAACTTCATCAACCCGCTCTACCATCGGGCCTTCCTCCACGGGGTCCTGTCCCACAATTGTTGACAGTGGACTTTCCTCATCTGGTGCCGACTGCTCCGCCCACGTTCCTTGCAGCTCCAGCTGACCTGACGGCTGACCTTCATCCTCCGTCGGATGCAGACACTCCAAGTACAGTTACTGACATGGACTGCCCTATTGCTAGTGACTCCTGGCGGTGACTCTGACCCTACGACTGCCAGCAAACCTGCTCGACGGGAGTCCTGGAGTGCTCCGCAGAGTTCGCTGCCTCCTCGCACTGGTGCTGCAAGAGGTCGTTCTGTTGACTCATCTTCCCGCTCCTCCTCTAGACGACGTACTTCGCCACGAACAAGACGACATCCTGCTGTGATTCCAGGTTCTTAGACTTCACCCCAGTGCTTTCAATGGATTCTTTTCTCCGATACCTAGCTGAAGCGAAGGCGGATATACCGGTAGGTCCGCTTTCTCTTCATAAAATATATGAAGTATTGTGCTCTCATAAACATCCTAGATTCTTTAATCAGTTTGTTGCACGTCATATGCTTGATCTTCCTACTGTTCTAACCCAAGTTTCTAGTGTGACATCTGTGTTTCGAAATCTTGTGCTTTCCTATCCCGATTTCAAATTTAGTGTTGACAGAATGAAGAAGCAAACGAAGAAAATAACAGATTCCAGCGCACGTGCGTGTCGACCTGGGAAGGACCTACCGATTCAAGGTGGTCACACTTAACTGCAGAGGGTTCTCTGCTTCTCCTAGAAATGCCCTAGTGTATGAGGACTTGGCGCCTCTACACACAGATCTTCTCTTGCTCCAAGAGACCAATTGCTCTGCTACCACTTTATTCTCTCGTTGGCGGGCTTGGCCCTACGATTTTTACCATGCTTTTCGAGTTGGACGGAATGGTGGCCTTGCACTTGGGATCCATCACCGCCTACTCCCTCTGCTTTCGTCGCCAGTGGTTCGTGCATTACAAGCGGACAACCTCCAGGTCTTTGTCTTTTGCATTGAAAACGTGACCTATCATGTTTTTAACATTTATGTCCCCTGTGATGAGCGTCTGTTACCTTATCTTCTCTCCACACTCCGTACAGAGCTGTCATGCATCCCACCGTCTGAATATATTCTCATCGGCGGAGATTTCAATTGCACGTTGTTGCCGGCCCTTGACCGCAATTCAACCGTTGGCGAATACCGCAGGCAACGTGTATTACAGATTTTTCAGCTAGTTGATGATTTTCAATTGGTTGAGGCGTTCCGGCATCTACACCCGTCGGAAATCTCTTTTACCTGGCGCTCTTCAATTTATGGCAGCACTACGGCAGCACGGCTGGATAAATTTTATGTTTCGGCTGCTCTTCTCCCCCCGATCGCAGCTGCTGCCCATCATCCTTCCGCCGCTTCAGACCACAGTATTGTCAGTCTGTAGGTGTGTGTTTCTCCTTCACCTTCAAGGACTCAACAAGTATGGACTTTTCCGGACTCGCTCCTGGATGATCAACAATTTTATGATGCTGTGCGTGAGTTCCTCCGAAGTTGTCAGCCCCTTCTTGATACTACGTCAGACGCAATGCAACTGTGGCTCAGTGTCAAACATGATTTGGTCCTATTTGTACGGCGCTACTCCCATGCCTCTCAGAATGAGAGCGATATGGGAATTGCGAATCTACGTGCTCTACTATCGATGCTCTCTCTTGATGATACACAATACCCCGGCTATCTGGCAGATCTCCACGCTTTGCTTCTTCCCCGTGCATCCGATGCAGCCTGCAGGATGCATTTCTTGCATATCTCCCCTACAGCTGATTATCACGATTACTTAACCGCCTTGGAATCTCAACATCGTTCTGCTACATCTTTGGGTGGTCTTCGCCTCCAGGATGGTTCCATCACTTCGAACCCATCGAAGCTATGCACTTTCACCATAAAGTATTTCACCGCCAAGTACAGTGCGGTAATGCAGTCTTCATCCTCATTAGTTTCTCCTCTTCTCTCCTGTTTTCTTCAGGTCCGCTCTGCTTTATCTACTTCTTTAGTCTCCCCTTTCTCTCTTCGCGAACTCCGCGAGGCGTTCGCTACTCTCAATCCTTATGCCGCTCCTGGACCTGACGGCCTTCCTCTGTCCTTTTATCGTGCTTTTCTACCGTGCCTTCTGCCTTTTCCGTTTGCGTGTTTCTCGTCTGCTTTTTCCTCTCCTGCGTTACCGCCCGACTTTACTTTGGCACACATCATCCTTCTTCCTAAGAAGAATGACCTCTTGGATCTTGGAAACTTGCACCCTATACCATCCTAAACATTGACTATAAGTTCTATACAAAACTCTTATCCCGTCGCCCAAATTCTGTTCTTTCTTTCGTTATTTCTCCCGACCAGATATACACCGTGCCTGGTCGGACTATTTCCACTAACGTTTCTCTTCTCCTTCATCTTCACTTCCTCGCTTGCTCTTTTTCTGAACCTCTTGCCTTTCTCAATCTAGATCAAAAGTCCGCTTTTGATAACGTTTCTCACTTTTATCTCTCTGCTGTCCTTTCACAATTTGGCTTTCCTCCTGCCTTTTCTTCCGCTCTCTTGGCCCTTTATCAGGGCGCCAGTTTCCATGTTCGAGCGGCCACTTTTCTGAGCGCTCCAATTCCGTTTAAGCGAGGCATCCGGCAGGGATGTCCGTTCTATGGCCAGCTATTCGCTCTCGATTTCAAGCCTTTTCTGTTATCAGCCCGAAGATCACTCCTGGCTGTCCTACCGCCGATAGTGGCTAGTACTCGTCATCACCGGATAATTTTCACCGCCTATGCTGATGATGTGACCTTTTGCGTCCGGGAATCTCAATTTGATCGCCTGTATTCTGTATATCAACAGTATGTTGCAATATCTGGAGCTGCGCTGAATGCCACTAAAAGTACTGGCTTATGGTGTGGGGCATGGGCTGCCCGCACCGATTCTTCTTGGGGTGCGCAGTGGACTGCCACTACGCAGAAGATCCTCGGTGCGTATGTCGGATTGCCCTTGGCTTCTGCATCCGCCACCTGGACTGCTCTTCTTCCCCGGTCGGATACAACGGGCTGCTGCCTACTGGAGTAAGTCCCGCCCTTTCACATCGTTCCGTCAACGAGCAGCCGTTGTTCGTCGACAACTTATCTCCCTTTGCGAATACTCTTGGATGTCGACGGTTGTGCCCGTGTCACAAATGATGACCATTACTCGCCTCTCAACTTCCGTCATCTGGTCTTCACATCACTGGGTTAAACCTGCCACGCTTCATCTACCAGCCTCATTAGGTGGCATCCAGCTTCCTGATCCAGCTGTCCTTTATAAAACACATCGCATTATTCATTTCGTTCGCTTCCTCTTCTCCGTTCATTTCCTTCTTCAACTCTTGATCTCTTAGATGAACCTCTCTTCTTCTCTTCTCTAATTCCCCCCCCCCAACCTCCCTTACTTTTACTTTCCTATTTATATCCGCTCTGATGTGATAACTGTCCGTTCTCTCGTAACTTCTGATCTAACCTGGAGACCTCTTTCTTCCCTGTTTCTATATCCAACCATTACTCTTGCTAACGAATATCTTCTCCTTCGCACAGCGCTATGGAGCCTCTTCCCACTCCTACCTTCCCCTGATGGTCTCTTCTCGGCCCCCTCCGCTCCTCTTTCTCTACCGTTCTTTCTCCTCATTCGTAGTTCCCCGGTTCTAGTTACTTCTATCTCCTCCTTTTCTCTTTATTAGCTTCTTCTTTCATCTCCCGCCCTTCCACTTTCTGTTCATTCCGCTTCTCCTTCTCTTCTCCCCGCCATCTGGACAGCTTCTACCTCTCCCCTTTCCTCCCCTCTTGAACTCAATGTCCATTGGCAATTTCTTCACCTTCGTCTACCCGCCACATCAGTACTATTTTGCATGACCCTTCTCACCTCTCCACAGTGGTCCTTTTGCCTTGAAGTCAGCGACGTCCAACCTCAATACCTATTCTGCCCCGTACTCCTGCCAGTCCTAAACACAGCATTTCGTCTTGCTGATCGAATTTGTGCTCGATCGTTACCATTTCTTGCACATGCTTGGCTACTCCAAACTAAGCATCCACCTACTCACTTGCCTCCTGTGTGCCGTTACATTTTTCTTCTTGTGAAGTTCACTGTATATGCTTTCCATCTTCAACAACGCCTCCCTGCTCTTACTGCACCTCCTCAGGAGGCATTCGGAGACGCTTCCTAGCACGGTTATCCACTTGTCTCCAAATGGAGAACTCGCGTGCTGCCCCAACAAACACCGATAACGTTTTTCAATCCACCTCGGCCGAATCGGCTGGGTGGTTCCATATCCACAATTTGCTGCTACATCTCAACTTATAGGTACGATTTTTGTTGTCGCCCACGTTCACTGTCACAACTCATGATTTTAAGTATTAAGTTTGGTGGTATGTGGCTCCTAGGTGGTGTCTCTTTTTCACCTACATGGTTCGCTATTGTGATTATTCTGTTTAATGTGCTATTGGAGATAGCTCACCATGTTTCCCATGTTCTCTTCGACAATGTTGTATTTTATTATGTTGTATATAATTCTTTCGTCTGCACAGTTTACTGCACACGCAATGTCCCCTTAATTATGTTTAATATATTTTGGAATTTTTTTTGTCCCTGTGTGTATAATTTAATGTAAGAAGATGCCCTTCTGAGTATATTTAGCAATTCTCCCCTTGTCACTGAATACTTCTGTACATATGATGTAAATTTTTAATGTAGCATCACTGTTACATTTCTGTTTCATGAGAAGCTGCTCTTCTGGGTATGTTTAGCGGATTTCTTCCTTGTCATTGTTCTGTACATATGATGTGACACGCATGCATTGCATTACTGTTTGATTTCTGTTTTTGTTTTTTTGTAAAGTTGCCCTCCTGGGTCCGTTTAGCGTATTTCTCTCTTGTCACTGCATGATTCTGTACATATGATAAGTATTTGTGCTTAATTGTTTCTACCATTACTGTCATATTTCTAAATACTGTTGCACCTGTTAGTTCTTTCTCACCCATGGTCTTTTATGTGAATTAGTACCTTGTGCATATTTAATGTTGAGTATGGTAGTAATGCTTGATTGGAATTTGTGAATAGTATAGAATCATGTCTTTTCTTGTCTACAATACTGTATGTAGTATACATTTTCATTTGCATCGCTCGTGCTTTATTGTCTGCCTCTCCTTCGCCCTACGTGGCGAAATAATTTTGTGATTTTAACAATATTTTGTTTTACGTTTCACTGGGACCTTCCAGTTGATGTATATAATACTGTATTTATTGGCAGAATTCTACTGCCATGTACATAGAAATTCTATTTTTACTGAAGAATAAAGACAATTTTGAAATGTAGATTTTACGAATTTTTTTATGTGGTTGTGCTCTGACCCCCGGGCCTTGACCCGTTCCAAAAATGGTCTACCGTCTAAGTTAGAGTACCATGAGATAGTATACCAAATCTGGTGGTTCTAAATTAAAAACTGTAGATTTTACGAATTTTTTTATTAGGGGGGGGGGTTCCAACCCCTTCCAAAAACCGTCTAGCGTCTACGTTAGAGTACCATGAGATAGTATACCAGATTTGGTGGTTCTGAATTGAAAACTGTAGATTTTACGAAAATGTTGTATATGGGAGGCTCTGACCAACAGGGCTCTGACCAACCGGGCCCTGACCCGTTCCAAAACCCGTCTATCGTCTAATATTTTTAGTGCCAAAGAAAAAGCGTAATATTTCTATCCTGTCTGAGTGTCCAAACCTTATAAATTTGATCACGCCGAAAGACGTTCGAAATCGTACGTTTTCCTGCATTCGTTTTGTATGTAACCAAAATCTGTAAACGCGACGAATTGACGTAGTCGACGAATTTGTCCGCGACGAATTGTCGCAGTCGACGAATTGTCGCAGTCGACGAATTGACGCGCGACGAATTGACGTATAACCCCATTAAACACAACATGAAGCATAGAAATTGCGAGCTAATCTTTTACCTTGAACACTTGTCTGCGCTCTTAGAAACTTGGGGGAGGGTGAATTCACTCCACCCTCCTGAAAATTCGTAGTCGTGTACAGAATCATTATATAAAGCAAGATTCAAGCTTTACGTCCATTTTAACATTTTGAGGGAAAGCCCCCTCGCAAAGCTCACGGACTTCGCGGACACTTCAAGGGGAATTTCCTGGATACAGTGACAGACTCCAGCGGCACAGAATATAATATTACGGAAGTTCGGGGTAGAGAAAAACCAAGTGTACCTCAGATCCTCGGCAATTTATTTCTTCAAATTTAAGTACAATTCTCGCTTGGCTTACATGGAACGTTTTCGCGAAATTCGTTTGGAGTTCCCAATTCAGTTCTCAATATAGGCCCAGAAACGGCAATCTTTATAGACCTCCTCCCCCCTTTGAACTTTTGTAGCCAAGTTGCTGAAAGATGTGTGGCAGGGTTGCCGGTAAATTGCCACACCGGAGCACTGCCACACATCAGTGTTCCTGTGTGGCAGTTTACAGTGAACCATTTGTTCTGGGGGTATTTTTTCCGCTTTTCAGTTTTTAGGGGTATTTTCTCCTGTGGTATTTTTACCTACATCCGTTTAAACTACCCGTGCGTTAGAACAGCAGCTTTCCTTCCCTCCTTTCCCTGAACAACGGCGGGAACCACGGTATTCTCTTTTCAGATTGCTGACCTAGGGCTACATAGCGGACCCGGCTGGATAACCCCTCATTTCAAACCATTTGGGTTGGCTGCGAAATTTTTTAAGTGGGTGTCCTTTGATAAGAGGTAAAAAAGCACGTCTCTCCAAGGTCAGGGTGTCTGCAGTTTATTAGGGCAATTAAACCAAAGTGGTTTACATCACTTAAAATTTCGCCATCACCACGCAGACAATAATATCGTTTTCCCTAAGAATAAGTTCTTTTCTTTTTTTAGTGTTTGTTTGGAATAACGAATTACTGATATTGATAAAATTTATTTTCTAATTTGTATTCATTGTGGCAATAATAAGCGTAAATTCAGCGTTTTGACGGAGTATATTTTTATTAGTACCGTTTTCTCTGTATCGTGATTTAATTGAACAGTTCTTATCTCAGAATTAAAACTTATTTATCTCATCCCCCCCCCCTCCACTGCTTCCAGTTTTGTGTTCATGCAGATAGTTGAGTTCACATTGAACTGTCTCTTTATCAAAGCTCAATGCATTGAGTAACGTTTCCTACTTTTGATCCCCATGTACACAAACAGATTAAAATCTAAGGTAAAGACCACTGCATTTAATGAAGACCGCAGTCCCACACTAGGCGCGACCCGAGATGAGTGGGCTTCAGCCCACCAAACTTGTCTTTAAGCACACCCTCTAGCTCCCCCCACCCCCAATATTTCAGCTGTTACATATTGTAACGTATACTCTAGATTCAGTTTCTTTTTTATTTTACTATCTCTTGTTATTTTATTTTCCTATGCAAATTATCTTCTCACTTAACGAGATGTTGTTTCTCCCGCTGAATTATATGTGGCAACGAGTGTAAGTCATGACGTGGTGGTATGCAGTATATATAGGCGCGCTCAAGTATACCAAGGAGCTTCGTTTTATATGTGATAGGTTCTTCTTAATTATTGTTATGCGATTCTATGATAGTACGAAAGTTCGGTCTAACAGTAGTCGTGTTATTTTGAAGTGTGTATTTGAGTAATACCAGGAGCTCCCCAATAAAAGGTTAAAAGTGAGTACGTTTTCTTAGTTCATTTTATTGTCAGACCTCTGTCTGGCCGTTAAGTCTATTTCATTGAGTGTTTACGTTAAGTTCAGGGGATATTGTGTTTACCGCTCTAATAAGGAGCCTTCAAGGTACTAATGTACTAAAACCGAAGTTATATTACTGATATTCAAGATAATGAGGAACGCTGAGTAAAAATAATTCCATATTCTTGAAATTTATTGCACGTGAGTGTCTTACCTAAACAAACTCTAGCACTTTCAAGATTAAGCACACTTTAGCTACGTCAAGTAACCTTTCAATAACCCTAACGTGACTTAACGTAAGCTTTCCTGCACTACACGTCCAGGCGGAGTATTTTATTCATTATAATTGGCGCCCGAACATTTCTTGAACACGAGGTATTGACTCTTATTGACTATGTCTTCATTACCTGAGAAACCTTCACTATTTCAAATTGAATCAAGTTTCGGTGGACGTGGGGTTATTTTCGACAATTTGCAGGAAGCCTGTGGGTCTAACTTTGATGTCAATGATTTGCAAGTACCCAGGCATTCCTCACAATATCGTCATTCACCAGTTTCATATCACTCTGAGTCGCGGGTCGTACCTGAGGTATCTCAATCCTCTCACAGAGGCAAAATGCTTGCACATTTCGTGCCGCATGAGGGAGCAATTACTTTCAATGGTTTGGAGGGGTCCTTGAAATTTCTCGAGGATTTGGAGGATCCTTTCGACTTATACAATATTCCTCAAGATTTCAAAGTGCAAATAGCAGGCACTTACTTGAAAGATGCCGCTAAGACCTGGTATCGGCTGTGGAGAGTATCGAACCCGGATTCTCGTTATAAGAATTTCAGAGCGGAATTTTTAGAAGTCTTTCCTTTCGGCCTCAGTCGAGCTGGCCTTGCACAACAACTTTTTTCTCGTAAGCAAGGACCCAACGATAGCCCTGTTGCGTTTGCTTTAGAAACAACACGCTTGTATAAATTATGGGATCCACATGCCAGTCATGTCGACATGTTGGACACCCTATTGCAACAGCTCGATCCATTTCTACAGGATTTTATTGAGGTCCGACACCCTGCTACAATACATGAATGCCTTCGCCTCATACAAACGTATGAGGAGCGACACGGCAAACATGGACCAACTAAACATGCTCGGGAACCCCGGGAGGCTTATCACGAAAATCCTCAGCAGCATAATAGGCCTAATGACTTTCAACAAGAGCGTACACAGGTGCAAGTCCTAGCATCATACGTACCACCGCATAGAAGAGTGGTACACCAACCGCTAGTTTCTAAACAATTTTCTGGGTACAGTACAAATGCACAGTATGCTCGACCCCGTTCCAATCCGCAGAATTCGGAACATTTTTATGCTAAGGGCAATAATGATTTTTCTGCCCGTGCTGAGGGAAGAAATAATAGAAATGGAAATTTCAACAGAAATGCGGAGTTCCCGCAGCAGTTTTCACGAAGTTTTTCTAAGCGTGAAAACTTTACCGATACCCGGCAGGGCCGAGGTTTCAGACAGCATGAAAATACAACCAGGAATCCTTTAAACTTCCAAAGGAAGTAGACCAAGGGTCCGCGCTGCTTCCTGATACCAAGAATTCTGACCCTAAAATAGTATTATTGACTGTCCAAACTCCTCAGTTGCCTGATGTGTTATTGACAATTGAAGATATTATTATCGAGACAAAGTTCGACACTGGTTCTAAAATATCAGCCCTAAATACGAAGTTTTGCACTGAAAGTTTTCCTGCAATACACGTCCAGCCTGCGACGCAGTATTTGCGAGGTGCAAATAACGAAATATTCAGTATCACAGAAACTGTCACATTATCTCTAGGGCTGGGAAAGGCTCGTTTTACGCATTGTTTCCTGCTCATAGACGACCTACCTGTTAAATGTATAATATGCATAGATTTTATCAATACTTTTAAAGTTACCATGAATTTCGACCAACATGTTATTTCCTTTCCGGAACCTGTCGCAGTGATTCCTAAAGATCCTATAGACATAACGAATTTGTTACTGAGTAAACAACTGAATGAGAGGCAACGAAACCAGCTTTCTCAACTTTTGAATGAAAGACCTGGTTTATTTTCCGACCAACCTGGTTTCACACAAGTGGTTTATCACGTCATTGACACTGATGGTTCGAAACCGATAGCGACGAAACCTTACCTTTGTGCTCCCCATAAAAAAATGACATGCAACGTCAAATTTCAGAGATGATTAAACAGGGCATAATAAGGTAATCAACACGCGCCTGGGCCGCACCTGCTTTTCTTGTTCCAAAGAAACAACCCAACGAATTTCGTTTTGTGACAGATTTCCGCAAGCTAAACCAAGTCACGAAAGCGATAAATTATCCACTACCTGTCATGTCGCATATTTTGCATGACCTATCGTCAACTAAATGGATGTCAACCTTGGATTTGGCGAGTGGATATTGGCAGGTTGCGGTACATCCAGACTCCGTAGATAAAACAGGCTTTGTGACTCCTTTTGGGGCTTATGAATACCTGCGTATGCCCTTTGGACTAGCCTCTGCACCTGCTACTTTCCAAAAGCTTATGGATACGGTTCTCAGACCTGTTCTAGGTCCCCATGTGAATGTATATTTGGATGACATTATTATTACACCCGAGACTTTTGACGAGCAGCTTTCTCTGCTCAAACAGGTGTTCCAACTCATATACAATGCTGGCTTGACGTTAAAACCTAGTAAATGCCAGATAGCGAGGGACGAGATTGTATATCTGGGGTTGAAAATCACTCCCCACGGCTTATTTACGGATGATGAAAAAATCAGGCCTATAGTTGACTTTCCACGGCCAAAAACAGCCAAAGAACTATCACGCTTTCTGGGAATGGCCGGATGGTATCAGCAGTTCGTCCCCGCTTATGCTACAATCTGTGAGCCACTGTATGCTTTGAAACGTAAATACAAGAAGTTTGTTTGGACACCTGAGGCTAACGCAGCGTTTGATGCACTAAAATCTGCGTTGACTCAGCCTCCTGTATTAGCTTTCCCAGATCATGCTAAGGAATTTGATATTTACACTGACGCATCCGGAGTTGGTCTTGGTTGCGTTTTGTCACAAGATGGGCATCCAATAGCTTTTGTGTCCCGTACTTTAGCCAAAGCTGAACGCAATTATTTAGCTACGGAACGCGAATGTCTTGCTGTAGTGTATGCTCTTGAAAAATGTCAATGTTATCTCAACGAATTGACAGTTAATATAATTACGGATCATTCTGCCCTTCAGTATTTCAATTCTGCTAAGCACCTCTCTAAAAGACTTATGAAGTGGGCTCTTAAGTTACAAGAGAGCAATATCAAAATTTCGTACCAGCCAGGTTATAAGAATCAATTACGGGATGCATTATCTCGCGTCCCAATTAGTGGGGTTCCTACAGAAACTACTCCTGGATGTCAGGCTTTACTTTTAATAGCTGATATAACATCCAGAGAGCAGATAATGGCAGAATTAGTAAATGACCCAGATTTTGGGGAAATCTATAATTTTTTGTTTGCGGGTTCACCACAACAAAGGGACCCTTCTCTGGCTGGGAGGTCACAGCATTTTGAAGTCATAGAGGGTCTTCTTTACTATACGAAATCTAGGACTACTAGGACAGAGTTTCGCCCATGTATTCCGCGAACCTTTAGAATGACCCTTTTAAACGAATTTCATGACAAACCTCTTGCAGGCCATTTAGGTATTCGCAAAACCCGTTGTAAATTGCGGGATGTTGCCTATTGGCCTGGCATGTACCAAAGTGTGCTCGCATACGTTCAATCATGTCACTTGTGTCAGATTTATAATTACCGTAATGTAAGACCGGCCGGTCACTTGAAATCTAGTTCAAGTTCTCATGTTTTTGACATTATTTCAATAGATTTATTGGGACCTTATCCAGTATCTGTTAAAAACAAAGCTCGTTACGTTTTAGTATTAACCGATAGTTTCTCTAAATGGGTCGAGGTCTTTCCCATTAAAGCCGCTACGGCGGAAGTTATTTGTAATGTATTAATTAATGAAGTATTCTCTAGATATAGTGCACCTAATCAAGTAGTTTCGGATAATGGTCCCCAATTTATTTCTGACATTTTTGAAAGAATGTGTGCGAGACTACACATAAAGCATAAATTCATTTCCCCATATCATCCCCAGAGTAATCCCGCGGAACGAGTAAACCGCACGCTAGTCAAAATGATCGCTACATTTGTCATGGATCATCACGAGCGGTGGGACGACGAACATCTTGAGCTTTTTTCGTTCGCCCTCCGCTCGTCTGTTCACGAATCTACTAAGTTTACTCCCGCAGAACTTTTTTTGGGTCGAAAAATTAAGACCCCTTTTGAAAATTTAACCAGGAAAATTTTCAAAAGGGACCAACTCCGCAATCAGTACGAATCATGGCAGAGAAAGCTCGTGTTGCAATGATAGGAGCACAAGCGGCTCAAGCAAGATACTATAATACTAGGCGTAGGGAACCAGATCTTGTCGTTGGAGATCTAACTCTCTTGGAGACACACTTCCAGTCTTCTGTTTCTCATACTTTAGTAAAGAAATTTGCACCCAGCTACGAAGGTCCATATCGGGTGGCAAATGTGTATGAAAATAACATTATCCTTGAAAAACCTGACAATCAATTTCAATACGTACACGTTGCTCAGTGTCGCAAGTATCATGAACGAAATATAGATTTTATAATCAGCCCTACTCAACCTTCTGTTCCACAGACTCAAGAGTCTATATCACACGATCAACCTCCAGAAATTTTGGACGAACCGACAATCCTTTTTGAAGAATCTCCAGTGATTTTTTCTTCACATTCCCCTCCACAAGACTGGCTTCCAAGAACGCAACCTGATTCTACCATAAGACGAAGGCTCGAATCAAGTTCTTCAAATTCTAGTATCATTCCCTTCCCTCCAACCATTGCCAAGACTATTGCTGCACCATTCCTTAATAACTCTGCACCAACACAAGCTCCTACTTTCTTGAATACCTCGTCAGAGAGTATTCCAATAGGCAGAAATAAACATCGCCCTGCACGACCACTAACTTACAGCAGCGACTCAGAGTCATCACATATTCCTGATTTACCAGATATAGACAATAGTTTGACGATTCCTAAACGTCAGACACATATTACAAACCGTCCAGCAACACCAAAAACTGGTCGAAAACGCAACTTGTCTCCCCAATCTGCTTCGCCGCAACAGCGACGAAGGCAGAGATCCTTGCATTCGCCCGGGTTTCGCCCCTGGAACTTACGCTCAGGGCAAACAGGGCCGATGCCTACTTCTACTGTCATGACAAACAGTAGAAAGAGAAAACAAGCGATGTGGCCGGAGCCACGTCCCTTCAAAAGAATGCTGGAAGGACAACACGGACCCCAGCACAAAGGGACAACATATCGAAAGCCTGGGGGAGCCCGCTCCTGTCAGACGCAGGGAATTCCTGACCGACAGACTTCAGCCGTTCCTGACCGACAGACTTCAGCCGTTCCTGACCGACAGACTTCAGCCGTTCCTGACCGACAAACTTCAGTCGTTCCTGACCGACAGACTTCAGCCGTTCCTGACCGACAGACTTCAGCCGTTCCTGACCGACAGACTTCAGCCGTTCCTGACCGTTCCTGTCAGACGCGGGGAATTCCTGACCGACAGACTTCAGCCGTTCCTCACCGTTCCTGTCAGACGCAGGGAATTCCTGACCGACAGACTTCAGCCGTTCCTCACCGTTCCTGTCAGACGCAGGAAATTCCTGACCGACAGACTTCAGAATTTCTTGACAGACAGACTTCAGAATTTCTTGACCGACAGACTACAGATGTTCCAGATCCATTCAAGTAGCAGAAAAGATCGGCGCCACCAGAATTTACCAGTCCGATTAGGCCTGGAAAAAGATATCGTACTAGGGTTTTTTATGCGTCCTCGAGATAAGTAAGTTCTCGTGGACATTTTATTTTCTCATTATGTTGTTTTTCCTGCACGACCAGTTGGCGTGACAAATTTTTTTTTTTTTTTCGTGTGGGCCTACGCATTCTTCTTGTGTATATATGTAGTTTTTATATATATATATATTCTATGTCCGTCTACTAATCCGAATTTGTTTTCATATATATATGTGTGTTAGGGGTAAAATAGTGAAAATTGTTACTGTTAGGCACAGCTACAGGCAATCTTCGCTGCTGATACAGTTTGTTTGTAATCAACGATAAATATGTATAGAGTTAAAAATATGAGGAAGTAAAATGAAATCAAAAAAGTGATTCCTGCTAGGCAGAATAAAAATAAGGTATGCCGATGCAGGTTTGTTCTGTACACGTATAAAAAATGTTTCCTGCTTCACAGACGACAATAGCTGCGGACACAGGTTTACTGAATTTGTTATGCCAAGCTTGAAGTTGTAAATATCGCTGCCACAAAAAAAAAAAAAAAAAAAAAAAGGAGTAGGACGATAAACGTCAGTCAGCGAAATGTAAGACTACACTGAAAATTTGATAGGTTTTTCAAAAAAAAAAAAAAAATAAAATAAGGGGGAGATGATGTAACGTATACTCTAGATTCAGTTTCTTTTTTATTTTACTATCTCTTGTTATTTTATTTTCCTATGCAAATTATCTTCTCACTTAACGAGATGTTGTTTCTCCCGCTGAATTATATGTGGCAACGAGTGTAAGTCATGACGTGGTGGTATGCAGTATATATAGGCGCGCTCAAGTATACCAAGGAGCTTCGTTTTATATGTGATAGGTTCTTCCTAATTATTGTTATGCGATTCTACGATAGTACGAAAGTTCGGTCTAACAGTAGTTGTGTTATTTTGGAGTGTGTATTTGAGTAATACCAGGAGCTCCCCAATAAAAGGTTAAAAGTGAGTACGTTTTCTTAGTTCATTTTATTGTCAGACCTCTGTCTGGCCGTTAAGTCTATTTCATTGAGTGTTTACGTTAAGTTCAGGGGATATTGTGTTTACCGCTCTAATAAGGAGCCTTCAAGGTACTAATGTACTAAAACCGAAGTTATATTACTGATATTCAAGATAATGAGGAACGCTGAGTAAAAATAATTCCATATTCTTGGAATTTATTGCACGTGAGTGTCTTACCTAAACAAACTCTAGCACTTTGAAGATTAAGCACACTTTAGCTACGTCAAGTAACCTTTCAATAACTCTAACGTGACTTAACGTAAGCTTTCCTGCACTACACGTCCAGGCGGAGTATTTTATTCATTATAATATGGTTGGTTCAACTGTCGAAGATTTTAGGAAACTTGGATAAACGTAGCTGAATTTTTCGAATTCACAGAAATTTTGTTTTATAAAATGGATTTTTTGTTAAATTTTGTGTTTGTGTTTCTGGGAAATAGAAAAGAAAGAAAGAAACAAAGAAAAAAACGTGAAAGAAACAAAGAAAAAAACGTAAAAGAAAAAAAATGAAAAGAAAGAAAAGAAGAAAGAAAGAAAGAAAAAATGGAAAAGAAAAGAAAATGAAACGAAAGAAAAGAAGAAAGAAAGAAAGAAAAAAACGACGTAAGTAAGCTAAAATTGCGAAAAAATAGTAACTTGCCATAGGGATTCGTATGCATGGTTCCTTACTAAATACATTGAATAAATACTACGTACAGTATGCACCTGAAAACTTTTTTGACTAGGGATAACATTATCAGCGTCGGGTAAAATCCGCATGAACGGAATTTTCGGACTGGATTCCAAGGGACAGAAGAAGGCTCAGAAGAAAACCACATGGGAGATGGATGGATGAAATTCGAAAGCATGCTGGAGTAACCTGGAGGAGACAGGCTCAAGACAGACAGTTGTGGAAGAAACTTGGAGGGACCTTCATTCAGCTGTGGATAATGGTTGACAATGATGAATAATGATATCTTTGTTGTTACTTTTAATTTAAAATATACCATAAATCTTCGTTGTTACTTTTAATTGTAAACATACTATATACTAACTGTCATTTAAACTTATTAAAACATGTGTTAAAACTGTAACTTACCCCTGAAGATTTATCAAGAACGTTCTCTTTATTAGTTTTTATTACTCATTCACGCAGACCAATTACTAAAATTATAAACAAGGTGCTTTGTATGCAATACTGGATCAATCTGTTGCTTATGTCTTATTTCATTTTGTCTTTGTACACACATTCCAAATATTAGGCTTGTGACCTAAACTCTGCCCAATTTACTACTCGTAAAGGCGAGGAAGCCTTATATAGGCACTTCCGCATTAATATTTGTATGCACTTTATTATTTATCATTTTACATATACGAAATATTTAAATCGTAAATTAAAGTTTACTGAAAAGGTATGCTGCCCAGGTTTTAAGAAACCCACGGATTTATTTCGGTTAACTAAAATTAGAGCAAACATGAAATAGGGCAAACGCAAGTATGTAGGCCTATGTCTAAAATGTTCATGCATGTATATACTGTATATATAGACTACAGAGAGACAGAGAGAGAGAGAGAGAGCGAATGCTGTTAAAATGTCCAAGAAACTGCTCCCCTCCCCAACACACACATTTGTATTATTTGAAAAGCTTGGAGGTGTAATAATCTTTTTCATTGAGCAAAGCCGTATTTCTCAAGGCAATCCAACAAAACCGTTAGCGTTCTGGAGGAATGTTTGTTTTAAAAATATGGTAGGCCTATCTTAGCCTAGTATGAATAAATTCTGCTTATACAGTAATTACTACGAGTAAAAATAAGTTTAATTCAGAGTTTAGTTATCCTCTTCATGTAATATACTTTTTATATTGTACTACATGTCATTGAACAATTTTATTTAAATGTCATCTCAAATTACAGAAATTTTAAGACTTCCTTAATACTAATGAGATTCAAAATAAATCTGGCAACAGTAATCACCCATGGCGTACATTTATGAGTCTTAAAATTATACCTGGAGTTCAAATTTCTGCATACTTATATTGCATATAATTCACGATGGAAAAGTAGTTTTCATATAAACATTCAAAATCAATCGCACGATTTGTGTGTAGCAAGAATTTCGGTCACTGTATAAAAAAATCAAATTTAAGATCACTCTTTCAGCCTAGAGCTTTTCGAAGAATGTGCGGTTATTATAGCGATCGATTCTTTGATGTGTGTTTTTAATTAAATGATTTTAAACTTGTAAACACCACCTCTTAAAGTTATTTAAATCGTGTATCTACGGTCTTTTAAGAATTATTGATCGATTCTTTTCTGGTTGGATGTGTTTTATATTTTTTGTATTTTCTTTTCCTCTCTCCTTTGCCGGAATCACGGGCTGATAACAATTAATGATTCTGTAAGTGATAAATTCGGGACATTGTGGACTTCCCGATTAAACAGCTAAGAAGTTCCTGACGTCGGATAGAGAAAAGACTACAGTGATGATGTTACGTTTCGGTGAAGTGATCTTTCGGTGAAATGAAACTTTAGGTGAAACGACCTTTCGGTGAAATGAACTTTTCGATGAAATGACCCTTCGGTGAAGTGAACTTTTCGGTGAAATGACCTTTCGGCGAAACAAACTTTTCGGTGGAGTGATTTTCGGTGAAGTGACCTTCGGTGAAATGATCTTTCGGCGAAATGAGCGATACCTGAAATTTTTGCATACTGGTTACTGCAGTGTTTCTGAGAGATGTATCGCTTTTGCGATGCGTTCACTTCCAAGCAGTGGTGTAGAAGAACCTTAACGCACCTTAGCGGCGATAAGGCACTTTTCGCGGTTTGCTATAAAGGAAGAAGGGTAAAGGAATTATTTTTTTACATTATCATGCATGAAAAAATAAGGAATACTGTATTTTATATTCAAGCATACTCGTATCTTAACCGAATACACACGGATCATGCATTAGGGAGTCTCCCAGATAAATGAGCTCTAGTGTAATGAGAATAGAAACTCCTTAGTCAAGTCGGCAGCCCTTATAAAGAAAAAACGATAACGGGTTGTAGGAAGTGGCTTCTCTTTAGGTTAAGACTGCACTGATAGGAGAAACGTTAAGCAGGAATGTAGGCAGAGTAACAAGTTTTTTATGCTTGAGAAACGCATTTCTACTTAACTCACAGGACGCTCCAACAAAAGTAATAATATAATCCCATTCTTTGATCAGATCAGATGTAGAGGATTTTAGAAAGGGAGTGTCTGACCTCGGGTCTTAAACAACCCTTAGAAATAGGAAGCAAGGGGATTTAGGCTGGAGTGCCCGATAGGAAAGTGACACGGATGCGAAGTAGAAAGGGGAGGAAGACGCCTTTATTTATTACCGGGGGACCAGTACCCTGGATCCAACGGCTTAACGTGCCCATCCGACGCACGGCGGATATTTAGTGGATCGAGCGTTCGTACCTGCTGGGATCGAACCTCAGGTCCTTTCCGTGGCAGTCATAAAGGTTGCCCACTAGGCCACCTGCGGCCCACTTATTCTTTGATTCCTTAGTGGTAATACAAAAAGGCACTCCAATGGCCAAGTTGTCAGTGAAGTTGCTCATGGTTAATCTCTCAAGCTAGGCTTAAGCTTCGGCTGAGGAATGCGCTCCTCCCTCCTGAGAACCAACTGCCCCAAATCAGGGACGCGCGACTGCCTATTGCCCAAGATGTTCACACACACACACACACACACACACACACTAGATATATCGTCTACTCTTACCCCATGATCTGAGAAAACGCGGCGTATAAGTCACATGCATTCAAAGTGACTGATTCGCATTTTTGACACTGAGTATTTGTAATAGTATAGAATGGCAGGACAGTTTTTAAGGAAAACTTAATATACTTAGCATCTGACTCTCACGCAACATTTACTTAAAATCGTCCACATTAAGCAACTTGGATTAAAATCGTCAAAAACAGTTAGTAATAAAACCTTAATAAAGATACTAAATGATAAAACAGCAAATCAAATTTTAAATTGGTTTTGACAGTTTGGAGGGTCTTCTTTCCAGGTTTGTTTTACCAAATCCGTTCATCGATATATATAATAAAAGGCATTTTTTTTTGTTATTATTGTTTCTAAGTGTATACATGGGCCGCTGACTGTTGCATAGCGAAGGTCAGATCCGTGAAAGAGCAGAAAGAGAACTTCATGACCTTTAAGTAGTTTCCCTTTTTACGGGTATCTGATGACATACTATTACAAAGACTGCCTGACTAGAAAACTCCGTATCAATCTGGAACTGCGACATTTTGTTCATTACTCGGAGAAATAAAAAGGCCAAAGCTTTCCATGTACTACGCCACATAATGTGCATAGTAAAAATCCTACAAATACGTGGCGTCAGTAAATAAATAAATACATCGCTCTTTCTACGTTCCAGAAACACATAGCAACCGAAAAATTGTTTTCAGCCGCTGCCGTTGAATTGAACCACGGAACTCTCGATATCTAGCAGAGCGCATTAACTTTACACCACGGTGGCCAACAATCCACGGTGCTATGTGTATTTTTAAGTCAGCTTCTGACATCATAAATCCGTAAGATGGGCTCAACTACTGAGACGTCTCCATCTGGCGGGCATTAACGGCACTGGCTATATATATTATAGCAGTTAAATCCAAAGGTCGAGATCCAAGGTGAAAACCCTCCAAATACGTGGCGTCAGTAAATAAATAAATACATCGCTCTTTCCACGTTCCAGAAACACATGGCAACCGAAAAATTGTTTTCAGCCGCCGCCGTGGAATTGAATCTCGGAACTCTCGATATCTAGCCGAGTGCGTTAACTTTACACCACGGTGGCCAACAATCCACGGTGCTATGAGTATTTCTAAGTCAGCTTCTGACATCATAAATTCATAAAATGGGCTCAGCTACTGAGTCGTCTCCATCTGGTGGGCATTAACGGCACTGGCTATATGTATTATAGCAGTTAAATCCAAAGGGCGAGATCAAAGGTGAAAGTCCTGCAAATACGTGGCGTGGCGTCAGTAAATAAATAAATACATCGAAGGTGAAAGTCCTGCATATATCTTTCCACGTTCCAAAAACACATAGCAACCGAATAAGTGTTTTCAGCCGCCGCCGTGGAATTGAACCACGGAACTCTCGATATCTAGCGGAGCGCGTTAACTTTACACCACGGTGGCCAACAATCCACAATGCTATGAGTATTTCTAAGTCAGCTTCTGACATCATAAATCCGTAAGATGGGCTCAGCTACTGAGACGTCTCTATCTGGTGGGAATTAACGGCACAGGGTATATATATTATAGCAGTTAAATCCAAAGGGCGAGATCCAAAGTGAAAACCCTCCAAATACGTGGCGTCAGTAAATAAATAAATACATCGCTTTTTCCACGTTCCAGAAACACATAGCAACTGAAAAATTGTTTTCAGCCGCCACCGTGGAATTGAGCCACGGAACTCTCGATATCTAGCGGAGCGCGTTAACTTTACACCACGGTGGCCAACAATCCACGGTGCTATGAGTATTTTTCAGTCAGCTTCTGGCATCATAAATCCGTAAGATGGGCTTAGCTGCTGAGACGTCTCCATCTGTTGGGCATTAACGGCACTGGCTATATATCATGTATTGTAGCAGTTGAATTAAAAGGGCGAGATCCAAGGTGAAAATCCTCCAAATACGTGGCGTCAGTACATAAATAAATACATCGCTCTCTATTTATTTATTTACTGACGCCACGTATTTGGAGCATTTTCACCTTGGATCTCACCCTTTGGATTTAACAGCTATAATATATATAGCCATTGCCGTTTATGCCCACCAGATGGAGACGTCTCAGTAGCTGAGCCCATCTTACGGATTTATGATGTCAGAAGCTGACTTAAAAATACACATAGCACCGTGGATTGTTGGCCACCGTGGTGTAAAGTTAACGCGCTCGGCTAGATATTGAGAGTTCCGTGATTCAATTCCACGGCGGCGGCTGAAAACAATTTTTCTGGTGCTATGTGTTTCTGGTACATAGTAAGTTAATATTATGGAATACTCCCCATGGAACAGTGGTCTGAGCGCTAGGTTCTGATCATTCGTCCTACCCGTAGATGGGTTTGCCTTCGAATCCCAATCGAGGCATGGATGTTGTGTTTGTCCTACAGCACTGGCTCTCATTCGTCCCTGGAACCAATGGCTCTATAGGGACGGGCGACTGTCTATAGCCCATTACGTGGATCACGGTGGGCGTTAAACCCTCAAATAAACAAAACAAAGCAAATACACTGCATAGCTGAGATATCGCACATGTACTGTGTGATTCTTGCTCTAATTGTCTAGCATGTAACTGTGGATTCAATGCTAGAGCATTGATCGGTATCATCTGCGGTGGAGAGATCAATCCGCGGAGGAAACCGAAAACGCACAGGAGATAACTTGTTGTCAGGAGCCCAGGAGTGCCCGCTACCTTACAGTACTGTTTCACCGAAATTCTTCCTATTCCGACGAACATTGGGAATTCATGTTGAGGGTAATTAAATTGGGCATACGCGAATTTCGGCAATAATTAATCTGCCCTAATTACCATTCCTAATTTACAGGTACGCAGCAATTTTTCCTTCGTCCCACATTTTAGAACAGGGCTAAAGAAAAATTGGGGTAATAAATTCTTTCATTTCTTTTTTCCTTTCCCAAAAGTACAATCTCCAATCCTGTGTTCCAAAAGACTTTCGTTTCCAGATCTCACAAACTTACAAAATCTGGATATAATGCCATAAAGGCTGGAGAAAAGCAACAAGTCGTAAGCGTAAAAGCAGCCGAAGCCATGGAAATCATAAAAATTTTCCTAGGCGTTTCCCCAATAATAAAGCGCGTTTGGAACATATTCGTTGAAAAAGGAGTCAAAAGCGAAACTTGGTGATAAACCACGCAAAAGGATCCCAACGTGACAAGCCGGAAAGTGGTTTTTAAAAGATTAAAGGACTTAGCAACAAAAGTACGGAATTCAGAAAGCGGGCGAGGTATGACATTTAAAGCCACATTTTTCAGTAAAGGTGGTTTGCAGCTGTTGGTGACCGTAAATCCCAGCAGATAGTTTTGGGAACTCACGTATCACGCATCGAGGAGGATGGTGTGTGACCAAAGGTACGCCAAATGCTACACTTGGGACGTTTTAGACTCTTCCTCTCAGGACAGAAAAATACTACAGGCCCGACCACATAGGAGAGTACAAGACAAGGAAAAGGGGGCAGCAGAGAGAATAGAGTTGACTAGTCTCAGGGCTCAGAATTAAGTTAAATGTGGTAAAGCTATGATAAAATAAGAACCAAAGGTCTCCGACCGAGAAGTAAAAATATGTGTAAGATAGGATATCAGGAGTTAGAAAAGAACACCAAGGTGGTACTCAAACAACGGTAGGAGTGAAGGCAATTTAGGCCATAAAGAAGGACATGGATCGAACGTCCCAGCTGGCGTGGGAGGACGCCGGAAGAGAGAGGGTAAGATGTTTTCTATCTCATACCTCATTGCTATGTATGTGATATGCAGGCTTAAATTTCCTATTGTCTCAGCGACTAAAGAGTTTCTCTGGCGCACAACAGTTTTCGAAACAACTGGACAAATTATGTCCAAAGTTTACTTGGTTTTGATAGAGTAAAAATTAAGCCGTGCATATACACTGCTCCACTTAGAAATTGCCCCACCCTGAAGAAGGTGTGCTACAAACATGCAAATCGCAATGCGGGTGTACCCACTTGAGATATGCAAATAGTGTTAAACCGGAGCAGATGATACCACACGTTCGTGAGATAAAGGTGCCAGCAGTAACAGGGATGGTAATGTGTGGTCGCAGGTGGAAGTGTCACAGACGTTTCAGATTTGTTGTTTGTGCTGGGAAACTGTTCACCGAAGGCCGAAAATGCCGGGTAAATGCCGTCGGTAGGTTTATTGCCCTTTGGATGCGTTTCAGAGTGGAAGAATTGTAGGCCTGTGTGAAGCGGGCAGATCTACATGACGTATCTCAGCGCATGGGCAACGGGATGTACGAATTGTTGGACGCTGTTGACACCAGTGGCTACAGGAAGGTCCGTATGTGCGTCGAAGCCGCAGTGGCGCAGTCCGACAGACGTCAGAACGCCTGGACCGGCGGACTGTTCGACACGCTTTTTCGTCACCAGAAAGCACTGTAGCCGATATTATACGTACAGTGTCATCGGCCATGGACGTCACCATAACGACTCGAACCATAAACTGAAAGTTACATGTAGCAAACCTGCGCAGTTGGCAAACTTTACGTTGACTGCCATTATCGGCCAGCCATCGCAGCGCTTGTCTGGCTTAGTGCCGAAGTCATGCAGACTGGGACCACTGTAGTCTTCAGTGATGAATCCCGATAATGTCTGGGTGTCGACAATCGACAATTCCGTGTCTGGTGACACCCTGCTGAGCGGACGGATCCCGGTTTCGTTCGCGAACGCCACACTGCCCATCAGGCAGGCATCATGGTATGCGGTGCTATTGCACATGACAGCAGGTCCGCATCACTGGCACACTGACAGCTGCACGATACATGAGCAAGGTTCTGCAGCCCATTTTGATAACGTTCCGGAATGGCCTACAGCACCCCACATTTTAGCAAGATAACGCTCGTGTACACACCGCTCGGGGCTCCAGTCATTGTTTTCAGCATGTTAAAACACTGCCATGGCTAGCAAGATCGCCCGATTTGTTCCCAATCGAAAACCTGTGGGACCACATTGAACGTCGTGTGCAATCGAATCGGCCTGCGCACGATCTCGATGAATTACGGGAGCTAGTCAACCGTGCTTGCTGTCCCATTCCTCAGGTCGATATTCGTCAACTGTATGACTCATTGCCACGTCGTATTGCTGCCTACATTGCCGTTTGCGGCTGTGCAACCACTTACTGAACCGTACCCATTGTTTTTCATTATCTCATCTGATAAAAACGGTACGTGGCTGAAAATAAAATCAAGGTAAGCCCTTATGTATTCCATTTGTATGCTTAATTTCGCCCCTCTATCCTCACTCCTTCTGGGTGGGGCAATTTCTATGTCGAGCAGTTATGTTGTTTAACGTAACACACTCCATCGGTACTTATGTATCTAGCCTTAAGCTCATATCATCTGAATAAATAATTTATATTCTGAAATTTATCTGTGCCACTCAGTGAAAGCCCAAATATTTTTAGCACGTCTTTTGTAAAAGGATCGTGCTTATGTTACCGGTTTATCCGTCTGTGGACACCGTATCTCTGCAACTATTAGTCCGAATTGAAAAAAATATTTTGGCATTGGGAAGCTCGAAATGGGAAAATGATGATCCTTGCATTCAGTTTTTTCTGTGATGCACAATTTTTCCGCTAGAAGGCATTAATGCAGATAATGTCGAATTCAAAATACATTTTATTCCATATATTTGCTTTTAAATATCCGATTGAAACACATTTTTTACCGATCAATTCCATTTTTATCGAAGGATATATTAGGTACAATCACTTTTTCAAGTTACGCATAGATTTTCCGCTAAGGGCGTAAAGGTAAATTGTATTTACCCTGAAATCTCTGCTCCCAAAACTCTAATTTGAAAAATTCTTTTTGCACTGGATGCAGCTCCTTATGGGAAATGTTTTGCAAATAATTTCTAATTTTTGGTAAAGAATAGTTTGACCACCAATGGGCGTAAGCGTTAATTTCTGTTTCAGATGCATTTGCAGCAAAATCTGAGATTCTGAAAACTCGATTGAAAAAATTCCTTCGTGAACCTATACCGCTCACCCCCGAAAACCTTTTGGGAATACTTTCTTTTAAAATAAAGCATATTTTTTCCGCCAGGGGCGTAGATATATATCTTATTTTAGTCGATCTCTCAGATTCTAAGAGGCCGATTTGAAAAATTCTTCCTTTGTTGGGCAACGTTTCCGGTGCGAAACGTTCCTAATATAATTTCAAATTTTTCTTAACGCACAATTTGTCACCAGAGTGCGTAAGTCACGTTCCCGTTTACAGCAAAATTGGCGGGACTAAAAACTCGGTTGAAAAACTTTTAGGTCAGATGCCAGTAACTATGAAACTCGCTGTGTGTGAATTTTTTCAAAAATAATGCACAATTTCGCCGCTAGGTGGCGCAAATGCTTAATCGGTTTTTCCGTAATGTCTCTGCTTCTCCAGGTGCGGATTAAAAAATTATTTCAATTTTGGATGCCATTTACCAAGTAGAACACTTTAAGTTAGTATATGAGGAGTTTTATAAATAACAGTTCTGTCGCTAGGTGGTGTTTGTGTACTTCAGTTTGCAGCTATATCTCCACTTCTAAAAACCCTATTGAGAAATTTCTTCTTTACTGTATGCCATTCGCTACAATAGAGATGTGGAGCATTACCCTCTTTAAATAATATAAAGATTTCCCGCTAAGGGTGTAAAGGTCGAAATCTTTTTCTCGCTATCTCTGCTTATGGGAGACGTAGTATTTGAAAAGTTCCTTCAATTAGTGTAGCTTCTGCCGTGAAAAATACTTTTCGCCTATATTCAACTTTTCCATTATGCAAAAGTATTTCGTTAGAAGGAGTAGATTAATATCATGTTTCCTTCTATATTACTGCTTTTAACTGTTCAATTTCAAAATCTCTTTGTCTCTGAAAGCTTCCTTCTACTTGGAGAAACTTTTTGGGCGGCATTTGTTAATTTAGTAGCATATTTTTAGCCGCTGATTGAAGTAAGTAGCTGTTTATATTTCTGGATGTTTCAGAGATTGCATGCAGAAACCCGGTTGATTGTTTTCCTAACCGGTTGCATTGATTTTGATAAAATTAATTCGCGTCAGAACGGATTCAAAAGACGTGCTCATTACAACCGAAAATTCGGTGTCATCTTTCTTGTTTAAATTACTTTTCAGGTTGTTTCGGTACAATGCTCAATGACTGCATGTTTCCTTTTTAACAAATTCCTTATGAGGCATATAGAAGGGCGTGGCGAACACATAGCTGTTCCATATAAAACACACCGCAATAATGCAGTTTTTTCAACCCTCAGTCTTGAGACTCTGGAATAGGGAAACCGGCCTCACCGTTGACGCCATTAGACGAAATTTGGAGGTTGTTTGTTTTTACGATTTAAGATGATTTACGTAATCCCACAACGGCGAATAAGACGTAGTTTTCATTCGCGGAACCTTTAAATATGGACGCGGTAAGAGTATTATTGAAGAAGATAAAGAAAATAGATCTTCATGCTGTTATTGAGGGATGACAACTAGGAATTTGCATTGGGAAGTGAAAGTTCAAATACACAGATTAATAAAAGAATGAGTAGGATATAAAGAAATAGAAAATGAAGGGAAATTTACAAAAATAAATACAACAGCAAATAAATATAACCAAAATGAGACGAAGAAAACGAAAATATGCTGTATGACAAAAAATAAATGATTTTTATTCGTTTATGAGTCAAAAATAGATTTGCCAACAAACTTGTTAATGAAAGAAGAAATTCAACTAAGTAATGCGGCGAAATAAACATTTAGTAGATCAAAGAAATGCAGAATTTTAACGTCAAAAATGCAACATGGCAATGAAAAATGTTCTTTGTGCAGTGAACAGATGAGTAAATGAATTGACTAATGAACAGCTGGAAGAAACAAGAAATAAATAAAAGGATTATATTGCACATAAAGAACTGCATTTAAACGTCGCAAATGAGCTAGAGTATTTTAGCAAAAGATCTCTCTCTGAACTACAAAGTTTTTCACTGATAAACCGTTACTCGAGTCTCTTGAATAATTTTTCTTGCTGTCATGATGCTTTTTTTTAATTTGAGTTTTCTCAATTAGCAAATGAGTTTTCTGGAGTGACATGAAAGTCAGATAAATTTAACACTTCCGAAAATGTGGGTGCGTTGCAAAGTGTCATCTGCAGTGGAGGCACAGGAAAATTTCTAATATCCTATAACACGGAATAAACAACCGATGGCATTTTTTGTAACAAACTTAATGATGCCACTGTATATTTCTGTCTTAGGTAAAGAACGACTGAGCAGAGAAACTTTCCGGAAAGTAAATGAACACCGTGTTTGTGAATTTCGCGTTTCTATATGAATATGTGAAGCAACAACAACAAAGAAAAGGCAATGTAAAATGAAAAGGAATTTTGACAAAACGTCTGAAAACCTCTACCCTTTGTATTTTAAGGCCTGTTAATAGTAATGTTTTAGCAACTAATGCATTATTTAGCCTTTTATTTTGTGTTGGCACGATATGTCTCGCCAAAACATTGTCCTTCATGCCACGTAGCTACAAATTGTGAATAATGGCATTAGAAAATTATACAGGTAATTTGAATTATAATTACTAACTTTAAGTGTTATAAAAGATATCTGCAGATCGATTGCTACAAAGGGGGACATCATGGCCAAAAGCAAGTCGTGTTATCATCATCTGGCAGAAAATTGCTATTGCAAAATCGAATGGAAAATAAGTAACACTGCTCATGCTTTCGACTGTTTTTAATGCAAAAATAAATTTTCCAGTGAGATTACAGTAGCAGGGATATCGTGCAAAACGATAGTACGCAGAGAGAAAATTTTGCGCCAGAAAGGGCTTCGGGAGTAAAGTGGGAATAACATTGGTCACGATTGCAATTTTCCCAATTCGACGTATAGAAACAAAAACATGCATTACTGTCCGGAATATCTTGCATCATAAAGAGCGAGCTGAGAGGTATGTGGTTGATCTAGAGTAGCGTTTCATATACTGTGTTCCCTGGGGAATTTTCGGAGATCGTCAAGACCCTTGAATAAGCATGTACTTCTTTTTAAAAAGGTTCCAAAAAATCTATAATACACTGCTGGCCACCCAAAATGCAACAAAAAGAAGGAAGCATCCGATTGGCCTGAAATTCGCAGCATGCGTCGCCCGCAAGGGGACATGCAAACGATTAGTATTGCAGGACATATCCAAATCATGTGCGCCCGGCACGCCACCGAGAAGCACTATAAGAAGGGTGCACAGAAGGCGGGGTGTGTGTAGTGGAAGTGCGTTGTACTGCCGGACATGTGCGTGGGAAGCTTCCTGATGCCTCATCGCAGAATACGGCAGTCATTCCAGCACGTTTCGGAGTTCGACAGAAAACGAATAGTGGCTTATCGCGACAGCGGTTTATCGTACCGAGATATCGGCGCCCGTGTGGGACGACATTCAGCCACAATGAGGCGAGTATCGATTCTGTGGGTGCAGGAGGGACGGACGGAACGACGTGAGAGATTGCCGCATCCGCGGCACACCACCGAACTAGAGGACCGGCATGTTGTGCAGCGGGCATAGATGGCTCGCACCGCCACATCACGAAAGTTAGCGCAGAAATTAGGGTGTGTTGCGCAACAACCTGTGCCAGCACGTACCGTTCGACGTCGTCTGCAGGAGCGGGGACTTGTCGCACGGCGCCCATTGCTCCGAATACCATTGGCGTTACACCACCGGCGAGTGCGGCAGTAGTGGGCCGTTGAACGCCGCACCTGGACTACTGAATGGCACGACATTGTCTTCTTTGACGAATCCCGCTTCTGCCTGAAACACCACGATGGTCGGATTCGCGTGTTGAGGCACCGTGGTGAGAGACTGTATGACGCCTGCATTATGCATCGCCATACCAGTCCGTCGCCTGGCATTATGGTTTGGGGCGCAATTGGATATGACACACGCACCCCTCTGGTACGCATCGCCGGTACACTCAACAGCCACCGCTACATCTCCGACGTTTTGGAGCCTGTAGTCCTCCCTTACCTGCAGGACCTGCCAGCGGCTACGTTTCAACAGGACAATGCGCGCCCGCACGTGGCACACATCATGCAACAATTCTTTACGGCCCACCAGGTGTCACTGCTGTCGTGGGCCGCCTGTTCTCCCGATATGTTGCCCATCGAACACGTCTGGTCGCTGATCGGCAACCGAGTGGCCTGGCAAGCACCACCCGCGGCTACGCCTGATGAACTGTGGCAACGTGTGGAAGCAGCCTGGAACGACATACCTCAAGCCCACATCCAAAGCCTCTTTCGTTCGGTGCCGCGGCGTGTAGCGGCCGTTATTGCCAGCCATGGGGGCCACACGAACTATTGATGTCTGCGTGTCCCGCAAATCGCACGGGCCTGTAAGCTCAATCGTTTCATCTTTGTATCTGTTGTTATGTGTCCAGTAAATCAGGCTTTGCTATCTCGTGTCCTTCTTGGTGTTGCATTTTGGGTGCCCAGCAGAATAATTATTTTTTACGACAACTGTAATGATAAAAAAATTCAACTGGATACACTACTGCAGTGTAACGGCCACGCCACCGAGCTGCGTTGCTGTGGAATGAGCGTAAGTGACCTACCTGCAGGAGGAACCATCTCATGATACACCTGAAATAATATTGAGCTTAGGATTCAGGTAATTACTTCTTATTCGACACAAAACGAAATCAAGCGTTTTATTTTTATTGCTACGTAAAAAGTGTGGGTTTGACAACAGTTGAAAAGTTCCCTTGTTCTCTTGGTTTTGCTGTTTCTTTAACGAGCATAATATAAGCCAAACAGGCTCTCCCTTCCAATATTTGGTGAGCTGGAATTTTGTGAATTTTTATGATCATTATCAAATGTCTGCACACCGTTTATTTATCGGAAAACAAAATATATAATGATTTCATGATCTTCGTATACGACACAAGATTTTTTTCAAACGTTTTGTTTTTTATTATGAAACTGTTGTTTCAGAAAGTCCTTTACATTTGGATGATCATTTCAAAATTTTAAATCGCTGGGATAAAAATAACACGAACATTCTCATTAACAGCAGATTGTTCGATAGAAATGCTTCGAATAAACGTTACTAGTTATCATAATGGTCATAAATACATAAATTCAGTGCATAACGTCCGTTTTAAAAGTTTATTTATGCTCATTTTTTCCCTCATTTTGTTACAAACATAATCAGCAGAATTAAATAAAGGGCATGCGCTCAAACAGTGTACATGAGTAAAGTGCAAAAGAATCATTGCGAACGTAGTAAAGTGTTTTGCTTTTCTTAGTGCTTTTTGTTCAGATTACTTTATATTGTTTTGTTGACCTTGTTTCTCGGGTAAAGGAATAATTTATTGTTTCCATGACATTTTCACGTGCCTCAAACGGTACAAAAGGGAAAGAATTTTAAGAAACACGTACGAGACTAACTACAGTTTTCTCTTTTCTTTGACATTTCATGGCATGCGTTTCCTTTGTTTACTACGCATAAGCTAGCTAGCTCCAATAATACAGTATGCTCTTTTATTTCCCCATCTACTTATCTGTTTTTCTCCATTCGTTTTCGTGGGCGATGGCTGTTTGCAAATTCCATGGACCTTTTACGACTTTGAGCGATGAATGAAAAGAAAATCTGTTTTCCCGGAAAGCAGAAAAGTAATCATGAAAGATTCGTCGTGTAGGTATTAACCAACAACCCAAACGAAATGAGCTTTCAATCGGTTTAGTCTTACAGAAAAATGTTTATACGTAATGTCTTTACATGTACATATTATACAAAAGTTTGCGCACGAACAGCAAAGGCTAGGCATATTCGTTGCATGTATTGATCGTATGTTTTAATATTAGCTTATAATTTTGCCTTCAGAAGGAAAAATACGTACTGTGAAATACCTTCAGAAGGAAATTAAACTTGTGATATACGTAATACTTACATGAAGAACTGTGCTTAATACTCACTGAACTAGTCGCATAAGCCAACGTTTTTTTTTCTTTTTCGGGAGAGCTGCTCTGAACGAAAAAGAAAAAAACAATCGAGAAGCACATTACATGAAGATGCTAAAAAGGAATTAAAGGAAGCCCTGTCATTGTTTTTCAAGTGACGGCTGAATATTCTTCAAAATATTAATAAAATTAGTTCAATAATTGCAAATGAACTTTTGACACTTGTACCATATTATTTGCGTTGATAAAAATTTCCTTAAGGAAGACAAAGTTTCCGAAACACACGAGACTTAATGGATGGAAAACAGATAAAGAAAACCTTTTAACCAGTTGTTTATTAAATCATAGCAATGAAGAGAATAAATACTTGAAATATTTGAAATTTCTAAATGTCGATCATTTTTGCTGCATAACAAAAAACAATAAAGGTGACACAGAATTTTTGGTTTTAATGACCACGTCTTTTGAATCGTTTCCGACACGAAAAATTTATTTCAAAAACGTGATGTGGGCAGAGTTATTTATAGTGAATGGAGCCGGTTAGGAAATTTTCAACGGTATCCCTACCATCGATAATATATCCAGAAATAGGAACAGCTACTTTCTCCCACTACCGGGCGGCTAAAAAAATGTTACGAAACTTAACAAATTGTACACAAAAAGTTTCTCATAGCGGAAGGAAGATATCAGAGACAGGAGGATTTTCAAATCGAACAGTGGGAAGAGATATATAGGAAACAATTATGTAACTTTACTCCTCCTAGTGGAAAAGCTTTGTGTCCCTTAAAAAGAAAAATTAGTTGAAAATATTTTTCACAATGAACAGTATTTTACCAAAAAAGAAAAAAGGACTTTTTCTAAGGGTTTTTTAGAATTGAATTAACTCTTTGAAATAGAAATATGTGTTGATGCCCCTGGTGGAAGAATTTTGAATAACGGAAAAGTAGAAAATATGCAAAAAGTATTCAGAGCAAAAGTTATGCTAAGGAAAAATATTTTTTAAATACGTCTCCACTAAACTTTAATAGCAAAAAAAAAGGTTTCGACATTTATGCTCCCTCGAGGGAAACTGTGTATTGTTTAAAGAACATAATGTTCCAATCTTTACGGTAGCGAATGGCGTACGGTAAAAAAAGGAATTTTTCACCAGCATTTTTAGAAGCCAAGATATAGTTACAAACATAAATACACATTAACACCACCTAGCGCCAGAACTGTGAGCTACAAAAATCCCACGAGTTCATGAAAAAGGTGTCACAAAGTGAATGGGATCTGATGTTAAAAGAATTATTTCAATCGGACTTTTAGACGTAGATATATTGAGAAAAGCAGATTAAACACTTGCGCTCCCCCTAGCGGGGAAATTGCGGTTTATTTTCGACAGGAAATGAAAACAATATTTTTTTATAGTTAGCATTATCTGACCAAAAAACGGCATTTTCAATCGGGTTTTTAGACGCGCAGATATTGCTGTAGATATACTGTAAATAGAAACATGAACTTATGCCCTCTAGTGGCACCTTTGTGCATTAAGAAAAATTGGAAATTATATGCACAGCGTTTCTCACCAGAAACGTTCTCCGAGAAAGAGAATTTTTCAAATCGGACAATTCGAAGCAGAAATGTCGAGAAAAATAAAATTTACGTTTACGTACCCTTTTAGAAAGCTGTGCATTGTTTTCAGTAGAAGACATTCTGAAAAGGTTTTCTGTAATAAGCGCACCTGATCACAGAAATATTTTTTCAATGGAGTTTTTCAAAGCGCAAATATTGCTGCAAATACATCAGAAACAGAAATACACATTTACGCCCCTAATGGCAAAATAGTTCTAGACCAAAAATTAGAAATTATATTCAAAACACTTCCCACCAGAAGCTCTATCCGACACAAAAATAATTTTTCAAATCGTTTTTTTAAAAGCTGAAATATCGACGAAATCGCAATTCAACTTTACATACCCTAGCGGAAAATCTGGGCACTAATTGTAAAAATACTGTACCCAGAATAGTCATCGTTATGAATGGTGTCGAAAAGAAGAAATATTTCTTTTAATTGGATATTTAGAAGCAATGACATAGTGGCGAAGTTATGCATCAGAGAAACAAGTGAAAGCAAGGATCATCGTTCTCACATTTCAAGCTTTCCAATGTAGAAAGAGTTTTTGAAATCGGACTAGCAGTTGCAGAGATATGGACCCCAGAGACGGAAGGACGGACAAAGTGATACCATAAGCACATCTTTTCTTCTACAAAAGACGTGCTAAACATTCAATGGCTTGGCACTTAAATATGGAATGAATCTGTATATGTTTTTGGAGTAGAAGTAAAAACAACATATTAACGAGTGGTCTATTTTGACAAAATTTTATGATGATCTTAAGAGGGAGTGTAAAACTAAAATTTTCAGAGAATTTCGTTCAATATTAAAATACGAAAATACGTATAATGTTGTTTATGAACGAAGTTCAGATTGTTTTGTATTTTTAAAGTTCGAAATTTTTTAGTTGAAATTTATTCAATTTACAGAGTAATGTCGACAGGAGACAAATATACCATATTTTGAGTTCTTGCAAGTGTGAGCAGAATGTTCTTCTGCGATGTGACTGAGAGCCAAAAACATTTGTCCTAGAGTTGCTTTCAGTCCAGCGATGAATACATTGAGAAGAGGAAGGTACATACACTGCAAGGTTAATAGACATTAAGGTTTTCTCATCCTGCCTCCCTCGCAGCTGAAGTGCCGGTCCCTCACTTGCCCCTTACGCAGTGACGTCAGTGTACCACACGACGCAGCCAGCAGGACGGATAGACTGTTAATACAATTGAAGCACTCGCGGAAGAAATGTCAACAACTTTTTACTCAAATACGCTCTGAATCTGAAAGCTTGCAACCAAGATGTAGTGCAAAAGCACATCTGTAATATAATCAGGAAAAACGGACATCCATGTGAATATTTTATTTAGAGTAAACCGAGAATGTGAAGAAACTTATTATGCATTTCCTTCATTTTTTTTTCAAATCTTTTTAATCTAAATATCTAAATGAAGAAACTTATTATGAAGAAACTTATTATGCATTTCTTTCATTTTTTTTTTTCAAATCTGTTTAATCTAAATATCTAAATAGGATATTTAGATATTTAGATATATGACACTAAGGAAAAGTGCAGGGACAGTGATTATACCTTCTAATTTATTATATGCAACTGTAATACTGTCTTTAAATAAATTCAAAAGAAGGAAAAAAACTTATAAGATTATGCTGTCAGAACCTCATGAAGAAATCCTTTTATGTGGAACAAATAAAAACTTGAGTAGCATTCCACTAACTTGCTTAATTAAAAAGTTGGAAATTAATTTCACTAAATGCTCTGTTATTATTTGTAACTAATCGCTGAACAGAAAAGTTAAAATCATGGATCTTTGCAATTTTTGTTTGTTTGTTTCTTTAGTCATATTTTATTCGCTAAATTTTGAGAACTTTAAGAATCGGGACATTATTTAACGTAAAAAAATTCTTTCTTCACTTTCCTTTGTCATGTTCCTTAGGTAACTGTTTTAACCAGTTTTCTCTTCTTGGGTTGGCAATATATTTTTTGCTGAGCGTTAATATGGCGTATACGGATCATAATTCGGGTTTTCATGAACAGTTTGATGGCAGGGTGCACATTTTGGAGGGAACTGATGGGCAGAAGCTTCCACTGCGGTGTGAACAATTCTTTTAACTTTCCTTAAATTATTTTTCCCATGTAGTTTTAAAAACATTTCTTCTAGTTGGATAACCATGCTCATCCACTCATTTGTTGGATGTTGCAAGCAGCCTCTGCTTATGACGCTAATCCAGTCGCAAAGAATTTCTTTTTCTTGCACTAGGTCCAGAGGTGCATTTTTGTCCCCCAGCCCAGAACACGTTCTTTGGCATTTAAATGCAACATATCCAGCAAGGTATCGTAAAGCTTGGTACGATATGCTGCCACTAGAAGACGTAATTGCAGTTGTGGGTTCTTCGCAAAGTGCAGCCGTAATTTCATTTTCACTTGTGTGGGCTGTTTCATCATTGCAGGATGCATTATTGTGTAAGACACAGGAAGACGAGAGCATGGAGACAGTTAAATAATGTTGTTCTGACTCAGGCAAAACGTTAGATTTCTGACAGTTCCAGACTACTTTCCCAAGTACCAGCAGTCTGAGACGATTTTGAATTCCAGTGGTGAAGGGTGATCATAGGTATTCCCTGCTGCACGTATCTGTGAGAAAAAATTTCTAGGACATCTTGATTAACTCTGTGAGTTAAAAAATATTTTAGCTCATATTTTTCGCTTAGAATCTTGTGGACAGCCATTACGGATGTAATACTGACCAGAAGACCTTGCTGAAATGGTAGGGCGTTTTTTCTTCCAACAACGCGCATCTGCGAAAAAGTGTTGTAAGCCTCATTCAGAAGTTGAAATTACTGTTGATTGTTACCTAAAGCACATCGGAATGGTTTGTCTGAGAATGGTTGCCTCGAATTCATTGTATCAAAAAATCTGTCAACAAGAAGAATAAAATTTGCTGCTTCATCATCTTCGGGAAATAAATATTTGATGGCATTTCCAATACGCTCCGAAAGCAACTGTACAGCATAACGTACAATCTGCCTATTTGCTCCTTTAACACGTATGTGTGTTTCACTCATATTATACGCTATTTATAATTCCTCACTGTCCTTCTCTAATAGCTTTTCAAATAGGGAGCAATTTATCACTATAATTCTTATTTTTATGCCACTGTCCAAAATATGGTTTCGCAATAACTTTACCATATGCGGAATGTCAGCAAATACATTTATATGTCTGCTTTTGTCGAAAGGATTTTCAAAGGACGGACTCTCAGGCGATATAGCCAAGTCTTTCCATAATTTCTGGTTTAAAGCTCCCAGATCTGAAGTAAGAGCAAATACAGGACACATGATATTTTCCACGGCACAAATTACTTTCATTAATATTTCTCTGAGACTGGAACCACTATCGTCAAAATCGTAAAATACTGGTTGTTTCCATGGATTAACAAATCCTCTTGTCATGAATACCAGTACGTACCTACACGGTCCCATAACTTCATCTGTTTCAATATTATAGCACATTTTGCTGGAAACTTTCATTTCATCTGTAGAAATTACACATGTTCTTTCGGTTTCAGTCATTTGCATTCCTTGGCTCTGCATCAGTTTTAAAGTTGTGGCTTGAATTCCAGGTGAACATTTAATTGTAGCTACCCATCGGCGCAACGTTGACAAAGCAGGAAGCGGAATATTAACTTTATTTCTGAAGTAGTGATATGCTCTCCTGGAAACAGTTCTTAATGTTATTGCAGCTGCAATATCAGTAGAATTCCAAACAATCCGTTTTTGGTCTAACAAAACCCTTATCTGTCCTGGAGTAAACACTGTAGAAAGCAAATTTTTTTATGCACATTTCTCTGTCTTTTTTCTCATCTTTTCGCAACCTTCGCAATTCTAATAATTCTTTCTGCATTTGATTCTGTTTTACTTTGAGGACTTTTACACGTAAAGTTAGATTATGGTTTGAAGAGCTCAAAGATAATATTTGTTTTTCCAGCTTTTCATTTTCCTTCATCAAAATATAATTTTCCTTTAATAGAATTTCATTTTCTGTTTTCAAGTCTTTCATACATTCAATTTCAGTATTTTTATCATCGGCACTCCACATGTCTTCCAAAATTTCCTCTGCATTATCAGAGTTTATCAAATCGCCAACAAGATCAGTTCGTTTCCTTTTCTCCTGTCTGCTCTTTCTCTCTGAATTAGAATTTACATTAAAGTTTCCCGGGAGGTTTAAACTTGGTACAGCTGTGTCCTTTATCATTTTGCGGATAGGCAAACCTAGAGGTTCATTCCTTAAATCGCGTTCGTAGTCTTCCTCAGGAAAATGTTCCGAACAAATAGCTGAATTCATTTCGTTGAAACTGTCAGCTAGTTTACATCTCAATTTCCATGTTTTACGCAAAACTTCATTTTTCGGAAACCTATGGTAATGAATGCCATTCCTTCTGGTTTTCGAATAATACGTTTGACACGTTGCTATTGCGCACGAACCAGGCATGTTCAGTATTTAACGTATAACCAAGGAAAAGAAAATTTGTTTGCTACAAATACCTAGCTTCAAATTCTCGGAAATGAGACAATGTAGCTTTCAGACCCTGAACCAGAAAAACGGGAGCAAGCAGCTTTAGGCGGTTGGGGTGTGGAGATCTCCGGGACTGTGACGTCCCGAAGGCGACCCTGAGACAGGGCTCAGCGGAAGAGTCGAATTTTATGATGATCTTAAGAGGGGATGTAAAACTAAAATTTTCAGAGAATTTCGTTCAATATTAAAATACGTATAATGTTGTTTATGAATGACGTTCAGATTGTTTTGTATTTTTAAAGTTCGAAATTTTTTAGTTGAAATTTATTCAATTTACAGAGTAATGTCGACAGGAGACAAATATACTATATTTCGAATTCTTGCAAGTGTGAGCAGAATGTTCTTCTGCGATGTGACTGAGAGCCAAAAATATTTGTCCTAGAGTTGCTTTCAGTCCAGCGATGAATACATTGAGAAGAGCAAGGTACATACACTGAAGTGCCAGAAAAACTGGTACAGACGAGCTTATGCAAAATACACTGCCGGACAATTGCTAAAGACGGATGACAATAGCAACAATAGCAACCATAAAATGGAAGGCAGAAAAATGTGGAAATTAGCATAAGTGCGGGATACAGTAAGACGTGTTGTGCGTATGCAAATTTTGGATTGCCGAACTTGTTCGTGACGTCATAGCGCTGATAAGAGATATAAAGGATTTGGCACGTATTGACCGTTGTTTTCAAACGCAAAGTTGAAAGGGAAAGAATCAATTGACGAACTTGCAATTTTCAGTATGTCTTCCCGACATCACCTAGATGATTTTACGCGTAGCCGTATTATTGGCAAGATTGAAGAAGGGCGAAAAATAACAGATGTTGCCAGGGAGTTCGACGTCAGCCACAGTGTTGTTTCAAGGCTTTGGAAATCATTTCAAACAAATGGAGAGTGTAGCAAACGTCACGGGGGAGGTCGTGTTCGCAGTACGACACCTGCAGAAGATCGGTACATAGTGCTATCAACAAAAAGACACCGGCGCAGCACAGCTAGTGAGGTAGCAAATCAGTTTATGGCTGCTACTGGCAAGCGGATCTCCCGAAAAATTGTCGCCAGACGTTTGCATGAAGGAGGACTATATGCCTGCCGTCCTTTTTTGTGTGCATCCCATTGTCCAGACGTCACCGTACCGCCCGTTTGCAATGAAGCCATCAACATCGCAATTGGAATGATAACGACTGGTCTGCTGTCCTCTTCTCAGATGAGAGTAGATACAGTCTATCGTCTGATTGTCGACGACAACTGATCTGGCGTGATAGTGGTACTGCATATTGTCCAGCAAACATACAGGAAAGGGACCGATATCCGACATGTAGTGTCATGGTATGGGCTGGCATCATGATCAATGGCCGTACGTCCCTCTATGTGCTTCCAACTGGGACTATGACTGGCGAACGATACATTAATGATATTCTGTTACCTCATGTTCGCATGTTCCGTGGTGCTGTCGGTGATAGATTCATTTTCATGGACGACAACGCAACATGTTATCGAACAGTCGCTGTCCATGAGTGTCTTGAGAGCGAGGATATTCAACGCCTCGTATGGCCAGCACATCCTCCAGATCTGAATCCCATTGAAAATGTGTGGGATGCTTTGGGGAGGAGTCTTGCTGGTCGCCAATGCCCTCCAATAAACAAGGACACCCTCATCCGTGCACTGACAGAGGAATAGGATAAATTACCCCAACAGCTGCTTGATAATGTTGTGCAAAGCATGACACGACGTGTGGAATCTTGCATCGCCTTCCATGGTGGCCATATCCCGTATTGACATCTTACGCCAGAACGCCTGCGGACGGTAATTGCATTTTTTTCACGTTTACGTATTCTGCACAAAATGGCCTGTTTGTCCCTTGAACACGTTCGAAAACCTTCTGGATTTCAGAGCACAATAAATTGTCTTTCTTGTAATGTCCTGGCATTCTGAAATTATTTTATTTCACTTGGCATCCAACCACACTTACTTTTTTATGCGCTATATAGCCGTTTATGATCCGTCCTTAGCAATGGTCCAGCAGTGTACATAGCAACGTAACCTATGCGCGCAATCGGTTGCGTCCGCCAGTGCATATATAAGGCGATAGACATCCTTGCCAGCTGTCACAGCTGTTTTCGGCATGATAATGACAAGTAATAACGATTTAAGCGATTTTCAACGCGGTGTCATAGTTGGCGCTCGTGAGATGGGCCATAGTATTTCGGAGGTAGAAACGAAGTTCGGATTTTCACGGACGACAATTGCAACGGTGTATCGTGACTACAAGAATTCCGGCAAAACCTCTAACCTACGATACCAGTGGGGCCGTAAAAAGACATTGGATGAACGTGACCATCGTTGGCTGTCAAGAATCGTTTCACGCGATAGGCGTGCAACACTCTCGCAGGTATCATCGGAATTCAATGCTGGAGCCTTAACAAGCATCAGCGTCCGGACTGCGTAACGTACTCTGCAAGATATGGGCTTTGGGAGCCGACGCCCAACTCCAGTCCCCTTGGTTGGTGCACGGCACAGACCTATGTACCTCGTTTGGGCACGGCAACACCGCCACTGGACACTTGATGACTGGAAACAAGTAGCCTGGTCTGACGAGTGGCGTTTCCAACTGTATCGGGCAGATGGAAGGATTCGTGTGTGGCGCAAACCTCATGAAGCCACGGATCCCGCCTGTCAACAGTGATATAACGTATTTTTCAGAATTATAAATTTCGGTCACTATGACCAAGTGTTCTAGTGTAAATATACTCTTGTATCAAAATACTGTGGAACAATATGGCACGTGATGTATAAAAAAAAAACTAGTGGAAGAACAAAAGAAAAATGTATGTGAAAACAGTAAAATTTGCGTTGTCAAGTATATGCGGGTTAACTTACCCAGTTCAGATCCATGAACTCTGCCAAGTGCAGAGGTGTTTTATGAGCTTAACAAAGAAAAGTTTCACAAGATTTACTTATCAATTACCTTGGATTCACTGAACACACATAAACAATTAATAAAAGTGACTCAAAATTTTTTTAGTTGTAAAACAACTGACTAGCAGGTATATTTAATGATGATCAGGCCTCTCGCTTGATCAGAATTTTGTTGGGAATTTTTTTTACAGATTTTTGTTTCGTTTTATTTTTTTCACAAAGCACCCATGAATGCCAAAAGGAGTTTTAGAGTCCAATTTCAATTTTGTTGGGTGGAAATCAGTTATACAACTTTCAACTTTGTCTAATATTGCAAATTTTTAACATTTCAAATTTTATAATTCTTCATATTATATGATTCAAAATTTCAGTGTGATTATCGTTTAGTTGAAGGAAAAAATTATGTGATCAACACTTGATATTACTCTTTTAGGTACCTTTTCAAAACATCATGCATAATAAAATAGAATGATACACTTTGGCCAAAAAAAAAAAAAAAATTAATACCATGTGGATTTTCTCGGCGTGTAATGCATTACGACTGATTCTGAATTTCTTCACTTTTATATCATTTGTGTTATAAACAAAAACTTAACTCTCCTTCATCTTTATAATATCGGATAAATTTCATTTTTCACTACCATACACCTTTTAGGGACCGTGTCATTTCTCAACACAAAGTATTTTCAAACAATAATAATTTCAAAAGTTGTATCCTGTTTTGTTTTGTATTTTTTTTCTTTCAGTTAATTTATGCAGCAACATTTTTCTGGAATTTCAAAAGCGATTGAGTCTGTTGGACACGACGACAAAATGAATTACAAAAATACCTTTATTTTCCCTGAAGGATTTCTTCAGCGTCGTCGAGTTGGTGACCAATGCGACATTGTTGTATTTCCCAGAAGGATCATAAGTCGTCGGTTCAGGAGCACAAGTCACACTTCGTTTAATTTACTGTTCCAGGCTTTCTCTTCGTGACTTCGGAGGGAATAGAGATAATTTATGGCATAGCATAGAGCTGGCTGTGGAAGACACACGAGTACTCAATCGTCTAAGAGGAGAGCTGCCGCGTTCTCTTTTCTACTTCCCTCATTCCAAAATGTCTGCAACAATGGGTTCCCCAGTCATCGTCAATTGTGGGTGTTCGCCTTCCGGACGGGGAACAAGATGGCTGGTAGATGCGTGCACTAGTCCACTCTCTGGTCAGGGCATTTTGAGAAGCTACAGCGCTCGGCCATGAAATTTGCTGCGATTATTTTTCGCCGCTCATCGCTTGCTGACCTCAGTCCAACCCAAGCAAGTGAGGTGTTACCCTCTGAAAACTTTTGGAGCAAGTGTGTGGGTGAAGGGTGAAGAGAGAAAATTCTCCTTGGCTCCCAACTTTTACAAAGCACCATCGCGCAGGCGCCAAAAGGGACGCTATGGCTTTCAGCTACGCTATTGGCTGAAAGTCAATCTGTCATACTTTTCTGTAACCTGAGGCAAAGGGTTAACGAAGGAGCGTGTTAGGGGGGGGGTGAAGAACCTGCTAACCCTCTCTTGCTCTTCACGACGGCTTAGCAAAATTCTTGGAATTTCACCTGCTATGTCCTGGGTGTTCAATTGTATTTCAAGTTTGCAAGGTGACCCTTTTCCAAAGGAATTTCTTTGCTTACAGGAAGGGAAATTCTTATCTCTGATTTTGGCGACTCCCTGTCTAGTGAAAAAAAAAACACGAAATGGTGCAAATTCCGGGAATCCCCTCATATTCACAAGAAATTTTACATCATGAACACTCAATATTTCTCAAAACACAATACACAAATTTTCACATCATTTCATTTACAAATTGCTAAATAAGAAATTTCAGAATTCGGAGAAAAAAATTAATTTCCTAAAAAAAAATCATTCTACTGACAGTACACGATTCCGTATTAAATTTTGTTGTGTCTTGCTAACACACCTGAACTTTTGTACCAATAAATGCTTCTCACCACACACTATTTTATCTAAGAAAAAAGTTCATTCTTATGACGCTGTGTAGAGATTTTGTGCTCTGACTGTCCAAATGTAATTCAAATTTGTTCTTCACATATTGCACAACATGTTCTTCTTGTAGCACACTGGTCTCATTCTTTTCTTTCATTTTCTTGTAAAGTTATCGGCGACTAACATGTAAATTCATTTTTCACACACTATATTGTCACACACTATTCACTGACCTGATACAAACAACAGCCCTCTGGAAACTGAAGAAATCAAGGGTCTGTGGTTTACCTCCGACAAGCCACTCCTTGAGTAAACAAACATAAATTTCAGGAAATGCTCAGCGCCCGCGAGTTGTATAGCGGGAGAACACCTTCCCGATGTCAGCAGCTAGCTGCTCATAAATAACAGGGAAGCTTCACAAACAAAAGGTCATTAGTTCACAGCATTGCAAGGTGTTGCAGATGAAACCTTCAGTGATAGACTTATAATTATCTACCAATATACATTTGTAAGTTTCGCGGTGGACATGTTTGGCCATTTTTTTAAAACTCTAAAAACATTTTTGTTTTTTCGCAAAATACGGGCATTCAAATTCGTATTTTTTATCAGTACTTAGAAACAAAAAAACACTAAAAATTGTAATTGTGCCCTATATATAAGACCACAACACATTCACAAAAAATTCACTTAGTATTTTATTTTGCATTGTTCAGTCAGAAACAATGTAAACAAAATCACCTACAGAATTGCAAAATTAATCTAGAAAGAGTTACAGCACTTTTGAACTTAAGTATTGACCAGAACCATTGGAGTATACTTTCAAAAACACTTAGTCCTATCAGAATGACTACTGAGGATTATTATTAAGCGAATTCTGTGTTTAAAATATGAAGTTCGAAAAATTATTTTTGTCCGGGTTTTTAGCGATTCGGACCACTGTGCGACGCATGCTGCGAATTTCAGGCCAATTGGATGCTTCCTTCTTGGTGTTGCATTTTGGGGGGCCAGCAGTGTATATTGAACTACAGTAATTTAGCGCACTAAATCTAAAGTCGTCTATCTAGATAAACCAAAGTCTCTAGGTAGTGTCTCACATTGAACCTTTAGATGGCCGGCCCCAGTGACGCAGTGGTCGTTGAACAGACAAGTCGCATTATTTTCGGCTCCTGCGTAGAAGTCAACGTTCGTTTGTTTACTTGTTCTTTTTGTGGTATTTCGTCGTTTTGTGTTTTGGTTGCAGTGTTTCGTACCCTCCCTCCACGAGCAGTGAGGCTGAGTGCCGAGTGGGTGCTCATTTTTTTTTTAATTTTCGTGTGTCGTCAGTTACGACGCATGAGTTTTGGTGGGCCAGTGGTCGAGAATGTCCACTACCACTGTGAATAAGTCACTGTCGTCTATAGCTGCTTCGTCGATTGCTGATATGTCTTCGCTTCATAGTTCTGTGTCTTCTTCGGGGAATGTTGCGTCGACTAGTGCTGCTGGACTTCCAGAGACTGTGCTTCTGGCCACCCGTGTGCCGGCTGAGTCTAATATTCCTGGTTCTGCTAGTTCAACTTCAACGTCGTTCGCACAAGCTGTGGGAAGTACCTCATATATTTCTAGTGATTCTGCACCACATTTCAAACGTGTAGCTTCGGCGTTGAAAATTATTCTTCCAAGTGATTCACCGCAAGGTAAGCAATTGTCGTCTGCCTTATTATTAAGTGTTTTTATTCCTGCTTTGCGTGACACCCCCTCCCCCAGTATCTGCATGCTGTGTCGAAGGTCGTTCCAGCCGAAAGCATTGTGTCCATTATTCGCTTGGGTGGAGGGGTGGTTGTTCACTTCACCCACCAGCAAGCAGTAGATTTAATTATAGTTCATGGGGTTGATATTGGGTCCTTTCATCTACAACCTGTCGCTGCAGCCCAAAGACTACTTACGGTGACCCTGTCTCCTGTACCAACGGCTGTTCCTGATTCTCTGTTGATTGATGCCCTCAACACGATGGGTCGTGTTGTGGGAGTGACCAAGATTCTTCCAGCTACAGCCCGTGATTCCCCCTGAAATATGTGCAGGGTGAGCGCCGCCAGTACCGGGTTATTTTTCCAACTTCTCAGTCAATTGCGGAACGCCCTGCAACTCTGGAATTAGTCACTGATACCCGGACGTACATTTTTAATCTTTTTGCAGGGGTTCAGTGCTTCCGCTGTAAAGGGGAAGGTCATCTCGCTTCTGCTTGTCCTCATGATACTCCTGGTGCTAGATCTGATTCTTCATTAGCTACTACAGTCCCGGTGGCCGCTGCCCCTGCGGATGTTGTGCAGGCCGCTGAGGCACCTGCTCACATTCTACCTTCATCAATTTTGCCTGCTGTTTCTCCAGTCGTTCCTTCCCTCCCGGTTCTTGTCGTCGTACTGGATGGTTTGGAGCCCTCCAATGAGGATTTTCCATCGCTGGAAGTGTCTGCACCTAAATCACAGCGTTAACGCCCCAGCTCACCTGGTCTTTCTACTCGCTCTTCCCGTTCGTCTCAACGTCTACGGTCCAAGAAACCAGCCCATTCTACCTCGGGTTCACCTAGCCATCATGAGCCAAATTCTGAATTACTAGTTTCGAACCATTTCGCATGTCTCCAGGATGATGATGTTATGAACACGGTCGCCCCTGATCCTGATGACACTGCAATGGTTGACTCTGACGATGATTCTCCTTCTCCTACACTTCTTGACATTTCTACTATGTTTGAAGAACTTGCGGTGCCTTTGCACCCTCTTACCTTATCTGATCTGTATGCATTGACCACTCGCCCGCGTAAGGCGAAGTTGATCACACTACCTTGCATTAAGAGTAAGCTTCACTTGCTGCCTGAAATGATTGCACAGCTAAACCAGTCCAATGCATTTATAACTAATGTTAATTTGCCTGGCGGGACTGAGCAATATGCTCGCCGTCTGGGCTACTTACCCAAGATTTTGAGGGCTGAACTGGAAGGCTGGATGCAACCTACCAGTGATGTCCTTGTTAACACTACTTAGCTTTAATTGTAGAGGGCTTGCGTCTTCTGCGGCGAATGCTTTGGTTTTCGAGGACGTTCGTTACCTGGGGGCTAATATCCTCCTTCTCCAGGAGACGAACTGTTCCTTGGATGCCGGGTGTTCCCGCTGGAGACGCTGGCCGTACATTTTTTATCATAATTACCGGACCCATCTCAGGTCTGGTACCACTATAGCATTTCATGTGCGTTTTCATTCTTCCCTTTCTGATCTTGTTGAGTCACAGAGTCTGCTGGGTTCTTTTCAACATATTTCTTTCTGTTTTTGTTCTAAACGTATTCATGTTTTCAATATCCATATTCCGCAATCTGCTACTGATGACAGAAACTCTCCTCCAACATCTTTCTTCTATCCTTTCGACCCTCCATCCAAATGATACAGTCATTGTTGCAGGCGATTTCAATTGCACTTTGCAACCCGGTTTTGACCGAGATGGTTCAATTGAAAGCCGTTCCGACCTTGTTTCCAATCTCACTCAACTCGTTGTTAATTTTGATTTGATTGATGCATTCCGTTCCCTCCATCCCCGGCCCAAGGAATTTTCCTGGTTCCCCCGGCTGCTTCACGCTGTGTCGCAGCACGCCTAGATAGATTCTATGTTTCCAAATTTCTCCATTCCTCTCTAGTTGAAGTTACTCATCATCCTTCCGTTTCGTCAGATCATCGCCTCGTTCTTTTAAAACTTTTTTTGCATTCTTCCTCTGTTCCCCCTTCCCCAGTCTGGTCGCTCGACGATTCAGTTTTAACTGATACTGTTTTCTGTGCTGAAATTCGCTCTATGATCTCGTCTTCTGTGCAACAACTTTCTTCGTCTGACGACCCAGTGGCTCTGTGGCTTTCCACGAAAATTTCGATCATTTCTTTCGCACGTCAGTTTTCTTTCTCTTCCCGTACTTCTCGCTTTCAAGATATTGATGTTCTCCGTCGTAAATTGCAGACTATTTCTCCTTCTGATCCTTCTTTCCCCGTGTTTCAAGCTCAACTTCGTCGTATTCTGTTTACTTTTGCTTCATCAGCCCTTACTCGTCTGAAATTCACTCACTTGCGGTTTCACGACGACCCCTTTTCTAGTTTGAAGTCCCTTGAGGAGTATCATGTTAAAAGCAACACAATTTCCTTTCTTTCACTACCTGACGGATCTACAGTTACCGACCCTTATCGTATCTGTGAACTTACTTTTTCCCATTATTCTGATCGTTTTCAACACCGACTCCTTTCTCCTGCAGATACCTCCCCTATTCTTCATGTCCTTCCTCGGGTTCCACATTGTTTTTTTGATTCTCTTGTTTCTCCTATCTCTCCTTCTGAAGTCTGCTCTGCAATTTCCAGTCTGAATGACCGTTCTTCCCCTGCCGCGGACGGTCTTCCGCTCTCATTTTATAAGAAGTTTCTTCCTTTTCTCCTCCCGCTTCTGGTTGCTTGTTTTAATGCCGTTTTTACCTCTTCTAATTTTCAGTCTTCTGATTTCACTTTTGCTATTCTCCGTCTCATCCCCAAAACCGGAAACCTTGGTCTTTTTTCTAACTGGCGTCCTATCTCTATTCTTAATACTGACTACAAAACCTTTGCTAAAATTCTCGCTTTTCGCCTCAATCCCGTATTGCAGCATTTAATCCACTCCGATCAAACTTACACTATTCCCTCCCGTTCGATTACTACCAACATTTCCACCTTTCGCAACTTATATTTTCTTGCTTCCCATCTTTCCGAACCTCTCGCAATTTTTAATATTGATCAGAAACAAGCTTTTGACTCCATTAATCACTCTTATCTCTTTGCTGTTCTTCGTCATTTTGGCTTTCCTACTCTTTTCTGTCAAGCTCTTATTAATCTTTACTCTCACTCTTCTTTCCGTATTCGCACTTCCACATTCATGACAGCTACCATCCCCTTTGACAACGGGATCCGGGGCAGGGTTGTCCCCTTTCGGGTCAACTTTTTACGCTTGCATTTGAACCTCTCTTAATTTGTCTACGTTCTCGTTTGTTTTCCGTGATTCCTCGCAGTATTGTTCCTACTCGTCACCACCGCATAGTGTTGTCGGCATATGCTTATGACCTCACTCTCTTTCTTCGCACTGAACGTTCTTTCGGTGTTGTCCTTTCTGCTTATCGTGAGTATGCTTCAATTTCCGGTTCCGAACTTAATCTGTCTTAATCTGTTGGTCTGTGGGCCGGATCGTGGGTGGCACACGGTGATCGCCCTTGGGGTGCCCGTTGGTCATCCTCGGTCATTAAACTTCTTGGTGTGTACGTTGGAAATCCCGTGGCGGTTGCTGATGCCACATGGATTCCTTTGGTTCAGCAGCTCAATCGTCGTCTTGCTCCTTTTTGCCGGTTCAGACCTTTTTTGTCCTTTTTTAGCAGCGCACATCTGGTTTCTTCCTTTCTTCTTCCCATTCTGACACATTTGTGGTTCGCTCATTTTCCCTCACCCATTTTTCTTCAATCCGCTCAGCGTTTGATTACTGATTTCATCTGGAAAAAAGTTCACTGGGTTCATCGTTCTACTCTCGTCCTTTGGAAGTCTTGCCCTCCCAGATCTTTTTCAAAAATCTAATGCTATTCATCTTCAGACCTTTCTCCGTTCTTTTTCTCATCCTCAGATTTCATCGATTACTATTGTTGATACTTTACTTTTCCCTCGCAGTCCGTTTCTCACTCTCGCTACTTTCCTCCGTATGGATCTGTTCCCCCTCATTCCAGATCACTTTCCCGATACTTATAGCACCGTCTTTTCCCTCTGGCATTCCTTATGTCCCGTCCGTCTCCCACCTACCTCAACAAATGATCTGCTGGCGGAACCTCTCTTTTACTCTTCTGCACTCCGTTCTCCCTCTTTACCGTACTTGTGCTTCTCCACCTGGTTCGCCAGTGGCGTGGTACAGGTATCCCAACTTGTAGATGCTTCTCTCCGCTGGAAGTCTCTTTCCCAAATCGACCCCTCTCTTGTTGACACTCCCTTACATCGCGCCCAGCTCCGGTTGCTTCATATTCAGCTTCAACGCCTTTACCCGTCCCTCGTGAATTCTTATGGGTTAATTGTTTCTTCTTCGGCGTCCCATTGCCTTCCTTTTCTGGTTTATTTGAATGATGTTCCCTTTCTGGTGCATCAAGTTACTGCAAAACTCTTGTACCGCCACTTTCTTACTTATTTTAGAACACCTCTCGCTATTCCTTTTGTGCCACCTGATGAAACCTCTCAGACATGGATCGATTCACACACTTCTCTGGCTTCCCCAAAAGCTACTGATATTCATTGGCTCCACCTTCATTGTCGCTTGCTCACACCACGGACTCTTCATCGTTTTGGTCGCCTGTCTTCTCCCTTGTGTTTTTTCTGTTCAACGCTCGGTGATGTTCATCACGCATATGACTCCTGTTTAGTTTTACAGCCTCTTTTTTCATTGATGTTTGCTCTTCTCTCCAAGGTCTGTCCTTCCTTTCACTCTGTTTCACATTACTATTTTCTTCGCCGTCATCACCCTTCCGCTGCTGTTCACAATCCAGTTGGCGCGTTTTTAATTTTGCAGGCCAAACTGACTATTTATTTATACTATCATACCAGTGTTAATCGGCCTGCTCTTCGTCGATATCTTCCTGCGAGAGTTTTTCTGTGCCGTAGGTTTCGTTCCTCGATCAAGTCCGTCATCCAACTTGAGTACGAGGTAGCTCTGGCCCGGCAGGCAGTTCCTGCTTTCTTCTCGATCTGGTCCCCCACCTCCCATGGTTTCGGGTTGAGCATGGGTTGATTGAATTCGTTTGATTAGTTTTTTTGTTTCTTGTTTTTGTTTTGGTGTACTGGTTTCTTCACTTTGTTTGTTTTTGCTTTTCCGGGTTGTTGTCTTGTTCTGTTTTTGATTGAGCTGCAGGTTTTTTTCCCTTGTATTCATTCTTTTCCTCTGATCCTGTTGTTTTTCCTTTTAAATTTTTTACCGTTTTCCTTTTCTTGTTTTTGATGGCCCTTTGGTAATGTTGTACTGTTTTGCTTCCTTGAGATTCCGGTCTTTTTGTTGTTTTTTCCCCTGTGCTTTATTAGCTCATTCTACTGGTCGGTATATTCTTTCTTGGATAGTGCTTTTCTATACTTTTCCTCTTACTAGCGGCCTCGGCCTCTTTGTCTGAATTTTCTTGCCGTTTTGCGCTGTGATTGGATGTTTTACAGCTAGTTGCTTTGACTTTTTTCTGTCCGGAGTCCGTGGGCATTTGTGTTCCTGTGTTCTGTGTGTATTTTTTTCTGGTTCTTGGTGGTGCTGTGCAATCGGTTATTGTTTTTTGTGTCGGTACTTTTGTTGAGTTTGTCTATGTATTATTGTGTGCTTGCTTTCTATGTTTTCGTCGGCCACAGTTGTTGGTCAACGCATTTCTTGTTGTGGTGTTTTGTTGTACTGGTTGGCCACCCATTGTTTGTGATCAGCATTATTGTTTGGTATAGTGTGATGCTTGTTGGGTGTTGTTGTTTTCCGTTGGGCTAGTCTGTGTTGTCTAGTTTTGCAAAATTTTTTTGGCGTGTTGTGTTTCTTTTGTGCTTGTTTGTTTGTTGTTGTTCCTGATCTTTTTTGTACTGTGTTTCCTGTATGTGGTATTCCCGTGTTTTTGTAATTGCTCTTGCTTTTTGCATGTGTTTTGTTTTGTTGTTCGGATGGCGGCTGTCCTACTCGCTCTGCTCCTGTGTGAGTTTTTTTAATACTGTGATTGTATTTTACCTATACTGCTAATGTGATAATCTTGTTTTTTACTTGTTGGTGTATGTTCTACTTTCGTGTTTCAGTTTTTTTTTTTTTTTTTTTTTTTTTTTTTTTTGATTGGAGGTTTAACGACCACCGTGAGCAACTCAATGGGCTATAAGCAGTCGCCCGTCCCTAATTTAGGGTCACTGGTTCCAGGGAAGGGAGAGAGCCAGTGCCGTAAGACAAACACAACATCCATGCCTCACCGGGATTCGAACCCGAACCCCTTACGGACGAATGATCAGAGGCCAGCGCCTTAGACCACTGCGCCACCGGGGCGGCCGTGTTTCAGTTGGCTCCGCAGTTTAGGGAGCCTTTTTTTCTCATGCCCTGTGTTTCATGTTCACTTGTTTTGCTTTTTTTACGAACTTTGAATTACTTAGTGTGGCCCTGCTGGTCTCGTTGTGTTTTTTCATTGAGTACTCAGCCTTATCTCTCGTTTTCTATACAGTGTGCTTCTCGTGCGTATCTTGTCTATTGGGTTACGTTGACCCAAGGAGTTGGTCAACGCACTATTTGCCTTGTGCTCATTTTTTTTACTGTGCCTCTTGTGTTTTTTCTTGACTGTATGCGACTACATGTGTAGTGAAGTTGTCGTTTGGGGCAGTTTTGTCTTTGATTATGTTTTAAGTGCACTTTTTGTGTTTTCGTTTTCGTGTTTCTTTGCACTCAAGCTAGGCCTCTACGTCTTGCTTCGTGTTTCTCCTGTCCGGGTTTTTTCCTGTAATATTTTATTTTTTCTCGGCACAGCCTTCTATTGCCGTGCACGACTATACGTACATTGTGTTGTTTCAATGTGTTATGGTGCTATGCGATCTTGTTTCCGCGTGCTTCTCTCTATAGCGCCACATCGGCTTTCGGGGTTTGTCGACGCGCGACTTCTTGTTTTGAGTATGAAATTTGAATTGAGTGCGATTTTTTTTGTGAACCTCGTGTGCCTTTTTGGCTACATTTATTTTGTGTGATGCGGCGGTTTTTCCCCTTATTATCATGTATTCTTCTGTGCAGTGTTCCTTCTGACATACATGCGTCGCTTCGTATTTCGTTTTTAGTTATAGCGGTTGGTTAACACCCCTCTTTATGTGCACGGTTTTTTTTTCTTGTACTAATGTTTTGGCCGCTGCTGCATGTTTTCAGAAGAACAGTTTTGTTTCTCCTGTCACTGTCTTGCAGTGTCAGTCAATTTGTGTTGTGTTGTATTGTTGTTGTGTTTTTTACCTGTCACTTTTGTGTTCGCGCTGCTATGTACTAGTCTTTGGAATGTGTTCTGTTCCCTCCCTCTGGGGTTTGGGTTTTGTGAAGTGTGTGTTTTTTGTTTTTGTTTTCTGTGTTCCTTTTTTATCTGTATATATTTTAATCTTGTTCTGATGTTACCAGTTTTCTTTCCTCCTTTCTTTAGCGTTGAGACTTCTTGGCCTCGTCTTTTTTAATACAGTCTCATGTGACTGAAACGTATCACATGTACCTTGCTTTTAGACTAATAAAGGTTTATTTTGAAGGCAGTGGTCTAAGGCGCTGGCCTCTGATCATTCGTCCGTAAGGGGTCCGGGTTCGAATCCCGTTCAGGCATAGATGTTGTTTTTGTCTTACGGCACTGGCTCTATCCCTTCCCTGGAACCAGTGACCCTAAATTAGGGACGGGCGACTGCTTATAGCCCATTGAGTTGCTCACGGTGGTCGTTAAACCTCCAATCAAAAAAAAAAGAACCTTTAGATGATATGGACCGTTATTGAGCTCCCCCTTTTTTTTTTTTTTAAATTGAAAGTTTAACGACCACCGTGAGTCACTCAAGGGGCAGTAAGCAGTCGTCCGTTCCTAATTTAGCGTCACTGGTTCCAGGAAAGGGAGAGAGCCAGTGCCGTAAGACAAACACAACATCCACGCCTTACGGGATTCGAACCCGGACCCCTTCACGGACTAATGTTCATAAGCCAGCGCTTAGACCACTGAGCCACCTGGGCGACGAGCTCCCTTTACACTAAGATCTGATATTATTTGTTTTAATTATTACCATGTCTCTGCGGGTGCAGGAGAATTGGCCACCGGAGAACTGGCAACAAAAATTTTAAGGGGCCGTATAAAAATTGCGTTTTTGACCGCATCGTGGTCACGAACCCCAGAGGTTGGTTAACTGAGTCATAAAAAGTTTCCGTAATTTCGTCTTTTCTTAATTGCGATAATTAATGTAATTCTTTATGAAAAATATTTATGATCTACAACTCAACAAAATATTTCAGGGTTTACAAACTTACAAACTACAAGTCTGCAAATTATTCGAGGGCATGTGCTGACTCAGGACACCTGTCGGAGGGGGAAGGGGGATTTCAAAGGTTTAAAATATAAAAAATTTCTGGTCCGATCGGTAGATTTTCAGCACTTACAAGCTATAACTCGACACATTATCTGAGGGCATGTTCCTATTGAGGCAACCTGTGTGTGTGTGTGGGTGGGGGGTACCCCTAAAATATAAAGTATTTCTGCTCCGATAGGGAGATTTACAGTGTATTCAAAGCTACAACTCAACAAATTATCTGGGGTATGTGCCTACTCAGGAAACCAGGAGGGGGGGTACCAAAAGTGTACATCCTGCAAGTCAACAAATTATCTCAGGGCACGTGCTGCCTCAGGAAACCTGTCGGAGGGGGGAGGGTTAAATACCAAAATTGTAAAATATAAATAACTTCTGGTCCGATCAGGAGATTTTCAGCATTTACAAGCTATAACTCGACACATTATCCGCTGAGAGCATGTGCCTACTCAGCAAACCTGGTGGTGGGGGCGGGGGGAGGTATTACCAAAAGTGCAAAATGTAAAGAATTTCTGGTCCGAACGGGAGATCTTCAGCATTTACAGGCTACAACTCGACAAATTTTTTGAGGGCAACTGCTTTCTGAGGCAACTTGTATGTGTGTTGGGGGGGGGGGGCTAAAATATAAAATATAGAGTATTTCTGGTCCGATCGGGAGATTTTCAGCACTTAGAACCTACATCACAACAAACTCCCTCAGGGCATGTGGTGACTCATGAAACCAGTCGGGGAGGGGGGTGGGGTAATACCAAAAGTGTAAAAAATAAAGAATTTTTCTCGTCCCATCCGATCGGGGGATTATCAGCATTTACAAGTTATAACTCGACATATTATCTGAGGGCATATGCTGACTCAGGAAACCTGTCGGGTTTGTGTGTGGGGGGAAGGGGGAGGTTATACCAGAAATGTAAAATATACAGAATTTCTGGTCCGATCGGGAGATTTTCAGCATTTACAAGCTATAACTCGACACATTATCTGAGGGCATGTGCCCACACACGGCAAACCTTTCGGGGGTGGGAGGGGGGTTACTTAAAACATAAAACATAAAGTATTTCTGGTTGTAAACGCTCAAAATCTTCCGATCTAGCCAGAAATTCTTTTTATTTTACACTTTTACACTTTTGGTTTCACACTCACCCCCGCCGGCAGGTTTCCTGTGTAGGCACATGCCCTCAGATAATTTGTTGAGTTGTAGCTTGTAAACGCTGAAAATCTCCCGATCGGACCAGAAATTCTTTGTACATCATATTTTAGGTTTTGAGCACACACACACACACCTCACCGCTCACATCGACAAGTCTCCTGGGTTTGCACATACCCCCACAGAATTTGTTTAGCTGTAGTTTATAAACCTTGATAAATATCGTAAATAAGAAAATACGAAATTACGGGAATTTTATATGTGTCAGATAACCAATATCGGGAGACGTAGCCACGGAGCAGTCCAGAACGCAATTTTTATACGGCCCCTTAAAATTTTTGTTTCCAGCTCTCTGCTTTGTCTTTGGCACGGAAATCATGGAAATTTCTAAATTTTTTACTGAAAATGAAGTATTAAAAAATATTTTATGAACAGTAGGGGAAAAATTAATAGCAACTCTGGACATTTTTGAAGTTTTTGTGGTTTGAGTATTGCTACAAAAGTAAATATGCAGAGAATATAGACAATATGTACATTATTGAAAAGCAAATTTAATGCAGAATCCAAATCAGGTTACGGAATGGGAATAGTTTAAATAGAACTCAAGTTATGAGCAGAAATGTGCTGCGAAGGAAGCACACGTCGTGATGTGAAATGTCATCATCGTTGTACAAGGTGCCGGAGCTTTCTCTGACGTCCGGGTACATGCAATATAAAGGGCAGCTGAGGTGCCTGGGGTCATTCCCAAGAGCCGCGGATGGCTTAGTGGTTAGAGGTTCAGACTATCGATGCAAGGTCCCCAGGTTCGAACCTGGGCTGATCTTTCAGAGATGGTGTGAATCACTAACAATCGCTGAATATCCGCCGTGCATCGGACGAGCACGTTAAGTGACGGCCCCCAGGCTGGACCCACTGGTTAAATGGGTATCCTTTCCTATGCCCCCTGAAATTATCTCACCCATCTATGTGCACTATCGTACTTGTACGGTAGCGCCATCTACTGTACTCAAATCTCACTACAAACTGTTCTGTCAAAGTCGCTAGACTTACTCTCATTCCTTCCGTTTCTGTGTCCTGCCCAAAAGGCGACTTCGCTGTAGGTGCCTGGGACCTAAACTCTACTCACTGTGGATGGAAGTCCTACAAGAAAATGACAAAATACTGAGTGGGGTAATTCCCGAAGTTTTCGGCGTGCTCGTAGGTAGTCGGTTGTATTGCTGTGTGTGTAGGCGTGCATGCTCTGGACTGCAGTGCAAATCTGAAGTTTGTCCTTTCCGATTACAAACTGTAATGCAGGTATGGGAAGATTAGTTGATGTTTCACCATGAAAGGCTTCCAGAATGGTGACATTAAGCGACAGTGGCGAAAGCAATGCCGAAATTGTCCGCATGACTGGGGTGCACAAAAGCACTATTGGACGGCACCTGGCGAAGATCCGTGATATGGGTGGTATCAACAATTGCAGGCTTTCTCGCCGTCGATTTCCTAAAAAGGAAATCGACGGCGAGAACTAACGGGGCCTTGCAGCGGTTATATCTGCGAAACAGGTTCAAATTGTCAACAGTTCTTTCCAAAGAATTTTGGAAGAGCTGTGGTGTTGCTGTTTGTCCTCGAAACTGAGGAACAGGTTAGGTGATGCGGGTCTGACGTCTCATAGGGCGATTAAGAAGCCCTTGCTAACCCGTGAACAACGTAAGAAACTTGTAGAATGGGTTAAGGGACATAAGGACTGGAGCACTGATCGGTGGCGTCAAGTTTTATTCAGCGATGAGACCAAATTGAACATTGAATATAACGACTCGGGGTGCCGAGTGTTTCGACGACGAAATGAGGCGTTGAATCCCTCTTGCATACTAAAGAGCACAACGTACTCAGCCAGTGTTACGATTTGGGGATGTTTCGCTGCTGCTTAAGTGGACAGAATCCATGTGTGTGACAGCACTGTTAATGCACAGGTGTACAAGAGTATTCTCCAGGACAAGATGGTTCCTTCGGGATGTGATTTGTTCCAGGGTCAACCATATATCTTCTAGGACGATTCGGCCCCATGCCACCGTGCAAAAAGCATTAAAGCTTATGTGACATCTTTAGGAAATGTTGTGCCTCTACCTTGGCCTGGTAATTCCCCAGACTTGAACCCAATAAAGAATTTGTGGCGCATTCTCAAAAGAAAGGTGCACGACAGACACTCCACAAGTAAAGTGGAACTCAATAACGCCATTACTCACGTTTGGAACAGCTGCATGTCATCCGAAATGCTGGGTAACTTGGTTGACTCCATGCCCAAGGGATGTGCAATGGTCGTTAAATCCAAAAGTCACCCAACAAAATATTAGGGACGTTATTTCTTTTCATGTCATTCCGTTACTTTGCCATGATTTCTGTTTCGCAGCACATTTCTGCGCATAACTTGAGTTCTATTTAAGCTATTCCCATTTTGTAACCTGATTTGGATTCTGCATAAAATTTTCTTACCAATGATGTACATATTGTCTATATTCTCTGCATATTTACTTTTGTAGTAACACTCAAACCTCAAAAACTTCAAAAATGTCCAGAGTTGCTATTAATTTTTCCCATACTTTAGTTGCTTAAGAAGTGGGGAATATACCCACACGAAATTTGTTTATGCAGAACAGTTTTATGGCACTGAAATTCCAATGTGTCCAGTTCTCCGGTGACCACTTCTCCATACCCGATTGCTACGACGTTACGGGGGTATATACAAATTGCATGGGTAACAAACTTCAGTAAATTTGTAGATCTTTTAAAGCTATGGCATACGGTGCTTTATACACTGGCGGAAAGTGAAAAAAGAACACCAAGAAGGAAACGTCTGATACCAACGAAATTTATACAGCATACTAACGGAATACAGAGGATAACGTGATCAAAACAATATGGCAAAATACAGCTGTATTTGCTAGTAAACTGAAAAATAACATTTCCATGTAACATGGTTAGTACGAGGTTGAACCGCCATGAACGGCGTCACACTGTGCAATTCTGGCCTGGAGTCTGTCGTACAGATGTTGGATGTAAGTTTGGAGTATTGAGTTCCAAGCATCCTCAACCTGGACGCGTAAATCGGGGATGGTCGTGTCTGGCCGTGGAGACCGGATAAGTCGTTGTCCCATAAAATCCCACACGTGCTCAATGGGGGACAAACCCGGTGAGCGTGCAGGCCATGGAAGTTGTCTCAAGCAACACTGCATGTTGCTTTGCACGTGCAGTGTGTGGGCGTGCGTTATCTTGCTGGAAAACACCACGGTGGACCGATCTTACAAATGACACAAAAACGGGCTGAATGATGTTGTTGATATAGGAGGTCCTGTTTAACTTACCCGGTACAAACACTAGTTGTGTAGGGGAGTGATAGCTCATCGCTCCCCACACCAGGAGACCAGGTGTAAGCCCTGTGTGTCGCTGGCTGATGCAAGAAGGGTTGAGACGCACCCCTGTGCGTCTGCCAACACGCATACGGCCATCGGAGGCTCCCAAGCAGAATCTGCGTTCATCGCTGAACACAACAGATTGCCATTGCGTTCTCCAGTGCAGACGTTGGTGACACCACTGCACCCGTTCCTGACGGTGGGCTGGATTCCGAGGTACACATGCCAGAGGCATACGTGCACGTAGTCCTGCATCCAGTAGACGCTTGCGAATTGTTTGCACAGTCACCTCAGGTGCTACGGAAGCTCGGATTTGCGTCGCAGTGGATGTTCTGCTTCACAACGCCGCTCTTCTTATGCGTCGATCGGTCCGCTCATGAGTCCGTCTGTGACTCCCGGTTCCACGACTTCTCGTGTGAGAATGTTCCTTGGACCATCTACGCCACCGTCGTACCACCACCGATACTTCCCGTCCAATTCGCTCAGCAATACGATGTTACGACCACCCGGCCTTGCGGAGTCCAACTAGATGACCTCGCTCAAAGTCTGATAACTGCTGAAATCATACACGTCTTCCATGTCCAGGCATTGCAGCTTCTTCAGGGTCTTCGCACGTGTCCGTACGCCGACGACTGATTACATTCACTGCGCCGTACTCCTTAAATACCACCGACGATAATTTGCATATTATGCCGTGCTGTGGCGTAAGCGCTCACCGGTTGGTCCCGAAATTAACATCACACCTACGTAAACTCGACCCCATTAACATATGTAAATTTCATGATCGTCCGCCAATTCCTTCTTGGTGTTCTTTTTCACTTTCCGCCAGTGTAGTAAGACAGATCCTAATTCAGAAAATTGGCCAAGGGTGGGTTTCTTTTTCCGCTTTTGGGTAGGCAGAATTGAAGAGGATTGTCAGCAAATTTGAATCGGCCGTGTTAATATTCATAAGGCTTGCATATCAATTTAAAGTTTGTAGAATTCCGTTTTTACTCAGGCACAACACATTAATTAATGGACCCCAGGCCTTTCTAGCAATTTTCAACCCGCCGAGCTCAGATTTTGAAGGTTTACATACAAGTCAAGGTTATAGTTTTGCACTTTTACTTAGGCACAAAGCATTAATTAATAGGCCCTATGCCTTTCTCGTAACTTATAATCCACGGAGCTCATTATCCAAAGGGTAATCGGAAATGTCTCCCACAGGAAAACTCCCCACATTCGGAAACGTCCCCCACAATGTAAAAGTTCCTCATAGGAAAACTCTCCCACAGGAAAAGTCCCCCACCTTTTTCAGTCAGGGACCATGCACAAATTGCATTTGACACAAAATATCGACTGTGGGGAAGATTTCCGGGGACATCATTTCCATTTCGACGCTGTTTAAAACAAGATGCAGCCGAACGACGTGCTCAAATATGTGGGGGGAAATTCCGTGGTCGGCATTTCAAACCTTTATAGCAGTTTATAACACTGCAAATAGCTGGATGAGGTGGGGGACGTTTCCGGGGTTAATATTTTGACTGTTACCGCGCTTTTTAGTGAAAAACGGTCTTACAATAAGCAGGCTGACGAGGGGGGGATTCCGGGGTCGGCATTTCAAATTTCTATGGTTGTTTAGAGTAAAAATCGGTTTACAATTAGCAGGGTTGGGTGGGGAAAATTTCCAGGTAAGTATTTCCACTTTTAATGGAAAACGCGTCTTACAGTCAGGAGGCTGACAGGGTGGGGGAAAATTCCAGAGTCGGCATTTCGACTTTTAGGATGCGGTGGGGGAAATTTCCGGTGTCATCATTTCTATTTTCATGCACTTTAAAACAAGATGCAGCCGTGCTTGTAGCACAAATACGTGGGAGAAATTTTCGGGGTCGGCATTTCAAACTTTTATCGCAGTTTATAGTAAAACACTGTCGTGCTAGTAGCTGGATGGGTTGGGGAAAATTTCCGGTGTCACCATTTCGACTTTTACGGCAGTTTATAGTGACAAAACTGTCTTGCAAGCAGCTGGATGAGTTGGGGGAAACTTCCGGTTTAGTATTTTGACTGTTACCGCGCTTTTTCGTGAAAAACGGTCTTACAATAAACAGGCTGACAGGATGGGGAAATTCCGTTTTTTGGCAATTCCGTATTCACTGCGATCTACAGATATTTTATAAGTAGTAGAAAAATGCAGGGGAAATATCTGGGGTCGGCATTTTGATTTTTACGGCAGTTTATAGTGGTGTCCGGACAAAATCCCACCGGACACTTGTGATTTGCCCAACCGGACATTTTCCCACCGGACACTTGCCCACCCGGACATTTGCCCACCAGACACCTGCCCACCCTGACACTTGCCCACTATGGATGACTTGTAGATAATATGTAACTTCTGAAGACGTTTCCGATCAAGTGGAAAACTGATCACGCAAATATTTATGGATTGTATAAAACTTGCACTTTGTTTGAGAAATGTTAAAATGTAAGGGGGTTACACCCAAACTTAAACTAATATATATATATCACTTCTCTTACGGATTCAAAAAGCTCAAACTTAAATCATAAGACAACGCTATTATAATAAACAAGGCACTTGAAAATTTGGAAAAGTTTAAATTTAGGGTTTTAACCCCCAAATGTAAACTAACGCATATGATCTTTTTCATGTGCTCTAAAAAGCCCAAACTTAAATCATAAGACAATCCCATCAATAGACGAACAACGCACTTAAAAATTTGCAAAAGTTTAAATTAAAGGGGGTTTAACACCCCAAATGTAAACTAACATACATGATGTTTTTCATGGGCTCTAAACAGCTCAAACTTAAATCATAAGACAATGCTATCAATAGACGACAACGCACTTGAAAATTTGGAAAAGTTTTAATTTGGGGAATTAGCCCCCGAATTGAAACTGATATATACACTGCTGGCCACCCAAAATGCAACACCAAGAAGGAAGCATCCGATTGGCCTGAAATTCGCAGCATGCGTCGTCCGCGAGAGGACATGCAAACGATTAGCATTGAAGGGCATATGCAAATCATGTGCGCCCGGCACGCCACCGAGAAGTACTATAAGAAGGGTGCACAGAAGACGGGGTGCAAGTAGTGGAAGTATGTTGTGCTGCCGGACCTGTGAGTGGGAAGCTTCCTGATGCCTCGTCGCAGAATACGGCAGTCATTCTAGCACGTTTCGGAGTTCGACAGAAGACGAATAGTGGCTTATCGCGACAGCGGTTTATCGTACCGAGACATCGGCGCCCGTGCGTGACGACATCCAGCCACAGTGAAGCGAGTATGGATTCGGTGTGTGCAAGATGGACGGACGGACCGACGTGAGCGATTGCCGTAGCCGCGTCACACCACCGAACTAGAGGACCGGCATGTCATGCTGCGGGCATTGACGCCTCGCACCGCCACATCACGAACGTTAGCGCAGGAATTAGGGTGTGTTGCGCAACATCCTGTGTCAGCACGTACCGTTCGACGTCGTCTGCAGGAGCGGGGACTTGTCGCACGGCGCCCATTGCTCCGATTGCCATTAACGTTACACCACCGGCGAGCAAGGCGGCAGTACGGCGTTGAATGCCGCACCTGGACTGCGAAATGGCACGACATTGTCTCCTCCGACGAATCCCGCTTCTTCCTGAAACACCACGATGGTCGGATCCGCGTGTGGTGGCACCGCGGCGAGAGACTGTATGACGCCTGCATTATGCGTCGCCACACCGGTCCGTCGCCTGGAGTTATGGTTTGGGGCGCAAATGGATATGATACCCGCACCCCTCTGGTACGCATCGTCGGTGCACTCAACCGCCACCGCTACATCTCCAACGTTTTGGAGCCTGTAGTCCTCCCTTACCTGCAGGACCTGCCAGCTGCAACGTTTCAACAGGACAATGCGCGCCCGCACGTGGCACGCATCGTGCAACTATTCTTCACGGCCCACCAGGTGTCACTGCTCCAGTGGCCCGCCTGTTATCCCGACATGTCGCCCATCGAACACCTCTGGTCGCTGATCGGCAGCCAAGTGGCCCGGCAAGCACCACCTGCGGCTGCGCCTGATGAACTGTGGCAATGTGTGGAAGCAGCCTGGACGGACATACCCCAAGCCCACATCCAAAGCCTCTTTCGTCCGATGCCGCGGCATGTAGCGGCCGTTATTTCCAGCCATGGGGGCCACACGAACTATTGATGTCTGCGTGTTCCGCAAGTCGCACGGGCTTGTAAGCTCAATCGTTTCATTTGTGTATCTGTTGTTATGTGTCCAGTAAATCTGGCGTTGCTATCTCGTGTCCTTCTTGGTGTTGCATTTTGGGTGGCCAGCAGTGTATGATCTTTTTCATAGGCTCTAAACAGCTGAAACTTAAACCATAAGACAATCCTATCAATAGACGATCATCGCACTTTAAAATTTGGAAAAGTTTAAATTTGAGGGTTAACCCCATAAACGTAAACTAATATATATGATCTTTCTCATGGGCTCTAAGAAGCTAAAACTTAAACCATAAGGCAATCCGACGAACATCGCACTTGAAAATTTGTAAAAGTTTAAATTCTCATTTTATAAGTGACAATGATGTTTGTTGCGCATGTCAGATTTAAACACAAATGCGCATATTTTTGTTATGTGAGTGAAGTGGTCAAGAAAGGGAAATTTTATATGGCCCGAATTCATAAAGTATCTTATGTTAAATAATAAAATTTTGGTCAAAAATCATAGAAACTTTAGACATTCTTAACTATCAGAATACTTTTACAATAGCGTTAAATACGAAAAACAGCCCTAGAAGAATGGCTTACTTTTCTGCAAACAGGGACAACTGCACCCCACGCCAATTGTTCCAGCGCCAATTGCTTAAAGACATATTTATCCCAGCAAATACACAAGTGCTGGGAAACTTCTGGCCACCAGCTAGCAGTGATGGGTCACTACTGGCTGAAATCTGCCGCGCACGGCCCGGTAGTGGTCCGTTGGTGGCAGCGCTATCAGTTGGCGAGCCATTGATGGCCCTGCAGCATCGCCGTGAATTGTGGGCCTCCAAGCAAGTGCCACTAGTGGCCCGTTGCTGGAAACCAATGCAACCCAACAGCAGGTGGAAGCAAAAGTTGAAGACGACGCTATTGCCATCGTGTTATTTTAGTGGATGTTAAGAAAAAAAATCCATATGTAGAGAGGCGAATTAATTTCCTAATGAAATTTTACGTCGACGAAGATATCAGATTAAGCCATGAAATACACCCACTCCATTCCATGAATAACATAATAACAAGAAAAAATTTGAAACCGCTTGAAACAAATGTCCTGGAAAAACATTAAAAAAATGTTTGTTGGGAAAAAAAAAAAAAAAAGAATTATACGCGTACAAAATTTATTAATTATTTGAAAGAAAGAAAAAAAGCAACGCTATGTGGATATAATGTACTCATCCATGGGTTGAATACACAAGACTGGGAGGAATTCGCTTCTAAAAATAACAAGAAGTAAAATAAAATATCTCTCCTCTTTAAAACAAATGTAGCTTCGGGCAACGGAAAGGAAAGATACAACGTTAAAAATGTAACAGAATGTAACATGAACCCGGGTAAATGTATATTAATTCAACATTCGCCTTTCAAGACGACAAGGACAGTACAAAACTTTGGAAAGCGACTTTTAGTTGGTACACTCCTTGAAAATGAGTGAAGTTCCCTTAAGGTTAAAAAAACTATCGTTACGTTGAAAAAATTAATTTATGAATTATATGAAACTGACTTTTATGAAAAATACCTCTCAATATTGTAAAATGAAAGAGGAAAGCATTCGAATACACATTGCATACTGAACAGACAGCTTCAAGCATACGCTCGAGGGTAGCAAATTAGTCCGGTCGGTAGAGAGCTCAGCTACCACGCTAACGGCCCTGGTTCAGATGCAAGCGGACGTTTTTCCGGTCTGTTGAGAAAATTTCCCCAGCGCAGTGCGATAATTCACAAGTTTCGTAAGGGTAGAAAAACAAATTGTAGCTTTGGGAAACTGCCGTTATCCTTGATTTTTTTACTGTTATGCCTGCTACTGGGTAATTGGCGGACAAGATTCGGCAAGCCACCAGTTCCTTCACGTGGTTGCCGGCTGCCACTACCGGCAAACTAGCGGACCACATCAGGCTAGCCATCATTTCTGGCACGTGCTTGCAGGGCCACTGAAGGGCCACTTGTGGCAGCTACTGCCTGTGATGGACAACTGATGGCCTTGTTGTGGCATATGACAACTGATGGGGAGCCAACTGTTGGCCAGCTGTTGGCCTGTACTGCTGGCCCTTCTGTTGGCCGCCCGGACATTTTATTGACGGTTCGGCAGCGGCAACATAGTGCTGGGCCATTGCTGGCAGTTCTGGCCCATCAAGACTGTTTTTGCTGGAATATAGAGCATCAACATGTCTTTTTCTGGTACACAGGGAGAAATCTTATGTACTATACTCCCACCTCCGTCCCACTCCACGAGAGTAAATTAACACCTTGTCATTCAAGAGAGTTCGACAGTAAGGAAACGAGGCACAATATCATGCCTGCTACCTAACCCCTAAATGTAGGAGAGTTCAATTTCGCCGACTGCCAGGTTCGGATGTATGGATTAGTATGTATGTTTCTGAGAGAGAGAGAGAGAGACGGGGGAAGGGTTCCGGGAAAAAGGTTAGCGCCGATTTCCTTTGGAGCCGGTAGTAAAAAAACACAAAAATTTCTTTTTCAGTGTTTCGCAAATAAAGTTAGTATTAAACTTGCTCCAGAAATTCAAAACGTGCTTTGGGTCACAATGCATACAAATTTAAAATTTCAGCGCGTGTACAGCATTTCCCGAAATCAAAGCTGGTCATGATCAGGGGCGGATTTATGGGGTCGTGCAGGTCGCAAACGCGAAGGGCCCGCGTCTTGGTGGGCCCGCGATTCACTGTGAAAATAAAAGTAAAGCAAGGAGGAAAAAAGAGGGGAAAAGTTATGTTGATGAATATAAAGTTTTGCGGATTCATAGAAAAGCAGTCGTGGTTTAAACTTGATATAGTGCTTGTCGTCTGTTCTCTACTTAAAAAATGTAAAGTTGGGTATCCTGCTTGACAAGCGGGTAAAATTTTGCAAATTGTACATCAATTTCATTTGTGCTTGGTGGCAACACTGACCACTGGTAACGTCGCAGCATAACCTAAAATATCGTCTGTAATCTGTATTTCTGTGTTGTCATTCGATCTCCGCATACAGTGTTACTTACTTAATATTGTGATTATTAACACCTAACCGTATCCTTAAATCGGCATCGTTACAGCTGTTGTTTCTGTTTCATTTATACATATATATGTAGAATATTAGAATTATGAATGGAATACTAGATTTCACCACACAATACAAATTTGGAAGATGTGAATCCGTTTTTTGGTGTAAATATGACATGGATGGTAAGTTAGATAACATCCGAAAACTTGAAAATTTCGTCATCCTAAAGCGGGAACCGAATCCGCGTCTCCCGGATAGCGCTCGAGTATGCTAACCACTACACCACCCTAAACGACCAAGTTTCAACTTTCCAATTAATTTGAATATAACCATCACAGGATTCGCTGGTCGAAGCAACCGGCATTCATGTTTAGCGCATCTGAAGGTTAAGAATATTCTATGCCATGATTACCCAGAGGAGCAGATAAATCATGAATGGAATACGGGATTACACCATTGTACCATACAAATTTTGAGGATGTGAATCCGTTGTTTGGTGAAAATATGACATGGATGGTAAGTCAGGTAATATCCGAAATCTTGAAAATTTCGTCGTCCTGCAGCAACGAATTCTATTCCGAGCAATCACGGGATAAAATTCTTAACCTCCAGATTCGCTAAACATGAATGGCGGTTGCTTCGGCTAGCAAATTCTGTGATGTTCATATTCAAATGAATCGGAAACTTGACACTTGCTCTCTTTGGGTGGTGTAGTGGTTAGCATACTCGAGCGCTATCCGGGAGACACGGATTCGATTACTGTTCCAGGAAGACGAAATTTTCAAGTTTTCGGATATTATCTGACTTACCATCTATGTCATATTTACACCAACAAAAATGAATTGACATCTTCAAAATTTGTAATAATAGAATTATTTGATATTAATGAATTTGATTACAGTCCATTTAAAAATTGTAGTAAATATACCCGGAACCAGGATCAGGCCATAGCTAAGCGATGGCCTGGCCGGCCTGCGCCCGACCTGTGTTTCCTATTGCCCGTACTAGCGACCCGCACAACAGTATAGTGCCCGACCGCTTTCACATTTTTTGCCCGACCACTTTACAATTTTCACCCGATCTCAATCATCAGCCGCCCGTTCCAACTTGCTTGTCTGGCTACGGGCTTGACCTGTATGTGTCTCAAAACGACGGATCTCCAGAAGGTTCAGTACGACGGGCTCACTACACCGTCCCTGGTCATGATGCTTAAATTTCGCAAATATGGTAGCAATTCAGGGGCGGCGACTTTGATTTTTGCGGAGTGGTGCACATTCCTTCGTAGAATAGTTATTATCGATTATGTAAAACATGATATCATCATCAGCGTCAACCATTTTCAATCCACTGCTGTACAAAAGGCTCCCCAAGTCTCTTACAAAACTCTGTCCTGAGCCACTCCTCAATGCCATACCTAGGAATTTCATCCACCCATCTTCCACGTGGCTTTCTGCGTATTTTCCTGTATATATATATATATACGTATATATTTATAATCCCGCATACTTTCGAATTTAATTCACCCATTTCCCATGTGGTCTTCTTCTGGGTCTTTTCCTGTCCCTTAGAATCCAGTCTAAAATTTCAGCTGCCCACCTATGGTCTGTCCTTTTGGCAATAGATCCAGCCCATTGCCATTTCAGGGATTTTGCACTGATCATGATGTCTTCCACTCTTGTCATTTTTCTGATCCACGAGTTCCTCTTCTTATCTCTCCTGGTTACACCAAGCATGCACCTGTCCATGCTATCTTGAGTTGTCTGCAGCCTTTGCATGTCTCTCTTAGTTAAGGTCCACGTCTCTGCACCATACATAAACACTGGAGGGATGCATTGATCAAACACTTTTCTTTTAACACATAATGGCGTATTGCTCTTGAAAATTACGCTGTTTCTTCCAAAAGCTCACCAGGCAATTTTTGTACGCCGACTAATTTCTTCATCAATGTGACCCTCACTTGATATCTGCTGTCCAAGATAAACGTAGGTATCTGTTATCAACAGCTCTTCTCCATGAATCGATAAATCTTCATTTCTAGTAAAAGCATTGAACATCACTTTTGTCTTCTGAAAGTTCATTTTTAATCTCACTTCGTTACTCTTGTCAGCAAGTTCCTAGATCATACTGTGCAGCTCAGATGAGAGTGGCAAGGGAGGTTACTTGGGCGGCGGAAGTGACGTCACATGTGGGCATGGTTAACTTCCGGAAGTGACGTCACATGTGGGCATGGTTAACTTCCAGAAGTGACGTCACATGTGGGCATGGTTAACTTCCGGAAGTGACGTCACATGTGGGCATGGTTAACTTCCAGAAGTGACGTCATGGATGCGCTTCCCGTGGACGAAGAAACATTTCTTCCGGTTACAACAGTAGGAGGGCCCTCGGTGTTCGCCATTTTTTTCTGCGTGATGTCACCACCTCGTCGATGTTGACGAAGCCACTTTTAATTCTGGGAAATTTTTCCGCCATTTTTATTTTGTAATTTCTCAATCTGTTTTCGGGGGGAGGGGGGGGATTTAATTGTAAGTGGACTCGAGAATTTTTTTTTCTATGATCAATGTATTTATTTTCGGAAAAGAGTGACGTTTAAGTGTGGAACAGGATGAATATGAACATGGGCCGTTTACGTGGCAGGCACATGCTCTACCGATTCGGCTACCGACGCATCAGTTGGGGTGGTAAAGGGGATTAAGAGATATGGTTCGCGTTAAGGGGAAATTGCCTGAGGGACTTGATGTTGGCCCTCTGACCATTGAATACAGGGAGGAGAGCGTATGAGTCAGGCAAACATGCCCGTTCATGATTTTCACAACCACGCAGGTGTGTTTCCATAACCATGGAGAAATACTGCATCCTTATGGGATTGCTACTGGCCAGATGGTGGAAGTCTCATGTTCACAAACAGTCACAGGGAATTTTATTTTCTCTGTGAACAGGAGCTAATTATTTTCTCATCAGGTATTATTCTAATCCTAATCATACTCTTTTCTTCACGAATTTTCAAACGTAAGGTGTTGTTTAAACTTTTTTCCGATGTGATTCATACGCGTTTAATATGGTTCATACATTCTCTTATGAAATGAAGGACTTTTTTTCACGTTTTAGAATTATTTTATCTGTAGGGGTTTCTTATAATTTTAATTTTTCATTCGGACGACATAAGAAATATTTTTTCTTATAAATTTTTCTATGCAAGATGTTGTTTTCAGTAATTGAGATTTTCTTTCGATCATGTTCATGCACGTTCATATTTTTCTCTTGTAAACTGAAGAACTGTTTTTCTTCACGTCTTCAACATTACTTTTTTGTGTGGGAGTTTATTATAATTCATTTTTCTATAGGAAAACTTACTAGTTTCTTCTTCATGAATATACTACGCAACATGTTTTCAGTAACTGAGATTTTTTCTACGTATCTTTTGTTCATGCTTTTATCTCGCAAAATGAAGAACTTGATTTATTTTCTTCGTGCCGTCAAAAATTTTTTTTCTCTTCATGGGTTTATTATAATTTATTTTTTCTATAGGAGAATACATTAATTTTTTCGTTATTTATTCTGCGCAATGTGTTTTTTTCAAAAATTCAGATTTTTGTATCACACTTATGTTCGTACATGTTTTTTCCCTAACAAAACTTTGGGGGAATTATTTTTTCTTTCACGTCGTAACAATTTTCCATAGGGTCATTACATTTTATTTTTTTGTAGAGGGACAAAATTTATCTTTTCTGTCGTACTTTTTCCAAACGTTACGTTGTGCTTTGACCACTTAACATTTTTTGATCTGTTACGATCGTGTTTTAATTTGGTGGTGCATTTTCTTGTGGAATAAAGGACTTTTTTTTTCACGTTTCAACATTATTTTTCTGTAGGGTTTTATTATAAGTTATTTTTTAAGGGGTATTCTATGTAACGTGTTTAAAAATATTGCGATATTTGTATAATCATGTTTATGCTCGTTTATGTTTTTTCTTGCAACATAAGGAACTTTACTTTCTTCGGGTCTTCAACATTACTTTTTGTGGAGGTTTATTAAAAACTTTTCTGCAAACAGATCTGCGTGTTAATCAATATTCGATACAACATGCTGCTTTCAGTACTGAGACATTTCGGGAAGTTTGTGTTATTTCATGTATTTATCTGGTAAAATGAAGGACGTGATTTATTTTCTACGTGTCTTCAAAATTATATTTTCTGCAGGGGTTTATTGTACTTTACTTTTTCTATAGGAGGATTTACACTTTTTCTTCATGATTTATTCTGTGCAACGTGTTGTTTTTGAGAAATTAAGATCTTTTTCGATCTGTTCATGATCGTTCATATGAAATGAAGTACTTCATGTATCAACATTATTTTTTTGTAGGCGTTTGCTAGATTTTATATATGTGCATTTTTGTGAAATCTTTTCGTCATGATTAGATCTGTGCAACGTATTTAAGATTTTTCTTTTCGACCTACTTAACTGTGTATATACTCGTTCTTGCTTTTCTTCACGTTTCAACATTAATTTTTCTGCAGAGGTTTCTTTTAATTCATTTTACAGGAGGCCTTATTAAATCCTTTCTGAAGGAGTTATTCCGCAAAAAATGCTGTTTTCAGAAATTTAGGGGTTATGATCGTTCATCTCTTTTCATGTGAAACAAAGTACTTTTTTCAGGTTTAGTCTTTTTTGATAGGGGATTATTACATTTTAATTTATACGAGAACTTGTTAAATTTTCTTCTCTCGATTTTTCGAAGCTTAGCATTAGGTTTGAGGACTTAAGATATTTCGATCTGTACCGAAAATGTTTCAGCTCGTTTATGTTTCCTTGCTAATGGAAGGTTTTTTTGGGTTTTTTTCCCGTTCCAGCATTATTTTAGGCGGAAGCTTCGTATAAAAATTTAGTATTATTTTCCATAGCGAATGTATTTAATTTCAACGCATTCCGAGTGACATGTGTAAGATATTTTAAAACAGGCAATGCGTTTTTATTTCCTATATGACTTTATGAACCTTATGACTCGTTTTTCTGTGCTTTGTGTCTTTGATGAAATCACAGGATGAAAATATCTGGATATCTATGCGTGATATAGATTGCAAATGTTTCTTTCTTCATTACAGCATTCATCCTACAGAGAGTAAAAATAATAAATCATACTTAAATCACACAAAATAAATAAGATAGGATGCAAATACTTTCTTCTTCATTACTGCATTCATCCTACAGAGTGTGAAAAAATAAAACGCACTTTTCCTTAATGTTTTTGCGAAATGTAATACAAATAACTAAAAAAAAATAAACCATACTTAAATCACACAAAATAAATCATACAAGATAGAATGCAAATACTTTCTTCTTTATTACTGCATTCATCATACAGAGAGTAAAAACATAAATCACACTTTTCTTTAATGCTTTGCGAAATGTAATACAAATAACTACAAGTATTTATATATCGGTTTAAAATATTTGAAGTGTATAGGAAGAAAAATGTTTCATGATTTCTTCCAAGATTTGTAGAAGGGTGGTGGAACACTGATCAAATCGCTATAGATATGCTTAAGTACTGATCAGGAAATAGGAAACTGAATGAGGATTTTCCTGAAAACGATCGATTTTTGGAATAGAAACATCCCTTCACAGAGTGTCCAGTAAGTCTTCAATATGGATTATCGCCCGCTTTTCAAAAAATCACACATTAGCAAGCATTATAAAAGATAATTTTATATTAGATATACACTGCTGGACAATTGCTAAGGACGGATCATAAACGGCTATATAGCGCATAAAAAATAAGTGTGGTTGGATGCCAAGTGAAATAAAATAATGTCAGAATGCCAGGACATTACAAGAAAGACAATTTATTGTGCTCTGAAATCCAGAAGGCTTTGGAACGTGTTCAAGGGACAAACAGGCCATTTTGTGCAGAATACGTAAACGTGAAAAAATGCAATTACTGTCCGCAGGCGTTTCGGCGGAAGATGTCAATACGGGATATGGCCACCATGGAGGGCGATGCAAGATTCCACACGTCGTGCCATGCTTTGCACAACATTATCAAGCCGCTGTTGGGGTAATTTATCCCATTCCTCTGTCAGTGCACGGATGATGGTGTTCTTGTTTATTGGAGGGCATTGGCGACCAGCAAGACTCCTCCCCAAAGCATTCCACACATTTTCAATGGGATTCAGATCTGGAGTACGTGCTAGCCCTACGAGGCGTTGAATATCCTCGCTCTCAAGACACTCCTGGACAGCGACTGTTCGATGACATGTTGCGTTGTCGTCCATGAAAATGAATCTATCACCGACAGCACCGCGGAACATGCGAACATGAGGTAGCAGAACACCATTAGTGTATCGCTCGCCAGTTATAGTCCCAGTTGGAAGCACATAGAGGGACGTACGGCCATTGATCATGATGCCAGCCCATACCATGACACTACACGTCGGATATCGGTCCCTTTCCTGTATGTTTGCTGGACAATATGCAGTACCACTATCACGCCAGATTAGTCGTCGTCGACAATCAGACGACAGACTGTATCTGCTCTCATCTGAGAAGAGGACAGCAGACCAGTCGTTATCAGTCCAATTGCGATGTTGATGGCACCATTGCAAACGGGTGGTACGGTGACGTCTGGACAATGGGATGCACACAACAGGACGGCGGGCGTATAGTCCTCCTTCATGCAAACGTCTGGCGACAGTTTTTCGGGAGATCCACTTGCCAGTAGCAGCCATAAACTGATTTGCTACCTCACTAGCTGTGCTGCGACGGTGTCTTTTTGTTGAAAGCACTATGTACCAATCTTCTGCAGGTGTCGTACTGCGAACACGACCTCCCCGTGACGTTTGCCACACTCTCCATTTGTTTGAAATGATTTCCAAAGCCTTGAAACAACACTGTGGCTGACGTCGAACTCCCTGGCAACATCTGTTATTTTTCGCCCTTCTTCAATCTTGCCAATAATACGGCCACGCGTAAAATCATCTAGGTGATGTCGGGAAGACATACTGAAAATTGCAAGTTCGTCAATTGATTCTTTCCCTTTCAACTTTGCGTTTGAACAACAACGGTCAATACGCGTCAAATCCTTTATATTTCTTATCAGCGCTATGACGTCACGAACAAGTTCGGCAATCCAAAATTTGCATACGCACAACACGTCTTACTGTATCCCGCACTTATGCTAATTTCCACATTTTCCTGCCTTCCATTTTATGGTTGCTATCGTTGCTATTGTCATCCGTCCTTAGCAATTGTCCGGCAGTGTATTAGTCTTCGGGAATAAACACATTGAATTCTCAGTTGATAAGACGGTGCGAGTCAGAGCGAAGAACTTATAACAACGCTTTCATTGCAAAGGAATATGGAAAGCATTAATACTAAGAGATTAAGAAAAACTTAATAAGAAACTGCATAAAGCACCGAAGAAAAAACTCCTTTAAAGAAATGTAAAAGCAACAAAATTATCTTCACGACCAGAAAAATATATTCGAGGACAAGTTATCAAAAAGATGTAGGATGATTTTGTGAGAACTGCTTCCTTGAAAGCAAATAGTCTGGGACATGCAAAAGAAATTCTCTCTTTACTAAGAAGACACGAGAAAAATAAGGAATGTCTATATAATAATACAGTACAATTTCTCAAGCATAAAGATACGTTTAAATTCAAGTCAGCATTCCAGTCGTTTGAGTAATTTCAGCATACAGAGGGAAAAAAGGAATTATAAAAAAATAATATACTGACGGAAAATAAATCTTAGCAATGGAACAAGGTTGGATGATAGTAACATATTTATTTAGTAAAGTTGTGAAAGATCTTTAGTTCGCGAAAGACACAATGCGAGAAAAAATGTTTTTCGGGTAAAAGTTGCTGAATAAGTTAGATGATTTGTTTTTATATTTCGCAGGAAAAATACAAATAAGCTCTATCTTAATGCATTTGTTATTAAGAAACAAAAATAAAAATAAAAGAAAACGTTGACAATAAAATAATGTTTTGTAGCACAAAGGATGAAGACATGTAAAATGAAAAAAAAAATAAACGAATAAGAAAACAACAAATATTGACGATCAAGCAAAACTGGATGATATAAATACAATCCGGGTAGTGAAACTGTGGAAGATCCTCAAAACACAGGATGAGAGAAAAACAATACTTCTGAAAAACAAATAAAATCAATACAGATGTCATCTGAGCGGCCAAAAATTATGGCTCAGGAGCAGTGAAATTTCTGAACAGCTGAGCATAGCTAGAGATAAAATTTTTACAGTACTGACAAAAACTTCATATTTTGTGCCACTTGGAAGCAAATGACAGTCCTCCTCTGCTTGTATTTAATCTTTCGAGCGAATTAGCATATGCCGCACTACGTAAGAGCTTCGTTTATCGAGATGTATTTATTGAATTAGTGTGAAACGGACAAAATTCTTCATTCTATCTTTACTTCCTAGTTTGTAGCCTCCTAATTTTCTTAGAAACAACACAGCCATATACATTCCATTATAAATTTCATTCACACGAATTACATTTGTTTTGAATAAGTACTTTTTTTTTAATCAAAAACGAGCGCGAAAAAATTTCAAGTTGAGGACATTGCCGATTGTTAAGATTCAATGGATTTTCTAAGCGAAGATTTGCTGTGTGTGAATGAGAAAAATTTGGAACTCCTGGAGAAAGTGATTTTCCTGAAGCCGGTTGAAACCACAGTCTTTATTTACCTTAAAAGATTAAAGCTTAACTTGTCTCCATTGAAAATTCTTGGTCAGTCAAGGAAGGAATCAGTGACAACAAATTGATTCAATCAGGGCCAAGAAAAGTTCAACATAATAACAGAGTATATCTCAAATGCTTTTGAAAGTTTTTTCTTTGTAAAACTACCTGTACTTTTCGTGAAACTTATTTTTTCTAACATCCGTTCTTGAAATTTGTGAAACTGTTTTCTGAAGTTTATTTGTCGCAAATTTTCTTTTTTTTTTTTTTTTTTTTTGGTAAACGTTTTTCCTTTAAAAGTTTTCATTTTTGCTAACTTTACTGTTTTAAAACTTTTTTACGAAACGTTTTCTCTGAAACTTTTAACGGCAATTTTACTGATTTTTGTAAATCATTTTTTCCACAATGGTCTGCCTAAAACATTATTGGAAATCTTTTTTACATTTTCTTTTTGAGACTTATTTTTCGTAATGTTTATCCTTAAAACATGTGGTAAGTAGGTTTTTTACTTTTCTCCATAAACATTACTCTTTGTAAATTCTGCTTTCATACTGCTTTCCTAAATCTTATGTTTTCCTTTAAAACTTTCGGTACGAACGTTTTTATTTTTAAACATTACTGTTTGTTAATTGTTCTTTCGTATTGCTTTTCTAAATCTTATGTTTTTCCTAAAACTTTTTACGAAATCTCTTATTTTTTCAGTAAAACTTATTTCACAAATTTTTTTCACTTAAGTTTTGGTAAATACTTTTTTGTTTTTAATATCAGACTTTACTATTTTGTAAATATTTTACCTGTAACACGTTTTTACCTAATATTCGTGCTTAAAACATTTTGGGAATCCCGTTTTGGTTTTTTATGACCTTTATCTGTCGCAATATTTTCTTCTAAAGCTATTTCTTTCTTCCTTTTGGTAAACTTTTTTCCTATGCAAGTTTCCGTTTTATGAACTTTACGGTTTTAAAATTTTTTTCCGAAACGACTTTTTCTGGTAACATTACTGTTTTCGTAAATCATTTTTTTTTCGCAAAGTCTTTTATAAAACAATTTAATTTTTTTTACCATTTCTCTTTGTGACTTATTTTTCATGTTTTTCCCTTAAAACTTTTGGTAAGCACGTTTTTTATTTTTCCCTGTAAACGTTACTATTTGTAAATTATTCTCTCATACGACTTTTCTAAACCTTTGTCTTTCCTTTAAAACTTTTGGTAAGACCGTCTTTATTTTTTATTTTTAAACATTACTCTTCGTACATTATTCTTTCGTACTTCTGTTTCTAAATCTTAAAACTTTTTTGAAATCTCTTACTTTTTTCAGCAAAACTTATTGCGTAAAATTTTTTTCACTTAAGTTTAGTAGAATAAAAACATCTTTGTTTTTAAATGAAAGCACTACTGTTTTGTAGATAATTTTTCTGTAATACATTTTTGCAATTTTTGTGAAAACTTTTTCCTATAAAATTTATTATCACAAAATGTTTTCACAAAAATTGTAAATACGTATTACAGAATTTTTTTTTGTAAAAACGTATTCTTAAAAAGCTGGCGATAATCCATATTGAAGACTTACTGGACATTCTGTGAAGAGATGTTTCTATTCCAAAAATCGATCGTTTTCAGGAAAATCCTCATTCAGTTTCCTATTTCCTGTTCAGTACTATAGCGGTTTGATCCGTGTTCCACTACCCTTCTACAAATCTTGGAAGAAATCATGAAACATTTTTCTTCCTATACACTTCAAATATTTTAAACGATATCTGAATACTTGTAGTTATTTGTATTACATTTCGCAAAGCATTAAAGAAAAGTGTGATTTATTTTTTGTACTCTCTGGAGGATGAATGCAGTAATGAAGAAGAAAGTATTTGCATTCTATCTTGTATAATTTATTTTGTGTGATTTAAGTATGTTTTTTTTAGTTATTTGTATTACATTTCGCAAAAACATTAAGGAAAAGTGTGTTTTATTTTTTCACTCTGTAGGATGACTGCTGTAATAAAGAAAGAAACATTTTCAATCTATATTACGCATAGATATTCAGATATTTTCATCCTGTGATTTAATCAAGGACATAAAACACAGAAAAACGAGTCATAAGGTTCATAAAGTCATATAGGAAATAAAAACGCATTGCCTCTTTTAAAATATCTTACACATGTCAGTCTGAATGCGTTGAAATTAAATACATTCGCTGTGTAAAATAACACTAAATTTTTATACGAAGCTTCAGCTTAAAATAATGCTCGAACGAGAAAAAAAACTTCCATTAGCAAGGAAACATAAACGAGCTGAAACATTTTCGGTACAGATCGAAATATCATAAATCCTCAAACCTAAGTTTTGAAGAATCGTGTAAAGAAAATTTACAAAGTTCTTCTATAAAATAAAATGTAATAAGCCCCTATCTAAAAAAACGAAACCTGAAAAAAGTTCTTCGTTTCACATGAAAAGATATGAACGATCATAAACCCCTAAATTTCTGAAAACAGCATTTTTGCGGAGTAATAAGGCCTCCTGTAAAATGAATTAAAATAAACCTTTGCAGAAAAATTAATATTGAAACGTGAAGAAAAGCAAGAACGAGTATAAACACAGTTGAAGTAGGTCGAAAAGAAAAATCTTAAATACGTTGCACAGATCTAATCATGACGAAAAGATTTCACAAAAATGCACATATATAAAATCTAGCAAACGCCTACAAAAAAATAATGTTGATACATGAAGTACTTCATTTCATATGAACGATCATGAACAGATCGAAAAAGATCTTAATTTCTCAAAAACAACACGTTGCACAGAATAAATCATGAAGAAAAAGTGTAAGTCCTCCTATAGAAAAAGTAAAGTACAATAAACCCCTGCAGAAAATATAATTTTGAAGACACGTAGAAAATAAATCACGTCCTTCATTTTACCAGATAAATACATGAAATAACACAAACTTCCCGAAACGTCTCAGTACTGAAAGCAACATGTTGTATCGAATATTGATGAAACACGCAGATCTGTTTGCAGAAAAGTTTTTAATAAACCTCCACAAAAAGTAATGTTGAAGACCCGAAGAAAGTAAAGTTCCTTATGTTGCAAGAAAAAACATAAACGAGCATAAACATGATTATACAAATATCGCAATATTTTTAAACACGTTACATAGAATACCCCTGAAAAAATAACTTATAATAAAACCCTACAGAAAAATGATTTTGAAACGTGAAAAAAAAAAAGTCCTTTATTCCACAAGAAAATACATGACCAAATTAAAACACGATCGCAACAGATCAAAAAATGTGAAGTTGTCAAAGCATAACGTAACGTTTGGAAAAAGTACGGCTGAAAAGATAAATTTTGTCCCTCTACAAAAATAAAAGTAAAATATAATAACCCTATGGAAAATTGTAACAACGTGAAAGAAAAAATAATTTCCCCAAAATTTTGTAAGGGAAAAAACATGTACGAACATAAGTGTGATACAAAATCTGAATTTCTGAAAACAACACGTTGCGCAGAATAAATAACGAAAAAAATTAATATGTCCTCCTATAGAAAAAATAAAACCCATGAAGAGAAAAAATAATTTTGACGGCACGAAGAAAATAAATCAAGTTCTTCATTTTGCATGAACAAAAGATACGTAGAAAAAAATCTCAGTTACTGAAAACATGTTGCATAGTATATTCATGAAGAAGAAACTAGTAAGTCTTAGTACAGAAAAATGAATTATAATAAACTCACACACAAAACAGTAATGCTGAAGACGTGAAGAAAATACAGTTCTTCAGTTTACAAGAGAAAAATATGAACGTGCATGAACATGATCGAAAGAAAATCTCAATTACTGAAAACAACATCTTGCATAGAAAAATTTATAAGAAAAAATATTTCTTATGTCGTCCGAATGAAAAATTTAAATTATAAGAAACCCCTACAGAAAAAATAATTCTAAAACGTGAAAAAAGTCCATTTCATAAGAAAATGTATGAACCATATTAAACGCGTATGAATCACATCGGAAAAAAAGTTTAAACAACACCTTACATTTGAAAATTCGTGAAGAAAAGAGTATGATTAGGATTAGAATAATACCTGATGAGAAAATAATTAGCTCCTGTTCACAGAGAAAATAAAATTCCCTGTGACTGTTTGTGAACATGAGACTTCCACCATCTGGCCAGTAGCAATCCCATAAGGATGCAGTATTTCTCCATGGTTATGGAAATACACCTGTGTGGTCGTGAAAATCATGAACGGGCATGTTTGCATGACTCATACGCTCTCCTCCCTGTATTCAACGGTAAGACGGCCAACATCAAGTCCCTCAGGCAATTTCCACCTTAACGCAAACCATATCTTTTAATCCCCTTTAATACCCCAACTGATGCGTCGGTAGCCGAATCGGCAGAGCATGTGCCTGACACGTAAACGTCCCGTGTTCGAATCCAAACTTTGACGTCACTTTTTTCCGAAAGTAAACACATTGATCATAAAAATTTTTTTCTCGAGTCCACTTACAATTAACCCCCCCCCCCCCGAAATGGATTGAGAAATTACAAAATAAAAATGGCGGGGAAATTTCCCAGAATTATATGTGGCTTTGTCAACATCGACGCGGTGGTGACGTCACGCAGAAAAAAATGGCGAACACCGAGGGCCCTCCTACTGTTACCACCGGAAAAAAAGTTTCTTCGTCGACGTCCACGGGTAGCGCATCCGTGACGTCACTTCCGGAAGTTGACCACGCCCACATGTGCCGTCACTTCCTCCCCCAAGTCCCCCTCCCCTTACTACTAATAGGGTAGTTGCGAAAATGACTGCATCATCAGCAAAACGAAAGTGCGTTAGATAATCTCCATTAATCTTTATCCCTTTGTTATCCAATTGAATGAAAGACAGTTTCCAATGTGGCATTAAAGAGCTTAGGAGATATAGTGTCACCTTGTCTCACTCCCTTTCCAATTTTTATGGATGCTGTAATCTCAAACAGCCGAATCTTTGCACTTGCATTTTCATAGATGTTATTAACCATATTAATGTATGCATCTTCAGTACCGCAGGATATCAAAGCCATTTTAACTACTGATGGTTTCACCGCATCAAAGGCCTTTTCATAAACGAGAAAAGCCATGGGTAATGGAAGTTCATATTCCCTTGCTCTTTGAATTAGTTCTATAAGTACGTGGATATGATCTACAGTGCTGTAGCCACTCCTGAATCCAGCTTGTTCTTTCGGTTGAGCCATGTCAAGTGTTATCTTCAAGCTGTGTGAAAAACCTTTAGTGAAGATTTTATAAACCACTGATAGGTCTGTAGTTCCTGATATCTTCAATGTCACCTTTTTTATGTAGCAGGATCATTGTAGCGTTGTTCCAATCCACAGGAATCATCCCTTCATTAAGGCATCGAGTGAAAATTTGGGCGAGTACTGTTTCAATTTCTCCACTTGCTCCTTGTATGGTATCTACAGTAATTCCATCTGCTCCTTGAGCTTTTTCCCGTTTCATGTTCTTGATTGCATGTGCAACTTCTGTTGGGAGGACTGGAAGAACTCTGGTACTGGTACGTTTCATGATGTCGGGAGTACATGTATCATCCCTTTCATACAATTTGGAGTAGAAATCTTTCCCTCTTGGCAAAATTTCGCCTCTATTTCTTGTTATAGAACCATCTTCTTTTCTCAGTGCCATAATCTGTTTTCTTCTTTTACTGAAATTTCCCTTTGCTATATATATATATATATATATATATATATATATAATAGCCTCTCCTTGACAAATATCAATCCCGCCTTCTCGTGGGGCATCCTGTTCCCACTAAAGGGACTCTGACGACCGCCAGTAGTGGTATAGCTATACCATCGGGATTAGAGGAAATGCTATTCCACACTCACCAACCTGCTTGGCCAGCGTGGTGAGTTATGGCTAACCCCTCCAAACTGACTTCACAACTTACATCTTGGCCCTTAATCTCCGGCAGCGGGAATATACCTGGCCAAGGCAGCGGCCAGTGCGACATGAAGGCAGAGGGTGCTGAGAATCACCGGAGAACCGGACTAGGCTGCCATTTGATGCGGACCTTGGCTACTTACAACGGACGCTCCCTATCTTCTTATTCAAGGCTTCTTGAATTGGAAGAGGAACTACAAAGGATCAAGTGAGACATCGTAAGGCTAAGTGAGGTCAGGAGAAAAGGAAAAGATCTCATTGAACGGAAAAGTGGACATCTCTTCTACTATCGTGGGACAGATACTAGTAGAACTAGTGCTGTTGGATTTATAATAAACAAGAAACGGAAGGATAAAGTTGTGGAAGTTGAAAGTTCCTCTGACAGAGCTGCACGACTCGTTATCCAGCTCTCGAGAAGATACCAGGAACAGATTATTCAAGCTTATGCACCCACCACAAGTCACCCTGAAGAAGAAATTGAAGAATTTCATGAGGAAATTCGGAATCTAAATAACAAAGGCAAACAGCACTTGAAGATAATTATGGGATATTTATATGCAAAAATAGGGCAACAGCAATAGACTGAAATTTGTGTTGGTAAAATTGGTTACGGGAACAGAAATCAACGTGGAAATACTCTCGTAGAATTTGCAGAAGCAGACAGGTTTTTCATCATGAACTCCTTTTTCAAGAAAAAGCCGCACAGGAAATGGACATGGAAACATCCGAATGGGAAGACTAATGAAATTGATTTTATTATGTGTAACAAAAAATTTGTCATCGAAGACTGCAGTGTGCTAAACAAGTTCAACACAGGTAGTGACCATTGATTGGTGAGATGTAAGATGCACCTCAACCCTAAACTCGAACGTAGCAAGCTCATAAGACAAACAAAATGTATTGACATAACCAACCTTAAAAAACACCATAACCCCTTCCAGTTGGAACTGAGGAGTGGATTCTCTGTTTTAGAAAGCCTAACACCGGAAGAAGTGGGTATTTCAGAAGTTAACAGAGAAATCACCAAGGCTCTTATGGAAACAGAAACAAAGATAGGTGGTACTAAGATCAAGTTACATCTTAACACTAAACTCTAACGTAGTAAGCTCATAAGACAAACAAAATGTACTGACATAACCAACCTTAAAAAACACCATAACACCTTCCAGTTGGAACTGAGGAGTAGATTCTCTGATTTAGAAGGCCTAACATCGGAAGAAGTGGATATTTCTGACGTTAACAGAGAAATCACCAAGGCTCTTATGGAAACAGCAACAAAGATAGGTGGTACTAAGAACAAGTTACATATGAAGAGAATTTCAGGAATAACAAAAATGTTGATGCAAAAGAGAAGGGAGATGAGGACAAATAAAGACGTAACTTCCAACGTGGAATATATAGAGCTATGTACGACAGTGCGAAAAGGTATAACTGAAGACATAAGGAAATTCAATTGTGAAATAGTGAGGGAGACAATTGAAAACAACCAGAGCTTGAAGAGAGCAGAATAACATCTCAGTAAGGGAAGAAAACAGATTATGGCTCTGAGAAAAGAAGATGGTACTGTAACAAGAAATACTGTAGAAGCGAAATTTTGACAAGGGTGAAATATATCTATTCAAAACCATATGAAAGGGATGATACATCTATTCCAGACATTACGACAGGTACCAGTGCCAAAGTCCCTCCAATCCTCCTTGCAGAATTTACATATGCAATTAAAAACATGAAACGGGGAAGAGCTCCAGGAGAAGATGGAATTGCCGTTAACATTATACAAGAAGCAAGTGAAGAAATTGAAATTACACTCGCTCAAGTTTTCACCAGATGTTTTAATGAAGGGAAGATTCCTGAGGATTGGAACAATGCTGCAATGATCTTGCTCCATAAAAAAGGTGACGTTGAGGATCTCAGGAACTACAGGCCCATCAGTCTCCTTTCAGTGGTTTATAAAATCTTCACAAAGGTTCTTTCACATTGCTTGAAGGTAACACTGGACATGGCCCAACGAAGAGAACAAGCTGGAATCAGGAGTGGCTACAGCACTATAGATCATATCCATGTACTGAGAGAACTAATTGAAAGAACAAGAGAATATGAACTCCCATTATGCATGGCTTTTTTGATTATGAAAAGGCCTTCGATTCCGTGAAACCATCAGCAGTAACAATGGCTTTGAAATCCCGCGGTATTGAAGATGCATACATTAGCATTATTAATAACATCTATGAAAATGCAAGGGTTCGGATATTTGAGGATACAGCACAAATATGAATTGGAAAGAAAGTGAGACAAGGTGACACCATATCTCTCAAGCATTTTAACGCCACATTGGAAAATGTCTTTCAGTCACTGAACTGGGAAAACAAAGGGATAAAGGTTAATGGAGATGACTTAACTCACCTTCGTTTTGCTGATGATGTAGTTGCCTTTGCAACTACCCCTTCAGAGCTTCAGTGTATGATCCAAGAATTTGCTGACAATAGCAAAGAAGTGGGATTAAAAATGAACTTTCAGAAGACAAAAGTGATGTACAATGCTTTTACAAGAAATGAAGATTTATCCATTGATGGAGAAAAGCTTGAGACAACTGATTCCTACATTTATTTCGGGCAGCAAATATCGAGTGAGGGTCACATTGATGAAGAAATTAATCGGTGTATAAAACTTGGATGGAGAGCTTTTGGAAGAAACAGTACAATTTTTAAGAGCAGTATGCCAGTATGTCTCAAAAGAAAAGTGTTTAACCAATGCATCCTGCCAGTGCCTACGTATGGAGCCGAGACATGGAGCTTAACTAAAAAAGACATACAAACACTGCAGACAACTCAAAGGACCATGGAGAGATGCATGCTTGGTGTAACCAGGAAAGATAAGAAGAGGAACTTGTGGATAAGGAAAATGACAGGAGTGGACGACATCATGACCAGAGTGAAATCTCTGAAATGGCAATAGGCTGGACATGCTGCCATAAGAACGGACCAACGATGGACAACCGAAATTTTAGACTGGATTCCGAGGGACAGGAAAATACCTAGAAGAAGACCCCATGGGAGATGGAAGGATGAAATTTGAAAGTATGCTGAAGTGACGTGGAGGAGACAGGCCCAAGACAGACAATTGTGGAAGAAATTTGGGGAGACTTTCATCCAGCAGTGGATTGATAATGGTTGATAATGGTGATGATGATATATATGTATATATACAACATACAGGGAAAAACACGAAATATTTTTAACCACTGGATTACTTGTACAATAAACACAGACACACACACACACACACACACACACACAAATGTTTCTGTTTTTACTAATCAGGAGAAAAACATGTGAGGGTTGCACCGAAAGTAATGCAAAAGTAGGCATAACTTTTTTATTAGCCGACATATGTCGTTCAACCCTCCCCCCTCCTCCTCTGTAGGTTTCCTGTGTTTGCACAAGCTCGCGGAGAATTTGTTGAGCTGTAGTTTAGAAACCTTAAAATTATTTTGTTGAGTTGTACATTGTAAACATTTTCTATAAAGAATTAAATTTAATATCACAATTAAGAAAATACGAAATTAGGGAAACTTTATGTGCGTCAGATAACCAGTCTCTGGAGACATGGCCACGTAGCAACCAAAAATGCATTTTTTACACTGCCCCTTAAAATTGTTGTGGCCGGTTCTTTGGAGGTCAGTTCTCCACTTTGTCTTTGGCTGCCCCGAAAATCATGGAAATGTCTACACATCTTATTGAAAATGAAATATTAAAAAAAATGTTTTGTGAACAATAGTTGCACAAGTAATGGGAAATATAGCCACACGGTATTTGTTTATTCAGAACAATTTTATGGCACTGAAATTGCAATGTGACTAGTTCTCCGTGTCCGAATTTTTTTATGTCCATAAATATGATAATATAAAAACCTGGAAATTAATTTATCGCGATGTCTTTTATGATCTTTTTCATCGATAAGTTCTGTAAATTTTAAATGGGCATATTTTCCGCTAATTGTTTTGTATTCTAGAAAATAAAATGTATGTAAATACGAAATGGCAATAGAAATTGCTGCATACGATTAATTTAACTTTGCTTCATATGTAATGTATTTCCAGTTTTTTCAATTATAACTGGAATTGGAATGCATAAAATATTCGGCTCAATAAATAAGAAAATAAAATTGCTTCCCATGAAGCACAATGCACAAGTTAAAAGAATTACCAATGATCTCTAGTTTTCCCCTGTGGAAGAGCAAACGTGTGTCCGCGAACTGGAGCCTTCGTTATAAATTTTTCCATCAAGTAATCTAAATCCAAATCATAGTGGCTTCGGAGTGTGCGTGAAGCAAAGTTAGGGAATTCAACCTCTGTTGCAATATAATTGAGCGCAAAATGTTTTCAATCTCCTCAGAACTGAAAAGGATCTTTCGCCAGTGCACAATGAGACGGGAGTAGTCAACATAATTTGAAATTTTCATAATTTCAAAAATATCGTGCACTAATTTCGAAAATTCCGGCATCATGGTTTCTAGAGAACTGTTGCTCTTCAAAATACCCACAACGTTTTTCAGCTTGGTTATAGCAGCGTGTTTAATTTGTGCAATCTCGAGAAACATGCTTCTGTGTAAAAGTAGCCTTTCACCATCTAATTCAAAACCTTCTCCGTGCAAACTGATTACATCGTGTATTCAAGCACTTTCTTTTCCGACTACGAAATCTTCAGTCTTATTTAGAACACTCATGCTGCTAGAGTCGAATCTTATTCTTAAGGAAGTAAGCATCCTCGTCTAACACTAAATAATATTGCGATCTATAATATTCACATGGATTTTTGAATTGATGGGCTTTTGAGCATGAATCACGCTTCTGGGGAATTTTCCTGTCGCGTGGAAGCGTTGGCCTGTATAAATTTAATTTGTGAGCTTCTTCCACTGAAGAACTCCACATTTTTTCAAATCCTGAGTTTCGCAAAGAATTTAACATCTTCGTGGGACTCGTTTATACACAAATTCGATTTCTGCAGTTCAGCATTCAAAATTTCCACTCTTTCAAAAATATTGATTGTCACCTTGAAGTTGTTTTAAGAAATTTGATGCTTTTGCTGCTACTGCAGCATCAATGAACCGGTTTTCGCTTATGCTGTAAAAAAATGTCATGAGAACTTCGTAGTTGCACAAAAGAGTTTGAAGATATTTGACGCGCATACACCATCTTGTCGCGCAAAAAGGCGATGAAGCAGGAGAATCATCAGCTTGAAGACTTTTAAAGAATGCAACCCGCTTTAGCGAGTCTCTCAGAAAAGATATCACGTTTTTTAACACACTAGTAAAGTTACGGAGACACACAACATTGTTCATAGTGTCTTGAACGTACAGGCTAAGACGATGAGCCACACAATGGACAAACAAGTCTCCAGGTTCAGCTTCTCTAACACGAGTCCGATAAGTTGACCACTTACGTTGCTTGCCCCATCGTAATGTTGCCCACGCAGTTTGTCTATATCCAGGGCGAAACGGAATATAACATCTTTCACGATATTATACAAAAAATAGTTTTGGATTTGTTTTGCTGGTTTCATAAAAACCCAAAAAGATTTCGTGCACTTCAGCATCTTCGGAAATAAAACGGAACGGTATTGAAACTTGCTCATGCATAGCTACATCGCAGGTTTCGTCAAGTATGATGGCGAAGAACTCTGCAGCTCTTATTTCATCAAGGTACTTTCGAACCACTGCTTCTGCCATTAAATTAATTATCTCGTTTTTAGCGTCATGATGAAGCCATTTGTAATTTGTTCTTTTAACAAGCTATCAAGTTCCGGGCTATCTTCAGCTTTCATCTGCAGTAATTGTTTTACATTAAAATTACCATCACTCCCATGCCCTCTAAAAGTTTTGCCCTGCCGACTGAGAAATTTAATAGTGATGAAATTTTTTTTAGAGCAACGCGTGCTTCTTGCATTTCTTTCTGCTTTGCGCTAAAAATCATACTTTCAACACTGTCCTCATTTGTTAAAGAAGTTAAAGTAGATGTTGCACTTGTGTGATTGTCAACGTTTTCGTGTTTTCGAAACGTATCATTGGCGCGCGCCCAAGCTTGAAAGTCGTGCTGCACAAAAGCTTCGTGAGACCTCTGAGTTAGGCAAAGGTAAACAACTTCGTGAGACCTCTGAGTTAGGCAAACGTAAACAACTTCGTGAGACACCTGAGTTAGGCAAAGGTAAACAACTTCGTGAGACCTCTGAGTTAGAAAAAGGCAAACCTCTTAGGCAAAGGTAAACTTTTCCCTTATGCTTCTGTGCTGATGTGGCAAATAGCTCTCCCATCAGCATTTAGTCTTAACCAAAGGAATTGAATTTTCTAATGCGCTCGAAATTTACGTCATGAAACGTTGGGAACTGTATCCGTTCTGAACCCAGCTGTATCTTGCGGGGATGGTCCAGTTTTATTTTGCGTTGATTGACAAGAGTGAATTTTACGCACTTCACGTTTTTCACCTGGTTTGATTTCGCACTCGTTGCGGTTTTCATCATTTCCGTTCTTTCCTCTCCATTTTTTCGCAAAAGAAAATGATGTTAATCACTTTACTAATAGTAGAACCAAGAACATATTATTTCTCGGCGATATTTGAATGCTCCGCTTTTACATCGATGTCGATCTCACTGACTATTGAGTGTGAATGATCTAAACAGTTCTTTTTCGTTTTCGGATACGCATTCGCATGGCTCCTTGGGCCTGATTTATTTTGGAGATCTAACTCATCAGGCAAAGTCTTATTCCACGACTCTATTGTTTTCAATAGCACATTTTCCATGTCCTGATGCCTGAAGTCGAGAGAGGGGAGGGAGTAAGGGCATTTGCCGTAACGCATGAAGCGAAAGACCCAAGAAAACCTCAAAGAACCTTTACCGCCCTTGGGGGTACTGCGCCCGCGTGTGTGTTTGTGTGTGTGTATGGTCAATTTGGCCTTTTTTGAAAAGTGGTTTTTAGTATATTTTCCCATGCTGACCAGCAGAGGAAGATCCCAAACAGAAGTCCTCCTTCTTAGCCCCAAGAAATTCTCTCCCCAGCGAGGTCAAGGTGTGAAGTAAGATAAGGAGCCATCGAACCACACGTTGAAAGCATGGCTGTAAACATCAGAGGAACACAGATTAGATGGAGTGCAATTGGGACATTGATTTACAGAAAACGAGTTACTTCGGCGTTGAAAGATCCCAGAGTGCGACATTTGGTTTTAATGTAACTCTCATTTGAGTTCAACAATTTCTTGCTCTTTCTTTGCGTCAGAAAGAAGTCCCCCCTCTCCGCTGTCCAGCCCTCATTGTGGAAGAAGTCAGTGAAACTTTTGAAGGTCATCATCATACAATGCTTCCTGTCTACATGCCGCTGTAGTCTGTCAAGCCACCCTAACGTCACTTGAAAGTTGCCTTCTGAGATCAAGGGTATTTGAGTTAGCGAACAGCGCATCAATTGGAAATGGAAAGATCCTATTCTAGGGGCACAGCTAACCTGATTACACTGTTTATGCTGTGAAACCGATTCACCCACAAGATATCTCCTGTGTATCAGTATTTCTCCGCACACTAATGGGGTGCCATGTGTCGCGAACCTTTTCCCCTAAGGGTGACTCAAAGCAATACAAAAAGAAACTTCACGCGCTCTTAGCCCCAAGAAATTCTCTCCCCGGCGAGAGTTTCAAACCTTCTCAACCTTGCTGACCACCAGAAAAACGATTTCTGGATGAGTATTTCAAAACAGTAACCACAAAGAAAGGAGCAAGCTTAATCTCCAAACCATTTTCTCCCTACTTACCCTCAGGGGCATCTTGCCCGTGGACAAATGTCCGACACCCGATTTTTCGAATTTTCTTCGTAATCACAACGTTGAAATGTTCGACATTTGTTTATTTATTCTTTTAGAAGCACTGCTTTATTTCGGGAGAAAAGCAAGCAATACAATATTTTGTTCTTTCCGGTACCTGTATTTATTACGACACGTTGCAGCGGATCAGGAAAATACACTGCCGGAAAGTGAAAAAAGAACATCAAAAAGGAGACGTCTGATACCAACGAAATTTATACAGCATAATAACGGAATACAGAGGATAACGTGATCAAAACATTATGGCAAAATACAGCTGTATTTGCTGGTAAACTGAAAAATAACATTTCCATGTAACATGGTTAGTACGAGGTTGAACCGCCATGAACTGCGTCACACTGTGCAATTCTGGCATGGAGTCTGTCGTACAGATGTTGGATGTAAGTTTGGGGTATTGAGTTCCAAGCATTCTCAACCTGGACGCCTAAATCAGGGATGGTCGTGGCTGGCCGTGAAGACCGGATAAGTTGTTGTCCCATAAAATCCCACACGTGCTCAATGAGGGACAAATCCGGTGGACGTGCGGGCCATGGAAGTTGTCTCACACCCTGAAGTGCATGTTGCGTTGCACGTGCAGTGTGTGGGCGTGCGTTATCTTGCTGGAAAACACCACGATGGACCGACCTTACAAATGGCACAACAACGGGCTGGCCGCCCCGGTGGCGCAGTGGTCTAAGGCGTTGGCCTCTGATCATTCGTCCGTAAGGGGTCCTGGTTCGAATCCCGGTCAGGCATGGATGTTGTGTTTGTCTTACGGCACTGGCTCTCTCCCTTCCCTGGAACCAGTGACCCTAAATTAGGGACGGGCGACTGCTTATAGCCCATTGAGTTGCTCACGGTGGTCGTTAAACCTCCAATCAAAAAAAAAAAAAAAAAAAAACGGGCTGAATGATGTTGTTGATGTGGGAGGTGCTGTTTAATGTACCCGGTACAAACACTAGTTGTGTACGGGAGTGATATCTGATAGCTATCACTCCCGTATACAACTAGATAGCTCCTCACACCAGGAGACCAGGTGTAGGCCCTGTGTGTCGCTGGCGGATGCAAGAAGGGTGAAGACGCTCCCCTGTGCTTCTGCGAAAACGCTTACGGCCATCGGACGCTCCCAAGCAGAATCTGCTTTCATCGCTGAACACGACAGATCGCCATTGCGTTCTCCAGTGCAGACATTGGTGACACCACTGCAGCCGTTCTTGACGCTGGAGTCAGAGGTACACATGCCAGAGGCGCACGTACACGTAGTCCTGCATCCAGTATACGGTTGCGGATTGTTCGCACAGTCACCTCAGGTGCAACGGCAGCTCGGATTTGCGTCGCAGTGGATGTTCTGCTTGACAACGCCGCTCTTCTTATGCGTCGATCGGTCCGCTCATCAGTCCGTCTGTAACTTACGGTTCCACGACTTCTCGTGTGGGAATGTTCCTCGGACCACCTACGCCACCACCGATACGTCCATCCAATTCACTCCGTAATAAGACGATACGACCACCCGGCCTCGCGGAGTCCGACTAGACGACCTCGCTCAAAGTCCGATAACTGCTGAAATCGTACACGTCTTCAATGTCCACGCATTGCAGCTTCTTCAGGCATGTCGCACGTGTCCGTACGCCGACGACTGATTACATTCACTTCGCCGTACTCCTTAAATACCACCGACGATAATGTGTATATTATGCCGTGCTGTGGCGTAAGCGCTCACCGGTGGGTCTCGAAATTAACGTCACACCTACGTAAACTCGACCCCATTAACATATGTAAATTTCATGATGGTCCGGCATTTCCTTCTTGGTGTTCTTTTTCACTTTCCGCCAGTGTATTTGTTAAAAAAGCAAAAGGGTGCACCAATTTAAGCAGCTAACCCAACTATTTATATACATGCATACAGTAGATGCGCTGTTAAATATTCACACAATTAATTTTGCTACATGTGCAGTAATAAATATATCGCAAACGATCAAATAATCTAGTTTGATGGAATAACGCGCAAAACTTCTCGTAATGACAGCCCAGCAGCACTATAGATGTCCAAGAAGCATAGTGATGCTACAACTGGCCTCCCAGCCTCTCTCTCATGAGGACCGTGTCGGCATTCGGTTCACAAAACCTATGGACCAACCCTTCTCTCTTTTATACAAGTTTTCCACCAAGAGAACAGCTATTCAACAACGACAATCACCAAAGAGAAAAGATCTTCCTTTAATGCAATTTGTATACGTCCCCGTAGCGTCTTAGCAACAGAAAGGTACCAATATCCCGGGTACGAGTTTGCCGAGTACCAATCTCTCGGGTACTAATCTCCTGGGATCGCGGTGAATACGGAAATACTAATCCCGTTCATTTCCCCCACCCCATTCTGCTACTTGTAAGACCGTTTTTTACTCTAAACTGTCGTACAAGTTTGAAATGCCGATCCCGAAATTTTCTCCCACCCTGTCAGCCTGCTAATTGGACGATTGTTTTTCACTAAAAACCGCAGTAACAGTCGAAATATTAACCCGAAAATTTCCCCTACCTTATCCACCTACTTGCAAGACAGTTTCTTTTTACTATAAACTACCGTAAAATTCGAAATGTCGACCCCGGGTATTTCCCACACATTTTTCTACTACTTATAAAGCATCTGTCGATGGTAGAGAATACGGAATTCTCAACAGCGGAATTTTCTCCCATCCTGTCAGCCTGCTTGTTGTTGTAAGACCGTTTTTCACGAAAAAGCGCGGTAACAGGCAAAATACTAACCCGGAAATTTCCCCCACCTCATCCAGCTACTTGCAAGACAGTTTTTTTTATTATAAACATCAACAAAAATTTGAAATGCCGACCCCGGAATTTCCCCCCACCCTGTCAGCCTGCTGATTGCAAGACCGTTTTTTACGAAAAAGCGCGGTAACAGTCAAAATACTAATCCGGAAATTTCCCCCACCTCATCCAGCTACTTGCAGTACTATATAAACTGCAATAATGGTTTGAAATGCCGACCCCGGAAATTTCCCCCACCTCATCCAGCTACTTGCAGTACTATATAAACTGCAATAATGGTTTGAAATGCCGACCCCGGAAATTTCCCCCACGTATTTGTGCTACTTGTAGAGCAGCATCTTGTTTTGAAGTGCGTAAATAGAAATGGTGACACCGGAAATTTCCCCACCTCATCCAGCTACTTGTAAGACAGTGTTTTCCTATAAACTGCGATAAAAGTTTGAAATACCGACCCCGGAAATTTCTCCCACATATTTGAGTACGTTGTGCAGCTGCATCTTGTTTTAAACAGCGTGATAATGGAAATGGTGACCCCGGAAATCTCTCCCACATTCGATATTTTGTGTAAAACGCAATTTGTGCACGGTCCTTGACTGAAAAAGGTGTGGGACTTTTCCGATGTGGGGGACTTTTCCTGTGGGGCCCTCTTCTGTCCATAGTTCATATTATTAGCTTTTATTGCATGTTTACACGTACCAAATATTTAGGTTGTAACAAAATTTACGAAAAAAGCCCGCGGCCTGGGTTCCTTGTACACACCTGAATCCATTATTATTACCGTTGAATCCATTTTTATTAGCTTTTATTGTAAGTTATTACACGCACAAAATATTAAAGTCTTAATTAAAAATTTAATGTCGGAACACTTTTATATATTCCCTTATGTCACTGGGAGTTTATATACCCTTTTATGTGAGATTGAAATCTATTAATATTACCGTTTTATGTGCTACTAGGAAAATTTCTACACTTTGACAATATCTTTCCTGCGAAATGCAATTTGTGTACATTCCATTATATCAGAAGGTGTAGGAGTTTCTCGCGGTGTGTTTTACTAGCTGCAGAAGAAGACGGGTTAGTCGTTTTGAGCTCCGTTCGTTGGATTACCCTCTGTCGGATTCTGCTCTCACCTTCTTTTAATCTTTTTTTTTTTTTTTTTCGTGTTTGCCCGAAAGCTTTGAGGTTATATCAAACAGAAATCATCGCTCTTTCCACGTTTATAAGTGAGTCACGGAAAAATTCTCATTGACCGCCACCGGTTTTCCAAGGCATTTAGAGTGTGTGAGTCTGGAGGAATTCGAGGCCACTGTGGTGCAGTGGAAGCAACTGGAAGACCCTGGGTTCGATTCCCGGTGGCGGCCAATGATATTTTTTCCGTGACTCACTTATAAACGTGGAAACAGCGATGATTTTTGTTTGATATTCCTAATCCACGTCAATTGTGTGTATTAATAGCTTTAAGGTTAATTATAATTTTCATTGCTACCAGGTATGGTAAGTTCACTTACGTTGCTTCATCATTATCTATTTTGAAACTGTGTTATTATGAGGGTTGGACACCCTGTTTGCTGTCAAAATGGCCCTAAAAGCCGAAGATGAAATGTATTAAGAATCCGTACAACATATACTTCAGGATCAGAAGTCAATGCGATTCAAGGCACCAGTGCTATTAGTGATAACAACCTTAAATGTGCAACAAAAAATGTACCACTTTTGCAAGAGAAACCCGGAAATAACATGATTGATTCAAATTTTGAAGATGACAATCCGATTTTTAGCGTAAATGTGACAAGGATGGTAAGTCAGATAATATCCGAAAACTTGAAAATTTTCATCGTCCTGGAGCGGGACTCGAACCCGCGTCTCCCAGAAAACGCCTAGGTATGCTAACCACTACACCACCCAGAACGACCAAGTTTCAAGTTTCCGATCAATTTGAATTTAACCATCACAGGATTCGCTAGTCGAAGCATTCATCTAGCGAAGGATGGTAAGTCGGATATTATCTGACTTACCATCCTTGTCCCATTTACGCTAAAAATCGGATTGTCATCTTCAAAATTTGTATTAAATGGCGTAATCCCGTATTTCTTTCATGATTGATTCATTTGATGAAACTCGTGATTCTTTGGATCACAACTAACAGCTTACTATTAGATTCACAAGCTGGAACTTCGGCCTCCAGCAGTTATGCTGATGTTGTACAAGATAAATTACCAGGATTGACAAATGTCAACAAATATAATAACGCACTGCAAAGAAGTGTCAATTCAACGGGGAAAATGTTCTACCATACTGTAAATACTTCAGAAACTTCTCCACACGGCCGCGAATTGCCAAACTGTACTTCGGCCTCCAGCAGTTATGCTGATGTTGTACAAGATAAATTACCAGGATTGACAAATGTCAACAATTATAATAACGCACTGCAAAGAAGTGTCAATTCAGACGGGGAAAATGTTCTACCGTACTGTAAATACTTCAGAAACTTCTCCACACGGCAGCGAATTGCCAAACTATATGAAACGAGGTATTCCTTTCCCTTCGTTAGCGGGTACCCCTTTAAGAGTGTACACAAATTCATTGCTTACGAAATTCTCTCAAGACACCCTTCTTAAAGTGTGGTCCAAACGAACGGTCCTGTTCTTGTTCTCTTTGCAACTGAAATCCTGGATAATAAGGCGACAGATGAGGGCATAGACATCAACGGTCATCACATTATCGGTTACCTCATCACTGAATCCCAGGTGACGGTAAACGGGCGCGCAGTGTCGCCTGAAATCCCGGATTCGATCCTTATTAAAGCATTATAAGCTCCATTTGAGATAATCGGCAAAGTCCAAACCATGTCGGATGCTCCGAGAGGCTCGCCTTATCAAACTGTTGATGGCTTCTGAAGGTGTGACATTTTTAGACGAACTTGACACGACAAAGTACCCCAAGCAACCAGATTAAGATTGGAACACCGTGATTATTGCATGGACGTACTTACAGGTCTTGAGTGCGATAAATGCAAGGGTTTCGGACGTGTGCAATTAAATTCCCTTCAACCAGACAATGTTCTGAGGCTAGATCGCTCTACTTTCACCAATCTGGAGCAGTTTTCCACACAACCAGCGACGTATAATGCACGTCTATATTACATCCACCTCTTACAGTAGACGTCATGGATGAAATATAGACATCGAGTGGACGTCTATGTGTAAACATGCATTTTTTTAACATCCATGCCTCACCGGGATTCGAACCCGGACTCATCTCAGACGAATGATCAGAAGCCATCGCTTAGACTGGGGCGGCACCACACTTTGGAAAACTGCCTCATGTTTTTCTCTCGGAGGATTGCGTTTCCTCCGAGGAACACTTGAATGTGGGGCAGTTTTCCAAGTTTCTGAATTATATGTGAAAATGGTGACCTCGGGAATCCTCTCCCCCCTCCCCATTCGATACTTTGTGTAAATGTCCGGTTACTTGAAGCAAATGAACAGATACGCTGCGTTGTTAAGATGCTCGGTGCAGCTGCAAACGGTATAAAAACAAACCTGCAGCTGACCGCAATCATAATTGCAAAGATATCTGTAAAATGCAAGTACAGATTTACAGATATTGGAGAGCTGGAATCCGAAAGTAGGTGTGATGGATTTTGAAACATACCTCTACGAAATTATTTTCCTCTATACAAATAAGCAGATGTAATTTCCATTTCAACGGCAAAGTCCAAACCATGGCGAAAAATTCCAAGAGCCTTTGGCGAAAAATTCAAGAATTGGGATTAGTGAATCAATATAACAATAACAAGGAGATAAGGGAACACCTCTGAATGTGTGCTTCACTGGCCTATCTTCCTGTGAAAAATGCAGACGATGGCTGGATATGAACTCAAGAATCCAGTACGATTAATGAAAACCTTCAGAACTTGTATGATAATTTCGTAAACAACTGGCTGCAAAATACCGTAATCACTGTAGAAATGTGGAATTGCAACAACAAAGACACAGAACAAATAATGCTGTCGAAGGCTGGAAGCATCGGTTATATGCAGCTATCAAAAATCCTCATCCTAAAATCGCGAAGTTAATAACGTGCTTGAAAGATGAAGCAAGGCACAGCGACTTCCTGTACGACAGAAAGTGCCTAAATCTCGAGGGCAAGAAAAGAAAAGCAGCAATCAAATTGGATTAGCGGATAAGCAAACCTATGGCAGCGGTGGCTTCTGACCATTCGTCCGAGATCGGTCCAGGTTCGAATCCCGGTGAGGCATGGATGTTGTGGTTGTCTTACGGCACTGACACTCTCCCTTCTCTGGAACCAGCGGCCCTAAATTAGCGACGGGCTCCTGCTAATAGCCCATTGAGTTTATAATGAATATGGCTTTTGCTACCACTACAGCTAAGCTAACCTTCTACTCAGCTAATATTATGATAAATTCAATGCTTGTACTAAGCTTCTAATAGTGAATTCTAATGGTTGTTGTTACTAGTTAATTAAGATCATGAATAAAGTCTCCTGCTAGTAGTGTAGTAATAGTAATGAACAAACTTATAACTGGTAGTAATGTTGTAGTAGTAATTTAAGATGAATAAAGTCTTATGCTGGTTGTTACTAATAACACTAAATGAAATAAACCTAACAGCCAGACAGAGGTCTGACAGTGCTATGAACTGAGAAAGACGTACTTACTAAAAATCTTTTATTATGAACTTCTACTGGTATCATCACACATAGCTACTCAAATAACACGTAGCTCCTTGCACATGAACGAAGCTCTAACAAACGCTATCTCTATACAACAAACGCTCTCCCTATACAACAATAAACGCTCTTCCCGTACAACAACAAACGCTCTCTCCGTACAACAACAACCGCTCTCTCTATACAACAAACGCTCTCCCTACACACATCAACAAAAAGCTCTCCCTAAGTATCGTTGAACGCGCCTATCTATACTGGCTACCACCACGTCATGACTTACACTCATTGCCAGATCTCATTCAGCGGGAGAAATAACATCTCGTTCAGTAAGAAGATAATTTACATAGAAAAATAAAATAACCAGAGATAGTAAAAATCAAAAGGAAAGTGAATCGAGAGTATACGTTACAAGTTGCTCACTGTGGTCTTTAAACCCCTAATAATAATTATAATAATAAACTATGGCAGAGTTGTACACAACCGCAAATATCCGACGTTGTTTGAAGAATCTATTGTTCATTCAGAAGTTGGAATAATGAAGAAATCAACAGCTACCTTCAGTTTCGTAATTTTATTATGAAACTAGATATACATTATAAAAACAGTTTTTTTTATGAGAATATTTGTGTAATCTATTTTACTTTTTCTTTTGAATTAAAGAAGCCGAAATAAAATAAAACTTAAATGAAAAAACAATAACTTTTTCAGAAATAGGGGTTGAAAAAAGTTATAGCTACACTGGGAATTCATTCTCATAGATGGGCTGGCCCCGGCTGTACGCTGTACAAAGTAGCGTACAAAAAAAAAAATACTAAAAAAAAAAAAAACATACCTTTTGAACTGGCTGATGAGAAAATATTCAATTAGAATGAAATAAATCGTCCATTAGTCAGTATACCACTTTTCCAATATTTGAAAGACCAAATAAAATTTAACCCTTCCAGTAAGAGATTAGAAACGGGGTGTGTTTTCCTGTTTCCCTTATCCCTCACTAAGTCCTTACCCCTTTTCGCAGTTGCGGACAGAACGGGGATCTGTCCGCAATTGGCACTGTTTTTCCCACTGTCCGTAATTGGCACTGTTTTTCCCACTGTCCGTAATTGGGACGTCCGCAATTGGGAAGACACCGGATTTTGCTTTAGCCTTTTCATATAAATATATATACATGTATTATGTTTATATGATAATGATCTGAAATATACTGTTTCATAAAGTACATATTATTTGCCCTTTTTTCTTTGTGAATTAATGGCGTTTGTTTCATCCGTATTATTACATAAAAGCGAATTTCTAATTGCAATATTGTATAGCAGTTCTCATTCTCTGTTGTTCTTCTAAGCCAGTATATTTAGCTTTTCTATTTTTGAAGTCCGTATCTTTGTGTCTCTTCCTGGACCTGAGATATTACTCGCCTTGAAGCTACATTCATGAAAATGTCTCCAAAGTATATACAATTGTCACTCGCTTCTTGACCAACCCCTTGTTTTGCAACGCAGGAAGCCAGGAGCAGGAGGGAAACAGCGCTCTCCCCGTTACCCTACCACACGCATCCGCAATTTAAACTAATTACACCATAAAAGGGAGGACGGTATGACCACTCCGATGGGAACATTTGTTTTTAGAGTGAATATTTTTCTTCCTAGGACCGAGTAGGAAATCGGCATGTTTGGTTGGTGCAACATGTGTTTTAGCAATTCTCATTTTACCCGTATGAGGTAAAGAGACTGAATACAGGAAAAATACTCTAATCATTTAGAAGAAAAAAGAAAACTGGGATTTCAGTGGGAAAGGAAATACGGTTTTTTTTTTTTTTTTTCGTTTTCGAAGTATTTTGAATTATTTGTTTTAACTTAACTAGACAAAACCCGTCGGAATGGACGGTTAGTTTTTTTTTTTTTTTTTTTTTTTTTTTTTTGAAAAGAATAAACTCATATGAAGCAACAAATGTAAACTTTATTTGATTGACAAATTCATTCAACCACTTCAGTAAAGACAGCAGTCCAGGTTCGTGATTTTTTTTTCACTGAAGGTTTAACGATCACCGTGAGCAACTCAATGGGCTATAAGCAGTCGCCTCTCCCTAATTTAGGGTCACTAGTTCCAGGAAAGGGAGAGAGTCAGTGCGTTAGACAAAAAATAAAAATAAATAAAAGATCTACAAATTTACGGCAATTTGTTTCTCATGCAATTTGAATATGCCCCCGTAACGTCGTAGCAACGGAAGGGTACCAATATCCGGGGTAGAAGTTTGCCGGATATCAATCTCTCGGGTAAGAGTTTGCCGGGTACCAATCACCCGGGTGCGAATTTGGCGGGTACCAATCTCTCGGATCCAAGAAAAAAAGTCCGAGACTTGAAAAACGCCGGGAAAAAGTCCAGGAAAAAAGGTCCGAGGAAATAAAGTCTGAGGAAAAAAAGTCCGAGATGGGCGTTTTTATTGTCATCATGGCATGCTAATAAGTCGATTTCACATACTGTTTGAATGTTGAGGAGGGGGACATACTTTCATTATTTACCAAGTGTTGTGGGATTGCTGGAAAACTGCCACACAGGAAAACTGTCACACGTTTTTCATTAAGGGGCCGGGCACAAATGGCTGTTCCTCCGAGGAACACTTTGAATGTGTGGCAGTTTTTCAAGGCGCCTAACGACGGGAAGGAGCTCCTTTTTCTGTCTGAATTTTCACTCCGGTTCATACCAGTTTAGGGTAACTGGCCACAAAAGTTTAACTGGAGGGGAGAAGGGGGATATAAAGATCGCCGTTTCATGGCTTATGTAGAGAATTTAATTGGAAACTCCAAACAAATTTCGAGAAACCATTCTATGTAAGCCGAGCGAGAATTTTACTTGACTTTGAAAAAAAAATTGCCGTGACTTAGTACATTTCTTAAAACTAAAGTGTTCGACAAAACAACGGAATTACAGCATGACTCATGCTATGTTCAGAAAAGGACGATAAGGTGGGATTTTTAAATAACGCTGCACTTGTACTTAAGCCCTAAATATTTACATAACATGTCAAGTTTGTAATATTTTTCTTTTACTTGATTAATTCATAGGCCCTATAACTTGGCCTTTTTAACAGCTTTTAATCTGCTCACTTTATATTCATAACGTTTACGTATCAAATCAAGTGAATAGCATTGCGCGTTTGCTTAGGCACTAAACATTAATTCATAGGCCCTAGGCCTAGGCCTTTTTAACAGTTTTTATTCTACCAATGTAATATTGACAGCGTTCACACGTCAAATCAAGTTAATAATAATGCGCTTTTACTTTGGCACGAAATATTAATTCAAGGGCCTAGGCCCTTTTACCAGTTTTTATTTAACCAGTGTCATATTCGCAAAGTTTACACAGCAAATCAAGTTAATGATATTGGGCATTTACTTAGGCGCGAAATATTAATTCATAGGCCCTAGGTCTAAGCCTTTTTTGCTCTCCCAATGTCATATTCACAGCGTTTACACATCAAATAAAGTTAATAGCATTAAGCTTTTACTTAAGCACGAAATATTAATTCAGAGGTCTTAGGTCTAGGCCTTTTTAACAGTTTTATTCTATCGATGTCATATTCGCAATGTTTACATATCAATTCAAGTTAATAATACTGGCATAACTACGAAGGATAAGAAGAGAAACTCGTGGATTAGGAAAATAACCAAAGTTGAAGAAGACATCATGATCAAAGTAAAATCCCTGAAATGGCAATAGGGCGGACATAGTGCTAGGAAAATTGACCACCGATGGACTACTGATGTATTACACTGGGTACCGAGGAACATAAAATGACCCAGAAGAAGAAAGACCACGTGGAAGATTAGTGGATGAAATTCGAAAGCATGCTGGAATGACAAGGAGTAGATTAGCTCAAACAGACACTTGTGAAAGAAGCTTTCGGAGCCCTTCCATCAGTGGCGAAGAAGAAAGTGTTAAAAAGGATATGGCCTTTAAATTAATGGATGGTGCGTAAGTAAAAGCGTAATATTATTATTGACATTACTTATTATGTAAATTTTATGAATATGGGAATGACGGAATGAACTCTTAGAAACGTTAGGCTTAATAATTAATATTTTCTGACTGAGTAATATCACAATATTAATAATTTGACGTGTTACGGAAACGTTACGAACATGAGCATGATGGAACAAAAAATGCCGACTCCGGAAATTTTCCCCACCGTGTCCGCCTGTTACTATGAACTACGGTAAAAATGGAAAACATCTGTAGGTTGCATTAAAAAGAAAAGGAAATGCCGACCCTGGAAATTTTCCCCACATAATTGTGCTCGTTGTACGTCTGCATCTTGTTTTAAACAGCGTGAAAATGGAAATGGTGACCCAGGAAATCTCCCCTATATTCGATATTTTTGTGTACACTGCAATTTGTGCACGGTACCTGACTGAAAAAGGGAGGGGGGACTTTTCTGTCCACTGAAAGTAATGGGTTTCAATTTACTATAAGAGAGATTCAAATATCCTATATGCATGCAGGTGACGAGCAAACTGCAATTGTAATAATTATATTTGCTACTCTGCCCCAGCATCAGGGGCGGATTGGCCCACAGGGACATTTCCCGGTGGGCCCCTTCCGTATATTTTGTCTCTTTCTTTCTTACTTTCTTAAAAATGTTTTCAGTTCAGTTGTTTTAAACACACGTCTGAACCACAACACTTTTTTTTAAACAAAATACGCATAATGTAATTATGACAAACGGAAAAAAAACCTATTTTGAATTAGAGAAAAAAATCCCCTCACCAGGCAACTGCTAAAATCCCATCTACAATAGATGGGCCATGTGTGTTTGCGAATTTCGGGGTTCACTTAGTAGCTGAAGAACGAGAATGTATGTACCGTATGTTGCAGGAGGGCGGGTGGGCGGGGGTGTGTACAAGATGCTCTATATATTCCCCAAGGAAGGGAGGGGGTAGTTGATTTTACTTCCTTTGGTTGTAGGAGGCATTAGTGCTGTGCTCATAAGAGCTAAGTTTGGGCTCAATTTTAAGAGCCCGAAGTATGTCAGCCCTAGCCCACCCGAGCCCGAATTTCATATTGCAAAATAGAGCCCGGACCCGAACAAACCCGAAAACTAGATTAATCTGTTTAGGCATTGAAAAAAATATCTTCCAAACTTCCAGTCCTTCCTCCCCGTGCAATTAACCGATGTCTTTCTCAACTGCGGTGTGGGGAAGGGATGTTTATCTGTTTCTATAGTTTCTTTGACCATTCATTTCTCCCTTAAATGTTTCTAAGGGCCCGGCATCAGGAAACAACGGGAGGCACAACAATCTATGTATGTTAACAGCATTGGGGTGGGGGCTGAAGAGGGCTAATTTTTTTCAGTTAAAGTAAACTAAAGTAGTGCAGTTAACCACTTTAGTTAAAGTAGTGAAAATACTCACCCATGTTTGATAAAGTTGTAGAACAATGCTAGATAATGGTCATTATGGGGTGTACTATCCAGAATTCAGAGTGAAAGCTAATAATATCAAGAACTTATTTTGAAATAACTGTAAGATTATTTGCGGGGTGTTCATATACGATGAAGTTGCAAAATGTTTTGTTTACGTTATTTAGTAAGGTGTCTTTACAATACATAACGGCAGCATAAAAGCACGTTTTGTAATTGAAACACATACGAATATATTATCATTAAACGAAGAATCTGTTCGATACGACATTTAAACATTTTTAAATTTCGAACTGTGTTTGTCCACAATAGAAAAGTTACAAAAATTGCAGTACAAATGGAAAATTTTACAGAGCAAAAGTTCTGTATTTTATTTTCATTTATTTAAATTGAAAAATCATATCATATGCGAAAGGATTTTTGGTACAACTGCAACATAATTTTTGTAGTAGCAGTTCTCTCTCTCTCTCAAATATTTGCTGGAATTTCAGCCCACTTCGTTGAAAATTTAAGAACTGGAAGCTCAAATCTATGAAAATCAAGATTATTTTACTATCTGCCAAGCATGAAATGGCTATATAAGCAATTTTTTTAAAACATTTTTAATGTTCTTTCTTCAGCGTTCTTAAAAGAAAATTTTAAACACATATAAATATTGAGTGTGTCCAAAATTAGAACCTTCTCGAGCGCAATTACACACATAACTGACGAAACTAGTGATTTAAACCTGGTTATTCGCTGTTTCCATGTCAATTAAGTGAGTTTGCCACGATATTTAAATATCTTGAAATTTCTAACTGTGATTGTCCACAACAGAAAAATTGCAGTACAATTTTTCTGCAGTAAAATCTTGGCATGGGCCGATGAAAGTTTTTTCGCAACACCCACTTCAATTTAAGGATGACGGGTGTACTTTTTTACCCCCTACCCAAGTACTATGCTTGACTCTGTTTCCAGACCAACGGTACTTTTTGTTTTGTTTCTTAAATAAAAAAAGCGATTTTCAGTTGTGATACAATAGTACCCCAGAATTACAACTGAACGGGTCCATTTGCAAAAAAATTTCCGGGCCCTTTTGCGACCGCCAGTCCGCCCCTACTAGAAAATTTTATTTAGAACATTTCTTAAAATGTTTTAGAGAAGCGGTTATGTCTACGTGAAGAAATTACTATCAGATCTGAGAAAGCAAAACAGATGGGTCAAAAGCGGGAGATATGTGTGTGATACCCGTAAAATGTCAGTTGACTAAATAGAAAAACAGCTGTTTACATGGATGCAATTGTTCGCAGAGGACGCTATTGTTTCAAGGAACGCACTCGTTTCTCTCCCCACCAAAAAATTATGCGCGCAGGCAAAATGTATCTCTAGCATTCTTTTCACGAAGGAAAAAGAGGTTGTAAATCTGGGGTGACGTGAAGAAGTGCGGTTTTTACACAAAGTTTGAGTATGCAATTTTAAGTCAAAAGAAGTCGCACTTTGCAAACAAGCTGTTTCGTTCTTCACTCAGATTCAGAAAACAGACAAGAAAAACTTAAGGGGTCGTGTAAGGTCACACTTTTGCTTTACTTACTCAGGCACCTAGATCGGGTACGCAGAAGTGGCCACCGGAGAACTGGCCACATTAAAATTTCAGACCATCGCCGGGTACACGCCCCCACCCCCTTATCATCGAAGTTTCCCCCAAAAAACCCGTTCAGTTCGTTTGATCTTCGTTAGATCAGATTTGATCAACTGCTATTTTCGTTCGAGTACGGAGAACTGACCACTGGAGAACTGGCCACCGAAGAATTGGCCACATCGCAATTTCACTGCCACAAAATTGTTTTGAATAAACAAATAGATTCTTTGTTAGGTTACAAACTAAAATTCATAAAGATGCTTATCACAGCAAAAAAAAAAAAAAAAAAAGAAAGGAAGAAAAAGAGAGAATGAAAGAAAAAGAAAAGAAAGAAAAAAAAAGACGTAAGTAAGCTAAAATTGCGAAAAAATAATAACTTGCCATAGGGATTTGTATGCATGGCTCCCTTACTACATACATTGAATAAATACTACGTACAGTATGCACCTGAAAACTTTTTTGACTAGGGATAACATTATCAGCGTCGGGTAAAATCCGCATGAACGGAATTTTCGGACTGGATTCCAAGGTACGGAACAAGGCCCAGAAGAAAACCACATGGGAGATGGATGAATGAAATTAGAAAGCATGCCGGAGTAACCTGGAGGAGGCAGGCTCAAGACAGACAGTTGTGGAAAAAATTTGGGGAGACCTTCATTCAGCTGTGGATGATGATTGACGATGAATGATGATATCTTTGTTGTTACTTTTAATTTAAAATATGCCATAAATCTTCGTTGTTACTACTTTTAATTTAAAATATGCCATAAATCTTCGTTGTTACTACTTCTAGTTGTAAACATACTATATACTAAACTGTCATTTAAACTTTATTAAAACATATGTTAAACTGTGACTCACCCCTGAAGATTTATCAAGAAAGTTCTCTTTATTAGTTTCTATTGCTCATTTACACATACCAACTATTAAAATTATAAACAAGGTGCTTTGTATGCAATACTGGATCAGTCAGTTGCTTATATCTTATTTTATTTTATCTTTGAACACACATTCCAAATATTAAGCTTGTGACTTAAAATCTGCCCAATTTACTACTAGTAAAAAGGAGGGAGCCTTATATAGGCACTTAATATTTGGCTAAATTGTATAGGCTAAATTAATATTTGTATGCACTTTACTATTTATCATTTTACATATAGGAAATATTTAAATCGTAAATTACAGTTTACTAAACAGGTATGCTGCCCAGGTTTTAAGAGACCCACGGATTTATTTCGGTTAACTAAATTTAGAGCAAGCGTGAATTAGGGCAAACGCAAGTATGTATGTCTAAAATGTTCATGCATGCATATATATACACTGTTGGCCACCCAAAATGCAACACCAAGAAGGATACGAGATAGCAAAGCCAGACTTACTGGACATATACCAACAGATACAAAGATGAAACGATTGAGCTTAAAGGCCCGTGCGACTTGCGGAACACGCAGACATCAATACTTCGTGTGGCCCCCATGGCTGGCAATAACGGCCGTTACACGCTGCGGCATCGAACGAAAGAGGCTTTGGATGTGGGCTAGGGGTATGTCGGTCCAGTCTGCTTCCACACGTTGCCACAGTTCATCAGGCGTAGCCGCGGGTGGTGCTTGCCGGGCCACTGGGTTGCCGATCAGCGACCAGACGTGTTCGATGGGCGACCTATCGAGAGAACAGGCGGGCCACGGCAGTAGTGACGCCTGGTGGGCCGTGAAGAATTGTTGCACGATGCGTGCCACGTGCGGGCGCGCATTGTCCTGTTGAAACGTAGCCGCTGGCAGGTCCTGCAAGTAAGGGAGGACTATAGGCTCCAAAACGTCGGAGATGTAGCGCTGGCTGTTGAGTGTACCGGCGATGCGTACCAGACGGATGCGGGTGTCATATATAATTGCGTCCCAAACCATAACGCCAGGCGACCGACCGGTATGGTGATGAATAATGCAGGCATCATACAGTCTCTCGCCGCGGTGCCGCCACACATGGATCCGATAATCGTGGTGTTGCAGGAAGAAGCGGGATTCGTCGGAGAAGACAATGTCGTTCCATTCTGTAGTCCAGGTGCGGCGTTCAACAGCGTACTGCCGCCGCGCTCGCCGGTTGTGTAACGTCAATGGTAATCAGAGCAACAGGCGCCGTGCGACAAGTACCCGCTCTTGCAGATGACGTCGAACGGTACGTGCTGACACAGGTTGTTGCGCAACACACCCTAATTTCTGCGCTAACGTTCGTGATGTGGCGGTGCGAGCCGTCAATGTCCCCGCACAACATGCTGATCCTCTCGTTTGGTGATGTGCCGCGGCTGCGGCAATCGCTCACATCGGTCCGTCCGACCCTCCTGCAACCACGAAATCCATACTCGCCGCACTGTGGCTGGATGTCGTCCCACACGAGCGCCGATGTCTCGGTACGGTAAACCGCTGCCGCAATAAGCCACTATTCGTCCTCTGTCGGACTCCGAAACGTGCTCGAATGACTGCCGTATTCTGAGACGAGGCATCAGGAAGCTTCCCACGCACAGGTCCGGCAGCACAACACACTTCCACTACTTACACCCCGCCTTCTGTGCACCCTTCTTATAGTGCTTCTCGGTGGCGTTGTGGGCGCCCATGATTTGCATATGCCCTGCAATGCTAATCGTGTGCGTCCTCTCGCGCGCGGCGCAATGCTGCGAATTTCAGGCCAATCGGATGCTTCCCTCTTGGTGTTGCATTTTGGGTGGCCAGCAGTGTATATAGACTACCGAGAGACTGAGAAAGAGAGAGAGAGAGAGAAAATGTTGTTAAAATGCCCAAGAAACTGTTCCTCCCCTCCCCCAACGCACACATTTTTGTATTATTTGAAAACTTTGGAGGTGTAGTAATCTTTTTCATTGAGCAAAGCCGTATTTCTCAAGGCAAGCCAACAAAACCGTCAGCGTCCTGGAGGAATGTTCGTTTTAAAAATATGGTAGTCCTATTTTAGCCCCGTATGATATATAGTAATTCTGCATGTATAGTAATTGCTACTGGTAAAAATAAGTTTAATTGGGAGTTCAGTTGTTCTCTTGATGTAATACACTTTCTCTACATGTCATTGAACGATTTTATTTTCCATTTCAATGTCTTTCCAAATTACAGAAATTTTAAGACTTGCTTAATACTATTTATGAGATTCAAAATAAATCTGGCAGCAGTAATCACCCAAGTCGTACATTTATAAGTCTTAAAATTAGACCTGGAGTTCAAATTTCTGCATACTTATATTGCATATAATTTGCGATGCAAAAGTCGTTTTTATATAAACAATAAAAACAATTGCACGATTTGTGTGTAGTAAGAATTTCAGTCACTGTATAAAAAAAATCTAATTTAAGATCACCCGTTCATCATGGAGCTTTTCGAAGAATGTGCAGTTATTACAGCGATCGATTCTTTTCTGGTTGGATGTTTTTTATATTTTTGTATTTTCTTTTCCTCTCTCCTTTTCCGGGATCACCGATTGATAACAATTAATGATTCTGTAAGTGATAAATTCGGGACATTGTGGATTTCCCGATTAAACATATAAGAAATTTCTGACATCGCATAGAGAACAGACTGCAATGGGGATGTCACGTTTCGGTGAAGTGATCTTTCGGTGAAACGACCTTTCGGTGATACGAACTTTCGGTGAAATTAACCTTTAGGTGAAACGACTTTTCGGTGAAATGAACTTTTCGATGAAATGACCCTTCGGTGAAGTGAACTTTTCGGTAAAACAACCTTTCGGTGAAATGACCTTTTCGATGAAATGACCCTTCGTTGAAGTGAACCTTTCGGCGAAATGAACTTTTCGGTGAAGCGACCTTTGGTGAAGTGATCTTTAGGTGAAATGAGCGATACCCGATATTTTCTGTAGGTTCAGGTCCCATCGCACATTCAGTTGTATGAGACGAAGGACAAAGCAGTATGTTTGGGTACTAATAACACAACAGAACATCTCAGCTTTATATACGTACCTCCCCACTCACAGCGCAACTTCCTGCGCAACCGTTCTTTGCACTTATGCAAATATTTGGCAGTGTCCGAATACTTTTAATAATGTATTGTATATCGATACACAACTGTCATCCCGCAACTGTGCTACATACCGTAGGAGAAAGACTATGGAGCATACTGCTGATTTAAAGGGCGAACAACGTTACGGAAAGGATGTAAACTTGAGTTATGTCCTGGTCTTGGGAAAAAAGAGAGGACAGCGTCGTACCCGGCCATACCTGGAATACACGAGCGTTTAGAAAACCAGGAATGAAAGAGAGCGATTCCCCTTCAACACTAACTTGTAGATGACACATGGAATATCATGCCACCACGCGCTATCTTAGGGCTTCTTAATATCAATGGAGACGGACACTAGGCCTTGCCTTAGGAACAAATGCTTCACGTACGGACGTTTCGAGGCAGAGCAGATGATCATGAGATGATCGATAAAGATGGAAGCCGAGATGTGATGATTAAATGATATTGCGATTTTGCACGTAATGAATTTACCGGGTAATATTCATTCGGTCCATGACTTTGAACAGACAAATAGTGTGCGCTGTAGGCCGGCACCTTCAGGGAAGCTTCCGGTCTTATCCAAGATTTGGGAAAGGAAGAACAAAAGCTTTAGACAAAGAGTGCAGGAAACTATGTTTCGTCCAAGTGTTGACTAGGTAAAGCAGATGCTCTAAAGAAAATTGGGACAAATGCCGTAGCATATCATAGTGGATGCCATCGGGACAGACAGATAATGTGGATTATCAGTTATATGCAGTTTGAAAAAAGGACACAAACGACAGGTTGTGGCTGAGCTTTCATGTGACGAAATGAAGTGGGATAAGCTCTATTGTCTGATACAGCGGTAAACGTTGCATCCAGACAATCTGAAATATGGTTGGTATGCGCATATGTGCAGTCGACACTATCGAGGATGGAAATCTGAGAACTGTAGTTTCTTCGGATCTACACTGCTGTCCACCCAAAATGCAACACCAAGAATAACACGAGATAGCAACGCCAGATTTACTGGACACATAACAACTGATGCACAGGTGGAACGATTGAGCTTACAGGCCCGTGCGACTTGCAGAACACGCAGATATCAATAGTTAGTGTGGCCCCCATGGCTGGCAATAACGGCAGCTATGGATGTGAGCTTGGGGTATGTCGGTCCAGGCTGCTTCCACACGTTGCCATAGTTCATCAGGCGTAGCCGCGGGTGGTGCTTGCCGGGCCACTCGGTTGCCGATCAGCGACCAGACGTGTTCGATGGGCGACATATCGGGAGAACAGGCGGGCCACGGCAGCAGTGACACCTGGTGGGCCGTGAAGAACTGTTGCACGATGCGTGCCACGTGCGGGCGCACATTGTCCTGTTGAAACGTAGCCGCTGGCAGGTTCTGCAGGTAAGGGAGGACTACAGGCTCCAAAACGTCGGAGATGTAGCAGTGGCTGTTGAGTGTACCGGCGATGCGTACCAGAGGGGTGCGTGTGTCATATCCAATTGCGCCCCAAACCATAACGCCAGGCAACAGACCGGTATGGCGATGCATAGTGCAGGCGTCATACAGTCTCTCGCCGCGCTGCTGCCACACGCGGATCCGACCATCGTGATGTTGCTGGCAGAAGCGGTATTCGTCGGAGAAGACAATGTCGTGCCATTCCGTAGTCCAGGTGCGGCGTTAAACGGCCAACTGCCGTCGCATTTGCCGGCGGTGTAACGTCAATGATAATCGGAGCAATGGGCGCCGTGCGACAAGTCCTCGATACTGCAGACGACGTCGAACGGTACGTGCTGACACAGGTTGTTGCGCAACACACCCTAATTCCTGCGCTAACGTTCGTGATGTGGCGGTGCGAGCCATCCATGCCCGCCGCACATCATGCCGGTTCTCTTGTTCGGTGGTGTGCTCCGGCTGCGGCAATCGCTCACGTCGGTCCGTCTGTCCTTCCTGCACCCACCGAATCCATACTCGCCTCACGGTGGCTGAATCTCGTCCCACACGGCCGCCGATGTCTCGGTACGAAAAACCGCTTTCGCGATAAGCCACTATTCGTCCTCTGTCGAACTCCGGAACGTGCTGGAATGACTGCCGTATTCTGCGACGAGGCATCAGGAAGCTTCCCACGCAAAGGTCCGGCAGCACCACACACTTCTACTACTTACACCCCGCCTTCTGTTCACCCTTCTTGTAGTGTTTCTCGGTGGCGTGCCGGGCGCACATAATTTGCATATGCCCTGCTATTCTCGCGGGCGACGCATGCTGCGAATTTCAGACCATTGGGATTCTTCCTTCTTGGTGTTGCATTTTGGGTGGCCAGCAGTGTATATATAGCATATCTTATCCCAGATGACTTTGGAACTGATGCATGTATTGAAGGAAGGCACGTACCGAACTGAAGAATCCGTCTTGCTACGTACCTGTAGACGTACCAACAGATCACGGGGCGTTTAAAAGCTACCGGATTCTCGTGTTTTAGGGAAGTTAGATCAAGCCTATCACACTGTGTATGTTGAACTTAGACGCCCGAACGTTAAAAACGTAGACTAGGCTTTACAAATATGACGCTTAAACATAGAACAGGCTTTACTCATATGTGTATGTTGCTTTCTTCTAGCAGCAGTGCACCCAGCGTTCAACCAAGCTTTCTTGGGAAATGGGAGATTTTTCAAGGTTTTTGCGAACAGCTTCATCAGCTACCTAAATAACACACGCGGTAACATCCACAACTGCCTCGTTAACCGACTCCTGGGTCATCAGAGTATAAGATAGCTCAGCGATTAAGATATCCCACCTAGTCTGATCGATTTACATTTAGGAGAAATAGAAGGACACGTTCTTTACATACGAAGGAGAGACAGAAAAATGATCACTGCCATGGAGGTTGTCGCACACCTTCCAGGTCCAGTCGGTAAACATCGACTGAAAACCAAAAGTTCAATCAATTACTCTAGAGCTTCGTGTGAATTCGTGAAAGTAGGTATCTGCGGTATTTTGAAGACGAAAAAGGACGAGGACCGAAGGGATTAAAATGTACATTCTAGTACCCATTGAGACAAAACTTACATTACACCACAACTGACAATTAGCTCTACGTTGAAGTCGCCCAGTAACATTTTAAGTGAAAGTAGTTGATCCACTAGTCTATCTAAATCCGCAACGCCAATGTCTTGAAATGGAAGCAGGTGTATATAACAGACAAATACACTGCCGGACAATTGCTAAGGACGGATGACAATAGCAACGATAGCAACCATAAAATGGAAGGCAGGAAAATGTGGAAATTAGCATAAGTGCGGGATACAGTAAGACGTGTTGTGCGTATGCAAATTTTGGATTGACGAACTTGTTCGTGACGTCATAGCGCTGATAAGAGATATAAAGGATTTGACGCGTATTGACCGTTGTTGTTCAAACGCAAAGTTGAAAGGGAAAGAATCAATTGACGAACTTGGAATTTTCAGTATGTCTTCCCGACATCACCTAGATGATTTTACGCGTGGCCGTATTATTGGCAAGATTGAAGAACTGCGAAAAATAACAGATGTTGCCAGGGAGTTCGACGTCAGCCACAGTGTTGTTTCAAGGCTTTGGAAATCATTTCAAACAAATGGAGAGTGTAGCAAACGTCACGGGGGAGGTCGTGTTCACAGTACGACACCTGCAGAAGATCGGTACATAGTGCTATCAACAAAAAGACACCGGCGCAGCACAGCTAGTGAGGTAGCAAATCAGTTTATGGCTGCTACTGGCAAGCGGATCTCCCGAAAAACTGTCGTCAGACGTTTGCATGAAGGAGGACTATACGCCCGCCGTCCTGTTGTGTGCATGCCATTGTCCAGACGTCACCGTACCGCCTGTTTGCAATGGTGCCATCAACATCGCAATTGTACTGATAACGACTGGTCTGCTGTCCTCTTCTCAGATGAGAGTAGATACAGTCTATCGTCTGATTGTCGACGACAACTGATCTGGCGTGATAGTGGTACTGCATATTGTCCAGCAAACATACAGGAAACGGTCCGATATCCGACATGTAGTGTCATGGTATGGGCTGGCATCATGATCAATGGCCGTACGTCCCTCTATGTGCTTCCAACTGGGACTATGACTGGCCAACGATACATTAATGATGTTCTGCTACCTCATGTTCGCATGTTCCGTGGTGCTGTCGGTGATAGATTCATTTTCATGGACGACAACGCAACATGTCATCGAACAGTCGCTGTCCAGGAGTGTCTTGAGAGCGAGGATATTCAACGCCTCGTATGACCAGCACGTACTCCAGATCTGAATCCCATTGAAAATGTGTCGGATGCTTCGGGGAGGAGTCTTGCTGGTCGCCAATGCCCTCCAATAAACAAGGACAGCCTCATCCGTGCACTGACAGAGGAATGGGATAAATTACCCCAACAGCTGCTTGATAATGTTGTGCAAAGCATGACACGACGTGTGGAATCTTGCATCGCCCTCCATGGTGGCCATATCCCGTTTTGACATCTTACGCCGGAACGTCTGCGGACGGTAATTGCTTTTTTCACGTTTATGTATTCTGCACAAAATGGCCTGTTTGTCCCTTGAACACGTCCCAAAGCCTTCTGGATTTCAGAGCACAATAAATTGTCTTTCTTGTAATGTCCTGGCATTCTGACATTATTTTATTTTACTTGGCATCCAACCACACTTACTTTTTTATGCGCTATATAGCCGTTTATGATCCGTCCTTAGCAATTGTCCAGCAGTGTAGAAGTTCATACACTTAAAGGTATTTCGCCACTGCCTGTTACAGGCGAAATACCTTTAAGTGCATGTCACAGCATATAATAAGGGACAAAATTAGTAAAGTCTGGGCACGCATTGTCCCCAGACACGTTGTCCTTCCGTAATGAGCGGTAACTCCTCAGAGTAAGTATTACCTTTGTCTTTTGTATTCGATCTTTTGACCTTTGTAGAGAGAGAGACACATACTCGTGAGAACAACGAGCAGCTGCGTCATATCATCAGAGGTCAGCAGCCTAGACAATTCTACTGAAGGAACGAACGTATAATGAAAAGAAAACATTGAAGCTAAGAGTAACTGACGGAGATTGAACCGTAGTCGAGTGATTCAATTTTTGAGTCCATCAGCTTCACTGGCATTTTTCCATCTCCTGCGGTGGCATGTGATTTGATGATAGGATGAGAGGTAGTTAGATCCCGAGTCTTAGACGAGCCACTCTGATTCTAGGATTTTGGGGGAGAGTGTACTAAAGAAGCAACCTGTTTCTCTTTATTTCAAGAATTTTGACCACTGACGTCCTCCCGTGTCCCCGGTGCAGGGAGTGGAGGTAGTAGATCAGCTTGGCAAACAGTTGGAAGTATGATTCAGAGAACTCCAAGTTCAGATGCAAAAATTTCTTCGAAAAACTATTTATGGCCTGGTCGTGGAAATGTTAATTACCAGATAAATTTAAAACCAGTTATCTTAGTTCAATGAACCTCAGAATATACTGAGGTACTGTTTGGGTTTCACTACAACATGGATTTCGATAAAGAAAGAAAGGTTCAGCTTTGACTCATTATGCATTGAGGTCATAATCTTAACTTAAAGGTAACCTTATTGTAACTACTTCACACTCATTTGGAACACAAAGGCTCGCTTAAGAGCTCTTGTATTCCCAAAAGGTGACTTAGTACTAAATTTCTGAGTAAGGTTCGTGGCATAGATGACAAAATGTCATGCAAACGATAACGACTCAGTGGACATTTCCTCCTGTGAGGAGCCAGGCTCCTCATCCTCCAATAGCAATTTGGCTTAGAAGACAGAAAAAGGCTAATAGTTCCCACGAAAAATAGAAAGCTTGGTACTCCAAAATCCTCACCAACCATTGAGAAAACAAAATATAGTCAGGAATCCGCACTCTACGGAGGAAACAAGACGAGGCACTAGAATTAGTATGAAGAAGTAGTCCAGAGAGATATTCGACACGTGCAGAGGTAAGGTGGGCAGAGATATCCTCGGCATGTGTCTTGACTTTTCTGTGCCTTAGTAACACTTGTGACGTATAGCTCTAAACAACCTTGCTTTTAAGTTTCTATTTTCTAATGCAAATTTAGTTACTTGTTGGTTAAACGTTTTCGCACTGAACAGCATATTACTTCCTCAAACAACTTTTACAATTTGGCAACACTGACAGTCAGTCAGAGTAGCATAAAATGATTAGATTGAAAGCATACCGAGAGAGAGAGTAAGAGTCGGTAGCTGGAGAGAGATAAGAGTTGATAGTCTTCGGTGGAAGAACGAATGAATGTTATTTTATTGAGACTGTTGTCTGTATTGAAGCCAGTGAGATTACATTCTGGCAAGGGGTTATCTTTATGTCTTGAAGTCAAGTAATTACCGAATAAATTGGAGGACTAACGTAAGTGACTTGCTGTTTTTTATGCCTGACCGTTTTGTTAATTAGTTACAAAGTGAGATTTATGTGCAACACAGCCATCCAGGAATATTAGTCAATTACTTAGATAATCAGTTAACCATTTAAAACTACATATAAAAGAGTTAAAAGCTTCATAGTGAGCCCGAACTTTATTGGAAAGTTTCATTATGACTCCCAGATATGAATCTTTCTTCGAATGAACTTGTAACACTTCATTACCAGATGAAGCGTCTGATCTTGGGAAACACCCTTCATGAATTTGAAAACCCACCTGTTTTCACTTCATCCACATCGACCAGATTTTAAGCTACTATGTGTCTCATGTTGTCACTAAAATGTTTAATGAAACGGGCGGCTCTCTAAAATGCTTAGAATATATAAAAGATATAATTTTGATCTTTACAACATTCCAGAAGACTGCAGAGGAAAATTACGGGCATCTGACCAAATGATTCGGGGAAGACCAGGTATCGCAGGTGGCGTAAAATCTATTGAGGGGCATTTTGTGAAACATTTTAAGTATGACTTCTTAGACGTGTTTCCATGCAGACTTAACAAAGCAGGGATTACACAACAAATATTTTCGCGAAAAGGTAATTCCCATAGATAGTTCAGTTTAATTTTTCTAGAAACAACCGGGCTGTAGAAGCTCTGGGATCCCCCGGCTTCCAACAAGAATATCCTGGATGCATTATTGTAACAATTGAATCCATTTCTTAAGGATTTCCCAGAAGCGAGGTAACCTTCTACCGTGCACGAAGGTCTTAGAGTTATTAGAATCTATGAATAGCGACATGGTCTCATGGGCCTTCCTTACCAGCTCCGGAGCAACAACAATTATATGTGCTACCGCATCCTCGTACACAAGCAAAGTGACAACCTCCTCAGCAGTATCGGATAGTTTTAATATAGTGTCGTGTTCTTCACATCCCGGGGCTAGTCGGAACCCGGGACCACATACATACAATTTCCGTGCTGCTGAAAGACAACGGAGCAATTATCAGACATCGCCGCCCAGGTGTCGCAGTGGTCTAAACGATGGCTTCTGATCATTCGTCCAAAAGGGTCCGGGTTCGAATCCCGGTAAAGCGTGGATGTTGTGTTTGTCTTACGGCACTGGCTCTCTCCCTTCTTTGGAACCAGTGGCACTAAATTAGGGACGGGCGACTGCTTATAGCCCATTGAGTTGCTCACGGTAGCAGTTAAACCTCCAATCAAAAAAAAATTATCAGACATCTGCAGTCTTACCAGTTGGAACAGGATTCTAGCAACAGTGTAACCCTAATCAGAATTCTACATGGTATCAAAGCCATTCTAATAGCCCTGCTGGTATCAGTTGTTCAAATGCTACATATTAAATTCAAGGACAGAGCCCAGAAATGCGGGCAATAATAATAGCTATTACTCTAACCAAAGGAATAGTCATGCTTTAAACTACAGGCGTAGATATGTCTAAGGCCGTTTTCATCGCCTTCCCCTCTGACACAGACCTTAAGACTTTACTTATGAAAGCAGCTCAACTGCTGGATGTTATTTTGACATTAGGATCTATTGTTGCATCACTAAATTTGATTCCTGCTTCGACGTTTCAACTTTACGTGATGTTTTCTGCCTAGAGTATTTTCCTGATATACCCACTGAGTCCGTTACGCAAAATTTTCAAGTGCCTAACTATGAAATTTTAGCGGTGTCAAGTTGAATTACATTACTACTCAAGTTCGGTAAAGTTGAGCTCACACATACATTCTTACCAATTCATGAATTACTTGTGAAATGCTTATTAGGACTGGATTTGATTAAAAAGTGTTTTTTTGACAATTTCGAGGGTGGTTTCATCATTGTGTACCGGAACCTGTAATGCCTAGTCCGGTTGCACAGGTCGATCTCTCATTTCACAGTGACAGAATGTCAGGTTTCCAAAAGGGTAGACTTTCTCACTTACTAAGGAAGTACACTGCCAGACAATTGCTAAAGAAGGATGACAATAGCAACAATAGCAACCATAAAATGGAAGGCAGGAAAATGTGGAAATTAGCATAAGTGCGGGATACAGTAAGACGTGTTGTGCGTATGCAAATTTTGTATTGCCGAACTTGTTCGTGACGTCATAGCGCTGATAAGAGATATAAAGGATTTGGCACGTATTGACCGTTGTTTTCAAACGCAAAGTTGAAAGGGAAAGAATCAATTGACGAACTTGCAAGTTTCAGTATGTCTTTCCGACATCACCTAGATGATTTGACGCGTGGCCGTATTATTGGCAAGATTGAAGAAGGGCGAAAAATATCAGATGTTGCCAGGGAGTTCGACGTCAGCCACAGTGTTGTTTCAAGGCTTTGGAAATCATTTCAAACAAATGGAGAGTGTAGCAAACGTCACGGGGGAGGTCGTGTTCGCAGTACGACACCTGCAGAAGATCGGTACATAGTGCTATCAACAAAAAGACACCGGCGCAGCACAGCTAGTGAGGTAGCAAATCAGTTTATGCTGCTACTGGCAAGCGGATCTCCCGAAAAACTGTCGCCAGACGTTTGCATGAAGGAGGACTATACGCCCGCCGTCCTGTTGTGTGCATCCCGTTGCCCAGACGTCACCGTACCGCCCGTTTGCAATGGTGCCATCAACATCGCAATTGGACTGATAACGACTGGTCTGCTGTCCTCTTCTCAGATGAGAGTAGATACAGTCTATCGTCTGATTGTCGACGACAACTGATCTGGCGTGATAGTGGTACTGCATATTGTCCAGCAAACATACAGGAAAGGGACCGATATCCGACATGTAGTGTCATGGTATGGGCTGGCATCATGATCAATGGCCGTACGTCCCTCTATGTGCTTCCAACTGGGACTATGACTGGCCAACGATACATTAATGATGTTCTGCTACCTCATGTTTGCATGTTCCGTGGTGCTGTCGGTGATAGATTCATTTTCATGGACGACAACGCAACAGAACAGTCGCTGTCCAGGAGTGCCTTGAGAGCGAGGATATTCAGCGCCTCGTATGGCCAGCACGTTCTCCAGATCTGAATCCCATTGAAAATGTGTGGGATGCTTTGGGGAGGAGTCTTGCTTGTCGCCAATGCTCTCCAATAAACAAGGACACCCTCATCCGTGCACTGACAGAGGAATGGGATAAATTACCCCAACAGCTGCTTCATAATGTTGTGCAAAGCATGACACGACGTGTGGAATCTTGCATCGCCCTCCATGGTGGCCATATCCCGTTTTGACATCTTACGCCGGAACGTCTGCGGACGGTAATTGCTTTTTTTCACGTTTATGTATTCTGCACAAAATGGCCTGTTTGTCCCTTGAACACGTCCCAAAGCCTTCTGGATTTCAGAGCACAATAAATTGTCTTTCTTGTAATGTCCTGGCATTCTGACATTATTTTATTTTACTTGGCATCCAACCACACTTACTTTTTTATGCGCTATATAGCCGTTTATGATCCGTCCTTAGCAATTGTCCAGCAGTGTAGAAGTTCATACACTTAAAGGTATTTCGCCACTGCCTGTTACAGGCGAAATACCTTTAAGTGCATGTCACAGCATATAATAAGGGACAAAATTAGTAAAGTCTGGGCACGCATTGTCCCCAGACACGTTGTCCTTCCGTAATGAGCGGTAACTCCTCAGAGTAAGTATTACCTTTGTCTTTTGTATTCGATCTTTTGACCTTTGTAGAGAGAGAGACACATACTCGTGAGAACAACGAGCAGCTGCGTCATATCATCAGAGGTCAGCAGCCTAGACAATTCTACTGAAGGAACGAACGTATAATGAAAAGAAAACATTGAAGCTAAGAGTAACTGACGGAGATTGAACCGTAGTCGAGTGATTCAATTTTTGAGTCCATCAGCTTCACTGGCATTTTTCCATCTCCTGCGGTGGCATGTGATTTGATGATAGGATGAGAGGTAGTTAGATCCCGAGTCTTAGACGAGCCACTCTGATTCTAGGATTTTGGGGGAGAGTGTACTAAAGAAGCAACCTGTTTCTCTTTATTTCAAGAATTTTGACCACTGACGTCCTCCCGTGTCCCCGGTGCAGGGAGTGGAGGTAGTAGATCAGCTTGGCAAACAGTTGGAAGTATGATTCAGAGAACTCCAAGTTCAGATGCAAAAATTTCTTCGAAAAACTATTTATGGCCTGGTCGTGGAAATGTTAATTACCAGATAAATTTAAAACCAGTTATCTTAGTTCAATGAACCTCAGAATATACTGAGGTACTGTTTGGGTTTCACTACAACATGGATTTCGATAAAGAAAGAAAGGTTCAGCTTTGACTCATTATGCATTGAGGTCATAATCTTAACTTAAAGGTAACCTTATTGTAACTACTTCACACTCATTTGGAACACAAAGGCTCGCTTAAGAGCTCTTGTATTCCCAAAAGGTGACTTAGTACTAAATTTCTGAGTAAGGTTCGTGGCATAGATGACAAAATGTCATGCAAACGATAACGACTCAGTGGACATTTCCTCCTGTGAGGAGCCAGGCTCCTCATCCTCCAATAGCAATTTGGCTTAGAAGACAGAAAAAGGCTAATAGTTCCCACGAAAAATAGAAAGCTTGGTACTCCAAAATCCTCACCAACCATTGAGAAAACAAAATATAGTCAGGAATCCGCACTCTACGGAGGAAACAAGACGAGGCACTAGAATTAGTATGAAGAAGTAGTCCAGAGAGATATTCGACACGTGCAGAGGTAAGGTGGGCAGAGATATCCTCGGCATGTGTCTTGACTTTTCTGTGCCTTAGTAACACTTGTGACGTATAGCTCTAAACAACCTTGCTTTTAAGTTTCTATTTTCTAATGCAAATTTAGTTACTTGTTGGTTAAACGTTTTCGCACTGAACAGCATATTACTTCCTCAAACAACTTTTACAATTTGGCAACACTGACAGTCAGTCAGAGTAGCATAAAATGATTAGATTGAAAGCATACCGAGAGAGAGAGTAAGAGTCGGTAGCTGGAGAGAGATAAGAGTTGATAGTCTTCGGTGGAAGAACGAATGAATGTTATTTTATTGAGACTGTTGTCTGTATTGAAGCCAGTGAGATTACATTCTGGCAAGGGGTTATCTTTATGTCTTGAAGTCAAGTAATTACCGAATAAATTGGAGGACTAACGTAAGTGACTTGCTGTTTTTTATGCCTGACCGTTTTGTTAATTAGTTACAAAGTGAGATTTATGTGCAACACAGCCATCCAGGAATATTAGTCAATTACTTAGATAATCAGTTAACCATTTAAAACTACATATAAAAGAGTTAAAAGCTTCATAGTGAGCCCGAACTTTATTGGAAAGTTTCATTATGACTCCCAGATATGAATCTTTCTTCGAATGAACTTGTAACACTTCATTACCAGATGAAGCGTCTGATCTTGGGAAACACCCTTCATGAATTTGAAAACCCACCTGTTTTCACTTCATCCACATCGACCAGATTTTAAGCTACTATGTGTCTCATGTTGTCACTAAAATGTTTAATGAAACGGGCGGCTCTCTAAAATGCTTAGAATATATAAAAGATATAATTTTGATCTTTACAACATTCCAGAAGACTGCAGAGGAAAATTACGGGCATCTGACCAAATGATTCGGGGAAGACCAGGTATCGCAGGTGGCGTAAAATCTATTGAGGGGCATTTTGTGAAACATTTTAAGTATGACTTCTTAGACGTGTTTCCATGCAGACTTAACAAAGCAGGGATTACACAACAAATATTTTCGCGAAAAGGTAATTCCCATAGATAGTTCAGTTTAATTTTTCTAGAAACAACCGGGCTGTAGAAGCTCTGGGATCCCCCGGCTTCCAACAAGAATATCCTGGATGCATTATTGTAACAATTGAATCCATTTCTTAAGGATTTCCCAGAAGCGAGGTAACCTTCTACCGTGCACGAAGGTCTTAGAGTTATTAGAATCTATGAATAGCGACATGGTCTCATGGGCCTTCCTTACCAGCTCCGGAGCAACAACAATTATATGTGCTACCGCATCCTCGTACACAAGCAAAGTGACAACCTCCTCAGCAGTATCGGATAGTTTTAATATAGTGTCGTGTTCTTCACATCCCGGGGCTAGTCGGAACCCGGGACCACATACATACAATTTCCGTGCTGCTGAAAGACAACGGAGCAATTATCAGACATCGCCGCCCAGGTGTCGCAGTGGTCTAAACGATGGCTTCTGATCATTCGTCCAAAAGGGTCCGGGTTCGAATCCCGGTAAAGCGTGGATGTTGTGTTTGTCTTACGGCACTGGCTCTCTCCCTTCTTTGGAACCAGTGGCACTAAATTAGGGACGGGCGACTGCTTATAGCCCATTGAGTTGCTCACGGTAGCAGTTAAACCTCCAATCAAAAAAATTATCAGACATCTGCAGTCTTACCAGTTGGAACAGGATTCTAGCAACAGTGTAACCCTAATCAGAATTCTACATGGTATCAAAGCCATTCTAATAGCCCTGCTGGTATCAGTTGTTCAAATGCTACATATTAAATTCAAGGACAGAGCCCAGAAATGCGGGCAATAATAATAGCTATTACTCTAACCAAAGGAATAGTCATGCTTTAAACTACAGGCGTAGATATGTCTAAGGCCGTTTTCATCGCCTTCCCCTCTGACACAGACCTTAAGACTTTACTTATGAAAGCAGCTCAACTGCTGGATGTTATTTTGACATTAGGATCTATTGTTGCATCACTAAATTTGATTCCTGCTTCGACGTTTCAACTTTACGTGATGTTTTCTGCCTAGAGTATTTTCCTGATATACCCACTGAGTCCGTTACGCAAAATTTTCAAGTGCCTAACTATGAAATTTTAGCGGTGTCAAGTTGAATTACATTACTACTCAAGTTCGGTAAAGTTGAGCTCACACATACATTCTTACCAATTCATGAATTACTTGTGAAATGCTTATTAGGACTGGATTTGATTAAAAAGTGTTTTTTTGACAATTTCGAGGGTGGTTTCATCATTGTGTACCGGAACCTGTAATGCCTAGTCCGGTTGCACAGGTCGATCTCTCATTTCACAGTGACAGAATGTCAGGTTTCCAAAAGGGTAGACTTTCTCACTTACTAAGGAAGTACACTGCCAGACAATTGCTAAAGAAGGATGACAATAGCAACAATAGCAACCATAAAATGGAAGGCAGGAAAATGTGGAAATTAGCATAAGTGCGGGATACAGTAAGACGTGTTGTGCGTATGCAAATTTTGTATTGCCGAACTTGTTCGTGACGTCATAGCGCTGATAAGAGATATAAAGGATTTGGCACGTATTGACCGTTGTTTTCAAACGCAAAGTTGAAAGGGAAAGAATCAATTGACGAACTTGCAAGTTTCAGTATGTCTTTCCGACATCACCTAGATGATTTGACGCGTGGCCGTATTATTGGCAAGATTGAAGAAGGGCGAAAAATATCAGATGTTGCCAGGGAGTTCGACGTCAGCCACAGTGTTGTTTCAAGGCTTTGGAAATCATTTCAAACAAATGGAGAGTGTAGCAAACGTCACGGGGGAGGTCGTGTTCGCAGTACGACACCTGCAGAAGATCGGTACATAGTGCTATCAACAAAAAGACACCGGCGCAGCACAGCTAGTGAGGTAGCAAATCAGTTTATGCTGCTACTGGCAAGCGGATCTCCCGAAAAACTGTCGCCAGACGTTTGCATGAAGGAGGACTATACGCCCGCCGTCATGTTGTGTGCATCCCGTTGCCCAGACGTCACCGTACCGCCCGTTTGCAATGGTGCCATCAACATCGCAATTGGACTGATAACGACTGGTCTGCTGTCCTCTTCTCAGATGAGAGTAGATACAGTCTATCGTCTGATTGTCGACGACAACTGATCTGGCGTGATAGTGGTACTGCATATTGTCCAGCAAACATACAGGAAAGGGACCGATATCCGACATGTAGTGTCATGGTATGGGCTGGCATCATGATCAATGGCCGTACGTCCCTCTATGTGCTTCCAACTGGGACTATGACTGGCCAACGATACATTAATGATGTTCTGCTACCTCATGTTTGCATGTTCCGTGGTGCTGTCGGTGATAGATTCATTTTCATGGACGACAACGCAACAGAACAGTCGCTGTCCAGGAGTGCCTTGAGAGCGAGGATATTCAGCGCCTCGTATGGCCAGCACGTTCTCCAGATCTGAATCCCATTGAAAATGTGTGGGATGCTTTGGGGAGGAGTCTTGCTTGTCGCCAATGCTCTCCAATAAACAAGGACACCCTCATCCGTGCACTGACAGAGGAATGGGATAAATTACCCCAACAGCTGCTTCATAATGTTGTGCAAAGCATGACACGACGTGTGGAATCTTGCATCGCCCTCCATGGTGGCCATATCCCGTTTTGACATCTTACGCCGGAACGTCTGCGGACGGTAATTGCTTTTTTCACGTTTATGTATTCTGCACAAAATGGCCTGTTTGTCCCTTGAACACGTCCCAAAGCCTTCTGGATTTCAGAGCACAATAAATTGTCTTTCTTGTAATGTCCTGGCATTCTGACATTATTTTATTTTACTTGGCATCCAACCACACTTACTTTTTTATGCGCTATATAGCCGTTTATGATCCGTCCTTAGCAATTGTCCAGCAGTGTTTTATGGGTTATTTTTCACTAAACCAGGATTTACCTAGAACGCCTACCACTGTACTGACAGTGAGGGAGGTACGCCTGTAGCATAAAAGCTGTATCCTTTTACCGAGCATAAAAGAAGTGAACTGCACCGACAGATTGAAGAAATGCCCCAACAAGGAATCATTAAAGAATCCACAAATGGTTCGGCGACACCTGCGCACCTAGTGCCGAAGAATGACAGGGTCACAGTTTTGTGTAACATTAGAGAAAACTTAACAAGGTTACGCAGCCAATCAGTTATCCATTACCTGTGATTAGTGACATTTTACATAATATCTCCTTCATAAACTGGTTTTCCAGTATATTAATACATTTCACAAACCGATAATGGCAAGTCCCCATGCATCGGGATTCCGTAGATAAAATCGGATTTGTAGGGCCTTTTGGGACATGTTTGTTTTTACTTATGCCTTTTGGATTCGCTGCTGCGTCAGCGGCTAATCGATTCAGTGATCAAATTTGTCTTTGGTCCACACGTCCATGTTTACTGTGATTTCATTATTGTCACTTCTTAAACGTTTTAAGAGCATCCAAATCTTTCGGATAAAATATTTGAACTGTTGTATAATGCTGGTTTAACCCCAAAACCTAGCAAGTGTCAGTTTGGAAGAGACGAGCTTGTGTAATTTTGTTTGATGTTTACACTTCAAGCTACCGTACGATAACGGACGCTACTAATGTCAGGGCTGTCTCAGAATGTACTCGACCGAAAACAGCGAAGGAACCTTCAAGATTCCTGTGCATGATAGGGTGGTACCACCAGTTGACACCGAATTATGCAACCTTATGGGGGCCCTTATGTTCTCTTAAGAGAAAACAGAAAATGTTTATTTGGACGACAGCAGCTCACGACACATTATAGGAACTGAAAGATGCTCTCATTTTACCTACACCGTTGGCATTTCCCAACCATACACAACATTTTGAAACACATATAGATGCCTCTGTATTTGTCTTGGGGCGGCATTAACTCAGAATAATAATTCCGTAGTATATGCTTTTCGAGCCTTATCTAAAGCTGAAAGTAACTAGTCAGAAACAGAGCAAGAATGAAATTCCTTTTTCATTCAAAAAATTTAAATGCTTTTTATATCAATTAAAAACAACGATCGTTACATATCATCTGCTGTTCAACATTTGAGCATTGCTAAAAACTTGTCTAGCCGAATTCTTCGTTGGGTGTTAAAATTTCAAGAATATGACATTGAAATTATGTATATCAAAATGGTAAATGTGGCCTGCCTAATCGTTGAAGAAATTTCAATAAGAAGCAGCAATCTCTGTACCTTATTGCGGAAATAACTGTACGGCACGCAGCAGACTGCTGATCAGTTACCAAATGACCCTGATTTTGGCGATATGTGTACACTGCTGGCCACCCAAAATGCAACACCAAGAAGGAAGCATCCGCTTGGCCTGAAATTCGCAGGGCGCGTCGCCCGCGAGAGGACATGCAAACGATTAGCATTTCAGGGCATATGCAAATCATGTGCCCCCTGCACGCCACCGAGAAACACTATAAGAAGGGTGCACAGAAGGCGGGGTGTAAGTAGTGGAAGTGTGTTGTGCTGCCGGGCCTGTGCGTGGGCAGCTTCCTGATGCTTCGTAGCTGAATACGGCAGTCATTTTCCAGCACGTTTCGGAGTTCGACAGAGGACGAATAGTGGCTTATCGCGACAGCGGTTTATTGTACCGAGACATCGGCGCTCGTGTGGGACGACATACAGCCACAGTGAGGCGAGTATAGTTTCGGTGAGTGCAGGAGGGACGGACCGACCGACGTGAGCAATTTCCGCAGCCACGGCACATCGCCGAACGAGAGGGCCGGCATGTTGTGTGGCGGGCATGGACGGCTCGCACCGCCACATCACGAACGTTAGCGCAGGAATTAGGGTGTGTTGCGCAACAACCTGTGTCAGCACGTACCGTTCGACGTCGTTTGCTGGAGCGGGGACTTGTCGCACGGCGCCTATTGCTCCGATTACCGTTGATGCTGCACCACCGGCGAGTGCGGCGGCAGCGGGCAGTTGAACGCCGCACCTGGATTACGGAATGGCACGACATTGTCTTATCCGACGAATCCCGCTTCTGCCTGCAACACCACAATGGTCGGATCTGCGTGTGGCGGCACCGCGGCGAGAGACTGTATGACGCCTGCACTATGCATCGCCATACCGGTCCGTCGCCCGGCGTTAAGGTTTGGGGCGCAATTGGATATAACACCCCGTACACTCAACAGCCACCGCTACATCTCCGACGTTTTGGAGCCTGTAGTCCTCCCTCACCTGCAGGACCTTTCAGCGGCCACGTTTCAAGAGGAAAATGCGCGCCCGCACGTGGCACGCATCGTGCAACAATTCTTCACAGCCCACCAGGTGTCAGTTCTGCCGTGGACCGCCTGTTCTCCCGATATGTCCCCCATCGAACACGTTTGGTCGCTGATCGGCAACCCAGTGGTCCGGCAAGCACCACCCGCGGCTACGCTTGATGAAGTGTGGCAACGTGTGGAAGCAGCCTGGACCGACATACCCCGAGCCCACATCCAAAGCCTCTTTTGTTCGATGCCGCGGCGTGTAACGGCCGTTATTGCCAGCCATGGAGGCCACACAAACTACTGATGTCTGCGTGTTCCGCAAGTCGCGCGGGCCTGTAAGCTCAATCGTTTCATCTTTGTATCTGTTGTTATGTGTCCAGTAAATCTGTCTTTGCTACCTCGTGCCCTTCTTGGTGTTGCATTTTGGGTGGCCAGCAGTGCATTATTAAATGGAGTTCCAAAAGTTAATGAAACCCCTTATTTGTGGAGTAGTCATCGAATTATGAAGTCATAGATGGCCTTTTATATTGTACTAAAGGTTCGATCCCCAGCGACGAATTTAGGCCAGCAATTCCTCAGTCTCTCGGGATTTCACTTTTATCAGAATTTCATGATAAACCTATCGCCAGCAATCTAGGCATACGTAAGATACGAGCAAAGCTACGTGACGTTGCCTGCTGGCTTGGTATGAATCGAATCCCATGCTTTTGGTCTTGCAATACACTGAAGAGCAATTGAATTAGAGACAGCTGGCGTTACGCAAATGTGGCACTGTGGGCGGCCTTGTAAACGGAAACGACTTGACGTATGCAGCGATATGACAATATAAGGAGTGATGCGACGGGAATCAGTAAGAGTCGGACGCAGTACTGGTTAAACGAAGGATCTAAGCGCATTTGATCGTGGGGAAATTGTCGGGTCCCGACGAATGGGTGACTCTATCTCGGAAGTCGTGCAGGCACTGGGATTTCCACGTGCCACTGCGTCACGGGTGCACCGTGAGTACATCGAATCCGGTAAAACCATCCCTGCAAGGGCCAACTGCCGTGGACAACAGCGTGTGGATGAGCGGGGTAATAGTCGGTTAGCTCGCATTGTAACAGCAGATAGATGGGCCACAGTGCAAGAAATCACTCGGAAATTTAACGCTGGGGCACAAAAGCGTGTAAGCAGCCACACCATCCAGAACCATCTCCTCGCTATGGGGTACAGAAGCCATCGTCCCACGAGGTACCGCTGCTGACTGCACATCACAGGATGCAAAGATTAGCATGGGCGCGGGAACATCGCCACTGGACCCTAGACATGTGGGAAAATGTTGCCTGGACTGATGAGTCGAGATTCACGTTGGTACACTCGGATGGCAGGATACGACTACGGCGCAAACCACATGAAGCGATGGATCCTTCTTGCCAGCAGGGTACTCATCAAGCTGGTGGGTGTGGCATTGTCGTCTGGGGACTTTTTACGTGAACTGAAATGGGACCTCTGGTACGTGTGACATCGTCCCTCACAGGTCAATGTTACCGGGATATCCTGGACGACCATTTGCTCCCGTTTGTGCGTCTTCAACATTCCATGGGGACCTCATCCTGCAACAAGACAATGCACCGTGCCATCGCTCACGAATTGTATCCGAATGGTTGGATGAACACTCCACCGACGTGACCTCGCTTCTTTGGCCAGCTAGGACACCTGACCTCAATCCCATTGAGCACATCTGGGATGCCATCGAGAGAGATGTTCGAGGCTCTGCCCCCTCCATCAAATCTTCGTGAACTGTGGGAGCTTTTTCAGGGGTCGTGGATCCGTATGGCTTCCCAACGCTTCCGGTGTCTTGTCGAGTCCATGCCGAGACGAATCGCCCCCGTCATTAGGGCGAAAGGTGGTGCTACACGTTACTAGACAGGTGTCTCTAATTCAATTGCTCTTCAGTGTATATGTCAGCACTATAATAATAAACCGGCCAATCACCTTATCTCTTGTATTTTTGAAAATACGCCTTTGATGCATATCTGTAGATTTATTGGGACTATATCCTCTGCCAAGTAAGAATAAAGCTATGTTTTAGTTGTAACGGATAATTTCGCAAAATGATTTGAAACGTTCTCACTGAAATCATCTACTGAAACTGTATGTAATGTCTTAATTAATCATATTTTTGTAAGATACGCGGGCTTCGTTAAAAATCCTTTCGGACAATGCTGGGCAATTTATAAGCAAAATCTTCGATTGCATGTGTGCTTCAAATTAAGCATACATTCATTACTACTTACCATACTCAAGCCAATCTTTCGGAGATAGTCAAACTCATAGCGTCTTTTGTACAAGACCATAATGAGAGATGAGACGATAGTCTCGAATTATTTTGTTATACATTACGATCCTCAGCGCACGAAAGTTAGTGGCTTGCGTCCGCTAAATTATTTTTGGGTCTTAGAATTTGAAACCTTTTCGAAATTTTAACTGGAATATTAGGTGTGCAACTTAATTCTCGGCCACAGGCACGAAACGTTGATAGCAAATTATAGCAAATCGAATACGTACCTAATCAGGGAAATAATCCTCGTCATGTTGGATACATTTGAGCCACCGGTCAGGGAGCTGCCAAATGCCACTGCGGAAAAAGAGGGCTGTTTCGAGTTGATAAATACTTGTGTAGACCTCCTCGACAGAAGTGAAGTGCGTATCACTCAGGTGATGTTGCAGGAAGCGAAAGAGGTGACAATCCGAAGGGGCGAAGTCTGGAGAATACGCCGGGTGGGTCAAAATCTGCCATCCCAGGTCGGTGATCGTGTTTAAAGTCGTTTTCGCGGTGTGAGGAAGAGCAGTATCCTGAAGCAACAGGACCGACCTTCTGCCCTTGCCAGTGTATGGCATTTTCGTCTCGAGTGCGTCACTCATACGAATCAGTTACTGGCAATAATGCACAGCATTGGCCGTTTCACCTGGTTCGAGCAACTCATAGTGTACGACACCGCGCTGATCCCACCATATGCACAGCAACAACTTCCTGGCATGGATATTCGGTTTGGTGGTACTGGTGGTAGGCTGACCTGGATAAACCCACGATTTGCGCCACTTAGGATTATCGTAGAGGATCCACTTCTCATCACAGGTCAAAATCTTGTGGAGGAAATCCTTCTTCTTGAATCTGGAGAGCAAGGACACAGCAACATCGTAGAGCTTAGACTTGTTCACAGCTGTGAGTTGGTGGAGCACCCAACGGCCCTCTTTGTGAATCCGTCCAAGCTTGTGCAGGTGCTTTGCAATGGCTTGCCGTGTTACTCCGAGTTCCTGGGCGAGCTCTGACTGTGTACGACAGGGATCCAAGTCCAACAGTTGTTCCAGTTCCTCATCGTCAACTTTCTGTGGCTGTCTCGGACGTTCTGCATCACGGAGATCGAAATTTCTCTGCTTAAACCGCTGAAACCACTTCTTCTTAACGAACTGTAGGACACAACAGCCTCAACCAAACCAGCAAAGATCATTTGTTGGATTTCCGCGGCACTTGTTTTCAGCTGAATAGCGAACAGGAGGCAGTGCCTCAAATGTTGCTTCTTTAACGACATTTCTTTCACCGTCAACTTTCGTCCCTTCTGTCACTACAGCTGTGAGCGGTTATGGTTGCCTGGAAAGCTGTTGAATGGCGCTGCTATTAGCCATTATCGCACACAGATATTTGCATTTGCCGACGTTCTGTGATCGCTTGCGGTTAGTGGCCGAGAATTAAGTTGCACACCTAATAACTTGTGAAAGACGCCAACAACTGACACATGAAAAGAAGTAACAGACCGCGCATAGCAAGCAATCATGAAAGCCCATGCAGCACAAGTCAGCAATTATAATCCCAGAGGTAGGGAACTAGATCTGAAAGTAGGAGAGCAAGCACTGTTGGAGACACTTTCAATCATCTGTTGCTCGCATTCTAGTGGCGAAATGTACACCTTTTTACATGAAGAACCTTTAAAGTAACCTGTCGATACGGGAATAATATATCAGTGAGGAAACGTGATTGCACTATATTTGTCGGAAGAACAACAACTCCCGAAGAAGAAAAATAAAATCCGAGCAGCTGTGGAGACGATTTTGATAGAGGGCGCTGTCACTCCGTGGGAAGCGAGAGGGGAAAAATTGTGTGATTTGAACTCGAAAAGAAGAAAGTCGTGTGTTTTGAACAAGATGGAACTCAAGATGAAAAATAACGCCGGATTTTTATGTTACGTCTCTTTAGTGTGTGTGCGGTCGGTCATCTGTTTGTGTTAATTATACACTGGTGTGCAAAAATTAAGGACGAAGAGGAGAAATTAGCATAACAGCGGAAAGAGCAGGCAGAACGGACCGAAAGACCACTCAGGAGATAGACTAGGGTCCGGTACGGTAGGGCATGCACATACATGTTGCATGACGTGGAGGGGGAGGGTTGGAAGGGCGAAAAGCACACGGGCGGTGTACGCCCAGCAATTCTGTGAAAGCTATTGCACGGTGTACATCGGTTTGAACGACGTCGAGTTGCTGTCCCCGTTTGATTTGGCCAACAGGCAATCCAGTAGACGACATCTGGATGACTTTACCCGAGGTCACGTCATTCGGAAGTTGAAAGAAGGTCGAAGTGTGACTAATGTGGCCGAGGAGTTCGGGATCGCTCACAGCATCGTTTCACGAGCTTGGAGAGCATTTCAAACGACAGGAACAGCTGTCCGGGAGTTTAGCAGTGGTCGTCCACGAGCAACCACGGCGGCGGCGGACGACCGGAATATTGTCCTACAGGCGAGAAGAGACAGACGACAGACAGCTGGAGAAATCGTGAGGCACATGCAACAGACAACTGGACGTCCGTTATCGCGTTTTACCGAGGCCAGGAGGCTGCACAAAGGTGGTCTATTTGCTCATCGAAGACGGCGGTTTCTGTGGTGCCAGGAACACAAGAACTGGACACATCAGCAATGGGGTCGAGTTCTCAATACGGATGAGAGCCGATTTAGTCTGACGAGCAATTGAGGACGTATACACATCTGGAGAGAGCAGGGAACACGCAATCACACCTCCAACATCATCGAAAGGGACCGGTTTGGAGGTGGCGTAGTTCTCGTTTGAGGCGGTATCATGCTTAGTAGCTGTACTGACCTCCACATCTTCCAAGGAGTTTCAATCACTAGTGTCCGCTGTTGTACCGAGGTTCTCCTGCCTCACATGCGTCTGTTTAGAGGTGCTGTGGGTACTGAGTTCCTCTTAATGGACGACAACGCTACAACTCATCGTACACTGGCTGTCGCAGAGCTGTTGGAGAGTGAAGATATTCAACGCATGGATTGGCCCGCAAGGTCCCCAGACCTAAATCCAATCGAACACGTGTGGGACCTTCTCGGGAGACGCTTAGCAGCACGTCACCAGCCGCCAGCAACGATTTCGCAGCTGCGACTGGCGCTACAAGAGGAATGGGACGCGATACCTCAGCAACTCCTTGACAACCTCGTCCTCGGCATGGACAGACGTTGTAAATCCTGCAACGCAGTCAGGGGTGATCATATCCTCTACTAAAAACTGGATTTTCTTGGCAGCCGCCTGTCACATGTACGTTTCTGTCTTCTGTCCAGTTGTGCTCGAAGCTACCTTTTCAATAAAGTGCCTTTGTATCCTTTGGATTCCTGGTTTGGACGGTTTTGCTCTCTTGTCCCATATTCTTACATCTTGGGGATCTTATGGTATGATTTGAGTCGATGTGTAGTACTTCTGCACGACGTTACATTCGAAAAACCGTCTCGTCCTTAATTTTTGCACGCCAGTGTATGTTAGATATTTATTTTGTGTCTCGAGTGAATTCCTTGTGTAAAATGCGGAATTATTAATTTCCTTTGGATTAATGTGCTATTGTCAACTGATTAAAACGACCTCAACACACGGGGTTTACAAGAGCCGTCGTCCAAAAATGAATGGCAGGTAAGAAGTATTTTTTCTTCAATACCGTGCATTCCTGATTGATTTGAACGGCGACACATTACAGTATTGTCTTCCTTTGTTCCCCAATGTCGTAAGTGCAAGCGACTTATTTCATTTATAATAACTCGCAAAGCTTAAAGTTTAAATTTAAATCAGCTTGCAGCAGCTGGGTTGCAAACATCTCAATCTTCTGCTAATGACTCAATAAGCAGCCCCATTCTTGTAATAGGAATTCCAGACAAACCAGATGTATCGCATTAGCTGAAAGTAGTTCCTCTACCTATTGCTAATATTGGTAAAGAGTTCCCCAAACCGGACTACTGGAAGACTCTTTTCCAACCTGCCAAAAGTCTCCCAGACCGGAGGAAGCCCACTACCCAGACCTAGTACCAGAATCCCCAAGAGGTGTCTTCCACTTCCAGGGCCGAAACTGTTCCTCAACAGAGAAGGGCCGCTTCGACGGATTCTTCCTCAATGAGACAGCCAGAGATGAAATATAAGTGCTTTTTTACCCAATGGGAAAAGACAGAAATAAACTTTTTCGTTGCACGCATGGTATAGCCGGTAGAACATTTTATTGCGGATTTTTTATGTGGATTCACACACAGGCGGCGCGCGATTTTATCATTCATTATGATCTACATGTATTTGGACTTATTACATAAAAACTTAGCTTTTAACAGAAATTAAACATGGTTAAGTTGTTGTAAGTTGTTCAGAATTTAAATAAATTTATGTCCAACACTCTTCTGTTAATATTCGAAGCAGTTAGAGTTTTTCTGGGATTGCCTCTGAATTTTCCAAGATGGAGGTGCGTATGAATGAGTCAAGAAGCCGGCCTCTGCCGCATATTTTCTTGAAGTATAAATGTTTCACAAGTTGTTATGCTATCAACTCCGAATAGAATTGAATTTTGTGAGCACAAAGTATGTACAATAAAGTGAGTCATTATGTGAATATTATTATATAATGCATGAAATATACACTGCCGGACAATTGCTAAGGACGGATGACAATAGCAACGATAGCAACCATAAAATGGAAGGCAGGAAAATGTGGAAATTAAGAATAAGTGCGGGATACAGTAAGACGTGTTGTGCGTATGCAAATTTTGGGTTGCCGAACTTGTTCGTGACGTCATAGCGCTGATAAGAGATATAAAGGATTTGACGCGTATTGACCGTTGTTGTTCAAACGCAAAGTTGAAAGGGAAAGAATCAATTGACGAACTTGCAATTTTCAGTATGTCTCCCCGACATCACCTAGATGATTTTACGCGTTGCCGTATTATTGGCAAGATTGAAGAAGGGCGAAAAATAACAGATGTTGCCAGGGAGTTCGACGTCAGCCACAGTGTTGTCTCAAGGCTTTGGAAATCATTTCAAACAAATGGAGAGTGTAGCAAACGTCACGGGGGAAGTCGTGTTCGCAGTACGACACCTGCAGAAGATCGGTACATAGTGCTATCAACAAAAAGACACCGGCGCATCACAGCTAGTGAGGTAGCAAATCAGTTTATGGCTGCTACTGGCAAGCGGATCTCCCGAAAAACTGTCGCCAGACGTTTGCATGAAGGAGGACTATACGCCCGCCGTCCTGTTGTGTGCATCCCATTGTCCAGACGTCACCGTACCACCCGTTTGCAATGGTGCCATCAACATAGCAATTGGACTGATAACGACTGGTCTGCTGTCCTCTTCTCAGATGAGAGTAGATACAGTCTATCGTCTGGTTGTCGACGACAACTGATCTGGCGTGATAGTGGTACTGCATGTTGTCCAGCAAACATACAGGAAAGGGACCGATATCCGACATGTAGAGTCATGGTATGGGCTGGCATCATGATCAATGGCCGTACGTCCCTCTATGTGCTTCCAACTGGGACTATGACTGGCTAACGATACATTAATGATGTTCTGCTAGCTCATGTTCGCATGTTCCGTGGTGCCGTCGGTGATAGATTCATTTTCATGGACGAAAACGCATCATGTCATCGAACAGTCGCTGTCCAGGAGTGTCTTAAGAGCGAGGATATTCAACGCCTCGTGTGGCCAGCACGTTCTCCAGATCTGAATTCCATTGAAAATGTGTGGGATGCTTTGGGGAGGAGTCTCGCTGGTCGCCAATGCCCTCCAATAAACAAGGACACCCTCATCCGTGCACTGACAGAGGAATTTATATATTTTTATAGCTGTTGGGGTAATTTATGGGATAAATTACCCCAACAGCTGCTTGATAATGTTGTGCAAAGCAGAACATGACGTGTGTATTCTTGCATCGCCCTCCATGGTGGCCATATCCCGTATTGACATCTTACGCCGGAACGCCTGCGGACGGTAATTGCATTTTTTTCACGTTTACGTATTCTGCACAAAATGGCCTGTTTGTCCCTTGAACACGTTTCAAAGCCTTCTGGATTTCAGAGCACAATAAATTGTCTTTCTTGTAATGTCCTGGCATTCTGACATTATTTTATTTCACTTGGCATCCCACCACACTTACTTTTTTATGCGCTATATAGCCGTTTATGATCCGCCAGTAGCAATTGTCCAGCAGTGTATTACTTGCATTGAATAACGCATTGAAGCAAAGATGTAACGTCGCCCCGGTGGCGCCGTGGTCTAATTGATGGCTTCTGATCATTCGTCCGAAAGGGGGTCTGGGTTCGAATGTTGTTGTCTTACGGCACTGGCTGTCTCCCTTTCCTGGAACCAGTGCCCTAAATTAGGAACAGACGACTGCTTATAGCCCACTGAGTTGCTCACGGTGGTGGTTAAACCTACAATAAAAAAAATGTAACAAAAAGATGCCAATTCACCGTTACTTACATTACATAACGAAATGCTCTGAAAAATGCTTATCAATACGATGTTCAAATCTAAAATGTCTTTAAAAGTATTTGCTGAAAGTAGCTTATCTCTGAGATGCTAAAGATGTCGTGAAAGTACGTATGGATTATAAGGCGGATCCGTTCGAAATTGGTTAGATTTTGGCAAACAAAAAAGGGAGAATGATATAACGCTTATCTCTAAATAACCTCCTTTTTGAATTTGTTTTCTTATGAAATTTAGTTACTTCTTGATTAAACGTTTTTTCACTGAACGGCATATTACTTCCTCTAATAGGTTTTACGATTTGAGAACATTGACGGTGAGTCAGGGCAACATAAAATCACTAAATTGAATATATACAGAAAAAGAGAGTTGATAGAGTTGAGAGCCGGTAGCTGGAGAGATACAAGTTGATAGTCTTCGGTGCAGTAGATGAAACATATGCTATCGGCAAACGAAATTCACTTTATTGAGACCATTGTCTGGATTGAAGCCAGCGAGATTTATATTCTGGCAAAGGGATTATCTTGATGTCTTGAAGTACCAGTGATTACCGAATAAATTGGTGGACTAACGTAAGTAACTTGCTGTTTCTTTTTACCTGGCCGTTTGGTTCATTATTTACAAAGTGTGATTTATGTGCAACACAACTATTGAAGATTATTAGCCAATTAGTTAGGTAATCAGTTAACGCTTTAAAACTGCAAGTAAAAGGGTTAAAAGTGCCATACACTCCACTGACCTGAGCATAGTATCCCCAGGCTAACTTTGTCGTCCGTAACAAGCCATTCAAGATCTGAACTCTACTCAGCCACAGACTTCATTGAATGGGCTAGTTTTACGTCACCAGTTTCCTGTTTTTTTTTTGTTTTTTTTTATTGGAGGTTTAACGACCACCGTGAGCAACTCAATGGGCTATAAGCAGTCGCCCGTCCCTAATTTAGGGTCACTGGTTCCAGGGAAGGGAGAGAGCCAGTGCCGTAAGACAAACACAACATCCATGCCTGACCAGGATTCGAACCTGGACCCCCTACGGACGAATGATCAGAGGCCAGCGCCTTAGACCACTGCGCCACCGGGGCGGCTTCCTGTTTGTGGTGAAACAGGAGTGTTGGACGCTGGGCAAAACTGAGCTTCAGTCTCCTGGAACCTCACCATCTCCTTTTCCAACTTACGGGTGGAACATGGGATAATCACACCGAAAATATGCATGTAAGTCTAGTTACACAAATCCAGGAAAACTATGAAAGCAAAAAGGGAGGAATAAAAGGGGGAAGGCAAACAACTAAACTCTGGTGCTTGCGCAGGTGTATGCAAAATGGAGAAGCGAAAAGATAAAACAAAGCCATCGCCATAAAAAGGTAGTCTCGCAGTGTGGGGTCACCACTGCCGAAATGAACGGAAACCAGTTATCCCCGTGAGGGGTCAATCTCCAGTTGACAGAGATTTGCTTTTTATTCTCGGCCGGACTACTCTAGCACCTTGTCTCCTCAGATCAGCGAACCATTCTTCGAAGTACAGACATGCTGTCATGGAACCTCCCTGCAATTTCCTGCTGCTTTTCTACTTGGAAAGCACTGTAATAGCTTTTCCACTATTTTGGTAGTACAGCTTCACGAGTAAGACACGTTTGGGCAATGTGAAGACAATCAAGTCTCTATAGAAATCGAAAAAAAAAAAAGATGTATCTTCCTTTTTAAACTCATTGGGGGAGGGGGGAGTAATCAACGGCTATCATGGGCAACTCTAATGGCTATAAGTAGTCACCCGCCCCTAATTTGGGGCCACTGGTTTCAGGGAAGGCAGAGAGCCAGTGTCGTAAGACAGGCACACTAACCCTGCCTCATCCTGTCTTGAACCCGGGCTCACTCGGATGAACTCTAGGAAACCAGCATAATTAAATAGCTACGCAAAGATCTTTTGGTAAAAATTAACAGCGCCGCCAGTGTGTTGGGTAATAACTATCCAGTCAACAGCGGCACATGCGTTCTGATTACACAGCTGTTTCGATTAGTGAACACGGTGAAGTGTAAGTAGACCATAGAGCCAAGTCAAATTCGCGTTATTATCCTTTGAGTTTAAATTGGTACAATTCGAGTCTGAGGCAGCAAGGAACATAGATACAGCATTTGATGAGGGAACAGAAAGCCAGCGGATTCGAATTCATACGCAAACAGGGACTCACTTTCTAAGATTATTCCTGGAAAATGAGAAAAACGTTAACCGACAATTTTGTGTCGTATTTTTACAAAACTAGAAATGACAAGGTCGTACATCTTTGGCCATCGGAACACACACACACAGAGAAAGAAAAAAAAAGAAAATTATTTAGAACTTCATGGGGCTTAAAAACTGCAAATTGCTCCTGACAACAAGATTTGAAGATGGAGGCTGGAGCAGACTCGTCCGACGTGAATAAGGGGACAACATTTCGGGACATCTCAGTGTCGTATCTTTGCGTAACTATTTAATCTATAGAAACAAGCGCTTACTCTAATACGCTCTCCACCGGGGCTACTTAAACTCATTTATAGCCCGCAGAAAGTATGCAAATGCTACTCTTTTCCCATAAGCAGTGCCAAGTTTCTTCAAATCGATATTTTTTTCAAAAATACTCTGAATTTCTGAAAAATGTCTTCCAGGAAAATGTTCTCACCGAGTTTGAGCTTCTCGCAATGGTTATCTTTGCAAATGGCATCAGATCTGCTCCTTACAATAAACCTGTGTTCTGAAAGTATCTCAGCGGTTATCTGTATTTTCCTAGGTCCACCGCATTCGTAAACGATAGAATAGGAGGACTAAATAGAAGAGCTTCTCATTTATTTATCATGTATTTTGAAAGAAAGGAATAATTAACCCTCGATTCCAAAAATTTCAATCCAAGACTTTCCTTCTCTTTGGGATTTCGTCCGAGTTCCTCAGATCTTTTCAGGTCAAAAATTGAAGATAACTTTAATTTTAATGTTAAATAAATAAGTTAAAACGAATTTATTGTCCGAAAGCCGCTTTAGAGGACACTTGAAATTTATAGTTATTGTTGAAAAGTATTTTAAATTTCAGTACGTTGTAATTTTTCTGTAATTTTGGAAAAATTCCAACGTACTGGCATATTTCAAAAGAAATAAAATATGCATTTATCTGAGAAACACGTAAAAGGGATGTGAATTCTACTGAACTCTCACTGGGAACACATTTCTTATACAAGTAATCTCATTAGGACGGTGTTTTATTTTCAAAAAAATCTTTGTATCCCTTTCAGTGAAGAGATTTTGCACAATTTACAATAATAAATTTATAATAATATGTGGTAGTCAGTTGTTCACTGTTCGAAATCCCCCCTCTGTATTTGCTCATCGCAACGTATCTATTCCTAATAATGTAAAAGATATTATGACACTCATAAATTCTAACTGAATTTTAAACGAAACGGAAACATCGAATGCAAGCAAAAAGCAAAACGTCTACTTTTGAACGTATGCTCTCTCGTTTGCTTCTTCCTCTCTAAGAGTAAAAATTCAGCTCAAAAACTGATATCTTCTAAGTAATCTGCGGTTCACTTTATTGCTTGGTTAATTTTCTTTTGGTAATTAAGAGAAAAAAACATCTTCATGCAATTAACTCGAATTTAGCTTAATCCAGGAAATATCCCTCATTAACGTCATCATCTGCAGTAAATTAAACAACGCGCCTTCTTACAATCAGCAGTCGTTACAGCTAAACTAGTAATGTTAATTAAAACCAAATTAGTGGAGAAAACTATGCATTTAAACAAACTTATGTTTTAATTGAACAGCAATATACCGTTATTTGCATTTAAGGAATCATAAAAACCACTCGAAAGAATAGTTTTTGAATTGCAATTTCGTGATTAAATTTCTACAGCACCTGCGCAGTACCTATCCCACATTCTTTAACTTATGTATGCACTTATTTTTTTTATAATTGGTGCATACTGTAAGCAAATGAGAAACTTCATAATTTTTTTTTTTTGCAACGAACGCGTCGCTCTATTTTATTCCTTTTTCTAAACGATCAACTATAAAACAAGTACTCGTATTTTATTTCTAGTTCCCATCAAATGTTAGTGCACAAACAAAAATAGTACTAATTACAGCTTTCAAAACGTTGCCTTCACTTGTGATTGAAAGGAATTAACAGCAACATTTACAAGTATTAGAAACTGGAAAGTAAACCTACTTCAAAAGAAAAAGTAGTGTTACTAAGCTGTTCCAGAAGTTTTAAATTACCAACGTCGGAATGCGAAACAATCTGTGTTAATGAAGCTATTTCAAGCACATTACCAGGCACAAAAATGCTAAGTCAGATATTGTGGCTTCTACATTTGGGTCTTTTATCACTTAAATGCTGAAATAATAAATATTTCGCTACATATTCACCAACCAAAGGAACGAGAAGTATCTTTCTGTAGAAAAAGCAATATAAACGATAAATTTGCAAAATGCGACTTTGTGTCCTCAATTGAAAAATAGTTGTTTCATTGCTTTACAGAAGCAATTTCGGTGCAGAAATTTGAATGACTTTTATAAAAAAATTAATATTAACATACTTTTGGGATTTGAAGGACCGAGGCACCATCTCGGGACAGGATTCACTAAACAGCAGATCCCAGAAATAATATATTTCAATTCTTTCACATAAGCTATTTATGAATATTATATGGTAACAGAAAAAAATAGACCTACCTGAAAAAAATGACTAAACATAAAATAACAGTAATCCTTAATATAAGGTGATCGGCATGATGTCTTAAATAAGTAATAAATGTTTTAAATAAATTTTCTTTGAACAATATTTAAAAACTAATATTTTCATTACATTAGAAACAGTATTTCATTACACATACAGTACACTGAAGTAACAAATTATTAGGAACATGCAATAGCAATCATCCACGTCCCATCTTCACTTCCCTACGCAACTATGACATTTAGATGGCTTTCTAAATACTGCAAAGGGTTTAGTACGAAGCATATATACAGGGTGATCGAACAGTTCCCGAACCCTAATTTGAACAATTTTATTCGCATTATACAGATACATAAAGTTTACTTACAGCTGTGATACATCTTCCATCGACTTTTGAGCAACTGATGGTGACATAAAGGTGCTAGAAATGACTTCCGTGTTGCTGGAGGCAAATATCCACGCGGCGGCACATGTTTTTCGTAAAGCGTTTCAGCATAGATGGCGTGATTTCCGCTATATCCTGAATAATGTTTGTTTTCAAGGACTGCAGGTCATGCGGTTTGTTTGGTTTTTATAAACACGGTCCTTTAAATATTCCCACAGGAAAAAACATTATTCTGAAAAGAAAACATTGTTCAATAAGCCCTTGTTGTATCGAGCAAATTTACAAAACCAACGGCAATACAGTAGGCGCTTATGCGTATCAGATCATCACCCCATTATAGCTACAGAGCCACGCACTGAATACCGGAAGTTGGGTGACGTAGGGGTGGGTAGTCTGGTCATCCGTGGTGGGTGGTCGAGCTTGATCGCTCGCTGTATACGCGTCACTCTCAATGTGCGTGGCTGTCGTTGTCAAATTGTCAACTAAGTTTTCCTCTTTGTTCTCAAAGGAATATTTTTAGGACAAACATCTCCAGAAGAAAATTCAATATGCCGTTTAGATGCGGCGTACCCCACTGCCGCGGTAATTATGACGATATACACTCATATTTCTTTTTTTTTCTTGGAAAACAACTGCTTAAAATGAGAGATCAATTTTTTATTCATTCATCTAAACTTATCACTTATCTGTTTCCAGACTTCCTGCACCTTTTCTTCACAAGCTACAACTACAATAACTGGAACTAATATATCTCATATTACCTGATAACTACTGGAAATGTGCTTCCAAATGTGGGGGTGGGTGTCAATCTTTGTATGGGGATAAACTTTTCCAATCCTTCATGGAATTTATTTTAAACTCAAAATCATGAAAAAAGGAAAGGATTTGTAATGACAAAACATTAGTGATAGTAATGACAAAACTTTAGTGCAGAATTTTATACCATTGCTTTTTATAGTTTCTGAGAAAATGGTACATCAAGTTAGTCAATTTATAATGAGACATGTACATCTTTTAAAAAAACATCCTATGGCACCAAAACAATAGTTTAAATTTATCCAATACAGTAACTGCATGTGCGTTTGTCAGGTTCTCAAAAAATATTCTTATCTGGAAAAATACTTTGTTAAAAAATCATCGGAACAAATTTCAGATTTTCTTACAAATTTGTCTTTGAAATTCTTTAATGAACAGCTAACAGACAAATAATTAAATTGTGTTTGTGATACACAAATATAATTATTTGCACATTGCCAGTTTTCCTGAATTCTTCTTGAAAATAAAATTTCAGGAAATTTATGCCAATAAGTACTCATATTTTTTGCAGATAAAAACTGTTTATATTCTGTATCCAAATAGTTTTGTTTAATGCTACTAATATACTTAATACAGATGTTTTACACTTTGAAAAGGTAACCTTTTTTTAAATAGTGCTCTGGAAGACAAAAATTACAAACTTTATATTTGCTTACCAAAATGTTGTCCAGACACGTAACTAGATGGTACTAGAACTAGGAAAAGTCGTTACGTCATTAAAATGTCGTTATTGTACATTTAATAGTGTAACAATTGTGTATTCTTTTTTAATCTTAATTTATTTGATGCAACCAGTGGATCAAGCAGCAATTCACTGTATGCATGCTAAAGTGTTTTATTGAGCCTTTGGTAATAATTTAAAAAACACAGGAAAAAATTCAATTTTTGTTCTTGACCTTTTTTTATATATTACTGAACATTGATTGCACATAAATTGCTAGTTACTGTCTGATGTGAAAATACGTTTTCACTAAAGGAATTATTTCATTACTTAATGTTTCGTAGTCGTAAGCTCGCAATGAATGAAAAATCTGATTCCTTAAAATCGTCAATTGACATCTTTTGAAACAACGGTGGTACTTCGTAATGGGCCCTCAAACTAATCTTTCAAGTATAAGAATGATTTGTTCACAAGTACAAGAATGATTCGAAGAACTACGACGACACTATAGCTTCAAGTGAAACTATTACAACAGTTTGTAATTTCGATTACAGGAATGATTTATCACTTCCTTTGAAATGACAGCGATGTCTTCATTAAGTTGACGAATCTGTCTTGCTTACACTTTTACGTCGAAATTGTTTCTACGCTATATTTTACGCTGCACTTTCTTTTTCTTCTGTATTTTAAAAAATTATAAAACAAACGTGTAAACTCTGCAATTATTTTCAACTAAAATAGAAGTCCTTATTTAAATGCAGTGAAACTTTAAAGAACGCGTGACTTGTTTAGTTGGTGTACACAAAGATGCGTTCATTTCGCACATCGCTGTACCGCTCCCAGCATCTCCCTCTCCCCGACTACGGACTACCCTAGTAACGTCACAATCCGGTGCACGGGCCTGTAAGCTGTAAGGGGGTGATGATAAGGTGCCTTCAGTTCTTGGTTTCACTTTGTATGCATGAAGCTGCAATCTTTTAGTCGCTTTCTGTGCTGAGCCGTAAGAAAGTTTCACTTGCTGAGACAAGTGACGAAGCGATTTTGTAGGGGACTGTTGCAAACGTTTTTCAACATCGTTTATCACTTCCGGCGTTAACACGCTTAGCCGGCCATTTTTAGGCATATCATCAATACTTCCAGTTTTCCGAATTCGTTCGAGTAAACTGTGTATCATTAATTTACTTACCACAGTATGCTCCGGAATTTTTTCGTGAACTTTTCTATACACTGTAAGACTACGTTTACAAATAAGCTTCAAGTAAACAAATTCTCTGCTCCCTCATCAAACCCATGCCTCTGTGCAAATGGTGACGCTAAAGTGGGCAAACTGCGTAGCACACATGGAACCGGTTATTCATTTCTGGCACTTCGGCAATTTCCTACAGGCATTTGACAAGCGCAGTATCTGATCTCGACGAGTTGCTGACTCGTGTTGCCACATCAATCGGTTGAACTTTTGCTTAGAGCATACGCAGTATATTTTTAAATTCTGGGTTTGGAAACTTTACGATCAATCTGTACATACAGATATCAGATATATGGGAAAGACTCGTGATTTAAGTGACTTTAAAAGAGCCATGATTGTGGGCGTATAGTACAAGCACCTCAGAAACGACAAATCTTCTAGACTATGCAAGAACAACTTTATCGATACAATGAGTGAAGAGGAGACAACAAAACAAGAAGTCGACTGTTTTCCTGTGTGCAGAAATGACTGGTCGTTATTCTAGGGCAACCACAGCTTTAGAAAGTTGTACGAGGTAATAGATGAGTTCCATTGCGTATGGTAACCACGCGCAGTACAACAGCGGTATCGAGATAAAAATTGCAGCATACCGTCCGCAGCGCATTGGCGTGAATGGACTACAAACAGCACACGTCCCTTCCATATACAACTAGTCTATCATAAAACTCACCAAATTCGTCTGCGGTGGTATGGAAGCACCAAAACGGGACCCTGGAGAACTCGGAAAAGATAATCTGGTCCGATTAATCATGTTTTCATAAAATACACTCCGGTGAACGGGTCACAATAAACCGTCAACAGCACGAATTATGGATCCCAGCTGCTTTGCATTAAGGACACAAGGCGATGTAATGTTCTGGGGTATGTTTACATGACTAATATTGGGTTTCTTAATGCTTCTGGAACAACATTAGGATGCCACTAGGTATCTTAGTATAATTGCGGACCAGACACACTAGTACATGGTGTTTCCCCATAGGGTGTGCTACTTCCAGAAGGATAATGCACCATGCTTCAAGGCTGGGATCGTTATACAGTGATTTCAGGAGCACGCGAGATGCTAAAATGGCCCACCACATTCTCCAGTGCTTAACTCAATTGAAGGCCTGTTGGATGAGACTGAAAGAGCCATTCGTAATACAGATCGTCCTCCAGCGATCATTCGGAAATTGACGGACGCCATCACATCCGCTTAGATGAAACATACTTGTAGAACGATATCAACACCTCGTTGAATCCACACCACATGGAATCGAAACTGTTTTGAAGGCCAAAGGTGTCCCAACAGGTTTTAAGGTAGGTGGTCCAGATCTTTTGCTACTTCAGTGCATAAACTGGTGCTAAAAGTCATGGGATACGTGCCTAGCATTGTGTATATAGGACCACCTCTAGCTCGGCGAAATGCAACAACTCGACGTGGCATCGATTCCACAAGTGGCCGAAAGACTTCTGGAGAGATGTTGAGCCATGCCATCTGAATGGCCGCCCACAGTTCCCTGGCATTTGTAGGTGCAGGATCTTGGGTGCGAATGGACCTTTCCACCACGTCCCATAAGTGATCTATTGGGTTCACGTTGGTCAAACGTGGTGGCCACACCATCTGTCTGAACTGTCCAGAATGCTCCTCGAGCCAATTTTTGGCTACTTGCGCCTGATGACATGGTACATTGTCCGCTTGGAAAATCACATCGTTGTTGGGGTACATGAAGTCCATGAAGTGCTGCAAATCGTCACCCAGCAGATCTACAAAACGATTACCGGTTAATGACGTGCTTACGAGGATCAGAGGACCCAAATCATGCCACGTAAAGACACCCCACACATGTATGAAACTACCACCAGCTTGCTTGCATAGTGCTTTGCTGAACTTGGGTCCATGTCCTCATGAGGTCTGCGCTACATCCGAACCCTACCATCAGCTCCTAACAACTGGTGCTGTGTCCGATGTCGTGGTGTTAACAAAGGCACTCTGGCGGGTCTTCTGCTCCCATACCCCATGGACGCTAAATACTGTATTACGCTGCACTGACCTGACAGATAGGTCTCTGGTACCTCCTGCATTGCATGTGATGTTATTTGAGCCAGTGTCTCTCTTCTGTTAGCATAGACAATCCTTGTTGGACGCCGCACATCACGGTCATTCAGCACCCGTGGTCGGCTACTGCGCTGTCCACAGTGGGGGTAATGCCTTTCATGAGGTATTCTCGGCACACACGTGACACCTTGGATCGAGAATGTTGAATGTTCGTACCACTTCGGAAATTGAATGTCCCATCCGTCTGGCTCACAATACCATGCCTCGTTCAAACTTCGGTGATTCACGTTGGCTTGCCATAATCCTACTGCAGGTTGTTCAATATGGCTCAAGAGATTACACCTCGCAACTGATAAAAATCGTGGCGTGCCTTTATACGACGGCAGCGACAGTTAAAGATATGCATGCTGCTATTCCACCACTTTTGGCACTACAGTGTATTTCCAGGTTGTGGCAAAAATATCGTTAAACGTTTTTTTAACCCCGCAATGCAACACAAACAAAATGCATTTTTCATTATCGGAAGCTAGGGATGTCTCCTACCCATACAGAAGTTCAAAAGTTCAAAGCAGACCGCAACGGTTTGTGTCCCTTGATTTACAGTCACGATGCGTCTTTCACATGAGCTGATCTTGCTCAGAAATCCAGGGTCTGACTTTCAAGTTCAGCTACTCGGAGCGAGAAAACAAACTCTTACGCATACACATAGATACGAAATACGCTTGCAAGGAAGCTAAAACCAACAAACTCCTTCTGCTTTCGCATTAATGTAGACTAAGGTGTTGTCCTAACTTTTTAAATGCTATCTTTGGACGTAGCTTTGTGATGAGATCTGCAATGTTTTCTTCCGAAGAACAGTATTCCGGTTCTATAATGTTCTTGTGGTACAAGTCTTTGATGAATTGGTGCGTGATGTCTATATGTTTAATTCTCGTACGTCCTTTTTCAGACTGAACATGTCTAATCACTGACTGGTGGTCTTGGAACACTTTGATTGGTAACTGTTGCTCTAAGTCTTCTTTTGATAATAAAGCTACACGGTTCTGTTTTTGTGGCTTCCAATTGATGCAGCTCTTTCCTAAGAAAAATAGATGATCAATGGTGGACTTTTTCTAACTTGTCTGTGTCCTGATCTTAATTAATGTACACTTCTATTATTGGAGGATGATCTGTAGAAAATTTGAGTTCCAAGTCGAGTGATCCCTTTAGGTCTCTATTTGGTCTCTAAACAGCTAACCAGTCTCTTTGCCTTGGATGCTGATATCTTCTACTCAGAATGTGCGTTACAGTTGAGAAATCTGGTCTTTTGATTTTGTAGATATACAGAAGAGATCCAATAGATTGCCTGTATTTAAGGTAGTCTGGTAGAAAACCTTTTAGTTCGTATAACTAGTTTTTGTGGGAATGTAAATTTGCTTCTTTTAATATATATTTACTACAAGTTCTTGAGTTTTGTTCTGTTGAACTGAGTAAAAACTTCCACGTTTATTTCTTTCTTTATATTTCAATTCCAAAGTAATCCTGTAATTCTCCTAGATTTGTTACTTTATATTTTTCTGTAACTCTTTTAATATATTTCTTATTTATGCAAGATTCTTAGCGCTGATTAACATGTATATGTAGAGAATGAAATATGCAGGACCTTCCTTTTTCTGATTTGAAAAACAAACATGAGTCAGCTTTGCTTTGATTGAAATCAAGGCGTTTCAATTTCTAACTCTACTGATTGATTCCACTATTTTGCTGCATATGTATCCGTATATGGATTTATTCAATTTGCGCACTTTGTGCTCTTGGCCTTCTTGCGTCGAATCCTTCTGGTTGCTTCATGCATATTCTTTATTTAGCTTCGCCTTTAAACATGCAGATTTAATATCAGTACTATGCACATGCATGTTAAAAATGGTGCTGTAGTAAGAAGTGATTTGACGGCCGGAGCAAAAGTTTCATCGAGCCGGAGCTAGGTTTTTGGTCACATCCTTTTGCTACTAAACTGACTTTATATTTTATCACTTGCTGCTGATCACATTTCTTTTTGAAAATTCATTTGCTCTTTACAGTTTTACGAGCTGTAAAGCCCGTTGAGATAAGAATACAACGGGTTCTAGAAATCACTCATTGCTATTCAAGTGTTTATTAACGACGCTGGAAACTATCTTTGTACACGACATTTTTTTTGTAATAAATGTCTTTTCGGAATCTGGAAGTAGTTTACCTTGTTCTGGCCCATGGACTACTTTAACTGTGACATCAAACCGTCGAACTCTTGACAATGCAACATAAAGTTGTCCATGGCTAAACACTGGTTCAGGACGGTAAATACCTACTTTCTCCAGTGTTTGACCTTGAGACTAATTAATGGTCATAGCAAAGGCGAGTTTTACAGGAAATTGTCGTCGTCTTAATGTGAATGGGAGGTCTATATCAGCAGGTGCGAGGTCCATTCGCTGAATAAAACCAGTTTTATCACATGCTGAGCCTGTGAGTACTTCTGCAATGATCAAATTCGGTTTTAGTTCTTTAATTATCTTGCGCGCACAGTCTTGTTCCATTGCATAAACCTCGTTGTATGTTGAAGTTTCCCAGGAGCACGACACTAGCTCCTATCTTCAACTTCAGTCTCTGAAGTGGCATTCCTCATGGAGTTTGCTTATTTAAAAACTCTATAGGATAATAATTGAATCATAGCTAAAGTATATGCTTGTTGTCCCCTCTAAGAGATCATGAACTTGTCAACATCAGTTTGTCAACATCAGAGTTTTAGGGACACAGAATGGCTTTCTTTGCAAATGTTTTAAAATCAGAAATTGTCAAGTTCTCACCAAATATCTTTTTGGCTATTTCACCATCATATAAAATATGTGTAGGTATCTCTATCATTTCCTCTGGTAGGCCATTAGCTGTTTCATGGGCATTATAACCAAGTCGTAAAAGCCATTCACCGAATGATGAATCAACAGATTGAACATTGCATTTTAGTCTTAAAATCTCAAACTTCTCCCATAATTGGTTGAATTTAATGCTGGCTTTGAGTATTTTGGTTCCGTCACCATGTTTGACAACAGGGAGAGTTTGTCTAAAGTCTCCAAGTAAAAGGACTTTGCCACCAAAAGGTTTCTGATTTCTCATATATTTCAGTATTCCGTAAACTGCAAGTAAAGCAGTACCGGGGATGATTATTTTGATTCATACCTGCATGAGGCTGAAATCTTCTTGGTTTTCAATTTCTTCTTTCTCCCTGTTTAAGGGATTTTCAAAAACATTTACTCATCTGGAAACTATGAGTTTTCTTCTTTCCGACGTAAATTCGGTATCCTTTAAATCCAAAATGATATCCGTTTAATGTGCCCTTAATTGCTTTTCCTTCCTCTCTGTTTACGTAGATATGTAGAATTCTCATCCAAATATTTTTAAATGATTAATATGTTTAATTCCAGTCTTAAGCTCACATAGCATTTTGTAATTTGCTTTGTTAATTAACCTGGTTTGAAAATAAACATGTTTCTTCCCAATAACCTTTTGACAGATTTACATTAGTTAGCATTGCTTCAGATATGTTGCTGAAAATTTGTAGACACCTGATCAATGTCTTTCAGATTCTCATCAACATTATCCACGCTTTTTCCTAAGGTGCATATCGAAAAAGTAATGGTGATCAGTTCAGGGAGGGGTGACGATTCTTCCCTGGATTCGTTTTCTGTTTAATTTTTCTAAACTCAGGGTTTGCCTCCCATGTGGTTTTTCGATCTGCAGGTCCGAGGAAAAGCCTAGAAAGAGTCAATGAAATTCTGTTTCTCATTTGTTTGTTTTTTTCCTTCTTTATTCTGTGGGGCGTGCGAGAAAGGTGTTCGCTTTATTCACGAAAGAAAAAATGTATGTAGTGTGAACTGGCAGTTACAATGATGTTCCTTTTGTTTTGGTATTACTGAGCCCAGCAGGAGGGTAAGAAAAGCATACTCAGCAGAATCAAAGTAAGAGCAGTGTAAATAATGTTTTTTTCTCTCGATGTGTATGAACATAATGTAGCATTTGTATTATTCATCATCTAAGCTATGAGTAGGACGATTCAGAAGTTAATAGGATGTATTATAATTTTAACTTTGAAATTATGAAGTTGGTGAGGTAAGGCTAGGGTAGACTTGATAAGTAGGCCTTAAAAACAAGAATAAATATAATCATCAAAAGAAAAAGAAAAGAATAATCTTTCGCAGGGGCAAGTAACTTCATAAGTGATGTTTTTTTTTTGGTTGAGTGATACAAGGAATGCAAGAAAAAGAAAGCTGGTCTATGCTCAAAATAGGTAATGAAAAAAATGTAGTTCTTTTTATGGTATATGATGTATGTATTTATATTTTCTGTAAGTCAAATGCAGTTCCTTTCTTCGTCCAACGGTCACTTTTTTTTTCGAGCTCATTCCAAGAAAAGGGGAGTACGGTTTGAAATTGTCGCCCACCCAGGAGTGAGCAGTTATTTCCACAAGAAGGCATTTTTTCACTCTCGCCAACGCTGTCGGGAATTTCTCCGGACTGAAACACTACACCGATAATTTCCGGCTGGATTTGTTGGCTGGCAAAAAGGAGCTCAACTCTGAAGAGTTATAGGTACTTTGCTGAAAAACTCTGAATAGCAGGAAAGCAGGCGTACATAAAAATTAATGTGTTTTCATCTAAAAGGCAAGAACAGGCCATATCAAATTACGCATGTGCTGTCCGCTGAGAGTTCCCGCGCTTTTGCTTTCACCCCCCTATCTTCCTTCCTCGCTGGAAGAGGAATAACACGTGGTCAACAGGCTGTCCCTGCGTGGCGTTGGCCGAGTGACAAATGGGAGCAAAGCGTCCTTCGTGGACGGCGCTGATTGGCTCTTTCTGTTCCTCTGCGAGGGAGCGTTTTTTTGAGTCTGAGGAAGAACTTCTCTCTCGAAAAAAGTGGGCACGTTGGTTAGAGGCAAGGCTGGAGAAAGAATGCAGAGCAGTTGGAAGGTCGTCCTTGTCCTCGTTGGTTATCCACCACCAGCAAGAAAAAGAATAAGACATCGACTCTAAAACAGCCTATGCAGGGGCCCAGGTCGAGGTGTGCCACCGCCAGTCAGTTAGGCCTAAGGAAAGGCCGAAGATAGACAAATAGCCTATTGCTGGAGATTAGTGGGAAACCCTTGAGGATACTGATTGACACGGGGGCGTCAGTCAGCTTAATAACCGAGGGGTGTCTCAACTCCTTACCAGGATACAAGAGATTAGTGGAATATCCCAACATAGTGGTCAAGGGTGTTTTAGGGAAACACCTGGATATTAAGGCATATGTGGAGTTAAAATTTTGTTTGTCTGGGGTGAATTTTAGGCATAAAGTGTTTGTTACCCAGACTCGGTTATCATCGGACTATGATGTCATTGTTGGTTTTGACCTTTTAAAGGCACAACAATTTGTTTTCAATGCTGCAGAAGGCACTTTAAGTAGAGTAGGAGCACGCATGCCAAATGTTTATCCCCGAAAGAGGGAACACGTTATTGCTTTGGTGAAACAGATTTTCCAAATACCAAAGAAAAAGGAGAAAGTTGTTAAGAAGAAAAGGAGGAACAGGTGTGCAAGAAATAGGGTGATACCCCAGAGTACCACTAAAGTGTCAGAACATACGAGTGTTGACCCCATTGGTGTTGTTACTGCTAGAGAGGGAGCCTTCTCTCCTGAGGAGACCCCCATTTCCAAAGTTAAACAAACCAACCCACCGGCTGAGTTAGAAATGCATCAGGAGGATTCTCTTTCCACTGAGGTATCCGAGACACCTTCAGGAAGTCAAAGTTTAGGAAAAAGGCATTATTTTGGGAAAACTGTCCGAGCAGAGAAAATACCTCCCAAATCTGAAAGGATAAATTCGGTAAGGGTTGCAGACAGTGCAGAGTTGGGGGAAGTTATGCTTTTACAGCCGGCAGATGCATTCAAGTGCGAGTCACTTTGGATAGGTCGCTCGGTGAATAGCACCAAAGATGAAATTACCTTGGTGAAGGTGATTAATTTATCAGATTCAGTGGTTTACCTCAATAAGTGTTATAAGTTGGTTACAACGGAACCAATTCAAGTCACTTCAGTGTCCACAGTAGACAGTCAAATTTACGATTGTTCCACATGGGCGAACGAGTTCGACGTGTCGCATTTACAGCAGTCAAAATTGTCCTCATTTTTGCACTCGCATAGGGAGGACGTTTGCAAAGAATGTAGCAGAGTTAGGTAAATGTGACACCTTGCTACATCAGGTTCATCTAACAGATGAAATCCATGTGAGACAAAGAGCCTATAGAGTTCCTTGTGCTCTTCGAGATGAACTCAATAGGCTGATCAACGAACTTTTGGAGGCAGGTATTACACAATCTAGTGACAGTCCTTATTCGGCACCTGTCCTCTTGGTAAAAAAATCGGATGGCAGTTATCGTCTCTGTACCGATTTTCGCCGTTTGAATGCCAAGACAGTACCGGATTCCTTTCCTATTCCAAATTTGGTGGAGATGGTGGATTCCTTAGCAGGAGCCACCTACTTTAGCTCTCTGGATTTGACCTCAGGGTTTTACCAGATGAAAGTACGCCCTTCGGATGTTTACAAGACAGCTTTTGTCACCGATCAGGGTTTGTACGAGTGGCTAAGGGTACCATTTGGAATGCGAAATAGCCCAAACAGCTTCCAGAGGCTGATGGAATTAGTCCTATCAGGTCTCAAGCCCCTCCAGGTTGGCATATACTGTATATTGACGACATTGTCATTGCCATCAAAACTTTCGAGAAACACCTTGATAAGCTGGAGACGGTTTTTCAAAGGTTGAGACAACACAACCTTAAGCTTAAACCTCACAAGTGCCACTTTTTGAAGTCTTCAATTAGGTACCTGGGATTTGTTGTCAGTCAAAATGGCGTCATGCCTGATCCCAGAAATTTGGAAGCTGTCAGAAACTTCAAAATTCCAAATTCCATTAAGCAAGTCCGAGCTTTCCTAGGTCTCACAGGTTTTTATAGGAGGTTTATCCCTGATTATGCCAAATTAGCTTTGCCCCTGACTAACCTGATCAGGAAGGAGAAAGCATTCAAATGGACACCTGAAGCCCAGACCGCTTTTGAAGAACTACAACAGTTACTCTTAAGTAAGCCCTGCCTGAAATTACCTGATTTGTCAAAGGAATTTGTTGTTGCTTGTGATGCTTCAAAATTTGCCATTGGAGCCGCATTAAAACAAGAGGAAGGGGGAAATTTGCATCCAGTAGCATATGCTAGCCGAAAGTTAAAAGGAGCGGAGCTTGATTATTCTGTGGTGGAGAAGGAAATACTCAGGGTAGTGTTTGCAGTAAACTACTACAAACAATATCTCTGTGCTCGACACTTCCTCATCATTACCGACCAGGCCAGTTTGTCATATGCCTTCAAAGTAAGGGATCCCACATCTAGAATTGCTCGCTGGTGCATGTCATTACAACAGTTCGACTACACAATTCAACACAGACCAGGGAAATCTAATGTGGTAGCTTACTATCTGTCTAGGAATGTGCTGACCACCGAAGTGGTGGAGCAGTCGGCAGGAAGACAGGCAGAGAAACGGACAAGAGTAAAGGAATAGCAGAGCCAGGATAGCAGGTGGAATAAACAGATTGAATTGCTGGAAGGAAAGGGAGAGCTGGGTAAACTCAATGTCTCAGATCAGTTTTACCTACAGGATGGACTCTTGTGGCACTACGCATTGCCCAGGTCAGGAGATACAAGGTATCAACCACAAGAACAGCTGGTCATACCAGAAACTATGGTGGAAGAGATTTTGGAGCAGTGCCACGACTCGGAAACTGTGGCTCATCCAGGGTTCTGCAGAACATTGGAGCGGGTACGCTCCCGATTCTACTTCCACAACATGTACTCAGTGGTTAAGGCATACGTAGACAGCTGTCACAGCTGCTTAAGTAAAAGGTCTTACAAACCTGGTAGAAAGGCACCTTTGGTAAAGGCAGAGCTTTCTAGCTGCCCCTTCGTCCCACAACATCCATAGCATTTAGAAAATTGCTATGGATGTTGTGGGACCTCTGGTTACCACCATGTCAGGAAATAGATTCATTTTAGTTATCACTGACTACTTCACTCGTTGGCCAGAAGCCTATGCGTTACCAGACACGAAGAGTGAAACTATATCCCAGGTCTTCATAGAAAAATTCATTGCTTCAAATGGTGTACCAGCCAAATTGTTGACAGACAGGGGCACAAACTCTCTGTCGGCAGCCATGATGAAAGTCTATGAGAGGCTGGGTATCAAAAAGTTTAATTGTACCCCATATTATCCCTCTGCAAATGGACAGTGCGAAAAATTAAATGACAGTTTGATTAGGTCAGTTAGTCACCTGGTCTCAGATAGACAGGATGACTGGGATCATTGCCTTCCAATGGCACTATTTGCATTCAGGACAGCGGTGCACACCAGCACTGGGGAAACCCCAGCCTATCTCACGTATGGAAGAGACCTGGTGTTGCCATATCATTTGATCGGCAGTCCCAGGGTACGTACATATGCTTCTTAGTTGGAATATTGTGACGAGTTTACTGATAGGCTAAACATAGCATTCGAGGCTGTCAAGGCAAACCTGGAAAAGGCTGCAGACACACAGGAGAAACAACGAGCAAAGACTGCCGTTGACAAGCATATCACATTTAATGACAATGTGTATTTTTATTCTCCTGCAGTGAAGCCAGGAAGAAGTAAGAAACTGAGCAAGCTATGTTCGGGACCCTATCGTGTCACCAAGGTGATACCGCCGGTAAATTACGAAATTACCTTCATCCCTGAACCCAGAAAAAAGGAGTTGGTTCATGTGGATAAGCTGACCAAGGTAAGGGATAGGCCTCTATTTCCAAGTGCCATGAATAGGAGCGAGGATAGTGCAAACTCCGAGGAGCCGGAGGAAGTTCAAGAGGACAATTATACGCAAACACAAGTGAAGGAAATTGACAGTAGTGGTATAGGTTTCATTCCGTGGTTTCCTAGGAGGAGGACAAACTATGGGAGATTGCCTAGGCCAGTAAGTACTTCTGCAGTGGTTAGTGAGCAGGCGAGTATTCAAACTATAGTTAGTACTCCTGCAGTGGTTAGTGAGCAGGCGAGTATTCAAACTCTAGTTAGTACTCCTGCAGTGGTTAGTGAGCAGGCGAGTATTCAAACTCCAGCAAGTACTCTTGCAGTGGTTAGTGAGAAGGCGAGTATTCAAACTCCAGCAAGTACTCTTGCAGTGGTTAGTGAGAAGGCGAGTATTCAAACTCCAGCAGGTACTCCTGCAGTGGTTAGTGAGCAGGCGAGTATTCAAACTCCAGCAAGTACTCCGGTAATGGAGCAAGCTGGTCCTTCAAGGCCGAGAGCCAGTTGCATACCGACAAGTACTGTGTTGATACCTAGATATAGTTTGCGTCCTAGAGATGATCGTAGATTCATAGCTCGGAAGTAAATAGTGCACACTAATTCATTTGCAACGTTGCTTGTAAATAGTCGTGTAATATAATTGATTGGTACCTTAAGTGTAGTGTATAAAACAATTATGTTTTCTGTAGTATTAATAACTCAATGTGAAGCATGTGTAATTTTGGGTCTCGTATAGTGTCGTGGTTGTTTGGTAATGATTTTTCTGTTGTTTACAATTTCTGCTGCCGAGTCAGCAATCCACTTTTGTTTACTTTCATTGATTTTGGATCCATGCTTAGTGTAATAAGGGGTGCTATTTGTGTCCAGGGAGCACATTGCAGCTCCAGGGACTTGAGGAAATTATTTTTTTACGAAATAATGGATATGTGTGGGTATGATAGCTCATACCAGTTCACTGTGTTGGGGGAAAATGGTTTATTGGTTCTGTGCTCAGGGCATGGTACCTTTCCGTGTGGTTTTGGTATGTTTCTTGAAGTGTTTTTTTTTCTCTCTTTTTTTTTGTTCTCCCGTGGGAGGAATGCAGTGATATGTTGCTGAAAATTTGTAGACACCTGATCAATGTCTTTCAGATTTTCATCAACATTATCCACGCTTTTTCCTGAAGTGCATATCGAAAAAGTAATGGTGATCAGTTCAGGGAGAGGTGACGATTCTTCCCTGGATTGGTTTTCTGTTCAATTTTTCTAAACTCAGGGTTTGCCTCCCATGGGCTTTTTCGATCTTTAGGTCCACAGAAAAAGCCTAGAAAGAGTCAATGAAATTCTCTTTCTCATTTGTTTTTTTCCTTCTTTATTCTGTGGCGTGCTAGAAAGGTGTTCGCTTTATTCACGAAAGAAAAAAATGTATATAGTGTGAACTGGCAGTTACAATGATGTTCCTTTTGTTTTGGTATTACTGATCCCAGCAGGTGGGTAAGAAAAGCATACTCAGCAGAATCAAAGTAAGAGCAGTGTAAATAATGTTTTGTTCTCTCGATATGTATGAACATAATGTAGCATTTGTAATATTCATTATCTAAGCTATGAGTAGGACGATTCAGAAGTTAATAGGATGTATTATAATTTTAACTTTGAAATTATGAAGTTGGTGAGGTAAGGCCAGGGTAGACTTGATAAGTAGGCCTTAAAAACAAGAATAATGATAATCATCAAAATAAAAAGAAAAGAATAATCTTTCGCAGGGGCAAGTAACTTCATAAGTGATGTTTTTTTTTTTTGGTTGAGTGATAAAAGGAATGCAAGAAAAAGAAAGCTGGTCTATGCTCAAAATAGGTAATGAAAAAATGTAGTTCTTTTTATGGTATATGATGTATGTATTTATATTTTCTGTAAGTCAAATGCAGTTCCTTTCTTCGTCCAACGGTCACTTTTTTTTTCGAGCTCATTCCAAGAAAAGGGGAGTACGATTTGAAATTGTCGCCCACCCAGGAGTGAGCAGTTATTTCCACAAGAAGGCATTTTTTCACTCTCGCCAACGCTGTCGGGAATTTCTCCGAACTGAAACACTACACCGACAATTTCCGGCTGGATTTGTTGGCTGGCAAAAGGAGCTCAACTCTGAAGAGTTATAGGTACTTGCTGAAAAACTCTGAATAGCAGGAAAGCAGGCGTGCATAAAAATTTATGTGTTTTCATCTAAAAGGCAAGAACGGGTTATATCAAATTACACATGTGCTGCCCGCTGAGAGTTCCCGCGCTTTTGCTTCCACCCCCTATCTTCCTTCCTCGCTGGAAGAGGAATAACACGTGGTCAACAGGCTGTCCCTGCGTGGCGTTGGCCGAGTGACAAATGGGAGCAAAGCGTCCTTCGTGGACGTCGCTGATTGGCTCTCGTTGTTCCTCTGCGAGGGAGCGTTTTTTTAGTCTTTTTTTTTATTGGAGGTTTAACGACCACCGTGAGCAACTCAATGGGCTATAAGCAGTCGCCCGTCCCTAATTTAGAGTCACTTGTTCCAGGGAAGGGAGAGAGCCAGTGCCGTAAGAAAAACACAACATCCATGCCTGACCGGGATTTGAACCCGGACCCCTTACGGACGAATGATCAGAGGCCAGCGCCTTAGACCACTGCGCTTTTTTGAGTCTGGGGAAGAACGTCTTTCTCAAAAAAGTGGGCACGTTGGTTAGAGGCAAGGCTGGAGAAAGAATGCAGTGCAGTTGGAAGGTCGTCCTTGTCCTCGGTGGTTATCCACCACCAGCAAGAAAAAGAATAAGACATCGACTCTAAAACAGCCTAAGCAGGGTCCCGGGTCGAGGTGTGCCACCACCAGTCAGTTAGGCCTAAGGAAAGGCCGAAGATAGACAAATAGCCTATTGCCGGAGATCCTTGTCGGGCCAAGAAGAGAAGAGGTCAACAGACGCGTGCATCTCCACCCTAGCCGAGACTTCGCATACGATATCTCCAAAGAATCACTCCCATCTATGCAATCCAAATGGTGGTCATGACGGCTCCTGGAGGAAAGCATCCGAACGTACCAGTTGCACTCCATCAGGATGATTGAAAAAAAAAGTATTCAACCTCCCAGCAGTTGTCAGCCTAAGACGTGATGTTCCGACCTATTTGTGAACTTCAACACAGACTCCCCCTCATGCAGGGGTAAGTTGTATACACTAATTCTATTTTTGGACCTTTCCTAGAGCCGAAGTCGGCACTACAGCACTCAGATACCATTATGCTCTAAAGAAAAAAAAGGGGTACTTTCCGTCTGCATGTCGGCGGTTACCCAGTTAAGACTCATCAGGAAAGAAAAGGGGAACTGTGCGTGACATTGCTCTCACAAATGTAGTCTACAAAATAGAAAAAAAGAGCTGAACTCACAAATATGATTGTTAATCGTGATAGTTTACTCGCCTCTTTAACGCGGGAAATTCCTTGTTAAAAATGTTAACACTCCTGTTTACAGGTGCATACCTGCCTTAAGAAAATTAATTTGAGTTTTTGTTGATAGAGAGGAAGATATAAGTAATCTTAATCTACACCTATATTTATACATATATAAATATACTTTCATAAATATTGAATCCGGAGTTTTGATATGTGTTCAGAGGAGATAAAATTTGTTTTGATAACATGTAAGCAAGCCACAAATGTAAATTAACGTAAACGCTGTGTTAACAACTGCCATTATTCATGTGGACTCTGCCATGATTATATAAGCTTGATTATTTGAATTGCTGATCTCTACATATGAGTTGGCCAGTGAAGGCTTAGTGAAGTGCTAAATTGTAAATGTATTAATGCTTTCATAGCAATATTAATACCTTCCTTGGTTAATCATATTGTGTTGTAAAAAATAAATACAGGCATTAACCTTTCAAAAATCAAATTTTGGCATAAGTTGGCATTCGATTTCTAGGTGTGTCTCATAGATTCTGAGCAATCGCATTCATCAACCAACGCTTTGATGTTGGCTTAGGACGAGAATCAGGGTTAGTGACACAATATATACCAATGTCTATTTAATACAATGAAGTGATGATTACAGGACCATTTTTTTTGCTTATATACACGAGTTCCAAAATTACTGATTTTTCCAGAGTTGACATATTTATACACATGTAACACGAACACAGTGTGATGTCGTAATATATATAAATAGTACAAGTTTTGAAAACAAAATTGTATATGTGTACATACAAGCACATTTACCAGTGAAAACCTCAAGAATTTCTGTTTCATATTTTTCTCTTGGTGAACTTCCAAATATGTTATAACATGAAAAAAAAATATCACAACATAATTAATTGTTTTGCTTGATTTTCTGGTATTTGGTTTACTCACACATGCACCTTTGTCAATAACTGTAATACGAACATAACCACCACATAAATACTCCAGTTTCACAGTGCATCTACCCATCTCCCAAATTTAAATTTATGCCTAAATTCAAAATTTACCTACTATTTTAATATTGGTAGTAATTTTTATAAATATCCATAACCGTTCTTGATCTTCGTCACAACACATCGCACACACATACCGGCCAATAAATTTTGAAACTTTTTTCAATACCAGGTTGGACCTCTTTTATCCTGAATTACAGCACGTATGCTGTTTGGCAAAGATTCCAGAACTTGATGGAGTGCATCTATGTCTACAGCATACCAGGCGTTAATGAGACGGTCCTTTAACTGGCTCAGATTTAACGGAAGAGGACTTTGCTCCCTGACCGGTTTTTCTTGCATGTCCCATACATTATCAATGGGGTCCAGTCCGGGCTGTGTGGTGGCCAAGGAAGACGGTGAATGCCGCCCCGGTGGCGCAGTGGTCTAAGCGGTGGCTTTTGACCGTTCGTCCGAGATGGGTCCGGGTTCGAATCTTGGTGAGGCATGGATGTTGTTTTTGTCTTACGGCACTGGCTGTCACCCTTCCTTGGAGTCAGTGGCCTTAAATTAGTTACAGGCGACTGCTTACAGCCCACTGAGTTGCTCGTGGTGGTCGTTAAACCTCCAATCAAAAAAAAAAAAAAAAAGAGACTGAATTTCGCTGTCAATCTCGCTGAACACATCTTGCGCGCACTGTCATCCTTGACAGTGCTACTGTCCAAAAACCTGAAAAATATTACTCAATTAATTGTGAAATACACTGTTACAGTAGTAAAAATTCAAACAAAATTCCGCCATTAGAGTACTTGAAAGGTTTAGCTAACTTAGAATTTACCGCATGCGTTGTGCGATATCATAAACATAATGCTCTAGCATGGACCCTCTAAGCTCTATGTTTTCTTACGACAGCTTAGTTTCTCGAAATAATCGAAGAAGAAAATGCAATTGAAATTTCTTTATAAAAAGTGGTGTTCTTCGGATGCCCTATTTACAAGGTTGTTTCTGATGAATATTATTTGTAGAAAAGTATCTTGATCAGCACTGAAGGTTCGATCGCAGCTTATGGATGATAACCGTTTGATTACTATATAATTGTTTAGGAATGAAGTCCAACGAAAATTACACTGAACCGTAAATAGATTTGGGAGCCCTCCCACCTATCAGATTCCAAAGTGAGCTTCCGTGAACAGAACGCCACGACTCGTGATGAATCTCCTTTATATCCAGATACAACCGAAGTATCTTTATGAGATCATCGGAGGAGCCTACAAACTGCAAAATGACTGGCGATCAATTCTCAAACCACAAAGCTTTTTAGTCTTATCCATACTCAACGCAGTGGCTGCACTGTTTGTATAGATGTCATTGAACCTGAAAAAGATTTCTTGATAAAGTTTCATCCCGCGGGAAGAGGACAATGTCATCCACGTAGGCAACGTACTTGAGTTCCTCAGCTCTAGAGCTCACACGTGGAATAGGGATGCCAGAGATGTTCGATGCGGACTCCCTTCTAAGGAGAAATTTGACACTCAGTACGAATGGTGAAGCAGACAGCGGGCAGCCCTGCTAGACCCTTTCGGATTAGGACAACTGTCCGTACGCTATCCGTTGACTAGTATGAAACAGAAGTTGATAGTGTACAAAATTTTACCATGTGAACAAAATCCGGGATAAGTTCCAAGCCCAAACAGGGTCACAAGGTACTTGCAATCCTCTAACAGGATCACAAGGTATTTGTGAGAAACAACGTCAAAAGCTTTGCTCTGATCTAAAGAAAGGATACAACACTTCCACTTGCGGTCCAGGTAGTGGATAACATCCCGCACGAGGATTAAATTTTGAAAACACCATTCCAGAAACCTGGCACGCGCTTGCAAGGGACAGAAATAACCCTAACTAGTCTATTTGCAAAAACTTTAGCCCAAATCTTGTAATCGTAATTGAGAAGAGTGATTGATGTGTTTCTACTCTCTCAAATTTCGACCGTGAACATAGTGCCGTTTGTTAACTAAAACGATTTGGCCATTACGCATCGTCGTGGTTAGCTGCCCAATTGACAGTACATGGTTAAATACATCAGATGTTTAATAAGCAAATAACAAAACGTTTGTAAAACTCAATTCGGATACCGTCAGTACTCGGACTATGATCGTTAATAAGGCCGGCAATTGCTTGCCTTGCAAAAGCCGCGGTTCGAGATGGATCGATGCACGACTGCTGCACATCATCAGAAGCAAGCAGGCCTCGGAATGTATAAAAGCCAAATTTTTAATTTCTGATTGGGAAGTCACTAAGCGCGTGTCCCGTGCTGTAAGCTGGGAATGACCTGTGAAATAAGTTTTTCTCTTCTAGATTTCGCAAGAAAGCTGGCGAGTAAAATAGCATTCTCCAAATTCTTTGAAATCGAGTTTGGGTGCATCTTTGGCTAGATTCACAATATAAATCTGTCAACTTGCTTCTTTACACTGAATCAACCCAAGTCTCTGGCTCTGTGCTTTTGACTAATATGCATGTCTAATGCAAAGGCTTGATCATCCAACAGATATTACATTCACACTAATGTGCTTATGATCATGGGGGCCTAATTATATGCCAAGAGACCTCTCAATCGCATGATGTCTTTGGAGAAGCGCTCTGATATTGTGGCACTACTTCGACTGAGTTGTGGTACTTGTAGCCATGTCTCCGACCGGGATAACTATTATATCTACCAGCCACTTCAAACGTGCTTATCCATTAGCTGAGAACATTTGTATTTGCTCTGGGCTGGTACCTTCCTAACTATCTAAATCTATTCCTCATGGAATCGATTTAGATCGTTAGGAATATGTCGCATTTGCTGGAGATCTCTCCTCTTTTACTTGCACATTTGCCAGTATAGTTCACTAGGATATGTCGCATTTGCTGGAGATCTCTCCTCTTTTACTTGCACATTTTGCCAGTATAGTTCACTACTTGCCGACTTGGTCTAACTGTACTCAAATTACATCCACACGCTTCCTTGTATTACCGCCCATGATATTGGCGCCTCAGCATATACAACTTCGATGTGCCACAAGTGCATAGCATTTCACCCCCTTGGCGTTGATTCGAGTTTGCCGGTTGTTTCATTGCGGACGTTTTGCTAGCTCGGGTAACTAGTCGCTATTTAAACACTCCAGTTATTTGAACAGCTGGGACGGTGTCCTAAATTAACTTACACCGTCAATTGAACCAAATTTCCACGGTTTCCAGGAAAATTGCACTGGATCAGGCTCACTGATTGCCACTAGCCTATGAACAGCTGCAACGGCCAGTCCAAATAACTATCAACATTCTTCATATTATATTTACTACAGTGGGCTTGCTAGCCATAAACGATTGACACTGCTCACTCTGAATTCTGCCGCTTACTAGTGCGATAGCCCCGGTGCCTGTATTGTATTTGTATAATAATCTGTGTTTATTATCAACTTTTTTCTTCTTTAACTTGATTCCTCTTTGCTACCAATTGGATGCAGTTCGAATACTACTCACTGCAAACTTTCAACCACCTCCTAACAACCTGTTCACCCAACAGCTTAACATTACTTCACATTAATGCTAGATCACTCATCAATAAAATTACATTATTAGAATCACTTATCCAATTGACAAATTTAAATCTAGACATTATTTGCATTTCTGAGACATGGTTTCCAACCAAAGATTACTACTTACAAATTTCAAACTACAATAATGTTCTTTTAAATAGAACTTATTCCAGTGGTGGAGGGGTTGCAATTTTGGTTAAGGAGACATACAGCGACTTCTCGATCACGTCAAACTTCACAATATCTAATCCCAATGCTGAAATTCTCACTATTGAGAATCAATTTTATCTAATTGCCATCTGTTATAGGCCTCCTATCTCAAACCTTTCAGTCTTCCTGTCTTTGCTGACTGAGCTACTTACCAATCAACTAAACAAATAAACTATTCCAATCAACTAAACAAATAAACTATTCCAATCAACTAAACAAATAAACTATTCCAATCAACTAAACAAAAAAAACTTTTATTTTGGGCGATATGAATATTGACTTACTTCAAACCACCAGCCAGACTGCTCAGCTTATTCAAACACTAAACGCATCTGGACACAATTACACTCTTTCTGTACCAAATCGTCTAACTCCAACCTCACAGACTCTAATCGACCTGCCCATCACTAATTACTTGAGGCCACTATTTCCGGGGCATTGGAGGCCACTATTTCCGGGGCATATGTCGCATTTGCTGGAGATCTCTCCTCTTTTACTTGCACATTTTGCCAGTATAGTTCACTAAATTGGAATATGACTTTAGCAATCACCTACCCATATTTACAACTTACCCTCTTCAACAACATAGAAGTGCACTTATTGACCACTACATCTACAGACAAATTAACAAAACGAACTTGGAAAATTTCAGAACACTATTAGCAAACATCAACTGGAGCATTATACAAACTCACGGATCTGCTAATAGGAATTGTGAATTGCTCATCACAACCTTAACACAAATTTATAATCAATACTTTCCAAAACTCCTAAAACATCATACCCCCCCCCAAAAAAAAAAAACTGCACAAGCCTGGGATTACAAAAATGCCTTGCTGCGTCGAATAAATAAAGAAAATATTTTTTTTTCGAAATTTATAAAAAGCAAACTACCGCATGATTTACAAAATTTCAAAAATTATCGCAATAACCTCAATAGCGATATTCGACGTTGCAAGCTTGACTACTACTTTAGCATATTCTCACAACTCTCCCAAATTAACATGGAAACACTTAAATTCACTAATGGGTAAACAAAATCATACAACACCAAAGTACCTCATTGACGCCAACAGCAATAAACTCACAGATATAAACGACATTACAAATGCACTCAACGAACATTTCATCTTATTTCCACTCACACTAAAAAAAAACTTGCCCATGCAAAATATTCCGTTCACAGACTACCTAAGAAACTCACATAGATCTAATAATTTCCATCTTACTAAAATTTCTGAAACCGAGATATCTGAGGCTTTTAACCAAATGAATACCAATTCCGGTCCTAGATATGATGACCTTCAAACATCTATTACAAAAAATGTTACGAATCTAATCATGGACCCCTTACTACTTATATTTAATGATATATTCCCACCTGGAGAATTTTCCGACCTCCTTAAAATAACAAAAATTATTCCAATATACACTGGTGGAAAGTGAAAAAAGAACACCAAGAAGGAATTCGCGGACGATCATGAAATTTACATATGTTAATGGGGTCGAGTTTACATAGGTGTGCTGTTAATTTCGGGACCAACCGGTGAGCGCTTACGCCACAGCACAACATAATATGCAAATTATCGTCGGTGGTATTTAAGGAATACGGCGAAGTGAATGTAACCAGTCGTAGGCGTACGGACACGTGCAAAGACCCTGAAGAAACTGCAATGCCTGGATATGGAAGACGTATACGATTTCAGCAGTTATCGGATTTTGTGCGAGGTCGTCTAGTCGGACTGCGCGAGGCCGGGTGGTCGTATCGTCGTATTGTAGAGCGAATTGGACGGGAAGAATCGTTGGTGGTACGATGATGGCGTCGATGGTCCGAGGAACATTCCCACACGAGAAGACGTGGAACCGGGAGTCACAGACGGACTGATGAGCGGACCGATCGACGCATAAGAAGAGCGGCGTTGTCAAGCAGAACATCAACTGAGACGAAAATCCGAGCTGCCGTTGCACCTGAGGTGACTATGCGAACAATCAGCAGCCGTCTACTGGATGCAGGACTACGTGCACGTGTGCCTCTGGCATGTGTACCTCTGACTCCAGCCCACCGTCAGGAACGGCTGCAGTGGTGTCGCTAACGTCTGCACTGGAGAACGCAATGAAGATCTGTCGTGTTCAGCGATGAAAGCAGATTCTGCTTGGGAGCCTCCGATGGCCGTATGCGTGTTCGCAGACGCACAGGGGAGCGTCTCCACCCTTCTTGCAACCGCCAGCAACACACAGGGCCTACACCTGGTCTCCTGGTGTGGGGAGCAAACAGATATCACTCCCGTACACAACTAGTGTTTGTACCGGGTACGTTAAACAGCACCTCATACATGAACAACATCATTCAGCCCGTTGTTGTGCCATTTGTAAGGTTGGTCCATCGTGGTGTTTTCCAGCAAAATAATGCACGCCCACACACGGCACGTGCAACGCAACATGCACTTCAGGGTGTGAGACAACTTCCATGGCCTGCACGTTCACCGGATTGGTCCCCCATTGAGCACGTGTGGGATTTTATGGGACAACGACTTATCCGGTCTCAACGGACAGCCACGACCATCTCCGATTTACGCGTCCAGGTTGAGGATGTTTGGAACTCAATACCCCAAACTTACATCCAACATCTATACGACAGACTCCATGCCAGAATTGCACACTGTGACGCAGTTCACGGCGGTTCAACCCCGTACTAACCGTGTTACATGGAAATGTTATTTTTCAGTTTATCAGCAAATACAGCTGTATTTTGCCATAATGTTTTGATCACGTTATCCTCTGTATTCCGTTATTATGCTGTATAAATTTCGTTGGTATCAGACGTCTCCTTCTTGGTGTTCTTTTTTCACTTTCTGCCAGTGTATAAAACCGGATCAAAAAATGAGGCAAACAACTACCGTCCGATAGCAAACTTTTTAATTTTTGCTAAAATCTTAGAAAGATTAATCTACAATAAACTAATATCTTTTATTCACAAATTCAATATTATTCACCCAAATCAACATGGATTTCAAGCTGGTAAATCGACAGAATCAGCTCTGTTATACCTACAGCAAACAGTGCAAAATAATTTTGAATTAAACCTAAATACTATTGCTCTATCTAAAGCATTTGATACCCTTAACCATAGTATACTACTATAGTATAAACTTCATACTATAGGAATTAGGAATAATGCACATTCGTTACTTAAAAGTTATATTTCAGGTAGACAACAATACACACAAATTGACCAATATCAGTCCTCTCTTCAGCTTATGCCATCCGGTGTACCACAGGGTGACATATTGGGTCCACTACTATTCAACTTATTCATTGATGATATCTTCACTTCAATTACAAACATTGATCTTCTCTTATAACCGATGATATCACTATTCTTACCTCGTTTAACGCTACCAATAATAATATAAACGCCAATACTTAACTAATAACATTCGTAAATAGCTGATCTCCAACGAACTAATATTAATACTATCAAAACTAGATCCCTCATATTCTCTTAACAAAGGTCTCCTGGACCACTCTCCTCCACGCTATCCTAAAACTGTACAACTATAAAAGAGGTTAGCTGCCTATCGTATTTAGGGGTTACATTGCATAATTACCTCAGATGGAACAAACATATAGATAATCTGTTACTAAAACTCTGTAATAACATTGGTGTCATCAGCTCAGTACTCACTAACCTTTCCTTCAAATCACTCATTCAATTATATTATACTATGTTTCAGACACATGTCAACTACGCAATCCTATCTTGGGACAAACGACCAAATATAATTTTATTAAACTTCAAATCCTTCAAAACAAATTTATTAGACTAATTGATCTAAAATCCAACTCACATACTCAACTCTCATCATACAATAACGCAAGAGTTTTCCCTAACAAATTTAACGTTCTTACAATTAACCAATTGTACTACTTTAACATTGGAAAAATTATGTTTAGGCGTATAAAAAACAACTTGCATGCTAATATCATACAAATTGCAACAAAGACACACTCACACGACACGCACAAAATCGCACATCCGACCAATTCATCCAAAGAGGGAAACCATGAAACAAACTCTAAACTACATTGGCCCTTCTTACTGGAACTCACTGCCGACCGAATTAACATCATTAAGTAATATCAACCTTTAAAAAAAACTAAAAAACTACACAATGAACTGTAGCCACTAGATCAACTATAGTAAAGAATGACTACTATGTATATACATTAATACTAATCTTTTGTCATTGATATATATTTCAATAATGCTTTCTTTTCTCTTGTTTGCCACTGTATTTGGCTATACTATGTTAAGTTTATCAACTATTTTTTTAACCACCTTGTAATTCATGCTCAGGGAGCATGGGACTCTGTCAGGCATTTTTGGCCTTTTCCCCCATGCTCCCTTGTTGTGCTTGTTTCCATTCACTTGTAATACAATCTCTCCTGCACAGCAAAATAAATGAATTGAATTGAATTGAAGTTCAGCAATCATTCTACCAGTCTGCGCACCCGTTTGTTGCTCGGCTTTAGATGCACGTAACATACACACAAGGCGAGTTCGTTCTGAAAGCATCCTATTGGCGAGAAGTTCCCCCTGAATTTTTAAATATGATTTCACTTTTATTTTGACCCCCTCCCACCACTGACCTGTGTAGTGAGCCTCAGACCTAATAGAACACCGAAGCAATCACTCAAGACCCTGAAGGATGCCGTCATCTTCGAGATTTAGGTTCATCCTCCACGGGCCCTGAGTTCGCGTACGGACCCCGTTAGGAGAATCTCGCCAGTAACGGCACAATGGTCACTCACACGAAGCAACACAGAACCAGCATGACACTGTTCACCGGACTTAAGGTTGCAATAGCCTATCTAGGAGTGTCCCAACAGATCCATCGGTCCAAGTCCAGTCGAAAACTCCAGTGTGAGTAGAACGCTAGGCGTCCACAAGCCCTACTCCTGACATGAAGCCGCAGAAGACACCTCTTGACGAATCCGTCCTTCAGGTACCCCCTTCTTTATCAAGATTCTGCTCCGAAACAATATTAAAATCTCCCTCAATATGAGGAAGTCCTCACCACCCCCAGGAAATAAAGGAAATCTCCTAATGAATCTACAGATTTGGGCAGTTTCCGTTGACGCATAGACTGAAAGAAAACGGAGTTTAAGCTCTGCGAGGGTGAAGCTGACAGCAATTACTCGACACTCATGATCGTACTGAAATTTCGATTGTTTTTCCTGGAAATTAGGGTTGGCAATTCCGACGGCCAGCCGACTAGTCGGGGAAAGACTGAACCAGTACGGGGCGTTTTTGTTATGTCGAAGATAAGATGCACAATGGACGGGACAGTACCGACTGTGGAGTGGTCTGCAACTTTTTCAACTATGTTGACGGAGAGATTTTCATCAACAGAAACATGAGGTATCACTCTGTCCACCGTATTAACGACGTTGTCCGTGGGATCAACGTGAACATCATCCGAAAGAGTTTGAAGTATAGCACTGTCGTCCGTATGCACGATCCATGGGTTCAAAATGAACATATGAGACACAACGTGAGATATTAGTCCTCTGTATTCATAGCATTGTCCGTGGTGAAGCATTAACATAAGCATCAGACGCAACACCAGGAACTTAATCTGGGACCACCGCAGATGGCTTATCCACCGCCAAAGTGTCAACTGGAGCTGTAAACTCCTCAAGTGGTAGTTGTTGATTTACAACCATAATTTGATGTGAGACCTCTTTTTTATGTTCCTGAGAGACAGTTGGTGTATCTCCAGGAGCCACTGTGTTATCTACAGTACATTAGAGTCCTAGAACTACTGGTATATCATCATGCGAGTCTACAGCAACTTCTGGATTATGTGTATGTATTTTCAGAGCGAAAATCGTTTCTTCAACGAGTGACTCCCCGAAAGTAGTAACTGAATCAGAGGCATGACATGCATCTGGAAATTCCTCGGTTTGATCAAGTGGACAGTCAGAAGAACTGGCAACTATTACATCTGCGAAAGTAGACTTTTTACACAAGGATTTAGTGTGAGTCAGCTCCGCATTTAGAGCAAACTTGCTTGCAAGAAATCTCCAGGTGTTCAATGTCCCACAATTGGCCCAAACTCGGGTTGGGCACTGAGGAGCAGTGTTGCCTTCTTGACCAAACCTCCGGCAGGTTCGACTCATACCTTCGTATGTCACCATAGCCTACCTGCAGGAAATTCGGGACGCGGTTGGTCATCCGAATACAGAAATTCTTGTGCCCGTGTAAACATGTTCTAGTCCCTTACGCGTATAGCGTTCATTCTGAATTGGGGTAACGATTTCACCGTACACCGCCAGTCCTGCCGAATTTTTTTCTTCGGCCACTCGGAAGGCACAAAGTTGACATACACAGTTCTTGTGCCGTCATCCAAAGGGTCATATTCAATTGAATATCTTTATAAAACCGCAAGTGGTTCTCAAGGTATTTCAAAGCCTGTGCTGCAGTCTGGAATCTTACTGTAAACAGTCCGTTACTGAGACACTGCACAGTATGCAAATGTTCTGGGTGACTGAGATTTCCAACCAGAGCCTGTAGGATGTTAATATTGTGATATTTCCTATTATGAGAGACTTTTATTGTGTCTAGGCGGCTCAGTAAAATACCCATGCCGCAGGCACCTACCTTCGGGTTTCCTAACACGTTAAACTAAAATATCTTTTCGCTGAAGCAAAGGAACAGGTAAGAAACAAGAAAGATGACACCAAACTTTCGGTTTTAATGAGCACGTCTTTTGAATCCGAATTAAATTTATCAAAGCTATTCAAAGATGAAGGAAACGGTTAGGGAAACAATCAACTGGTTTCTACAATCGATAAAACATCCAGAAATGTAAACATCTACCGAGTTCCACTAGCTGCTAAAAAAGCATCTTACGAAAATCAACAAATGGCACACAAAGTTTCTCATAACGCAAGGAATGTATCAGACAGAGATTTACAAATCGAACAGTTAAAAGAAGAAATTAGAAGGAAACATGATCTAAGTATACGTCTGCTAGCGGAAGAATTTTGCATAATGGAAAAGTTGAAAATTGGCGAAAAATATTCTTCATGGAAAAAGCTATAATACTAAGGAAAGAGAACTTTTCAAATACGTCTCCTGGAAGCAGAGTTAGCGAACAAAAAAGGTTTCGACCTTTGCGCACTTAGCGGGAACTCTTTGCATTATTTAAAGAGAAAAATGCTCCACATCTCTTGTGTAGTGAATGGCATACAGTAAACAACAAATTTCCCAATAGTGTTTTTAGAAGAGGCGATACAGCAGATCGCTGAATGCACAAACACCGCCCACAGAAATGTGAACTACAAAATTTCTCGTATACTAGCTTAAAGTGTTCCATAGGGTAAATGGCATCCGGTGTTGAAAGAAATTTTTAAATTGCACATGTAGAAGCAGAGATATTGAGTAAAACAGATTAATCATTTGGGCCCTCAGGCGGCGAAATTGTGCATTATTTTGGTATAAAAATACGCACACAGAATTTGCACATTTAGTAGTATATGACCGAAGGAAGAAGTTTTTTCAATCGGGTGTTTAGTCCCTCAAATATTGCTGTAAACGGAAACGTGAACTTACGTTCTCTGGGGGCAGACTTGTGCGTTAAGAAAAATTTGAAATTATACGAGAAATATATCGCAGCAGACAAACTCTCAGACAAAGTCAAGATTTTTAAAATCTTACTGTTACAAGCAGAGATATCGACAAAAATAAGATAGGCGTCTACGCCCTCTGGCGGAAAAACTATGTATTATTCTCCACAGGTTTTTCGATGTGACAGGTATCGGTCCACGGAAGAATTTTTTCAATCGAGTATTCAGGAGCTTAGATTTAGCTGCAAATACATCAGAAGCAGAAATAAACGCTTTCACCACCTGGTGGCCAAACTAAACTAGGCGATACAGGAAGAATTTTCCAAATTGGAGTTTTAGAAACAGAGATATCGGGGGAAACGCAATTTACCTTACGCCGCCTAGCGGAAAGTCTATGAATTGCTAGAAAATTTTAAAATTATATGAAAAACATTTCGCACCAGAAACTCTGTCCGACAAAGAAGGAATTTTTCAAATCGGACTCTTAAAAGCAGAGATATTAACAAAAATAAGATATGCATTTACGCCCCTGGCGGAGAAATCAGGCATTATTTTAAGAAGAAAATATTCCGTAAACATTTATCGAAGTGAGTGTTATCTGTCCAGGAACGAATATTTTCAATCGAGATTTTAGAAGCTCAGATTTTGCAGCAAATACATCAGAAGCAGAAATTAACACTTACGCCGCTTGGTGGCCAAACTATTCTTTATCAAAAATTAATAAATATATGCATGATATAATGTAAAATTTGTTCTAATTTGAATCTCGGTCACTATGACCATGTGTTATAATGTAAATACACTTGTATAAAATAATGTGAAACAATATGGCACCTGATGTATAAAAAAAATTAGTGGTAGAACAAAAGAAAAATGTATGCACAAACAGTAAAATTTACGTTGTCGAAGTATCAATTAATTAAATCTTACCAGGCTCAGATCCTTGAACTCTGCCAAGTGCAGAGGTGATTTATGAGCTTGAAAAAAATTCTTACACAAATTTTACCTATACCTTGGATTCACTGAACACACATAAATAAGTAATAAAGGTGACTCAAAATTTTAGGTGTAAAAACTGATTTTCAGTTGTGTTTATTGTTGATCAGGCCTCTCGCCTGATCAGAAGTTTGTTGAGATTTTTACAGATTTTTTTTATCTTTTGTTTTTCATTCACAAAGCACCCACCAATGCCAAAAATGAGTTTTAGAGTCCAATTTCAATTTTGTTGGTTGTATATTTCTGAATTAGTTATACAATTTTCAGCTTTGTCTAATATTGCAAATTTTTAACATTTCAATTTGTAATTCTTCATTTATTATTCAAAATTCAGTGTGATTCAATTATCGTTTGCTTAGAGAAAAAAAAATATGTAGTCTACACTTCAAATTTCCCTTTTAGGTATATTCACTAAAACATCATGCATAACACAAAGAAAGCCAAAAATAAAATCACCACTGTGTGGTTTTCAGAGTGTAATGCATTACCCCTGTCTCCGAAGTTTTTTGTTTCTTGGTTTACTTCAAAGCATTTTTACTCCCCCTCTTTTTCTAGTCCCTCTTAAATTTACTTGCATTTGCTTTAACCAACATATTACCTTAATACAGTTCTACTATGAACCAGAACGAGAAAAAAATATTTGTTTTTTTTTATGAAAGAGCATCAAGAAACGTAGAAGTAAGACTTAATAATGCACCCCTCAACAAAAGAAAAATTTACTTTTGAGTAACTTATATTACAGTGCTGAGTGGGATTCAGAGGAAATCATACCATTTTTGCAGGATAACCTTTTTTTTTCATTGTGTATAATCATCCTCTACTTGGGCTGAAGGTAAAGCAAGTCCGAGTTTTTTTGTTTTTTTTTCTGAATCAAGAGAATGAAAGAATATCGTGATACAGGTGGCCGAAAAATAATATTTTAGCAAAGTTTACCTTCTTGTATGCAGGAAATTCCCTTGTCATGAGGGTCGGCGAGTTATTTACCGTCATTTGCAGATATCAGCTTCCCGAGGGGGGGCTCAGTTGGGCACTGTCTTATCGCTTTCTTGGTCTACTTGTCATGGCATCGGATTTCGGCGTCACCTTCAGACTTGTAATTCCCGGGTGAATTGGGACAGCAGCGGTTGAAGTTTCACACTTCTGGCTTCCAACATCGAGCAATGGGGCAGGGACTCTTCCTTCCAAGCAGTAGCGTGATCAAAAACACAATTTTTAAGTGCAGGATTTTCCCATCAAAGAACCAGGGAATAAGTGTGGACTCAGTTGAACCACACGAGCAAAAGCAGAAAAGTATGTGGGATATTGACCCCACAGTCAGCAGGAGTAAAGCGATTGTGAGTGAACTCTCTCTCCTCTGACCAAACTTTCACAAACACCTTTCGCGTATGCGCCAAAAAGGACGCTCGAACTTTCAGCCTTCTATTGGGTTAAAAGTCCTTCCTTGTGCTTCGTAGCTTGATGCGTAGGCGTTTTTCGATGGGTGTGGTGGGGAACGAATAAACCTGCTGTGTCATCCATATCGTCCTCTTGACCATGACTTTTGCAAAAATTCTTGAAATTCACCCTTCTACGCCCTGGGGATTTATCGATCTAAAGTTTTCAAGGTGACTTTCCTAAGGAATTTCTGGGCTAACAGGAAGCGAGATTCTTATCTCTGGGTTTGGCGACTTCCTGTCTAGTGAAAAAAAAAAAACGAAATGGTGCAAATCCCGGGGATCCTAATATTCACACTTATTCACATCAGGTACACAAATTAACATTTCTCGAAACTCAAGAATACAAACGTTTTTCACACCATTTTCTTTACAAATTGCTGAAGAAGAAATTTCAGAATTCGAGGGAAAAAAATAATTAATTTCCTTAAAAAAAATAATGCACAATTGTATACCAAATAAATTTTTGTTGTGTCTTGCTAACACACACGAACGTCACAAACTTTTGTACTAATAAATGCTTCTCACCACACACTATTTAATCTCAGTCATAATGTAAGCTTAATTTAATTTAATTAATTATGCACGAATTCACTTTACGATTCCAATGTTCATAATTACTATATATATAAATATAAAATTTGTTTTTTAAAAATGAAGTGAATAATTTGGTTCACACATGTTCTACTTTTACACATAGACTAGAAGTAATTTTTAAGCCATTTACGTATGTTCAAATTCTTTCTAGCTCTCGTTCCAAAGTCCCATATACAGTACACGTACAAAAACTATAAATACACAATTTCCACTGAAATCCTTGAACGAATGTGTAAGAAAGTGAAAAAAAAAATGTTTTTCCTGTCGCTCTGTTCGCCTGAAAAAATGAAATTCAGAAAAAAATTAATGAGAGGAAAATTTTAAGGAATCATTCTTGGAGACAAGAATGATTGGATGTGTGATTGTGATGCGTGGATGTGTGATTTTTTCGCTTAGTGGAAATATCAACTCATCATGCAAAAGATTCTGTAATCGGGAGCTGTATCCGCTGAAGAAAGAATTTTTCAAATCGGAGTTTTAGAAGTAGAGATATCGGGGAAAACGGAATTTAATTTTACGCCTCTAGCGGAAAATCTATGCGTAACTTGAAAAAATGACTAAACCTAAAATACTCTTCGACATAAATGGAATCGAAAAGTAAAATAATTTTTTCAATCGGATGTTTAGAAGCAAATATATTGAATAAGATGTATTTTGAATTCTATATCATCTGCATTTACGCCCTCTAGCGGCAAAATTGTACATCGTAAGAACACAAAGCAAGAATGATGGATCATCATTCGCGACATTTCAAGCTTCCCAATGCCAAAAGAATTTTTCAAATCGGACTAATTGTTACAGTACTATATGGTGTCCACACAGGAACGGAGAAACCGATAACATAAGCACGATCTTCTTTTACAAAAGACATGCTAAAAATAACTCGCGCAGACACAGGTAAAGTAGCGCTGGTAATCCACGCATCGGCAAAAACTAGACAAAAAAGCGGTTCTACGTCAATTCGTCGCGTGCGTCAATTCGTCGACTGCGTCAATTCGTCGACTGCGACGATTCGTCGCGCGTCAATTCGTCGCCTACGTCAATTCGTCGCGCGTCAATTCGTCGACTGCGTCAATTCGTCGCGCGTTAATTCGTCGCGCGTCAATTCGTCGACTGCGTCAATTCGTCGCGAACAAATTCGTCGACTACGTCAATTCGTCGCGTTTACAGATTTTGGTTACATACAAAACGAATGCAGGAAAACGAACGATTTCGAACGTCTTGCTCCCTGTTAAAATTTATAAAGTTTGGCCACGCAGACAGGACAGGAATATTACGTTTTTCTTCGGCACTAAAAATATTAGACGGTAAACGGTTTTTGGAAAGGGGCAGGGCCCGGTTGGTCAGAGCCCCCCATATACAAAATTTTCGTAAAATCTACAGTTTTCAATTCAGAACCACCAAATCTGTATACTATCTCGTGGTATTCTAACTTAGACTGTAGACGGTTTTGGGAAGCGGTTGCAGAGAGGGGGGTACAGCCCCCCTACAAAATTGCCGTAAGATATAGTTTTCAATTTAGAACTACCAAATTTGTTATATTATCTCATGGTACTCTAACTTAGACGGTAGACGGTTTTTGGAACGTGTCTGGGGCCCGGTTGGTCAGAGCCCCCCATACACAAAATATTCGTGAGTTCTACAGTTTTCAATTCAGAACCACCAAATCAGGTATCCTATCTCATAGTACTCTAACTTAGACGGTTGTCGGTTTTTGGAACGGGTCAAGGCCCGGGGAGTCAGAGCTCCCCCCCCCAACATACAAAATTTTCGTAAAATCTAATTTTCATTTCAGAACCATCAAATTTGGTATCATGAAACTCTAACTTAGACCCTAGACGGTTTTGGGAAGGGGTTGGAGCCCGCGGGGTCGGAGCCCCCCTCATAAAAAAATTCGTAAAATCGACAGTTTTCATCTCAGAACCACCAAATTTGGTATACTATCTTATGGTACTCTAACTTAGACGGCAGACCGTTTTTGGAACAGGTCAAGGCCCGGGGGTGAGAGCCCCCACACACACACATACAAAATTTTCTTAAAAACTGCAGTTTTCAATTCAGAGCCACCTAATCTGGTATACTATCTCATGGTACTCTAACTTAGACGCTAGACGGTTTTTGGAACGGGTTGGATCCCGGGGGTCAGACCCCCGAATAAACACTTTTTCGTAAAATCTACAGTTTTCAATTTAGAACCACCAAATTTGGTGTACTATCTCATGGTACTCTAACGTAGACGCTAGACGGTTTTTGGAAGGGGTTGGAGCCCGCGGGTTCGGAGCTCCCCCCTCATAAAAAAATTCGTAAAATCTACAGTTTTCATCTTAGAACCACCAAATTTCGTATACTATCTTATGGTACTCTAACTTAGACGGCAGACCGTTTTTGGAACGGGTCAAGGCCCGTAGGGTCAGAGCCCCCCACATACAAAATTTTCTTAAAAACTACAGTTTTCAATTCAGAACCACCTAATCTGGTATACTATCTCATGGTACTCTAACTTAGACGCTAGACGATTTTTTGAAGGGGTTGCAGCCCGGGGGGTAAGGGCCCCCCCTCCTATAAAAATTCGCAAAATCTACAGTTTTCAATTTAGAACCACCAAATTTGGTATATTATCTCATGGTACTCTAACTTAGACGCTAGACGGTTTTTAGAAGGGGTTGGAGCCCGCGGGGTCGGATCCCCCCACCCTCATAAAAAATTTCGTAAAATCTACAGTTTTCATCTTAGAACCACCAAGTTTGGTATATTATCTCATGGTACTCTAATTTAGACGCTAGACGGTTTTTGGAAGGGGTTGGAGCCCGGGGGTAAGAGCCCCCCCCCCCATAAAAATGCCACGTAAAATCTACAGTTTTCATCTTAGAACCACCAAGTTTGGTATACTATCTAATGGTACTCTAACTTAGACGCTAGACGGTTTTTGGAAGGGGTTGGAGCCCGGGGGTAAGAGCCCCCATAAAAATGCCACGTAAAATCTACAGTTTTCAATTTAGAACCACCAAATTTGGTATACTATCTCATGGTACATTAACTTAGACGGTCGACGGTTTTTTCGACGGGTCAAGGCCCTGGGGGTCGGAGCCCCCCTCCCAGCACACACACACACAGACATACAACATTTTCTTAAAAACTATAGTTTTCAATTCAGAACCACCAAATTTGGTATCATGAAACTATAACTTAGACGCTAGACGGTTTTTGGAAGGGGCTGGAACCCCGGGGTGAGAGCCCCTCCCCTCCTCATAAAAATTTCGTAAAATCTACAGTTTTCAATTTAGGACAACCAGTATACTACTTATGGTTATCTAACTTAGACGGTAGACGGTTTTTGGAAGGGGTCGGGGCCCGGGTCAAGGTAGCTCCATGCAAAATTTTCGTAAAAAGTTCTGTTTTTTACTCTTAAGAATACCCTATTTACGTTCTAAGGCGCTCTTTGGCCCTTTGAGGGCCTTGCACCATAAACCATCAACCAACCTACGAACTAACCAACCAACTAACTAACCAACCTACGGTCTAAGTTAGGGACTGTAGATAACAATAAAGTGCAAAAATATGCGTTTAATGGTGTATTAAAAACACAAATCTATATAGATTAGCTTTCACTACCAACGAACGGCTTATCAGAAAGAAATATAATGTAATGTAAACAGAGAGTTCCAGATATTTAAAATTCAAAACGGTAAGAAAAAGATGATCAATGCCAATGTGAAGTCGTATGCATGCGACATCACATAGGTACATTGCATTTCTGTGTCGCGGGATTCACAGAAGCACACGCCAGATGTACGGCAGTTCTATAGATGTCTCATAGAAGGTAAGTATTCCCATTCCTTTTTCTTTCTTTTTTGTTTCGCAAAATTAAATTAACTAAATCAAAAAATTTAAAATAAGTTTACTGGAAAATTGCAGGAATATCTTTTTCATTCATTAACTTTCACCCGCTGAACTTGGTGATTCCACAAATAGTAATATGTACCTGGCAAATAACTGGTATCCCTGCTACTACAAATTATATTACTGATTTATTTGCGTCCAGTTCAATCTAGTATGTCCATAAGAGCGTTTGGGGCCGTATGAAAAATACATTTCAACGTGTGCCGCTACGGCGGCGGAGTGATCTAGGCGCTGGCTTCTGACCACTTGTCGAGAAGGATCCTGGTTCAAATCCCGGTGAATCATGGACGTTGTGCTTGACTTCTGGCACTGGCTGTCACCCTTCCCTGGAACCAGTGGCCCAAAATTGGGAATGTCCGACTGCATATAGCCCACTGAATTGATCACGGTGGTCGTTAACCCCTCCCCCCAAAGATTGCGACGTGTCCATTGCTATTTGTTGTGGACCGTACAAAAAGTATGTTTTTGATATCAAGGTGTCCACTTCCATGTAGGCTGGCCATAAAATGTTAGGGGACCGTCCAAAATTGCACTTTTGTTTTCACCTTGTCAGCGCTTCGGTATATGGTTGAAGTATACGTATATATAGTTGGGCCATTTCAGCACGTAGTTTGGTTTATATAGAGAATCAAGATAATGTTACATTTTTACTCAGCTACAACACATTAATCCCAAAGGCTATTTGTTGAAATCTTTAATCCGCCGTGCTCATATTAATAACGTTAACATAACATGTCAAGTTATCAATGTTGCAGTTTTGCATTGTCACAAAACTTTAGTTACAAGACCTTAGGCGTAAACTTTTTTTAGGAATTTTTAGTCCGACGTATTCATAAGGTTTCGATAACATGCCAAGGTTATGGTACTGCGTTTTGACTGAGGCACAAAAATTCATAAACAGGCCTTAAGCCTTTTTATCAGTTTTCAATCAACCGTGCTCATATACATAAAATTTTCAGAGAAAGTCAAGTTTACTGTGTTGCGCATTTACTCGAGTACAAAACTATAAACAGCCATTAACTTTCACCAGCTGAACTTGGTGATTCCTCAATTCATCCATTAACAAGGCTTTTAAGTGATTGTATGCTATGGTCATATTGATAATGTTTGATGTCAAGATATGTTAATGATGTTGCACTTATTAAAGACTTAAAAAGGTGTAGAGGCTAGTAATTATTATTTGAAGTCTAAGTAAAAGCTCATTTTTAACTTGACTCGTCATGAAATCCTTGTGAATATGGCATTTATTTTATTTTGTACATTTTACAAAGCGTATGCATTTTTTTGGCATTTGTTTTATTTTGTGTTGTACTTGTTACATAGCGTTTCGCATTTTTGTAATGCTTGTGACTTGTGATTGCATTTTGAATTTTTATTTGTTTCACATTTTGGATTGCATTTTGAATTTTTATATGTTTCACATTTTGGATTACTTTTTGACATTTTATGTTTTTGACATGCTATTTTGAAAATTTTGACTTTTTTAATTTTGCGTTGTTTTACATTCTTGCACCTTCGGCGGAATTACATTCTTGAAAAATTCAAATACAAGTTAGTAAAATGTATAATTCAATTAGTGAGAAATACCAGCACATTTTAGTAAAGGGTAGAATTATATGAAATTCCTCTTAAAAAGTCCAGCATGTTAACATTGTCTCTGTGCACCAAAGAAGTTCGAATTCCTTTTTATCTTGCCAGCGTTTCTCTTCTGGGTGGATTTGTTGGAATCTGTGCTATCACTCTTTCGATTTTAGCCATAGTTGTTCTCTGCTCTTTCGCAATTTCACTGATTATTTCGTATAGTCACAGTTTTTTCTCTCCCAGAATTGTATTCCAGCGTCTGTCTAATATTTCAAGTTCGTTTTGTGTTCTGGGAAAGCTAAATAAATTGTTTTCACTAACTGACCAAATTGTTGGCGGGAACAGCGGAAGGCTTCACCTTGGATTGTTTCTTTTGCTTCCACGAAATTTTCCAATAACATAATTTTCCTCAAACCACTGAACTACAGAATCTGCATATTCTAGTAAAATTGATTCACTTCTTCAAAAGCAGCTGGAATTTCATCAGATGAAAAAAATGCGAGTGCTTGCAAATGTCTGACTTTGAGAGCAAACTCACTGTTTTCCTTATATTCCAAGGCTTATGCCAGAGGATGGATATTCCTCAGCACATTTTTTTCCGAGATGAAACCAACAACATTTGTGTGTGCTGCTTCCAAATTCCTTTTTAGCAGCATTATAACGGTAGCTATTTCAAAATCTATTATTATGCGTATATTGTGGTGCAAGCTGAATATCATAGTCTGATGCATAGTCTTGTAAATCCTACAAAAATACTTTATAATGGTATTATATTATTTATACTTGCTGGAAAGTAACCCATAAACTAGTGGGACAAGTCTGTGCATCTCTGGATTCGTTTCAACCATAGCATGAATGGAACATAATTGCCTAAAAAGGGTTGGACAAGTTTCAAATGTCCCATCCATAATCCAGAGGGGTGCGGCTTTAAGCTTTCGTAAATTATTCTCTGTTAAAAATAAAATAATTCTTTGATGTCCAAATGCGCTACCTCTGCCAAGAAATTTTGCACCATCTTCTCCTGTAAATTTATTGGGGCATCGATCCGTTCTGAAGTCGTAGGCTCCGCAGGCATGTCTTGGCCTGTCTTCTCTTTTTTACAACTTGCCAGTAAGCTGCATTTACTGTAGCCATTGACGTTGTCACGGTTTGAATAATTTGTGCAGAGGCTTCGTCCGTATTTCTCGCTCGTTCTTTTATTTGCGCTCTTGCAGCAGCAACATCACTTTTATCCGGTCTTGGAGCATGATTATGTGGTTTCTCATTGTGCATCCTGTGTTCATCTCCAATAAGAATAGTACTAGCAAAGCCAGTACAATTTCCATAATTTCTTTCAATACAGTGACAATACCGTAAATCACCTCGCACTGTGTTATGGCAAAACAAATACCCTTTCCATTTCAGCAAATCATTTTCTTTTTGTGAGTTAACTATTTATGTTGCATTCTTCATCTGCATAGTGCCTTCGGAAAACAATGCACTTTCTCTTTCCAAAATATTTAGAATGATATATTTCCACTATTATCCCTTGACAACGCACAACAAAGGTTTTAACAAGCACGTTCTCTGTTCTCCAGTCAACTACGAACTAATGAGCAACCATTCAATAAAACACTCAGAATACAGACAATCACGTGAAGCTTGTTCCTCCAGTTAGGGTTTAAGCGAAGTTCAAGATTTTCGTACCTGCGTTCACAAGAAGTGGTTAATTTTAAGGATTGGCATCTTATCTTTTGTTTTTCCAAAACGCAGAGATACATGTATTTTACAGCTGGGACGCTCCAGGCGCGGGATCAACAGATGCGAAGAACCCGGGAGCCAGGTTCCGGAGGCGGCAGCAAGCGCGGACTGGGCAGCTGTACTCTGGGCCGGTAGGCGTCATGCTAATTCTCAAAAATAAATTCAAATTTTTTGTGTTGCACCATGCGTATGACAGAAAATTGTTATACTGAAAAGACAATTTGTTTACCCCGTAACATATTAAACGAAACCTACGTCCCTACGTGCCAAATGATCTGCAAGCCAAACACAGTTTTTCATGCAACACCTTCCCCCGACTTTCTAAGTTCAGATCTGTCTCGTTCGACTTATTTCCTGTACCGCCCCTCTCTTTCGCTAATTGCAGTTAATTGCCGTGAAATTGGTGTTTTACGTTGGGGTGTATTGCCGCATGTCCTGAAGACTATAGTGAAAGCGGTGAACCCCAGGGGAAAAGTATTCCATCAAAAGAAACAGAAATCCAATGCGAGAGCAAAAATTTGTTCGTTGGCATTACATCCAAGCAATTTAGGCGAAGTAGGAAGTGTGTTCTTCTACTACGACACCAGAAGATTGTCGCGAATGCTCAGGCAATTACGATACAGATGTGTCCTTAAGACTTCTCTTTCAAGACGTCCAAAGGCCGGCATTAGGGGATGGGGAGGGATACAGTGCGGATGCTCTTTTTTGTTGCAGTTAGAAATTCTTAAGCTCATTCTTCCTTAAAACTTTGCCTGGTTACCAGTAAGTACTGTCTCATGCCTCAACCATTGCACAGATTTGTTGTTTTTCTTTTCATTCTTTGAGTTAACAGCGGGAAAATATCTGAACTGCGTTGTTTCAGTTGGAAATATTTTTTTACTTCAGCAACAGGGCTTCACGTATAATTGCAAAATACTTCGATAGAATAAACATACCTTACATAAAGAGTTTGCATGAGAAAATAGATTAATAATAAGGAAAATATTCTAAAACCAAAAAAAGAAATTGCGGAACCGAAAAAGCTAGGTAGAGGAAACAAAAGGCTCTAAGAAAACGTTCATATTTAAACAAACCTGTAGTCGCTTAATGAGTAAGTGGTATAACTCAATACAAAATCATGTGCTGTATTTGAAAAAAAAATTAGAAGCAAGTAGGCATCGTGACTGTCCACAGTTTCCCCTTTTCATCCTGTCGACATTATAACCACCACAGAAAAGAAAAGAACAAAAACATAACAAAAACACCCATACAAAGTAAAATGCCCAAAACATAAAAAGAAGTAACCACACAAAATGAAATGCCCAAAACATTAAAAAAACTGCAACCACACGAAACAAAATACCCAAAACATGGTAAGAAATTCTGTTTAAAGCACAATGAAGGTATACGATAGGAGAAATATATGTTTTTAAAACTTAATACAAGTGTCGAAACTGAAATAAAAAGAAAGAAAAAGAAATATTCCAAATTTCATTGTCACTTTAGATATTTTGACCTGTTGACATTTCGTAAATTGTACTTGCACTCGGTCAAAACATATTACTTACAAGGACTCTTTAGTAACTTTTAATCGCTGTGGTCGTATTTATAAGGTTTGCATAACAAATCAAGTTAATAATGTTGCGCTTTCACTTACCGTCTCCCGCTAAGTTAGAGTTTCATGACACAAAATGTGGTGGTTCTGAATTGAAAAATAAAGATTTTAAGAAAATTTTGTATGTGTGTGTGGGGGGGGGGGTCTTACCGCCGGGCCTTGATCCGTTCCAAAAACCTTCTACCGTCTAAGTTAGAGTACCATGAGATAATATACAAAATTTGGTGGTTCTAAATTGAAAACTACAGATTTTACGAAAGTTTGTGTGTAGGGGGGGGGTAACCACCCTTGCCCCGCCCCGTTCTGAAAACCGTCTACCGTTTTAGTTTAGAACACCATTATATAGTATACCAAATTTGGTAGCTCTAAATTGAAAGCTTTAGTTTTTGCGAAAAATATTTATGGGCGGAGGGACTCTGACCCCGTGCCCGACCCGTTCCAAAAACCGTCTACCGTCTAAGTTAGAGTACCATGAGAGAGTATGCCAAATTTGGTGGTTCTAAATTGAAAACTGTAGATTTTACGCTGCATTTTTATGGGGGGCTTTACCCCCGGGCTTCAACTCCTTCCAAAAACGGTCTACTGTCTAAGTTAGAGTACCATGAGATAGTATACCGAATTTGGTGGTTCTAAATTGAAAACTGTAGTATTTACGAAAAAGTTTTTATTCGGGGGGTCTCACCCCCGGGGATCCAACCCCTTCCAAAAACCGTCTAGCGTCTAAGTTAGAGTACCATGACATAGTATACCAGATTAGGTGGTTTTGAATTGAAAACTGTAGTTTTTAAGAAAATTTTGTACGTGGGGGGCTCTGACCCCCGGGCCTTGACCCGTTCCAAAAACGGTCTGCCGACTAAGTTAGAGTACCATAAGATAGTATACCAAATTTGGTGGTTCTAAGATAAAAACTGTAGATTTTACGAAATTTTTTATGAGGGGGGGCCCGACCCCGCTGGCTCCAAACGCTTCCAAAAACCGTCTAGCGTCTAAGTTAGAGTACCATGAGATAGTATACCAAATTTGGTGGTCCTAAATTGAAAACTGTAGATTTTACGAAAAAGTTTTTATTCGGGGGTCTGACCCCCGGGCTCCAACCCCTTCCAAAAACCGTCTAGCGTCTAAGTTAGAGTACCATGAGATAGTATACCAGATTAGGTGGTTCTGAATTGAAAACTGTAGTTTTTAAAAAAAATTGTATGTGGGGGGCTCAGACCCCCGGGCCTTGACCCGTTCCAGAAACGGTCTGCCGACTAAGTTAGAGTACCATAAGATAGTATACCAAATTTGGTGGTTCTAAGATAAAAACTGTAGATTTTACGAAATTTTTTATGAGGGGAGCCCGACCCCGCGGGCTCCAACCCCTCCAAAAACCGTCTAGCGTCTAAGTTAAAGTACCATGAGATAGTATACCAAATTTGGTGGTTCTAAATTGAAAACTGTAGATTTTACGAAAAAGTTTTTATTCGGGGGGGTCTGACCCCCGGGCTCCAACCCCTTCCAAAAACCGTCTAGCGTCTAAGTTAGAGTACCATGAGATAGTATACCAGATTAGGTGGTTCTGAATTGAAAACTGTAGTTTTAAAAAACTTTTGTATGTGGGGGCTCTGACCCCCCCCGGGCCTTGACCCGTTCCAAAAACGGTCTGCCGACTAAGTTAGAGTACCATAAGAGAGTATACCAAATTTGGTGGTTCTAAGATAAAAACTGTAGATTTTACGAAATTTTTTATGAGGGGGCTCGACCCCTCGGGCTCCAACCCCCTCCAAAAACCGTCTAGCGTCTAAGTTAGAGTACCATGAGATAGTATACCAAATTTGGTGGTTCTAAATTGAAAACTGTAGATTTTACGAAAAAAATTTTATTCGGAAGGGGTCTGACCCCCGGGCTCCAAACCCTTCCAAAAACCGTCTAGCGTCTAAGTTAGAGTACCATGAGATAGTATACCAGATTAGGTGGTTCTGAATTGAAAACTGTAGTTTTAAAAAACTTTTGTATGTGGGGGGCTCTGACCCCCCCCCCCCGGGCCTTGACCCGTTCCAAAAACGGTCTGCCGACTAAGTTAGAGTACCATAAGATAGTATACCAAATTTGGTGGTTCTAAGATAAAAACTGTAGATTTTACGAAATTTTTTATGAGGTGGGCCCCGACCCCGCGGGCTCCAACCCCTTCCAAAAACCGTCTAGCGTCTAAGTTAGAGTACCATGAGATAGTATACCAAATTTGGTGGTTCTAAATTGAAAACTAGATTTTACGAAAAAGTTTTTATTCGGGGGTATGACCCCCGGGCTCCAACCCCTTCCAAAAACCGTCTAGCGTCTAAGTTAGAGTACAATGAGATAGTATACCAGATTAGGTGGTTCTGAATTGAAAACTGTAGTTTGTAAGAAAATTTTGTATGTGGGGGCTTAGACCCCCCTGGCCTTGACCCGTTCCAAAAACGGTCTGCCGACTAAGTTAGAGTACCATAAGATAGTATACCAAATTTGGTGGTTCTAAGATAAAAGCTGTAGATTTTACGAAATTTTTTGAGGGGGGGCCGATCCCGCGCTCTCCAACCCATTCCAAAAACCGTTTACCGTCTAATATTTTTAGTGCCAAAGAAAAACGTAATATTCCTGTCCTGTCTGCGTGGAAAAACTTTATAAATTTGATCAGGGAGCAAGACGTTCGAAATCGTACGTTTTCCTGCATTCGTTTTGTATGTAACCAAAATCTGTAAACGCGACGAATTGACGTAGTCGACGAATTGACGTACTCGACGAATTTGTCCGCGACGAATTGACGCGCGACGAATCGTCGTGGTCGACGAATTGACGCGCGACGAATTGTCGTAGTCGACGAATTGACGCGCGACGAATTGACGCAGGCGACGAATTGACGTAGTCGACGAATTGACGCACGCGACGAATTGACGGGACACCTAAAAAAGCATGCTACCCGAACGCTTCTTACACGAGCTGTCACGAGACATACCACTGCCGTTCCCCGTTAGCTTTAGTATGTAACTCAATTTACATATTGTACAGAATTTTGCTCACTGATATGCAAATTTCACTGTTCTCATTTGTTTCTTTCTAGTCTCCATTTGCGTATGTCCTGAGAGAGCTGTAGCATTTTATTGAGCGCTTTGGATTATTTGCCCGCTATTGCCTTCCGGACTTTAATTTTGAACACCAGTGTATAAGTGTACTAAACAGTGTCATGCATAGCAACACGTTATTTTGCTACACTGGTTTCAATAAATTGTGGGACAAAATAAAAAATCGCATTAAGTTGGCTAATTATTATTATTGTTAAATATGCACGAAATTTGCATATGTTATAAGCAAAGTACAACAGCATAAACAGTGGTGCCGGAACGGCGTTCGAGTACTTTTTTTTTTCTAGCCGGCGAGGGTTCCGGTAAACCCTACACAGCGTAATTTGTTTTCTTTTTAAAATGCGAATGTCCTGTTATTCTTTCAAATAAAAAATGCAACTGAAAAACTTTACAGTTAGTGGAATTAACATCCCATGTTTGTTTGAAGGTAGAGTTAGTCTCTAAATCCTCTTGGCAGTCCCAGATGGTGAAAACTTGTCCTTGAATGCCAAAATGTGTTAATCCGGAAGTCTGATTTCGACCGATCACTATTCTTTCTTATACTATAAATATAAGAAAGTAAAGAGGGAAGAGGCGGAATGAGGGGGTATAAGAAAGGGAAGGTATTGAAGACGTAAAGGCACCACGCGTTCCTGTATTCTTTCACATAACACTACACCACTGAGCACAAAACTGGTTGTTCCTCAGTGAGTCGTCAATTTACGCGCAGAACTTGAAGAAAGGATTTCATGATAGAGAATGGGTTTTAATGACTTCGAGGCGTCATTTACCACTGGAATTACGTTGCAGAGCAATAGGCAGACTTGAAACAGGCCAAAGTCAGGTGAACGTAGCCAGATGGCTGAGCGTCAGTCTTTCCTAGTCCAAAGACTGTGGAACCGCTTCCAAAGCACAGAATAATATCCCTGCATGTGTAGCCAAGGCAGACCTAGGATAACAACTTCCTAACAAGATCGATATTTGCGGCTATTTGTGAGCAGGATCAGGACTGCAACGCCGATCCATCTTCGATCTGTTCTTGCTGCAGCTACATGAAGGACGGTAGGCAGAAGGCTGACATGAAGGAGAGCACTATGGTAGGCGGCCCATGACGTGCGTGACCTTTGTTTTTTTTTTTTTTTTTTTTTTTGGTTGGAGGTTTAACGACCACCGTAAGCAACTCAATGGGCTATAAGCAGTCGCCCGTCCCTAATTTAGGATCACTGGTTCCAGGGAAGGGAGAGAGCCATTGCCGTAAGACAATCACAACATCCATGCCTCACCGGGATTCGAACCCGGACCCCTTTCGGACGAATGATCAGAGGCCATTGCCTCAGACCACTGCGCCACCGGGGCGGCGTGCGTGACCTTAACCTTCCGCCACAGGAAGGAAAGATTTAACTGGGCGCTCATGCATGTGAATTAAAGTCCACATAGACTGAGATCTGTACTGTTCACGTACGAGTCGAGGTATGCTTTACAAAGTGATTCTCTGGGAATTTTCATCTGGAGCGAGAGCCAAAGACCAGAGATCATCCGTCTCGTATTCGTGAAACGGACATTTATGGTGGTGGTAGTGTTCTTGTATAGAGAGGCGTCTCCTTAGGCGGACGTACCGACCTCTACGTGCTGCCAGGTCGCAACTGGGATGCTCGAAGAGTACAAAGATGATATTATGGACTCCTTTGTTCTTCCATATGCAGGTGCAATTGGTGACACATTCATACTGCAAGCGGATAATGCTCGCCCACACAGAGCGTGGCTGGTACGGAAATACCTTGAAGAGGAGATTGTCTGTATGGAGAGGCTAGCACGCTCTCCTGACCTTAACGCAATCAAGCATGTGTGTGACGATATAGGTAGGCGTGTTCCTGCCCTCAATCCCCTCCCTGAACCCTGCAAAAGCTTCAAATTGCTTTGCTACAACAATGAGCATAGCTACCTATGGACTCATAGACACCATTATTAACAGCATGAAACATCGCTGTCGGGTCTGTATTGCTGTTCGGGGTGACTCCACTCCATATTGAGACACTTTTTAGTTTAATTTTGGAATACTGATATGGTTTTTTTTTTCTCATTTTTACAGCAAATACAAAATGTATATGCTTTGTATAAAATGTTCGTACGATTTTCTGTAACATATGATACAATGAAGATTTTCACCAAATTTCATTCAAATTGGTTGCATGTTTTTCAGTTTGTTCTTTAATTTATGAAAACAAGTGTATATTCGTCTGCACCTGTGATGCACAAAAGACGGGATTCTAGGTCATAACCTCATTCGAGACTACACAAATTTTCCAATCAAGCTTATAAACAAGAAAGATGACACCGAATTTTCGGGTGTAATAAGCACGTCTTTTGAATCCGTTCTGACGCAAATTAAATTTATCAAAGCTATTCAAAGTCAATGGAACCGGTATGGAAAACAATAGTATCTGACGGAAGAAAGAAGTTTTTCAATCGGTTTTTAATCCCTCAGATATTGCTGTAAACGGAATCGTGAGATTACGCTCTCTGGTTGCAGACTTGTGCGTTAAGAAAAATATGAATTTATAGGAGAAACATTTCGCACCGGAAACGCTGTCCAACACCGAAAGAATTTTTCAAATCGAACTCTTAGAAACAGAGACATTGACAAAAATAAGATGTGACTTTACGTCCCCTAGCGGGAAAACCATGCATTATTTTAGGAATAAAGTATTCTCAAAAGGTTTTTCAATATGAGCAGTATCGGTCCAAGAAAAACAAATTTAGTCGAGTTTTCAGGAGCCCAGATTTTGCTACAAATACATGAGAAGCAGAAATTAACACTTATGCCCCCTGGTGGCCAAACCACTCTTTACCAAACATTAGAAATTATGTGAAAAATATTTTCCATCAGGTCTTGTATGCGATACAGGAAGAATTTTTCAAATAGGAGTTTTAGTAGCAGAAATAACGCAGAAAACGCAATTTATCTTTGTGCCCCTTAGCCGAAAGTCTATGATTTACTTGAAAATTTTGAATTTATAGGGAAAACATTTCGCATAGGAATCACTATCCAACAAAGAAGGAATTTTTCAAATCGGACTCCTAGAAGTAGAGATATTGACAAAAATAAGATATACATCTACGCTCCTTGGCGTAGAAACCATGCATTATTTCCAGAAGAAAATGTTTCTAAAAGGTTTGTCGACATGAGTAGTATCGGTCTACAAACGTCGTTTTTTTCAATCTGGAATTTGGAAGCTCATATTTTGCTGCAAATGCATCAGAAGCGGAAATTAAGATTTACGCCACCTGGTGGCCAAACCAAAAATTAGAAGTTGTGTGCAAACGATTTCCCATCAGGAGCTGTATCCGGTGCAGAAAGAATTTTTCAAATCGGAGTTTTAGAAGCAGAAATGTAGGGGAAGCAATTTCCCTTTACGACCCTAGCGGAAAGTCTATGAATTAATTGCAAATTTTGAAATTACATGAAAAACATGTCACACTGAAAACACTATCCAACAAAGAAGGCATTTTTCAAATCGGACTCCTAGAAGTAGAGATATTGACAAAAATAAGATATACATCTACGCTCCTTGGCGTAGAAACCATGCATTATTTCCAGAAGAAAATGTTTCTAAAAGGTTTGTCGACATGAGTAGTATCGGTCTACAAACGTCGTTTTTTTCAATCTGGAATTTGGAAGCTCATATTTTGCTGCAAATGCATCAGAAGCGGAAATTAAGATTTACGCCACCTGGTGGCCAAACCAAAAATTAGAAGTTGTGTGCAAACGATTTCCCATCAGGAGCTGTATCCGGTGCAGAAAGAATTTTTCAAATCGGAGTTTTAGAAGCAGAAATGTAGGGGGGAAGCAATTTCCCTTTACGACCCTAGCGGAAAGTCTATGAATTAATTGAAAATTTTGAAATTACATGAAAAACATGTCACACTGAAAACACTATCCAACAAAGAAGGCATTTTTCAAATCGGACTCCTAGAAGTAGAGATATTGACAAAAATAAAATATACACCTACGCCCCCTGGCGTAGAAACCATGCATTATTTTAAAAAGAAGATGTTTCTAAAATGTTTGTCGACATGAGTAATATCGGTCTACAAACGACGAATTTTTTCAATCGAGAATTTAGAAGCTCATATTTTGCTACAAATACATCAGAAGCGGAAATTAAGATTTACGACCCCTGGTGTCCAAACCATTTTTTTACAAAAATTAGAAATAAAATGCAAACGATTTCCTATCAGGAGCTGTATCCGGTGCAGAAAGAAGTTTTCAAATCGGAGATTTAGAAGCAGAGATATAGGGGGAAACGCAATTTACCTCTACGCCCCTAGCGGAAAGTCTATGAATTACTTGAAAATTTTGAAATTATATGAAAAACATGTCACACTAGAAGCACTATCCAACAAAGAAGGAATTTTTCAAATCGGACTCCTAGAAGCAGAGATATTGACAAAAATAGGATATATATCTACGCCCTCTGGTGGAGAAACTGTGGAATATTTTAAGAAGAAAATATTCCGAAAATGTTTATCGACGTGAGTGGCATCAGTCCACGAAAAATTTTTTCAATCGATATCTTAGAAACTCAGATTTTATGGCAAATACATAAGAAGCAAAAATTAATACTTACGCCCCCTGGCGGGTAAAGTGTTCTTTACCAAAAATTTTTAATTATATGTAAAAGATTTTCCATCAGGAGGTGTATCCGCTGAAGAAAACATTTTCCGAATCGGAGTGTTAGAAGAAGAGTTATCGGGAAAAATTTAATTTACTTTTACGCCCCTAGCGGAAAATCTATGCGTAATTTGAAAACGCAACTATATCTAAAATACTCTTCGACATAAATGGAATCGAAAGATAAAAGAATTTTTTCAAACGGAAGTTTAGAAGCAAATATGTGGAATAAAATGTATTTTTGAATTCGACATCATCTGCATTTACGCCCTCTAGCGGCGAAATTGTACATCGCAAAAAAAACGAAATAAAGTATCATCATTCGCATATCTGAAGCTTCCCAATGCAAAAAGAGTTTTTTAAATCGGACTAATAGTTACAGAGATATCGTAGGTACAGACGGACGGACGATCTGACGGACGGACGGACAAACCGGTAACATAAGCACGATCGTTTTTTACAAAAGACGTGCTAAAAAGCAGATAGTGAACAAAGGTTTCGAAACAAGTTTATTTGCAGCATAGAGTAAAATAGAAAACCAGAGTAGCAAAAAAGCCAGAACAACGAACAAATTAAACGAAAGCAATGTTCTATTCCATGCACCTCTAGTTTCTCTTACGAATTCAAGAACAAATGCCCTAATGGGATGTATTCAGTCTACACTCATTGTATTCGTAGATCGGACTCATCAGAAACCCTTTCACTACGAGAAAGTTGAAAGAGACATAAGCAGGTATGACCAAAGGAGTATGGTCCATATTAATTGAAAAAGCAACTGCGTTCAGAGGAAAAAAATTGAAAATATCAGCGAACAACCCATGTATGTATGCATATACACGGCCGAATCACATTATTGTGACCACTAGCTAATATCCAGAGTAACCGCCGTGTGCTGCGCGGACAGCATTTAGATGGGCTGGGAGTGACTCAATAAGATGCTGGAAGGCGTTCACAGTTATGTGGAGCCATGCTGACTGCAGTGCATCTGACAGCTGCTAGAGGGTGCGTGAGGGAGAATCCATAGAGCGAACAACACGATTAAGGTGATCCCACAGATGCTCAATTGTGTTTAAGTCTAGGGAATTAGGGGGCCAGGGAAGTACTTTGAAGTCTTCGTCGTACTCTTCCAACCTCTCTTGGGCATTTCTAGCTGCGTGACACGTCGCATTGACATGCTGGAAGATTCCATACGCGCAGGGAAGACAATCAGCATGTATGGGTGTACGTGGTCTGCATGGATGAATTCACAACGAATTCTGTCCATCGTAACTTCCACAGGTATGAGTGGAACCAGAGAATGGCAGGAAAACATTCCCCAGACCATATCACTGCCCCCACCAGCTTCTGTTCCTTCAGCAATGGTGGAAGAGTGTTTGTTCTCCGATGTTTCTCGCCTTATACGCCAACGTCTATCCGTTCGAATTCCGATACTGCCGTGCAAATGTAAGCCTTTTCTTCTGATGCACCTTCGTTAGTTTAGGTTCAATGACCATCCGTCTGCATCTGAGCCCCATACGCAGCAGGGTTCGCTGAACTGTCGTTTTTGACACACTTCCGGTGGCCCCCTGGTTCATTCGACCAGTCAGTTGCTCCACTGTAGTGTGTCGATCGGCCCTCACGCACCGTCGAAGTCGACGTTCACCTCTCACATCAATGGCACGTGGTGCTCCGCAGTTTCCACGTTGCTTATTCGCAATGGTTCCATTTCTCCAATTACGATATACTTTAACCACAACAGCACGCAAACAGTTTACAAACTGTGCTGTTTCTGAAATACTGCCATCTTTGGCGTGAAAGCCGATGATCATCCCTCTTTGCAAATATGATGAATCGCTCCTTTTATCCATGCCAGAAACGAGTGATATGTTTTCAGAATGCCAACAGCACACCTTATATACCCTCCAAGCCAGCTAACGACAGGTGCCTTCTTTCATTGGCTACGCGGTGTTCATGTCAAAAGTAAGAGGTGGTCACAATAATGTGACTCAACTGTGTATATTAACCAAAAATGTATACACTGACGGAAAAAAATCCCAACACCACGAAAAAATAGTTGTAGAGGAATGAAATGGCGGCAATACATTTGTATAGGTAACATATTTAATCGATTAAGGTTTCAAGATCACAGCTTAATGTAAGCGCGAGAAGAGCCATTTTAAATGTGAAATGCTGGTACATTAATAACCGGTGTAACCGCCAAAATTTTGAATGCAAGCACGCAAACGTTCATGCATTGGGTCGTACAGGTGCTGGATGTCAGTTTGTGGGACGGAGTTCCATGCCTGTTGCACTTGGTCGGTCAATACAGGGACGGTTAATGCTGGTTGGGGGTGACGCTGGAGTTGTCGTCCAATGATGTCCCATACGTGCTCGATTGGTGAAAGATCTGGTGATCTAGAAGGCCACGGCAACATGTCGACACTCTGTAGAGCATGTTGGGTTACAACAGCGGTATGCGGGCGAGCGTTATCCTGTTGGAAAACACCCCCTAGAATGCTGTCCATGAATGGCAGCACAACAGGTTGAATCACCAGACCGACGTACAACTGTGCCGTCAGGGTGCGTGGGCTAACCACGAGAGTGTTCCTGCTGTCATAGGAAATTGTTCCCCAGACCATAACTCTAGGTGTAGGTCCAGGGTGTCTCGGCCGCAGACAGGTTGGTTGCAGGCGCTCACCTGGCCTCCTTCTAACCAACACACGGCCATCACTGGCACCTAGGTAGAACCCGCTTTCATCAGAAAACACAACAGATCTCCACTCCGTCCTCCAATGAGCTCTAGCTTGACACCACTGACGTCGCAAACGGCAGTGGTGTGGAGTAAGTAGAATGCACGCTACAGGGCGTCTGGCTCGGAGCTGTCCTTCAAGTAACCGATTTGTAACAGTTCGTTGTGTCACTGTGGTAGCAACTGCAGCACGAATTGCTGCCGCAGACGCGGTACGATGCGCCACGGCCATACGTCGTACACGACGGTCTTTCCCTCTCAGTAGTGCCACATGGCCGGCCGGAACCCGGTCTTCTTGAGGCAGTACCTTCCCTTGATTACCGCTGCCAACAATCATGCACAGTGGCTACATTCCTGCCAAGTCGTTCTGCAATATTGCGGAAAGAAAATCCACCTTCTCGTAGCCATATTACACGACCTCGTTCAAACTCCGTGAGCTGTTGATAATGGCTTCTTCGTCTTCTTAAAGGCATTCTTGACTAACATCAACACACTACGTCGAATCTCAACGATAACTAACGCTCACGAACGCTACAGCGCGTGTTTACAGCAAACCTGCTTTGCATGTTTCGAGGGGCGCTACTAGCGCCACACGTATGCGCCAAGCGCGAAATTTGCATAGACGTCATCTTACAGATGTACTCCCACCGCCTACCAACTGTCGTTTATCTAACTCAACCCCTTCTTGGTGTTGGGATTTTTTTTCCGTCAGTGTAAATACCAACTAGTGCAGTAGAAAACTGACTTGTGAGCACCGAGAAAAAACAAATTGTTTCTTTGTCTGATTATTCCTACCCCTGATTCATGCAAACTAAGATGTAAACTAACTACAACAAACTAAGGGAATGATAACATGATGTCGTAATTTTTGACAAGACTTCGCCTCAGAAATTCTGATTAAAAAAAAAAAAAAAAAAAAACGAAACTTGCAACTAGTTGATATGCAGTTTCGGATACCTGGATTTTGTCGCCATCATTAGAAAATTTTTAATTTGTTTCGCTTTCATCAGAAGGTACAGACTTCGTCTACCTATTTTTGGTTCTGGTTCATGAATAAATTTTAGCTAAACAAAACTCTTCTTACTCATTATTGAAAAAGGTCGGCCTGAAAAGAAATCCAGAGCACTGATTTTCTTTTCTTCTCTTTCTGTTGTAATAAATGTGGAAACAGGTGCTTTACATAAAGTTCATGCTCACTATTTGCTTCGTTTTAAAACTCGTGACGAAATCTCGTAAAATGGTAAGCAGTATACAACAATTGGTGGTTTGACGCCATGAAATTATTTCTGCGTACAAACATTTTGAACTCTTTATCAGCTTTACAGCAATAACGTTCATCAAAACCACAAACGACCCAGGAGAAGTTTCAGTCATTTAAGAATAACTTCTCAAGCGGTGAATACAATTATTCATTCCTGTGTGCACATGATAAAGCAATAAAGCCAAGAGTTTAATGCGATTACAAAGCTCATTATCACGTTTTCCGTTTTCCATCAGAGCGTTTTTCACACCATTATTTATTTTAAGTGCGTATTAGCTGGTTCTTAAGAATAACAAAAACAAAAACGAAGAAATTCGGGGAAACCTCCAATGAATGTCTAAGTCACGAAGGATTTTTATTTAAAAAAAAATATGGATAGGTTTGTCTACATGATTTTGATCTAGAAAATGTTTAAAACTGAAAACACAAAGTAATAATTGATTTCTTCTAGAATACCTTTTAACGTCTTTAGTTAAATTAAACGCCATTGGGAACTAAGTTACAACAAGACTCTTAAGACGGCGGTTAAATTTAAATTATCATATAACGGTAGGTACCCTCGTGAATGCGAATTCGTTAAAACTAACATAATAGTGATATCTGCCTTGTAGAAGTTGTTGTGAAAACAAAAATTCGCTGGTTTCGAAGCTCGAACCAGTATGTCTTTGTTCCGGAGCCGAATGTTTTACCAATTAAGTTACACCGACAGAATTTTGCATTCGAGGAATTTGGTTCTCGGTATCAAACTTTTTGTAGAATTATCAAGGTAAGTATACTGTACGTCTTCATTGAAAAGTACAGTAACAAATTATTATGTGACATTCATAAAAGAACTTCGGGGTGATGGCGCATAATTTTTAAACTAGGCAAACTGTTATATCGATTTGAGAAATTCACATTTTATTGAACTAAAGTAACCAATAATTGCTTTAACTCCATTTCGGTAACAACATATCCTCCTTATTGGTTACGTGCATCGTAAACGTAACTCATTATGTGCTTGAGAGGTACAAGCTACATCATGTGGTCACGATTTTCATATTGGGTATTTTTAATTTCTGTCACAAGTGCATAATTAGTTTTTAGTACTGCCGTATCACATACGCTGTTCCGTAAATGGTATGATTGCATTCTAAAAAGAGGATCTGGCTTCCGCTTGTTTTTACGGCGTACAATTGTCAGCAAATTCACTTTTGCAGCTGTAATGCTTGTGAGACATGCCTCTTTTTAAGCTTCCTTTTGAGTTTGTGTTTTGTAATGGACATTTCTTTACTTCTTGGCTAAACATTTTCTCACTGAACGGCACATTTCTTCCTCGAACAGATTATACATTTTGGCAACACAGACAGCGAGTCAGAGTAACACAAAATAAATAAATTCAATGCGAAATAGAGTAGTGAAGATGTAGAGAGATTGCAACTAGACAGTGCTAGGAGTGTGTAGAAAAAGACTGAAGTCTGTTATACATACGTGTTTGTGGAGTGTGTGAATCGGCGAATACTATTATTATTATGTTGTTACAACTTAACGTTCGTATGGATGATCCGAATTAGAGATGAGTTCGGGCTCAATTTTAGGAGCCCGGGCCCGGGTTCTCAGAAAAGTTTGCTTAGCAAGGCTTGTTGCATTATGCACAGGCCAAAGCTATGAACCAGTCATGGATTAGTTAAAAAAGTTTACTTCAGTTAATTCACTTCATAATATTAATATGTTCTGCGTAACACTATGCAAAAAAGCAAATGTTCTAAAATGTGGACTAGAAAATAAATAAATAATCGATGCACATGCCACTCGACTATAGCAGGGGAATCGGTAATTTTGCCAAAAGCTGAAGATAAGAAAATCTTTTAGAAACACAAAATATTCCATTCGTTATTTCTTTTGAATTTCTCATTTCACTTTTATTTTGAATAAATTGCATTACAAAACATACAACTCTTTACCGACACTCGCACGTATTTTGAATTTTGACTGTGGAATGCTAAACTTTGCAATATAATTTACATATATGCTAACTGGTAAAGATAGTTTCCTGTGATGTAGTAGGGTATGAAAAATGTATGTAAGAAAATTTCCAAAAGAAAAAAAAAAGTACGTATGAGCATTCCAGACCATATTATTCTGTATTTTGTAACATTAACAAAGCTTTGCACTTAATAGTGTAATAACCGTGATATTATTCTATGTGTGTGCAGTTTCCAGCAAGTTCATCATGAAAATTGCTTCCCGTTTAAGCCCTTCGAAACTCCTAAAAAAATCGCATCTAATGTTTCAACGCTTAACCTTGATCTTTCCTCTAAAACTTAAGCACTAAACACTTTCGCTTGCAGAACTACTGGCTGGTATACATAGTACACGTCTCGCAATGGCAGCTAGCTTAGGAAATTGAGAATTCTTCCACCACGGTAACAAATCCACAGCTTCAAGGGGTGTTTCTCCCATGCTCAATTCCACATACCAACAAATTTCACCTCGATCAGGATCATGAATTTCAAACTCATCTTCCAAATCTTCAAATAAGCCTGCTGATTTTTTTCCGGAAATCGATTAACTCGATTTCTTCAGCAATGTATCAGTCTCTTGTTCTCTCTCATAGAGAAAGCTCGTCATTTTGTTCCAACTATGCTCGTACTTGCAAATGCACATCTTTCCTTTCATCTGTCGTTAGCATTATCAGTGACTTAAAGTTCGGGTGAAAAAACGTTGCAATTTTATGCAAATCACTGATAACCAGTTTAGTTTTTAACCATTTTTGAGTTTTTGTTTTTAACACCCTTTCCACTTCTGAATCCGCTGGGAAAACGTTGCAGTGCTTCAAGAGGTGGTGATACCATAACAGCACCAAATGCAAAGTTGGACAAAACTCTCCCTCCAGTTGAATACTTGCCTCCTGAAACTTTTTCAAAAACGGTATTAAAACCGTCAACATGCCAGCATTTATCCCTTCCATGCGATGGGATTCACCCCCTCCCCAAGTGTCACTGATGTACTTAATTGCTTATACACTGATTGTAACATTGCGCCCAGGGAATTCCACCGAGTTTCCACTTCTTGGTAGACAGATTTTTTGAACGCTGACACAGTACCTAATTTCTTTAAGTACGTATAACTAACGATTTACAACTCTCCACAGTTTCTTTCATTTCAGATAATTCCTCAGTTGTCTCCATAAAACTGTGTTTTAAAGCAGTGTTGAGTGCGTGTCATGTACACGTCAACCAGCGGAAACATCGTAACGTTGAAATTATTTTGGCTCCTTCATCCGTTACAAACACAATATTTTTATCCAGAACTGAACAATCAAACCAAACATTTTCCAGGGACTGTAAAGTCCCAGGAAAAGTTTTCTTCAGTTTTGGAAACTTGCGGAAATGCCACTGTTGTTAATGTTACGCCTCGTAAAACGAAATCTTTATCCACGAAATGGCAGGTGATGACCATATATGCTTTGTTACGATAAGGGGCTGTCCACATATCTGTTGTAATTGCACCGCCATATTTCTGGATGACTGCGTTTACTTTTATAACGTATTCTATACGTACAGATTCAGCTGAACTTTTAATATGTTTAGTACCGTACTGCGATGTGGGAGCACATGTTCAGCATCACTTTGCCCTCAGAAGCACCGACATGAATCAAACATTTAGCTAAGTCAAAGAAGCCTTTACCTTTGACAATATCAAAAGATCGAATGTCTTCAGAGCCCAATTTAACACAGTTTTTTAGAACTTTCGCTTGTACTGCAGCCGACATGTTCCCCCTAGCTTTAAACAAGAATTTCTAGACAGAGCCTGAACCTGACTGTTTGCTGCATTTTTCAGCGGGTCTAGTAAATCTTCTGGATCCTGTGGAATATTTGTACATCCAGATTTCCTTTACACCTCACACATTGAACATAATCGATTTTTCATTGGATTTTGAATCTATTATTTCTTTGAAATATTTCCGTACCTCTGACTTCTCGCGCTTGTTCGGTACGGCGGCAAACTCCCGGCATTTTTCTCTTGATATCGTTTACTCATCTCACTCATGCTCGTGATCTATTGAAAATGTTGCTTGTTGAGCCTACAAAGTTAGAATAAATACTCTTATGTAGCTCAGCTGTGGTTAACAAGGTAAATAAATCGAATGTGGACCCTGACAGCACTGTCACAACATCGCGTAACTCTAGGTTGTGGTTTCGATTTTGTTGAGCAGCTACTAACCGAAACAACCTAAAGTAACGTGATAGTTCTGTAAGGGTCAACAATCCTGTTTATTTACCTTGCTATCCACAGCTGACTGGTGTCTCATAAACCACAACAAAGCGGTTGTAGAATGCGCCCGTACGGATGGGGAGAAGGGGGAGGAGGTGTCAGGAGAAAGATGGGGAAGGGTTAGGAGGTGTCAGGAGAAAGATGGGGTAGGGGGAGGAGGTGTCAGGAGAAAGATGGGGAGAAGGGGGAGAAGGTGTCATGCTGTTTTCTGTTGAGTCTTTGACACTTGGGAACTTGAGCATTAATGTGAACTCTGAACTGCCTGACTGAATACAGAGGACACTCCCATCATGCATTTCATGTTTTATTTCTCTGCTCGTCAGTCAGCAACAGTTCACTTCTGCATTTGCTTTTTGCTGCCCCAAGTATAATAACTACTCCTTTCATCACTACATACATGAATGGTGTATTAACTGGGCATCAGTCAGTGATGAAAGCATCTCTACTCTCTAAGGCTACTAAATAACAAGTACACTGGTTTTCAAAAATTAGGGATTTTATGTTACTACAAGCTGTGTAGCTTGAGAAAGAGCAGTTTGATAAAAATGCAGGATAGAAGCAAAACTCTACTCATCAAAAGACCATCTAAATCACATAGTTTTTACGCAGCCTCTTCATTATGTTACAGGAATATTGAAGTTTAAAGATATGGAGGGTATTTCTTGAAATTCATACTTTTCTGTAAATGCTACTTCACCCTACAGTTTTGCTGCTTTGAAACCAGTCAACATAACAAAAATGTATCCAATGAAACAATTTCTACAGGAATTCGTTCGTTTTGATTCAGTTGTATTCTCAACTATGATTGCCAGGGAGCCTATAATATGGCAAAGATGCTATGGCAAGATTGTGTGCATTTGATAATCTTTAATTTTACAGGTTTTACTTCTATATCCTGCATTTTTGTCAAACTGTTATTTATCAAGCTACAGATCTAGTAGTGGCACCACCTGTGCACTTAACACTAGAAATTATCTAATTGTTGACAACCAGTTTAAAACAATGACATCCAAGGAATTATTTTTTAATTACAGTTTTTCGTGAAGGTAACTTATAAGCAATGAAATTGGTTATATAAAAAGAATTTCAGTAATGAAATTCAACATGTGTAATGCCAAGCCCGGGCCCGGCTCTGGCCCGGGTTTTTCGGCTCTTAATGAATCCTGAGCCACCTGAGCCGGGGCTCCCGGGACTCACCCCTTCTCTTTTTACGGGCTTGGCCATCGCTTTTGTGACGTCACGCTTAGAGATGGAGTAATGCACCGAGAAGGTTACCACACTGTACGTTTCTGAGCATTCAGTCGTACTTAATGCTTGAAGGAACATTGCAATTTGCATGTGTAAAAGAAAAACCGGCGAAAATTTAATAAAACAGCCTCCAAAATTGCGTTTTTAGAACGTAATTTTTTCTGGTCAAATAACATTGCTTTCATCCAAAAAATAATAAATCTGAAGAGGCAAAGTGTTCCAAAATTAATATACTGAGAATGTGTTTGAAAAGGTAATTCACAAAAGAAAAATTATAATAATGCTGCACCAGGTTAATGTTGCAGTACACCCAGAAATAACCTTAAAAAATGGGAGATGCCAACTATATACTAAATTAATACTGAGAACATATTTGGAAAAGAAAGTGACAAAAAATTCTAATAATGCTACTACAGTCTATATTTATGTGTGGTTTTAACAACTTATCCTCTCCCCCTCCCCTAGTCTATTTTAAAATTGAAGGAATTAGAGATATAATCTTACTATTTATCTGCATAATGTTGCAGGGTATACAGATATAAATAAAGTTTGGAGGCTGCCAGCTGGACTAAATTGATACTGAGAATGTGTAACTCTCAGCACAATGTACACACAGAAATAAATAAATCAAAAATGAACTCCCCTTGTACTGATTTCGCTTCCATGGTTATGAGCATGTGTTAGAACATGCATGCTTGATATTTTGTTCCTCACATGACATGAAGATTGAAAATATAAAAAAAATGAAGATTGAAAATATAAAAAAATGAAGATTGAAAATATAAAAAAAATGAAGATTGAAAATATAAAACAAATGAAGATTGAAAATATAAAAAAATGAAGATTGAAAATATAAAAAAAATGAAGATTGAAAATATAAAAAAAATGAAGATTGAAATAGATTTATTTGTATGGATTTTAGGGTAGTTAGACTGGAACTAGAATTTAATTTCCTTGTAATGATGATTACCAAATGTCTTTTCCAAAATTTCAAGATATTCCCATTGTTGTTGAGGCACACAGGAATACGAGATGCATTAAGTAGCTGCTGCAAACATAGCATATTATTTTCTTTTCCCTGATATGTTATTTAAGCTGTCATTTTTCAACTTTGAGTAGCTATTTAAAAATACAGAAGCGCACTTTAGTCTTAGTTCAAATTTATTGTAGTTTGATTACATTTTGAACATTTTCCGTTTTTTTTTTTTTATTGGAGGTTTAACGACCACCGTGAGCAACTCAATGGGCTATAAGCAGTCGCCCGTCCCTAATTTAGGGTCACTGGTTCCAGGGAAGGGAGAGAGCCAGTGCCGTAAGACAAACACAACATCCATGCCTCACCGGGATTCGAACCCGGACCCCTCACGGACGAATGATCAGAGGCCAGCGCCTTAGACCACTGCGCCACCGGGACGGCACACATTTTCCGTTTACCACATTCAACTCTTCAACCTTCTTTGCTGTTATTTTTTTAACACAATTTTTTTTTATGGGAGGTTTAACGACCACCGTGAGCAACTCAATGGGCTATAAGCAGTCGCCCATCCCTAATTTAGGGTCACTGGTTCCAGGGAAGGGAGAGAGCCAGTGCCGTAAGACAAACACAACATCCATGCCTCACCGGGATTCGAACCCGTACCCCGTTCGGACGAATGATCAGAGGCCATCGCTTAGACCACTGCGCCACCGGGGCTTCGCAAATTTTACATTTTGTACCTGGGGTAATTGCTCACAATCATCAGTCAAAAGAAATTTAAATAATTTGAAGCAAAAAATGAATATTTTCACATTGATGTCTTCAGCTACCCGTGGACATGCCCGTCGCTTAGCGAGACGTCACAAGCAAGTTCTTAATCCAGTGGCCAGGCCCGTAAACATAGAGAGGAGTCCCGGCTGCTCCGCCCGATCCTGGTTTCCGTAGAGGTCCGACGTTTTCTAGCGTCTGCTACGTTTTTTTTTTTTTTATCGGAGGTTTAACGACCCCAGTGAGCAACTCAATGGGCTATAAGCAGTCGCCTGCCGCCCCGGTGGCGCAGTGGTCTAAGGCGCTGGCCTCTGATCATTCGTCCGTAAGGGGTCCGGGTTCGAATCCCGGTCAGGCATGGATGTTGTGTTTGTCTTACGGCACTGGCTCTCTCCCTTCCCTGGAACCAGTGACCCTAAAGTAGGGACGGGCGACTGCTTATAGCCCATTGAGTTGCTCACGGTGGTCGTTAAACCTCCAATCAAAAAAAAAAAAAAAAATAAGCAGTCGCCCGTCCCTAATTTAGGTACACTGGTTCCAGGGAAGGGTGAGAGCCAGGGCCGTAAGACAAACACAACATCCATGCCTCACGGGATTCGAACCAGGACCCCATTCGGACGAATGATCAGAGGCCATCGCTTAGACCACTGCACCAGAGTTCAACGCAGCAGAAGCTAGCGTCTGCTACGTTGAACTCCGAGTAAGCTGGATTGTACTGCCACCTAATGACACCTTTGGAAACTAATAACTACCATTATCAGCTCTCCCATAGCTGTTTGTGATTTATTTACTGACTTCCCCTCGTACTTAGTTAAGAACTAAACTATTGCGACCAACAGTTCAGACTCTACACGCTATTCATTTGTATGAAACACTTGGCTTCACAGTTTTATACATAATTTTTTTTTCAAAATGAGAACGAAAATTATCGAATCTTGAGTTGTGCAGCTAAATCAGAAGAAATTCTCTAAAGTTCATGTCTTTCTTACTTCGTTTTTACTCTCACATAATATTGATATCTCAAATGTCCTACTGCAATCTCGAAAAGGATTTGATCTAATTTCTTGGAATCTTCGTGAACCAAGCAACTAAAAAAAATACGCGAATTTCATTCCCCAAGTATTTTGGTTATATTTTTTGAATTAGTCTGGGGGGGTTAACGACCACGGTGAGCAACTCATTGGAATATAAGCAGTCGTACGTCTCTAATTTAGGGCCACTGGTTCCAGGGAAGGGAGGGAGTCAGTGCCGTAAAACAAACACAACACCCATGCCTCACCGATATTCGAACCCGGACCCATATCAGACGAATGATCAGAAGACAGGGCTTAGACCACGGCGCCACCAGGGCGGCACTACCTTGGCTATATAATAAAAGGAATGGATTAAATTTAAAAGTGCTACAAATTTCCAAGCTTAGCCTATTTTCTGTTAACTTCAATCTTAAAGAATGGAAAGTTGCCAGGCCGCCCCGGTGGCGCAGTGGTCTAAGCGATGGCCTCTGATCATTCGTCCGAACGGGGTTCGGGTTCGAATCCCGGTGAGGCATGGATGTTGTGTTTGTCTTACGGCACTGGCTCTCTCCCTTCCCTGGAACCAGTGACCCTAAATTAGGGACGGGCGACTGCTTATAGCCCATTGAGTTGCTCACGGTGGTCGTTAAACCTCCAACCAAAAAAAAAAAAAAAAAAAAAGTTGCCAGCAATGTGTTCGAATGCAAACAGCCACAGATTTATTTTTACATAGCACCTGTTGATGCCTGTTTCATAAACACCTTCCCATGTGTCTTGTTTCCTTCCCATATCTCCGTAAGGCTAGAATCTAACGCACAAGAATGTTGTATTACCCTGCCTCATGGTTTATGTGAGGAAACGCGAAAGGTAGCAATCAGAAAAATGCTTGTCAACTATGGGAAATTATTTTTTGCCTTTAGCCCATAAAAACATGACTAAATGTTAAAATAAGTCCCAATACAATCAATTCTATTACGATCAGGATTTTTTGTTTCTTGACAGAGATTCAATTCTACAAGTCACTAAAACATTAATTCAATGTTAATGCCAATATCTTAATAAATAATTATTGGCAGCAAGTTCTGAAATTTGGAAAGGTTTCCTCTTTAAATTGGAATGAATGTGTCGCTAGTACCCATAGCTCATTGAATCAATGAACTGTACGCACAACAGTAATCTTAATTGCTGCCAGCGGATTAATAAATTTCAAACAATATTCCAGGACGCGCGGTATTGGAAGGTTGCTGATTATGATTTCATTATTTCCACCTAGAAACAAATCGACCGATTCTTTAAGAGAGAATGCTGTGACTGCATAAGAAAAAACAAGCTGCTAATGTGATAATAAATACACTAGCAGCGTGTTTTTTTCTTATGACCGCTTGTTTTTTCTCAAATCGGCCGATTCTTTAAGAGAGAATGCTGCTACTGCATAAGAAAAAACAAAAAAACAAGCTGCTAGCCAAGAGACCTTGAACTGCGCGAGAGACTTGAGAACTAGCTTTGTAAAAGCTTCAGGACGAATTTTTTCAAGTCGTATTGTGAAGAAATGGTTTTCCTTCCAATAATCTGTCTGTCGTTAAGTGACATCACTTTTCATTTATTCTAAGGCATAGGCGATTTCATGCACTTTATATACAATCAAAAAATCGCGCAGCGCCCAACATTAGAAGATAACGTGCGGGAAGAGACCCTGTGGAAAATCGTGCGCGAAGCGACCCTGTTATATTCGATCGTGGACGAAGCGACCCTGCTAATCGAATCATTTTACTTATATATATATATATATCATCATCATCATAATTGTCAACCATTCTCAATCCACTGCTGGACAAAGGTCTCCCCAAGTTTCCTCCACAACGGTCTGTCTTGTGCAGTCTCCTCCATGTCACCCCTGCATACTTTTCCAATTTCTGTCCCTTGGAATCCAATCTGAAATTTCGGCTGTCCATCGATGATCTGCCCTTCTGGCAGTATGTCCAGCCCATTGCCATTTCAGGGATTTAACTCTGATCATGATGTCTTCCACTCTTGTCATTTTTCGAATCCACGAGTTCCTCTTCTTATCTCTCCTGATTACACCAAGCATGCACCTTTCCATGCTGCTTTCAGTCGTCTGCAGCCTTTGCATGTCTCTTTTAGTTAAGGTCCACGTCTCTGCACCATACGTAAGCACTGGAAGGATGCATTGATCAAACACTTTTCTTTCAAGACATAATGGCATATTGCTCTTGAAAATTATGCTGTTTCTTCCAAACGCTCTCCAGGCAAGTTTTGTACGCCGATTAATTTCTTCATTAATGTGACCCTCACTTGATATCTGCTGTCCAAGATAAACGTACGTGCCTGTTATCTCCAGCTTTTCTCCATCAATCGATAAATCTTCATTTCTTGTAAAAGCATTGAACATCACTTTTGTCTTCTGAAAGTTCATTTTTTTCCCACTTCTTTACTCTTGTCAGCAAGTTCCTGGATCATACTCTGCAGCTCTGATGGGGTAGTTGCAAAAATGACTACGTCATCAGCAAAACGAAGGTGGGTTAGATAATCTCCATTAACCTTTATCCCTTTGTTTTCCCAGTTCAGTGATTGAAAGACATTTTCCAATGTGGCATTAAAGAGCTTCGGAGATATGGTGTCACCTTGTCTCACTCCCATTCCAATTTTTATGTGTGTTGTATTTTCAAACCGCCGAATCTTTGCACTTGCATTTTCATAGATGTTATTAATAATATTAATGTATGCATCTTCATTACCGCAGGATTTCAGAGCCATTGTAACTGCTGATGGTTTCACCGAATCAAAGGCTTTTCCATAATCGATAAAAGCAATGCACAATGGAAGTTCATATTCCCTCGCTCTTTCAATTAGTTGTCTCAATACGTATATATGATCTATTGTGCTGTAGCCACTCCTGAATCCAGCTTGTTCTCTCGGTTTAGCCATGTCCAGTGTTACCTTCAAGCGGTGTGAAAGAACTTTTGTGAAGATTTTATAAACCACTGATAGGAGGCTGATAGGTCTGTAGTTCCCGAGATCCTCAATGTCACCTTTTTTATGTAGCAGGATCATTGTAGCGGTGTTCCAATCCTCAGGAATCTTCCCTTCATTAAGGCATCGAGTGAAAATTTGGGCGAGTACTGTTTCGATTTCTCCACTTGCTTCTTGTATGATGTCTACAGTAATTCCATCTTCTCCTGGAGCTTTCCCCCGCTTCATGTTCTTGATTGCATGTGCAACCTCTGCTGGAAGGACTGAAGGAACTCTGGTACTGGTATCTTTCATGATGTCTGAAGTGCATGTATTATCCCTTTCATGTAATTTGGAGTAGAAATCTTTCACTCTTGTCAAAATTTCGCCTCTATTTCTTATTACAGAACCATCTTCTTTTCTCAGTGCCATAATCTGTTTTCTTCCCTTACTGAGATGTCATTTTGCTATCTTTAGGCTTTGGTTGTTTTCAATTGCTTTCCTCACTAGTTCACTGTTGAATTTTCTCACGTCTTCAGTGATACTTTTTCTTACTGTCTTGCATAGCTCTGTATATTCCACTTTGGAAGTCACATCTTCTTTAGTTGTTCTCATCTCTCTTCTTTTTTGCATCAACATTTTGGTTTTTCCTGATAATTTGTTCACATGCAACTTGTTCTTAGACCCAGCTAATTTTGTTGCTGTTTCCATAAGAGCTTTGGTTACTTTTCTGTTAACTTCAGAAATATCCACTTCTTCCAATGTTAGGCCTTCTAAAGCAGAGAATCTGTTCTTCAGTTCCAACTTGAAGGTATTATGGTGTTTTTTAAGGTTGGTTATGTCAATAGATTTTGTTTGTCTTATGAGCTTGCCACGTTCAAGTTTAGTGTTGAGGTGCATCTTACATCTCACCAATCTATGGTCACTACCTGTGTTGAACTTGTTTAGCACACTGCAGTCTTCTATGACGAATTTTTTGTTACACATAATAAAATCAATTTCACTTGTCGTCCCATTTGGATGTCTCCATGTCCATTTCCTGTGTGGCTTTTTCTTGAAGAACGAGTTCAAGATGAAAAACCCTTCTGCCTCTGCAAACTCAACGAGAGTATTTCCACGCTGGTTTCTGTTGTCGTGACCGAATTTACCTACTGAAGTTTCATTCTGTTGCCGTTGCCCTATTTTTGCATTGAAATCTCCCATAATTATCTTCAAGTGCTGCTTACCTTTATTATTTAGATGACGAATTTCCTCATAAAATTCTTCAATTTCTTCTTCAAGATGACTTGTGGTGGGTGCATAAGTTTGAATAATCTGAGCCTGGAATCTTTTCGAGAGTTGGATAACGAGTCGTGCAGCTCTGTCAGAGGAACTTTCAACTTCTACAACTTTATCCTTCAGTTTCTTGTTTATTATAAATCCAACACCACTAGTTCTGCAGTATCTGTCCCACGATAGTAGAAGAGATGTCCACTTTTCAGTTCAATGATATATATATATATATATATATATATATATATATATATATATATACAAATCGTAGTCAAATTATTTATTTACATCTAATTAATTAATTACTTACATCAAGTTTTTTTATACTAAATACAAGTTTTTAATATCATTATATATATATATATATATATATATATATATATATATATATATATATATCCACTTAGATGTTATTAATGAGCTTTTGGAAGAAACAGTATAATTTTCAAGAGCAATATGCCATTATGTCTTAAAAGAAAAGTGTTTGATCAATGCATCCTCCCAGTGCTTACGTATGGTGCAGAGACGTGGACCTTAACTAAAAGAGATATACAAAGACTGCAGACAACTCAAAGAAGCATGGAGAGGTGCATGCTTGGTGTAACCAGGAGAGATAAGAAGAGGAACTCGTGGATCCGAAAAATGACAAGAGTGGAAGACATCATGATCAGAGTTAAATCCCTGAAATGGCAATGGGCTGGACATACTGCCAGAAGGACAGATCATCGATGGACAGCCGAAATTTTAGATTGGATTCCAAGGGACAGGAAAAGACCCAGAAGAAGACCACATGGGAGATGGGTGGATGAAATTCGAAAGTATGCGGGAGTGACATGGAGGAGACTGGCACAAGACAGACCGTTGTGGAGGAAACTTGGGGAGACCTTCGTCCAGCAGTGGATTGATAATGGTTGACAATGATGATGATGATGATATATATATATATATACAAATCGTAGTCAAATAATTTGCATCATTAATTAAGTACCTACATCTAAAGTTTGTAACTTTTGCCTTTAGTCCAACTTGGTAACACAGCTTAATGCTTTCAGTGCATTTTTTAAGAACTTTAGAATTTCCAAATTCCCCCATGATATTGCGAATGCGTTCGTCTACTTGTATATGCATCTACTTCCTTTTTGGACCAAGTTCTCTTAATCCTTTTAATTGTTGTTTGTGCATCACACGTCGAATTTGGAAATTCTAAAGACATTAAAAAATGCCTGAAAGCATTAAGCTATGTTACCAAGTTAGACTAAGGACAAAAGCTACAAAATTCAGAAGATGTAAGTACTTAATTAATTAGATGTAAATAATTTGACTACGATTTGTGTGTGTGTGTGTGTGTGTGTGTATATATATATATATATATATATATATATATGTAAGTAAACTGATTCGATTAGCAGGGTCGCTTCGTCCACGATAAAATATAACAGGGTCGCTTCGCACACGATTTCCAGAGGGTCGCTTGGCACACGGTCGCTTCGCGCACGACACCATTAGAACACCTTTATATATCCTCCCAATATTTTCATACGTTCTGCTTCACGCAGCTTTGTCAAAATAAAAAATATCCTGGGAAAGTGAAAATATTGGTCCAGATAACTTCGACATAAAGGACATTCTGACCATTTTCTTCAATATAAGTCACACACAAAGCAATATTCGAATCAGCAAAGTTTTGAATAGTTTCTTTTACTTTACCATTAACTTTTCATAAGACGAGTCATTTGCTGGTATTGCGTATTGTTAAAGGCTAAGTCATAAGGAACTTTTCATCTTAACATAATTAGAGCTGAAAAATAGGCAGAAAAACATTGTTTAAAAAAGTATTGCCGAAGATTTTATTTCTCATTAGGCGCTGTGTATTGTAAAATTCCATAGAAATAAGAGCACTTACTGTCCTTTTTGTAGTAGAGAATTTCCAGCTGTTTCTCGTGGCAGGAAGCCAAGCACTCCCTGATCTGTGCCACTGCGATAGTGCTTGTGAGAGGTCCATGAAGGAACTCACAAATGCACGACTTCTGCATAAGTTCTGCACGCGTGAAGCCCACCAGTTCACAGAATCCATCGTTGCAATAGATGATGGGATAGTTGTCAACTTGAGCATTCGCTACTAGGAAGCGTCGATCTAGAAGAAACAAAATACCAGCGGCCTTAGAGAGGAAATTGTATCAGTAGAACTCATTATATTCGCTCTCCGAATTGCATAAAGACGTTTCCGTCAGAAAATTAAACAGACATAAAATTAAGGTATATCGTGGCAACAAATTCAAAATTTAAAGGAACAAAAACTTAATTACCAACATATTTTTTTAATTTACTTAGTTACACTTTTTCTTTCATACGAGAGCTGATTAAAACATGGCCAGACTAAATCAATATCTACCATGAACAGTAATGTGAACGAATCAAATGAATGTGTGCAGACGCTCCAGTGAACTAAACTACACTGCTGGCCACCCAAAATGCAACGCCAAGAGGGAAGCACCCGATTGGCCTGAAATTCGCAGCATGCGTCACCCGCGAGAGGACATGCCAACGATTAGCATTGCAGTGCATACGCAAATCATGTGCGCCCGGCACGCCACCGAGAAGCACTATAAGAAGGGTGAACAGAAGTAGTGGAAGTGTGTTGTGCTGCCGGACCTGTGCGTGGGAAGCTTCCTGATGCCTCGTCGCAGAATACTGCAGTCATTCCAGCACGTTTCGGAGTTCGACAGAGGACGAATAGTGGCTTATCGCGACAGCGGTTTATCGTAAAGAGACATCGCGCCCGTGTGGGACGACATCCAGGTACAGTGAGGCGAGTGTGAATTCGGTGGGTGCAGGAGAGACGGACGGACCGACGTGAATGATTGCCGCAGCCGCTGCACACTACCAAACGAGAGGACCGGCATGTCGTGCGGCGGGCATTGACGGCTCGCACCTCCACATCACGACCGTTAGTGCAGTATTTAGGGTGTGTTGCGCAACAACCTGTGTCAGCACGTACCGTTCGACGTCGTCTGCAGGAGCAGGGACTTGTCGCACGGCGCTCATTGCTCCGATTACCATTGACGTTACACCACCGGCGAGTGCGGCGGCAGTGGGCCATTAAACGCCGCACCTAGACTACGGAATGGCGCGATATTGTCTTCTCCGACGAATCCTGCTTCTGCCTGCAACACCACGATGGTCGGACCCACGTGGCGGCTCCGCGGCGAGAAACAGTATTACGCCTGCATTATGCATCACCATACCGGTCTGTCGTCTGGCGTTATGGTTTGGGGCGCAATTGGATATGACACCCGCACCCTTCTGGTACGCATCGCCGGTACACTCAACAGCCACGGCTACATCTCCGACGTTTTGGAGCCTGTAGTCTTCTCTTACCTGCAGGACCTGCCAGCGGCCACATTTCAACAGGACAATGCGCGCCCGAACGTGGCACGCATCGTGCAACAATTCTTCACGGCCCACCAGGTTTCACTGCTGCCGGGACCCGCCTGTTCTCCCGATATGTCGCCCATCGAACACGTCTGGTCGCTGATCGGCAACCGAGTGGCCCGGCAAGCACCACCCGCGGCTACGCCTGATGAACTATGGCAACGTGTGGAAGCAGCCTGGACCGACATACCCCGAGCCCACATCCAAAGCCTCTTTCGTTCGATGCCTCGGCGGGTAACTGCCGTTATTGCCAGCCATGGGGGCAGCACGATCATTGATGTCTGCGTGCTCCGCAAGTCGCACGGGCCTGTAAGCTCAATCGTTTCATCTTTGCATCTGTTGTTATGTGTCCAGTAAATCTGGCTTTGCTATCTCGTGACCTTCTTGGTGTTGCATTTAGGGTGGCCAGCAGGGTAGTTCAGAGACTGTGTTTTCTGTACGGTAAATGTGTTTTGGTGTAAAACTTTGACACCATAAAAATCGCACCATAGTTTGCTTTTTCAACGTTGAGCCCACGCTCAGGAGAGACGTTTTGTTTGAAAAACCCAAGCTTCATTACTACCTTCCGTATGAAATGATCGAAAAGATGACAGGTACATATGTTATTCACATTTTCAATTGTGTTCATTGCAATGAAATATGTAAAGCGAAAAATGTTGAAAAAACTGATTTGTCCCCGAAGTTAGAAGAATAGCTTTGGGTGCATTAAAAGAATAAATGACGAAATGGTAACTAAACCAAGAAGGATGCCACTATATCCTTAGGTGTTCTGAGCACACCCGTTGACTGGAATGTGAATTTTTCTACACTGAGGTTATTAATTTAATTATTTCATTAACGTAAAAAATTAACAGCTGTCTAAAAACTGAAGATCTTTTATATCTGCAGTTTCTTCGTCTTTTCTTTTTGATTGGGGGTTTAACGACCACCGTGAGCAACTCAATGGGCTATAAGCAGTCGCCCGTCCCTAATTTAGGGTCACTGGTTCCAGGGAAGGGAGAGATCCAGTGCCGTAAGACAAACACAACATCCATGCCTGACCGGGATTCGAACCCGGATCCCCTACGGACAAATGATCAGAGGCCAGCGTCTTAGACCACTACGCCACCGGGGCGGCGTTCTTCGTCTTCCGTGTGTGTTTTATCGCGCTGAATATAAATGTATGCTTATCCCACTTAAATTTGTTTTTGATTGCGGGTTTAATGACCACCGTTAGCAATTCGATGGGCTATAAGCAGTCGTCCGTTGCTAATTTAGAGCCACTGCTTCCAGGGAAGGGAGAGAGCCAGTGCCGTATGCCTCACCTGGATTTGAACTCGTACCCATCTCGGACGAATGGTAGAAGCCAGGGCATAGACCAGTGCGCCACCGAGGCGGCATCACACTGATCGATAAACTTTTGTGTAAAAAAAAAAGAAAATATTTGGATGATTGTGGGCACAGCTAAAGCTGTGCGATGCAAAAGAAATATTTTCCCAATCCGAGTTCTACAGTGGTGATATTGGAAACAACTAACACTACTTGCCACACAACTTGTGCTAAGTGGTACATGTCGAAATATCGGAAAAGAGGCAGATATTCGTTTGAATGGTTTCAAACATCCTACAAAAGATCGGAATAGCTTTTTCTAGACTACTCACAAGCATTTTGTAATTATTTATTGGTTGATTCTCAGAAGCAATCTGCATCCCCCCCCCACACACACACGGACAAAAACAGCTGATTTACCGATCGTTCCAACTGATCCTTTCCAGAAAACGTGATCAGAAGCTTTTCTGTGCAACTACAGGCAATTTAAAGTAATCTTCATTCAGACCATTCCAGCTGGTTACTCACATTTGTTGAAGTGAATGCATTACATGCAAAAAGACTATACCTTTACTTATGCATGGGGATACTTAAGTAGATGGAGTTTCAGGGTTCCACAGATCATATGATAAACACTGTCCCTTCCAACTAAATACTCCAAGTTATGAATTTAATCTATAATTAAGTTGAAGGTTTAACACCACTACAAACTGTAATGTAATTGGAAACTTGAGAACGTATAATATTTTTTGTTAGGAAGTTTAACGACCACCTTGAGCAACTCGGTGGACTACAAGCAGTCGCCCGTCCCTAATGTACGGCCACGGGTTCCAGGGAAATGTAAGAGCTAGTGCTGTAAGACAAGCACAACATCAGAGTTCGAATTCGGACTCATCTCGGGCGAATGGTGAGAAGCCTCAGCACATATAATCAAAAGTCCACTATCGAAGTTTTGACAGCACGTGTATAAGAGATTCGTAGACGTAGTAGGCACTGACGTAAGCAAGGAGCCTAAACAAGCCGTTTAGTTGCATGGTTCCTGTATTTATATCAGTTAGCATGACTTAACTGATTATCAGTCACAGCACAAGAGAAGAAAAACTCATGAGAGTTGTGACGTACCTGCCAGCAGGACGCACACGACATAAAGGCAGATAGCAGTCAGAATGAACGTCTGCGTAGCTCAGTTGGTAGATTGACTTGTTCCGGAATAAGCGGACTCTGGTTCGATTCCCGGCGTAGACTAAAAATGACGGAGAAATTTACTTCGTTGTAATGGCGCCCGAACTATCCGGATGACCCGACCGTTCAAAATCTCGCAATGGTGTGATGTTATTTCCACACGTCGAGATAGGAAAAATCAGAGAATCTCTTCTCCAGCGCTTCGAAAAATAAATGTGTGTGACGTTGCATTCCACACACCGGATTGACTGGGAGTTCTCAAGTGCACGTTCTACAGTGGATGGCTGCCTCCAACGATTCATGGTCATGGCTGACCCGTGGTCCATGCCCCCGGCCCTCTTTGGGGGGGGGAGATGTGACGTACCTGCCAGCAGGACGCACACGACATAAAGGCAGATAGCAGTCAGAATGAACGTCTGCGTAGCTCAGTTGGTAGAGCGACTTGTTCCGGAAAAAGCGGACTCGGGTTCGATTCCTGGCGTAGACTAAAAATGACGGAGAAATTTACTTCGTTATAATGGCGCCCGAACTATCCAGATGACCCGACCGTTCAAAATCTCGCAATGGTGTGATGTTATTTCCACACGTCGAGATAGGAAAAATCAGAGAATCTCTTCTCCAGCGCTTCGAAAAATAAATGTGTGTGACGTTGCATTCCACACACCGGATTGACTGGGAGTTCTCAAGTGCACGTTCTACAGTGGATGGCTGCCTCCAACGATTCATGGTCACGGCTGACCCGTGGTCCATGCCCCTGGCCCTCTTTGGGGGGGGGGAGATGTGACGTACCTGCCAGCAGGACGTACATGACATAAAGGCAGATAGCAGTCAGAATGAACGTCTGCGTAGCTCAGTTGGTAGAGCGACTTGTTCCGGAATAAGCGGACTCGGGTTCGATTCCCGGCGTAGACTAAAAATGACGGAGAAATTTACTTCGTTACAGAGTTCAATGTGGAAAACCAGCAGCAACCAAAATTTTCATAAGTGAAAAGTCAACAAAGGTAAAAAAGTCATTATACGACATATCGTCCCCTCTCCATGACATTTTCCTAAAAAAAAAAAGATTTGGAAGTTGGCATTCTGTCGAACAACCAAAAGTCCAAAGGATCGGACTCTTAACTACGGGTATATCAATCATCTATTTACAAGAGCGGTGTAAAAGTTCAACAACACATTGGAACTTGTACACTTCAAACAAGTCAAATGATAATTAGTAGAAGTAAGCACAGTCACTTTGTGAACTTTTCATCTAATAATGAACACAGTCCTCGTAGTAATCCATATGATGGAGTTAAAAATACCGTCCGTGAAATTCGGGTAAAGCAAAATAGCAGTACTGGGAACAGCAAAAACGCTACTTCTATAGCTAAGGAGGAGAAAACAATAAAAATAATCCAACACTTTTTTTATAAAACATATTTAGTTCTTAGAAAGATGACACCAAATTTTCGGTTGTAATGAGCACGGTTTTTTTTAATCCTTTCTGACGCGAATAAAATTTATCAAAGGTATTTAAAGTCAATGCAACCGGTTAGAAAAACATCAAAACCAGATTTCTGAAATCCATGAAACATCCAGAAATAGATACAATTACTTACTTCAACCATCGGCTAAAAAGTATGTTACGAAAATTCACAAATGGCGCACAAAATGTTTCTCATAGAAGGAAGGTATCGGAGACAAACAGATTTACAAATCGAACAGTTAAAAGAAGAAATATATATAAGTAATATGATATAATTCTATACCTTCTAGCGGAAGAATTTTACATCATGGGAGAGTTGAAAATCGGGCGGAAAATACTCTTCATGGAAAAAGCTATGCTAAGGAAAAAAAAACTTTCCAAATAAGTCTGCTCGAAGCAGAGATAGAGAAGAACAAAAGGTCGAGATATTTACGCCCCAGGTGAGGAATCTGTGCTTTATTTTGGGAAGAAAATACACACACACAGGGTTTTCATATTTAGTAGTATCTGACCGAAAAAGAATGTTTTCTATCGGGTTTTTAGTCCCGCAGATATTGTTGTAAACGGAAATATGAGCTTACGCCATCTAGTGGCAAACTTTAAAATTTTGAAATTATGTGAGAAATATTTCACACCGGAAACGCTCTCCAACAATGAAAGAATTTTTCAAAACGAATTCGTAGAAGCAGAGATATTGACAAAAAGAAGATATACATAAATGACTCCTGGTGGAAAAACTATGCATTATCTTAAGAAAAGACTATTCTGAAAATATTTTCCGAGGTGAGCAGTATGGGTCAACGAAAGAATTTTTCAATCGAGTTTTCAGAAGCTTAGATTTTGCTGCAAATACATCAGAAGCAGAAATAAGCACTTACTCTCCCTGGTAGCCAAACCATTCTTTACCAAAAATTATAAATTATATGCAAGACTTTTCCCATTCGGTCCACGAAAGAAGCAGAATTTTTTTTTTCAAATCGGAGTTTTAGAAGCAGGGATATCGGGAAAAACGCAATTTACCTTTTCGCCCCCTAGCGGAAATCTGTGCATTACTTGAAAAATTAAACTATATGAGAAACATTTCGCACTGGAAACGCTGTCCAACAAAGAAAATATTTTTCAAATCGGACTCAGAAAGAGAGATCGACAACATAATATGTACATCTACGCCCTCTGACGAAAAAGCTATGCATTATTTTTAGAAGAAAGTATTCTGAAAAGGTTATCCTAGGTGAGCGGTATCGGTCCACGAAATAATTTTTTCAATCTAGTTTTTCAGAAGCTCAGATTTCGCTACAAATACATCACGTCCGCTGGTGGTCAAACCATTCTTTATCAAAATTTAGAAATTATGTGCAAAATGTTTCCCATCGGAAGCTGTTTACGATGCAGGAAAAAATTTTGAAATCAGAATTTTAGAAGCAAATATATCGGACAAAACGCAGTTTACCTTTACACCCCTAGCGGAAAATCTATGTATTACTTGAAAAAGAAACTGTGCCTGAAATAGTCTTCGTTATAAATGGCATCGAAAGGTAAAATAATTTTTTTCAATCGGCTATTTAGAAGCAAATATATGAAGTAAAATGTATTTTGAATTCGATGTCATCTGCGTTTACGCCCTCTAGCGGCGAAGTTTTGCATCGAAAAAACTTGAAGGCAAGGATCATCATTCTCACATTTCAAACTTCGCAACGCAAACAGAATTTTTCAAACCGGACCAATAGTTTCAGAGATATGGTATCCACAGATGGACGGACGGAAAAACCGATAATATAAGAACGATCTTTTCTTCACAAAAGACTTGCTAATAAAAAGATAGGGGATCCGTATCACAAGGTGACCTATAGAAAATTCTTGTAGGATAACATCGTTTCAATGGTAGTCACGGCGAGGACACTGTTGAAGGAGTTAAATTCTTGCGTCTTTCCGATAAGGCATTAGGAACTAACTCCGAAGAGTGTTGTTGTAGCAATGACTGTGACGAATGATGGAGGACATTCACACGTATCCCCATCGGCGGCACATGAGGTCGCTTAGATGAATGAAGCAAGCTGAATGACGTAGCACGGAGAAAACTTCTGATTACGTCGAAGGGATGTAGTGGTAGACATAGGCGATCTTATGTTCCAAAGTATAAAAAATCTGACCTCTTAAAAAATGTTCCAAGATATAAAAAACGCTTCTGCTATCCCCACGGTTTCGGCCCACGGTTTCGGTTTCGTGGGGATTACAGAGGAGGAGGTCGACGCCGTCTGGTAAACTGAAAAAAAGTGTCGGATGCTGGACGTTTTTTTGGTCCTTCCTTGCTATTGAGGCTCGTAGCCTTTGGGTGTGGCTCCTTAGAAGTATAGCAATCCGAAGCAGTCACGTTGTACGATGGAGAAGGTATCTAATACACTAAAGTGGCGGTTGCATTCGCAGCAGGAGCTGCAACGGTGACACCTGTAGGTGCACGGCGAGAAGAAGCAGGTTTCGTAGCATGAGACAGTGGCACTGTAGTATTCGAAGATGCAGAGCGAGGAGGGTTTTTTGTTGGTGGTGCTACTTTTGTTTCAAGGTTTAACGACCACCATGCAACTTTGAGGTCCATAAGCAGTCACCCGTCCCTAGTTTAGGACCACTTGTTCCGGACATCTCCATCAGACAAGCACACCACCCATACTTCATCGGGCGTCGAACTCGAACCTTTCTCGGACAAATGGTCAGAAGCCAGCGCCTTAGACCACTCAGCCAATGGGTCGGCGCAGAGCGAGAAGAAACAGATTTCTTCCCACAAACAAGTGGCACGTTTGCACTTGAAATTTGAATGGCATCCCCCAAGACTTGAATCACATTATCATAAGATTTTATGACCTTTAATATTCTAAGAATTATTTTAAAAGTGGACTGAGGTCTGACATTTCCAGTTTTTCTTTAGTTTTACAGCTTTAAGAAAATTTTCTGGGTATTCTATGTAGATATGTTCGTGCATTCCTTATACAGTCATGCCTATATTAATGACTTGATGTGTTTAACGTTGTAATAATGTAGTATAAGCGTGCAATTAATATTTTACATGGAACAAATACGTAATAGACAAATGAATGTTAATTCTGTAAACTAAGCAGCATTAGTCTGCATATTTCACAAGATTTCCGGTTTACACAGTTTTGAAAACTTTTGCTTCAAAGAGGTAACTGGAAGTGAATAAAAATATCAAAAATCTAGCAGATTATTAAATGTATGATATCATCCTTCAGGGAAGAAAATGGGAGATTCTGAGAATTACATTAGGAACCGTTGGAAATATTCGCAGAAGGCATGTAAAATTCATGAAAGGAAGATGAACTGAGAGTCTCATGGTGAGTAATAACGAATCAGAGATTCCTAAGAGATAAAGAATGGGGGAGGCAGACGAACTTTTTGTCATAAATCAAAAATTCAAGAAAGGGCGTGGAAGCCATTTGTGAAGATTCTGATTCAATCTCCGGCTGTGAATTTAATCAGCTTTTGGCTGGAAGAAAATTGCTTGTCTAAAAAAACTGCATAATTTTTCATTCGGCGCAGCTGGCAAGAGGAATGGATGCCCTCTCTCTGTATGATTCACTGAAGTTCATGACATTTCCTTCATGTAATGTTCAAATGATCAAAAAATTACTAAATCAAAAATATTAGGTGAATGTAAAAGCACGACTTAAATCTCGTTAAAACATAAAAAAATATATGCGTGCGTTTCCGATTACCACATTTCTTTGATCGTAATCAAATGTATCTTAAAAATATGATTTCCGAATCCTATTAAATATTTTTGTATTTTTAACGTTTTCTTTCAAAGGAAAATGATACATGCTCGACGGTATAAGCAAAAACTCATTGCCCTTGCAAGCAATACAAAAGCGTCAATACGTAAATAAAAGATGTCATATTTAAATGTAACAGTAAATGCGTTGTTGCTACGTGCTGGAAACATCTCAAGTGCCTTACACATTCACCTTTACTTTTTATATTCTGAAGACTTCGGTACAACGCATCAAATAAAATATGAAAACGAAGCACATATTACGTGTGTGCAAATGAACATTCATATTCGGTACATCTACAGAAATAGAACTTTGATTCAAGAATTGTACTTTGGAAATGCTGAACTGGAAAAATCTATGAAAATTAATCAGATTTATTATCACCTAGTTTTCATATTTGAAGAGCATGAAATTTAAATATACTTAATCCGTTCTTTATCCTACAGGTTCTAAGTTTGATTAGCATGAGAATTGACAAGGAAGTCATTGCCTATATGAATTCAACAGATGTAAACTTGTGGGTGGACAACTTTTTAAAAGTTTGATCCAAAATCAGAAAAGAAAGTTCCCAGTTCTAGTGAAGCTGTTCTTATATCTCAATAAATTGAGTGCACACATTCTTGGAATTCAGTAAATTGAGTTACCTCTTATTTTGGAATTCGATGAATCAGTTGTGGATGTTCTTGGTATTCCATAAACTGCGCGCCCGTGTTTTGGGGATTCAATAAATACACAGGATGTCCACACACATTTAGAATGATTTTCCAGCAATAGAATTAATGTTTAAAATAAAATTGTTTCTTTCGTAAATGTTCTATCTTATAACCCTCTCTTTTGGTGAACCTACATCTAGATTTCCAAGGTTACAGGGCATTTCTTTTTTAAGAAATGCCCTGTTATCTTGGAAATCTAGATGTAAGTAGTGTATTCTATTCCACTCCTCATTCACTGCTTTCCATAGTCCAATCATTGTTTTATGTTTGCATTTAGAAAGCGCTTCTTTTAGCAGTCCGAAGGCACAATAGTTCATTGGTGACACATCAGGGGACTTTGAAGGAATATGAGTAAAAGGTGACTTGATACCCGTCTCTTTTTTAATTTTTTCATGAAACAGATAGCTAGATTTGGATGTATAACTGGTAGCCTTATTAGTTGAGGGGCTTATGAAATTCCGTGGGATTTTGATTCAAGGGAAGTTGCTTATACCGGGGATGCAGGGCAAATGATCCATATAATCATGTATTACTAGGTATTTTGTCTGAATTTGTGGCAGCGGGCCTGTGTGACGTCATTAAGCTAAATGGCCATAACTGCGGTTTATGAATCAGAATTTGATCTGTAACTCTTTTCATAGTGATCTTATAAAATATTTTCTAACGACCATTTTTGTTCACCATAAAGGCTGAATAAAGAAGGTTCTTAAAAGAATTTGATATTTCTTATTGTTTAGAAGTTAAATCACTATTATTGTGTTTTCCGTAGTAAGTTTCTGTTCGCAGTTCATTTTTTATGATTTCAAACATTCTCATACAAGGTAGAATCTTTGCTCGGTGCAGTTACGGTGGTCCGTCAATGAGGAGATGGATTCAGATATCCTAAGCTTAACTGAAATACCAGGACCATTATCACTTCGATCACTGGACAAGATTCCTCAGTCCCTGTTCGAGGTCATGTCTTGCAACATTTCCAAAGGGTGTAGACCACAGAATCCCGTAAGCAGTCAAATAACTGATGATATATTCAGAAGAAATAAGGTCATTTTAGATTCCAATAGGGATGAGAGCCTACTTTACATGATGGCTTGCCGTTGAGTGATTTTCAAGAATGTTTCGATGAAGAGTTGCTGGACACACATTGTAATCTCACTGAAGGAACAGAGACTGATGAATGTGAGCCAGAGCCAGAACCACTCACAGCTGTTCCGACTTGGTCATCTTACAATTCTATTATAAATGATCCTCCAACTAAAGAAGAGTGTGTGTGCATAAATGCCAGTCCAACAAGCACTCAAACACAGCTCACATTCATGAAGAAGTTAGAGAAAATAACATTTATTCTCACCATAGAATCAAAAATAGTTGAAACATTGGATCTTGGCCTTTACAAGATTGTTTTGAAATTAGCTATGGCTAAAAAAGACTTGTCAAAGAACTGGATTCTTAGACCAGGTGAGCTACATATAATAATGGCGATGCTTTGAGCTATTGGTTCTTTCTTGAATAGTACAGGCATTGAGGCCACCTTAACTATACTTTATGATGCGAATGTTGTGTCAAAGATTCTAGCAGGGAAGTGCGTAAGGAGAGCAGTTGAAGCACACTCGTCACTAAGGCTTGCACTTTTCAAATGCATCATGGATTAATTTTACAAAGAGCAAGCAAGTTGAAATCAAGGAAAGGATAGATCCTGATCTTAAAAAGTTATTTAAAAGTTTATAAGTGGACGATTTCCAAGATACAAAATCAGTCTATAATTACATTCTGATAGTCCTGACAAACTTGAACGCGAAGGCCAAAATGGAGGCATTTGAGGCTAAAGGATCAAGGAAAACCAAAACTCAGAGTTGTTCTTCAATACATTCATATGGTGGACACAATGTTTTTTCTTTTGTTCTTTATCAGATCCGTTCGAACTTCAAACTGAGAGTCACACCTTGCATCACTTGAAGAGCTGGTTAAGTACTTTTTTCCCTCAATTTGATAAACAACGCGAGTATGATAGAATGGTACTTAGCAGAAATTAAACACAGCTTGAAAGCAAACACCCGGACTTGTGGTGTGAGTTTAAGAAAGTCAATTGGATAGTAAGCAAGACAATTGTACCCTTTTGTGCTTTACGTTCAGATGAAGCTCTGAAACACCAAAACAGGGCAATGAAAGTACTTGGTGGTGTGGTTAATGTTACGCAAAAGAAGCATGCTCTATCACGATTCTTTTTAGCCTCTCCTGAGCTGCAGCTCTCAAGGTTGCCTTCCAAAACAAAAAAGAGTGTAGGAATCAGATTACGAACGGTCAAACCGTCACCACCTAACAGCATGCAAAGCAACACGCCTAAAGGAAAATGTTCAACACATATACAACTCGATCATGACATTGATTAATCCTGTGAAGTATGATGGAAAATAACTCATCAACATATCGACAAAGGGAGTTTTTTATGAAAAAATTCAGAAGAACTCATCAAGAATGACAGAAAAAGGTTGTCAAATAAATGTACAACAAGTTTAAAGGACCCGATTGAATCGGAGAGTTGTAGCCTTTTGGCACCAACAAGGAAAGAGAACCTTCAGGTGTGTAGAAGCGCACGCAAAGTTGTTAAGACAAAAGTATCCGCCACCATTGCGTATTTGAAGGCAGATCGTTCTTTGTTCACACGTTTGCTGATTGCTGCACGAAGTCGAACTGACATTGAACTACAGGAATGCTTGAGAAATTATGAATTCTCTGCAGTACCTCTTTCAATGTTCATCTTAGATGGTACAATAATTTTACCTGCAAACAAAAGCAAGCTGATGAAGAAGAACAACATACAGAGGTTTTTAACAGCATTAAAGAGGTATTATTGAGAACAGATTATCTGTACCAGTGCAAACGTTTTCAGCAGCTGCTCTTGGTGGAATGGCAGGACTGCGAGCCCTGCAGAAACCGTCATATGTGAAGGCATGCCATGACCTTGTGAATTCAACAAGAAAACATAACCTTATCTGCTCAAGTATGATGAAACTCGTTTAGTATTTGGTACCTACCTAGAAATTTCACTAAATATATCCATACTAAGGAAAAGAGCAGAAAAAGCAACACTTATTGAGTACAAAATCTGAGGTTCTACAAATATTGAAAAACATACCATTAGAACCCCCTACAGCATTTTAAAGCTTAAGATGAGTGAACAGCTTACTTTTCAAATAAAGCAATTCTGCATGCATACAGGGTAAAAAGAAGCCTGGCAGCCAGTTGAAGAAATGAAGCCAAATCATCAGATGAAAATGATTTTGAAGACCTTGAAAGCACACATGACGAAGCAAACAAAAATATAATTCTTCACTCCCTTTATGTATCACGGCGTCGTGCTATTACCCTAACATTTTTTCACATAGTACCGATGTTTTTTGTCCTTTCACTAGGGTGGTCACTGTTGTTCCCATCTGACAGCATGTTTGTCACCGGAATTGAAACTAATAGATTTACAGATCTCGAACGTGTGTGCTCCTGCTTAGGGTACACAAACGCGTATGCTGTTACCGGGTACTTTACGAAGAAAAAAACTCTCATTTTCTGAAAAGCTTTCAAGAGTTCAGAGAAAGAAATCCTTGAAGCTTTGGGAAGACTTGGATGTCTAGATGAATTTAAGAAGGAAGATGAACGGTTGACAGAACGATTCATTTGTCAAGTTTACTCGCCAGAAACAAAGATTTCGGACATTGGACAGCTGCGTTGGTGGATGTTCACAAAAAAGGGATGCAAAGTGAAAAACTCCTCCACCAACAAGATCCTCTGTAATACCATACATCTTGAAGACTCATTACCAGGTGACGGAGCGGCGACGCGCTGATTAACAACACCCGATTTCCCCAGAGCCATCACAATTCGGGTGGGAGAAGGCAGAAAATCAATATTCTCTTACTATGAGTACGTTTCTAGATGCACCACAGTCGATCATATTGCTAGTACGGTGTGCATGCGTCAAAGGACAGTGTGCTGTGCATTGCAAGTGCCGAGCTGGGTCACTAAGATGCACAGAACTGTGTAAATGTGATGGAGACGAAGAGCTGTGTGATAACGATTTTTCAGATGATGAAGATGACCTGTAAAACCTTAATATCTCTCTTCAAATGTAAATAGACATTGTAGTTTTAATAAATAATATATTTCAATGAGAAAGTTGCAAATTATTTTAAAATTTCAGATTTAGTGAGCATACAGTCGAAGGTTTACGATGGAACAGCAATGGTAAGATTATATCTCGGAAACGGTAAAATATATCAAAAGATTCCCTACGAACTTTTTTACTGCATTCATTTGATCACATTTAACAAAAAAGCTACTTAACAATTTTTTTATAGAACGACCCTGAAAGCAGTTACTGCTCAAAAGCTAAATTGGTATCCTGAACGGCGGCCATCTTGAATTAATGACGGTAGACAGGCCCTCTGCCACAAATTCAGACAAAACACCTGGTAGTACGTGATTGCATGCTTCATTATCAACGCGTCGCTAGTAAGCATACCTTCTTTTCATTCAAAATCCCACGGACTAGGCTTTTGTAACAGTTGCCCCTCATTTACTCATGGAGTTCTACTCTTTGAAGGCTCTGTGAAAAAAGGAATGGTATTTCCTCCTTAAATATAGGAGTTGAAACATTATTTTGGTGATATGTAGAATTGATTTTAACATTCCTTTCAACTTTTCTTAACTTCAAGTTTCCATTGTACGAGAAACCAGCAATAATCATGAATAATTTACTGAAACTTTCTTTGGATTCTTGGAACCAAGTTCGTATGTCTTTTTCTGCTCTCTTGCGATCGTAAATCGACCTTTAATTGCTATAGCTGTTTAGGTAGATCCATGCTTTATCAATAGTCACAATAAATTTCCATCTGTCTTGGGCTAAGTGATTTTCATAAAGAAGTCTATACTTTGTTCTGCGCTCAGTGACGTGCATGAGGAAAAAGCAGTGAACATCTTGTTTTTTGTTTTGTTTTTTGTTTTCTTTTCTAGATTCAAATCTTTCTTTATTACCTTGTATACAGTTGATAGAGATTTTTAACGACTTAGCGATTGCTCTTTGTGTCCATGGATTTACTTTTAAGACCAAAGACCTTACTTTTGAAATGGTCGTAAAAGTACGTACCTTCTTTGGATACTCGTTTAGTGTTCTTTTTTCTGTTAAAAGCAATTTTTGACGATTTTCCCCTCTATTATTAATAATATTGCGTATTTTACATTTAGAAATGCTAATTCCATGATTTTCACTGCGTTTTTTAATTACAGAATACGAATATTTCACTTCGTAAAGAACAGAAGCATAACCTATCTACAGCTTGTTTACGTACGCCGTTTTCTTAGCAGAATACATTTGAAAGCAGCAGATGCTTCTTTCGTGTTCATCTAACCCGCTGTTACCAGTTTCAGTTCTTTAAACTTCTTTTATTTTTTATAATTTCTTCTCAGAAACGTTCAAAAATGTGTGAACATCCTCTGTCAGTTACACAACATTTCAATGTACGTATCAAGTTCAACTTTTCTTCAATGCATTAGTCCTCGCGAAACCGTTATTTCATATGTGTTGGAAATCAATCCTTATCTGCTGTTTATTCTCATGTAATGACGAAATTAATTCATTTGTTATTGTACAATGTAATTCAAGTCAAGAGAGACGTATATGTATTATGTCAGGCATTGTTCTCGTGGCAAGCATTTAAAAACGTACGTGCTGTAACGGCAAAAGTATAGTCAGTGCTGTTCCTACTTTTGCAGCGTAAAGTTGTGACCAAAGTGTCCTCGCTGAATTCTATTCCTTTTCAGATTGATTATATTTAATAGATTCTTTATCATCGTAATAAATAATTGAGTTATATCTACGTCTAATCATGCCTGACTAGCGGTATTTTCACTGCACTACTCGCGGCATCTTTAATGCACTCTTCACCCCACAATATGTGATACTGTTTTTGCGTAAACGTTGATGATATTATAAGAGGTCCTTTCCCGGGACACTAAGAAGGATAGTCATAATACACTGAGTAGCCACTTTATTATGACCGCCTGACAGTTTTCAGCAAATGAGCTATGGCTGCACGCTGTTGCCACCAGAGGGCGAGGCTAGTATAAAAAGGGAAATCATAGTGCTTACGACAGTAATAGAAGTGATTTTTGGTGACGAGATGGGTAAAAAATGCGATTTGACGGACTTTTAACGTGGGATGATTGTAGGAGCTCGGAGCCATGGAGCGAGTATCACCGAGACCGCCGCATTCGTGAAATGTTCCAGAGCAGCTGTTGTTAAAGTGTTTAAAGATTGGACTGTCAGCCAAAGAACTGGGTCTCTACATGCAACGTGTGGTCGTCATCGACTAGTGACTGCTCGGGTGGAACGGAGAGTGTCCAGACTGGTAACAGATAACAGAAGGGAAAATTACAGACCATCTTAATCAAGGATCCCCTCAAATGATCTCTGCACGCATTGTTCGCCGTACACTGCATCGGATGAGATATGGCAGCCGAAGGCCTATTCGAACACCTTTGCTGTTTGCAGTTAACAAAAGAAAACGTCTCCAGTTCGCACAGGAGCACAAGGATTGGACAGTCGATAATTGGAAACAAATTATGTGGTCCGATGAATCACGTTTTCAGTTGCACCATGCCGATGGCCGAGTGAGAATTTGGCGGAAACAGCACGAAAGCATGGACCCCAAATGCATTGCTACAACCCTTCGAGCTGGTGGAAGCAACGTTATGGTTTGGAGAATGTTTTCCTGGCATGCTTTGGGCCCTTTAATTCGTGTTGAACAACGTCTGACTGGCACATCATATCTAAATATCGTTGTGGACCAAGTGCATCCTGTCATGTAGATGGTTTATCCCAATGGCGATGGCTACTTTCAACAATATAATGCGTCCTGCCATAGTACTCGTATTTTACAGGATTAGTTTCAGGAACATGCCAGTGAGTTTACTTTGCTTAGGTGGCTCCCACAGTCTGCAGATCTCAACCCCATTGAGAATTTGTGGGATGAAGTTGAACGAGCCATCAGACATCTGGATCCACAACCCTGCAATCTCACACTCCTGGAAAGTGCTATTCATCAAGCATTGTCTCAGATCCCACAAACGACCTATCAACATCTTGTGGAGTCCATGTCACGAAGAATCGACGCAGTATTAAAGGCAAAAGGTGGCCCAACAAAGTACTGAGGGGGTGGTCATAATAAAGTGGCCACTCAGTGTATAGTAGTAAAGCAATATGAGTCATACTCATTCATTCGTTCAACATCAGTTATCAAGATAACATACGTTTTCCAATACGGAAAGATTTTCAGAACCCAGCGATTACAAAAATGTAGAACTCAAATGATATAAAATAAGGCCCGAAGTTCTAGTCTTCTTGAACACCATTCCTTCGCTAAACATAGGTGCCTTATTTTCTTCTTGAACACCATTCCTTTGCTAAAGGCGGGTGCTTAATTTTATTCTTGAATCCTATTCGTTTGCTGAAAAAAGTTTATTCATATTCTTTTCGAACGCATTTCGTATGCTAAATGCCATTGTTTCACTAACTTCTTAAACAGCATTCCTTTACAATTGCTTCATTTTCTCTTTGAATGTCATTACTTTGATCAAGGACTCTGTGATGAATCAACGATGAGGAAAAGCTTTCAGAGCACATCTTGAGGGTAAGGTGAAATTTCGAGGGAGCTATTCTCACTTTCTTGCACTTAATTCAAAGTTGGCTCCAACTCAGTCCAGGGAAATAGGCCATAGGTTCTTGCTTCACTTTCTCTATCTCTGTACCTTAACACGACGTCTTCAACAGTGCTTATTTGTGAGTGCAAGTTCAGTCATTTCCACGATGTATTGTTATGTAGGAAACTTAAGAATTGTACCATATTCTAAAAGATTATGTAACCAGAGAGCCTTTGATTATATTCTAAAGCATTACAAAATTATAACGTTATTTTTTGCATTATGACATGTACTTCGCTACTACTGTCAGTGTACTGTAGTTCCATTGTACAGCATAAATATTTCAGCTGAAACAGCAGTGTTAAAATATTATTTTACTCAAAGATTTCAGATGGTAAAATACTATTTTACTCAAAGATTTCAGATGGTAAAATACTATTTTACTCAAAGATTTATTTTGGGCAATTCAAGGAAGAACTCTGAAAATCATGTACGAAGCAGGTCGACAACCTTTTGAACATAGTGAGCGACACTGTAAATAAATAAATAGGGTCTTGTATTCAATCAAGCTACTGAAAACTAACGAAGAAATTGAACTGGGCAAGAAAATGGTAATGCTTCTTTTCATCAAACACTTTGTAAAACTTTAGGACGCAGTTTCTACGCGTAACAATTAATCTGATGCAGTACATCAGTACACTACATAACAAACATATATAAATCCGTGTTTTATTGTTGTAGGAAAAACAATATAGTCCTCCGCAAGCTTTCCCCGTCAACGACGGCTTCATCAGGCGGCTACAACGGAAACAGAATGAAACAGAATCAAATGTTTGATTCTGTTTGCGTTGTAGCCGTCTAATGAAGCCGTCCGTTGACGGAGAAAGCTTGCGGAAGACTATATCGTTTTTCTTACACCAATAAACACGGATTTATATTTGTTTGTTATAGTTTTGGTGTTGACAACCCATAATTTACTCATCGTTTATTCATAGTACACTACATTTTGGACCGCGAGTTTCATTGATGCATAAGTTTTTTTGTTTTTTTTTATTGTAGGTTTAACGACCACCGTGAGCAGCTCAATGGGCTATAAGCAGTTGCCCGTCCCTAATTTAGGGTCACTGGTTCCAGGTAAGGGAGAGAGCCAGTGCCGTAAGACAAACACAACATCCATGCCTGACCGGGATTCGAACCCGGACCCCTTTCGGACGAATGATCAGAGACCATCGCTTCGACCATAAGTTCATGCTGTTTTTTTCACCGCACTACAGGAATGTATTACATCATAAGGGAAAACGGAATCAATCAACTATGTATTCGCCCCTTTGTTTACGATAATGTCCCAACGTCTGGATAGGCTGCATCGCCATTCTTGAAAAAAGCGTGCAGGTTTTGCTGCGAAGAAATCATCAAGGAAATTCTGGAAATCAACATCATTGTTGAACGTTCTGCCATGGAGTGCATTCGACAGAGATCGGAACATGTGATAGTCTGAAGGGGCGACATCTGTGAAACAGGCTGGATGCGAAATAATCTCCCATATGATGTCCTGAATGGCCATTTTGGTCATATTTGCACTGTGAGGGCGTGAGTTTTCATGTTGGAGAAGGACACCATGGCGCCGATGTGGCCGTTTCTACTGAATTGCTCCTTCCACACGGCGGAGTTGCTCACAATATAGGGCAGCGTTGATGGTCCGATTCCTCGGCAGCATTTCCCAGTGAATAATGCCTTCCATGTCCCACCAGACACACAACATGATCTTCGGAGGATTTTGGACGTGGCATGGGCATCTTGTTTGGGCTTAACCATTCTCTCCGATGCCTGAAATTCACGTACAGGCACTACTTTTCATCTCCAGTAACAATACGTGACAGAAAGAGTTTGTGTTACTGAGAATATTCGCGATAACGGGCGAGCAAGGAACCACATATTGTAACACGCATGATTTGTGTTGTCCTCGGTGAGAGTGTGAGGCACCCAAGACCCCGATTTCTGGACCTTTCCCATACGTTCCAGTTGTCGCACCACTGTGGCCTGATCACAGTCCATCTCAGTGGCCAATTCGCGTGTAGTTTGACGCGGATCTAAGTGGATGTGATGGTTCAAACGTTTCTTATCAAAGTGAGATGGACGACCTGAGCGTGGAGAGTCGTTGAGGTCAAAATTGCCACATCGAAAGCGCTTAAACAATTTGAGGGCTGTCCTCGGAGCAAGAGAATCCTCCCCATACACAGCGCATATTTTTCGAGTAGCCTCGGCTGCTGTGGACCCCTTGTTAAACTCGTAGAGGAGCAGATGTTGGAAATGTGCATTCCTCTCTACTTGACACTCCATACTTCCGGAAGTGAAATCCAAAACGTCATTAGCCACAATCACATAAAGCAATATGATTTAGATACACGATATTACTAGCTACATTTTATTATACAACTGGTCACCTGCACCGTCACTACAGACCTGTGAAATACTCGTGAAATAAAACGGCATGTACTTATGCATCAACCCAATATATTTATTATATTCTTAACAAAGATCACATGAAAAACGCCAATTTGCACAAATACCATCATCCACAGCATGAAGTTGAGCTTCGTCTGTAGCCCTGATTTTTTAAATTCTCATAAATTTTATTCATGAGTTCTCTTTGAAGGAGAAACATAACTTTATGACATTTACGTTTTTGAAATCTATTCAAAACTTTCTCGTTTACATGACGAATTAATCATTAAGCCTATGTGCATGTTATTCACCCTTGTCAGAAAAATAATTTCAAAACTACTGTTCATTAATAAATGTTATTTTTTTGAAAACTTTCGGAAGCCGAATCGACTCTGCACTGTTTTTTGTTGTTGTTGTTTGGTGTTTTAACGACCACCGTGAGAACTCAGAGGGCTATATGCAGTCGCGCATCCCTATTTTAGGTCCACTGGTTCCAGGCAAGGGAGAGAGCCAGTGCCGTAATACAGGCACACCATTTATGCCTCACTGGAATTCGAACCCAGACCCATCTCGGACGAATGGTCAGCAGCCATCGCCTAGACCACTGTGCCACCAGGACGGCCTGCGCTGTTTGATCTGTTTCTTTTTGTTTGAAGGCTTAATGATCACCGTGAGCAACTCGATAGGTTATAAAGCTGTAGCCCGTCCCTGATTCAAGGTAACTGGTTTTAGGAAATGGAGAGAGAGCCAGTGCCATAAAACAAACACAACATCCATGCCTCCCGGGATTCGAACCGTAACACATCTTGGACGACTGGTCAAAAGCCAGCGCTTAGACCACTGGGGCAACCGGGACAGCTGTTTGATCTGCGATGTACACTGAAGAGCAATTGAATTAGAGACAGCTGGCGTTATGCAAATGTGGCGCTGTGGGCGGCTCTGTAAACGGAAGCGACATGACGTATGCAGCGATCCGACAATATAAGGAGTGATGCGACGGGAATCAGTAAAAGTCGGACGCAGTATGGGTCAGACAAAGGATCTAAGCGCATTTGATCGTGGGCAAATTGTCGGGGCCCGACGAATGGGTCACTCCATCTCGGAAGAAATGCAGGCCCTGGGATTTTCACGAGCCACTGTGTCACAGGTGCACCGTGAGTACATCGAATCTGGTAAAACCATCCCTGCAAGGGCCAACTGCCGTGGACAACAGCGTGTGGACGAGCGGGGTCATCGTCTGCTAGCTCGCATTGCAACAGCGGATAGACGGGCCACAGTGCAAGAAATCACTCGGAAATTTAACGCTGGTGCACAAAAACGTGTAAGCAGCCACACCATCCAGAACCATCTCCTCGCTATGGGGTACAGAAGCCATCGTCCCACGACAGTACCGCTGCTGACCGCACAACAGAGGGTGCAAAGATTAGCATGGGCGCGGGAACCTTGCCACTGGACCCTAGACATGTGGAAAAATGTTGCCTGGACTGATGAGTCGAGATTCACGTTCGTACAAGCGGATGGCAGGATACGAGTTCGGCGCAAACCACATGAAGCGATGGATCCTTCTTGCCAGCAGGGTACTCTTCAAGCTGGTGGGGGTGGCATTCTCGTCCGGGGACTGTTTACGTGGACTGAAATGAGACCCCTTATACGTGTGACATCGCCCTTCACAGGTCAACCTTACCGGGATATCCTGGACGACCATTTGCTGCCGTTTGTGCGTCTTCAACATCCCATAGGGACCTCATCCTGCAACAAGACAATGTACCGTGCCATCACTCCCGAACTTTATCCGAATGGTTGGATGGACACTCCACCGACGTGACCTCGTTTCCTTGGCCAGCTAGGTCACCTGACCTCAATCCCATCGAGCACATCTGGGATGCCATCGAGAGAGATGTTTGAGGCTCTGACCCCCTCCATCAAATCTTCGTGATCTGTGGGAGGTTGTTCAGGGGTCGTGGATCCGTATGGCTTTCCAACGCTTCCACTGTCTTTTCGAGTCCATGCCGAGACAAATCGCTGCCGTCATCAGGACGAAAGGTGGTGCTACACGTTACTAGACAGGTATCTCTAATTCAATTGCTCTTCAGTGTATACCGTAGGTCAAAAACTCTAGAGTTGCTCTGCCGAAACGGAAGTCGAGGAAAGAAGATGACACACCTTTTCCTGCAATTGATCTGCGCGCTGAAAGCCCAGAGTTCGCTGCTGAGGATTGGGAGTTGGTGGGGTTTTTTTTCATTGTTTTTTATGTACCTTATTTGATTGTAAAGTTGTGTTGTGGATCTAGCGATCGGAAGGATGTTGTTCTTATGAAAACCGGAAGTTTGTTATTGCTATGTTGTATTCAAAAGGCTCCGTTGCTTCACAAGGTAGAAGCAAAAGAAAACAGATTTTATTACGACTGACTGGCTGAATTGGATAGATTTTGTTTAATCTAACATTTGTAGTGACCCGGACGTGACGAGTGCGTTACTTCATGAATAATTTGTGTGCTTGAATTGGATTTTCGCAACTTCAAAAGAAACAACTAATCACGGAACGGCTTGTGAAACAGCGGCGATAGGTAAGGTCATCTTTTACTAAAGCTTATAATAATTTAGTGGATATTCTAAGAAATAAAATCTGACGAGAAGAAACTATTATATTATAATGTGCAAAATTAAAACGATTATCGTAAGAGTTTGTTGAATTTAGACGATAGAAGGTATGAAATATTGCTTGATAAAAAGGTTGAAGGTTACGAAGCGGAATATGCTTCGATAGAAGAAGACAAAACAAGAAAAATGACACCGAATTTTCGGGTGTACTAAGCACGTCTCTTGAATCCGTTCTGACGCAAATTAAATTTACGAAAGCTATTCAAAGTCAATGGAACCGGTATGGAAAACAATAGATCTGACAAAAGAAAGAAGATTTTCAATAGTAGGGTTTTTAATTCCTCAGATATTGCTGTAAACGGAATCGTGAGCTTACGAACTCATAGAAACAGAGATATCGACAAAAAAAAGATGTAACTTTACGTCCCCTGGTGGGAAAACCATGCAATATTTTAGGAAGAAAGTATTCTCAAAAGGTTTTTCCATATAAACGGTATCGGTCCAAGAAAAAAAATTAGTCGAGTTTTCAGGAGCCCAGATTTTGCAACAAATACTTCAGAAGCAGAAATTAACACTTATGACCCCTGGTGGCTAAACCATTTTTTACCAAACATTAGAAATTATGTGAAAAAATTTTTTCATCACGTCTTGTATGCGATACAGGAAGAATTTTTCAAATAGGAGTTTTAGTAGCAGAAATAACGGAGAAAATGCAATTTACCTTTGTGCCCCTAGCGGAAAGTCTATGATTTACTTGAAAATTTTGAATTTATAGGGAAAATATTTCGCATCGGAAACACTATCCAACAAAGAAGGAACTTTTCAAATCGTACTCTTAGAAGTAGAGATATTGACAAAAATCAGATATACATCTACGCCCCCTGGCGTAGAAACCATGCATTTTTTCAAAAAGAAAATTTTCCTAAAAGATTTGTCGACATGAGCAGTGTCGGTCAACAAACGACTTTTTTTCAATCGAGATTTTAGAAGCTCATATTTTGCTGCAAATACAACAGAAGCGGAAATTAAGACTTACGCCACCTGGAGGCCAAACCATTTCTTACAAAAGTTAGAAATTATATGCAAACGATTTCCCATCAGGAGCTGTATGCGGTGCAGAAAGAATTTTTCAAATCGGAGATTTATAAGCAGAGATATAGGGGGAAACGCAATTTACATTTACGTCCCCTAGCGGAAAGTCTATGAATTACTTGAAAATTTTGAAATTATATGAACCACATGTCATACAGAAAACACTCTCCAACAAAGAAGGAATTTTTCAAATCGGACTCCTAGAAATAGAGATATTGACAAAAATAAGATGTACATCTACGCCCCCTGGCGGAGAAACTGTGGAATATTTTAAGAAGAAAATGTTTCTAAAAGGTTTGTCTACATGAGTAGTATCGGTCAACAAACGACGTTTTTTTCAATCGAGAATTTAAAAGCTCATATTTTGGTGCAAATACAACAGAAGCGGAAATTAAGATTTACGCCCCCTGGTGGCCAAACCATTTTGTTACAAAAATTAGAAATTATGTGCAAACGATTTCCCATCAGGAGCTGTATCCGGTGCAGAAAGAATTTTTTAAATCGGAGAATTAGAAGAAGAGATATAGGGGGAACGCAATTTACCGCTACGCTCCCTAGCGGTAAGTGTATGAATTACTTGAAAATTTTGAAATTATATGAAAAACATGTCACACGGAAAACACTATCCAACAAAGAAGGAATTTTTCAAATCGGACTCCTAGAAATAGAGATATTGACAAAAATAAGATGTACATCTACGCCCCCTGGCCGAGAAACTGTGGAATATTTTAAGAAGAAAATATTCCGAAAAGGTTTATCTATGTGAGTGGCATCAGTCCACGAAAGAATTTTTTCAATCGATATTTTAGAAGCTCCGATTTTATGGCAAATACATCAGAAGCAAAAATTAACCGTTACGCTCCTTGGTGGCCAAAGTATTCTTTACCAAAAATTTGAAATTATATGCAAAAGACGTTCCATCAGGAGATGTATCCGCTGAAGAAAAAATTTTCAAATCGGAGTTTCAGAAGAAGAGTTATCGGGAAAAAAGTAATTTACTTTTACGCCCCTAGCGGAAAATCTATGCGGAATTTGAAAAAGTAACTATATCTAAAATATTCTTCGACATAAATGGAATCGAAAGATAAAAAAAAATTCAATCGGAATGTTTAGAAGCAAATATGTGGAATAAAACTTATTTTTGAATTCGACATCATCTACATTTACGCCCTCTACTGGCGAAATTGTACATCGTAAAAAAAACGAAATGTAGGATCATCATTTGCATATTTCAAGCTTCCCAATGCAAAAGGAATTTTTTAAATCGGACTAATAGTTGCAGAGATATCGTGGGTACAGACGGATGGACGGAATGACGGACGGACGGACGGACGGACGGACGGACAAACCGATAACAGAAGCACGATCTTTTTTTACAAAAGACGTGCTAAAAACATGCATGACACCGGTGTTAAAGTTGAAGCTTTCTTAAACGGACAACCTAACAAGCAATATTTAATAAAAGAGTCAGATTGTTTTAGATCGTTCTACTTCATAACTTTCATTGAAGACTTCAGCAGATTTACGTATGTTTATCTAATGAACAATAAAAATGAAGACATAGAAACGTTGAAGCAATACGTTTCAGTCACAAGCAACAAATTAAAAACCAAGCCTGGAGTAATTAGAACACAGAATATGTTGGCACAGAATTTGAAAAGTATTTTGCTGAGAATAGAACTGAACACCAAACGAGTGTACCATAGCAAAATGATATGGCAAAAAGGAAAAAAATCAATATCTCGTTGAAATGGCAAAAGCAATGTTCTGGATTCAAGAATGGAAGACAAATTTTGGGAAGCCCTCATCCCAGCAACATACCTATAACCCGCCGGATCTACAGAAAAAATACCATTCCAGCTATACAAGCCTTACTATTCAAGCCTTACGTAGGACATACAAAGTGCTTCGCTGCAAAACATATTCTTATGTACCGAAACAAGTTAGAAACAAATTTGTCAATCATGCTCAAGAAGAGAGATTTGTTGGGTGCAGTGAAAGAACTAAAGGATATCGTATCCTGATACCACGAACAAAGAGTGATAACAAGCCGTAGTGTAAAATTTTATGAAAGTCCCAGTTTACAAGAACTATGCGAACCAATATCAAGAAAAGGCGAAAACACGCATATGTGTTTGAAAGTGAAAATCCTACTTTAGAATCAAATGGATCTACAGGTGAAAGCAGAAGTCAACACCCAGAAAATCAGCCAGAACCACTGAGGGGAAATCACTTGAAATATTGGTATACATTGCAAAAATGTAACCTAAACCTGAGCCCACAGACTAGCATGAATTACAGAAAATGCCAGAAGAAGAAAAAAAAATGGTTGGAGGCCACAAATGAAGAGCCGCTGAAGAAGAGTTACTGAGTTGGAAAGAAAGTAATGTCTGCAAATGCAAGGTAACATAAAAGTGCTAATTACCGTATATACAAGTACAAATCAGTCCAAAATGTAGTCTCAATCGTTTGTTACGATCTGCTACCATCGTCTGGGCAGCTGTTGGATACCATTCCTATAGTATTGTGACGGCTTGGACGCAAAGAAGTGAATGAATGCGCGTTCGACATCGTCCCGGTTGGGGAACTGCTGTCCGACCAGGAAATGCTGCAACCATCGGAAAAGGTATTAGTCGCTTGGGACAATGTCCGAGCAATTGGCTGGAAACGGCAGCAGCTCCTACCCAGTTCCCTGACCTTGTGGCAGGTCACCTTTGTTGTGTGAGGTTTCGCTCCATCCTGATGTAGGATGACGCCCTTGCGGTTAGCAGTACTGGTCGTTTCGACGTGAGTGATGCGATCAAATTTTCAAGCTGACGGCAGTATACATGGGAGGTGATAGTGGTGTTCTCCGGCAGCACTTCAAAAAACACGACATTCCGCATACCCCACCAAATAAACAGCAGTACTTTACATGGTTGTAAACCGGGTTTGCGGATAGGCACGGGATTCTGTTTTGGGTCTAAGAACTGTTTCCGGGTGCTCACATTGCAATACAGGACCAATTTCTCGTCCCCTTTCACAATGCGGACCAAGAACGGTTCAGCTTGGTCACGTGCAAGCAGCAAACACACATGCACCCATGCGATTTGCTTAATGCTCAACTGTGAGTTGATGGGGTACCATAACTACTCTCTTGTGTACATCCCAAAGTTCACGCAGATGAGCGATAATGCTCGTGTGGGTAGTCCCTACCTGTTCGGCCAAGTCCAGTGTGGTCACACGTGGGTTGGGCTCAACTAAGGTTTTCAGACTGTCCATATCACTGTTGCTGGTCTTCGGGATTTGGGACGGTCTAACAGGTCAAATTTTCCTCTCGAAACCATTCAACGCCAGCTCTGACGACGTGATATGGCATTAGGCTACATACTGGTAAAGTTCGTTACAGAACTTGCGGGGATACTACCGCAACGAACCTCATACAGCATGCAATGGCTGATGTGTTCCTTGTCCACTTTCATGTTGGCTTTCGCTTACACTCTTCGCCTTCTGACGGCTAACGAACTGCCACTGATTTAAGCCACCTACATGCTAATGTCATGCCGGTGTGCTGACTTATTTCAGTGGCCAATATGCGCCGTGGCAAGGGCTTTGATTTCGGGTACCTCTTCATCGGACATTACTTCTTTCCAACCCAATACATGCCCATGTCTACAGGCACGGGAAAACAAAATCAGGAAGAAGAAACACTCGCGGATAATTCCGTATACAGTGAAGTAATGGGAGCCTTGAACATTTCCGCAGTCACAAGACAGGATATAGCCACAGAAGTTGGAATTTTCAGTGAAAAAGTGAAGAATCCATCAACACAAGATTGGAAAACCGTTCAGAAAATTATTAAGTATATAAAAACAATAATCGGCATACGACTCCACCTACGCGCAAAACACCAACTCGTTCTCAAGTACTATGCTGACGCAGATTGGGCAGGTAAGTCAAGGCCCAAAAACCCACTAGCGGATATGTGTTCCAACTAGGGAATAGCACCATATTCTGGAACTCTAAGAAGCAGAACTGCATTGCCCTTTCAACAGAATCAGAATATATTTCTGCAACACATGCTTATCAAGAACTGACATGGATTAGAACTTTACTTGATGATCTGAACTATCCACAAAAAGAGCATACAACACTGTATGAAGAAAATATGAAAATATATATTTGCATGCACTGTATGAAGAAATATGAAAATATAATATTTGCATACAGTAATTTCCGAAGTATCACGTCTGCCCATTGAAACATAGCGCTATACGCATCGCGAAGGCAAGTGTAGAAACATAAACATCCCGTTTTTGTATCATACTACACCAATAGTCTCAACAGCACGATTTACAAGAATCAACGGCGTGGAGAGCTCGGCGTGCAAGCTGGAAGCAGGTCCTGCCCATCATTTCCCGACTGTGGACACGATTTCAGGACACTAGAAGTGTTCGAAAAAGGCAAGATCAAAGCTGTCCACGAGTAACTACAGCCACAGACTACCGTTACTGTTGTTAACAGCCCGTCAGAACAGGCGGCAAAATGCTGCTCAGGTCCAACAAGAGCTTTTCATATCAACAGGAGGCAAGTTGTCAACTCAAACTATCCGCAATCGCCTTCACCAAGACCAATGGCGTGTGTCCCTTTAACTTCACGATATCGTACGGCCCGTAGAAACTGGGCTGAGGAACATCATAGTTGGGGACACCACGAGTGGAGTCAACTCCGAAACGGCAGTCCGATTTCTTAGAGATAGAGATGAGACTCTCAGACTTATTGTCATGCCGTATGTTGCAGCCGTCAGCGATTCTTTCCCTTTTAATGTACAATTATGCTCGACATCATAGAGCTCATCTAGTGGACAACATGCTCCAAGAGGAGGGAATCGAGCGAATTCAGTGTCCAGCATACTTCCCTGATTTAAATCCAATTGAGCATGCATGGAACGCACTTGCTAGACGCATTGCATCTCGGCCGGTACCTCTGCTGACGCTTCGTGGACTTGATACTTCCCTCATTTAGGAGTGGCGAACAACCCCCCCCCAAAAGAAACCCCTACTCTATAACAACGTGAATTCTATGCCACACAGGTGTGCTGCGGTCTTGGGCGCTCGAGGGGACCACGCTCCCTACTAGAGGTCAGTTACACCTTCAAAAAGTCCTTTTTTCTTGTGGTACAGACATGTATAGTGTTGCATATCATATCGCATCATGTGTATTAAATGATAATATTGCATAAAAATTCGATATTGGAATTTTTCTTATCCATATTACTGAATATTCTACTGTATCTTACATGGAAAAAATACTTTACATTCAACAGCGTCAGTCGCACGTGATTTTTTTTTCAATATTTTTTGCTCCCCAAATTCTTTTGAGCAGTATAGTTTTATACGTACTTCCAGTTTTAATAAAACACCGCTGTTCTGCCTGACAACAGGAAACGTCATTGAAAAGAGCAACCTGCTGTTATTGCAGCGGTAAACAAACTAAGGCAAGAACTGGGCTAATGGTGCTTGTCCACGCTAGTAATCCTACAATATCCTCTCCCCTCAAAAAACAAATATACTTTAATTCCATGATCAATGACTGCATCACTCGCTCGGATAAACGTTAATGCTGGTAGACTGTTATCGAGAATGAAAGAATGTGGTTCACTTCTTATGAAATGCTGGTGCTGATTTTATCGTATATTTTGGCCAGTTAATAATTTTGCCCATTATTATTCTTGTATCGTTTGTTTGGGTTGCCCCTTTTAACAGAGTGATGTTTAACTGCTATTAGATAATATATTTTCGCATTGGTAGGTGCTACTGTTATTTTCACGTTTTTCTTCTTTTGCTTGAGCTAACTGTAAATAATGATCTGGGCTGTAAAATCTTGTTGATGCATGTCTGTCCTTCTTTAGTAATATGTCCACCTAGAAACTTCACTTTTTGTGATATCGCATTAACTTAATGATCTGCAAAGACCTGCTGACTTGAATCTTGTCATTCAGTGTTTCTTATAGAAATAATATCAACAGCTACAATGCAATCATGTGGGAGCCATATTCTGTTGTCTACTCGTATCATAACGGATTTTAAGAACTACCAAAATTGTACATGTTCGGAAACAATGAAGGTTGTCCACATGTAGCATGTGCTACGGATTTTTCTTTTTATAAATTTAGAATCCACGGTCATAAAATTAAGATTTTAAAATTAAATTGGCAGCTTATAAAGAATTTTCACCGAACTTGGACGAGTGCTCCTTTTGTTGAAGGTAGCACATCAAGTCGATATTTAATTTCCTTCCATGTACATTGTACCATATCCATCATGATAAAATACATTACACAACATTCCTAATTCGCTTCCGAAGGCCAGTCACATGAAAGAACGAGGCACGACATCCCTGACCTAGCCATGCAATCATATATCGAACGAAGAATTCATACATGTCACATCTTTTGTTGCATTCTCAATAGTGTCAACAGGATTTATTTCGAAAGCAACTGTATAAATTTCTGCTCAGTTAGAACGGCAACAAAGTGTTATTATTAAAACATGAAATGCCTTGTTGCGTAATTACACTGTTTATTTTAGGCTGTGAAGCAACTATTGTTTGTAAGCTCATGTAGAAATGCAGGGTGAATATTTTCACTTTTAGCAAGGTCTTCCTTTGGAGTGTTTGCAACGCGAACAATAATGGTAACAAGCTGCCGAACTCTGAAGTGCCGCACACGATTTCCCGAGTTACAGCTGCTAAAGACACGCAAACACACACACAAAAATGCTTCAGTACGAAATCATTGCCAAGGTGTTGTAATTTTCTTTCAAGCGCGTGGAAAAAACTCACCAAAACCCGTGACCGTCAGAATTCTGATAATGTCACAATGATTTGAATGTTTACGTTCCATTCGTCCTGAGGAAGCCGAGCCAAACGCTCTGCGAAACTATAGTCGATGTATAATAAACATTTTATTGTGCGAAACGTTGTTATTATTATTCTACCTTAACACCGCAAGCTTAGTAGTCATTAATTATATATGTGTTGTAATTCCTTAGGTAATGCTTCAAGTCCAAAACCTAAATTCCGTTTAACAATTTCTGAAGAAACTGGAACGACTCAAAGAGCGTATACATAAAAATATATATGTACGTACGTAATTGTTTACGTTTGACGTTACACTAAATTCCAACTTTCATGCACGTAACTGAGCTTGCACAGTTATACAAAAGTACCACAAAAAATGAAAGAAAACAAAACGTAAACTACTGAAGGCTTATGCTTGAGTTTAATGGAATTTCAAACTGCCAGATGAAAATCTTCAAAAACATTACAAGAAGCACGTTTGTGTTTGAAGGGAAGATCGTTTTCATAGGAGATGACTTCTGCCAAACGCTGCCAGTCTTCAAAAAAGGATCACAGAAGGACCTCATTGATACGTATATCAATCGATTCTAACTATGGAGGTGTTTAAAGGTATTCTAAATGGTGAAGAACATGCGAATAGGCCGAAATGTTGGAAAATGGACTGAATGTCTCATAAGCGTCAGCAATTAATGGTACCATTTTCTATGGGCAAGGAGGGCTTCATGAACATACTGGAATTGGTAACAGGGATCTAATCACAAAAGTATTTGGACAAAACTTTAGAGAAGATGATGTCGACAAATTGTGTGTTATTCATAATGGCACCGATGGACGTCGACTTCCTAGCCATGAATAACTAGGTATTAGTTATTCATGGCAAGACAACAGGAAACGGTTTACATTAGTGTTGATATGAATTTATTAGTTGTACAAATGAAGAAAAAAGAACTTTTCAACAGAATTCTAAAATTCATTGACTTCACAAAAAATACAGCAGTACATATTACAGCTGAGATTTGGCGCTATCGTTATGTTGCTACGAAATGCTAACATGAAAAAAAAAATGTTGCAACGAAACGAGCTTATTAAGCGCGATTCATCAAACAATTGGGAAAACACCCTATGTTTGATCGCAACTGGAAGCAACAAGGGACGATCCGTTCTACTTTTCCGTACTGATATGACTTTGACGGAAGACAGTGAACTTCCATTACAAATGAAGTGCCGGAAGTTTCCAATAAGCTTAGCATTCGCGATGACAATTAACCCTTTAACGACCATAACGCCCAAAACGCCCGTATGTACAAACGACCATAGTTGCCCGAAAAGCCTGTCTGGAGTATGTCAGATTTCCTACCCTTACCTGCTCTTCAAATTTGCATGACCTAATAGGGATCAGCAGGTGTCACGCTCAGTCACTATTGTTGCTACTAAGCATAGAAGTGAACCAACACAGACAGTTTCGGGCGTTCTGGTATTTAGATTGATACCAGATTTTTGAATCATGGTCGTTAAAGGGTTAACAAACTTCGAGGACAAACTTTTGACCGCACGGGGATGCAATTAGAAAATCAGGTATTTGCACACGGGCAATTCTACATAGATAGGTCACGGATACGACAGATATCTGAACCGAACCAACCGAAGGAAAACAATGTTGTTTCCCAAGAAGTACTTGCATATGCCTTTCTGATTGCATTCAGAAAATCGCTGAAGATTTCAGATAACAGTTCCATTACGAAGAAATCAAGCACCACGATGCTTGATTTCTTCGTAATGGAACTGAAATTCTTCTATTGACACTGCTAGCAACACCACCAGATTCTATCTCCAACAAATAAGACTACATATCTCACCATAAGTAATCTACATGTCCAATGAAAATTACTTGAGCTTCATTTTCCTACAGTTTGGGACAATGAGAGTATTTGAACGTATGTCGGCATTTCAATTATTGATATTTGTCGAATGATGTATGAGAATGTAACAAATATATAAAATTTGATATAAATATGAGAATGTACCGAAAATATAGAATTAGATACGGAATCAAATATGAGAATGTATCGAACATGTAGAATTAAATATGAAAATGTAACAAACATATAGAATTAATACACTGAAAGGAAAGAAAAACGAATTGAACTTTTCGAATTTATCCGTTAGCGCACATGGGACTGAAATGAATTAATTAAATTTGCAACCAATCTACGCTTACAATTTCTGCGCGGAAACCTTAGTAAAAATACAGTGTGCTTATGATCAATAAGCGAGGTTTCTTGGCCCACACTCCTACACAGCAGACTAAAAACGACTCACTGAGAAAGTCTGAAACATGCCGCCCCCATTTTTGACGAGGCTCCCTTTTGCTGGAATAAAACATTTGACTCTAAGTCACCTAGTTAAAGAATGATTTGTTTCAGTATCTTATGGTTTTCTATCCAGAGAACTACATTGTCCAGGTCGGCCCTGGACTAAGCAAGATGAAAAAAATAGAGAAGGTTGTTGTATTATGAATGAATCACTAATATATCAAATCGGAGAACCGAGCAGGTGAACACCAGCCTCGGCGGAGGATGAAAAGAAACGGTACTCAATAAAATTTTGCTCTTCAAAAGAGTTTGCTAGTCAAAGCTCTATATAATTGATTACTATTTCTAATTTTCTGTATAAACAATAAACAAATCGCAGCAAAAATGCCTGAATGCTCTACATGTAAAACGTAATACACTGATGTATCCAAAGATGAATCCTAGGGATCAGATAGTTTCCCATTAGACTGGGAATCGGCGTCCCCACTGTCCGAGTCGAATTTTTTGTACATATATAAGTAGTATAAAAGGACCGATCAGGCCCCAAGGATCATCCTTCTAGGAGAAGGATGGGGGCGTGGCTTGCGGCAGAAGGATGGGGGCGTGGCGTGTGACCGAAGGATGTGGGGGGCGTGGCAGATGACGCTAGTGCGTTGGGTCGATGTGCTGCCCCCTAGCGGTGCTTCTTGGAACTTTATTATTATGTTAGATCTTTGTTTTTGAGTGATGGCAACGACCGAGTCGGGAAAGGAGATGTGCTGCCCCCTAGCGGTGCTTCTTGGAACTTTCAATGTATCTTTGAGAGATGGCAACGACCGAGTCGGGGAAAGGAGATGTGCTGCCCCTAGCGGTGCTTCTTGGAACTTTCAATGTATCTTTGAGAGATGGCAACGACCGAGTCGGGGAAAGGAGATGTGCTGCCCCCTAGCGGTGCTTTTTGGAACTTTTAATGGATCTTTGAGAGATGGCAACGACCGAGTGGGGGAAAGGGGGGTGTACGTCGCCCCCTAGCAGTGCTTCTTGGAACTTTCGATGTATCTTTGAGAGATGGCAACGACCGAGTGGGGGAAAGGGGATGTGTACGTTGCCCCCTAGCAGTGCTTTTTCGAACTTTTCTCGGGAGATTTATTGGACGTTGACAAATTTTTAAGAAGTCTTTCCAATATTTATTTATTTTTTTATTTTCTCGGGAGATTTACTGGACTTTGTCAAATTTTTGAAGGAAGTTTTTTTGTCGTTTCCAATTTTTTTTACTCATATTTTTTTGTCCTATTTTTTCTCTCTAATTTATTTTATTAAATTTATATTTTCAGGAATTCCCTGAGGTATTATAATTTTTATAGACGTTGCATTATTTTTTTAATTTTCTCGGGAGATTTATTAGACGCTGACAAATTTTTGAAGGAAGTTTTTTCAATCGAAGCATTTCCTCAAATTTGTTTTATTAAATTTATATTTTTAGAACTCCGTGAGGTGTTATAATTTTTATAGACGTTGCATTATTTTTTTAATTCTTATATTTTTCTTCCCTACAATTTTAATTTAGACGAGGAAAGGCTTTGTTTGAAAAGATTTCGTTCCTGTTGATTCATGTTCCGCTATCTTTTGTCCGACATGTGTTTTGGGATGACTCACCATTTTCTCTTTGACTCAGAAAACTTTGTATGACACGTGTTTTGGGAAGAGTGACTATGCCGAGTGACGCATGTCGTGATAGCAGATATGACATCAGCCAACGCCATTTCCTCCGCGGGGTCGACGGTTGACGTCATTTGAGATTCTGTAGATACATTAAGTTCCAAGACTGATTTTTTTTTCAATAACTTGATCATTTTGCAACGAATTTATTCCTTATTTTTTCCTCATAATTTCCGATTTTATATTCATAATTTTTCAACGTAACGATTTTTTTATTTTCTTTGAGGAGACTTCACGCATTTTCAACGGACGTTCCAACATAAAAACGTTTTCCAAAGTTTTGTGCTGCAGACATAATCTTAAAACACGATTGTTTATTAACGTATTTACGTGTTCATGACATTTTTTTAACGTTGTACCTTTTTCCACCGCATAGTTAAAATGTTTTTTTTATTTCTTCATGATTATTCAGTGAAATGTACCTTTTAATGCATTATCTTAATCTTTTTTTACTAAATGCTTGCATACTCGTTAAACTTCTCGATGTACCAACATTATTTTATTTTCAAACTAACAACTACTTTTATCGAGGCTTTATTTTTTCTGTCTATGAAGAATCTTTTAGTTTAATCTCTCTCAAGATATGAAAATTAATTATAACGAAATCCTTTCACTTTTCTATCGCTAAGAATTTTCCTTAAAATAAGTCCTGAGCTATAGTTCGCTTTGTCTGGTTAGAGGTGATTCATCAATAGTATGTTTGTGACCAGATAAGGTATCCGTGCAGTTACTGCCTGAAGCGATGACGCATGGGTGACGGGTACGTCGTGATGTCATCCTTGTGAACTTGGGATGTCATCATACTGCTTGAAGCGATGACGCACGGTGACGGGTTTTTCGTGATGTCATCTTTGTGAACAGATGCCAGAAGAATTTCAGAAACTGTTTCAACTTCGAACCAATGACGTTTCTTCCAATGTCGGGGGGTCAAAAAGGCATCATGTTTGCTATAACAAAATTTCATACTTTCACCAAAAATCATATTTTTAAACGCGCTTTTTTTTTCATGTATAACTAAATTTTTATTGTTTACTCACATCATCAAAGTCAATCTCTTTCCTTTTCTTCATTTAGTTCGCTTTAAATTGAGATGTTTCAAAACTTCGCGTATATTTCATTCACTCAATGTCCGGTTCTCAAGTGTCTGTCCCTTCATTTTCAACTTCTGTGCATGCTGCATTTTTCTTTAGACGTTTAGTTTCATTGACCTTTTTTTCGTTTTAATTAGGTTTTCATTATCATATTTTTTTATTCATTGTCTCAGCAGAAAAAGCTTTCATTCTGGAGACATAGCGACTAAGTCCGTACTTCCTCTAAACATTTTTATTTCACGTTTTACTAATTCGTCAGAAAAGCAGGTGTTTCCAAACTCCCATAGTGAAAATATTGTATTCTCCTTATTTTACTTATTATATTTTTCCTTCTATTCAGTGTTATATGATTCTTCAAACTTTGGTTTATTTTTATGAAACTTCTTTTTTTCTTAGTTTTTTTTTCTGATCCAGACTATCAATCTTTTCCTATCGATTTAATTACTCTTATTTTCCCATTCGACTTTACTTTTGAACAGAAATGTATCTAAAATGTTCAGGAGTATTTTAGTCTATAAGGCCGATTCTTCCCTGTTGCAAATAAAGTCATGTAGGATTTTAGTGTAAATGCCCCCAAATCTTTAGAACTTACTTTTCATAGTTAGATACTAATTCCTCGAGGTTTAAATTAAAACATGAAAGAAGAGTGTTTTTACGCTCTCTCCAGTGTGTGAGCTTTCCCCAAGAAATTGTTTCTGTCGGAAACTGAAAATCTTCTGCGACTGTTTTCACGCGTCTCTTGCTTACAGGAAAACCTCATATGGCATGAAATCACTTTGCTTGGTAGATTAAACTAAATTCTGGTTTTGAACTTTGAATGCAAACTCAAGCTCGCAAAAGCATAGTTTTCTGAGTGAACTTAAACTGTCTAAGATGACAAAAATCTAAAACTGCTGACTCAATGGGACAGAGCGTTTGAACTTTGCTCTTCATTCTCCATTTACGAGATCAGTCGTGAACCACTAGAAGGGAAGTAAGCAGACCCTGATTTAGTCCACTGTTTCCAAGGAAGGTAGAAAGCTAGTGTCGTAATTCAAAAGCTCATAACTCAAGCCTCCCCAGGATTCAATTTCGGACGAACGAATACTCAGATGTCAATGCTTAGACATTGAAAAATTACTTCAGACAAATATTTTCTTACTTAAAGTGCTTCAATTCAGAATTTGTACTACTTAAGATTTCCCTTAGTCAATATTTTTTCTATCTTAAAAACTTCTAAAGGGTTGATTTTGAAAAAAATCTAAAAAAAAAATAAAAAAAAACGAGTTCCCACAAAAATGTAAAATTTCCTCAGATTGTATGAGGAACCAAAAAAATTGATGAAGCTTGAATGTTAACCATTTCTTTCTCTTCATGTTTCATTCCATAAACTTTCTTCAAATTCCTATATATCCAAGAATTTTGTTAAATATCCAAGTTCGACTCCCCCAGAAATTTTCTGAAAATGATAGTTTCTCTTTTTAAAAAAAATTCCAGAATAAGAATCCCTTCACTGAAACAAGAAATTCCTATTCAAAGCATTCCATCCCTCTTTCTACTTCAAATACTCTATTTGTAAATCTAAGGAAGTTTTTTTTAATATTCATATACTTTTCCCTCTAACTTTAGAAGATATTGTCTTAAAATGTATGTACATATTACAATAGTAAAATATCTTACTACTGCTTGATGTTCAATTCACTTCACATTGTCTTAAGGAAATTCGTTCATTTTCTCATAACACATAGACATGTTATTTTTCTTCCCATTCACTTCAAAGACTTGAGATCAACTTAATGGAGTCCTTTGAGAAAAACTTTCATAGGAAAGCATAAGTTTGCCAAAAAAGTACATTAAAAATAAACAAATGTTGAAAGTTCCTGTACAAGAAGGAAATTCTGTTGTAACTTCTAAACGAAAAAAGACAAATTCTAAGAAAATATGTAAAAATGTTCATTGGATTCCATATTAAAAAAATTTAGTTGAACAAAAGTGTGATTCTTTTTTTCTTTTTTAAATGTATGCACTTTCGGAACAGTTCATTCTTTCTTAGGGTTAAAAATGGAACACTTCATTTTTTCTTAGTGGACAGCTTTGAGAAAACACATTTCATTAAAAGCAGGGAAATTCTCATAGAATAACATGGGAAAACTAGTATACATAAAAAGACTGTTTCGAAACGAGTAAAAATCTGTTGAAGTTCGTTTTCGAAAAAGTTGGAAATAGAATATAGTAAAAACAGTCACAGCAAGTTCCTGAAAGTTGAAAATTGGATGTACTAAAAATGTCTAAGGAAAGAATTTTTTATAAAACACAACTGCTTTAGTTTTCCCAGGCTAGAGGGGTCTTCAGTGAGAGCGCTTCTTCTTTTTCAACACAAAGAATGAAGCGAGTCAGTTTGAAACATTTCAAACTCCCGGAAAATAAGCCGTGTACTCTGGTTTCGGCTCAATACTGTAAAGCATTGCTCTCAGACCAGTCGGAAATCCCCCGATTGGTCGCCTGATGGAAAACATCAGGCCCATTTCCCTTAATAAATACCCAAATATCCTTAAGAAAAGTCTTTAGCAAAAAAATACTAGTTCCCCATTAAATCAATTCATTCTGTTACTATTTTAAAAAGAAATTTCTTTTACTTTTAAAATTCTTGAAAGCTTATTATTTTGATTCATTTCAATAAAAAAACATAATTTCACTTAAATTTAGGTTAATAAAAAAATAATTTCACAAAATTTATATCTTAGAATGAATAAAATACTTACACTTAAATTTAGGCTCTGGAAATAGAAAAAAAATTACTTTAAACATTTAAAAAAATATTTACTTTTCTTTTTCAGTAATTTACCTACCTCCCTCCCCCTTCCCTTACCCAAATTTTTAGGAGCCCTAAAAGGACTTTTTTTCAACAGCTGCTGTTTCCTCCAACTCAATACAAGTCGTATTGGGCTACGTGCATGTCGTGAACCGTTTTCAACAAGTTCGTAATGTCCAGAGATTCTAAAAATTCTTTGGAGATGAGTCCCTTCGAAGCAGCAACGAAAGATTCCGCTACAACCACAGGCTGCAGCATAGCAACGGCGCAGGCAAAGTGAGTGCTAAATTTAATATCCATGGAATCAGAGCAGGCATGCTCCATGATGTTGTTAGGCAATTCACGATAGGGCAAGAGACATTCCGGACATCGAAACAGTAGGTTTACCTTTTCTTCTATTTGTGTCGTGAGCACCTCGGTCAAGATGAAAATCAACTCTTCATCAGAAATGTTCGTTCCTGGACGATTCGTACTCTGCAGCTCTAACACAGCTTTTCTAAAAATGGATCCAAATTGCAGCTGAGTAATGCTTTTCCATATGTCATCGCATTTCTCCAACAGTTCATCAAATTCTTCTTCCCACTTTAGTGTGACGGAAATGGGGTTTAATCGACGGAAACCATGAACTCTAGGAGAGATCTGTTCAAAGGAATACACACAACTGTCCCCCACTTCTCCGGCAGGAGAGGAAGAAACAATCAGTTCACTGTTGACAATCACTTCGTCAATCCTAGCTCCGAAACTATATGAACGTTCCATAAACTTTCGGAAAGTTAGAGCTGACATAGTAATTCCATTTTTGGTGGGCTGGAAAGTTTGTCCGTCATAACGATAACTCCGGAGATGGACTCTGACTGAGTTTGTGAAATCAGTAACTTTCACCACAACTTTTCCTCCCAAAGGAAAATGATGGGGGTGAAGATCATTTGTAGTTGGAGAACGATTCATAATGTTCGGCTCAGCTACGCAGGCTTTCTTAGCTACAGACGAGGAAGTAGTCGACGAACGCTTCATCATGATTCGGGAAATTGAATCGTTAGCACACAACAAGGAGGAAGAAGGCACAAGTGACTCGGACGAATGCACAAGACGAATTGACGGTGAAAGAGCACTGTCTTTATCTGGTTTGTTATCAGCAGACAAACAAACGGTGGGCCTTGGAACTGATAACAGAGGTTGGTAGTCATCCTGTTTACTGCGTGAGCGCGTGAATGAGTCATGAGACAATGGCGTCTGTGCTATCATCTTTCTGAAGGTTAAATTTAGCCTAATATTTGGAGCGTTCTTTTGACGCGGTAGACCATGACTCCAATAAGAATTCGTTGGCGGAAGCATCTGGAGTAGAGAACCTGATCTCAGAGTTAATGAAACTGGTTTAAATCCGTTCCTCTTAAAAACAAAATCTCTTTCTTGCCCGAGAGATACAGAAGCAATGCACGACAAAGGTTCTAAATCTGATTCATTGTCCATGTGAAATCCGATGCTATCTTTTCCAGTTCGGTATTTGTTTATTAAAACAAAGTTGAAAGTCTCCTCGCATTCTTTCTCAACAGCGAGCTTGATTTCTTGAAGCAATGGGGTCCAAGGGTTAGGTTCTAAAGTCAAACCGCTAAAAGTGTATTTCAGATTGGGGTCCCCGAAGGCAACATGCTGTCTTGGAATGTTATAACACTTTCCGAAAATTTTTATTTTTGAGAATTCACCACTCAAATATTCCACTTCATCTTCCAAACGAGAATAGTAATGAATCGCTTGAGCAAGGGAGAAGAGCTGAGAGTAACGAAAATTCAGATTTTCCTTGTTATGACGAAGAGACAACATTTTTTTCAGATCAACACACTCACACCAAGCACCGAAGCGATAATGAGTCAGGCAGGCAGGCAGGCAGGCAGGCTTGCGATAAGGCGTATGACGTCAGGTTTCCGAGAGATGAGTAAGCAGCTTTTCCCCCTTTCCCCACCTGCTTATTCTGTCAGAAGGTCCTACACTTTTGAAATGTTGGGGAAAAATTACTCCCCCAATTACGTTGACAACGAAATTTTCTAGAAATGCGTACATGAAGACACAATATTAAAGTAACAACATTCCTCAATTTATATTAAAAAAAAAAAACCTCTACTGGTTTTAAAGTTCCTTCTCTTGTAATTTTTTTTCTCGCTAAATGCATCTTTGACAACCCCGAAAGCTGAACTTCTGTTCTTTTCAAAATGATTTGTTCCGAAAGGGGTTCACTCCCTGAGGAATGCAGATTCAAAGCAACGTGATCACTCGTTATTTTTGTACAGACAGTTAAAACTATGATCAGCAACAAATTTGAAAAAAAAAAAAACATTGGACTGTCTCCACACATTTTTAAAGTGACGTCATTTGAGAGGAGGTTTTTCATGACAAATTTCTTCCAACAGGAAAAGAATGTATGCGAGCAGAGTAAAAAATTTTCGTCTCAAAATGTTTGTTTTGCTCACGTGAAGATATTTCGTCTCGATTTGCTCACGCGAAGACTCAAAATAATGCATAAGCAGGATTCCCAAAAACATAAAAAAATATAAGTTTTATATAAAAAAGAAATTCCAGGAAAAATATTGGAGGGGCGAAAGATTCCCATTCTTCCATTCCCACAAAAAATTTAACGAAGTCTAATAAATCTCTCGAAATAAAAATTAAACAAATTCTTGGACTGACAAAAGAGAGAACGACACGTGACGTCAACCTATCCCGAGGCTAGTAGTAGGAGATACACTGTTCCCCCTCTGACATCATTTTTTTTTCTATGCGAACAGAAATTTACTTGAACAACCGTCTTAGAAAATGCCTCTTCCACGTTTTTTCTTCCCAGCCATGCAAAAACAATCAGGTTGCCTTTTCCCACCAAAAGTTCTAGCAAGAAGGAGCAGGAGACGCCGGAACGTAGCCCGAAGGAGCCGAATAACAAGGGGGCGAGACAGGGAGGGAGCTCTCGATTTGCTCACGCGAAGACTCAAAAATTTTTACTCTGCTCGCATACATTCTTTTCCTGTTGGAAGAAATTTGTTATGAAAAACCTCCTCTCAAATGACGTCACTTTAAAAATGTGTGGAGACAGTCCAATGTTTTTTTGTTTTTTTTTCAAATTTGTTGCTGATCATAGTTTTAACTGTCTGTACAAAAATAACGAGTGATCACGTTGCTTTGAATCTGCATTCCTCAGGGAGTGAACCCCTTTCGGAACAAATCATTTTGAAAAGAACAGAAGTTCAGCTTTCGGGGTTGTCAAAGATGCATTTAGCGAGAAAAAAATTACAAGAGAAGGAACTTTAAAACCAGTAGAGGTTTTTTTTTTAATATAAATTGAGGAATGTTGTTACTTTAATATTGTGTCTTCATGTACGCATTTCTAGAAAATTTCGTTGTCAACGTAATTGGGGGGAGTAATTTTTCCCCAACATTTCATTCAAAAGGGTAGGACCTTCTGACAGAATAAGCAGGTGGGGAAAGGGGGAAAAGCTGCTTACTCATCTCTCGGAAACCTGACGTCATACGCCTTATCGCAAGCCTGCCTGCCTGCCTGACTCATTATCGCTTCGGTGCTTGGTGTGAGTGTGTTGATCTGAAAAAAATGTTGTCTCTTCGTCATAACAAGGAAAATCTGAATTTTCGTTACTCTCAGCTCTTCTCCCTTGCTCAAGCGATTCATTACTATTCTCGTTTGGAAGATGAAGTGGAATATTTGAGTGGTGAATTCTCAAAAATAAAAATTTTCGGAAAGTGTTATAACATTCCAAGACAGCATGTTGCCTTCGGGGACCCCAATCTGAAATACACTTGTAGCGGTTTGACTTTAGAACCTAACCCTTGGACCCCATTGCTTCAAGAAATCAAGCTCGCTGTTGAGAAAGAATGCGAGGAGACTTTCAACTTTGTTTTAATAAACAAATACCGAACTGGAAAAGATAGCATCGGATTTCACATGGACAATGAATCAGATTTAGAACCTTTGTCGTGCATTGCTTCTGTATCTCTCGGGCAAGAAAGAGATTTTGTTTTTAAGAGGAACGGATTTAAACCAGTTTCATTAACTCTGAGATCAGGTTCTCTACTCCAGATGCTTCCGCCAACGAATTCTTATTGGAGTCATGGTCTACCGCGTCAAAAGAACGCTCCAAATATTAGGCTAAATTTAACCTTCAGAAAGATGATAGCACAGACGCCATTGTCTCATGACTCATTCACGCGCTCACGCAGTAAACAGGATGACTACCAACCTCTGTTATCAGTTCCAAGGCCCACCGTTTGTTTGTCTGCTGATAACAAACCAGATAAAGACAGTGCTCTTTCACCGTCAATTCGTCTTGTGCATTCGTCCGAGTCACTTGTGCCTTCTTCCTCCTTGTTGTGTGCTAACGATTCAATTTCCCGAATCATGATGAAGCGTTCGTCGACTACTTCCTCGTCTGTAGCTAAGAAAGCCTGCGTAGCTGAGCCGAACATTATGAATCGTTCTCCAACTACAAATGATCTTCACCCCCATCATTTTCCTTTGGGAGGAAAAGTTGTGGTGAAAGTTACTGATTTCACAAACTCAGTCAGAGTCCATCTCCGGAGTTATCGTTATGACGGACAAACTTTCCAGCCCACCAAAAATGGAATTACTATGTCAGCTCTAACTTTCCGAAAGTTTATGGAACGTTCATATAGTTTCGGAGCTAGGATTGACGAAGTGATTGTCAACAGTGAACTGATTGTTTCTTCCTCTCCTGCCGGAGAAGTGGGGGACAGTTGTGTGTATTCCTTTGAACAGATCTCTCCTAGAGTTCATGGTTTCCGTCGATTAAACCCCATTTCCGTCACACTAAAGTGGGAAGAAGAATTTGATGAACTGTTGGAGAAATGCGATGACATATGGAAAGCATTACTCAGCTGCAATTTGGATCCATTTTTAGAAAAGCTGTGTTAGAGCTGCAGAGTACGAATCGTCCAGGAACGAACATTTCTGATGAAGAGTTGATTTTCATCTTGACCGAGGTGCTCACGACACAAATAGAAGAAAAGGTAAACCTACTGTTTCGATGTCCGGAATGTCTCTTGCCCTATCGAGAATTGCCTAACAACATCATGGAGCATGCCTGCTCTGATTCCATGGATATTAAGTTTAGCACTGACTTTGCCTGCGCCGTTGCTATGCTGCAGCCTGTGGTTGTAGCGGAATCTTTCGTTGCTGCTTCGAAGGGACTCATCTCCAAAGAATTTTTAGAATCTCTGGACATTACGAACTTGTTGAAAACGGTTCACGACATGCACGTAGCCCAATACGACTTGTATTGAGTTGGAGGAAACAGCAGCTGTTGAAAAAAGTCCTTTTTAGGGCTCCTAAAAATTTGGGTAAGGGAAGGGGGAGGGAGGTAGGTAAATTACTGAAAAAGAAAAGTAAATATTTTTTTGGAAATGTTTAAAGTAATTTTTTTCTATATCCAGAGCCTAAATTTAAGTGTAAGTATTTTATTCATTCTGAGATATAAATTTTGTGAAATTATTTTTTTATTAACCTAAATTTAAGTGAAATTATGTTTTTTTATTGAAATGAATCAAAATAATAAGCTTTCAAGAATTTTAAAAGTAAAAGAAATTTCTTTTTAAAATAGTAACAGAATGAATTGATTTAATGGGGAACTAGTATTTTTTTGCTAAAGACTTTTCTTAAGGATATTTGGGTATTTATTAAGGGAAATGGGCCTGATGTTTTCCATCAGGCGGCCAATCGGGGGATTTCCGACTGGTCTGGGAGCAATGCTTTACAGTATTGAGCCGAAACCAGAGTACACGGCTTATTTTCCGGGAGTTTGAAATGTTTCAAACTGACTCGCTTCATTCTTTGTGTTGAAAAAGAAGAAGCGCTCTCACTGAAGACCCCTCTAGCCTGGGAAAACTAAAGCAGTTGTGTTTTATAAAAAATTCTTTCCTTAGACATTTTTAGTACATCCAATTTTCAACTTTCAGGAACTTGCTGTGACTGTTTTTACTATATTCTATTTCCAACTTTTTCGAAAACGAACTTCAACAGATTTTTACTCGTTTCGAAACAGTCTTTTTATGTATACTAGTTTTCCCATGTTATTCTATGAGAATTTCCCTGCTTTTAATGAAATGTGTTTTCTCAAAGCTGTCCACTAAGAAAAAATGAAGTGTTCCATTTTTAACCCTAAGAAAGAATGAACTGTTCCGAAAGTGCATACATTTAAAAAAGAAAAAAAAAGAATCACACTTTTGTTCAACTAAATTTTTTAATATGGAATCCAATGAACATTTTTACATATTTTCTTAGAATTTGTCTTTTTTCGTTTAGAAGTTACAACAGAATTTCCTTCTTGTACAGGAACTTTCAACATTTGTTTATTTTTAATGTACTTTTTTGGCAAACTTATGCTTTCCTATGAAAGTTTTTCTCAAAGGACTCCATTAAGTTGATCTCAAGTCTTTGAAGTGAATGGGAAGAAAAATAACATGTCTATGTGTTATGAGAAAATGAACGAATTTCCTTAAGACAATGTGAAGTGAATTGAACATCAAGCAGTAGTAAGATATTTTACTACTGTAATATGTACATACATTTTAAGACAATATCTTCTAAAGTTAGAGGGAAAAGTATATGAATATTAAAAAAACTTCCTTAGATTTACAAATAGAGTATTTGAAGTAGAAAGAGGGATGGAATGCTTTGAATAGGAATTTCTTGTTTCAGTGAAGGGATTCTTATTCTGGAATTTTTTTTAAAAGAGAAACTATCATTTTCAGAAAATTTCTGGGGAGTCGAACTTGGACATTTAACAAAATTCTTGGATATATAGGAATTTGAAGAAAGTTTATGGAATGAAACATGAAGAGAAAGAAATGGTTAACATTCGAGCTTCATCAATTTTTTTGGTTCCTCATACAATCTGAGGAAATTTTACATTTTTGTGGGAACTCGTTTTTTTTTATTTTTTTTTTTATTTTTTTATTTTTTCAAAATCAACCCTTTAGAAGTTTTTAAGATAGAAAAAATATTGACTAAGGGAAATCTTAAGTAGTACAAATTCTGAATTGAAGCACTTTAAGTAAGAAAATATTTGTCTGAAGTAATTTTTCAATGTCTAAGCATTGACATCTGAGTATTCGTTCGTCCGAAATTGAATCCTGGGGAGGCTTGAGTTATGAGCTTTTGAATTACGACACTAGCTTTCTACCTTCCTTGGAAACAGTGGACTAAATCAGGGTCTGCTTACTTCCCTTCTAGTGGTTCACGACGGATCTCGTAAATGGAGAATGAAGGGCAAAGTTCAAACGCTCTGTCCCATTGAGTCAGGAGTTTTAGATTTTTATCATCTTAGACAGTTTAAGTTTGCTTAGAAAACTATGCTTTTGCGAGCTTGAGTTTGCATTCAAAGTTCAAAACCAGAATTTAGTTTAATCTGCCAAGCAAAGTGATTTCATGCCATATGAGGTTTTCCTGTAAGCAAGAGACGCGTGAAAACAGTCGCAGGAGATTTTCAGTTTCCGACAGCAACATGGGGAAATTCAAAGTTAATTTCTTGGGGAAAGCTCACACACTGGAGAGAGCGTAAAACACTCTTCTTTCATGTTTTAATTTAAACCTCGAGGAATTAGTATCTAACTATGAAAAGTAAGTTCTAAAGATTTGGGGGCATTTACACTAAAATCCTACATGACTTTATTTGCAACAGGGAAGAATCGGCCTTATAGACTAAAATACTCCTGAACATTTTAGATACATTTCTGTTCAAAAGTAAAGTCGAATGGGAAAATAAGAGTAATTAAATCGATAGGAAAAGATTGATAGTCTGGATCAGAAAAAAAAACTAAGAAAAAAAGAAGTTTCATAAAAATAAACCAAAGTTTGAAGAATCATATAACACTGAATAGAAGGAAAAATATAATAAGTAAAATAAGGAGAATACAATATTTTCACTATGGGAGTTTGGAAACACCTGCTTTTCTGACGAATTAGTAAAACGTGAAATAAAAATGTTTAGAGGAAGTACGGACTTAGTCGCTATGTCTCCAGAATGAAAGCTTTTTCTGCTGAGACAATGAATAAAAAAATATGATAATGAAAACCTAATTAAAACGAAAAAAAGGTTAATGAAACTAAACGTCTAAAGAAAAAATGCAGCATGCACAGAAGTTGAAAATGAAGGGACAGACACTTGAGAACCGGACATTGAGTGAATGAAATATACGCGAAGTTTTGAAACATCTCAATTTAAAGCGAACTAAATGAAGAAAAGGAATGAGATTGACTTTGATGAGGTGAGTAAACAATAAAAATTTAGTTATACATGAAAAAAAAAGCGCGTTTAGAAAATATGATTTTTGGTGAAAGTATGAAATTTTATTATATCAAACAGGATGCCTTTTTGACCCCCGACATTGGAAGAAACAGTTTCTGAAATTCTTCTGGGATCTGAAGTTGAAACAGTTTCTGAAATTCTTCTGGGATCTGTTCACAAAGATGACATCACGAAAAACCCATCACCGTGCGTCATCGCTTCAAGCAGTATGATGACATTCCAAGTTCACAAGGATGACATCACGACGTACCCGTCACCCATGCGTCATCGCTTCAGGCAGTAACTGCACGGAGACGTTATCTGGTCACAAACATACTATTGATGAATCACCTCTAACCAGACAAAGCGAACTATAGCTCAGGACCTTAATCTTAGCGATAGAAAAGTGAAAGGATTTCGTTATAATTAATTTTCATATCTTGAGAGAATAAACTAAAAAATTCTTCGTAGACAGAAAAAATAAAGCCTCGATAAAAGTAGTTGTTAGTTTGAAAATAAAATAATGTTGGTACATCGAGAAGTTTAACGAGTATGCAAGCATTTAGTAAAAAAAGATTAAGATAATGCATTAAAAGGTACATTTCACTGAATAATCATGAAGAAATAAAAAAAACATTTTAACTATGCGGTGGAAAAAGGTACAACGTTAAAAAAATGTCATGAACACGTAAATACGTTAATAAACAATCGTGTTTTAAGATTATGTCTGCAGCACAAAACTTTGGAAAACGTTTTTATGTTGGAACGTCTGTTGAAAATGCGTGAAGTCTCCTCAAAGAAAATAAAAAAATCGTTACGTTGAAAAATTATGAATATAAAATGGGAAATTATGAGGAAAAATAAGGAATAAATTCGTTGCAAAATGATCAAGTTATTGAAAAAAAAATCAGTCTTGGAACTTAATGTCTCTACAGAATCTCAAATGACGTCAACCGCCGACCCCGCGGAGGAAATGGCGTTGGCTGATGTCATATCTGCTATCACGACATGCGTCACACATCATAGTCACTCTTCCCAAAACACGTGTCATACAAAGTTTTCTGAGTCAAAGAGAAAATGGTGAGTCATCCCAAAACACATGTCGGACAAAAGATAGCGGAACTTGAATCAACGGGAACGAAATCTTTTCAAACAAAGCCTTTCCTCGTCTAAATTAAAATTGTAGGGAAGAAAAATATAAGAATGAAAAAAATAATGCAACTTCTATAAAAAATTATAACACTTCACGGAGTTCTAAAAATATAAATTTAATAAAACAAATTTGAGGAAATGCTTCGATTGAAAAACCTTCCTTCAAAAATTTGACAAAGTCCAGTAAATCTCCCGAGAAAATAAAAAAAAATAAAGCAGACCCCGCTGAGGAGAAAACGACGTTGTCTGATGTCATGTCTGCTATCACGAATGCGCACTCATCATAATGACTCATCCCAAAACACGTGTCATACAAAATTTTCTGAGTCAAAGAGAAAATGATGACTCATCCCAAAACACATGGCTCACAAAAGATAACAAAAGATAGCGGAACATGAATCAACGGGAACGAAATCTTTTCAAACAAAGCCTTTCCTCGTCTAAATTAAAATTGGAGGGAGGACAAATATAAGAATTAAAAAAAATAATGCAACGTCTATAAAAATTATAACACCTCACGGAGTTCTAAAAATATAAATTTAATAAAAAAAAACATATTGGAAAGACTTCCTTCAAAAATTTGACAAAGTCCAGTAAATCTCCCGAGAAAATTAAAAAATTAATGCAACGTCTATAAAAATTATAATACCTCAGGGAATTCCTGAAAATATAAATTTAATAAAATAAATTAGAGAGAAAAAATAGGACAAAAAAAATACGAGTAAAAAAAAATTGGAAACGACAAAAAAACTTCCTTCAAAAATTTGACAAAGTCCAGGAAATCTCCCGAGAAAATTAAAAAAATAAATATTGGAAAGACTTCTTAAAAATTTGTCAACGTCCAATAAATCTCCCGAGAAAAGTTCGAAAAAGCACTGCTAGGGGGCAGCACATCTCCTTTCCCCCACTCGGTCGTTGCCATCTCTCAAAGATCCATTAAAAGTTCCAAAAAGCACCGCTAGGGGGCAGCACACGAGTTGATATCCCCCTATATCCACCCCCTTTCTCCCACTCGGTCGTTGCCATCCCTCAAAAACAAAGATCTAACATAATAATAAAGTTCCAAGAAGCACCGCTAGGGGGCAGCACATTGAGTTGACATCCCCCTATATCCACCCTTTCCCTCTCGGTCGTTGCCATCCCTCAAAGATCCATTAAAAGTTCCAAGAAGCACCGCTACGGGGCAGCACATCTCCTTTCCCGACTCGGTCGTTGCCATCTCTCAAAAAAAAAAAGATCTAACATAATAATGAAGTTCCAAGAAGCACCGCTAGGGGGCAGCACATCTCCTTTCCCCGACTCGGTCGTTGCCATCTCTCAAATATTCATCGAAAGTTCCAAGAAGCACCGCTAGGAGGCAGCACATCGACCCAACGCACTAGCGTCATCTGCCACAACCCACATCCTTCGGCGCCAGGCCACGCCCCCATCCTTCTGCCTCAAGCCACGCCCCCATCCTTCGGCGTCAGACCACGCCCCCCATCCTTCTCTAGAAGGATGATCCTTGACGCCGGACCCGGCCTTTTATACTACTTATATATGTCGTTCAAACGCCCTTTTGCCAATGTAGCCCTTGCGCCAGTAAATTTGAATAAATTAGAAAATCCCTAAAGATGCTCAGAGAAGTTCACGGGTTACGAAGTAAAACTTCAAATTTAAAACGTTCCACTTTGTGGTTTTAGAAAATAATGTTTTCCCTTCATATTTAGTGCCTTGCAGTTCACTTCATAGCAGACCAAGAGACGTCTACACTCAATCACACCTAGACAATACACACGAGAAGAGACCCTAATACAAAGTTTCAAAAAGAAAGGGGTTCCAAGGATGAAAAATACTAACCAGCAGTTGCAGCACTGCTGGTTTGATCACATTCCATTGCATGCACTCTAGGGTTTTAGGGCTTCGCGGATGTAGATACTATTAATTGTTTATGGTACAACTAAAACCCCAGCATAACTTCACTGTAAAGCACTCTTCTTACGGAAGCATAAATCTGCCACAGTAACTGGCATTGCTGTAAATCTTACTCAAATATTCCAAATAGCTTAACATCGTAGTCCGGATAGCTTAGTTATACACGACAGAGCAAATTAGGCACTGAATAAAAACAGGGGCCAGGTGGGATGAAAAGTCTTATTTACGAATGCTCTTCTGTTTTATTGGTCTTTAGTAGGCACACCGGTCAGCAAAACATCACATGTAGAACATAACTCCAATTCGTAATCAATCAGCTATTTCGTGATACAGAATAATCATCAAGTCTCACTAAACTCGACAAACAATTGAGTCTTATCGAACAAAAAAGCATAATATTGGGTGAATGACTCAGATCAACCTCGTACAAAATAATTTTCTCCGAACAAAATTAACTCTCACCACATCTTCAATCCCTTACCAATCTATCTCCAATCCCACTGATACAATTCCAAACAGCACTCTTATTCTTTTCGTTCGCATATGTTATTCGCTTGACCTGTCTTCAGGTTGCAAAAGCACATTCTCCGAGAGAAAATGTAGCGGCTAGATTAGGAAATATTTAACGATAATACACCAAAATGTACATAACAAAACAGAAATTAAAGGAAAGTTAAATTAGAGCACTCTAATTTAACTGGCAGCCTAAAATTATCAACTAGGCCCATTGCTGTAAATTAGAGCACTCTAATTTAACTTTCCATTTAATGGCCGAGATTCGCAGATGTTTGTTCATCTTGACCTATGAACTACCTAGGAACTGAGATGGCTTCTAGAAATGCAAAGGATCATCTTTGGCCTTTCACAAACACTTTGAGAAAACGAAAAAAATATAACAATACAACCTCTTTCACACTTAAAAACAAGTACAGAGAAACATAGAGCAGAATAATTATTGTCGTAGCATTAAACTGCTATCAGTTCCAAGTGATTTGATGCTACGATTTAATCTACCAAAAGATTCATAATTCCCTGCGAAACTGGAATCTTTGGTCCTCACTCAGCTTATTTCGGTATTTGCTCTGACGTTTAAACAGTACAGCAATAAACCAATCCGTCTCATTGGCAAAACTAACCTGTTGCGAAAATCCGTTGTCTTCACTGATGCAAAGCCTAATCTGTCAGCAAAGCCAATTGAGGTTTTGCAAAGTCTGCAATATCTGCAACTTGTGAAGGAGGCATGCAAGACCTCTCGAGCAAAGGAGGGAGGCTCCAGTAAAATGAGTTGTTTAAACCACATATTAGGGGCCTAGTTGATAATTTTAGGCTAGCAGTACTTATTGTTTTACCTATGTCACATTCGTACAGGAAATATAAGCCCCAAATACACTGAAGTGCCAGAAAAACTGGTACAGACGAGCTTATGCAAAATGCATAGCAACGCCACCTATGCACGTACTCGGTTGCGTCCGCCAGTGCGTATATAAAGTGATAGACATCCTTGCCAGCTGTCAGAGCTGTTTTCGGCATGAGAATGTCAAGTAATAACGATTTAAGCGATTTTCAATACGGTGTCATAATTGGCGCTCGTGAGATGGGCCATAGTATTTCGGCGGTAGAAACGAAGTTCGGATTTTCACGGACGACCATTGCAAGGGTGTACCGTGACTACAAGAATTCCGGCAAAAGCTCCAACCTACGATACCAGTGTGGCCGTAAAAAGACATTGGGTGAACGTGACTATCGTCGGCTGTCAAGAATCGTTTCACGCGATAGGCGTGCAACACTCTCGCAGGTATCATCGGATTTCAATGCTGGAGCCTCAACAAGCATCAGCGTCCGGACTGTGCAACGAACCCTGCACGATATGGGCTTTTTTAGAGCTGACGCCCTACTCGAGTCCCCTTGATGGGTGCACGACACAGAGCTATGCGCCTCGCTTGGGCACGGCAACACAGCCACTGGACACTTGATGACTGGAAACAAGCAGCAGCCTTGTCTGACGAGTAGCGTTTCCAACTGTATCGGGCAGATGGAAGGATTCGCGTGTGGTGCAAACCCCATGAAGCCATGGATCCCGCCTGTCAACAGAAAACTGTACTGGCTGGTAGGGGGTCCGTAATGGTATGGGGTGTGTTTAGCTGGACTTCACTGGGACCTCTGGTACGTCTACAAACATCTGTAATCGGGCAACGCTATGTACGCATCCTTTCTGACGAGGTACACCCGTTCATGTCCTGCATTCATGCTGATGGGTTGGGCCTGTTCCAACAGGACAATGCACCTCCACACAAGTGTCAGGACGCCACATTATAGTTAGAGGAGCATTCATCTGAGTTTGGGGTGTTACAATTCCCACCCAAGTCCCCAGATCTGAGCGTGATAGAACACATTTGGGATGCCATGCAACGTGCTATCGAACACAGGAATCCGAGACTTCGGAATACACCCTAATTGTGGAACGCTCTACAGGAAGTATGGTCAGCATATTTCCAGAAGCTAATGGAGTCCATTCCCCGTCGTATTTTTGCCGTCCTGCGCTCTCGTGGGGGATCTACCAAATATTAGAATTGTGTATCAGTTTTTCTGGCACTTCGGTGTACATATATCCTGCAGTATTATTCCTGCAAAATTGGGACTTCGTTAAATGAAACGTTTTCTTTCAGGATTTAACGACCACCATGGACAACTGATATGGATATATCCAGTCTCTTGTCTTTATAGGGCAGATCCAGCAGCATCTTGTAAATACACTATCCACGCCTCTTCCTGGACGTGACCTCGGGCGCAACTTAGATTAAGGGTCAGAAGCTAGCGGCTCAGACCACTCGCTCACGAGAAGAGCAAACGAAACTTTAACAAACAGGATTCAAGTGCTGTATTAATTCTCCAACATTTTAAAAATTTTCTAAAAGTTCAAAGTAGAAAACATTAAATAAATGTAAGTAATTATTCTACTTGAAAATAGCATTCCTTAGTGCATCAAAACATTTGGCCATTTCACCAAACAGAGGTTATATTATTTTTATTCGTTTATTCTAATTTTCGTTAATTAACGAAAGTTAGAATAAACGAACAAAATGGGGATCTAATTTTTGTCAGAACTCATGTATTTACATATTTCTTGAGTAAAGACTCTTCGCTTACGACTTGTGATACTGCAAATCTTTAAAACTTCATTTTTCAAAATATATTATTATTTGGTACTTTCAAATCAGTTAATTACAACATATTCTTTATTTGAGAAGAACTTGTATCGTACCTGAATTGTTCATACTGAACGCGCTGAGGAAAAGTAGATGTCGAACATTAATTGAAATTGACGATGCTTATGAACTTTCACAGAACCTGTCGTTCTTTCAGTTTTTATGCTTTCTCCTTCCTCCTATTTCGTCGTAGGTTCTCAAAGAACAGTAGCATTTTCAAAGCTTCCAGATTTAAAACTAAAAAAATAAATAAGCTTCTGATCTTGCATCTTACAAAACTCTTTTGTTGTTGTCATCGTTTATATTTGTGTGCATTAAGAAAACTACAAACATTGCGCAGACAGCAAAAAGAAGTACCATCGGCAGCACGTATGCAGTGTTACTCTGCTGGACGTTTGTTGATGGGGGACACGACATTACGTGGAAAAACTGCGACTCAAAGATTCTGTTAGTTGACAACAATCGACTCTGGGTAATAATTTTTGCGCGTGAAAATGGCCGGAACAGCGTCTTTCCGAGCACTCAACAATACCCTCAAACAAACAATGATAGTAAAAAAAAACTATACTACACTGGCTAGAAAAAGAAACTACGACACTAGGAGCTCAGCAAACTTTTTAATTTTCTCCTTTCACCGACGTTCAGCCTTTAGCTCTTGCCTTCAACTTCCCTCATTCTTGATGTACTATGTATAACGATTATTGTGCAAAGGTTTTGTTTGTCTGCGCTTTTCCGAACTATGAGCTTTGCTTTCTCGGTTTACGTCATACAAGTTTCGTTGGCGCAGAAAGTTTTTCATTAATGCAATAAAAAATATATAAACTATTTCTTCGCGGAAAAATTGTATGCATATGTTTCGGGAAAATTTCATACATAGACTCAAAACTATGAAAATTATCCTTATATATTGATTTCTATATTATACATGTAGGATGTCTGCTTGTTCAAATGAATTGTCTACATGTAACAACAATTCTACGTCATATATGAGACGACGTACATGCAAAGCACCGTCTAGCGAGCGTTTTACAGATGAGATGACGCACGTGCAGAGCACTGTCTAACGAGCGTGCGTGTAGAAGTTCGTTGGGAGCAGAAGGAAGAAGGTGGTTGATGGGAGTTTTCCGTTATAGAACGTTTACATTTTTAAGTTGTTAATTATCGTTTTATTTTATTTGTATGTGTTCTCCAAATAAATATATTTTAGCTACGATGGCTGACTGTATCAGCAGGGCAGCATTTAAATTCCCCTAGACGAACGAGTTTACTACATACATACATAGTCCAATCAAACAATTATGACCACCCCTGATATAAGAAGAAACCGTAACCAGCAGCCAGATGGTGTGCATAGCAACATACGTAAATCATGCAAGGTATTAAAAAAAACACGAACTCGCAAACGATACGCAGTTTCGCGTGAAAATGAGAAAAGGACGTGACCTAACAGAGTTTGAACAGGGAATGATTGTTGGATGCCTACTGAAATGTGGTAGTATTACAGAAACGGCCGATATTGTGGATTGTTCACGTGGTACAGTTAAAGTGCTCCAGGAATGGAAAGGAACTAGCATAACCTGCAGTAATCAAGGTAATAGTGGACACCCACGGAACATTGACCACCATGGGCCTCGACTAGTGCGATCCAACAGGCGGGCCACAGTGGAACAACTGGCCAGAGTATTTAATTCAGACACATCGAGGAGCGTACCGCAGAAAATAATGCAGTGAGAGAACTCTGCTCTCTATGGGTCTCCGGAGCTGCTGTCCACTCAAAGTCGGTCCCGGACGATTCGTCCAACGACGATTGGTCCAATGCCGATTCGTCCAATGCCGATTCGTCTAATGGCCGATTCGTCCAATACCGATTCGTCCAATGACCGATTCGTCCAATACCGATTCGTCCAATGGTACGATTAGTCCAATGTCGATTCCTCCAATGGTGCGATTAGTCCAATGCCGATTCGTCCAATGGTACGATTAGTCCAATGCCGATTGGTCCAACGCCGATTCGTCCAATGCTATCATCCTACCAACGGTAAACTTTTTTGTTTTCCAGAGATAATTTCCGTATATTTGGTATTGTAAACATTTTATAAAACCTTATAAAAGGCACTAAACGGATCATTTCTCAGCTCTTTACAAAGCAGCTAGGCCGCTGGGGTGTCACGTCAATTCGTCGCATGCGTCAATTCGTCGCCTGCGTCAGTTCGTCACACGTCAATTCGTCGACCACGACGATTCGTCGAGCGTCAATTCGTCGTGGACAAATTCGTCGACTACCTCAATTCGTCGACTACGTCAATTCGTCGCGTTTACAGATTTGGGTTACATACAAAACGAATGCAGGAAAACGTACGATTTAAAATTTTCGTGAAATCTAGTTTTCATTTCAGAACCATCAAATTTGGTATCATGAAACTCTAACTTAGACGCTAGATGGTTTTTAGAAGGGGTCGGGGCGCGGTGGGTCAGAGCCCCCCCCCCCGTACAAAAATTTCGTAAAATATACCGTTTTCAATTTAGAACCACCAAATTTGGTATACTATCTCATGGTACTCTAACTTAGACGGTAGACCGTTTGGAACGGGTCATGGCCCGGGGGTAGGAGCCCCCCATACAAAATTTTCTTCAAATCTATTTCAGAACCACCAAATTTGGTGTCATGAAATTCTAACTTAGCGGGAGACGGATTTGGGAACAACTCGGGACCCGGGGAGTCAGAGCTTCCCCCCGTACAAAATTTTCGGTTTTCAATATAGAACCACCAAATTTGGTATACTATCTCATGGTACTCTAACTTAGACGGTAGATGGATTTGAAACAGGTCGAGCACGGGGTCAGAGCCCCTCCCCCACCATAAAAATTTTCGTAAAAACTAGAGTTTTCAATTTAGAACCACCAAATTTGGTATACTATCTCGCGAAACTCTAACTTAGACTGTAGACGGTTTTTGGAAGCGGTTGGAGCCAGGGGGGTCAGAGCCACCCCCTTCCATACAAACATTTTCGTAAAATCTACAGTTTTCAATTTAAAACCTCCAAATTTGGTATACTATCTTATGGTACTCTAACTTAGACGGTAGACGGTTTTTGGAATAGGTCAAGGCGCGGAGGGTAAGAGCCCCCACATACAAAATTTTCGTAAAATCTATAGTTTTCAATTTAGAACCACCAAATTTGGTATCATGAAACTCTAACTTAGACTGGAGCCGGTTTTTCTGAACGGGTCGGGGCCCGTGGGGTCAGAGCCCTCCCCCGTACAAAATTTTCTTAGAATATGCCGTTTTCAATTTAGAACCACCAAACTTGGTATACTATCTCATGGTATATTAACTTCGACTGTAGATAGTTTTTTGGAAAGGGTTGGAGGTCGGATTACAAAGCCCCCTCCCCATTAAAAATTTCGTGAAATCTACAGTTTTCAATTTAGAACCACCAAATTTGGTATACTACATCATGGTACTCTAACTTAGACGGTAGACGGTTTTCAGAACGGGTCGGGGCACCGGTGGTTAAACCCCCCCCACACACACACAAACAAATTTCGTAAAATCTATAGTTTTCAATTTAGAACCACCAAATTTTGTATACTATATCATGGTAATCTAACTTAGACGGTTTTCGGAACGGGTCGCGGCACGGGGATTTTCATCCACCACCCCAAATTTTTTTCGTGAAATCTACAATTTTCAATTTAGAACCACCAAATTTGGTATACTATCTCATGGTAGTCTAACTTAGACGGCAGACGGTTTTCGGAACGGGACGGGCACTGGGTCAGAGCCCACCTCATAAAAAAATTTGTAAAATCTACAGTTTTCAATTTAGAACCACCAAATTTGGTATACTATCTCATGGTGCTCTAATTTAAACGGTAGACGGTCTTTTGGAACGGGTCAAGGCCCGGGGGGTAAGTGCCTCCACATACAAAATTCTTCTTGACAAGTGGTCAGAAGCCAGCATCTAGATCACTCTGCCGCCGTAGCGGCACATGTTGAAATGTATTTTTCATACGGCCCCAAACGCTCTTATGAACATACTAGATTGAACTGGACGCAAATAAATCATTAATATAATTTGTACTAGCAGGGATACCAGTTATTTGCCAGGTACATATTACTATTTGTGGAATCACCAAGTTCAGCGGGCGAAAGTTAATGAATGAAAAAGATATTCCTGCAATTTTCCAGTAAACTTATTTTAAATTTTTTGATTTAGTTCATTTAATTTTGCGAAGCAAAAAGAAAGAAAAAGGAATGGGAATACTTACCTTCTAGGAGACATCTATAGAACTGCAGTACATCTGGCGTGTGCTTCTGTGAATCCCGCAACAAAGAAATGCAATGTACCTATGTGATGTCGATTGCGTTCGACTTCACATTGGCATTGATCATCTTTTTCTTACCGTTTTGAATTTTGAATATCTGGAACTCTGTATTTACATTACATTATATTTCTTTCTGATAAGCCGTTCGTTGGAAGTGAAAGCTAAACTATATTGATTTGTGTTTTTAATACACCATTAAACGCATATTTTTGCACTTTATTGTTATCTACAGTCTCTAACTTAGACCGTAGGTTGGTTAGTTGGTTGGTTGATGGTTTATGGTGCAAGTCCCTCAAAGGGCCAAAGAGCGCCTTAGAACGTAGATAGGGTATTCTTAAGAGTAAAAAACGGAGCTTTTTATGAAAATTTTGTTTGGGGCTTCCTTGACCAGGTCCCCGACCCCTTCCAAAAACCGTCTACCGTCTAAGTTAGATAACCATGAGATAGTATACCAAACTTGGTGGTTCTAAATTGAAAACTGTAGATTTTACGAAATTTTTATGAGGGGGGGGGCTTTCACCCCCGGGCTCTAACCCCTTCCAAAAAGCGTCTAGCGTCTAAGTAAGAGTTTCATGATACCATACTTAATGGTTCTGAATTGAAAACTGTAGATTTTACAAGAAAATTATGGGGGGGTCTGACCCCTGGGCCTTGACCCCTTCCAAAAACGGTCTACTGTCTAAGTTAGAGTACCATGAGATAGTATACCAAATTTGGTGGTTCTAAATTGATTACTGTAGATTTTACGGCATTTTTATGACGGGGGCTCTTACCCCCAGGCTCCAACCCCTTCCAAAAACCGTCTAGCGTCTAAGTTAGAGTACCATGAGACAGTATACCAAATTAGGTGGTTCTAAATTGAAAACTGTAGATTTTGCGAAATTTTTTTATGAGGGGTGCCCTTACCCTCCGGGCTGCAACCCCTTCAAAAAATCGTCTAGCGTCTAAGTTAGAGTACCATGAGATAGTATACCAGAATTGGTGGTTCTGAATTGAAAACTGTAGTTTAAAAAAAAATTGTATGTGGGGGGCTCTGACCCCCGGGCCTTGACCCGTTCCAAAAACGGTGTACCGTCTAAGTTGAGTACCATGAGATAGTATAGCAAATTTTGTGGTTCTAAAATGAAAACTGTAGATTTAACGAAATTTTTATGAAGGGGGGCTCTGAGCCCCGGGCTCCAACTCCTTCTAAAAACCGTCTAGCGTCTAAGTTAGAGTTTTATGATACCAAATTTGATGGTTCTGAAATGAAAACTAGATTTCACGAAAATTTTGTATGTATGTGGGGGTGGGGGTGGGGCGAGGGGCTCTGGCCCCCTCCGGGCCTTAAACCGTTCCAAAAACCGACAACCGTCTAAGTTAGCGTACCATGAGATAGGATACCTGATTTGGTGGTTCTGAATTGAAAACTGTAGATTTTACAAAAATTTTGTATATGAGGGGCTCTGACCAACCGGGCCCTGACCCCTTCCAAAAACTGTCTACCGTCTAATATTTTTAGTGCCAAAGAAAAAGCGTAATATTCCTATCCTGTCTGTGTCCAAACTTTATAAATTTGATCAGGGAGGAAGACGTTCGAAATCGTACGTTTTCCTGCATTCGTTTTGTATGTAACCAAAATCTGTAAACGCGACGAATTGACGTAGTCGACGAATTGTGGTAGTCGACGAATTTGTCCGCGTCGGAGTGACGCAGGCGACGAATTGACGCACGCGACGAATTGACGTATAACCGGCCGCTGGCCTTTATAAAAGATTTTAAGTTACAACCTAGACATTTGGTATTTGTGAACATGTTATAAAACCTAATGAAAGGCACTCAACGTATATTTTCTCAGGTCTTTACAAGGCACCTAGGCCGCGGGCCTTTTTAGAAGATTTCAAGTTACAACCTAGATATTTGGTATTTGTAAATATGTTATAAAACCTAATAAAAAGCACTCAACGGATAATTTCTCAGGTCTTTACAAGGCACCTAGGCCGCAGGCCTTATTGGAAGATTTTAAATTACACCCTGGACATTTGCTATTTGTAAAAATGTTTCAAAGCCTAATAAAAGGCACTCAACGGATAATTTCTCAGGTCTTTACAAGGCACCTAAGCCGAGGGCCTTTTTAGAAGATTTTAAGTTACACCCTGAATATTTGGTATTTGTAAACATTTTATAAAACCTTATAAAAGGCCCTAAACGGATCATTTCTCAGTTGCCACCTAGGCCGCGGGCCTTTTTAGAAGATTTTAAGTTACACCCTGAATATTTGGTATTGGTAAACATTTTATAAAACTTTATAAAAGGCCCTCAACGGATCATTTCTCAGTTGTCAACCAGGCACCTTGGCCGCGGGCCTTTTTAGAAGATTTCAAGTTGCAACCTAGATATTTGGTATTAGTATATATGTTATAAAACCTAATAAAAGGCACACGTCGTATAATTTCTCAGGTCTTTACAAGGCACCTAGGCTGAGGGCCTTTTTAGAAGATTTTAAATTACACCCTGGATATTTTGTATTTGTAAACATGTTATAAAACCTAATAAAAAGCTCTCAGAGGATCATTTCTCTGATCTTTACAAGGCACCTAGGCCGCGGGCCTTTATCGAAGATTTTAAGTTACAACCTAGACATTTGATATTTGTAAATATGTTATAAAACCAAAAAAAAAAAAAAACACTCGACCGGTAATTTCTCAGGTCTTTACAAGGCACCTAGGCCGAGGGCCTTTTTAGAAGATTTTAAGTTACACCCTGGATATTTTGTATTTGAAAAAATGTTACAGAGCCTAATAAAAGGCAATCATCGGTTCATTTCTCTGGTCTCTACAAGGCACCTAGGCTGCGGGCCTTTTTAGAAGATTTTAAGTTACAACTTAGATATTTGGTATTTGTAAACATTTTATAAAACCTTTTAAAAGGCCTTCAAAGGATAATTTCTCAGCTCTTTACAAGACACCTAGGCCGCGAGCCTTTTTAGAAGATTTTATTTTACAACCGAGATATTTGGGACTTGTAAACATATTGTAAAGCCTAATAAAAGGCACTCATCGGATCATTTCTCAGCTCTTTACAAGACACCTAGGCCATGGGCCTTTTTAAGCGTTTTTAACTTGCAACCTGATAATGGAATGAACGACATCAAACGGTTTAATTTGGTCATCTTTACATATACACAAGTATACATTCCACAAGAACCGTAGCTCTTACATTATTCATCAAACAATATGCGTGTGAAAATATCCGAGTCCTCCCGAACCTCCCCTTCTAGTTTCCTTCTTTAAAGAAAAGAATGATTTGATTTTACTTAAATTAAACAGAAGCAGTTCTTACTCTTGTTACAAAAGCACAATGCCCTTCAGAATTTTCAGAAAAAAATGTTTTCTGTTACAGCTGATGTATTGTAATAGAAAATTTTGCATTTTTATCCTGCTGATGACTGATTATAAGGCTGGTATTGCGTGAAAATTTGTTTCTCATACTGGACAAGCCGCAATAGTTTAATTCGCGTCTCAAATTTTGCATTAAAAGATTCAAAGTCGTGTCTTAGGGATTGCATTAAAACATTCAAAGGTTTAGAAGATTAAACAATCAAAATAGAAAATCATACTATTTAGGTATATCAGAAGGAATTTTAAATGGCAGGAAATACAGGATTTAAAATATTTATCTGGCTTCCCATTTAGGGATATAATTAAAAATGAGGAAAAGTGAGGGGCACTTACCGCCCACGTAAGCCCAGATTTGCCGCCATTTCTACAAGAATATATATATATAACACTGAACATACATGATGGGCGTCTCCTTAACTATTGCAGCCAAAAGGTCTCTGATATGGGTACATATACTAATCAATTGTATAAAACTAAAAACGGAATTGGAAATTACTGGTTTTGATATTAAATAACCATAAACTAAAAACTGAGGCTTCAAGAAAGCACGCAAGCAATCGTGCGTAGTTTCGCTAAAAATGAACTGTTCTAGTTTTTTTGTTGTTGTTTTTCTGGTTGCAAACTTTTCAACGATGTCCAAATGCGTGGCAATTTTATTTTCAGTACTAGCGATACTTTTATTTGAAAGTCGTTTTTATTTCGTATTAGATCAAAAGTAATTTTTCATGTTTTTAAGTTCGGAAAACGTTCTTTTCTCTCAAGCCACTGTCTCAGACAGTAGAAATTTGAAAAAAGGGATGTGTTCACCCTAGGTAAGCGGAAAAGTTTCCCACAGGAAAAATCCCCACATTCGGAAAAATTTCCCACAACGGAAAGGTCCCCATAGGAAAAGTCCTCCAGATGAAAAGCCTCCCACAGGGAAAGTCCCTTACCTTTTCCAATCAGGTATCATGCATAAATTGCATTTGAAACAAAACATCGAGCGTGGGGGAGATTTCCGGGGCTATCATTTCCATTTCCACGCGGTTTAAAACAAGATGCAGCCGTACAACGTGCTCAAATATGTGGGGGAAATTTCCGGGGTCGGTTTTTCGGCTTTTAGGTTGGGGTGGGGGAACTTTCCGAGGTCATTATTTCTATTTTCATGAATTTTAAAACAAGATGCAGCCGTACAAGTAGAACAATTATGTGGGGGAAATTTCCGGGGTCCGCATTTCAAACTTTTATTGCAGTTTGTAGTACTGCAAGTAGCTGGATGAGGTGGGGGAAATTTCCGGGTAAGTATTTTGACTGTTACCGGGCTTTTTCAGTGAAAAAGGTCTTACAACTAGCAGGCTGACATGGTGGGGGAAAATTCCGTTGTCGGGATTTTTTATTTCATCGTTCTCATGTTCATAACATTTACGTAACAAGTCAAATTATTAATATTGCGATGTTACTCAGGCAGAAAATACACTGCCGGAAAGTGAAAAAAGAACACCAAGAAGGAATTGGCGGACGATCATGAAATTTACATATGTTAATGGGGTCGAGTTTACGTAGGTGCGATGTTAATTTCGGGACCAACTGGTGAGCGCTTACGCCACAGCACGGCATAATATGCAAATTATCGTCGATGGTATTTAAGGAGTACGGCGAAGTGAATGTAATCAGTCGGCGGCGTACGGACACGTGCGAAGACCAAGAAGCTGCAATGCGTGGACATGGAAGACATGTACGATTTCAGCGGTTATGGGACTTTGAGCGAGGTGGTCTAGTCGGACTCCGCGAGGCCGGGTGGTCGTATCGTCGTATTGCGGAGCGAATTGGACGGGAAGTATCGGTGATGGTACGATGGTGGCGTAGATGGTCCGAGGAACATTCCCACACGAGAAGACGTGGAACCGGGAGTCACAGACGGACTGATGAGCGGACCGATCGACGCATAAGAAGAGCGGCGTTGTCAAGCAGAACATCCACTGGGACGCAAATCCGAGCTGCCGCTGCACCTGAGGTAACTGTGCGAACAATCCGCAACCGTCTACTGGATGCAGGACTACGTGCACGTGTGCCTCTGGCATGTGTACATCTGTCTCCGGCCCACCGTCAGGAACGGCTGCAGTGGTGTTGCCAACGTATGCACTGGAGAACGCAATGGAGATCTGTCGTGTTCAGCGATGAAAGCAGATTCTGCTTGGGAGCCTCCGATGGCCGTATGCGTGTTCGCAGACGCACAGGGGAGCGTCTCCACCCTTCTTGCATCCGCCGGCGACACACAGGGCCTACACCTGGCCTCCTGGTGTGGGGAGCGATAAGCCATCACTCCCGTGCACAAATAGTGTTTGTACCGGGTACGTTAAATAGCACCTCCTACGTCATTCAGTCCGTTGTTGTGCCATTTGTAAGGTCGGTCTATCGTGGTGTTTTCCAGCAAGATAACGCACACCCATACACGGCACGTGCAACGCAACATGCACTTCAGGGTGTGAGACAACTTCCATGGCCTGCACTTTCACCGGATTTGTCCCCCATTGAGCACGTGTGGGATTTTATGGGACAACGACTTATCCGGTCTCCACGGCCAGCCACGACCATCCCCGATTTACGCGTCCAGGTTGAGGATGCTTGGAACTCAATACCCCAAACTTACATCCAACATCTGTACGACAGACTCCATGCCAGAATTGCACAGTGTGACGCAGTTCATGGCGGTTCAACCTCGTACTAACCATGTTACATGGAAATGTTATTTTTCAGTTTACCAGCAAATACAGCTGTATTTTGCCATAATGCTTTGATCACGTTATCCTCTGTATTCCGTTATTATGCTGTATAAATTTCGTTGGTATCAGACGTCTCCTTCTTGGTGTTTTGTTTTTCACTTTCCTCCAGTGTAATATTAGGTCTAACGCCTAGGCCCTTCTATAAGTTTTCATTCCGTCATTTCCATATTCCTAAAATTTACGTAACAAATAATGTCAGTAATCAGGGTTTAGTAACAAGGGCTGGCTCATCGCTTCGTGTTTCTGGTAGTTGAAGTGGTCCTCGCCTAAGCCGCTCAGTGACGTTACGAGGATGCATGTCACTTGTCAATGACCGATATAAAGCGCGCGGTAGATGCAGTTACCCACGTTTGTTGCATTCGCATTAGTTATCCGATGTTTATTTGGTTGTATTTATGACATCGAATGTTTTTATTTAATTTCTTTAGTACATCGTCGGCTTCCAGCGCTGTTGCTACGTGCCGAAATACCTGTAGGAATACGAAAGGGGGAAAAATAATTTTTAACTGTTTCCCTCGAAACGACCCAGTAGTTACAAAAAACTGGGTTAACAGGTGTTACCGAACAGATTCTTTCAATTAGAAAAATGCCAGGATTTGCAGTGAGCACTTTTTAAATAGAAAGTATGAAGACGATATATGATGAATCGCCTGCTTGGTTAACCAATGAAAAAGATATTGAAATCGTCTGCTATACCAACAGTCAATTTACCGAGATCAAACGTTGAAAATGTCACTGCAAGAGGTGAAAGACAAAGAAAAAAAAATACTGTATGATGCTTTTGATAGACTTAAAAATCTTAGTCCCAAAAGAAAGGTCTTTTGAACAAAATGTGGTCCCAATTCAACCTGCATCAGATGAAGAGACAATTTTCTGCGTAAAATGTGGTATATTCTAAAAAAAAAAAGTGAAATTTTTAATTGACAAATTGTCAATAATGAAAAAAGAGCTAAAGTTTCTGAAAACAGGAAAAAAAAAAAAAAGAATATTTTAAAGAGCTTTTCTAGCAAAGCCAGAAGATGGAATCGTTATGAAACAAATCCAGAACCGAAAATTAAGGTAAAAAAGCAAAATATGAAAAATCAAAAATTGAAAACAAAAATGACAAATGCTTTCGAAACATACTTACAAAAACACAGGTAACCTCTCCTGTATAGGGTAAAAGTCGAATTAAATTGACATCTGAATTTCCGAAACGTTTCACAAAAATTACAGTAGCCGAGGTTTTGTCATTAAAAAAAAAAAGCATTATTTTCGCGTTGGATGGATTGAAAGTACTACATATATATATAAAAAAGGAAACAATCAATGATCTATTCTGCTTCACTCCTTTTGTTTCTTTAAATCATTTCACCATTTTGTTTCATATTCGGCAGCTCAGTAGTTGTAGCAAAAGCAAACGCGATTTCTAACACTCAGCGATGCATCCCCAGCTACGTCACCAGCCCAACTTCCGGGGACAACTGAAATCTGCCGTATGAGCCAGCCCTGGTCAGTAATATTGCGCTTCTATTTGTGCACCATACATTGATTAATAGGCCGTACGCCAAGGGCTTTTTAACACCTTTTCTTCGTGGTATTCATAAAGTTTACAAAAAAAAGTCAAGTTAATAGATTTGCGCTTTAACTTAGGCATTCAATATTAACCACTAGGCATTAGGCCTAGGGCCAATTAATTAATAATTAGTACCTAAGTAAAAGTGCAGTATGATTAACTTGAGTTCATGCATAAACGTTATGAATATGACATCGTTAGAATAAAAACTTTTAAAAAGGCCTAGGCTTAGGGCCTATGAACTAATATTTAGTGCCAAAGTAAAAGCAGAAGATTATTACCTTGATTTGTTATGTAAACGTTATTAATATGATATCGGTAGAATAAATACTGTCAAAAGAGCCTATGCCTAAGGCCTAAAAGTTAATTATGAATGCCTAAGTAAACGCGCAAAGCTATTAACTTTTTGTAAACTTTACGGATATCACATAGGCAAAAAAAGTGTTTAAACGGCCTAGGCCTGCGGTCTATTAATTAATGTATGCTGCATAAGTAGAAGCGCAATGTTACTGACATTACTTGTTATATAAATTTTAGGAGTATGGAAATAACGGAATGAAAACTTTTAGAAGGGCCTAGATGTTAGACCTAATAATATTTTCTGCCTGAGTAGTATCGCAGTAATAGTAATTTGAAATGTTACGTAAACGTTATGGACATGAACACGATGGAATAAAACATGCCGACCCCGGAATTTCCCCCACCCTGTCAACCTGCTGATTGTAAGATCGTTTTCCACTAAAAACTGCGGTAACAGTGGAAATACTAACCTGGAAATTTCCCTCACCTAAGCCTGCTAATTGTAAACCGATTTTTACTCTAAACTGCGATATATTTGTGATACTTGTACCGCTTCATCTTGTTTTAAATTGCGTAAAAGTCGAAATGCCGACCCTGGAAATTTCCCCCACCCCATCCTGCTAATTGTAAGACCATTTTTTACTGTAAACTGCCGTGATTTTTTTACACTAAAAAACCGTGGAAAACCACTAAAAACTGTGGTCACAGTTGAAATACTAACACAGAAATTTCCCTCACCCCATCCAGCTACTTGTAAGACCGTTTTTTACTATAAAGTACGTAAAAGTCGAAATGCCGACACCGGAAATTTCCCCCACCCGGTCCAGTAAGACTGTTTATACTATAAACGGCGGAAAAAGTTGAAATGACGACCCCGGAAAATTCCCCCACATATTTGTACTCGTTGAACGTCTGCATCTTGTTTTAAACAGCGAGAAAATGGGAATGGTGACCCCGGATATCTACCTCACATTCGATATTTTGTATCAACTGCATTTTGTGCACGATCCCTGACTGAAAAAGGTGGGTGACTTTTTCAAATGTGGGGGAGTTTTCCTGTGGGGAATTTTCCGTCCATCATTAGTAATATCCTTTTTTCCACCACGCGAAACTCTGAAATTTCCTCAACACGTAATGCAAAATGCATATTTTCCATTTTTTGAAGATTTTGCAATACACGAGAATTCCGCAGAAGACGCGTCACGGAATGTTTGTTACTGCCACTCCCTCCTCCCCCAACCTTGATATTGCTGCTCATAGCGAATCACTAATACTACATTTATTGACACTTGAAAAAAATGCAAGTAAAACTGCTGTAGTAAAACAGTAACAGCTTACAGAGATGCAATTTGCAGAGGAAAAATAGTATCCCAACATATTAATTGAATCAAGCCAAGACATTTTTATGCACCTAACGAGCGACGAACAAAGCACGGTTGGAAAGCGTAGAAAACGTGCTGACTAACGGACCAACAAAATAAATCATTGCTGGAGGAGCGCTGGCTCGAATGAGCATTGGACTTACTTTTTTTTTTTTTAACTTCCTCTTATAGTAGCATTCTTTCTTTAGATCAAAGTTATTGCAAGAGAAGAAGTTACGAAACCATGCCCAAACGCATTCTTAATTTCACAAAACTGTCAGCTTTTGCTTAATTTCGTCATGTTAGGTATCGATCTGGGTATAAAAATTCCACAGATATAAAATCCGTTTGAATTTTTTTTTCTACGATAACTACGTTCTGAGATAGCATTTCGAACTGGGAGTAATAAAGACACGTGCCCCAATGCAAAACTCCCCCATGCTGGCCTACTCAGAAGGGTTTGGTTCCAACTGCGGACATGCCGATTGCGGACAGGAGGGAAAACAGTGCCAATAGTGGACAGATCCAGTTCTGTCCGCAACTGGGAAAATCGGCGTTTTAGTGAGGGACTAGGAAACCCCCTCCTAACCCCTCCCTAGAAGGGTTGCGAAGGAGATGAAAGTTACTATTTTGTCAAGCTTTTCATTTGCAGTTCGGATTAAAGAAGTGAAGTAACAATTTTTTTTTTCCGATTGTTATATGTTATTTATATTGTAATAAAAGCTGTTCGTTTCGTCCAATGGATGAGTTTGAAATATTTGAGACGGAAAAAGGGAAGATATTAGCTGCATGTAATGGGCACAGGTGTAGATAGGATTCATCGCACAAGTCAGCAAAATGTTAAAACTTGGGCATGTGTAATTGAGAAGACGGCGAAATGTAAAGGTCGTGTGGCAACGAAAGGAAATAATACACTGCTGGCCACCCAAAATACAACACCAAGAAGGACACGAGATAGCAAAGCCAGATTTACTAGGCACATAACAACAGATACAAGGATGAAACGAGTGAGCTTACAGGCCCGTGCGACTTGCGGAACACGCAGACATCAATAGTTCGTGTGGCCCCCATGACTGGGAATAACGGCCACTTTACGCTGCAGCATCGAACGAAAGAGGCTTTGGAAGTGGGCTTGGGGTATGTCGGTCCAGGCTGCTTCCACGCGTTGCCAAAGTTCATCAGGCGTAGCCGCGGGTGGTGCTTGCTGGGCCACTCGGTTGCCGATCAGCGACCAGACGTGTTCGATGGGCGACATATCGGGAGAAGAGGCGGGCCACGGCAGCAGTGACACCTGGTGGTCCATGAAGAATTGTTGCACGATGCGTGCCACGTGTGGGCACGCATTGTCCTGTTGAAACGTGGCCACTGGCAGGTCCTGCAGGTAAGAGAGGACTACAGGCTCCAAAACGTCGTGTAACGTACCAGGAGATGTGACGTACCTGCCCGAAGGACGCACACGACATAAAAACAGATAGGAATCAGAATAAAACGCCCGCGTAGCTCAATTGGTAGAGTGACTTATTCCGGAATGAGGGGATCTGGGTTCGAATCCTGGCGTGGACAGAAATGACGGAGAAATTTACTTCGTCATAATGGCGCCCGAACTATCCGGATGACCCGACCGTTCAAAATCTCGCATTGGTGTGATGTTATTTCCACACCGCGAGATAGGAAAAATAAGAGAATCCTTTCTCCAGCACTTCGAAAAAAAAAAAATAAGGGGGAGATGATGTAACGTACCAGGAGATGTGACGTACCTGCCCGAAGGACGCACACGACATAAAGGCAGATAGGAATCAGAATAAAACGTCCGCGTAGCTCAATTGGTAGAGTGACTTATTCCGGAATGAGGGGATCCGGGTTCGAATCCTGGCATGGACAGAAATGACGGAGAAATTTACTTCGTTATAGTCGGAGATGTAGCGATGGCTGTTGAGTGTACCGGCGATGCGTACCAGAGGGGTGCAGGTGTCATATCCAATTGCGCCAGAAACCATAACGCCACGCGACGGACCGGTATGGTGATGCATAATGCAGGCGTCATACAGTCTCTCGCCGCGGTGCCACCACACGCGGATCCGACCATCGTGGTGTTGCAAGCAGAAGCGGGATTCGTCGGAGAAGACAATGTCGTGCCATTCCGTAGTCCAGGTGCGGCGTTCAACTGCCCACTGCCGTCGCACTCGCCGGTGGTGTGACGTCAATGGCAATCGGAGCAATAGGGGCCGTGCGACAAGTCCCCGCTCCTGCAGACGACGTCAAACGGTACATGCTGACACAGGTTGTTGCGCAACTCACCCTAATTCCTGCGCTAACGTTCATGATGTGGCCGTGCGAGCCGTCAATCCCCGCCGTAAAACATGGCGGTCTTCTCGTTCGGTGGTATGCCGCGGCTGCGGCAATCGCTCATGTCTGTCCGTCCGTCCTTCCTGCACCCACCAAATCCTTACTCGCCTGACTGTGGCTGGATGTCGTCCCACACGGACACCGATGTCTCGGTATGATAAACCGCTGTCGCGATAAGCCACTATTCGTCCTCTGTCGAACCCAAAACGTGCTGGAATGACTGCCGTATTCTGCGACGAGGCATAGGGAGCTTCCCACGCACAGGTCCGGCAGCACAACACACTTCCACTACTTACACTTCGCCTTCTGTGCACCCTTCTCATAGTGCTTCTCGGTGGCGTGACGGGCCAAAACCCCTCCAGAGAAAGCCCTAGCGCGATAACTGCGAAGGGGTGTGACGTCTGAGCCAGAGGGCCATCGCAATCCCTCTCTGCTGAAGCTCAAGGGTCAGAGGGCGAACGTAAAGCGAGTGCCAATCTTCGAATATCTCTTACGTTGCTTCCCGTTCGTGGGTGGGGTTGAGCTTTCGGTTGTCGTGTACCTGTGCGTGTAGTGCTTTTATTCAACATGCCTGGAAAATGCTGTGTGCCTTTATGTAGATCAAATTACAAAGGTGGCTGAAAGGCATCCGTATTCAACTTTCCTGAAGATGAAAGCTCTAGAACAAGATGGATAGCTTCAATACCAAGAAAGGATTTTTCACCCACTGTGAATTCAAAGGTAAGTTAGTTTTTTTGTGGTGTAGTCAGCACAAATATTCGCTGAAAGAGCTTTCGCACTCCACTCCACTGAATTTTTGTGTCTACCATTGCCTTGAAAAAGCCTCCCAGTGGAGTGCAAAAGCTTGGCGAATATTTGTGCTGACTGCACCACCAAAAAAATTAACTGATTTCATACGCTATATGCGTTTCATTATTAGTCTGTTAATGTGTTAATTGATATTTTCAATATCTGTTTCAGTTGAAAAATGAATAAAAAGTTTGCTTTACAATATACTTCTGGAAAAAATTGAACCTTTTGTGCAATATGTTTTTTTACAAAATTGGAAAGAAAAAAGAGGTGACATTTAGATTTGCAGCATAAAATTTGCGATAAATTCAAAGATATCTAAAATAATACTTTCCATGAACATTTACCAAAAAAAGTTTTCCTAAGTGATTTTCATTTATTTATTTTTTAACCTCTAGAAGTAGTTGCAAGATTTCAGCACACTTCCACACTTCTTACCGTAATTTTAGGAAATATACGTACTGACCAAATCGGAAATTTTGTTTTCGCGTTAGTTACGTAATTAGATAAGTTTGTTTTTAATAAATCGAACGCGAAGGGAAAAATCGGAAATTTTGCTTTCGCTTTCGCTACGTAATTAGATACGTTTTTGTTTTTTTTTATAAATCGAACGCGAAGGGAAAAATCGAAAATTTTGCTTTCACGTAGGTTACGTAATTAGATAAGGTTTTTTTAATAATTTAATAAATCGAGCGCTAAGGAAAAAATCTGAAATTTTGCTTTCGCGTTCGTTACGTAATTAGATAAGGTTTTTTTTTTTTTTTTTAATAAATCGAACGCGAAGGGTATTTCTAAAAGTTTTAAGGGAAGTGATGATCATACAGTCCTACCAATTTGCCATACACGCACATAAAACAAAAATCGTTGTTGAAAAAAAAATGCTTGAACATTTTCATGGGCTTTTTGTTTATAAAAATGCTGGGCTTTTGATGTTATACGTGAAAAAACTATTATGTTTTTGTGTCTTTAGCTAAATTGAAGATTAAAGGGGAAGCTTCCTGGAACATTTATTTTTAAGACCGATACATGAAACCCTTTAGCAGCACAAGAGCAAAGCCTTGGAATTCCCCGATTTGTAGATATCATTGTAGGAAACATAAAAAAATGAAAGCTAAGGATGTAATCTTTTGACGTTATTTAAAGATAAAAAATACAGCAAAAAAAAACAAAAAAAAACCCGGTCGGTTTATTGTGGTGTACGCAAATTTTTCAGTATCGCACTCGCGAAAATATTTCTCTGCGTAAACACCGCGTGTTCAACGGCGTTTTCAGGAGCTTCGAGTCGTGTCAGCCAGTCGGTCGAGGGTCGGCCCTCTAGCTCTGACGTCACAGACCTGTTGGGAGGCTTTCTTACTCTCCAGGGGGTTTTGGTATTTTGTATTTTTTATTCATTTTTCAACTGAAACAGATATTGAAAATATCAATTAACACATTAACAGACTAATAATGAAACGCATATAGCGTATGAAATCAGTTAATTTTTTTGGTGGTGCAGTCAGCACAAATATTCGCCAAGCTTTTGCACTCCACTGGGAGGCTTATTCAAGGCAATGGTAGACACAAAAATTCAGTGGAGTGGAGTGCGAAAGCTCTTTCAGCGAATATTTGTGCTGACTACACCACAAAAAAAAGTACTTTCCTTTGAATTCACAGTGGGTGAAAAATCCTTTCTTGGTATTGAAGCTATCCATCTTGTTCTAAGGCTTTCATCTTCAGGAAAGTTGAATACGGATGCCTTTCGGCCACCTTTGTAATTTGATCTACATAAAGGCACACAGCATTTTCCAGGCATGTTGCATAAAAGCACTACACGCACACGTACACGACAACCGAAAGCTCAACACCAACCATGAACGGGAAGCAACGTAAGAGATATTCGAAGATTGGCACTCGCTTTACGTTCGCCCTCTGACCCTTGAGCTTCAGCAGAGAGGGATTGCGATGGCCTTCTGGCTCTGACGTCACACCCCTTCGCAGTTATCGCGCTAGGGCTTTCTCTGGAGGGGGTTTTGGTTCAACGGCGTTTTCAAGAGCTTCGAGTTGTGTCAGCCAGTCGGTCGAGGGTCGGCCCGCTAGCTCTGACGTCACAGACCTGTTGGGAGGCTTTCTTACTCTCCAGGGGGTTTTGGCCGGGCGCACATGATTTGCATATGTCCTGCAATGCTAATCGTTTGCATGTCCTCTCGCGGGCGACGCATGCTGCGAATTTCATGCCAATCGGATGATTCCTTCTTGGTGTTGCATTTTGGGTGGCCAGCAGTGTATATCACGGTCCTCCAGTCATGTATGTAAACCTGATAATGTATTAACAGATGTGAAAAAGCACGTATCCATCGCGAAGAAACGAGCTAAAGAAGAGGATCAAGCTCTATCAACCATTTATCGCACGGAATTCGGACCATTGTTTCACCGATGACATGGTATTGTAACCGAAATTCCATAATTTTTGTCACTAAAAAGCAGCTTACTTCGATCGAGATAAAAAAAATCGAGGACAGTCCTTCCCAGGGTCAAGACATGCGCAAGACATCGGTCGGGCGAAGATATTCTACTTATGTAAGATTAGGTTAATTTTCTCTTATTTGATGGCGGGGTAAAAGAAGGAGTCTTAACATTTGCAATCAGAAAATGAAGGGAAGTTATGGAAAACAGCAAAATGTTTTTCATGGACGGAACTTTTAGGAGCTGCAGTGTACAGTTTGCTGAAATCTACACAGTTCATACAGATATCGGAAGCTCAACGGAAGAAACAAACATTATTCCAGTAATTTTCGCTTTGTTGCCAAGTAAGGGAAAAGTTACTTATGAGAGATTTTTCACACTGATTAAACATAGATTGGAGAACTGGAATCTGGAAGTAATTGTGATAGATTTTGAAACAGCTGCAATCATACCTCTGACGAAATTATTCCCCTCTATACAAATACGTGAATGTAATATCCATTTCAACTAGAGCCTTCGGCGAAAAATTTAAGAACTAGGATTAGTGAATGAATATAACAATAACTAGGAGATATGGCAACACCTCCGAATGTGTGGTTCACTGGCCTATCTTTCTGTGGAAAATGTAGACGATGGCTAGATATGCATTCAAGAATCCAGTCCTATTAATGAAAACCTTCAGAAATTTTATGATTATTTCGCAAATAACTGAGTAGAAAATCCTGTGATCAATGTAGAAATGTGGAATTGGAGCAACAAACGACACAGAACAAATAATGACGTCGAAGGCTGGAACCATCGGTTAAATGCAGCTATCAAAAATCCTCATCCTAAAGTCGCGAAGTTAATAACGTGCTTGAAAGATGAAGTGAGGCACAGAGACTACCTGTAAGACTGAATGTGACTAAATCTCGAGGGCAAGAAAACAAAAAAAGCAACAATCAAATAGGATAAGCGGAACAGCAAAACTATGGCAGAGTTTTACACAACCGCGAATATCCGATGTTGTTTGAAGAGTCTATCGTTCATTCAGAAGTTGGAATAATGGAGAAGAAATCATCAACAGCTACCTTCATTTTCGTAATTTTATGAAACTGGAAATACAGTATAGTTATGTTTTTTGTGAAAATATTTGTGTAATCTATTTTAGTTTTTGTTTTGAATTAAAGAGGGCGAAATAAAATAAAACAGGCCAATAAAAAACTAATAACTTTTTCAGAAATAGGGGTTAAAAAAGTTCATTCTTATAGATGGACTGGCCCCGGCTGTATACTGTATATATTCTTGTTTGTACATTCTACGGTTTTCTGCTGACGACGCACAGTAGAAAAAACAAAACAAAACATACTTTTTGAATTGGTTGATAAGAAAATTTTCAAATAGAATGAAATAAATCACCCATTAGTCAGTATACCAGTTTTCCATTATTTGAAAGACTTCAAATAAAATTTTACCCTTCTCGTGAGGGATTAGGAATGGGGTATGTTTTCCTATTTCCCTAATCCCTCATTAAGTCCTTACCCCTTTTCCCAGTAGTGAACAGTACGGGGATCTATCCACAATTAGCACTGTTTTTCTCCCTGTCCGCAACTGGGACGTCCGCAATTGGGAAGACACCCTGAGAAGTTGCGACCCCGGGGACGAACAATGCATTATCTGAAAAGGAGAAGGGGAGAAACATAGAGAGAGAGAGATGGACAGAACCAAGCCCAAGCCAGGTTAAACAAGATCAGTTGGTTGGTGCAGTTCAGTTTACATGAGTTTACGCGCGGCGCAAGTTCTGGTGTCTGAAACTAGGGCTTGTGTGCACTGCAAAAAAAAATTCTGAAGTTCACGGGCTACTTCCCTTCATTCTTTTCGTGAATTAACGAAGCAGATTTCTGATACAACTCTTTCCGTAAAATAACGGAAAGAAACCTGAATTTTACGGAATTTTCGTACTACGGGAAAATTCTTAATTTTCAGAAACAATTCCGCTGTTTCTTTCTGATATTGACAGTAAATTACCGTTTTAGAGATGTGTTAACGGAAAATTCTGAATTTTCAGAAACCTTTCCGCAGTTTCTTTCTTATATTGACAGTAAATTACCGTTTTAGAGATGTGTTAACGGAAAATTCTGAATTCTCAGAAACCTTTCTACAATTCCTTTTGTATATTAACGGGAAAACTCCGTTCTCACTTTTTCCGTATCCATATGACGAGAAATAATCGGTAATAGAATCGATTCGTGAGAATACTGGAGGTTTGATTAACTTTTAAATTTCAATCGTCCGTCGAATTTTGAAGTTCCGTAGCCAGATCGGATATTGTGGACAGCATATCGCATGGATTTTCTTTATTGTGGCACAGGCTATTTCTTCTTTTTCCCCCTATTTGGTGCACCAGCTACTTATTATATATTGTGTTACTTTAAGAAACCGGGTACTTATTGTACAGATGATTATACGATGTCTGTGTATCAGACGTCTTAAGACAAAAGCTATTATAGCTATGAAGAGTAAATTTTATGTTTAGTTTTTCTTTGTGTGTGTGTTTGAAATAATACTACACTGCCGGACAATTGCTAAGGACGGATGACAGACAATAGCAACGATAGCAACCATAAAATGGAAGGCAGGAAAATATGGAAATTACAATAAGTGCAGGATACAGTAAGACGTGTTGTGCGTATGCAAATTTTGGATTGACGAACTTGTTCGTGACGTCATAGCGCTGATAAGAGATATAAAGGATTTGACGCGTATTGACCGTTGTTGTTCAAACGCAAAGTTGAAAGGGAAAGAATCAATTGACGAACTTGCAAGTTTCAGTATGTCTTCCCGACATCACCTAGATGATTTTACGCGTGGCCGTATTATTGGCAAGATTGAAGAAGGGCGAAAAATAACAGATGTTGCCAGGGAGTTCGACGTCAGCCACAGTGTTGTTTCAAGGCTTTGGAAATCATTTCAAACAAACGGAGAGTGTAGCAAACGTCACGGGGGAGATCGTGTTCGCAGTACGATACCTGCAGAAGATCGGTACATAGTGCTATCAACAAAAAGACACCGGTGCAGCACAGCTAGTGAGGTTGCAAATCAGTTTATGGCTGCTACTGGCAAGCGGATCTCCCGAAAAACTGTCGCCAGACGTGTGCATCAAGGAGGACTATACGCCCGCCGTCCTGTTGTGTGCATCCCATTGTCCAGACGTCACCGTACCGCCCGTTTGCAATGGTGCCATCAACATCGCAATTGGACTGATAACGACTGATCTGCTGTCCTCTTCTCAGATGAGAGTAGATACAATCTATCGTCTGATTGTCGACGACAACTGATCTGGCGTGATAGTGGTACCGCATATTGTCCAGCAAACATACAGGAAAGGGACCGATATCCGACATGTAGTGTCATGGTATGGGCTGGCATCATGATCAATGGCCGTACGTCCCTCTATGTGCTTCCAACTGGGACTATGACTGGCCGACGATACATTAATGATGTTCTGCTACCTCATGTTCGCATGTTCCGTGGTGCTGTCGGTGATAGATTCATTTTCATGGACGACAACGCAACATGTCATCGAGCAGTCGCTGTCCAGGAGTGTCTTGAGAGCGAGGATATTCAACGCCTCGTATGGCCAGCACGTTCTCCAGATCTGAATCCCATTGAAAATGTGTGGGATGCTTTGGGGAGGAGTCTTGCTTGTCGCCAATGCCCTCCAATAAACAAGGACACCCTCATCCGTGCACTGACAGAGGAATGGGATAAATTACCCCAACAGCTGCTTGATAATGTTGTGCAAAGCATGACACGACGTGTGGAATCTTGCATCGCCCTCCATGGTGGCCATATCCCGTATTGACATCTTACGCCGGAACGCCTGCGGACGGTAATTGCATTTTTTTCACGTTTACGCATTCTGCACAAAATGGCCTGTTTGTCCCTTGAACACGTTCCAAAGACTTCTGGATTTCAGAGCACAATAAATTGTCTTTCTTGTAATGCCCTGGCATTCTGACATTATTTTATTTCACTTGGCATCGAACCACACTTACTTTTTTATGCGCTATATAGCCGTTTATGATCCGTCCTTAGCAATTGTCCAGCAGTGTATAAAAAAGTCCATTTCACTTTTTTTAAAGATAACTAAAAGTCATTGTCAGTTTAAAAAATCAAGTTGCTGCATTTTGTTGCTTCGAAAAATCAAGATGAAAAATGCTTAATTTGAGAAAAGTCCTCCTATAGAAAATAATGATAATAATAATAACACAAACCTATTGAGAAAAATAATAAGCTCCAAGGAAAAATAAAATGACTAAATCACTCGCATTAATGAGAAAAGCAAAATTTCATCGGCGCTGAATTCTTTTTAAAATGCACGTGAAGCTGATCGCCGACCTTTTGTAGCTCATTGGTAAAGGCGTGAGTTACCTGTTGAGGTTCGATTCTGACTCAGCTTAAGGATTACGTGGGGTAAGAGCTTTCAGTACAGTCGTCGTTTTTGCAGAATTTTAGTTTAAATACGAAAACACCTGAAATGGAATTTTCTGAAATAAATGGAATATCTGTCCACGGAAAATCTGTGTAAATACGGAAGTTAAAACAAATAGGTACTTTTAAAACGGATATTTCTGAAAAAAAAAATCGATACCTACCGGCAATTTTGCTGCACGTTAGTTTCAGAAATTTTCCGTGAATTCACAGCACTTATTTTTTACAGTGTGAAACAACGCAAAACAATAAACCTAAAACGTGGGAAAACTGCTGCAAATGTTTCCACATAGACACATGTAACTGCAAAGTTATTCGTAACTAACATCGGCGGTTTACTTTGAATGGATTAAGTTAAATAAAAAAAGTTCCGTAAATTGTACGGGTAAATCGTAAAACCTGGCAGCTATGCGCTACCAAATTTTTGAAATTTAAGCATCATGAGCTGCTTTGATTCTGGTAGATGGTGTGCACCCGCCGAAATTGTAATTTCGTATGCCGTGTGGCCCAACGCACGTTCCGGACGTGATGTACACCCACCGGATTTGTCCAGCCGCCAAAATTTTAAATCTTTATGTAGTGTGACCTAAAGTACGTTTTGAAAAAGAATTTGAATTGTCTCAACTGGAGGGTGGGGGGCGGATGGATCCCAAAGTAAAGCACGCAGCATGCAAATCAAAAACAACATACCAGATCTCTACGGGAAATGGCAAATTCGTACCAGGGAGATGTGTACCCCCCAGAGTCTCTGAAAAAATGGCCTCCATATATAATACTGCAATAGCTTCCAAACAACTCTGATATTGTTTTATCTGTTTTCCTAAATTCAAGTACCTGGTTTACACACAAATTGTAGAATATATCAGAAGGAAACCACACGTTTAATTTGCTATATAATGAATGAGGAAACAATTAAAGTGGTTATGATAATAATTTCAAAATCTGCAAATTTCAGTATTTGTATGAAAAAGGGCGATAACTATTTAAAAGTGGGGGGGGGTGGAAACTAACCAAAAATTAAAAAACTATCTTTAAGGTCCTTGTGCATCAAAACATAATAATAATAAATAATAAATTCTACCCAAAAAGGTTTTGCTTTAACTTTTTTAACTGCAGAGCCTCGCAAGGGCGCGCCTTGGGCGATGCACCAATCCTCCAAGCGGCCCTGAAAGTAGGCATTAAGAAATAATCCTGTATCCAGGAGTTTCTGTATCGCTGTAATGGGCTAAAAACCAAATAATGCATTTGGATATCCTTGAAAAACATTTGCACAGTGACAGTGGATTTCGCATTTCATTCATTCAAAAACTAGTTTTAGCTAAATAATAAATAAAATACCATTTTCCACAGTGATAACATGCTATTTTCTCAGTACATCTGGAAACGTAGCGCAGTCCAATGTATCTCTAAAAAAAAAAAATTGCGTACTGCATACACGTTTAACATGTAACTAAAAAAATATATTTGGAACACTTTGGGAACACCGAAAGTTTACGCGTAACTGATGAAATGGAATAGTAAGGAAAATGTTTAACGAAGGTGTATCTTATTAACCCAGATGCGTTTTTGAAAAGAAAGAAATCGTTTATCCGTTGGTTGGTAGTTGAGGGCAAGGCGGTTGAGGGGGACATCGTGATGGAAGCATGAGTGAGAAGATTCCTTTTGTCTTTCCTCCCATCAGCCTTAGGGTCCTAAGGGGAAGGGTGTACGGAGAAATACAGATAGTGTAATCAGGTTAGCTTTGCCCCGAGTATAGTTTCCCAGGAGAAACAAAAGTTTCTTTGTAGTTCTTTTGTTGTTTGTTCCCCATCTGTAGACTGATATTACCGGTTGTCCCCTCCCCCAACAGGATTCTGACGGATATATTGGATTGCAGAAAAAGTAACACCACATGTTTTCTTAATCACAGTCGAAAGTTTTGTTGGTAATTTTAGTTCCAATGGTGAAAATTCTGTGTTTGGTTTTCTCCATAGTTTTCCCGAATCTTGACTTTTTGGTCAATCACTTAGCTGAGAGTTATTCCATCCTCCTTAGCAATGGAAAAATTCGTCAGCATACGCGGAGGAATTAAAGTAGCTTTACATGGTTACATCAATATCAAATACAGATTTTATGAATACCATATGTTTCGTGGATGTAGGTAAAAATAACCCCGGGGAAAAATACCCCTGAAAACTGAAAAGCGGAAAAAATACCTCCGGAAGAAATACCCCCAAGAACAAACGGTTCACTGTAAACTGCCACACAGGAACACTACTAATGTGTGGCAGTGTTCCGATGTGGCAATTTACCGGCAACCCTGCCCCACATCTTCAGCAACTTGGCTACAAAAGTTCAAGTGGGGGGGGTCTATAAAGATAGCCGTTTCTGGGCCTATATTGAGAACTGAATTGGGAACTCCAAACGAATTTCGCGAAAACGTTCCATGTAAGAGAATTGTACTTTAATTTGAAGAAATAAATTGCCGAGGATCCGAGGTACACTTGGTTTGAGGGGGCTCTACCCCAACTTCCGTATTTTTATATTCTGGTCCTCTAGTCGGTCAGTGTACCCTCGATGTTACCGCTGAAGAGCTCTTAGAAACTGGATGGGATTCACCCCACCCTCCTGAAAATTCATGGTCTTGTACAGAATCATTATACATGTATAAAGCATGGTACTAATGTTTACAGCTCTACGTCCATTTTAACATTTTGGGGGACCCCCAGCTCATGGACCTCGCGGACACTTCAAGGGGAACTTCCTGGATACACTGGCAGACTCCAGCGGCCCAGAATATAAGAGCCCCCCCCCCAACCAAGTGTATCTCGGATCCTCGGCAATTTATTTCTTCAAATTAAAGTACAATTCTCGCTTGGCTTACGTGGAACGTTTTCGCGAAATTCGTTTGGAGTTCCCAATTCAGTTCTCAATAAAGGCCCAAAAACGGCTATCTTTATAGAACCCCCCCCCCTTGAACTTTTGTAGCCAAGTTGCTGAAGATGTGGGGCAGGGTCGCCGGTAAATTGCCACATCGGAACACTGCCACACATCTGTGTTCCTGTGTGGCAGTTTACAGTGAACCGTTTGTTCTGGGGGTATTTCTTCCGGAGGCATTTTTTCCGCTTTTCAGTTGTTTCGTAAGTGAACGCAAGCGAACCGACGGATGCAATGCATATATTCTAACGAATCCTGAAATTTCAGGTGATTCTATCAAAATCCCGAAACATGGCAACGCTTCAAACAACAAGATAATTGCAACCGAAAACTTTCGAGAAGAAATAAGTGTGCGCGCCATCGATTCCGAGGAAAACCTGAGTTTAATTTATTCGGCTGTTACGCATGGCTTTCAGTGCCACGACATTGCAGACCTCAAGGAAAAATTGCCGACCCCGGAAATTTCTACCACCCCATAATGATACTTGTAATACAGTTTTTTTTACTATAAACTGCAGTAAAAGTCGAAATGCTATCCCCGAAAATTTCCACCACATTTTTCTACTACTTACAAAACATCTGTAGATTGCAGTGAATACTGAATTGCCAAAACCGGAATTTTCCCCCACCCCGTCAGGCTACTGATTTTAACATCGTTTTTCACTGAAAACTGCGGTAACAGTCGAAATACTAACCCGAAAATTTCCCCCACCTCATCTTGCTAACATAAACTACTGTAAAAGTGGAAAACATACTTAGGTTGCATTAAAAAATAAGGAAATGCCGACCCTGGAAATTTCCCTTACATATTTGTGCTCGTTGTACGGCTGCATCTGTTTTAAACCGGGTACGGGGAACTGGCCCCCGGATAAGTGGCCACCGGAGAACTGGACACATTGCAATTTCAGTGCCATAAAATTGTTCTGCATAAACAAATTTCGTGTAGCTATATTCCCCACTACTTGAGAAACTACTGTTCATAATATTTTTTTTTTTTTAATATTTCATTTTCAGTAAGAAATTTGGACATTTCCATGATTTTCGGAGCTAAGACTAAGCGGAGAAGTGGCCACCGGAGAACTGACCACCGGAGAACTGGCCACCCGGAGAACTGGCCACAAAAACTTTAAGGGGCTGTATAAAAATTGCGTTCTGGGGTGCTCCGTGGCTACGTCTCCCGAGATTGGTTATCTGACACACATAAAATGTCCGTAATTTCGTAGTTTGTTATTTACGATATTTTTCTATAAACTATAACTAAACAAATTCTCTGCGAGTATGAGCAAACCCGGGAAACTTGTCGGGTTGGGGAGGGGGGGGGGGGCTCAAAACCTAAAATATGAAATATAAAGAATTTCTGGTCCGATCGGGAGATTTTCAGCCATTACAAGCTACAAGTCATCGAATTGTCTGAGGGCATCTGCTGCCTCAGGAAACTAGTCGGGGGGGGGCAATACCAAAAGTGTAAAATATCAAAATTTTCTCATTTCTCTGCCGATCGGGAGATCTTCAGCATTTACAAGCTGCAACTCGACAAATTTTCTCAGCGCATGTGCACTCTCTGGAAACCTGTCGGCGATGAGAAGGGGGGGGTAATACCAAAAGTGTAAAATATGAAAAATTCCTCGTCCGATTGGGAGATTTTTGGCATTTACAAGCTGCAACTCGACACATTATTTGAAGGCATGTGCCTACTCAGTTTTGAACCTGTCGGGGTGGTGGTGGGGGGGGGATGCCAAAAGTGTAAAATATGAACAATTTTGTCCGATCGGGAGATTCTCAGCATTTAGCAGCTGCAACTCCGACACATTATCTGAAGGCATGTGCCTACTCAGGAAACCTGTCGGGGAAGGGGGTTGTAGCTTGTAAATGCTGAAAATCTTCGGATCGGACGAGAAATTCTTGATAATTTAAAGTTTTGGTGTTACCCCCCCCCCAGACAGGTTTCCAGAGTAGGCACATACGCTCAGATAATATGTCGAGTTGTAACTTGTAAATGCTGAAAATCTCCCGATCGGACGAGAAATTATTCATATCTTACACTTTTGGTATTAACCCCCCCCCCGACGGGTTTGCAGAGTAGGCACATGTCCTCAGATAATGTGTCGAGTTGTACGTAGCTTGCTTGTAAATGCTGAAAATCTCCCGATCGGACGAGAATTTTTCATATTTTACAGTTTTGGTACCCCCCCCCCCCGACAGTTTTCCAGAGTAGGCTCAAGCGCTAAGATAATGGGTAATGTGTCGAGTTGTAGCTTGTAAATGCTGAAAACCTCCCGATCGGACCAGAAATGCTTTATATTTTACACTTTTGGTCCCCCCCGACAAGTTTCCTGAGTCAGCACATACGCTCAGATAATTTGCAGACTTGTAGTTTGAAAACCCTGAAATCTTCTGTTGAAATGTAGATCATAAACATTTTTTATAAAAAAATACATTAATTATCGCATTTAAGAAAAGGCGAAATTACGGAAACTTTATATGACTCAGATAACGAACCTCTGGGGGTCGTGGGCATAAAGCGGTCAAAAACGCAATTTTTATACGACCACTTAAAAATTTTGTGGCCAGTTCTCCGGGTGGTCAATTCTCCGGTGGCCACTTCTCCGGTGGCCAGTTCTCCTACACCCGTTTTAAACCGCGTAAAAATAGAAATGGTGACCCCGGAAATCTCATCCACGTTTGATATTTTGTGTCAAATGCAATTTGTGCACGGTCCCTGACTGAAATTAGTGGGGGACTTTTCCGAATGTGGGGGAAATTTCCTGTGGGGAACTTCTTCCGTTCATCCATATGAATGGATGGGGAGCTAACAGTTCGTCTTTTTCTTATTACCGCGCGAAGAATGCCGAGTAGTTCACTACTCGGAATTCCTTCACGTAAAATCAACGCTTTTCTTTACTTTTTGTGAAAAAACGTATACATGTCTGTTTCCTTTTTGCTTTACTTCTAAATAACCAAATCTCTAGAAAGGAATATTTAACTGCTTGCGCTAAAAAACAATAAGAATGAAACTAAAATCATATCAGTGCAAAAATGAAAAATATCAGTATTAAAGTGATTGGGGGAGAGGGGCACGACGTTGGTACTGAAAGTTCTCACGATGTGTTTTGGACGTTCGACGGAAAATTCCTATACGGAAAAAATTGTATACTGGTAAACTCTTACACTTTCTGATACAAAGGATGTTGTTGTTGAGAGTTTAACGAACACCGTGAGCAACTCAGTGGGCTATAAGCAATCGTCAGTCCCTAATGTAAGGCCACTGGTTCCATGGAAGGGAGAGAGCCAGTTCCGTAAAACCAGGGGCGTCGACTTCATCAAATTATTGGAGAGGGAGGGAGCACGCTTCTTCTATTCTCAGGAGAACAATAAAAAAAAGGCAAAAAGATAAACTACGTCAACGATTAAAACGCAATTGTAATTGTTCATCAGCAAATGCACAAGGAAACAGAAATATTATTTTGTTTAAAAAAAAACATTCAGTCTGTGGTTTTATAGAAATATCCAGAGGTACTTTATTTCTAAACATTTTTAAAAACAAATGCGAGAAATTAGCGAGGTTACTCGAACAAAGAAGAACGAGAAGCACAAAAAAAAAAAAAAAAAAAAAAAGTTAAATAAAGGCGCTAGAGGTTATACGTTTCTGTATTTTATTTTATTTTATTTATTATAATTGTTTTAATTTAAACATTTACCACATATCGGGAGAACACATCAAACACAATACGGGGATTGCAATCAAGTTTCCTATCAAATGAACAATACTGAATATGTAAAAAACGTTTTTACTTATTTTGCTATTTATTATTTTTTTGGAAATAAAGAGCTTTGGCCTCATAAGGTGGAGCCTTATGAGACCCAACCGATTATTTACTTGAAAAGAATGAAAAATACTGGGTGGGCACTTTCCCTCCAGTAAAACTATTGAGGGGGCAAGATTCGCCTTGCCCTTCGCTTCTGCCTAAGACAAACACACCACCGATGACTCACTGGGATTCGAATCCGGAACCACCTAGACGATTGGTCATAAGCCTGCACCACCGGGGCGGCATCAAGAAATGGGATTCAAACAGATTGGTACTCGACAAACTCGTACCCACGGAATTTTATCTCCTTTTGTTCAAGTTTTCCTAATTATGCTTTATGTAATCAGGAAAACTCGTACGCTTTGACAAAGTCCCTAAACGAAATGCAGTCCGTGTACAGTGCTTTACATGAAAAGTCGAAAAACTTTTGCGTGGTGTATATTTAGTTGTTTTCCAAGTGGTAAGTTACACCACCTAGCAGAAAAGCTGTGCATCATAGAAATTCCGAAGTGCATGAATAATCTCCTTCATGGTTTGTGCTACCAAGAGAAAAAATAAAAGGATTTCTCGAGTTCTACTAATAAATATATATCATGCATATAAGCTATAAGTCGGATGGGCGATATAAACACAGTAGACAAAAAGGATAGAAGTAGCGGTCATAGGTAGCTGACGTGGGCATCCCCCACGCAGAGTGGAACAAACCAAAACCGAACGCATGTGATAAATAGGCACGCAGCAGGGCTTCCCATAGTGCATCACAATCGACGAACATGGTAAAAGTGGTGATCTGAGCGACTTTGATCGTTGACGCATTGTCGGCGTAAGACAGATGAGTCATTCTATCGCCCAAGTGGTAAGAACGCTAGGGTTCCCGAGGCCAACCGTATCAAGGGTGTACCGCGAGTATTCCATCGACGAACGTACCAGCGCCTGGAGAGCAAGCGGTACCCGACCACACGCCATTGATTAACGGGGTCGACGTAGACTATTCAGGCTCGTACAGACCGAACGCTTGCCGACGGCGGTGCAAATCACATGCAGCTTAAATGAGGGAGGACCAAGCAGTGTCAGTCAGCGAGTGGTACGGAGCACGCCGCATACTCTTGGCTACGAGAGCCGACACTATATTCGAGTGCCAATGTGTTGACTGCTCGTCATTGGAAATTAAACCCGCCAAGTGCCAAGAACATCAAAACAGGAACCCTTCAGAGTCGCGCCACGTCGTGTGATCCGATGAATCCCTTTTTTTGCTGTACCAAGCTGACGGGGGGGGGGGTGGCATAGAAAACATGAGGCCATGGCCCCGTCGTGACAGTTCGGCTCGGTTCAAGGAGGTGGTGGCTCTGCATTGGTCTGGGGAGCATTCTTATGGGACACATAAGTAGTATATGTCCCATACTATGGGACACATCATATACTACAAAAAACCTCAAAATCAGGCGTTTTTTGATTTTTCAGACCTCAATAATCACGAACATTTTAAGGCTTTTTATGATCAAAAACACCATATTTTCATTAAAAATCATTGATTTTTGGGCATAAAATAGTCAAAACATCAGATTTTTGAAAATTGAAGTTTTTACTCTGTTTTTCATCAAACTAGAGCATCATAAAAACACACATTTTAAGTCATTTTTGTGAACATTTTTGAACAATTGCAATCATTTTGAACTTTGAATAGCTTTGATTTTAAAAGTGATGAAATGATGGTTTCAGTGATGAATAGAAAAGTTGTAAAACAAACTACTTTGAATTGGTACTTTGCAAAGTCCTTTTTAAAAATGCATTAAAAAAAGGGGTACCCAAAATGGATACCCCTTATAGGAAGATTAAAAAAATAGGAAGATAAAAAGTGTAGGAAGATTAAAGTTCTAATTCATAATCATAATATTTATCATCAATTTTGCCTTTAAAGTTAAAAACATAATTACCTTTATTGAGTTTTTTAATTGTTTTATCTGACAGTTTTCCATGACATTTTTTAAGAAAATAATCTCTTTCTTCATCATTAACTTCTAATTTTGCAATTGTTGTATCTCCAAATTTTGTTTGGATTTTTTTCAATGATATGAGTTTATATTTTCCTGTATTCAAATCTTTTAATTTGAAAGTTTCAGGATATGATCTGATGTTGTTGAATTCATCCATTTATTAGGAAACATTTTTATAAATATTTTTAAAATATATTTGTCACAAATGTAATTTCTTTTGTAATCTCATCAAATATTTCTAATCCTTTATTTTTAACCTCTTCATTTGTTCTTATTTTCAAAATTAGTTTATGCATCTTTTTAAGATATTTAGCAATCAATTTAATAAGATCAGGATATTCATTATTATAATCTTTACTCACATATATTAAATCTTCACATAAATGAGATAAACATCTTATATCATCACTATATTTGATTCCTTTACGATCAGTAAAGAGAGCTCTCATATCTCCTAATAAATCCATTTATAAGGTTTCATTTTTTGAAATACAATTCTTGTAAAACATACATCTATACATAGAGCATCCAGTACCTAAAATTTTTGCACATTTAGTTAATTCAAGATCTATAGAAGGAATTTCTAACTCATCAAATATTTGTTTTTCCATTATTCCTCCTTTATATACAAACTTACCACCATAATATTCATACAAGTTTTTTATATAATTTTTAATCTCATCAGTACTTATCCATAGAGATTTTTGATCTGGAAATCTTTTAAATTTTAATCCATGAATATCTCTTGTACATTTATATATAATTCTTCGCTCTCTATCATTTAATATATAATGAGGTTCAAATACTTGAATTGTTTCCCCTACAGGTTGATGTAAATGACACCAACTTATCTCTCTGATTATACTTTTATTAGGAAGAATAAATCCTTGAAAATTGAAAATCAGTGTAATGTCATCCATTTATATAGAATAATTTTTATAAATAGAAAGATTAAAAATTCAGAAGTTTAAAACATTCAAAGATTTAATATCCAAAAGGCACAGTATTATAATCATCTAAAATTCTTCTTTTATCAAATCCAAACATGTATCTTTTATTTGTTTTCTTAACCATAATATTTCTATCTTTTTGAATTTGAAATTGATTACTTTTCACATCTAAATACTCTGTTTCTCCTGTAATTACTTTCATTCTCTCATCGAAATTTAAAACAGTTTCACTCTCATAACTCATTTTAAATCCTTTAACTTTTCCTTTTACAATTCCATCATTTAATATATATCCATAATCTTTAGAGGCTCCAGATATCCATGATTTCATATGTTTATCATCTCCTAATTCATCAGTCCATTCACCCAACATACATCCTGTTTTTATTTTATTTGTACCATCTTCAATATATACAATACTATCGGTATCATAATATATCACTTTATCTCCTAATTTATCAAGCATTTTATATAATCTTATTCTTGCAGAACTAGTTGTAAATGCTGCTATATAAACATTTGTATTAAAATTATTTTCGGCATATTGGTCTTTCTTTTTATAAGTCATTTCTACACAATCGTCATTCATGAATATCATGTTTAATTCCTTAATATTATCATTCAATATAATTCTATAAAAATCTTCTAATTCCATTACATATTCAGTTTGTTTCATATTTTTTCGTTGTCCAAACTTACCCCATAAAGAGTTTAAACATATCTTACTTATAAATCTTAAACCAGGATTTTTTTCTATTTTTTCTAATTTTATATCTAATTTTTCTTTAACACATCTCTTATATTCCTTTTCAGTTTTAAAATTTTCAGACCATTTATCATCAGTTTCTAATTTAATTTTTAAGAACATTTTAACATAATCTCTAAACAGTTCATCTGTTTTATTTTCAAAATTCCATACTTCATATATATTTAAAATTTTATAACCTTTTTTAAGTGCTAATCTCATTTCATCAGTAGTCCAAGTACCAATAAAACATCTTTCAGTATGATTACATTCTTTATTTCTGACTTCATAACAGTCTTTACATCTTTTCTTTTCTACAATTTGATTCGCTTTAAAATGATTACATTTTATAGTTTGAGAACATGATTTACATAGAGTGAATATTAATTTTTCGCCTTTATATGGTAACACAGGATGATATAATTTCCTAGGTGGTAAGACTTTACATTTTATTAATCCAAACCATTTCTTATCATACTTCTTAGGATTAAATATTTTTGTAGGGTGACCAATTGGATAATTATCAAAATAATTAACTGTTGGATATAATGAACACACATCTATATATCTACCTTTTTCATTTCCTTTGAATTCATATTTCAATTTTGTTGGTTCACATCTACCACCATAAAAAGCATCTCTAGGATTTAAAGGATCTACAAAATCTCTATTCCATTCAGTTTTCATATATTTTTTAATTTCCTTATTATTATCAAAATCACATTCCCATATTTCAATTAATTCATATCCATTATTTTTTATCTTCTTATTTATCTTTTTTGTTCTATTATATAAGTCTTTCATACATATCTGATTTTGAATATTTATAGTTGATTCTCTATAACATTTAGGACATCCATGCCAGTGACATCCTTGAAACTGATACACTATATTATTATAAAATCCATCTACTTTATAATATTTATTACCTAATTTTAATTTCTTTTCTCCACCATTTAAAGCATGTTGAATATTAATATTATGTTTCTGAGATAAATAATCTAACCAAACAATAGATTTTTTACTATATTTATCTTTATGAATTATATCGTCATCAACAGCAATTGTATTTTCTTTTAGGAATTTATCTCTGTAAATAGCCATACATACACCTGCTAATGTAACATATTTAAAAGGATCTATGTTTGCAATTTCTAAAAATAATTTTCTAAATTCTAAGCATCCTCTCCTTAAAATATCTACATCTGATCTACAGTATTTAATGAATTCTTTTTGAAAATCAAATGTTTCATGTCTTACAGTATTATACCATTTATCAAACATTTCTCTCTGTTCTGATGTCATACTATCATAACCATAGTAATATTTTTTAGGATATAGACCTACATAATTTTGATTATTTGATGTATTGAATAAATGAGGAAAATACCCTTTTGCTAGTTCATCTAATCCAAATGTTTTAGGAAAATTTCTTAATGGAACTAATGTAAAATTAATAGAATCAATAAATCTCATATTTAAACAAGGAATTTGCATATAATTAAGTTTATTTCCATTATATATAGTGAATACTTCAATTTTATTTTTAAAACAATACTTAGCTAAGAATTGAAAATCAAATCCTTTTCCATAATGTGCTAATACTGTATAGCCGTAATGTTTTTTATCAAATAACCATTCACAATATTCATCTTCATTTTTAAATATATTTTCATCTCCTTTAAAACCATGATTTATAACTAGATTTACTTCATGAATTCCTGTTTCTTGTTTCGTTTCAACATCAAAAAAGAAATATTTTTCAGTATATTCATATTTACATTTTTCACACCATTTATCTTTAAATGGAATATTTTCAACACAGTCTTTTATACATTTACCACCTTTTGTATCTTTACGTTTCATAAAACATTTATGATCATTTAGAACCCATTGCCAGCAGTTTTTACATCGTTTTTCACCACATCTATGTTCTTTTGATTTCCTCTCATATTGATTAATAATTCGTTTACAGTTTAAACATTTCCATAAACTATTACAAACACTTATACCTTTTTTATCTTTCATTTCATGGTATATAAAACACTCTTTACCTTTAAATAATCTATTACATTTTTTACAAAATATTTCATCACTATTACAATATTTGCTATCTGTTGTAAAACATCTATCACATTTAAGAGGACATTTATGTTTATCTTTTTTATCATAACTTATTTGACAGTAATCACAATAATTTCTTCTACCTAAAAATCCTTTAATAGAAGTAATAACATCAAAATGATTTCTATTTTTAAATATATAGATACATGTAGGTTTATAAGTACCACTATATATTCTTTCGTTAAAATTCTCTCTACAAAATATATTAATTTGAATATCTAAGAATTCTTCAAATATTTTAACCTCTTCTAAACAACATATTTCTAATGGAATATTGCATAGTTCATGTAATTTTACAGCTAATGATTTTTGTAAAACTCTACCTTTTCTAATATATGTTATATCATTCTTTGATATTTTTTCATGGTTTAATTTATTACATAACACCTCAGGATTTTGAATTGCTAATGCTGTTACAATTGATCTAGCTAAACAAATATTATCATTATTTTTTATTTGGCATATACTTCTTTTATTTACAATATCGTCTTCTTTAACTATTATTAAATGTTTTCCTCCTTCAGGTAATTCAACCACATTAAAATCAAATATACAGTCTGTAATATCTAATTCTTTATATTCTATTTGATCAGATAATTTATATATATAATATTCATAAGCATCATTTGTTGACATCATTTTATCATGAAATGGTTTATTGAGATTAGGACTGTATACTATTATATCTACTTTTCCATGAATTTTACCAATTGCTTTTCTAAATATATCTTGTAAAATATTGAAATATTGTTCAGGTTTAATGTTTACTCCAGCTACTCTATAATTCTTTCTATGTACCATATATTTTTTAATATATTTTCCTTTTGTTTCAATAATTTCATAATCAGGTTTAAATAATTTTTCAAGATTTACAGCTGTTTTAATTTTCTTTTCTTTTCTTGGTTTCAGTTTGTTATCTTTGAATTTCAAGTTAAAAGAATCAAATAATTTTTTAATTCTATTTCTTCTCTCTGGATGATTAATAAATATTTTTCTTTTTCTATCTAAATATTCTGATGTATCTAATCCAAGGATATCTACTAAAACAGACTTATAATCACCTGTCTTTCTAATATATTTTATCAACGATTTAATTAAATCATCTTTTTTTACATTTCGTTTTTTGATATTTAATCTTTTTAAAACATTTCTAAGTTTCTGAACACTAATAGCATTCAGAGCACTTTTAAGATGCACAATAATTGGCTTCAAAGTTTTATCCATTTATTAGGGAGTAAATTTATAAAGGGATTTTCGAAATCAAAAAGTGATAAAAGCTAAACGACGTTTGTGCAATTTACTTCTTAAATGTCTTTGTTTATGAGTATAAGTATATTGTTTACCACAATCACAATTTATTTTTCTATATAAAATTATGCACTGACAAGATTTGCAAAAATGCTGTCTATCAACTTTACCATAACGATGTTGAACATAAAATTCATCAATAGGTTTTGTTTGTTTACAACTTGTGCATGTTTTGTCTTCCATTTATTAGGAAACAAATTTTATAAATACTTAAGCTGAAAAGTTTGCTGCTTTAAAGTCTTCCCAGATCTTTTCATTATTTGGATTTATATTAATTTTAATATCATTTGATATATTACAATAGTCACAAATTTTTTTAATAAAATATGTATATTTTAAATTTTTCTCATAGTACATAAAATCTAGTAATTTTAAAAATAAATCTTCTGCTTCCTTATTAAATTTAAGGTTACTTTTTCTTTTAAACTGATTAAAATATCTTATTCTACTAACATATCTACTTTTTAAATATTTATTATAATCTATATAATAACAGTCTTCCTCTTCATCATATTTCATTTTCTTTATTTGTTTCATTACTTTTTTAAAATTTTCAGGAATTTCAATTTGTTCTTCTTCTGAAGAAGAAAAGTAATTAGTTTCTTCATTAAAATAATTCATTTATTAGATATCATTTTATTAAAAACTTTTTAATTTTTTAACATAATAATCTTTAACAATCTTGTTAACTTTATCATAAAAATCATTTGAAACCCAACAAGCTATATTTGTAATTAAATCTTCACTGACATATGTACCATTAAAGTTATATTTTATTGCTGTTTTACCTCTTATTTCATGTATATTTTCACGGGCCGAATTCGGGCCGTCTAAATTCTTAACCAAATTGATCATTTTTATGGCGGCCCGAATTCGGGCCACCACAATTTTTATCATCAGACACATAAGAACCATTTACATTATACTTTTCAGTTAAACCACCTTTAATTTCATATATTACATCATTTTTTCCCATGGCTGGAATTCCAGCCGTGGAAATATCTTTAATTAAATCTTCTGAAGCCATTTTTTAAATCTCTTACCTCCATCTTTACAAAGTTTAAAATATCCAGTATTTTTATCTATTATTAATTTAAAATCTCCAAAGAGACCATAATAATAATTATCTTTAATATTTTCATAACATACATCTTTTAATGAAGCCATTTATTAGATATCATTTTATTCTTTTAATATCGTCAGTATTCATTATTTTCATATAACAGTTTTTTCTTTCACATATAGATGTCAGCACAAGGCATTATCTCTCTTTCTTTCTTAGTTGCAAAAAACAGTCATTACATAACACTGATAAGCTGCGAGCGAAAATGTTTACATAAGTTGAATCGCTGCCAATATTCTCCGCGGCGCGCGATTACGTAACGTGTCCTCGGAAAAAAGCAGTTCTTCGTTACGTAACAACTTTGGATCATAGCCAAGCTTCGACATAAATATATGTTTCAAACAGAAACTTCCTGGCCAGACGTGGCCGATCGTTAGCGTAAGCGCTTCGCATGCAAAAGGTACCAGGTTCTAATCTCGGTCGGTAGAATGGCTCCCTGTCTCAATCTTTGAAATCAGAGTTTGGGTTCACGGTAGAGCGGGTTTGAGTGATAACATCTAAAAAAGTTCTGTGTGTGTGTGTGTGATTCCGGTGGAAGGGTCTTAAGAGTTAACGCCCATAAGTACCTGGCTGGCCAGGTACAAATAAAAAAAAAGAAGCATAGACCCTCCACCGAAAGGGCGTTTTGCAAAAAAATTCAAAGTACAACCCAACTGTTAAATTCATCAGGATATCCCAACCATTTAACTAAGTATTTATTTCCTTTCTTTCTAATAATTTTTTCAATCTTATAAACGTCATCTTTCTTATCATATTTCACGAGTTCTTTTTCATAAAATGTTCCTGTAATTTCTTCATTATTTAAATCTTTTATTTTATATGTCGGAGGATCTGTGTTCAATATATCGGAAATTATAAATATTTCTTCTGTAAATGTTGGAAGATAACCTTTCTTAAATTCTCTTTTATATTTTGAAATTCTTATTTTATCTCCTTTTTGATATTTTGGTTTATTTTTCTCTTTTTCTTTATACAAATTATTATAAACTTTTAATTCATTTTCTTCCTTACTTGCTTCTATAGGTGTCATTTTAATGGATCTATGATAAGAATTATTATAATTCTTAATTAATTTATCTAGTACATTTAACCACTTTCTAGTATTATTTGCTGTGAAATACTTCCACATTTTAGTCTTTAAAGTTCTATTGAATCTTTCAATAACAGCACATTTAATCTCAATATTCTCAGTTGTAAACCAGTGAATATTTTCATCCTTGAATAACTTTTGAGTTTGTTTATTTATAAACTCTGTACCCTTATCTGTTTGAAGTTTTTCTGGTTTTCTTTCTTTAAATATTTTTTTAAATGCTCTAGTTACCTCTTCACCTGTTTTTCTTTTAATCGGAATTGTCCAAGCATATTTACTGAATATATCAATCACTGATAAAATATAATTTGTGTCATTATTAAAGGATTTAAATTCTTGCATATCTATAAGGTCAGCTTGAAATTGGTCATTGACATGAGAAACATAAATTCTTCTTCTTTTAAATCTATGAATAAGTGGTTTATGTTTTGTATATACATCTTGTTGATGTAAAAACTCTTCTATATCTTTCCTGGGTAATTTAGTTTTTCTTTGTAATTCATTAATACCACAATAACCAGTTTCTGGTGTATAATAAATATTTTTAAGGTCTACGTCTTTAAAAAAACACTCTTTTTAGTTCCACAAACTTTACACTTTCCTTTTGCCATCGGTCTTCCATTTTTAGCTACTGTTTCTTGAATATCTTTAGTTTCAGTTTTCTGTTTGCACTTTAAGCAATACATATAGGATGAAATTCCTAAACCAAATGTTTTCTTTGCTTTTATAATTGGTTTTATAACAGCTCTAGCTTGTTTCTCTCCTAATGGATAGAATCCACTTGTAGTATTTTCAATTGAATCTAAATCGTTTAAGAGTTCTTGATCAGCAATATGTCTCTGTTTAGTATCTTTAGTTTTACTATAAGCTACATCATGTTTTTTACAAGCTTTATCAACTCTGTTAATTCCTGGATCACCTCTTTTTAATCTCTTTTCTAATTTTGTAAATGGACCACAATACTGGTAACCAGGTATATGCATTTCAGGTGGATTTAATTTATCTTGTAACCATCCTACTATATCACCTCCTTGTAATTCCATTTATTTAAGTGTAAATCTATTTTACATATCTATAACCATTTAGTTGCGTTTGTTTTACATATTTCTCTAAAGGAAAATACTTCATATTTTTTATAAAATCCTCTTCTCTAACGTAAGCATCCTGTTCTGAAATTGAATTAGCGTTTATTAAATTTAATATCTGTTTATAAAATTTGTAAGCTTGTTTATATTCTTCTTTTCTTTCTGAAATATTTAGAGTTTTATCGACAACTTCAATGACTCCTGCTCCTAAAGAAAGTGCTGCTAAAGGAATAAATGCAAAAGCTGATAAACCTGAAGCACTAAATATAAATTTGCCTACTGATAATGATATACTAATTTTATTATAGTAATTAAAACTTTTTCTGTATACATACATTTTCTTTTCTAAATATTCTTCCATTTATATAGGATCAAAGTTATGTCTGTATCTCATATGAGGATTTTTCAAATCTAACATGAAGAAATCATAAGGTTTTTTAATACTTTTTTGATAAGGATCTATATTAAAATCACCATCAATTTCTCTAATAATTTGTTTAATTTCTCTGTGCTGAAGTTTAAAAAATATAAAGTAATCACAGTTGTTTCTTATATCAATAGGTGTTGAATAATAGGTCTGTGATAAATAAATAATGGATGCATTTTTCTTCCTTCCTCTTATAAAAAATTTTTCAATTTCGTTTTGATCTTTTTCTTTTACACAGTCATCAAAAATAACTAGATTTTTTAATGAAGGATCTAAGTCATCTACAGTAATAAATTCATTTATGTCTGAACTAAATAATGTTTCTTTCTTAAACTTTTTAAATAATTTTAATAACTTATTTTTATTCTTTCCCTTTATTTTTAAAATGTCTTCCTCTTCTATATCATCAAACACTGAGTAATTTTCTTTTAATTTAGAGTATTTAGGTTCGTTAATATCTTTTGCACATATGAATAATGCATCAAAATTTAAATGATCATATATTAAATTTAATAGTAAATTTGTTTTTCCACATCCTGAAGATCCTGTTATTAAAAGTTTAAAAGGATGAATAGGTAATATTGGATTTTGATTTGGATCTATAAATTCTTCTGGTTCGGAATAATCTTTTATTTTAATGCTGCAAGGCTTAATCATATTTATTTAATAGAAATTCAGCATCTTCAATAAACATTTCAGCTTCAAATAATAAGTCTTCAGCTGGTATTCCTTGAGATAAATAAAATTCAGCTAGATATAATGCCATTTCAGCAAAAGATAAATATTCTTCAATTTGTTCAAAATCTTCCATTTATATAAGTAAAATAATTTACTTGGAAGTAAAATAATTTGCTTGGAAGTAAAATAATTTACTTGGTAGTAAAATAATTTGCTTGGTAGTAAAATAATTTGCTTGGAAGTAAAATAATTTGCTTGGAAGTAAAATAATTTGCTTGGAAGCAAATTTTCAGTTAAATAAATGAGTAAAGTGATACAAGATTTATTAAAATTAGCAAAAGTAAATGCTGAACTAAGAAAACGAAATAAGGAAAAGCAATTAGAAGATTTAGGATATGAAGAGGCAATCACAAAATTTCATAAACCTATAGTTGAAAAATTAGAATATCAAGATGTATCTAGAAAAGAAAATTTAAAAGCTATTCAAGATGCAATTGAAGAACTTTCATTTCAACCAATTGCAGAATCTTCAAGAATTCCTGCCTTAGAAGATGTTGAAGAACCTATTTCAGATGCTAAAGAAATGTATGAGAGAGAAGCAGGAATTCATAAAATTAACTTAAACAAAAACTTGAATGTATCAGTTATTAAAAAAAGTTAGGATTTGATTTACCTTCAGAATTAGTTAATAAATCTGATGAAGAGATTGATGAAAAAATAAAACAAGCAAATGAAAAAATCAGTGAAATCGGACGTCTAAAAGGTCCTCAAGTAAAAGCACTTAATAATGCTAAAGATGAAGAAAAAAAGAAAAAATTACAGAAAAAAATTGATCGTTTCGATTATAAAATGGCTGAGGTGCGAAAATATATTAGAGCATTAGAAGCTCTCAAAATGGGGAATTACTATATGGGTGAGGGTCTTAATATTTTAGATAAATTAACAGATAAAATATGTAAGGGAACTAAAAATAAGAAAGTATATAACCAAGTAGTTCAAATACTAGATTTATTATTGAAAGAGGGTAAAATGACTAATGAGCAAGTAAAACAATATTATTCAAAGTTTCTATCTTAATAAATGAGTAATTATATTGTATCAAGAATTTATTTGAGTGAAGGTCAGAAAAACAAATTAAAATCAGCAGTTAAGAAAGGTGAAGAAATTACATTGCAAATTGATAAAACTAAAAGTGCTAATCATGATATGTATTTAACAAAAACTCAAATTACTCAAATTAAAAATGGTAAACGAATAACTATAAGTAAGACACAATTAAAGAAAAACGGAGGTATTTTACCCTTTTTGATCCCTATCTTAGCAGCTCTTGGTACTGGTGCTTTATCTGGTGCTGCTAGTTTTGGTGTGAATAAAGCTTTAAGTAAAGTAACTGGATCAGGTTGTAAACCAAAAGGTTCACACCTTAAAAAAAAACATTCTGGAAAGGGAGTTCTTCAGAATTACGAGGTATATCCAATAAAACGATAGAACAAAATATGAAAGATGTAAAAGGATTCAGAGGTGTATTTACATCAGATTTATTACCTAAAAAGATTAAGAAATTTGAAAGTGGAATTATTAATTTAGATATATCTACAGGACCTGGGACTCATTGGGTCTGTTATTATAATGATCCTAAATATAATTTTGTGGAATATTTTGATCCATTTGGAGAATATAAATATAAAGACATTAAATTGAATAACATTTTCATACCTAAAAATATTGTAAAATATCTTGAAACATCTAATAAAGGAATTAGATATAATTCGAGTTTTTTACAAGAACCAACATCTGTTAAATGTGGTTTTTATTGTATGAAATACATAACTCAAAGGAATAAAGGTAAATCACCTGTTGAAGTTTTATATTCTTTTACCCAAGAACCAAGTGGTTATAATGAAGATTTTGTGCTTAATAAATGTTAATTTTAGATTCAAAAAATTTTGAGAAATCAGAAGATTTTACAATTGAATATGTCCCACCTATTCCTGTTAATGAAAATTCAAAAATTGCTTTAAAATCTATGTCTATGTGGGTTTCATGGAACAATATTGATGAAGAAAATAATACATTTAAGTATTTTGATGGTAGTTTATGGCATGAAATAACTTTAGATAATGGAAATTACACATTAAGGGAGTTAAATAACTTTTTAATAAAACGATTTGGAGATGAACCACCAATTAAATTTAAAGCTAATTTTGCTACACAGCGCTTTATAATTGAATTAAAAGATGAATATAAAATTGATCTTAGAGAGAGTAAATTACATGAAATTTTAGGATTTGAATCAGAAATATATGAAGATAATCATCAAGAAGGAAAATATATGGCAAACATTTCTAGAGGAGTTGATGACATACATATTCATTGTGATGTAATTACAGGAACTTTATATAATAATATTAATTCAGATATTTTATATTCTTTTACGCCATCTAATCCTCCTGGTAGTTTAATAAAAATTGATGAAATAAATCCTTTATTTTTACCTGTTAATAGACGAAATTATATTCATAGAATTCGAATGTATATCACGAATCAAGATAATGAACTGATAGACTTGAATAATATGAGAGTTTTATATAGATTAATTTTAAACTAATAAATGAATTATAACAAACATAGATTATATGCAAAACGATATGGTGGTAATATCTTCACTGAAGGAATCAAAACTGTTGGGAAAAAAATATTAGAAGTTTTAGGTAAATCAATTGAAGATAAAACTAAAAAAGTTATTCAAAATAAACTTGAAAATATATTATCTAAACCCTCTGTAACTGTTAATGATATATTATCTAAAACGAAAATTCAGGATGGATCTGGTTTGAAATGGTATAAATGAGTTTTTTATCCTAATAAATGGAAAAACTTTGGGACTTAAAAGCTATTCCAGATTATTATAGTAATAAAATTGCTAAGTATGAATACATAAAACATAATGAAGATAGTACTAATGTAAAAGAATCTGATCAATATAAGTTTACTATTAAAGATACAAATTCACCTATATTATATAGTAACGGTTATATATGCTTAGAAAGTAAAATAGTAAAAAATAATAATGATACTATAGGAACTGATAATGTTACATTTGTAAATGGTGGTAATCTGTTTAGATCCGCTTCATTAACTATAGGAAAAGAACAAACTGATTCTAATATTGAATGTGCTTCATTAATTCATCAAATTAATGGACTTATAAATTTCACAAAAGATTATTCCACTTCAGAGGCTACAAATATGATGTATTATGTTGATACATCAGAATCAGCTGATAAAGATAAAATAGTAATAGATGATCCTAATAAAGATGTAAAGAAAGGATCAGATATCAAATTAAAAGAAAATGCCTCTTATAATAAAGGATTTAGACAGAGATGGCTTTTAACAAAAAACAGTAATGTAATAAAATTTTGGATTCCTTTAAGACAACTTTTTGGATTCCTCAACGATTTTAGAAGATTAATTTCTGATATAAAAGTTACATTTGAATTTCAAAGAAATAGTCATAATGATATGTTATACACAGATGTTGCAAATCCCAATTATAAAGTTATTATATCTGATTTTCAATTATGGTTACCTTATGTAGAGTTGTACCCATCCATTGAGGCTGAATTTAAAAGTATAGCTTTGAATTCTACACCTATTGAAATTACTTGGTGTTCTGCTTCAATTGAGAAAAGTAATCAGCAAACAACATCAAGTGGTGCATGTCATATAAGAACTACATCTGATGAGGTGTTAAGTGTTCTTGTCATTCCACAGTATGTAGAAAAAGAAAGCAATCAAAATCAGAACAATATGGTTTTTGATAATTTAGATCTCCTTGAATGCTGGATATTATGTAATAATAAAAAAGTTCCAGAAGAAATTTATAAAACGAATTTTAAAGATGGGCAGTTAGATTATAATAGATGTTATTCTGAATTATTAGCAGCTGGATTAAATACTCATAATACTGAAAGTGGATGTCTTATAAGTTATGTAAATTATGCGAGATTGTATCCAATCTTTTATTTTAATTTATCTAATCATCCAGAGTATACTAATATTTCGAATTTAAGACTAGAATTTAACTGGAGATTAGGATCAAATCCAGGTAAACCATATAGATTTTATTTCATCGTGAATGAAACAAAAAGAGGATCACTTAATATGGCTAATAAGGAATTTAAAACTTTGAAAACTTTAGATTAAATAAATGAATTGGTACCCTTTTGGTTCGTCTTATGAAGAATTTGGAATTGGACCACCTGGACCTCCTGGAAATGGATTTAAATTAACAGATGATGGTAATTATGATATGGAAGAAAAAAATTTAAAAAATTGTAAAGAACCTATAGATGAACATGATGTTACTACAAGAGAATATGTTTTAAAACAAATGAGAGAGAATAATCTGGAAGTTAAAAGTGAAATAGAAAAAAATATTAATGGTAGTTTTTCAGATTTTGTTCAAGAAACTGCTGTAAGAATAAGAGATTTAGATGCTGTACTTAAAGGTGAATTAAGTAATTTGGATCAAAAATATTTACATATTCAAGATGGGAATGTAATTAATGCAAAAGGTAAAAGAATAGGAAATGTTGCTGATCCTACAGCAGATAAGAATGCAGTGAATAAGAGGTATTTAGAAAACAATGTTTTAATTTTAAAAGATGAAAAGTTTGATGTTCAAAATAAAAGACTAGTGAATATTCCATCTCCTCAGGATATGTATGACGCAGTTAATAAAAATTACGTGGATAATCAAAAATTTTATGCAACAATTCAAGAAGATAAAAAAGCATATAATACTCTTGGTGCTATGCGTTACTGGGAAACAGTCGTTTTTATGAAATTTAGTAGCAATCTCCTTGACAGAAATATGAAACTGAGTGAAAATATGGATATGAAAATTACATTTTATTTACGTCCTAATTATACTAATGGGAAATCAGAAGTTTTAATTACACTTGGGGAGAATATATTATTTAATGGTGATGCCTACACCGATAAACCTTTAATACTCTTTGCATCAGGAAAACAGAATGATGAATTAAGTATACAAGTCATGTCTTATTTAGAATTAAACATTTTTAAACCTTACTTAGAAATTGAAAAAATAACATACTTTTAATTCCATTTGAATTAGAACTTTAATCTTCCTACACTTTTTATCTTCCTATTTTTTTAATCTTCCTATAAGGGGTATCCATTTTGGGTACCCCTTTTTTTAATGCATTTTTAAAAAGGACTTTGCAAAGTACCAATTCAAAGTAGTTTGTTTTACAACTTTTCTATTCATCACTGAAACCATCATTTCATCACTTTTAAAATCAAAGCTATTCAAAGTTCAAAATGATTGCAATTGTTCAAAAATGTTCACAAAAATGACTTAAAATGTGTGTTTTTATGATGCTCTAGTTTGATGAAAAACAGAGTAAAAACTTCAATTTTCAAAAATCTGATGTTTTGACTATTTTATGCCCAAAAATCAATGATTTTTAATGAAAATATGGTGTTTTTGATCATAAAAAGCCTTAAAATGTTCGTGATTATTGAGGTCTGAAAAATCAAAAAACGCCTGATTTTGAGGTTTTTTGTAGTATATGATGTGTCCCATAGTATGGGACATATACTACTCACATATTAGGTCCCTTAGTGTATCTGGAGAGGTCCTTAACCTCTGCGCGCTGCCAACATTTGCTGGCTGACCACCTACACGCTTTCATGGCCTTCCCGTATCCTGCGGCCGATGGTCTGTTTCAGAAGAACAATGAGCCGCCCCACTGGACCGCAACCACCCACGCATGTCTCGAGAAACACTCATCTGAGTTCGGAACCATCCAGTGGTCCCAAGGTGCCAGGATGAAGCGTCTCTGGGATGCAATGGAGAGGAACATCAGATCCACTGATCCTGAATCGTCTCGGGCAGAGTTGAAGCAACAGGCATGGCTAGCATTACCTCGGGAAATCCTCCGGCATCCGGTGGAGTCGATGCCTCGGCGTGTATAGTCTGTTATTCGCAGTAGAGGAGGTTGTGACGTGCCTGCCCAGCAGGACGCACACGTCATAAAGGCAGATAGCAGCAATACGAACGTCCGCGTAGCTCAATTGGTAGAGCGACTTATTCCGGAATGAAAGCACCCGGGTTCGAGCCCCGGCGTGGACAAAAATGACGGAGAAATTTACTGCGTTATAAGGTCCAACACGTTATTAGGTACGTATTTCTGATGTTTTGTTGAGTGTATACATAGAGAGAGTGCAAAACATCATGCTCAAAAGCAAAATTCCTGAAATGGAAATGGGGTGGACATACTGTTTGAAGAATGGACTACCCAAGGGCAACTAAAATATTAGACTGCATTCCAAGGTACAGAACACAGAAAATGATCCAGAAGATCACACTGGAGATGGATGGATGAAATTGGAAAGCTCGGCGGAAAGGCACGGAGGAGACTACCTCAAGACAGACAGTTATGGAAGAAACTTGGGGAGCAAGCTTTCGAATTTCACCCACCCATCTCCCATGTGCTCTTCTTCTGGGTCATTTCATACAGCAGTAGATTGATAAAGATAATGGTTGACAATGATGTTATGTATATATACTTACTGAAGTATATATATATATATGTTAAAAAAATGCAAAACTCAAGCAGCAAAATTTTGAAAAAACGAAAAAAAACAAAAATTCCGAGGACGAGCAGAAAAACAACCACTAATCCCCAACCGTCCGAAGCCTTCGGCGCGGACGGTTGGGGATTACTTTGGGATTAGCCTTTTATGCAGCCTCTGGCGCTATGGAACTTCCAATTTGTAGTTGGGTTTTGATTATTCCTTCATGTCGTTTTTTGCTATATACACTGACGAAAAAAAAAATCCCAACACCAAGAAGGGGTTGTGTTAGATAAACGACAGTTGGTAGGCGGTGAGAGTACATCTGTAAGATGACGTCTATGCAAATTTCGCGCTCGGCGCATACGTGTGGCGCTAGTAGCGCCCTCGGAACATGCAAAGCAGGTTTGCTGTAAATATGCGCTGTAACGTTCGTGAGCGTTAGTTATCGTTGAGATTCGACGTAGTGTGTTGATGTTAGTCAAGAATGCCTTTAAGAAGACGAAGAAGCCATTATCAACAGCTCACGGAGTTTAAACGAGGTCGTGTAATAGGGCTACGAAAAGTGGATTTTCTTTCCGCAATATTGCAGAACGACTTGGCAGGAATGTAGCAACTGTGCATGATTGTTGGCAGCGGTGGTCAAGGGAAGGTACTTCCTCAAGAAGACCGGATTCCGGCTGGCCACGTGGCACTACTGAGAGGGAAGGCCGCCGTGTACGGCGTATGGCCGTGGCGCATCGCACTGCGTCTGCGGCAGCAATTCGAGCTGCAGTTGCCACCACAGTGACACAACGAACTGTTACAAATCAGTTACTTGAAGGACAGCTCCAAGCCAGACGCCATGCATTCCACTTACTCCAAACCACTGCCGTTTGCGACGTCAGTGGTGTCAAGCTAGAGCTCATTGGAGGACGGAGTGGAGATCTGTTGTGTTTTCTGATGAAAGCCTGTTCTGCCTGGGTGCCAGTGATGGCCATGTGTTGGTTAGAAGGAGGCCAGGTGAGCGCCTGCAACCAACCTGTCTTCGGCCGAGACACACTGGACCTACACCTGGAGTTATGGTCTGGGGAGCAATTTCCTATGACAGCAGGAGCACTCTCGTGGTTATCCCACGCACCCTGACGGCACAGTTGTAAGTCGGTCTGGTGATTCAGCCTGTTGTGCTGCCATTCATGAACAGCATTCCAGGGGGTGTTTTCCAACAGGATAACGCTCGCCCGCATACCGCTGTTGTAACCTAACATGCTCTACAGAGATGTCGACATGTTGCCGTGGCCTGCTAGATCACCAGATCTTTCTCCAATCGAGCACGTATGGGACATCATTGGACGACAACTCCAGCGTCACCCCCAACCATCATTAACCGTCCCTGTATTGACCGACAAAGTGCAACAGGCATGGAACTCCATCCCACAAACTGGCATCCAGCACCTGTACGATACACTGCATGAACGTTTGCATGCTTGCATTCAACATTCTGGCGGTTGCGGATTTTAACTCTTTCTTTTCTGGGTAACTTTGCGCGTTTTTTAAGGAACTAAGGCCCAAACAGCCGGCCGTTTCATTGTTCTTGTAATTTGCGCTGTGTTTTCAATGTAGTTAAGTTCTTAATAACTACTTAATTATGCACTTAAAGCACTTCTGAAATACTTTGTACATATTGCAACTAATTGTTCATGTCATATAACCTTCACAATGCGTTTCTTTAATTAATTATTGTCTTTATTATATTCTCGTTTTTGTGTTGTCAGAAGTTGTGGAGTAGGGGTTTTTATAATCCAGTTTTCTTTCAAGAATCTGTGTTTTAAAAAAATTAATATCTCCTTTTTTATTGCAATGTTAAGAATTTGTAATACTTTTGTATTGCTATTCAGGTTTAAATTCTCTCTCAGGCGAACTTGGTAATTTGTTATTGCTGAACATTATTTCTGATTTATTATGTCACTCTTACAACTTGAGTTTTCTATAATCTTCTTCTTTCTGTTTAATAGTAACAGATGAAGAGCATGGGTCGGGCCAGGAAAGTTATGGATGCTAGCTAAATTGTTAACTAAAGCTTGGTCATGCAACTCTGCGGAGGTCATGACATTTATATATATTCTTTAAAATATATTTTTTTTAAATTTTTTTGGTGGGCTTATTACTTGCATCTATGACTTTGCAGAAACCCATTTCCAAATAGGTCTTTGTGGAAGTGAGAAAATGCAAGTTTTTGCTGGTCCTTGATAAAGCCAAGGCTCAGTATTCTCGACACTTTCTACATTCAGTTGTTTTATTTTTCTCTTTTTACTCACACCGGTCAATACATAACCTTTTCTATGTTGTACTTAGTGTGAGACAAAAAAAATTTTTTTGCTTCAGTCTCTTAATAGAATGTCATATTCACAACGTTTACATATCAAATAAAGTTAATAATATTTACTTAGGCACTAAATATTAATTCACACAGCCTAGGCTCTTTTAACAGTTTTTATTCTACCGGTGTCATATTCATAACGTTTACCAATCAAATCAAGTTAATAGTATTGCGCTTTTACTTAAGCACGAAATATTGTATTAATTCATAAGGCCTAGCCTTTTTAATAGTTTTTACTCTATCAATGCCATATTCATAACGTCTACACATCAAATCAAGTTAATGGCATTGCTCTTTTATTTAGGCACTAAATATTAATTCGTGACTTAGGCCGGGCCTTTTTATACTTTTTAATCTACTGATGTCATATTCAAACCTTTACATATTATGTGAATTTAAAAATACTAGCACAGCATTGGTAAGTTTGATGGATAGCTAAAAGTTATGAATATGACATCGGTAAAATAAGAACTGTCAAGAAGGCCTAGGGCCTGTGAATTAATATTTCGTACTTAAGTAAAAGCGTAATATTATTAACCTGATTTGATATGCAAACATTATGAATATGACATCGGTAGAACAAAAATTGTTAAAAAGGCCTAGTCCTAGGGCCTATGAATCAATATTTCGTACTTAAGTAAAAGCGCAATATTATTAACTTGATTTGATATGCAAACATTATGAATATGACATCGGTAGAACAAAAACTGTTAAAAAGGCCTAGGCCTAGGGCCTATGAATTAATATTTCCTGCTTAAGTAAAAGCGCAATGTTATTAACTTGATTTGATATGCAAACATTATGAATATGACATCGGTAGAACAAAAACTGTTAAAAAGGCCTAGGGCCTATGAATTAATATTTCCTGCGTAAGTAAAAGCTCCACAATATTAGCTTGATATGATATGTAAACGTGATGAATATGGCATCGGTAGGATAAAAACTGTTAAAAATTCCTCTGTCCAAACCCCGACCAGTTGTTTCCATTGGCCACTTGTTGGCGGAACTACACTGCATTCCATAAACAGAAACGGAAAACTAGTTTTTTATATTATTTAATGCAAAAGAGAAACATCGAAGTTGATTAAACGGCTCATACATCAGTAACTTTATACGGCAACAAGGACAGTATAACAAAAAAAATGCGATTCCGAAAAGGGGAAAAAAAAATCTGTAACCACAGTATTACGCATGCGCAATGTAACAATATTTTACATTCTTTGGACTACCGGTACTTTCGCATAACATCGGAGCTAGAATCAGAACAGATGACATTTTTATACCACGAGTAGTACTTCGGACAGATAGGACGGAATTGGACCAATTGTCCATTGGACGAATCGGCATTGGACCAATCGTCCCATTGGACGAATCGGGATTGGACCAATCGTACCATTGGACGAATCGTACCTTTGGACCAATTGTCCATTGGACGAATCGTCCCTTTGGACGAATCGGCATTGGACCAATCGGCATTGGACGAATCGTACGAGACCCACTCAAAGTACCCATGCTGGCTGCCAGATATCGACGATTATGTAGTGAATTTGCATCTGAGAAACGAAACAAGCAGAAGGTGGCAGTATGCTCATTTGGCGCATGTTTTCCTGGGAATCATTGGGATAAATCATCCCCCTCGATCGCAAGATGAACGCTTTAGGCTACCTAAACATTGTTGCCCATTCATGATGACTGTCTACCCAGATGACTTGGGTTGCTTTCAGAAAGATAATGCCCCTTGCCACATTGCTATGCGTGCGCGAGAATGGTTTGTAGAACATTCCGATGACTTTAGCTTACTATCCAGGCCATCGTACTCGCCGGGCATCAATCCCATTGAACTTCTGTGGGACTATCTTGACGAACAGGTTCGACGCATGACTCTTGATGATTTGCGAGAAGCTCTGGTGTCTGCATGGTAGAGTGTACCTACAGAAATGTTCAGAGGGCTTCATTGAAACACTGCAACGCCGTATATCTGTGGTATTGGCGCACGAGGTCATACCTGATACTTACTAGTGGCCACATTTTTTTTTATTGAACTTTGTATGTGTACTGTAAACACAAGCACACACATTCATTCATGTGTTTGCTTGTTTGTTCACATGTACAGTTAACTTAATTTTCAAGTATAACGAAGTAAATTTCTCCGTCATTTTTTGTCTACGCCGGGATTCGAACCCGAGGCCGCTTATTCCGGAACAAGTCGCTCTACCAACTGAGCTACGCAGACGTTTTTTCTGATTCCTATCTGCCTTTATGTCGTGTGCGTCCTGCTGGCAGGTACGTCACATCTCCCCCCGAAAGAGGGCCGGGGGCATGGCCCACGGGTCAGCCGTGACCATGAATCGTTGCAGGCAGCCATCCACTGTAGAACGTGCACTTGAGAACTCCCAGTCAATCTGCTGTGTGGAATGCAACATCACACATTTTTATTTTTCGAAGCGCTGGAGAAGGAATTCTCTGATTTTTCCTGTCTCGCGGTGGGGAAATAACATCACACCAATGCGAGATTTTGAACGGCCGGGTCATCCGGATAGTTCGGGCGCCATTATAACGAAGTAAATTTCTCCGTCATTTTTGGTCTACGCCGGGATTCGAACCCGAGGCCGCTTATTCCGGAACAAGTCGCTCTACCAACTAAGCTACGCAGACGTTTATTCTGATTCCTATCTGCCTTTATGTCGTGTGCGTCCTGCTGGCAGGTACGTCACATCTCCCCCCGAAAGAGGGCCGGGGGCATGGCCCACGGGTCAGCCTTGACCATGAATCCTTGCAGCTGATAGGAACGGGCTCCCCCAGGCTTTTGATATGAAGTCCCTTTGTGCTGGGGCCAGTTGTGTCCTTCCAGTACTCTCTTGGACGGACGTGGCTCCGGCCACATCGTTTGCTTTCGCTTACGCCCACGTGGCATGAGAGTAGCAGCAGGCATCGGCCCTGTTTGCCCTGAGCGTAGGTTCCAGGGGCAAAACCCGGGCGGATGCAAGGATTTCTGCCTTCGTCGCTGTTGCGGCGAAGCAGATTGGGGAGACAAGTCACGTTTGCGCCCAGCCTTTGGTGGTTCTGGACGGTTTGTAACATTCAATTTAGTGTTCATAACTGATAAATCAGAAATGTCCGAAGCCTCTGAGTCGCTGCTGTAATTCAGTGGTCGTGCTGGGCGATGTTTATATTTGCCTATAGGAATACTTTCTGACGAGGTATTCAAAGAAGTAGTAGCCCGCGTTGGTGCAGAGTTATCAGGAAACGGCGCAGCAATAGTCTTGGCAATGGTTGGAGGGAAAGGAACGATACTAGTATTCGAAGAACTCGATTCGAGCCTTGGTCTCATGGGAGAATCAGGTTGCGTGTTTGGAAACTCGTCTTGAGGAGGGGAGGGTGAAGGAAAAATCACTGGAGATTCTTCAAAAATGTTTGTTGGTTCGTCCAAAATTTCTGGAGGTTGATCGTGAGATATAGACTCTTGAGTCTGTGGAACAGAAGGTTGAGTAGATTTGATTATGAAATCGATATTTCGTTCATGATACTTGCGACACTGATCAACGTGTACGTATTGAAATTGATTGTCAGGTTTTTCAAGAACAATATTATTTTCAAACACATTTGCCACCCGAAATGGACCTTCGTAGCTGGGTGCAAATTTCCTCACTAAAGTATGCGAAACAGAAGACTGGAAGTGTGTTTCCACGAGAGTGAGATCTCCAACGACAAGATCTGGTTCCCTACGCCTAGTATTATAATATCTTGCTTGAGCCGCTTGTGCTCCTAGCATTGCAACACGAGCTTTTTCTGTCATGATTCGTACTGATTGCGGAGTTGGTCGCTGGTTTAGTTCGTCGATAATCCCCGTTAAATTTTCAAAAGGGGTTTTAATTTTGCGACCCAGAAAAAGTTCTGCAGGAGTAATTTTAGTAGATTCGTGGACAGACGAGCGGAGGGCGAACGCAAAAAGCTCCAAATGGTCATCCCATCTTTCATGATGATCCATTACAAATGTAGCAATCATTTTCACAAGCGTGCGGTTCACGCGTTCCGCAGGATTACTCTGGGGATGATATGGGGAAATGAATTTATGTTTAATGTGTAGTCTCGCACACATTCTTTCAAAAATGTCAGAAAGAAATTGAGGACCATTATCCGAAACTACTTTATTAGGTGCACCATATCTAGAGAATACTTCATTAACTAATACATTACAAATAACTTCTGCCGTAGCGGCTTTAATGGGAAAAACTTCAACCCATTTAGAAAAATTATCAGTTAATACTAACACGTAACGAGCTTTGTTTTTAACAGATAAAGGATAAGGTCCCAATAAATCTATTGAAATAATATCAAACACATGAGAACTTGAACTAGATTTCAAGTGACCGGCCGGTCTTACATTACGGTAATTATTAATCTGACACAAGTGACATGATTGAACGTATGCGAGCAGGCCAATAGGCAACATCCCGCAATTTACAACGGGTTTTGCGAATACCTAAATGGCCTGCAAGAGGTTTGTCATGAAATTCGTTTAAAAGGGCCATTCTAAGGGTTCGCGGAATACATGGGCGAAACTCTGCCCTAGTAGTCCTAGATTTTGTATAGTAAAGAAGACCCTCTATGACCTCAAAATGCTGTGACCTTCCAGCCAGAGAAGGATCACTTTGTGGGGGCGAACCCGCAGGCAAAAAATTATAGATATCCCCAAAATCTGGATCATTTATTAATTCTGCCATTATCTGCTCTCTGGATGTTATATCAGCTATTAGAAGTAAAGGCTGACATCCAGGAGTAGTTTCTGTGGGGACCCCACTAATCGGAACGCGAGATAATGCTTCCGGTAATTGATTCTTATGACCTGGCTGATATGAAATTTTGATATTGCTCTCTTGTAACTTCAGAGCCCACTTCATAAGTCTTTGAGATAGGTGCTTAGCAGAATTCAAATACTGAAGGGCAGAATGATCCGTAATTATGTTAACTGTCAATTCGTTAAGATAACATTGAAATTTATTCAGCGCATACACAACAGCAAGACATTCACGTTCCGTAGCTGAATAATTACGTTCAGCTTTGGCTAAAGTACGAGACGCAAAAGCTATTGGATGCCCAGCTTGTGACAAAACGCAACCAAGACCAACTCCGGATGCGTCAGTATAAATATCAAATTCCTTAGTATGATCCGGGAAAGCCAACACCGGAGGCTGAGTCAACGCAGACTTCAGTGTTTCAAAAGCAGCTTTAGCCTCAGGTGTCCAAACAAACTTCTTGTATTTACGTTTTAAAGCATACAATGGCTCACAGATTGTAGCATAAGCGGGGACGAACTGCTGATACCATCCGGTCATTCCCAGAAAGCGTGATAGTTCTTTTGCTGTTTTAGGCCGAGGAAAGTCAACAATAGGCCTAATTTTTTCATTATCCGTAAATAAGCCGTGGGGAGTGATTTTCAACCCCAGATATACAATCTCGTCCCTCGCTATCTGGCATTTACTAGGTTTTAACGTCAAGCCAGCATTGTATATGAGTTGGAACACCTGTTTGAGTAGAGAAAGGTGCTCGTCAAAAGTCTCGGATGTAATAATAATATCATCCAAATATACATGCACATGGGGACCCAGGACAGATCTGAGAACCGTATCCATAAGCTTTTGGAAAGTAGCAGGTGCAGAAGCTAATCCAAAGGGCATACGTAAATATTCATAGGCCCCAAAAGGAGTCACAAAGCCAGTTTTATCGACAGAGTCCGGATGTACTGCCACCTGCCAATATCCACTCGCCAAATCCAAGGTTGACATCCATTTGGTTGACGACAGGTCATTTAAAATATGTGACATGACAGGTAGTGGATAATTGATCGTTTTTGTGACTTGGTTGAGCTTGCGGAAATCTGTCACGAAACGAAATTCATTGGGTTGTTTCTTTGGAACCAAAAAGGCAGGAGCAGCCCAGGCGCTCGTTGATTCCCTGATTATGCCCTGTTTAATCATTTCAGAAATTTGACGTTGCATTTCCTGTTTCTTATGTGGAGCACAAGGGTAAGGTTTCGTCGCAATTGGTTTCGAACCATCAGTGTCAATGACATGATAAACCACCTGTGTGAAACCAGGTTGATCCGAAAATAAACCAGGGCTTTCCTGTAAAAGGAGAGAAAGCTGGTTTCGTTGTCCCTCATTCAATTGGTTACTCAATAACAAACTCGTTATATCTACAGGAACCGTAGGAATCATTTCGACAGGTTCCGGAAAGGAAATCACATGTTGTACGAAATTCAAAGTTATTTGAAACTTATGAATAAAGTCCATTCCCATTAGACATTTCACAGGTAGCTCGTCTATATGCAGGAAAGAATGCGTAAAACGAGCTTTTCCCAGCCCTAAAGATAATGTGACAGTTCCTGTGATACTGAAGATTTCGTTATTTGCACCTCGCAAATACTGCGTCGCAGGCTGAACGTGTATGGCAGGAAAATTGTCAGTGCAAAACTTTGTATTTAGGGCTGATATTTCAGAACCAGTGTCGAACTTTGTCTCGACAATAATATCTTCAATTGTCAAGAATACATCAGGCAACTGAGGAGTTTGAACAGTCACTAATACTGTTTTAGGGTCAGAATGCTTGGTATCAGGAAGTAGGACCGACCCTTGGTCTACTTCCTTTGGAAGTTTAAAGGATTCCTGGTTGGATTATCATGTGGTCTGAAACCTCGACCCTGCCGGGTATCGGGAAAATTTTCACGATGAGGAAAACTGCGTGAACCCTGCTGCGGGAACTCCGCGTGTCTATTGACATTTTCATATCTATTACTTCTGCCCTCAGCACGGGCAGAAAAATCATCATTGCCCTGAGCATGAAAACGTTCCGAATGCTGCGGATTGGAACGGGGTCGAGCATACTGTGCATTTGTACGATATCCCGAAGATTGTTCAGAAACTCGCTGTTGGTTTGCCACTCTTCCGTGTGGTGGAACGTATGAAGCTTGGGTGTGCACTTGAGTATGCTCGCGCTGAAAGTTATTATGCCTATTATGCCGCTGAGGGTTTTCGTAATAAGCCTCGCGGGGTGCCCGAGCATGGTGAGTTGAACCATGTTTGCCATGTCGCTCTTCATACGTGCGTATGAGGCGAAGGCATTCATGAATTGTGGCAGGGTGTCGAACCTCAAGAAAGTCTTGTAAAAATGGGTCGAGCTGCTGCAAAAGGGTATCCAACATGTCAACATGACTGGCATGTGGATCCCATAGGTTATATAAGCGTGTAGTTTCCAACGCAAATGCAACAGGGCTATCATTGGGACCTTGCTGACGCGAAAAAAGCTGTTGAGCAAGGCTAGCTCGACTGAGGCCGAAAGGAAAGACCTCCAAAAATTCTGCACGGAAATTCTCATAATGAGAATCAGGGTTCGACACTCTCCACTGCCGATACCAGGTCTTAGCGGTATCCCTCAAGCAAGTGCCGGCGATTTGGACTTTGCAGTCTTCAGGAATATTATATAGATCAAAATGATCTTCCAGATCTTCGAGGAACTTTAAGGACCCCTCCAAACCATTGAAATGAATTGTTCCTGCATGCGGCACGAAATGGGCAAGCATTCTGCTGCGCTGAGAGGATTGCACTCCCTCAGGTACGACCCGCGACTCAGAGTAATAGGAAGCTGGTGCATTATGAAATTGTGAAGAATGCCTGGGTGTGTGTAGATCACTTATATCAAAGTGAGCCCCACAGGCTTCTTGCAGATGGTCAAGATTAATCCCATCACCACCGAAACTTGTCTTAGGGTGGAAAATTGAAGTCGTCTCAGGTAGTGAAGACATGGGTAATAATTGTCAAGATCTCGTGTTCGAGAAAAGTTCGGGCGCCAATTATAATGAATTAGCTTTATTTTGCTTTCCGCTAAGCTAATTATAATAATGAAGCTTTCCTACTGAGCTTAAGTATAATGCTTCTGCTACTGAATGATATACTGGTACTAAGCTTCAAATAGTGAATTCAAATGGTTGTTGTTACTAGTTAATTAAGAACATGAATAAAGTCTTAACGCTGGTTGTTAATGGTAATTAATGATATAAACCTAACAGCCAGACAGAGGTCTGACAAAATCTATGAATTGAGAAAGACGAACTTACGGCAAGCTTTTTTATTCGGTACGCTTGATCATCCAAAGCACACACACAACTTGTTTTACAATAATGAAGAATCACTAATCACATACAACAAAATCTCTCCTTATAACAACAAAATCTCTCCCTCAACAACAACGCTCTCCTAGCTATCGATGAACGCGCCTATATATACTAGCTACCACCACGTCATGACTTACACTCATTGCCAGATCTCATTCATCGGGTGAAATAATATTTCGTTCAGTAAGAAGATAATTTACATAGAAAAATAAAATAACCAGAGATAGTAAAATCAAAAGGAAAGTGAATATAGAGTATACGTTACACAAGGTACCACAGGGAGATAACATTGGCTTCCAAAAACGAGTTGTTGAGTACATTAAAAGATTAACGTGTGAAAGATAAATTCCTGAAATCAAAGCCTTAACGCGAAAAGACTTGCAGCGATCAGGCGTTATGGTGTGGATATGGATTAAGAATTTCTTCTGCAGAAGAAAAAATAATGAAAACACACTTAAATGGGTTTGGCATATGTTCAAACCAATGAGAACACCTATAACACCATCGATTAAAACTGGCCTATATTGCTAGCGGTTGTAATTTATCAGGAGGAAATCCTTCAGAGGAAGAAAGCACTGGGAAAAATTTGTAGGTAAGCAGCATTAGTTTCCATTTTGATAATTTTACTATCAGTTTTCTGTTTTCATTGTTTGTGTTAAACGTCTCATCAAGTTAAACACCCACTTCTGCGTAAATAAGAATGAGAACATAAACCAATGCAAAACATTATTATTCCATGATGGATTATAAACATTTTGCATTTTTAAACTCGAGCAAGATACTGAATGTTGAGAAATTTCTGTCGTAACAGTTTTTATTCACATAGTATTTTAAATACCACTTGAATGTTTTTTGTATGTGTGTGTACTGTAACACGAACACAGTCATGGTTTTTTTAACATTTTTCGTACAGTATTTGCCTGTTTTCTGTGGCCTGAACAGATACTGACGAAATGCTCCCTACTGAAAACTCCGTTTTATTAAAAAAGGAATTGTTCACGAGAGTTGTGGTTAGATACTAACCGAGACACATGGACATAGAAAACAGATATTAATTGAAATACATGTTTAAAGTACATAGTTCTGGTATAGTGTTATGCTACGTAAAAAAACTTTGACTTTGAACTTCGTGAGTTCATATTCATCTTTAAAGTGGCTATTGCAGATCATTTTGTGTTGTATAGCGACCACTCTAAAGGTAAACATGAAAGAACTTGACAAATATGACTATTCCAAACATGAGTATAACTTTGTATGACATAATAAATATACAGTACATAAGCAATAAAATCTAGATGTTCCACTCCTGAGAATAGACAGCATATAAGTTGTTAGTAGTACTATGTGTAATCAAACATTTAACCGAAATGCAGCTGACTAAATGCTAGAATTGCCCTGAAAAAGCTGATGTGATTTTTGTAATAAAGGAAACAGGTGAAGTTATAAGCACAATTGGAATTGTGTTTGATAGGTTTTATTAGAAGCAATATTTGGATAATTGTTAATTACGTTGATTTCGACACTAACAGGGGTGAGGAACTTCAAAAGACGAAAAATTTCCTTTCAAAAATTACCGATGTCTTTGTTAAGTTTTTCTGTTTTGAAAACCCTGTTATGTACTGAGAAATTAGTGCTTTTCATTAGCTGTTTTCCACTTCCGGTTAATCTACTCAACATTTTCTTATTTCAACTACTACACAATTGTATTCTATAATGCAGGAAAGAAACTCAAACTACATCGATGAGCCATTACATTATGACCACCTACCTAATAAGCTGTAAGACCCTCTTTAGGCCGCAAAACAGCGGCCATTCAGCAAGACATCGATTCGATGAGGTGGCGATAGGTATCCTGGGGTATCTGGTACCATAATGTCAACACAGGTCCTTCAGCTTCCGTACATTTCAGGGTGGTGGTGATTTAGCGCGAACCCGTTTTTCAAAGTCGAACTACAAATGTTCGATTGGGTTCATGTCAGTTGAATTTGGAGGCCTGTGCATTAACAGAAAGTCACCAGCATGTTCCTCGAACAATTCCTTGACGATTCTGGCAGTGTGGTATTGCACATTATCCTGTTGGTAAGGGCCATCACTAGTAGGGAACACAGTTGCCTAGAATGGGTCAACTTGGTCTGCACCAATGTTCAGATACCTGACAGCTGTCAGGGATTGTGATATTGGGATAATGGCCTAAAGTGTCACAAGAAAACATCGCCCACAGCATAACACCGCCGCCACAGGCCTGTTTCCGCCCAACAGTGCATCCAGGTGCCATAGCCTCCGTTGGCAATCGACGTATCCGCGCTCGGCCGTCTACGTGATGCACCAGGAATCTTGATTCGTCAGATTAGGCCACTTTCTTCCAACCATCCACGGTCCAATCTCGATGAACTTGAGCCCATTTCATGCGTTGTTGGTGATGATGTGCAGTGAGCATGGGGACCCGGCTGGGTCTTTGCGCAGACCCATGCGCAGAAGACTTCGATTAAATGTGTGCAGTGACACATTGCCCTGATCGCCACTGTTGTAGCTGCGGGTGATTTGTCACACTGTGGCCCTGCGGCCACTGTGAACAATGCGCGACAGTCTCCTCCCCCATCTGGCATGAATGAGCTGCGGATTTCTGACATCAATGAGCTACGGAAGTCTGGCATCAATGAGCTGGACGACGGTTCGTCGTTTGGCCATTTGTGCACCATTTTTGATACGTACTCACTACAGTAGCACGTGAACAAGCCGCGCCGTTTCCAGGATCGTAGTTCCGAGGCGCCTTGCCATCAGAATTTGTCTTTCATCAAATTCCGATAAATCGGCAGCTTTTCCCATTCTGACTTCGACAATTCTACTAACCGGAAGTCGGTTTTCGGGTTGTATATGTACTGCTCTGTGAACTTCACCTGCGCCGCCGTTCGGTTTCCAGGCGCGGTCATTTCTCTAGGCTGGGGGTGGTCATAATGTAATGGCTCATCGGTGTATATGTGAATAAAATGGCCGCTGTTGTTTCCTGTGTGGCTTATATTTGAGAATGTACTGTTATCGTACTGAACAAGGTTCAGAAATGTAATTCAGAAATAATATTGCCTTATCCTATCACAGGGGACTTAGTCGAAGCCAGTGATTTAAATCTCTTTATAGCTGTAAAGAAACTAGAACACAACATGATAAGTGGAAACCTAGAAAGAACATCTTCAAATTAAAATGAAATAATATATACAAATCCATCTGGTTTGTCAAAATGCGAGTATGTTCAAGTATAAATTACATATCTTAGGACCATAAATGAGTACTAAACACATTTTGAGAGTAAATAAGCATCACATACATTGTCCTTTTACAAATAAAAATGATGCCTTCTCAAAGTATTTTGAATGTTAAGTGAGAGGCGTCGGAAGTAGGAAGCTGTTGGAATCTTCTAATTTTCCGATTTTCCTTTAGAAAATTGCATGATTATGTGCCCTGTGAACAGACAAGCAAATCCTGAGAAATTTGCAAGCCGGGAAATTTAGAAATATTTCCGTAGAGTTGCGAGTGTCCACTTGCACCAGGTTACATTGAACACCAAACAGAAGTCATCGCTCTTTCCACGTTAATAAGTGAGTCACGGAAAAATTCTCATCGTCCGCCACCGGGAATCAAACCCAGGGTCTTCCCGTTACGCGCCGGACATCCTACCACTGCACCACAGCGGCCTCGAATTTTCCAGACTCACAAGTGATTAACTGCCAAACCACATGGCAGGTTGCTTCATGGAACCTCGCACAGTGCTGGGGATTCACCAAAGATGGAAAGCAGCAACTGAACAAATAACTAGGAGGCGATGGAATAATTAATTCATACACTCGATGTGAATCGAGAACACCAAACAGAAGTGATCTCTCTGTTTGGTGTTCCTGATCTATGTTTCCGTGACTCACTTATTAACGTGAAAAGAAAATAATAAAATTTGAATATTACAGTTTTCTCTGTATGTTGTTTAGCACATTTGGAAAATTTTATACCTATGATTCCATAAAATGCTTCATAGTTAATCATATTGTTTTATGAGAATGTAATCCTATTGCTAAATTAAATATGCTACATTACTGTACGAAACATTTTGATTTTCACATTACTGCTGCACATAAAATAATTCCTTTTTCTTCTCATGTTTTCATTTCAGGAGTAATTAGTCAACTCCAATTCCTTTTCCTGCTGTTACTCTAGTTTTGCACAAAAGGAAATTAAAGATCAGCTGCAGTTTTTCCTGGAAAGGATCGGAGGTAAGGCAAAGCGCCAAGTTCGGTGCTGTCTTTGACCATCTTGTCACGAGAACATTCTGTTGAATACTGTACTTCAGAAATGAAATCTTCATTTGTTTCCACGATGTTAATTGACTTTTTGGTTTTAGTTTCGCAGCGGATCGAGTTTCCACTATTATTTACCGAAACAGAAAGGGAAAAAGAATTACCAGAACACTATAAAAGAACTAATGGTAGATCCTATTGGGAGATGGGTTTTCCTCCTCGAGGCGTACCGTATGCAACAATTGACACAGAACAGTAATAAAGGCGTCTGTGAATCTTGGAGTGGTGCCATCTAGTTTTGTGTGACATTGGCGAAAGACCCCAACTCACTGGGTTTGTTCCAGAATCTTTAGTTTGAATGACGAACTGGAACCGTCAGCTGTGGGCTAATCCGCACACTGGTGTACCTACCTAATTAAAAAGACACTAAGAACTGTAAAACCGGACTTAAGTGTGGGATATTGTGGACCTACCACACTCGAGAAGGACGGTCCACCACGGAATCGACCTGGACTTTCTAAACGGCATATGAGAAAGAGTTCTAGGCTGAATGAGTGTAAGATTGGTGTATGGAATACTCGAGGTACAAATGGCAAGATGAATGAGGTGATTGAAAAGATAAATAAGTATAGATTGGATGAGCTGTGGGCAAGTGAAATCAAAAAGAAGGAAATAGCGATAGAAGAAGTGAATGGCACGGTGAGTGTGTGGTCTGGAGTATTGGATAATGTGAGAGGACAGGCTGGTGTAAGTGTGATTTTAAGTGAAAAGATGAAGAACAACTTGATTCACTATAGCTGCATAAGTGAGATAATTCTTTGGATTCGTTTGAAAGTGAAACTTCAGAGAATAGTAATTGTTGTAGTGTATGCTCCTTGTGACTCGGAAGTTTCTGATAGGAAAGGAGACTTCTGGAATGAGCTAAAAGCTGTTTTGAGCCAGTTTGGCACTAAAGAGAAAGTTATAATAGCAGGGGATTTCAATGCTAAAGTAGGTGTGCAGAATGCAATTTCTGACAATGTTCTGGTTAAGTTTAATGATTCTTGTGTGAATGATAATGGTGAACGATTAATTGAACTCTGCATTGAGAATGGTTTGTGTGTATCTAATACGTATTTCAACCACAAGTACACTTAAGTGCCAAAAAACTGGTACACCAGTCTAATACTTGGTAGATTCTCCACGGGAGCGCAGGACTGCAGAAATACGACGGGACATGGACTCCACTAGCTTCTGGAAATAAACTGCAGGCAATGCACACCATACTTCCTGCAGAGCGTTCCACAATTCGGGTGTATTCCGAGGTCTTGGATTCCTGTGTTTGATAGCACGTTGCATGGCCTCCCAAATGAGTTCTATCACGTTTGGATCTGGGGACTTGGGTGGGAATGGCAACACCCCAAACTCAGATGAATGCTCCTCTAACCATAATGTGGCGTCCCGACACTTTTGTGGAGGTGCATTGTCCTGTTGGAACACGCCCAACCATTCAACATGAATGGGTGTACCTCGTCAGAAAGGATACGCACATAGCGTTGGACTGTCACAGACGTTTGTACACGTACCAGGGTCCCAGTGAAGTCCAGTTTAACACACCCCATACCATTATTGACCCCCACCAGCCAGTACAGTTCCCTGTTGAAAGGCGGGATCGATGTCTTCATGGGGTTTGCGCCACACACGAATCCTTCCATCTGCCCGATACAGTTGGAAACGCGACTCGTTAGACCAGGCTACTTGTTTCCAGTCATCCAGTGTCCAGTGGCGGTGTTGCCGTGCCCAAGCGAGGCGCATAGCTCTGTGTCGTGCACCCATCGAGATTACTCGAGTTGGGCTTCGGCTCCAAAAGCCTATATCGTGCAGGGTACGTTGCACAGACCGGAAGCTGATGCTTGTTGAGACTCTAGCATTGAATTCCGATGATACCTGCAAGAGTGTTGCACGCCTATCGCGTGAAACTATTCTTGACAGCCGACGATGGTCACGTTCACCCAATGTCTTTTTACGGCCACACTGGTATCGTAGGTTGGAGCTTTTGCCGGAATTCTTGTAGTCACGGTACACCCTTGCAATGGTCGTCCGCGAAAAACCGAACTTCGTTTCTACCTCCGAAATACTATGGCCCATCTCACCAGCGCCAACTATGACACCGTGTTGAAAATTGCTTAAATTGTTATTACTTGTCTTTCTCATGCCGAAAACAGTTCTGACAGCTGGGAAGGATGTCTATAGCTTTATATACGCACTGGCGGACGCAACCGAGTACGCGCATAGGTGACGTTGCTATGTATTTTGCAAAAGATCGTCTGCACCAGTTTTTCTGGCACTTCAGTGTATATCCACACATATACTTGGAAAAATAGTATTCTTGGTCAAAAGAGTGTGAGAGATTTTGTTGTTTACGATCAGTGTCTGAAACACTTTGTTGTTGACACTCGTGTGATAAGAGGTGCGGATGGTGGCTCTGATCATTGCTCGGTAGTGTTACGAGTGAAACTGAATGTTTGTTGGAAGAATAGGAATAGGCCTAGGATGAAAATAATAACGGTTGAAAGGCTCCCTGAAGATCGTCAGTGTTACACTAACTAACTCAGAAAATGACTAAAGGAGAGGGATGTAGAAAAGACGATGGAATGTTTTAAGAACTGTGTTGTCACTGCTTCTGAAGAGGTCTGTGGCACCACAATAGTGGGCAACAATATAGGTGATCCTTGGTGGAACAGTGAGATTGAAGAGGCAGCAAAGAAAAAGAAGGAATCATACTTGGGGGTCTTGCAAGGTAGAGTTTCTGTGGATGAATATCGCTGTAAGAAGCGTAAAGGTTCGTCAGAGTAAGGCAAAAGATAGAAGAAGAAGGTGGAAAGGCATGCATTAGCTTTTTGGAAAGATAAGAAGACTTTTTGGAAGTACATGAGACTCAGGAAAAATAGGGGAAACAATGTTGTAAGTTGTATGAAGAATAGGATTGGGGAAATGATACGGAGCTCAGTGAGTTAAGTGAAAGATGGGTGAATACTTCTTTGAGTTATTAGATCAAGAAAGCAAAGGTGATTCTAAGGCCGGCAGATGCAGATGATGTCACAGTGAAGGATGCAAGCACAGGAATAATCTTAAGAGAAGAAGTGTGTAAAGCTGTAAAATATCTTCAGAATTTTATGGCTCCGGGAGTTGATGGCATAACTGCTGAGATGTTGAAATATGGTGACGATTCTGTAATTGAGTGGTTAACTGAAATTTGCCAGTTCTGCTGGAAGTTAGGAGTAGTCCCTCGGGATTCAAAGGATACTATCATTGTTCCCTTGTATAAACGAATAGGTGATCAGACTGACTGCAAGAACTATCGTGGTGTTAGCCTACTGAATGGGCCAGGGAAAGTGTTTAGTAAGGTCATTATTGAAAAAGTACGGGGTCTTACATCAGAGAAAGTGTGGGATGTTCAGAGCGGTCTTATGCCTGGTAAAGGCTGCACTAACCAAATTTTTGCATTACGCATGATGATTCAAAAGTATCTAGCTGTTGGTACGAAAGGTTTTGCTTCCTTCACAGATTTAGAGAAAGCTTACGACCAAGTAAATAGGACACTTTTGTGTAAGGTATTGGATAAATATGGTGTTACTTGAAATCTACTTAACAGTGTAAAAGCCATGTATGCTGGCAGTAGAGCTTGTGTACGAGTGATTTTTTTTTTCAAAATGGCTTTGTATTGGTGCTATAGCCAGACAAAGTTGTGTTATGTCACCATGGCTGTTTAATATACACTGCTGGCCACCCAAAATGCAACACCAAGAAGGACATGAGATAGCAAAGCCAGATTTACTGGACACATAACAACAGATACAAAGATGAAACGATTGAGCTTACAGGCCCGTGTGACTTGCGGAACACGCAGACATCAATAGTTCGTATAGCCCCCATGGCTGGCAATAACGGCTGCTACACGGCATGGCATCGAACGAAAGAGGCTTTGGATGTGGGCTTGGAGTGCGTCGGTCCAGGCTGCTTCCACACGTCGCCACAGTTCATCAGGCGTAGCCGCGGGTGGTGCTTGCCGGACCACTCGGTTGCCGATCAGCGACCAGACGTGTTTGATGAGCGACATATCGGGAGAACAGGCGGGCCACGGCAGCAGTGACACCTGGTGGGCCGTGAAGAATTTTTGCACGATACGTGCCACGTGCGGGCGCGTATTGCCCTGTTGAAACGTTGCCGCTGGCAGATCCTGCCGGTAAGGGAGGACTACAGGCTCCAAAATGTCGGAGATGTAGCAGTGGTTGTTGAGTGTATCGGCGGTGCGTACCAGAGGGGTGGGGGTGTCATATCCAATTGCGCCCCAAACCATAACGCCAGGCGACGGACCAGTATGGCGATGCATAATGCAGGCGTCATACAGTCTCTCACTGCGGTGCCGCCACACGCGGATCCGACCGTCGTGGTGTTGCAGGCAGAAGCGGGATTCATCGGAGAAGACAATGTCGTGCCATTCCGTAGTCCAGGTGCGGCGTTCAACGGCCCACTGCCGCCGCACTCGCCGGTGGCGTAACGTCAATGGTAATCGGAGCAATGGGTGCCGTGCGACAAGTCTCCGGTCCGGCAGACGACGTCGAACGGTACGTGCTGACACAGGTTTTTGCGCAACACACCCTAATTCCTGCGCTAACATTCGTGATGTGGCGGTGCGAGCCGTCAATACCCGCCGCAGAACATGCCGGTCCTTTTGTTCGGTGATGTGCCGCGGCTGCGGCAATTAGTCACGTCGGTCCGTCCGTCCCTCCTGCACCCACCAAATCCATACTCGCCTCACTGTGGCTGGATGTCGTCCCACACGGGCGCCGATGTCTTGGTACGATAAACTGCTGTCGCGATAAACCACTATTCGTCCTCTGTCGAACTCCGAAACGTGCTGGAATGACTGCAGTATTCTGCGACGAGGCACCAGGAAGCTTTCCACGTACAGGTCCGGCAGCACAACACACTTCCACTACTTACACCCCGTCTTCTGTGCACCCTTCTTATTGTGCTTCTCGGTGGCGTGCAGGCCGCACATGATTTGTATATGCCCTGAAATGCTAATCGTTTGCATGTCCTTTCGCGGGCGACTCATGCTGCGAATTTCAGGCCAATCGGATGCTTCCTTCTTGGTGTTGCATTTTGGGTGGCCAGCAGTGTATTTAGGATGCGTGCATGCGTGATGCCAAAACAGATAATTCTGGTTTATATCTTGTTATACGTGCGTGCATATTGCTGTGTGCTGATGACACTGTCCTGTTGGCAGAGAACTAAACTGAGTTGCAGAGTATGTTGTCTCCAATGTACGAAGTTTGCATGAAATTCAAACTGAGTTTAAATAAGGGAAAACTAAAGTTATGGTTTTTGATAGAGGAACTGGTAGTACTGGATGTAATATAAGTCTAAATGGCACAGTGATTGACCAAGTGAATGAGTTTGTGTATTTGGAAAGCATGTTTGACAGAGATAACAAATTGGATGGTGAAATTAGTAGGCAAGTGAATGAGTTTGTGTATTTGGAAAGCATGTTTGACAGAGAGAACAAATTGGATGGTGAAATTAGTAGGCAAGTGAATTCTTCATTGAAAGTCATGGCTGCTCTGGGAAGTTTTCATAGGCATGATGGGTTCTCAAGAGAGTCCCGCATGGCTCTGTATGAAAGTGTAATTGTTCCTACTCTGATGTATAGCAGTGAAACTTGGGTACTACGGAAAAAACATAGTCGTTTGTGTGCTGGAGAATTGTGTTACTTAAGGGGGGTTTGTGGCAAGACACGTTCTGATTTTATGAGGAATGATGGGTTGCACTTGTGTAATTTGAACAAAAATGTTGTTAGCAAGGTGGAGACTAATATACTTTAGTGGTTTGTCCATGTTGAAAGAATGAGGGATGAGTTGCTTACTAAGAAAATCTTTTTAGCCCAAGTGGCGGGAAGGAAAGGCAGAGGAAGGCCAAGGAAGTGAAGGGAGGTTTAGATTCAGGAGTGACTGCACGAGAAAAAGATTATGAGTTTGAAGTATAGAAGATCTTGTGTACGGTGTGTGATGGATGTCAGTGAAGCTCGAATTGTATATCAAGATCATTGTAAATGGAGAAGTTTGATACGGCAACAGTACGTCGAAATTATCTGGTAGTTTGTATTTCTTTGTGGAGCTAACCTCTGAATCTCGGAGAACAGCTTAGAGATATGTATGTATGTGTTGTGGCGTAAAGGAAGTCTTGACCTTTACGCTAACTTAAAATATCAACATACTAATAAATTGTTCCTAAATGAAACAAACCTTAACGGCCAGACAAAACATATACCCAGAAGTCAACTTACGGAAACAATCCTTTATTCGAAATGGAATCACAACACTCTCCACACATTTATCTCAACACTATTCAATTCCCTCGTACAGCAGTTTTTTAACAACGCTCATCATAATCGCTCACAATAATAGCTCTCAGTAATCGCTCTTATCAACACACCTCAATAACCGCTCTCAATAATATCAACACCTCTCTCACAACAGATCAGTCGTCGCTTTTTATCTCTTGTTCTTATCTTATTACATGCATACGTCACGTGCATTCAACCTCAATTGTGTTGCCAAACGTATTCGTTTGAAGGAAAAGATATTTTGTTAAGCGTGAAGAATACTGAGAATAAACTCAAGATTTACATAGGGAAAGAAACTAAAAAAGGAAAGTTAATCTAGAATATACGTCACATCATCTCCCTCGCAATGTTTTTTTTTCTTTTTTTTTCTTTTTTGCCGAAAACCTATGAATTTTGTAGAGGTATCCTTTCAAACAATCTGATCATTCATTCAACCTTTCAGATAAGAACTTACAAAAATTGATGAAGAGATTGGTTGATCTGTTGCTGTAACTTACTTCTCAGTACATATAGTCTGTAGACATCAATAGTTCAATAAACATTCATAGAAAACTTTCTGTACGATTTCAAATCTTCATCTTATATTTCGTGATAAATACTTTGTCAATACTACGTGTGGAGAACACTCATCAATATACATATAAGTAGCATAGTAGTAAAAAAATTGCGTATGGCAGGAAAAAAAACTACAATATTTTAAACGTGATTAATTACACATTCGTCCACTCCTGAAAACTTCTCAGGGAAGACAAAATATTCAAACTAAGTTAAGTGAATATTGTAATACAGTGTAAATCTAGTTAGGTGAAAAAACTGCACTTGCAGAAAAAATTCAACACCAACTCAACAAGTATCAAGCTCAAAAAAAGTTTAGACATGGAACAACAACACAAAAAACTTTTGATTGCTTGGCGGCCAGGGCCGACTTCGAACTACTCCCAAGCATTCGCACATCGGATTTTCAGATGGGATAGGGGGAACCTTGGAAAACCCTATCTTGGGAGTGAAATCTTTATAAATTATCAACAACAGCAATGCTGATTTTCGTGTTATGCCGCAAAGACAACATGCACAGAATGAAATGACAAGCACTTTCTATTTAAAAAAATTAATATGGCGCCACACCAAAAAAAAAAAAAAAAAAAAAATATTACATACTGACAAGAAATGCATGCGATATTTTGTCTTCAAAGTTTGTGAAAAAAAGTTCTGTGATATTTATTTGTCGTCACATTTTGTGATAAAAGTTCAGTGATTTTGGTTTTTCTTGAGGACAAAAAAGTTCAAATAAATAGTCTCTATAGGTATCAAAGTTCTGTGATACAAGAAAGTTCAAATTATCTTCACAGAGCAAAACTCTATATTGTAAAAAGTTCCTTTGAGCTTGAAAGTCAGTTTAAAAAAAAACTTAACAGTACCTGCTGCTCACAAAGAATAAACGTGTGCGGACACGCTTATGTTGTTGTCGGGGTGACAACGGCACTCTCGAGGCTTCACGCTTCGCAGGCTAAGGTTGCAAGTCACTGGATCGCCGGGATGTGTCAGGAATTCCCGCGGACAAGGCAAGCTGACCAGAAGACGCAGGGTCATCAGGCTGTCGCAAGGAAGTCTCAGGCTGGAACGAAGAGGTCTAAGGCCGGATCAAGGAGGTCTCAGGCTGGATAAAGGAGGTCTCAGGCTGGATCAAGGAGGTCTCAGGCTGGCTTGAAGACGAACCCGGAATCTGAGAAGGATGAAGATCCGGTCGTTTATTTGGTGGTCGAAGAAGCGGTATGAAACTTGAAAGGCGCTTCCGTGAACGACGAGGAACGGTGGAGGTAGGTATAGGCTCCGTCCGTCCCGGGCGAAGATTCCAAGGACGAAAACCAGGCGGATGCAAATGCTGGACTCTATGTCTTCATTGTAGCCCAACACTAGAAGTTTCACTAAGAGTGTGTGGAACAGGAGGGAAAATTCGGGTAGCGGACGCTTTGTAGGTTTAAATGGCACAGATGGCGAAAGTTGACGTTTTTGCCCTACTGCAGATTGATCAAATGTTCCTAAAGTAAGCAGCTGCTTAGCAGAAACAGAAGGAAAGATTTTAGTTCTTGGAGACTGAAGAACCTCAACAATATTGTCCGATGATTCAGATTCAGCAAGGAGCACAACTCTTTTAGGCACAGGAGAGATGGAACTATCTGATGAAGAAATGTCAGTTCTTGTACGTTTTAAGTTTTTTGATTGAAAACCAAAGGGAGGCACTATGAGTGAAAGAAATGAAGCGATTGGAGTATGAGAAGCAGATGAAAAAGAACCTCGTTGCACACGACAAGAATATCCAGAGGAACTGGAAGCACTAGAAATCTCATCTTTTGAAAATGCACGAGACGGAGGAGTTGAATTAATGACAGCACCCCGAGTGAATGGAATAATGTCAGAATGTGAATCGTTAAGAGTAGAAGAAAAGACCAGCTCAGACGAAGGTAGAGAATCGGACAGGACAGGGGTGGGGTCAATTATTTCATCATCATTTATATATACTTGTGAAGTCCCACCCTCTGCCTGAGGATTCCTACTAGATTTAGGGTTAATAATTGCATCAGTGCTTCTAATAACCCATTTCCTACATTGCTGCACATGGGCAGAATGTAGGGAGCCATCTGGCTTCTTTAATATGGCATTATTATTGAACACTTCTACGAATTCAAAGGGGCGCTCATATAAAGGTGCAAATTTTTTAACGAATGTGTGTGCAACGGAGGATTGGAAATGAGTTTCCAATAAGACCAGGTCTCCAACTGCGAGATCTGGTTCCCTCCGTTTCGCATTATAGTGCCTAGCTTGGCTTAATTGAGCTCGACTGATAGCAGTCCGTGCCTTTTGCGCAAGTAGTCTGACAGAATCAGGTGTTGGTCTTTGGTTGATCTCATCGATAATGCCAGTTAAATTCTCAAAAGGGGTGCAGATTTTGCGCCCTAGAAAAATTTCAGCGGGCGTAAGCCGCGTTGATTCATGAAATGATGAGCGAAGGGCGAAACAAAACATTTGAACATGTTCGTCCCAACGCTCATGATTATGACCAATAAAGGTTGAGATCATCTTTAGCAATGTTCTATTCACACGCTCTGCCGGATTGGCTTGAGGGTGATATGGACTTATGAATTTATGTTTAATTTGAAGCCTCGCACACATTCGCTCAAATAACCCCGAAATGAACTGAACCCCGTGGTCCGAGACTATGGTACGGGGACAGCCAAATCGAGTGAAAACATTATGTATTAGAATATCACATATTATATCAGCCGTAGCTGCTTTAATGGGGAATGCTTCCACCCATTTAGAAAAATTATCTGTAACAACTAAAATATAACGAGATTTAGTTTTAGTTGATAATGGATAAGGGCCCAATAAATCTATAGAAATAGTTTCAAAAACATAATTATTTGAACTACAAATAAGGTGACCGGCCGGTCGTTTATTATCATAATTGTATTTTTGACAGTACTCACATGAGCGAATGTATGCGAGTATACTATTGTACATGCCCGGCCAGTAGGCTACGTCTCGGAGCTTACTACGAGTATTTCGTATGCCTAAGTGGCCGGCAAGAGGAATATCATGAAATTCGTATTATAAAGCCATGCGAAGAGACTGAGGTATCGCAGGGTGGTACTCAGCTCTCGAGTTTACAAATTTTTTATAATACAAAATACCATCGATGATCTCATAATTTCGACTACGCCCCGCTAAAGAAGGTTCACTTGGAGCAGAAGAACAAGCGAGTAAGAAATTATAAATTTCCCCAAAATCTGGATCATTCGGCAGTTCAGAAATTATTTGCTCCCTTGATGTTATTTCCGAAAGAAGAAATAGGGAGGGAGGTTTAGTATCCGCCTGGGCACCAGAACTGACCGGACAGCAAGACAGTGCGTCAGGCAGTTGGTTTGATTTACCAGGGCGATACTGAATTTGAACATTATATTCCTGAAGTCGAAGTGTCCATTTTAACAATCTTCGAGACAGATTTTTTGCTGTGGTTAAATATTGTAATGCCGAATGATCCGTAATTACATTGACAGTTAAATGATTGAGATAGCATTTAAATTTGGTGACAGCAAATAAAATAGCTAAGCATTCTCGCTCAGTAGCAGAGTAATTACGTTCTGCTTTATTAAGAATTTGAGAGGCATATGCAATAGGATGCCCTCGTTGAGATAGAACAGCTCCTAGACCAACACCTGATGCATCGGTAAATATATTAAATATTTCGGCATGGTTAGGAAAGGTTAACACAGGTGGCGAAACCAAGGCATGTTTAAGAGTATTAAAGGCAGTCTCTGCCTCTGTGGACCAAGCAAAGTTTCTATATTTTCGTTTCAAAGCGAATAAAGGTTCGCATAGAGTAGCGTACCCCGGAACGAACTGTTGGTGCCACCCGGTCATGCCTAAAAATCGCGACAATTCTTTCGCCGACTTAGGCCTTGGACAGTCCGAAATTGGCTTTACCTTTGAGTCATCAGTTAGAAGACCTTTAGGGGTAATTTTCAGTCTGAGATATACGAGTTCGTCCCGGCCGATTTGACATTTGCTAGGCCTTAACGTCAAACCTGCATTATGTAGCAGTTGGAAAACTTGGTCCAACAGAGACAGATGCTGTTCAAAAGTTTCAGAAGAGACGATAATATCGTCCAGATAATTATGGACATTAGATCCGAGTACAGGACGTAAGACTGAATCCATTAAGCGCTGAAACGTTGCAGGAGCATATGCCAAACCAAAGGGCATTTGTAAAAATTCATATGCTCCAAACGGGGTAATAAATCCAGTTTGTTCAACGGAATCTAGGTGGACAGCCACCTGCGAATAGCCACTAGCTAAATCCAATGATGATAGCCAGTTTGTTGACGATAAGTCCTGGAGATTATCGCTAATTATAGGCAATGGGTAATTGATAGCTTTGGTTACCGCATTGAGTTTTCGGTAATCTATTACGAAGCGATACTCTCCAGATTGTTTTTTTTTTGGAACAAGAAAAGCAGGTGCTGCCCAAGAACTAAGTGATTCTTTAATTATCCCCGAATGGAGCATGTCCTGAATTTGTTTTTGGAACTCAGCTTTTTTCTGGTTCGGACATGGATAAGGCTTACATGCAATGGGTTTAGCTCCTTCTGTATCAATAGTATGATACACCACCTGTGTAAATCCTGGTTTATCAGAGAATAACCCTGGTCTGCTGCGTAAAACCTGACCAAGTTCGCTTTTATGTTCAGGCAATAATTTGTCACTTGCAAGAACTGCAGAAAAATCAATTGGGTCTTCTGGGGTGGGAGGACTAATATCAGGCATTAAGATTAGGCCATGTTCGGAATCAAGTGTGAGCTTAAACATTTTAATGAAATCCACCCCCAGAAGGCAATCCACGGGTAACTCTTGGATTAAAAAGAAAGTACAAGAAACTTGAACTTTGCCAATCTTGACAGGTAAATTAACTGATCCAGAGATTGCAAAGATGTTATTGTCGGCACCTCGCAGACATTGCTGGGAGGGCTCGACACAAGCATTTGGAAAGGTAGCAGCACAGAAATCAAAATTTAATGCCGAGATGTCAGAACCAGAATCAATTTTAGTCAACACCACCACTTTGCCCAAGGTCACAAGAATATCCGGCAAAAGCGGAGCTTGAATAGTTAATAAGAGAGATTTGAGGTCTTCAGAGAAACGAGGAGATAGACTCGACCCATCTACCTCCTGTTGAAGTTTAAATTGTCATGAAACTTATTAGAATGTCTAGATTGATTTTGGAAATGTGGCGAACCACCAGGACGTGCTGAATTGTAACGTACAGGAGAGGCAGCATTATTATCATTAGGCTGGCCTTGCCCCCTAGCACGGTGTTTTGGATATATCTGGTTCACCGGGTAGTAACTATCCCGGGGACGAAAAACTTGGGTGTCATGATTTCCATAATGGCCAGGATGTCGCACCTCTGGTACCGGACGATGCGGCGGCACGTATCTAGACTGCTGATAGGTGTTTCTAGGCTGATTGAAAAATTGTCTTTGATGAATGTTCTGGTTTGGCTGCGGATTCCTGTTGTTTTGAATATGAGGTTCACGGTACTGCGTAGGTTGGCGGTACTCGTGAACCTGTGAAGATTGACCTTTGCTGTGGCGGTCTTCATAGACTCGAATGAGTTTTAAGCCCTAGTGAATGGAGACAGGACGTCGAACTTCCAGATAATCCTGCAGGAAGGGATCCAGCTGCTGTAACAACGTGTCACAAATCTCAGACTCCCTTAATTTGTAAAGTCGGGATCCCATAATTTGTAAAGTCGGACTGTTTCCAGGGGGAATGAGACTGGGTTATCTGACGCTCGCTGTCGCCAGGAAAACAGTTGTTGTGCAAGGCCGGCCTTATTGGTGCCAAAAGGAAAGACATCCAAAAAGTCAGCTCGAAATTGCTGATAGGAGCCCTCTGTGTTCATTCGACGCCACTGTCTGTACCAGACTTTTGCCGTGTCTTGCAAACATGTGCCAGCAATAGGTATCTGACAGTCTTCAGGAACATGATAAAGGTCAAAATGATCGTCCAGTTCCTCCAAAAACCTAAGCGAACCGCCGTTTCCCCTAAATGTAATAGAACCCGCATGGGGTACGTAATGAGCAAGAATTTTGCACCTTCTCATGGGGGGTGGTGGAGTAAATATTTGTTGAGGCACTACGGTCGAAGTACGCGGTACATAGGCTTCGTACCTCGCGTACTCACTGTCTCGTAAGTCAGAACCGCAGGCCTGGTATAGAGCGCTTGGTGAGTTATGAGGAACTCTATAACGCTGAGTACATATATTGTCAGCTGTAGAGTTATGGGCCTCATGGCTATGTTGATAGAAGAGACCGATAGGATCAGGTACGTTAGCCATCTTCCGTGACTTCTATGGATCTGTTCGAAGGAAAGTTTGGGCGCCAATGTGGCGTAAAGGAAGTCTTGACCTTTACGCTAACTTAAAATATCAACATACTAATAAATTGTTCCTAAATGAAGCAAACCTTAACTGCCAGACAAAACATATACCCAGAAGTCAACTTACGGAAACAGTCCTTTATTCGGAATGGAATCACAACACTCTCCACACGTTTATCTCAACACTATTTAATTCTCTCGTACAGCACTTTCTTAACAACGCTCATCATAATCGCTCACAATAATAGCTCTCAGTAATCGCTCTTATCAACACACCTCAATAATCGCTCTCAATAATATCAACACCTCTCTCACAACAGATCAGTCGTCGCTTTTTACCTCTTGTTTTTATCTTATTACATGCATACGTCACGTGCATTCAACCTCAATTGTGTTGCCAAACGTATTCGTTTGAAGGAAAAGATATTTCTTTAAGCGTGAAGAATACTGAGAATAAACTCAAGATTTACATAGGGAAAGAAACTAAAAAAGGAAAGTTAATCTAGAATATACGTCACAGTGTAAAAGAACTGGAACAAGGCAAGGAACATAAATGCATAATGAAACAGTGTGAAGCGCAGACGCAGAAACGAAGCTCTACTCAAACTGAAATACAACGATACAACGTAGAAACGACAGAAGAGAAGACACATAACATTGGTCGTTTAAATGGCGACCAAATAATTGTGTGTTCACTTGTGCAGTCCATTAAAGGATCGACCGAAACGATGGCACACACATAACACATGGACGATGGTCAGAAGTGAACCCCTCGTCTCACACATAAGGACACGTCTCCATATAGCAAGTAACAATGAGTGAAACGACAATGTCTAAGAAAGAGACGTGCGATTATGATTTCTTTTCCACGCTTCTGGTGAAAGCTTGAAGATCAAAACCCAAGAATTGAGTTAAAGCGATGCTATTTTTACCTAGCTGTTGGTGTTGGTCCCACAGAATCCGCCCATATGCGCGCAAGGCTGTGCCCACCAACGAGGAAACAGACCTGACAGAACCATCAGCCGATTAATTTACCAATGTCGCAGGGTAGCTGGGAATCCAGTAGGAAAGGAACTCAAAGCCGGTGTAAGCTCCTCACTCAACATAGGATGGCGGGCTCTCGGCAGAGGACAGGCGATACACACACACATATGCAAAAGTGAAGTTACAAACACAAATACCAACATTGGGAGAAAACAGAGATATTGCACCGAAACGCAGTAAAACAGTAACATGGACAACAGCACGTAATATATTCTAAAATGAAGTTAAAGCACTGAAGCGTTTCAAATAACCCGTGTTTTTCGATAAAAAGAACACATAAATATACAAATTAATAAACATACCAGAAAGACAAACTTTGGCAGTAATATGGCGCGTGATCGCCTCTCATGGTAACACATGACTGACAGCGGCGCGGCATGCTGTTAAAAAGCGAAGATCTTTTATGCCTGTTTCCTGTCTGCCCTTCACGTCTATTGGCCCACTGGAACGTCCTACGCTTGTCATAATGCGGTCATGCGTTACTTTAGATACCCGTCACAGTCTGTTATACTCCCTGTAAAAGTCTCAGACAATGTTTTTTTTTTTTTTTTTATTGTAGGTTTAACGACCACCGTGAGCAACTCAATGGGCTATAAGCAGTTGCCCGTCCCTAATTTAGGGTCACTGGTTCCAGGGAAGGGTGAGAGCCAGTGCCGTAAGACAAACACAACATCCATGCCTCACCAGGATTCAAACCCGGATCCTTTCGGACGAATGATCAGAAACCATCGCTTAGACCACTGCGCCACCGAGGCGGCCTGACCATGTTTCATTCCTTTTCTTATTACGATGAAAAAATCTTTTGTAACTTAACTTTGCACATGAGTGTACTAAGTGGTGGAACCGGTGCTCAGTACGGAAGTTTTGACGCCCTGACGCAGGCGTAGAGGATTTCAGCAACAGTGAGCATATTACAGAGGTACACCAATATGGTACCAGGGAGGTTCTTCAAAATTCATGGTATCTCCGATCAACGACAAGTCAATTCCTGCATCTCGTGCTACGGCACATATCCAAAGTTCAAAAGTTGGAATTTTTTTTTTGTTTCGAGACTTAACAACCATCGTGAGAAACTTGGGATATAAGTAGTCCCCGTTCCTAATTCGGGACCACTGGTTCCAGGAAGGGAGAGAGCCAATGCAGTAAAACAAACACACCACATATGCCTCATCTGGTGTCGAACCTGCGCCCACTTCGGACAAAGGGTCAGAATCCATTGGTTACAACACTGAACCACCTGGGCGGCAAAGTTGGAATATACGAGGACTTATTAGATCCGAGGTTATTCGGGGTTAAAAACTGCATCCTATAAGTGATCATCTGGTAGTAAGCGTAACTTCAAATGGAACTGAAGGGACAACTGCAGCCTAAGCATGTCCAGTGCAGGTTTTTCTGATTCGGCATACAGCAAGGCACTGTGGAGATACGGAAGGCATCCATACACAAACGAAAATTTTGATGATGAACACGATGCCTGACCAAGTCAGATACAGCACAATCATAATCCAATTATTACCAAATCATAGAAGGGTATACTTGAAGCAGTGATGCCCTGACGTTCGTCAGTACACGCCTGAGAAGCCCTTCAATGTGGTTAAAGCTTACATACAGGAAAACATAAGACGTTCTGCGTTCTCATGGAAGGTTAGAGCACTGTCAATGGCAAGACACAAGACATTTTTCTTCGAAAAAACTGGTATGGCTGTGGAACCCAAACACAGGCTCTGGCTTTGAATGGAGTACCCGCCTGCGAGATGAATCAAAGACAGCAGTTGTTGTTTTTTTCGAAGCAAAAGCAAAGCTCCTGCAGAATTCTGATGCTGTGGTATTGCCAATCGCTGATTTCAGTCGTCGTTCAATGAAAATTATGCTCGATGACAATCAAAAGGTACGAAGATCAGTGAAGCATGGTGCTTTTGCTACGGACGAACAATGTCACAAATAGGACGTAGCCTTCAGCGAAGCCCCGATCTTATGCGAGAGGCGCAGATAGCTTCGTATTCAGGCGCAGAGAGCTTCGTATTCAGGCGCTCGTGGCTGAGTAAACCCGCAATGAAGGTAGGGCAAATCCCATGTAATCCATGTTCGTAGAAGACATGGAATATACCGTGCCCCCCCCCCTCCCCCCTTCCCGCTTTCGCCGTCGTACGTCTTCTCGACACAAAAAAGAGAGCCAGCAGGCACCGTTTTGTACAAATGCCTCATGCACCGATGTTTCAAGGCGGAACAGATGATCATGAGGTGATCAATGATGAGAAAAGCCGCATTGTGATGATTAAAGGATGTCACAACTTTTCAGGTAATGAATTAATATTTTTCAGTTAATGAATTAATAAATTTCTAGATAATAAATTAATAATTTTTCAGGTAATAATTAATAACTAAAAGTCATGCGTCAACAGTCCAGGAAAAATTATTCCTACAAAACCCAGTTGAACAGAAAAGGTTCATTCTCCAGAGATTTCGAGATGATGCCGCAGATTATATCGTAGTAGATAACATCAGGCGTGACAAACATCGTGCCGCACCTATGCAGTGCAGCTCTCATTTCAACTACAGTGAAACGACTCTTACGAGTACGTTCATTCATCTTATAGGACACAAAGAACAATTTCTGACGTTTTGACTGCGCTTTCACCCCGGAATGATTTCGGATACATATCATCGCTAGCAACCGGAACCAAAACTGCATCCAGACAACCTGTTATACCCAAAATATTAGCACACGAGCGTGCTCCATTCTCGAGAATAGAGATCTGACAAAAACTATAGTTTCTCCGGATGAGGCGTATCTTAGGCCTCATCAAGAGAAATCATGTAACAGAACTGGCGTTTATAGAGTAAGCATACCGATTCCTTGGTTCTGTTTTGGAGCTCCGATGTACAAACCGTGCGTACGACATGGCATGCTTATAAGTGGGCAGGTTCGTGTCGGTTGGATAATACCGAAGTTTAATTCACCCCAGGCCTCTTTATGCTACGCCTTCAAGAGTTCTATCGAGAATTGGGGTGAGCTGGGAGCTTTGTCGAAGTTTAGGAATAATTATATTATCTGCTCGAATAATACACTCCGTAATTACACCAAGGGCGCTTCAATGTATCTTGGGTTACTAAGTTGGAAGGAGAACTGCAGACGATGTAAAGACATCTCACCTGGCCTGATCCACTCATCGTTCAGCAATGAGTGAGGGAGGATTTGGCACGCTCTGTGTGTGTGCGTTTGTGTGTGTGGTGTGTGCGTTTGTGTGTGTGGTGTGTGTGTTTGTGTGTGTGTGTGTGTGTGAATAAAAGTATAATAGCAAAATTACCACTGGAATAGAGCTTCCCTACACATCATCCGTGACCAGACGGTATACATTGATGCTGAACCCAGGGACAAATCGATAACTAAAATGCTTCGAGTAATTTCGTGGAAGAATGTATCAGCTCCTGTATTAAGGATATGCAAAGAAGATGGGAACAACAGAGACTATATCCTACGACTCCTTAGACCTATATCCCATGACTCCATAGACCTTATACCTACGACCTATTTATTAATGTTTAATGCCCAAGTAAAAGCGCAATAATACTAACTTGACTTGGTATCTAAATCTTAGGAATATGAGCACGATGGAATAAAAACTGTTGAAAAGGTCCAGGCCCTATTTATTTATTATTTGATGATTAAGTAAAATCGCAGCATTATTAGCTTGACTTATTATGTAAACATTATGAATATATTCCGTCGTGCTCATATTCATAAGGTTTATACACCAAGACAAGTTATTATTATTGCACTTTTACTTAGGCATTAAATATTAAACCATAGGTCTTTGCGCACGGCTGAAACCAAGAAACTGCAATTTTTATACGCTCTCCTGAAGTGGGTGTCGGCATTTGTCCGTGTTGTCAGCTGTTTAGACTTATCTTAAACTCCATGTCGATGAATTCGCTTCATTTCTTTTTTTTTTTTTTTTCCGAAAAAGTCGGGTTTCGTTAAATTGCTCGTTGGATAAATTTGTTTTCAATGAATTCGCATTCGACGAATTCATTTTTGATGAATTCGTTTCACTTTTTTCGAAAGAGTCGTCTTTCGATAAATTATTCGTTCGATAAAGTTGTTTTCGACGAATTCGTCTTTGATGAATTTATTTTCGATGAATTAGTCATTTACGAATTCGCCTGCTCTCAAAAAATACGCCTGCATAGCCTATTTTTAATAATATTTGATGTATGACATTTGCCGTAAAGTCTTTATTCTTGGAAGCATTTTTAAGCACATATCCGTATGATTTGTAGGAAAATCTTTTGGCTGATACCACTGTCAATCAACACTGACTGATTTTTACCGGAAAAGATCGTCTTCATATAAGACAGTCAAAGATACACTTTGAGTATCCTATCCAAATATTGCAATGCTAGGTCTTTACGTGCAAAAGCGATTTAATTGGCGTTTATTATTTTCCATTGGTCTAGAAGGGTCTGGTCCGATATCTCTTTTCCGGAAGTCGTATTGAAAATGACTCAGTGGATGCTGGCCTCTTCCATTGAAAGACTTCGATCGTTGAAGAAATTCCGGTCTATCTAGATGGTATCTGGATAGAAGTCTGGGGAAGGGTCGTCCTCCGGTCTGAGTACCTTTTCGGTGGATGGCGATCAGAAGAGAAGCTATGTTACCTTTCTCTCGACTGCGGCATCACTGTAAGGGAAAGAGCTGTCTGCGTTCGTCCTTATATCAAAGTTCACGGTCGGAATCCAGGCGGATACATACACTATATTGACAAAAGTCACCGGACACCTAGAAAAGAAACCCAACATAGCATTTATTGTCATACATTAGTACGGTGTCGTTCCACCTTTGGCCTTAATGCATGCACTGACCTTTCGAGACAAGCTTTCGACAAGGTTTTGGAACACAGCAATAGGTATGCGCTTTCATTCAGTATATAATGCGGCCGCTAACTGTTGATTAGTAGTAGGCCTTGGTTTCTAATTTCTTATGCGGCGCTCTAATTCATCCCATATGTGCTCTATGGGATTAAGATGAGGGCTCTGTGGTGGTCAGTCCACACACGATGCGGAATTATCGTCAAACACTCCTTGATTTATGGCTCGGTGTATTATCTTGCTGGTACCAACAAGGCTCGGTTCCATAGTATTGCCACAGAGTTGGTAGGGCATAATTGTCCAGAGTATCGAGGTAGACAAGCTGGTTAACAGGTTTTTCCATGATAACTAATGGGACGGGACCATACCACGGAAAACATCCCCACACGAGTACACTGCCAGCTCCAAACTTGCCCATAGAAACAGTACACTGTGGCAAAAAGCGTTCCCCCGGCTGCCGCCATACCCACACACGGCCATCAGACTGATGAACCGTGTATCTGCACTCTTCAGTCCATAGGAGCCGTTTCCATTGATCTACGGTCCACGATCAATGTTTTTTACACCATGCATTCCGAGTGGAGATGAAAGGCTTATGAGCAGCCGCATTACCACGGTAACCCATGGAATGAACTTTTCTGTGAAAGGTACGTGTACATATCGAGGATTCAGCATTTTTACTCACCTGTACACTGAAGTCTTGTGCAGTACTCCATCGATTAGCTGTAACGACTCTGTGAGTCCTGTATCGCTGATTTCCTTTGATCTGCCGGTACGTTTTGCTACTTCAGGCACGCCATATGTCTTCCACTTATTCAGTACATCCAAAACAGTTGACTTGAGTTTGTTTAAACGCCTCTCGGTTACTCTTATGGACAACCCACTAATACACTGCCGGACAATTGCTAAGGACGAATGACAATAGCAACGATAGCAACCATAAAATGGAAGGCAGGAAAATGTGGAAATTAGCATAAGTGCGGGATACAGTAAGACGTGTTGTGCGTATGCAAATTTTGGATTGCCGAACTTGTTCGTGACGTCATAGCGCTGATAAGAAATATAAAGGATTTGACGCGTATTGGCCGTAGTTGTTCAAACGCAAAGTTGAAGGGGAAAGAATCAATTGACGAACTTGCAATTTCAGTATGTCTTCCCGACATCACCTAGATGATTTTACGCGTGGCCGTATTATTGGCAAGATTGAAGAAGGGCGAAAAATAACAGATGTTTCCAGGGAGTTCGACGTCAGCCACAGTGTTGTTTCAAGGCTTTTGGAAATCATTTCAAACAATTGGAGAGTGTAGCAAACGTCACGGGGGAGGTCGTGTTCACAGTACGACACCTGCAGAAGATCGGTACATAGTGCTATCAACTAAAAGACACCGGCGCAGCACAGCTAGTGAGGTAGCAAATCAGTTTATGGCTGCTACTGGCAAGCGGATCTCCCGAAAAACTGTCGCCAGACGTTTGCATGAAGGAGGACTATACGCCCGCCGTCCTGTTGTGTGCATCCCATTGTCCAGACGTCACCGTACCGCCCGTTGGCAATGGTGCCATCAACATCGCAATTGGACTGATAACGACTGGTCTGCTGTCCTCTTCTCAGATGAGAGTAGATACAGTCTATCGTCTGATTGTCGACGACAACTGATCTGGCGTGATAGTGGTACTGCATATTGTCCAGCAAACATACAGGAAAGGGACCGATATCCGACATGTAGTGTCATGGTATGGGCTGGCATCATGATCAATGGCCGTACGTCCCTCTATGTGCTTCCAACTGGGACTATGACTGGCCAACGATACATTAATGATGTTCTGCTACCTCATGTTCGCATGTTCCGTGGTGCTGTCGGTGATAGATTCATTTTCATGGACGACAACGCAACATGTCATCGAACAGTCGCTGTCCAGGAGTGTCTTGAGAGCGAGGATATTCAACGCCTCGTATGGCCAGCACATTCTCCAGATCTGAATCCCATTGAAAACGTGTGGGATGCTTTGGGGAGGAGTCTTGCTGGTCGCCAATGCCCTCCAATAAACAAGGGCACCCTCATCCGTGCACTGACAGAGGAATAGGATAAATTACCCCAACAGCTGCTTGATAATGTTGTGCAAAGCATGACACGACGTGTGGAATCTTGCATCGCCCTCCATGGTGGCCATATCCCGTATTGACATCTTACGCCGGAACGCCTGCGGACGGTAATTACATTTTTTTTCACGTTTATGTATTCTGCACAAAATGGCCTGTTTGTCCCTTGAACACGTTCGAAAACCTTCTGGATTTCAGAGCACAATAAATTGTCTTTCTTGTAATGTCCTGGCATTCTGACATTATTTTATTTCACTTGGCATCCAACCACACTTACTTTTTTATGCGCTATATAGCCGTTTATGATCCGTCCTTAGCAATTGTCCAGCAGTGTATAACACCAAAGAATCTTTCCTTTCTCAAAGTCAGTTTTCTCCCGCCGCAACATTTTCACTCAATCTCACAGTGCGATATGATCGCGGTCAGCTGCAGGCTTGTTTTCATGCCGTTTGCAGCTGTGCCGCGCATCTTAACAACGCAGCAGATCCGTTCATTTGCTTTTAAAGAGGTGGCCGGTGACGTTTGTTAATATATTGTAGTTGGTTGTCTGCACCAGAGACGAGAAGGGCAGCTTGTCGACGACAGTGGTATCTTTTTTCGCGCGATACAGGAAGAGACTGGAATGGCGATCTGCGACGTCTAAGTCGCAGATGATGCAGGACGTTTCTTCGTCCTGGCAGGAAGATTCATTAGCAGGTATTGATGAATGCATAGAAGAAACATTTGATTGTGAAGAAGAAACTCCATGCACTCGTCTTGCAGGAACAACAGAACATGTTGTAGATTTTGAAGATCTTGCGGAATATGAAGGTATTTAATGTCCTGGCCTACACTCACGGACAATGAAATTTGCGTACCAAGAAGGAAGCATCGGATTGAACTGAAATTTTATGGACGTAATGATACAGATGAATGACACACATGATGGCAAAAACAGGGCTGCAGGATAATTAGAGAGGGATCTGTGGCACGCAGCCCGGTCATCTTCAATAGCTCGTCGCACCGCCTCACATCGGCCTGAATTTGTGCCGAGAAGTAATTTCAGGAATTAAATAAAGAGATTGGGGTTCATGATAATTATGAATTTCAATGAAATTGCACGGACACAATGACAGTGCATCCCGCGTTAATAATTTTTTCCACTTTGGTGTTTTATTTCTATTTTAAATTCTTGAAGTTTAAATGTCCAACGAAAAAGCCTGTTGGACAGATTTTTCGCAGTGTCAAAATGTGCAAGGCAGACTGATCAGTAATTATATTTACTTTAAGCTGATTTAAAATAGCATTTGAATTTTTTTTTAACGAATACAAAATCGCTAAACATTCGCGTTCAGTAGCTGAATAATTTCTTTCAGCTTCAGTGAGTCATGAGCAACAGGACGACCATTCCGTGTCAAAATTGCCCCAAAACCAACACACGAAGCATCAGTGAAATTTCAAAGTGTTGAACATGGTTAGGGAATGCTAGCACAGGAGGTGGAATTAATGCACTCTTCAAATCATTAAATGAGTCGTCTGCTGCTTTCTTCCAGATGAATGTTTTGTATTTTCTCTTCAAAGCATATAGGTGCTCACAAAGTGACATAATTGACAACGAATTGCTGGTAGTAGCCTGTTATACTTAAAAACCGAGAAAGTTCCTTAGCTGACTTAGTTCTAGAAAACTCCGAGATACCCCTAACTTTATTATCAGAGGTTATGAGACCTTGAGGAGTAATCTTCAGTATTACGTGCATTAGGCAACAACTCAAAAACATTGTCTAATAGCTTTAAATGCTCTGCAAATGTCTCTGATGTTATTAATATATCCTCTGAATAAGATCATATACTGGTAGCATCATTTCCAGGACACGTACGGTCCTAGAACGGGTCTCAACACGGGATCAATTTGTCTCTGGTACGTAGCTAGTGCAGCAGCGAGATCGATAGAGATTCATATGCTCCAAAAGGAGTTACAAATCCAGTCTTATTCACAGAATTGGGATGCATGGCTACTTGCCAATATCCTGCGTCATGTGGGAAAGTGTTAGCATCAGGATGCACCGTGAGACGAAAACAAACCGGTGAAAGAAGTGTAATGCTTTGGGAAATGTTCTGCAGGGAAACCCTTGGTCCACTCATTCATATACAGAAAACTATGACGTCTACTACTTACTGAATTTCATTGCAGACTAGGTACTTCCTTTCATGACAACGGTATGCCTTCTTTCAGAAGGATAATGCGCCATGGCACACTGCCCGGATTGTTTGAGAATGGTTCACGGGACATTAAGAAGACTTCCAGGTGTTGCCCTGGCCTCCATTATTCCTAGACATCAATCCAATTCAGCATTTGTGGTTTGTGATGGAACAGCAAATCCGATGTGCAGCGGCTCAACAACGGATTGAACTGGTACGTGTTGGTATCAGATACCACGAGACATTTTTAGAAATCTTGTAACGTCAATGCCTCGCCGAGTAAAAGCTGTTTTGGTGGCAATGGAGAACCAACGTCATATTACACAGGTGGTCATAATGTTTTGGCTCTTCAGTGTATATATATATATACCGTAAAACCTGTTTAATACGGAGCCCGTATAAAACCGAAATCTACCCAAAATGAAAGATAGAAAATTAGGTACTATTTAACCTGTCTAAAACGGAACCTGCTTAAGCGGAAACGGAAGTGGCAAGACAGTAAATCAATCTGGTAACAACGGAAAGCTCCCAAGTATTCCTGTGCCGTCAAGTATTTTAATTGAGTACAAAACATTACACGATAAAGTGTAATGATAAATTCACGCAGAACAAATTTGCCTGAGGTTGAAGATATCTTATTAAACAGAGAGATTGCTTTTGAGTTGTTTACACAAAGTGCAGCCCATCCACCGTTTGGTTACTTCTTAAGCACGTGCCGCGACTCAGGTTTAGTTCATGTGACCAGCGTTTTTCTGTTAGCTGGATGCAAAGTCTTCATTGCTGGCTGTTTCGTACAGATTTCAACCAGACGCCCCGATTTATTTCTCTCAACATTTATTCATTGAGATGATCATTCACAATATTTGTTTGTTTTGAGTAGCGTTTGTTCGCTTGCCTCTTTTTTTTTTTTTTTATTGGAGGTTTAACGACCACCGTGAGCAACTCAATGGGCTATAAGCAGTCTCCCGTCCCTAATTTAGGGTCACTGGACCCAGGGAAGGGAGAGAGCCAGTCCCGTAAGGCAAACACAACATACATGCCTCATCGGGATTCGAACCCGGACCCCCTTCCGTGCGAATGATCAGAGGTCATCGCTTAGACCACTGCGTCACCGGGGCGGCATTCTTGATTTGGATACAAAAGTTAAAGTTATTGAAATGTACGAAAAAGGAAGTGTGGGTATCAAGCATTTGGCAGATAATTTCAAAGCCAGAAAAATGCAAATGTGTGGCAATTTACAGTGAAAAGACGAGATTACCGAGCAGCGGCGTAAAGATAACTAGCTCAACGAAGATAAAAATCCGGAATGCCGGAAATGAAGAGGTTGGGAGAGTCGATTTAATAAGATTTTCTGGGAATGGTTTGTTAGTGCAAGATAGAAAAAATTGTCAATTTCAGGTACTATGCTGCAAACAGGAGCAAGAAATGTAGCCAAAAATTAGGAAAGAGTTCCATGCTTCAAAAGGATGGTTAGAGATTTCTCGAAAGAGACAAACTACGAAACGTGCTGGAATGACTGCCGTATTCTGCGACGAGGCATCAGAAAGCTTCCCACTCACAGGTCCGGCAGCACAACACACTTCCAGTACTTACACCCCGCCTTCTGTGCACCCTTCTTATAGTGCTACTCGGTGGCGTGCCAGACGCACATGATTTGCATATGCCCTGCAATGCTAATCGTTTGCATGTGCTCTCGCGCGCGACGCATGCTGCGAATTTCAGGCTAATCGGATGCTTCCTTCTTGGTGTTGCATTTTGCGTGGCCAGCAGTGTATTTTGGAACATAACTCTTTGTACATTACGGTTACGTTAAAAATATCTTTATAGTTTCCATTGTACATAATTGCTATCTTGATGTTACATTCCGGCGATATTTTAGATTTTTGGTTTGGCAACGGCGTGGATTCGCATGCACATTTATGCCATTTCACCGAAGCACTCTCGTAGTCGTTCCATGTGTTACTGAGATATTCTTTGGTGATACTGTCGTACTGTCTTTGGTTAGCTAGTTAGTGTGCACTAGTGTCCGTCCTTAAGTTTTGCACGCCAGTGTATAATATCTAGTACGTTTTTTGCTTTTGAATCCGAAAAAAAGTTTCAATAAAAGTAGTTGTTAGTTTGTAAAGGTAGAAAAAAATAATGTGGATATATTGAGAAGTTTAACGACTACGCGAGTTTAGAATAAAACCGAGTAAGATATGCATTAAAATGTACATTTCTTTGATTAATCACCAAGAAATTTAGGTCATCCTATAAAAGAATAAAATGATTTATGGAAAAAAAATAATGTATTTTTATTAAATAACGTATTCGCAAAGCATTTTGTGACGTATATTCTAGATTAACTTTCTTTTTTAGTTTCTTTCCCTATGTAAATCTTGAGTTTATTCTCAGTATTCTTCCCGCTTAACGAAATATCTTTTCCCTCAAACGAATACGTTTGGCAACACAATTGAGGTTGAATACACGTGATGTATGCCTGATCGTGATAAGAGCAAGAGATAAAAACGACGACTGATCGATTACTTGAGAGGCGTTGAAGAGAGCGATTATTAAAAGCGTTGTACGAGAGCGTTGTATTGTAAACTGATGATTTTTGAAAGGAGTGTTGTGATCATATGTGGTGTGTGGAGTACATTGTGATGTTATCGTTCAGTTATGGAAGTGTTTTCTACAGCCTGAATAAAGCTTTTCCGTAAGTTGAATTCTGTTGTTTCGTCTGACTATTAAGGTTTTCTTTCATTTAGGAACTATTTCCTAGTGTATTGATGTGTTAAAACAGCGTAGAAGTTAGACAAGACTTCTTTTACGCTACATTGGCGCCCGAATTCCTTCGAACAAATTCATAGAAGTCACGAAAATGTCAAATTTAACCGATCCTATCTGTCTCTTTTATGACCGCTATAGAAATGATGAGGCTCATTATTCTACAGCTGACAATTTACGTACTCAGCGTTATAGAGTTCCTCATAACTCACCAAGCGCTCTATACCAGGGGTGTCACGTCAATTCGTCGACTACGTCAATTCGTCGCGCGTCAATTCGTCGACCACGACGATTCGTCGAGCGTCAATTCGTCGAGGACAAATTCGTCGACTACGTCAATTCGTCGCGTTTACAGATTTGGTTACATACAAAACGAATGCAGGAAAACATACGATTTCGAACGTCTTCCTCCCTGATCAAATTTATAAAGTTTGGACACTCAGACAGGATAGAAATATTACGTTTTTCTTTGGCACTAAAAATATTAGACGGTTGACGGTTTTTGGAACGGGGCAGGGCCCGGTTGGTCAGAGCCCCCCGTATACAAAATTTTCGTAAAATCTACAGTTTTCAATTCAGAACCACCAAATCTGGTACACTATCTCGTGGTATTCTAACTTAGAGTGTAGACGGTTTTTGGAAGCGGTTGGAGACGGGGGCAGAGCCCCTCCCTCCTACAGAATTGCCATAAAATCAAGTTTTCAATTTAGAATAAAATCAAGTTTTCAATTTAGAATAAAATCAAGTTTTCAATTTAGAATAAAATCAAGTTTTCAATTTAGAATAAAATCAAGTTTTCAATTTAGAAAGTTAGAGTACCATGAGATAATATACCAAATTTGGTATATTATCTCATGGTACTCTAACTTAGACGGTAGACGGTTTTTGGAACGGGTCAGAGGCCCGGTTGGTCAGAGCCCCCCACCCATAAAATTTTTTCTTAAAAACTAGAGTTTTCAATTTAGAACCACCAAATTTGGTATACTATCTCACGAAATTCTAACTTAGACTGTAGACGGTTTTTGGAAGCGGTTGGAGCCAGGGGGGTCAGAGTTACCCCCCCTATACAAAAGTTTCGTAAATTCTACAGTTTTCAATTTAGAACCACCAAATTTGGTATACTATCTCATGGTACTCTAACTTAGACGGTAGACGGTTTTTGGAATAAGTCAAGTCGCGGGGGGTAAGAGCCCCCACATACAAAATTTTCGTAAAATCTATAGTTTTCACTTTAGAACCACCAAAGTTGGTATCATGAAACTGTAACTTAGACGGGAGACGGTTTTTGGAACGGATCGAGGCCTGGGCGGTAAGAGCCCACCCCCTCCCTCCACAGAATTTTCGTAAAATATACCGTTTTCAATTTAGAACCACCAAATTTGGTACACTATCTTATGGTACTCTAATTTGGACGGTAGACGGTTTTTGGAACGGGCCGGGCACGTTGTAAGAGCCCCCCCCCCCATAAATTTTTTTTCGTAAAAACTAGAGTTTTCAGTTTAGAACCACCAAATTTGGTATACTATCTCATGGTGTTCTAACTTAGACTGTAGACGGTTTTTTGTAAAGGGTCGGAGCCCGGGGTTCAGAGCCCCCCCCCATTAAAAAATTCGTGAAATCTACAGTTTTCAATTTAGAACCACCAAATTTGGTAAACTATAACATGGTACTCTGACTTAGACGGTAGACGGGTTTCAGAACACGTCCGGGGCAGGGGGGTAGAATCCCTCCCCGACAAAATTTTCGTAAAATCTACAATTTTCAATTTAGAACCACCAAATTTGGTATACTATCTTATGGTACTCTAATTTAGACGGTAGACGGTTTTTGGAACGGGTCGGGCACGGGGTAAGAGCTTCCCCCGCATAAAAATTTTTTGTAAATACTAGAGTTTTCAGTTTAGAACCACCAAATTTGGTATACTATCTAATGGTATTCTAACTTAGACTGCAGATGGTTTTTTGGAAAAGGTCGGAGCCCAGGGTTCAGAACCTCCCCCCCCCCCATAGAGAATTTCTTGAAATCTACAGTTTTCAATTTAGAACCACCAAATTTGGTATACTATATCATGGTACTCTAACTTAGACGGTAGACGATTTTCGGAACGGGTCGGGGCCCGGGGGTTAGAGCCCCACCCCCATACAAAATATTCGTAAAATCTACAGTTTTCAATTTGGAACCACCAAATTTGGTATACTATGTCATGGTACTCTAACTGAGAATGCAGACGGTTTTTGGAAACGGTTGGAGCCAGGGGGTCAGAGCCCCCATGCTAATTTTTGTAGAACCTACAGTTTCGAATTTAGAACGACCAAATTTGGTACACTACCTCATTGTATTGTAACTTAGACCGCAGATGGAAAAGGTCGGTGCCCGGTGTGAAGGGGGCCCATTCAAAATTTTCGTAAAAATTACAATTTTTACTCTTAAGAACTGCATCCCAATACAGCACTCCATTACCCAACCTACGGTCTAGGTTAGAGGCCGTAGATAACAATAAAGTGAAAAAATATCCGGTTCATGGTGTATTAAAAACACAAATTAATAAACGTTAGCTTTCACCATCAACGGTTGCCTTATCAGGCAGAAATACAATGTAATGTAAATAACGTAAATTCTTTTTTGCTTCGTATAATTAAATTAACTAAATCAAAAAATTTAAAATAAGTTTACTGGAAATTTACGGAAATAGCTTTTTCATTCATTAACTTTCACCAGCTGAACTTGGTGATTTTAGAAATACTAATATTTACCCGGGAAATACCGGGTACCCCTGCTAGTAAGAACTAAAGATAATGTTACACTTTTAGTCAGGTACAAAACAATAATTAGAAAGCCCTAGGACTGGGCCTCTTTAGCAATTTTCAGTCTGCCGTGTTAATTTTCAAAAGGTTTTCATAGAAGTCCAAGATTTTAGCAATGCGCTTTTCTGAGGTTGGAACTATTAAGCAGACCCTAGGCCTAGGGCTTTTTGATAGTTTTCAGCCTTTCGAGCTGATATTTATATAGTTTTCATAGAAAATAAAATGAACTTTGTTTAAATGCTACTCGAGCACAAAGCATTAATAGATACGCCCGAGACCTAGGCATATGCATTTATAGTAATTTTTATAATGCTGTGATCATATGAGGTTTGCGTGACAAATCAATTTAAGAGTATTACGCTTATCAAAAATTATTTAAAAGGCCTAGGCCTAGCGGCCAATAATTAGTATTTGGTGCCTAAGTGAAAGCGCAACATTATTAACTTGATTTGTTATGCAAACCTTATAAATATGACCACAGCGATTAAAAGTTACTAAATAGTCCTTGTAAGTAATATTTTTTGACCAAGTGCAAGTACAATTTACGAAATGTCAACAGGTCAAAATATCTAAAGTAACAATGAAATTTGGAATATATCTTTTTTCTTTCTTTTTATTTCAGTTTTGACACTTGCATTAAGTTTTTAAAAACATATATTTCTCCTATCGTTTACCTTCATTGTGCTTTCAACAGAATTTCTTACCATGTTTTGGGTATTTTGTTTTGTGTGGTTGCAGTTTTTTAATGTTTTGGGCATTTCATTTTGTGTGGTTACTTGTTTTTATGTTTTGGGCATTTTACTTTGTATGGGTGTTTTTGTTATGTTTTTGTTATTTTCTTTTCTGTGGTGGTTGTAATGTCGACAGGATGAAAAGGGGAAACTGTGGACAGTCACGATGCCTACTTGCTTATAATTTTTTTTTCAAATACAGCACATGATTATGTATTAATTTTTACCACTTACTCATTAAGCGACTACAGGTTTCTTTAAATATGAACTTTTCCTTAGAGCTTTTTGTTTCCTCTACCTAGCTTTTTCGGCTCCGCAATTTCTTTTTTTGGTTTTAGAATATTTTCCTTATTATTAATCTATTTTCTCATGCAAACTCTTTATGTAAGGTATGTTTATTCTATCGAAGTATTTTGCAATTATACGCGAAGCCCTGTTACTGAAGTAAAAAAAATATTTCCAACTGAAACAACGCAGTTCAGATATTTTCACCCTGTTAACTCAAAGAATGAAAACAAAAACAACAAATCTGTGCAATGGTTGAGGCATGAGACAGTACTTACTACTAACCAGGCAAAGTTTTAAGGAAGAATGAGCTTAGGAATTTCTAACTGCAACAAAAAAGATCATCCGCACTGTATCCCTCCCCATCCCCTAGTGCCGGCCTTTGGAAGTCTTGAAAGAGAAGTCTTAAGGACAAATCTGTATCGTAATTGCCTGAGCATTCGCGACAATCTTCTGGTGTCGTAGTAGAAAAACACACTTCCTACTTCGCCTAAATTGCTTGGATGTAATGCCAACGAAAAAAGTTTTGCTCTGGCATTGGATTTCTGTTGCTTTTGATGGAATACTTTTCCCCTGGGGTTCACCGCTTTCAGTATAGTCTTCAGGACACACGGCAATACACCCCAACGTAAAACACCAATTTCACGGCAATTAACTGCAATTAGCGAAAGAGAGGGGCGGTACAGGAAATAAGTCGAACGAGACAGATCTGAACTTAGAAAGTCGGGGTAGGTGTTGCATGAAAAACTGTGTTTGGCTTACAGATCATTTGGCACGTAGGGACGTAGGTTTCGTTTAATACATTACGGGGTAAACAAATTGTCTTTTCAGTATAACAATTTTCTTTCATACGCATGGTGCAACACAAAATATTGAATTTATTTTTGAGAATTAGCATGACACCTACCGGCCCAGAGTACAGCTGCCCAGTCCGCGCCTGTTGCCGCCTCCGGAACCTGGCTCCCGGGTTCTTCGCATCTGTTGATCCCCCGCCTGGAGCGTCCCAGCTGTAAAATACATGTACCTCTGCGTTTTGGAAAAACAATAGATAAGATGCCGATCTTTAAACTTAACCACTTCTTGTGACCGCAGGTACGAAAATCTTGAACTTCGGTTAAACCCTAACTGGAGGAACAAGCTTCACGTGATTGTCTGTATTCTGAGTGTTTTATTGAATGGTTGCTCATCAGTTCGTAGTTGACAGGAGAACAGAGAACGTGCTTGTTGAAACCTTTGTTGTGCGTTGTCAAGTGATAATAGTGGAAATATATCATTCTAAATATTTTGGAAAGAGAAAGTGCATTGTTTTCCGAAGGCACTATGCAGATGAAGAATGCAAAATAAATAGTTAACTCACAAAAAGAAAATGATTTGCTGAAACGGAAAGGATATTTATTTTGCCATAACAGAGTGCGAGGTGATTTACGGTATTGTCACTGTATTGAAAGAAATTATGGAAATTGTACTGGCTTTGCTAGTACGATTCTTATTGGAGATGAACACAGGATGCGCAATGAGAAACCACATAATCATGCTCCAAGACCGGAGAAAAAAGATGTTGCAAGAGCGCAAATAAAAGAACGAGCGAGAAATATGGACGAAGCCCCTGCACAAATTATTCAAACCGTAACAACGTCAATGGCTACAGTAAATGCTGCTTACATGCCTAATATGGATGCACTAAGGCAAGTTGTAAAACGAATACGAAGAGAAGACATGCCTGCGGAGCCTACGACTTCAGAACGGATCGATGCCCCAATAAATTTACAGGAGGAGATGGTGCAAAATTTCTTGGCAGAGATAGCGCATTTGGACATCAAAGAATTATTTTATTTTTAACAGAGAATAATTTACGAAAGCTTAAAGAAGCACCCCTCTGGATTATGGATGGGACATTTGAAACTTGTCCAACCCTTTTTAGGCAATTATGTACCATTCATGCTATAGTTGAAACGAATCCAGAGATGCACAGACTTGTCCCACTAGTTTATGAGTTACTTTCCAGCAAGTATAAAGAATATAATACTATTATACAGTATTTTTGTAGGATTTACAAGACTATGCATCAGACTATGATATTCAGCTTGCACCACAATATACGCATAATAATAGATTTTGAAATAGCTACCGTTATAATGCTGCTAAAACGGAATTTGGAAGCAGCACACACAAATGTTGTTGGTTTCATCTCGAAATAAAATGTGCTGAGGAATATCCATCCTCTGGCATAGCCTTGGAATATAGGAAAAACAGTGAGTTTGCTCTCAAAGTCAGACAATTGCAAGCACTCGCATTTTTTTCATCTGATGAAATTCCAGCTGCTTTTGAAGAAGTGAAATCAATTTTACTAGAATATGCAGATTCTGTAGTTCAGTGGTTTGAGGAAAATTATGTTCTTGGAAAATTTCGTGGAAGCAGAAGAAACAATCCGAGCAGATGCCTTCTGCTTTTCCCGCCAACAATTTGGTCAGTAAGTGAAAACAATTTATTTGGCTTTCCCAGAATACAAAACGAACTTGAAAGATTAGACAGACGCTGGAATACAATTCTGGGAGAGAAAAAACTGTGACTGTTCGAAATAATCAGTGAAATTTCGAAAGAGCAGAGAACAACTATGGCTAAAATCGAAAGAGTGATAGCACAGATTCCAACAAATCCACCCAGAAGAGAAACTATGGCAAGATAAAAAGGTATTCGAACTTTTTTGGCGCACAGAGACAATGTTAACATGCTGGACTCTTTAAAAGGAATTTCATATAATTCTACATTTTACTAAAATGTGCTTGTATTTCTCACTAATTGAATTATACTTTTTACTAACTTGTATTTGAATTTTTCAAGAATGTAATTCCGCCAAAGATGCAAGAATGTAAAACACAACGCAAAATTAAAAAAGACAAAATTTTCAAAATAGCATGTCAAAAACATAAAATGTCAAAAAGTAATCCAAAATGTGAAACAAATAAAAATTCAAAATACAATCACAAGTCACAAGCATTACAAAAATGCGAAACGCTATGTAACAAGTACAACACAAAATAAAAAAAATGCCAAAAAAAATGCATACGCTTTGTAAAATGTACAAAATAAAATAAATGCCCTATTCATAAGGATTTCATGACAAGTAAAGTTAAAAATGAGCTTTTACTTAGACTTCAAATAATAATTAGTAGACTCTACACCTTTTTAAGTCTTTAATAAGTGCAACATCATTAACCTGACTTGATTTTTTTTTGATTGGAGGTTTAACGACCACCGCGAGCAACTCAGTGGGCTATAAGCAGTCGCCCGTCCCTAATTTAGGGTCACTGGCTCCAGGGAAGGGAGAGAGCCAGTGCCGTAAGACAGACACAACATCCATGCCTCACCGGGATTCGAAACCGGACCCCTTCGGACGAATGATCAGGGGCCAACGCCTTAGACCACTGCGCCACCGGGGCGGCTAACCTGACTTGTCATCAAACATTATCAATATGAACATAGCATACAATCACTTAAAAGACTTGTTAATGGATGAATTAAGGAATCACCAAGTTCAGCGGGTGAAAGTTAATGGCTGTTTATAGTTTTGTACTTGAGTAAATGCGCAACACAATAAACTTGACTTTCTGTGAAAATTTTATGTATGTGAGCACGGTTGATTGAAAACTGATAAAAAGGCTTAAGGCTTGTTTATTAATTTTTGTGCCTTAGTCAAAACGCAGTACCATAACCTTGGCATGTTATCGAAACCTTATGAATACGTCGGACTAAAAATTCCTAAAGAAACTTTACGCCTAAGGTCTTGTAACTAAAGTTTTGTGACAGGGTAAAACTGCAACATTAATAACTTGACATGTTATTTTAACGTTGTGAATATGAGCACAGCGGATTAAAGATTTCAACAAATAGCCTTTGGGATTAATGTGTTGTAGCTGAGTAAAAATGTAACATTATCTTTATTTTCTATATAAACCAAACTACATGCTGAAATGGCCCAACTATATATACGTATACTTCAACCATATACCGAAGCGCTGACAAGGTGAAAACAAAAGTGAAATTTTGTACGATCCCTTAACATTTTATGGCCAGCCTACATGGAAGTGGACACGTTGATATCAAAAACATACTTTTTGTACGGTCCATAACAAATAGCAATGGACACGTCGCAATCTTTTTTTTTTTTTGTTGGAGTTTAACGACCACCGTGATTAATTCAGTGGGCTATAAGAAGTCGGACGTTCCCAATTTTGGGCCACTGGTTCCTGGGAAGGGGGACAGCCAGTGCCAGAAGTCAATCACAACGTCCATGATTTACCGAGATTTGAACCAGGATCCTTCTCGACAAGTGGTCAGAAGCCAGCGCCTAGATCACTCCGCCGCCGTAGCGGTACACGTTGAAATGTATTTTTCATACGGCCCCAAACGCTCTTATGGACATACTAGATTGAACTGGACGCAAATAAATCATTAATATAATTTGTACTAGCAGGGATACCAGTTATTTGCCAGGCACATATTACTATTTGTGGAATCACCAAGTTCAGCGGGTGAAAGTTAATGAATGAAAAAGATATTCCTGCAATTTTCCAGTAAACTTATTTTAATTTTTTTTTGATTTAGTTAATTTAATTTTGCGAAACAAAAAAGAAAGAAAAAGGAATGGGAATACTTACCTTCTAGGAGACATCTATAAAACTGCCGTACATCTGGCGTGTGCTTCTGTGAATCCCGCGACACAGAAATGCAATGTACCTATGTGATGTCGCATGCGTACGACTTCATATTGGCACTGATCATCTTTTTCTTACCGTTTTGAATTTTGAATATCTGGAATTCTCTATTCACATTACATTATATTTCTTTCTGATAAGCCGCTCGTTGGTAGTGAAAGCTAAACTATATTGATTTGTGTTTTTAATACACCATTAAACGCATATTTTGGCACTTTATTGTTATCTACAGTCCCTAACTTAGACCGTAGGTTGGTTAGTTGGTTGGTTGATGGTTTATGGTGCAAGGCCCTCAAAGGGCCAAAGAGCGCCTTAGAACGTAGATAGGGTATTCTTAAGAGTAAAAAACGGAAATTTTTAGGAAACTTTTGCATGGGGCTCCCTTGACCCGGGCCCCGATCCCTTCCAAAAACCGTCTACCGTCTAAGTTAGATAACCATGAGTAGTATACCAAATCTGGTTGTTTTAAATTGAAAACTGTAGATTTTACGAAATTTTTGTGAGGAGGGGGGGGACTCTCACCCCACAGGTTCCAACCCCTTCCAAAAACCGTCTAGCGTCTAAGTTAGAGTTTCATGATACCAAATTTGGTGGTTCTGAGTTGAAAACTGTAGTTTTTAAGAAAATGTTGTATGTCTGTGTGTGTGCGGGAGGGGGGGGCTCTGACCCCCGGGTCTTGACCCGTTCCAAAAACCTTCGACCGTCTAAGTCAAAGTACCATGAGATAGTATACAAAATTTGGTGGTTTTAAATTGAAAACTAGATTTTGCGATTTTTTTATGAAAGGGGTCCTTACCCCCTTCACAAAAAAATCTGCAACCCCTTCCAAAATCGTCTAGCGTCTAAGTTAGAGTACCATAAGATAGTATACCAGATCTGGTGGTTCTGAATTGAAAACTGTAGTTTTTCAGAGGATTTTGTATGTGGGGGGTTCTGACCCCCCGGGCCTTGACCGGTTCCAAAAGCGGTCTACCGTCAAAGTTAGAATACCATGAGATAGTATACCAAAGCTGGTAGTTCTAAATTGAAAACTGTAGGTTTTACGAAATTTTTATGGGGGGGCTCCAACCCCTTCCGAAAAACCGTCTAGCGTCTAAGTTAGAGTATCATGATATCATATTTGATGGTTCTGAATTGAAAACTGTAGATTTTACGAAAAATAATTATGGGGGGGTCTCCGACCCCTGGCCTTGAACCGATCCAAAAACGGTCTACCGTCTAAGTTAGACCATGAAATAGTATACCAAATTTGGTGGCTCTAAATTGAAAACTGTAGATTTTACGAAATTTTTTGTGAAGGGGGCACCGACCCCCAGGGCTCCAACCCCTTCCAAAAACCGTCTAGCGTCTAAGTTAGAGTTTCATGATACTAAATTTGATGGTTCTGAAATGAAAACTAGATTTTACGAAAATGTTGTATGTATGTGGGGGGGGGAGGTATGGGGCTCTGACTCCCCGGGCCTTGACCCGTTCCAAAAACCGACAACCGTCTAAGTTCGAGTACCATGAGATAGGATACCTGATTTGGTGGTTCGTAATTGAAAACTGTAGATCTTACGAATATTTTGTGCATCGGGGGCTCTGACCAACCGGGCCTCTGACCCGTTCTAAAAACCGTCTACCGTCTAAGTTAGAGTACCATGAGATAGTATACCAGATTTGGTATTTCTAAATTGAAAACTAGATTTTACGGAAAGGTTTGCATATGGGGGGCTCTGTCCATCCGGGCCCTGCTCTGTTCCAAAAACCGTCTACAGTCTAAGTTAGAATACCACGAGATAGTATACCAGATTTGGTGGTTCTGAATTGAAAACTGTAAATTTTACGAAAAGTTTGTATATGGGGGGCTCGGACCAACCGGGCCCTGCCCTGTTCCAAAAACCGTCTATTGTCTAATATTTTTAGTGCCAAAGAAAAACGTAATATTCCTATCCTGTTTGCGTGTCCAAACTTTATAAATTTGATCAGGGGGCAAGACGTTCGAAATCGTACGTTTTCCTGCATTCGTTTTGTATGTAACCAAAATCAGTAAACGCGACGAATTGACGTAGCGACGAATTTGTCCGCGACGAATTGACGCTTGAAGAATCGTCGTGGTCGACAAATTGACGCACGACGAAACGTAGCAGTCGACGAATTGACGTACGCGACGAATTGACGTAGAACCATACCAGGCCTGCGGTTCTGACTTACCAGACAGTGAATACGCGAGGTACGAAGCTTATGTACCGCATACTTCGACCGCAGTGCCTCAACGAATATTTACCCCCCCCGCGAGAAGGAGAAAAATTCTTGCTCATTACGTACCCCATGCGGGCTCTATTATATTCAGGGGGAACGGCGATTCGCTTAGGTTTATGGAGGATCTTGACGATCATTTTGACCTTTATAATGTTCCTGAAGACTGTCAGATACCTATTGCTGGCACATGTTTGCAAGACACGGCAAAGGTCTGGTACAGACAGTGGCGTCGAATGAACCCAGAGGGCTCCTATCAACGATTTCGAGCTGACGTTTCGGATGTCTTTCCTTTTGGCACCAATAAGGCCGGCCTTGCACAACAACTGTTTTCCAAGCGACAGCGAGCGTCAGATAGCCCGGTCTCGTTCGCCCTGGAAACAGTTCGACTTTACAAATTATGGGATCCCGCTGCAGTCGAGTCTGATATTTGTGACACGTTGTTACAGCAGCTGGATCCCTTCCTGCAGGATTATCTGGAAGTTCGATGTCCTGTCTCCATTCATGAGTGCCTAAAACCCGTTCGTGTCTATGAAGAACGCCACAGCAAAGGACAATCTTCACAGGTTCAAGAGCACCGCCAACCTACGCAGTACCATGAACCTCATATTCAAAACAATAGATATCAGCAGCCAAAACTGAACATTCATAGAGGACAATTTTTCAATCAGCCTAGAAACACGTAACAGCAGTCTAGATACGTGTCGCCGCATCGTCGGGCACCAGAGGTGCGACATCCTGGCCATTATGGAAATCAAGACACCCAAGTTTCTCGTCCCCGGAATAATTACTACCCGGTTGACAAGACATACCCAAAACACCGTGCTAGGGGGCAAGGCAAGCCTAATGATAATAATGCTGCCTCTCCTGCACGTTACTACAATTCATCACGTCCTGGTGGTTCGCCACATTTCCAAAATCAATCACGATATTCTCATCAGTTTCACGACAATGTAAACTTCAACAGGAGGTAGATGGGTCGAGTCTATCTCCTCGTTTCTCTGAAGACCTCAAATCTCTCTAGTTAACTATTCAAGCTCCGCTTTTGCCTGATATTCTTGTGACCTTGGGCAAAGTGGTGGTGTCGACTAAAATCGATTCTGGATCTGACATCTCGGCATTAAATTTTGATTTCTGTGCTGCTTCCTTTCCAAATGCTTGTGTCGAGCCCTCCCAGCAATGTCTGCGTGGTGCCGACAATAATGCTTTTGCAATCTCTGGATCAGTTAATTTACCTGTCAAGATTGGCAAAATTCAAGTTTCTTATACTTTCTTTTTAATCCAAGAGTTACCCGTGGATTGCCTTCTGGGGTTGAATTTCATTAAAATGTTTAAGCTCACACTTGATTCCGAACATGGCCTAATCTTAATGCCTGATATTAGTCCTCCCACCCCAGAAGAGCCCATTGATTTTTCTGCTGTTTTTGCAAGTGACAGATTATTGCCTGAAAATAAAAGCCAACTTGGTCAGGTTTTACACAGCAGACCAGAGTTATTTTCTGATACACCAGGGTTTACACAGGTGGTGTATCATACCATTGATACGGAAGGAGCTAAATCCATTGCATGTAAACCTTATCCATGTCCGAACCAGAAAAAAGCTGAGTTCCAAAAACAAATTCAGGACATGCTCCATTCGGGGATAATTAAAGAATCACTTAGTCCTTGGGCAGCACCTGCCTTTCTTGTTCCAAAGAAACAATCTGGAGAGTATCGCTTCGTAATAGATCATTGTAAACTCAATGCGGTAACCAAAGCTATCAATTACCCATTGCCTATAAGCGATAATCTCCAGGACTTATCGTCAACAAACTGGCTATCAACTTTGGATTTAGTTAGTGACTATTGGCAGGTGTCTGTCCACCCAGATTCTGTAGACAAAACTGGATTTATTACCCCGTTTGGAGCATATGAGTTCCTAAAAATGCCCTTTGGTTTGGAATATGCTCCAGCAACGTTTCAGCGCTTAATAAACTCAGTCTTACGTCCTGTGCTCGGATCTAATGTCCATGTTTATCTGGACGATATTATCGTTTCTTCTGAGACTTTTGAACAGCATGTGTCGCTGTTGGACCAAGTTTTCGAACTACTACATAATGCAGGTTTGACTTTAAAGCCTAGCAAATGTTAAATTGGCCGGGACAAACTAGTATATCTCTGATGGAAAATTACACCTAAATGTCTTCTAACTGACGACTCAAAGGTCCAGCCAATTTCGGACTTTCCGAGGCCTAAATCAGCGAAAGAATTGTCGCGATTTTGGGGCATGACCGGGTGGTACCAACAGTTCGTTCCGGGGTACGCAACTTTATGCGAACCTTTATTTGCGTTAAAAAGAAAGTATAGACATTTTGTTTGGTATACAGAGGCAGAGACTGCCTTTAATACTCTTAAACATGCCTTGGTTTCGCCTCCTGTGTTAGCCTTTCCTAAAGATGCAGAAATATTTAACATTTTTACCGATGCATCAGGTGTTGGTCTAGGAGCTGCCGTATCTGAACGAGGGCATCCAATTGCATATGCCTCTCAAATTGTTAATAAAGCAGAACGTAATTACTCTGCTACTGAACGAGAATGCTTTGCTAATTTTTTTGCTGTCACCAAATTTAAATGCTATCTCAATCATTTAACTGTCAATGTTATTACTGATCATTCGGCATTACAATATTTAACCACAGCAAAGAATCTGACTCGAAGATTGTTAAAATGGACACTTCGACTTCAGGAATATAATGTTCAAATTCAGTATCGCCCTGGTAAATCAAACCAACTGCCTGACGCACTGTCTCGCTGTCCGGTCAGTTCTGGTGCCCAGGCGGATACTGAACCTCCTTCCCTATTTCTTATTGCGAAAACAACTTCACCGGAGCAAATAATTTCTGAACTGCCGAATGATCCAGATTTTGGGGGAACTTATAATTTCTTACTCTCTGGTTCTTCTGCTCCAAGTGAATCTTCTTTAGCGGGTCGTAGTCAAAATTATGAGATCATCGATGGTATTTTGTATTATAAAAAGTTTGTAAACTCGAGAGCTGAGTACCGCCCTGCGATACCTCAGTCTCTTCGCATGGCTTTATTATACGAATTTCATGATATTCCTCTTGCCGGCCTTTTAGGCATACGAAAAACTCGTACTAAACTTCGAGACGTAGCCTACTGGCCGGGCATGTACAATAGTATACTCGCATACATTCGCTCTTGTGAGTACTGTCAAAAGTACAATTATGATAATAAACGACCGGCCGGTCACCTTATTTGTAGTTCAAATAATTATGTTTTTGAAACTATCTCTATAGATTTATTGGACCCTTATCCATTATCAACTAAAACTAAATCTCGTTATATTTTAGTTGTTACAGATAATTTTTCTAAATGGGTGGAAGCATTCCCCATTAAAGCAGCTACGGCTGATGTAATATGTGATACTCTAATACATAATGTTTTTACTCGATTTGGCTGTCCCCGTACCCTAGTCTCGGACCACGGGATTCAGTTCATTTCGGAGTTATTTGAGCGAATGTGTGCGAGGCTTTAAATCAAACATAAATTCATAAGTCCATATCACCCTCAAGCCAATCCGACTGAGCGTGTGAATAGAACACTACTAAAGATGATCTCAACCTTCATTGGCAATAATCATGAACCTTGGGACGAACACGTTGAAATGTTTTGCTTCGCCCTTCGCTCATCATTTCATGAATCAACGCGGCTTACGCCCGCTGAAATTTTTCTAGGGCGCAAAATCCGCACCGCTTTCGAGAATTTAACTGGCATTATCGATGAAATCAACCAAAGACCAACACCTGATTCTGTAAAACTACTTGCGCAAAAGGCACGAACTGCTATCAGTCGAGCTCAATTAAGCCAAGGTAGGCACTATAATGCAAAGCGGAGAGAACCAGATCTCGCAGTTGGAGATCTGGTCTTATTAGAAACTTATTTCCAATCCTCCGTTGCACACACGTTCGTTAAAAAAGATGCACCTTTATATGAAGGCCCCTTTGGATTGGTAGAGTTGTACAATAATAATGTCATATTAAAGAAGCCAGATGGCTCCATACATTCTGCCCATGTGCAGCAATGTAGAAAATGGGTTATTAGAAGAACCGATGCAATTATTAACCCTAAATCTAGTAGGAATCCTCAGGCAGAGGGTGGGACTTCACAAGTATGTATAGTTGATGAAGAAATTATTGACCCAACCGCTGTCCTGCCCGATTCTCTACCTTCGTTTGAGCTGGTCTTTGCTTCTACTCTTAACGATTCACATTCTGACATTATTCCATTCACTCGGGGTGCTGTCATTAATTCAACTCCTCCGTCTCGTGCATTTTCAAAAGATGAGATTTCTAGTGCTTCCAGTTCCTCTGGATATTCTTGTCATGTGCAACGAGGTTCTTTTTTATCTGCTTCTCATACTCCAATCGCTTCATTTCTTTCACTCATAGTGCCTCCCTTTGGTTTTCAATCAAAAAACTTAAAACGTACAAGAACTGACATTTCATCATCAGATAGTTCCATCTCTCCTGTGCCTAAAAGAGTTGTGCTCCTTGCTGAATCTGAATCATCGGACAATATTGTTGAGGTTCTTCAGTCTCCAAGTACAAAAATCTTTCCTTCTGTTTCTACTGAGCAGCTGCTTACTTTAGGAACATTTGATCAATCTGCAGTAGGGCAAAAACGTCCTCTTTCGCCATCTGTGCCATTTAAACCTACAAAGCGTCCGCCGCCTGAATTTTCTCCTCCTGTTCCACACACTCCTAGTGCAACTTCTAGTGTTGGGCTACAATCCAGACATAGAGTCCAGCATTTGCATCCGCCATGTTTTCGTCCTTGGAATCTTCGCTCGGGACGGACGGAGCCTATACCTTCCTCCACCGTTCTTCGTCGTTCACGGAAGCGCCCTTCAAGTTTCATACCGCTTCTTCGACCACCAAAGAAACGACCGGATCTTCATCCTTCTCAGATTCCAGGTTCGTCTCCAAGCCAGCCTGAGAACTCCTTGATCCAGCCTGAGACCTCCTTGATCTAGCCTGAGACCTCCTTGATCCAGCCTGAGACATCTTCGTTCCAGCCTGAGACCTCTTCGCTCCAGCCTGAGACTTCCTTGTGACAGCCTGATGACCCTGCCTCTTCTGGTCAGCTTGCCTTGTCCGCGGGAATTCCTGACACATCCCGGCGATCCAGTGACTTGCAACTTCAGCCTGCGAAGCGTGAAGCTTCGAGAGTGCCGTTGTCGCCCCGACAGCAACATAAGCGTGTCCGCCCACGGGTATTCTTTGCGAGCAACAGGTACTGTTAAAAGTTTTTTTTTTATTAAAACTGACCTTCAAGCGCAAAGGAACTTTTACTATATAGAGCTTTGCTCTGTAAAGACTATTTATTTCAACTTTTCTGTCCTCAAGAAAAACAAAAATCACTGAACAAATGTCATAGAACTTTGCCTTATAAAGGCCATTTATTTGAACTTTTCTGCTTTCAAAGTATCACAGAACTTTTTTATTCAAACTTTGAGAACGAAAATATATCCTATCATATCTTATCTTGTCAGTATGTAATGTTTTTTTTTGTTTTTTTTTGTGGCGCCACAATAATTTTTTTTAGTACAAAAATGTTTGTCAATTCATTTTGTGCATGTTGTCTTTTCGGCATAACCTGAAAATCAGCTATTGCTTTTGTTGATATTTATCAATATGTTTTACTCCCAGGATAGGGTTTTCAAGGGTTTCCCCTATCCCATCTCAAAATTCGATGTGCGAATGCATGGGAGTAGTTCGAAGTCGGCCCTGGCTGCCAAGTGCTAAGTTAAAGGTTTTTGTGTTCTTGTTACATGTCTAACCTTTTTGTGTGCTTGACACTTGTTGAGTTGGTGTTAAATTTTTTTCTGCAAGTGTAGTTGTTTTTTTCAACTAACTAAATTTACACTATATTACAATGTTGACTATTCAATTAACTTAGTTTGAATGTTTTGTCTTCCCTGAGAAGTTATCAGGAGTGGACGAATGTGTAAATTAACCATGTTAAAAATGTGATAGTTTTTTTTCCTGCCATACGCAGTTTTTTGGCTACTATGCTACTTATATGTATATTGATGAGTGTTCTCCACACGTATTGTGACAAAGTATTTATCACGACGTATAAAATGAAGATTTGATATGGTACAGAAAGTTTTCTATGAATGTTTATTGAACTATTGATGTCTACAGACTATATGTACTGAGAAGTCAGTTACAGCAACGCATCAACAAATTTCTTCATCCATGTTGTGAGTTCTTATCTGAAAGGTTGAATGAATGATCAGATTGTTTGAAGGGATACCTCTACAAAATTGATAGGTTCTTGGCAAAAAAAAAAAATTACGAGGGAGATGATGTGACGTATATTCTAGATTAACTTTCCTTTTTTAGTTTCTTTCCCTATGTAAATCTTGAGTTTATTCTTAGTATTCTTCACGCTTAACGAAATATCTTTTCCCTCAAACGAATACGTTTGGCAACATAATTGAGGTTGAATGCACGTGACGTATGCCTGATTGTGATAAGAGCAAGAGATAAAAACGACGACTGATCGACTGCTTGAGGGGCGTTGAAGAGAGCGATTATTAAGAGCGTTGTACGAGAACGTTGTATTGTAAACTGATGGTTTTTGAAAGGAGTGTTGTGATCATGTGTGGTGTGTGGAGTACATTGTGATGTTATCGTTCAGTTACGGAAGTGTCTTCTACAGCCTGAATAAAGCTTTTCCGTAAGTTGACTTCTGTTGTTTCGTCTGGCCGTTAAGGTTTTCTTTCATTTAGGAACTATTTCCTAGTGTATTGATGTGTTAAAACAGCGTAGAATTTAGACAAGACTTCTTTTACGCTACAATTTAGAAAAAATAGATTGAAATATACATTAAAAGGTACATTTCGTTGATTAATCATGAAGAAATTCAAATCATCCTACAGAAAATTAAAATGATTCGTGGGAAAGAATAATGCATTTCTATTAAATAACGTATTCGCAAAGCTCTGGCTTTCTAGTTGGTTCCTACAGAACGCTGTAAGAGCGAAGCGACCCGTGGTCGAGTAGGATAATGCATCTGCTCTGCCAAGAAACCTACTGGACAGGGGTTCGAGCCTAGCGTAAGCTTCGAGGATTTGTATTTCCTTCGAAATGAAAATTTCCCAGCGTCGTGACGTCACACCGTAAAATTTCCTGATGGGATGAAACGAAATGGCGTACAAAAGATATCGGTGGGGAGGGGAAATGGCGGACAAGACATTTTCGGTAAGACCACATGGCGTACAAAAGATATCGGTGGGGAGGGGGGAAATGGCGGACAAGACATTTTCGGTAAGACCACATGGCACACAAAATGTTATGGTTGAACACAAAGAGAAAATGGTGGACAAAAGATGGTCGGAAAGATCACGTGGAAAAAAATGGTCGTGATTACCCAGGAATCGGACACAGCCGTTCTTGAGGCAACACGTGGACGGCTGGGGGTGTTTAGTAAATGGTTTCTTTTGTTACAGTAACCCCCTATTATCACGTTAGAGTAATATGAAGATATCACAAATATCTTTCAGATACGTAACAGTAATGTGAAGAAGTTACAAATATCGTTTAAATACGCAACAGTAACATGACGTTGGTATGTAGAAGTTACAAAGACCTTTCACTGTAACGTTTGAGGAAATTTTGACGTAACAGTAAGGTTTCTGAAACATTACTGTTACATTGCACCACGTATCTAAAAATCTGGGGGCGGTCGTCAATGGCTTCCTTTGTTACAGTAACCCCTTATTATCACGTTACAGTAATATGAAGATATCACAAATATCTTTCAGATACGTAACAGTAATGTGACGAAGTTACAAATATCGTTCAAATACAAAACAGTTACATGAAGTTGGTATGTAGAAGTTACAAAGACCTTTCACTGTAACGTTTGAGGACATTTTGATGTAACTGTAAGGTTTCTGAAACATTACTGTTACATTGCGCCACGTATCTAAAAAGTCTCAATGTTTCAGTGCTACGTACGTGTAACATATACAAAATATTCTGTGTTGTGTGGGTCAAATGGAAGCAATTCTTTGTGATTTACTGAGAGAGATCGACAAGATTATTGATGTATGTTCTTCCGCTTCCGCCTGTCCGTCCATCTGCAGAAATAATGCTTCCGCTTAGAAATGTTGATAAAAAAGATCCTTCTCTTCCCCAAATAAAGAAAAATCAGCGCAAAATTTCACAAATCTCTTCTTCTATTCATCCAACCATCCACTTTTCACTTTGTCTGTCTGTCCGCCCGTCCGCAGAAATTCAATCTGCACTTCTAACAGTCAGATAAAAGAAATTCGTTTCGTGGCTTATAGTGAAAAGCATGAGCATGATATTGCCAATGTCTGTCCATCCGTTGCTTGGTCTGTCCATCCGTCAGTGAAAACGATATCACCGCTTCTAATTATCGGATTGAAGAAATTCTTTCTCTGAGCTATAGGGGAAAATTTAAGCGCAAGATATCACAGATCAGTCTTTCCTTCCATCCATTCCTCAGGTGATCTGTCTGTCAGTCCGACTGTCCGAACGACGATAGCACGATATTTGAAGAAGTTTTAGGAAGGGAGTGTCGGACCCCAGGTGAAAAACTGCCCTTTAGAAATAAGAAGCTAGGAGATCTGAGTAAGTGAACTCAATAGGAAAGACAAAGAAAAAAATGTAGTGAAAGAAGAGGGTGATCCGTGACACCAGTCCGTGTGGAAGGGGAGCAAAGGGAACGAAGCACGGCACAACATCACAGAGAACCACAACACCAACCGGCCGCCAACGCACCAAGGAGTGACTGAAACTCAACGATACCAAATTCAAATGTCCGAGCAGAATCCATTTTCACCATCTCGATGCCAATCTGAAAACGAAGCGGGGTGGTGGTCTGTCTAACAACTACCAGTGTTCACATACTTACTCTCTCTGTCAAGAGAGGTCAACGATCGTCTCCTTAGTTCTGGGATACCTAAGGAATTTGCTGGGATTGTAATCAACTGCGTCCCTAAGAAGTCCATTAGGGTAGGTTTGCGCTTTCTTGAGGAACTTTTTGGCGAGGGTGGTGGAAAACCCATGTACCTTCTCGGTTCTAAGTCTGTTCCTCAGGTTCCGAAGTGGGGTCCAAGGGGGAGCCCCAGGGATCATTCGAAGTGTTCGGCTCTGCACCTTCTCGATTGCCTCTCTCGCTTTTCCCTATTAATACCAATCCAGATGGAGGAGGCATAGATAAGCACCGGCCTGACGACCGTCTTGTACAGCAGAACTTTGTGCCGTGTTGTAAAGAGGCTTCTCCGGCGGAGTAGTGAAGCTAGCTACCCAAGGCATTGTCTAGCTTTATTCGTGCGGTAGCTGGTGTTCGCCACCCACAAAAGTCGACAATCTAGTTGGAGCCCTAGATACTTAGTAAAGGTAGCCCAGGGGATAGTCTCTTGAAACATAACGAGTTTCGGTACTCCTTGGAGAGATCCAAAAAACAACAGCGCACTGATTTTAGACGGATTGATCTTGATCCGCCAGTCCGTATAGTAGGTTTCCAGCTGAGAGAGAAAGTCCTGGAAGAGCTTCACTGCTCTGCCTTTGTTCAGCGACCTGATGAAAACAGCTGTATCATCTGCGTACATCATGACCTGCCCTTGTTTGGGTTTGGGTAAGTCGTGCAGATAAATGGAGAACAGCGTTGGTCAAAGAACCGAACCCTGAGGAACGCCAGCCCGAATCTTCTTTTCCAAAGAAAACTCACCGTTAATCTTAACAGTAAAACTGCGGCTGTTGAGGTACGAGCCAATCATCCCAACAAGTGGGTGAGAGCATCGAAGCTTCTGCAACTTGAGCAGGAGACTATCATGCCAAACGCGGTCAAAAGCCTTGCTGATGTCCAGGAAGACAGCAGTGGAATACTCGCTCTTATCTCGTCCTTCAGGAACGAATTCCGTAAGTCTGATCAACTGTGAAGACATAGTATGCTTCGTTCGAAAACCACCCTGTTCGTCAGGAATCACACCATTAGCTTCACAGAACTCTAGAAGCTTAGAGAGGATGATCCTCTCAAGGAGCTTACCTACGACGGGCAAGAGAGATATTGGATGGTAGTTCTCAGGTAAAGTATGATTGGTTCCAGGTTTGGGCAACACCACTACCACTGCTTTTTTCCAGTCCCTGGAGAAATACTTCAGCCGGAGAGACCCGTTTAAAATATCCACCAGTACCAGAATACAGCTTTCAGGGAGCAATTGAACAGCTATTGCCGAAACTCCATCTCTTCCGGGAGCTTTCTTCATTTTCATCTTTTTGATGTGTATATCCGTTTATAACAGTCCAAGGAAGGTACAAGGTAACAAACAGGCGAAATGACCTCGTCTGTATCATCAAGATCGTATGCAGCTAAAGCCTCCTTGACACTATCCATGTGACTAGGATTTTGGATGTCATGAGGTGAGAACTGCTCCTCCAGGGCACCAGCAAGGACCCCAGCCTTCTTGTCATCACCGTACACCAAACCCTGCGGACCGAGATTTGGCGGTATGACAGTCTTTTTACACCGGAGTATCCGAAGGATGGTCCACACATTATCCTGACGAGGTTGACCCGAGTTGAGAAGGTACTTGTTCCATTGGGGTTCCCTGAACGCAGGGATTTCTGCCCTGACGAGATCGCGACACGAGTCATAGCGAACCCGGTCGTCGGCAGATCTCAACCGCTGCCATATCCTCCGGAACCCGTTCTTCTCCCGGATCATCCGGACAATACGTGGAGGAAGTGCATAAATGTTTCGGGCAGGAGCTGAGGGCTTCCTGCATCGATCCAAGAATGCCTGTATGCAACGAGTGAGTTCCTCCACCGTACTGTCGACGTTCGAGCGAGTACTAGTGCCCACCTTAGGAGGATCAACCTGAGCAATACTTTCCTGGAACAACTTCCAATCATTATGCATCATCGTCAGTCGGGTGGCTGCGACTCCGTTTAATCTCAGTAGGACTGGGTCATGATCAGAGTCAAGCCCAGAAACCACAGAGACCTAACGAAAGTGCCTCACAAACTGGAGGACAGAAAAATCAATGACATCGCCACCCCCGTGTGACGGGGTGTAAGTAGGATGGACCGGACTTGCAACTGTAAGATCCAGCTTGACAATGTATTGCGATAGTGCCACCCTAGCACTATTAGTTGAACGACCAAACCAGTCAGGATGTTTAGCATTCCAGTTTCCAGCCACTACAGTGGGAATGGGGTTCCCAAAGATGATGTCAAGATCATCGTCAGAAGGTACCTTCCTTGGACTGTTATAAACGGAAGCTAATTTAATCAAGCCTGAGCTTGTTTTTAGCTTAACAGCCAGTGCCTCAAAATCTTTGAGATCCTAGAAGGGTGCAATGGATGCACTCAAACCATTTCTGACTAAAATGACATTACCTTCTGCTGCTTGTCTGTAGAGGGCCAGATCTCTGTCCTGCTGGAACACCTGATAGTTCGCAACACTGACTCGCTTGATCCTGGGTGTGAGTTTGGACTCACAGATAAGAGCAACGTCGATGTCATGATCTTTCAGGAAGCTTGCAAGTTCAGTAAGTTTGTTTCTGATGCCGTTCGCATTCCAGAACATTATATTGAGACTGTCCATAATGCGCTACTAGGCACGGGAGCTCAGGCTTAAGCCACCAGACAGGCAATCAGAACCCGTTTGAGGACAGCGGGATCAATGCGTTCCACGAGCTCTGAGAGCAGCTTTTGATCCATAACCTCGGTAGCAGAGTGGGGAGCCACTTTTGTTATCCCCTGAGGGGCAGGCGTAAGTTTTGCTGGCTGACCAGCAGTCTTGTTTTTGTTCTTTTTGCCTTTCCTTTTCCTCCTCTTGGAGCTTGTATCAGAGGTGGAAAGCATGGAAGCAGCTGGGGGCTCTCTTTTACCGGTTTGGGGTCAACAGCAGTACGTTTAGTAGGGCCCTACTTTTTGTTGACATATTCTTCTGCTTCGGCTCTGGTTTCTGCCTGTTGTTTTTCGGAAGCTTGTTGGCAAGCTGCTTGTCAATGGGGCAACCACGCCAGTTAGCCCCATGTTCGCCACTGCAATTGACACAGAAACGCTGTGTCTTGTCAACCATGCACTCACTGCTGCAATGATCCTTGCCGCAGTGTACGCATTTTGGCTTCTGTCTGCAGTTAGACATGGCATAGCCAAAGCATTGGCAGTTGAAGCACTGCTGTATCCTGCCCTTAGTTCGGTAAGGTTCAACCGAGATTGAAACCCCAAGGAGAGATACCAACCGGAAGATGTTCCTGCTTTGTTCAGTGTTAACGAACTGAACCATGACAGGTAGAAGGTCCTGTTTGCGGCTGTTTCGAAGCCGCAAACAGGACCTTCTACAACTGTTCCCTGATGCTATCGACTGGGACACCCAATCCCAGTCTTTTAATGACAACACGGAGCGGTTTTTCTGTCGGCAGGGTGAAAGTGAAAAACTCAACTATGCAGTTTTCAAGGAGAGATGTCAACCGCCGACGATCGGCGATAGTCTTCATTTTTATGGTGGTACGATCCCCCACCATTTTTACCGACGCCGTCTCCTCAAACTGTTTTTCTATCCTCTCATAGATCAGAGGCCAGTTGTTAATTCCTCTGCAAACCACCGGTGGCACCGTTTTGGACACGTTAGATGGCAAACATGTATCGGGTCTTTGGTGACCTGTACCTGTTCCGAGATCACGGAAGCGTTTGAGTTGACCTCTTGCATCTTTACGCATAGTGGATCAGACTGGTGTTCAATGACGGGGTTAGGTCAGCCCGTTTCCCATTTTCGATGGGTGAGGGAGACCTTTAATTCCTTGGCCTCTTGACGCCGCCATTTCTTTTAGCAGGAGCATCAACAACCGAGGAGGTTGGCTCAGTCAAAACTTGGGGCTTTGCTGTCCCATTTCTTCCCAGCACCGTCAACCTGCTGGGGGGTTTTCCGGATAATTTGGGTTGGGAAGGGGTTTAGTTGTAGCCTCAGCATAGGTTGGCCTATTCTCTGGATCAGAGACTTCACTGCCATTCCTCGGCTCTTCCGCAGGGTTACGGGAGACATCCTGTCCTGAGTTGTCACTGCCATTTGCAGGATCATTCGACTCTGGAGACTCCTGGAACCCACTTGGTCTGCCAGTTGTCCGAACATTCTCACGAACGGGGTGTTCCGAGCTAACGGCTGAATTCCACAGTGCCGCCCCGGTGGCGCAGTGGTCTAAGGCGTTGGCCTCTGATCATTCGTCCGAAAGGGGTCCGGGTTCGAATCCCGGTGAGGCATGGATGTTGTGTTTGTCTTACGGCACTGGCTCTCTCCCTTCCCTGGAACCAGTGACCCTAAATTAGGGACGGGCGACTGCTTATAGCCCATTGAGTTGCTCACGGTGGTCGTTAAACCTCCAAAAAAAAAAAAAAAAAAAAAAAAGAATTCCACAGTTGGTCCTCTTCGCTCATGGCATGTGACATCTTGCCCTTCTGCTGAACTCCTGCTAGGAGTCCAATAGCACCGCAGAGGTAAACCAGGCTGGTGCTCATCAGACCACTGCCGTCCGAGCTTTCATCCAGGGAGGAGAGGAGGTCCTTAGCTTCATTCACGATAGCAAGAGCACTCGCTGCTGTGAATGAAGCTAAGGACCTCCTCTCCTCCCTGGATGAAAGCTCGGACTGCCGTCGTTTGTCCGCAGAAATTCCATCTCTGCTTATGACAGCCCGAACAAAGAAATTCGTTTTGTGACTTATAAGGAAAGGTATGGTATTACCAATCAGTATCTATCCCTGCTTTTCTTGATCTGTCTGTCCGTCAGTAAAGACGACATCTCAGTTTCTAATTGTTGGATTGAAGAAATTCTTTCTCTGTGCTATAGGGGAAAACGTGAGCTTGAGATTTCACAAATCTCTGGTTCCATCTATCGATTCCACATTTTGTCTACCTGTCGGTCCGTCCGTCCTCAGAAATTCAGACTCTGCTTTTGAAGGCCCGAGCGAAGAAATTCGTTTTGTGATTTATAGAGAAAGGCATAAGCATGGTATTGCCAACGTCTGTTCTCCTAATACTTTGTCTGTTTGTCAGAAGGAACGATATCTCTGGTTCTAATAATAGGACTGAAGAAATTCCCAATTCGATGGAGAAAACATGTGCACAAGATTTTCGGCAATAATAAAAGACTGGTGAATGTTATGTATAGGATAGAAAAAACAATGCGCCAGTTTTCAACATGCCTGTCGTTTCGACTTCCCGTCGGTCGAGTAATCTGTGTAGAGACCCAGTGTATATTCGTGTTTAGTTAGGATAAGCTGTTTCATATATATCGGATTACTTACCCTCTCCCCCTTCACACACACATTTTGTAATAGAAAATGTTTAGGAAAACTCCGTGAAGGTATACCAAGTGAAACGTAATCCCTTAGGCATAAAAGAAATCCCGCGTAAGAATAAAAGAATATTAAATACTTGTATGCGGGGTTCTCACGCAAACATCTCGAAATTTGCGCGTCATGCCGTCAAATTTCCTTATATAATTATAGTATGTAAAGAAAATATATACTCTATTTGCCTGACGCCTAATGATTATTTCACAAAAAAAAATTTATGGTAGTTTCTTTAGGTCTGTCAGTGTTTTCATTGAGGAAATAATAAAAGGATAAGAAAGCTATTAAACTTCTGCGTTAAAACTTTTTATTGCATATACAAATTCTAGGTAAACTTGTATTTGTTTATTTTGGTGATCTTCTGTAGATATCGAATAAAATGGCCAAAGCCTTTACATTCATTCAGACGCACCGGGAAAGGACTGACGTCTTCGAACAACGACTATGGTGATATGCTTATGGAATTTAACTTCAGCTCGTGTGATTAGATGCATTTCAGGGATTTTGTAAGAACAGGTTAGCGCTGACTAGTGCAATAAAGAAAGTTTGTTTCGGTCGTTTAATGAGGGTAACTGTTTAAATGGTTAGGCAAAAGATGTGCTTGGGCATTATTTGTAACATTTCAGCAAAGGGGTTGCTTGCTAAGCAAAATTAGACCTAAGCTTTTTCACTTCTTATGAGTCCTCGAGGATGCAAGACAGCTCTATTTTAGAATGTATGAAAGAATGCCCAGGGAAAAAATTCTCACTTCTCGAAAATATGTCAACTGCCGACTGATTTCTCTTACGTCTGTTAAAAACATGTTTGTTTCTTTATTTCATGAAGAAAGGCCTTAATTTCAACTAAGCAGCCGACAAAGCTTGTCAGATCGGGGTTCGGACAACTGGTCACAAAAGTTTAAGGGTCGAATAAAAATTGCAGTTTCTTGGCCCTATAATGAGAATTGAATTGGGAACTTCAAACGAATTTCGAGAAAACGTTCTATGTAACACAAGATGAGAATTATATTTTAATTTTGGGGAATTAAATTGCAATGACTTAGTACATTTTTTTTAAAACTACGGTGTTCAACGAAACAACGGAATTGCAGCATGATTCATGCTACGTTCGGAAAAGGACAATAAGGTGGGACTTTTTAATAACGCCGCTCTTTTACTTAGGTACTAAATATTTACATAACATGAGAAGTTATTTATATTTCTCTTTTACTTAGGCATAATACACTGCTGGCCACCCAAAATGCAACGCCAAGAAGGAAGCATCTGATTGGCCTGAAATTCGCAGCATGCGTCGCCCGCGAGAGGAAATGCAAACGATTAGCACTGCAGGGCATATGCAAAACATGTGCGCCCGGTACGCCACGGAGAAGCACTATAAGAAGGGCGCACAGAAGGCGGGGTGTACGTAGTGGAAATATGTTGTGCTGCCGGACCTGTGCGTGGGAAGCTTCCTGATGCCTCGTGGCAGAATACGGCAGTCATTCTGGCACGTTTCGGAGTTCGACAGAGGACAAATAGTGGTCTATCATGACAGCGGCTTATCGTACCGAGACATCGGCGCCCGTGCGGGACGACATCCCGCCACAGTGAGGCGAGTATAAATTCGGGGGGTGCAGGAGGGACGGACGGACCGACTTGAGCGATTGCTGCAGCCGCAGCACACCACCGAACGAAAGGACCGGCATGTTGTGCGGCGGGCATTGACGGCTCGCACTGCCACATCACCAACGATAGCGCAGGAATTAGGGTGTGTTGCACAACAACCTGTGTCAGCACGTACCGTTCGACGTCGTCTGCAGGAGCGGGGACTTGTCGTACGGCGCCCATTGCTCCAATTACCATTGACGTTACACCACCGGCGAGTGCGGCGGCAGTGGGCCGTTGAACGCCGCACCTGGACTACGGAATGGCACGACATTGTCTTCTCCAACGAATCCCGCTTCTACCTGCAACACCACGATGGTCGGATCCGCGTGTGGCGGCACCGCGGCGAGAGACTGTATGACGCCTGCAATATGCATCGCCATACCGGTCCGTCGCCTGACGTTATGGTTTGGGGCGCAATTGGATATACCACCGGCACCCTCTGGTACGCATCGCCGGTACACTTAACAGCCACCGCTACTTCTCTGACGTTTTGGAGCCTGTAGTCCTCCCTTACCTGCAGTACCTGCCAGCGGGAACGTTTCAACAGGATAATACGCGCCCGCACGTGGCACGCATCGTGCAACAATTCTTTACGGCCCACCAGGTGTCACTGCTGCCGTGGCCCGCCTGTTATCCCGATATGTCGCCCATCGAATACGTCTGGTCGCTTATCGGCAACCGAGTGGCCCGGCAAGCACCATCCGCGGCTACGCCTTATGAACTGTGGCAACGTGTGGAAGCAGCCTGGACCGACATACCCCAAGCCCACATCCAAAGCCTCTTTCGTTCGATGCCGCGGCGTGTAGCGGCCGTTATTGCCAGCCATGGTGGCCACACAAACTATTAATGTCTGCGTGTTCCGCAAGTCGCACGGTCCTGTAAGCTCAATCGTTTCATCTTTGTATTTGTTGTTATGTGTCCAGTAAATCTGGCTTTGCTATCTCGTGCCTTTCTTGGTGTTGCATTTTGGGTGGCCAGCAGTGTATATTAATCACTAGGCCTTATGCCTAGGTCCTTTTAACCGTTGTTTTTCTTCCGATGTCATATTCATAACGTTTATATAACAGGTAAAGTTAATGTATTATGCTTTGGCACCTAACATTAATTAATATGCTCTAGGCCACTTTATTATCTTTAATCTATCACACTAAATATTCATGACGTTAACATAACATGTCAAGTTATTAGTATTGCTCTGTTACTTAGGCATAAAATATTAATTACTAGGGCCTAGGACATCGGTAGAATAAAAGCTGTTAAAAGAGCCTCTGTATTCATATTTAATGCCTAAGTAAAAGTGCAATATTACTAACTTTACTTATGTAAACGTTATAAATATGGCATCGGTAAAATAAAAGTGAAAGGGTCTAGGCCTAAGGCCGAGCGGAGCTCTGTATACGAGACTCGAGACAATTTGTTCTTCGGGCATAGATACGAGATGGCACATCCGATCACCGTGATGCTTTGCATGCGATTAGACATCGTCGATGGTCAGGTTTTGACGTCTTCCGATTCCCGAAATTCCGCGTCATTGAGGAATAACCGTCCAAAAACTTGCATTTTTTGGGGGTTTTCCGAGTTTTGAGAAGGGGTTCTTTATTACCTATCTCCTTCAAAAATCTTCAGCCGATCGCGGTGACACTTGCCACGGAGAAAGGGAAGGACATGGTGAGTGACATGGGGTTGGGAACATGGTGATTCGTCGTGTCGTATAAAAATAATGACTATTAAAAAACGACCAATTTTAATAAACATCGAAAAAATCCGCTATGTTGTGAGTGACGTCCTTGTATTTTGAACTCAAATGGACTGAACTGTATATTAGAACTCAACTCAAGTAAACTGTATAACAGAGAATCGAAAAGATCGTAACGGTTTCCCGAATTATATAGCGTTTTGGTTCTGTTTGTATTGTGTGTGTCCTGTGATGTTGACAGTTGTAAATAAATTATTTCTTATCTAGCTGCATCTCCTTCATTGCACGAAAGCTGACTAGCCGAGGATATCTAGAGTCATCACAAGGTAGGAAATTTGTCTTAATGTTTTAAAACTGAACCCGAAACTCTATACAAGGCTCGGGACAATTAGTTGTTCGGGCATAGGTACGACATGACACTTTCGATCACCGTGATGTTTGGCATGCGATTGGACATCGTCCATGGTCAGGTTTTGACGCCTTCTGATTTCCGAAATTCCGCGTCATTGAGGAATTTCAATTAAAACTAGATGGCCTTTTACTTGAACCGTTTGACGAAAGTCGGCTCACTAGCTTTAATTTAAAAAAATCGTTTGAATTGAAAAATGAAGAAATGGAACGACTCCGTCTGTTAGCTCAACACCTGCTTAATCTATGATAATAAAAGCAAGTTTGTGTGTGTGTGTGTGTGTGTGTGTGTGTCTTCCGCGATAAAAAATGAAAAACGTGGTTCCGATCTGAGTGTGTCTTTCCGCTTTGTTTATATGCAACCTGATCACAACCAAAGTAAATGCGTGTAGGAAAGTAGTTCATGATAAATTTTAGGCATTTCTTTTTAGAATGTTGCATACTTTTTTTCTGGAAGTCATAAATTTTACGCATTCCTGTTTTATAATTTGTTGTTCGAAGCGAGGCCGAAGGCCGAGCGGAGCTCTCTTTACGAAACTCGAGACAATTAGTTGTTCGGGCATAGGTACGATATGACACATCTCCTCACCGGGATTTTTTGCATGCGATTGGACATCGTCCATGGTCAGGTTTTGATGCCTTCCGATTCCCAAAATTCCGTGTCACTGGAGAAAAATCGTCCAAAAACCTGCATTTTTGAGCGAAGCGAGGCCGAAGGACGAGTGGAGACCTCTTTACGAGACTCGAGACAATTAGTTGTTCGGGCATAGGTACCAGATGACACATCCGATCACCGCGATTTTCTGCATGAGATTGGACATCGTCCATGGTCAGGTTTTGACCGTTTCCGATTCCCGAAATTCTGCTTTATTGGGGAATAATCTTCCAAAAACTTACATTTTCAGGTTTTTTTTTCTGGTTTTGAGAAGGGGTCGTTTGTTACCCATCTCCTCCAAAGATCTTCAACCGCTCGCGGTGACACTTGCCACAGAGAAAGGAAGGGGCATGGAGAGTGACATGAGGTTGGTATCATAGTGATTGGTCATGTCTTATAATAAAAATAATGACCATTAAAAACTAACCAATTTTAACGATAATTGAAAACATCCGCTCTCTATACGAGACTCGGGACAATTAGTTGTTCGGGTATAGCTACGACATGACACATTCGATCACCGTTATTTTTGGCATGCGATTAGACAGCGTCCATGGTAAGGTTTTGACACCTTTCAATTCCCGAAATTGCGTGTCATTGAGGAATTTCAACTGAAATTATTTTAAAGTAGTTCCGTTTTTTAATGGTTATTATTCCTATAGGAGAGTGGAAGACATCATGATCAGAGTAAAATCTCTGAAATGCCAGAAGGACAGACCATCGACGGACAGCCAAAATTTTAGACTGGATTCCAAGGGACAGGAAAATACCCAGAAGATGACCACATGGGAGATGGGAGGATTAAATTCGAAAGTATGCGGGAGTAGCATGGAGGAGACTGGCACAAGACAGACCGTTGTGGAAGAAACTTGGGGAGACCTTCGTACAGCAGTGGATTGATAATGGTTGACAATGATGATGATGATGATGATTCTTTCCTATAGGACACAACCAATCACCATAATAACAACTCCATGTCACTAATCATTTATTTTTTCAATTAAAAAAAACACACGCGAACATTTCATTATATTTGTTTACATTCCATAGTTCCAACTTTTCACGACGCAATTCGCTCGAGTTTTTTAGTTCTTTTGCCGTCAACTTGAAATTATTTTCGTTCAAACTGATAAAAAATTGTGGCCAGTAATATGGCATCAATGACGTCACTTGTCGGTTCGATGAGTCTTGATGAAAAATGTGGTTCCCGATCTGAGTGTGTCTTTCCGCTTTGTTTACATGCAACCTGATCACAACCAACGTGAAGGCGTGGAGGAAAGTAGTTCATGATAAATTTTAGTCATTTCATTTTTAGAATGCTTCGTACTTTTGTTCTGGAAGTCCATAAATTTTACGCGTTCGTTTTTTAGAATTTGTTGTAATGGACGCCTTAATGAGCTTAGATTTTGCAATAGGTTCGGTCAAAATTTTCTAACTGTACCCGAGTTGTCGGTTAGTGTTGGCGGCTTGTCCTAGTTAATATTTATTGACTACGTAAAAGTGCAAAGCCTTAATTTGACTTGTTACGTAAACTTCATGAATATGAATGAGATCAGTGGAATAAACGAGAATGGTGAGGGAGCAGAAATGGCACGAGAACAGTGAGGGAGCAGAAATGGCACGAGAACAGTGAGGGAGCAGAAATAAAATTGTGATCTATCTGGAAGTTGACAAGGCAATATCAAAAGTGCGACTTTTGTGCAACCAGCTAACAGTTTTTGTGGTAACCCTACATGAAAGTGGTCACGAAAGGGGAAAAATTCAATTTTTATACGACCCCTTAAACTTTTTTGGCCAGTTGTCGGTGTGGCAAATGGTGTTAAACTCGGTCAGAACATTGGTATGTCTAAGTAAGTGATAAAAAGTAATAAGTAGGAGGAAGTATATCAGTCATCGAGTGTTTAAAAAAGACCCAGGCTGCAGATCCCATTGTAGTAATTTTGTAATTTCCCCATTTGGGGCACTGAAAGTCGTGAGTTTATGAATTAACATTATCAAAGTATCTTTCTCAGACCAGATTTATTACTTAGGTGCACCTTGACACCGGTACTTAGCCTATGCGATACCTTGTGAGTTCTCCTTATTTAGCCATGTGTTTAAGACTCATCAGTTTGGGGCTTAGATAAATCCGCCACTCCCTAATTACCGGTGAAAATAATGCTGGAGATGCTTTCCCTTAAGCGTAGTTACTCTTCTTGGAAGAGCTAAGAACCTGTTGATTCGAACAATGAACGTCGTCCGCCATTTGGAAACAAATTCCGATGGCCTTATAATGCTAGGTAACGTTATATGGTTGAGCAGAGGAAGTGTTCTGATTAGTTTTGAAAGGCTTGATTTTTTCTGTGTGCATTTTTTCCTATTTTCGAGAAGTGGGCATTTTTTCTGCAGGCGTTTCTTCTGGGGCATTTTTTCTGTGGGTGTTGTTCTGTGCGCATTTTTTTCGTGGGCATTCTTTACTCATGCCCTATTATAAACGGATGTAGGAGAACTGGCCCCAGGAGAACAACCACAAAAAATTTAAGGGACCGTATAAAAATTGCGTTTTCGACCGCTTTGTGGCCACGTCCCTAGAGGTTGGTTATCTGAATCACATAAAGTTTCCGTAATTTCGTATTTTCTTTATTGTGATAGTTAATGTAATTCTTTATAAAAAGAAATGTTCATAATCTAGAGCTCAACAAAAGAATTTCACGGTTTTAACTTGACAAATTATCTTCGGACATGTGCAAACTCAGGAAACCTGTCCGGGAGGGGAGGGGCTTAATACGAAAACTATAATATATAAAGAATTTCTTGTCCGATCCGGATATTTTCAGCGTTTGCCAACTACAACTCGACAAATTGTAGCAGGGCACGTACAAACGTACAAAACCTATCAGGGGGGGGGGGGGGTGAGCTTCAGACCGAAAATATAAAACATAAAGAATTTGTTTCCTAATCGGGAGATTTTCAGCGTTTACATACACTGTAACTCAACAAATTCTCTGCGGGCATATGCTGAGGCAGGAAACCTGTCGGGGAGGGGGGGTAATACTAAAAATAAACTATAAAGAATTTCTGGTCCCATTGGAACATTTTCAGCGTTTATAAAGTACAGCTCAACAAATTCTCTGCGGGCATGTGCGAATGAATGAAACTGTCGGGGAGGGGGGGCTTAAGACCGAGAAAATAAAATATAAAGAATTTGTAGCCCAATCGTGAGATTTTCGGCGTTTACAAAATACAACCGAACAAATTATTTGAGGCACGTTCAAACGCAGAAACACTGTCGGGTACTAAGCCCCTTCCCCCTCACACACACGCACCAGCAAATTTCCACAGAGAATTTGTTGAGCTGCTATTAGTAAACGCTGAAAACCTCCGGATCGGATACGATGGAACAAAAACTGTTAAAAAGGCCTAGGCCTAGGCCAAGGCCAAGGTATTAACATTTAATGCCTAAGTAAAAGCGCAATAATACTAACTTGACATGGTGTCTAAATCTTATAGCTATGAACACGATGGAATAAAAACTGTTAAAAATGCCTAGACCTTGACGAAGGTGTTAATATCTAATGCCTAAGCAAAATCGCAATAAAACTAACTTGACTTGGTGTGTAGACTTCATGAATATGAGTACGATGGCATAAAATCTGTTATAAAGGCCCAAGCTTAGGCGTTATGCATTAGACATATTAATTTATTTTTAGTGCCAAAGAAAAAGCGTAATATTCCTAACCTGAATGTCCATACCTTATAAATATGATCACAGCGGAAGACGTTCAAAATCGTACGTTTTCCTGCATGCGTTTTGTATGTAACCAAAATTTGTAAACGCGACGAATTTATCCGCAGCGAATTGACGTAGTCGACAAATTTGTCCGCGACGAGTTGACGCTGGCGACGAATTGACGTGGCGACGAATTGACGTGACACCAACTGTCAGCTTTTGAAACAACGATTTCATTCGAAAAGGGGACCACAGGACATCGTAGCTTCATGATGTTGATTAGAAGCATTTTGCGGGATACCCGTAAAGCAACTCTTTTTCCGGGCTACTTATTGTAGAAGCTTGAAACAACTGTGATATACACGATATTATCAAAAGTATTCGCACACCACAACGTTTTGGGAGAAATTGCTTTATTATCGCAATTAATAGTTATTCCGTCCACCTTTTTGCTTGTATGACAGCGGAAACATGTCGTGGTATACAGGGTGTATAGGAAAGTCCTTACACAGGGAAACAACTTTTGAACGCAAAATGCTAGAGTTGTGGAAGTAGTGTGTACATATAGTAAAGTGTTCTATCAGATGAGACCGAATGCAGCACCCCTAGCGGTGAATTTTGGAAGTTAGCGGTCCTATCGCGAGAACCAAGAGAGATAGCGAGAACAAGTCAATCGCAAACGCGTTTAGTATGAAATGACGCCCTACATTCACCAAAAACTCCAATAGAAGTCCGGAAATGCAGATCTCTCGGTATCTGATTACTAGCATAAATACATCACGAATGACATCGCAATACATCGCGAATGACATCGCAAAGCGTAAAATCTGTAAACGAATTTTGCCTGCAAAACAGCGAAGGATGGATGAAAGTATGCAAATGGAAACGCTATGTCGTACCTCATCGGGAAACATAAATTGGCGGTCAGGGAAGGTTTGTCAGACAGTGCGTGGACTGGATCTTCGAGTCTACACATGGCTAGTTATTCCAACGAGGAGTACTGCGAGATGGTTATGTTGTACGGGGAATGCGGTCGTCGGGCAAGAGAGGCAGCACGCCAATATGCATTACATTTCCTTAATCGTTCTCATTCTACTACGGCTACTATCATCAATGTCGTTCGCCGGTTGAGAGAAACCGGTAGCATTACAAGTCGTTCCCGTTCAGGTAGGCCGACACTTGCAGGTGTGCACGTGCAGCCAGTGGACGTCCTGGCGTATGCGCTAGCCCACCCACACTGCAGTACGAAAGACATCAGTGCGACGTGTGGCCTTACATTTGGTCGTGTATAATACATTTCTACAACCCGTATTATCCAAGCATGCAGTAACGTAACACCTGAAATGCTACAGAACGTCCAACAAGAATTTCTAGCTCGAATACAGATGTGTATTGCTGCCAATGGTGGACACATCGGGAATGCTTAAGTATTAGTACTAACATTTTGTATTTCTAGAACATTATTTTGTGTTTTTATTCTTCATAATGTCCTACTGCTGTATGAATTTCCTACTACTGTACTGTACTGTACATAATAAATTGTACCTTGCTGACTCGTACATGTATTAGCTTTATTAGTAAATTTTCATCACCTTATAATGTCACACTTCTGCACGCGATGAGTGACGTATTTATGCCGGTGATCGGATACCGAGAAATCTGCATTTCCGGACTTCTATTGGAGTTTTTGGTGAATGTAAGGCGTCATTTCATACTAAATCGGTGACGCTCTACACGTTTGCTCTTGACTTTTTTTTGCTATCTCTCTTGGTTCTCGCGATAGGATCGCTAACTTCCAAAATTCGCCGCTAGGGGTGCTGCAATTATTCTCATCTGATAGAAAATAGTCACTTTACTATATGTACACACTCCTTTCACAACTATAGCACTTTGCGTTCAAAAGTTATTTCCCTGTTTAAGGACTTTCCTATACACCCTGTATATATAATCATTATACGTAGATAATAATAATAATATAATTTTGTATATAATCATCGAGGACTATCAATCAATTTCCGGTAAGTCTCGACAGGAATAGCTCACCGTTCGTCCTGCAAAACTGCTTCCAGATTGAAAAGCGAAGACGATGGTTATTGCCGATTTCGTATCCGTAGCTCCAGTTCATCCCAGGGGTGTTCTATGGAACTAAGATCATAACTCTGAGCAGACCAGTCTAAGAATTCCAAGTCATTTTCAAGAAACCAGTCCTGCAACCGTCGTGCAGTGTGGAAGGGAGCTCCATTGTGTTGCAAGAGACAACGCTCATTTCCATAATACTTCCGCATTGTTGGTAGGGAGGAATTATCCACAACATCGAAGTACACTTCAGAGTTCATGGTTTGCGCTGTAATATCCAACGGGCCGAGTTCCATCCACGAAAAATAACTCCATACCACAATGGAGCTTCCTTCGAACTTAACAGTTGGAAGAACACAATCCGATGAAAATTGTTCGCCGGGCTGTCGCCAAATCCAAACACGCCCATCAGACTGAAAGACTGAAGAGCGCATGTCTCATCACTCCACACTCCAGTCGCCTGCAGTCCAGGAACAACGGGAGACATACATCTCCAAAGGGCGTTTCGCATTTACGGTAGTGATGTGTGGCTTATGTGCCGCTGCTCTACCATAATAACCCGCACTGTGCAACTAACTGCGGATAGTTATGGTACTAAGCGAGCCATTACAAGCATTTTCTACTTCAGCAGTGATGGAAGCGAATTTCTTAACATTTCTTTCCGTGGCTCTTCTGTCAGGTTCCGTCAGTTTGTGCTGCCTTCCTGAACGTTTCTCGCTGTAGTTACACCGTCCTGCTTCCATCTCTTCATGATATCACTTAGAGTCGAGATTTTGGTATGTTTAATTTAGCTGCAATGCTGCTCACGGAAACATTTCTCAAATGACATCCTATGACCAGCACACTCTGCAACTCGGGAAGTTCACGTCCACACGGCATATCACCTGCAAAGTTACTGATAACACGCTAGGACATTTGAGCTTTATAAATGTACCTCTCCACTCACAGCGCAACTCCCAGCGAAACTGTTCTTTGCACTTACGCAAGTATTTAGTAATGTCTGAATGCTTATGATAATATAGTGTATACACCGATGAGCCTTTACATTATGATCACCCATAGCCTAGAGGAATGAGCGCGCCCCGAGACCGAACGGTGGCGCAGGTGAATTTTAATGAGAAGTATATATACAACCCGATGACAGGCTTTTGGTTAGTAGAGTGTTCTGAATCAGAATGGGAAAAGCTGCCGATTTATCGGAGTTTGATAAAGGATAAATTGTGATGGCACAAGGCCTTGAAACTACGATGTCGGAAACGGCGAGGGTTGTTCACCGGCCACTGTAGTGAGTACGTATCAAAAGTGGTGCACAGGTGGCCAAACGACGAACCGTCGTCCAGCAGTATATCGTCCGCAGATCATTGATACCATAGGAGAGCGGAGACTGTCACTCATTGTTCACAGCGACCGCAGGGCCACAGTGCGACAAATCACCAGTAGCTACAACAGTGGTGATGAGGGCAATGTGTCACAGCACACAGTTCATCGCAGCTTTCTGCGCATGGGCCTGCGTAGCCGAAGACCCAGCCGGGTCCCCATGCTCACTGCACGTCATCGCCAACAACGCATGAAATGGGTCCAAGATCATCGATTTTGAACCGTGGATGATTGGAAGAAAGTGACTTGGTCTGACGAATCAAGATTCCTGGTGCATCACGTAGACGGCCGAGCACGGATGCGCCAATTACCAACAGAGGCTATGGCACCTGGGTGCACTGTTGGGCGGAAACAGGCCGGTGGCGGCGGTGTTATGCTGTGGGCGATGTTTTCTTGGGACACTTTAGGCCATTATCCCAATATCACAATCCCTGACAGCTGTCAGGTATCTGAACATCGGTGCAGACCAAGTTGATCCATTCATGGCAACTGTGTTCCCTGCAAGTGATGGCCCTTACCAACAGGATAATGCGCCATACCACACTGCCAGAATCGTCAAGGAATTGTTCAAGGAACATGCTGGGGACTTTCTGTTAATGCCCAGGCCTCCAAATTCAACTGACATGAAACCAATCGAACATTTGTAGTTCGACTTTGAAAAAGAGTTCGCGCTAAATCACCAGACCCTGAAATGTATGGGAACTGGAGGACCTGCTGTTGACATTATGGTACCAGATACCCCAGGATACCTATCGCCATCTCATCTCATCGATGCTTTGCTGAGTGGCCGCTCTTTTGCGGGCTAATTTAACTTCCAGTTTTAGTTGTCTGTTTCCGATTAGATTTATTTTACTTCATGTTATCTCTTGCTACCTTAATGTCATATCAGAACTTTCCAGAGATAAGCTTTCGGAAACTCCTTACTGGCAGTCAAGTAAGCAAGGAATTGAGCAACATGTGTGGTTGCCCAAGTCACGAGCAATATGTGTGTTAGGTGATTTATGTGATTCAGTTACTGTTACAGTAATTTCTTACTGCTTAACGATTTGATGTAAATTCTTCTAGTCAGCGAAAGCTTCGTTGCTACATTTGTCATAAATAATTGAACGTTGAATTACAACCACATTTGTACCGGGCAAGGGCATTCAAGATTGAACTGTAAATTCCTCTCTCTCAGGGTTAGCAATCTACGGCACGAGTGCCATGTCAGGCAAGAGACAAGGCACACGGCATCGAAAAATAAAACCAAGAAAATTAAGCAATGGTTAATAATTATAATATTTTCCAGGCAATATTTCATATTTTGCATCAAATTGTTTCTTTAAAATAAACGTACTATATATATAAAACAGGTTTGTTTTATCCTTTCGCTGCTGAAAGTGAGGTCGGGGGCGGCAAAGCGGCTTGGAAGAAAGTGGAAGTTTCGTTACTTTCGGCTTTTGGATCCACAAATACCTGTGAGTAAATATTTTCACACATGAAGACAGTTTTATATTCTCATCGAAGCTGCCTGATTATTGTACATTCAGAAGCCTGCGGGAAATTTAAAGTTACGCTCCTCATATAAAGGAATTAAGAAAGGACAAGATCCCATTAAGTACCATTTTTCTATAAAAAAATATATATATATAGAATATTTCTATAAAAAATATAGCAAGAAAAAATATAAAAAAATATTAAAATAAAATAAAAAATAAAAAAATATTTCTAAAAAGAAATATAGCAAGGACAAGATCCCATTTTTCTATTAAAAAAGCGCATGCAGTTCTTCCTAGTTCATCTGAATTGTTATTACTTATCTTATAAACATTTATATCAAATGGGAATTAAATTGAATAACTCCGTTGAAATGTAAAAGCAAATCAATATAGCAACTTTATTATATTTTCATATCATATTAATTATTTTTAAACTGAATACATAACTTGCTTTATTTTTTATTATTAGTAACAAAATAAGTTTTGTTTTCTTAAATATCAGTTTATTAATTATTAAACCTGAGTCAGAAAAGTTTTAATATACAGAAAAAATATATAACATTGTGGGGACACTCAAACGCGCTCTGCTAGTTGCAAAATATATAAAACATCTTAGACAAACTGTTATCCTTTGTTGCAAAAACAATTCTTCCGAGTCCATCTTGTGTAACCTGATGAAAAGTGCCCATTGAAAAACAGCGAAATGAAGTTCAGAAAGTCAGACGGTAAGCTAACTGAAAAGCTTGGACTGGATTACCTTAGTTGGATCCAGGAAATTTCCTGTATGTCTCCCAGAAACGTTGTATACAGTCACATACAAAATACGTTAAAGAAGCTGAAATTACCTATGAAATGTATAAGATATTGTGTCGTCTACCTGATACAAAAGAAAAAAATTCAAATATATATCTGAAAAGCTACATATCACGTCCTCCATAAGACACACAGAAACAGACGAAGAGGTGCCATGATAGCCCCTTTTTATTTATGAAAAAAAACCATACCAAAAATGTTTTTATCTGTAGAAGTATCTCTACATCGCACTGTGTTTTGTGTGTCTACAAAAAGGAAGTTGGAAGAGACAGATGACAGCAAGTAATATGAAAAGATTGTCCCCTTTTTATTTATGAAAAAAGAAACATACTAAAAATGTTTTTATCTGTAGAAGTATCTCTACATCTCACTGTGTTTTGTGTGTCTACAAAAGGAAGTTGGAAGAGACAGATGGCAGCAAGTAATATGAAAATATTGTCTTTGGAACATGGACTGTCTAAAATATCTCAGGGAATTACAAACATTCAGATTTTTTTCTGAAGATTCTTTTGCAGTGCAATGAAAAAGCTGTAGAACGCACAGTTGGATCACTGCGTCGCGAAAAAATGTTTCGCAAGTTAGAAGCCAAGGGACACAAGAAAGATGACACCAAAATTTCAGTTGTAATGAGCACGTCTTTTGAAACCTTCTGATGAGAATTAAATTTATCAAAGATATTCAAAGTCAATGCAACCGGTTCGAAAAAAATTAACCGGATTTCTGCAATCGATGAAACATCCAGAAATAGAAACAGCTACTTACTTCCACCAGCGGTAAAAAATTATGTTACGAAGATTAACAAATGGCGCACAAGAAGTTTCTCATACCAGAAGGAAGGTAACGAAGACAAACAGATTTTCAAATAAAAGCAGAAATATAGAAGAAAACATGATATAACTCTACGCCTTCTAGCGGAAGAATTTTGCTTAAGACAAAAGTTGAAAATTGGCGAAAAATATTCTTAATGGGAAAAGCTGTGCTAAGGAAAAATAATTTTTCAAATACGTCTCCCGAAAGCAGAGATAGCGAAAAAAATAATATCGAACTTCACGCCACCTAGCGGGAAATATGTGCATTATTTAAAGAGGATAATTCTCCACATCTCTATTGTGGCGAATGGCATACAGTAAGAAAGAAATCCCTCAATAAGGATTTTAGAAGCGTAAATACTGTTGCGAACAGAAGTACAAAAACAGCACCAAGCGACAAAACTGTGAACTATAAAACTCCTCAAATACTACCCTAAAGTGTTACACAAGGCAAATGGCATCCGGTGTTTCAAGAATTTTGTAAATCCCACATTTAAAAACAGAGATATTCAGAAAACCATATCAAACATTCACGCCTTTTAGCGGCGAAATTGTACATTATTTTGGGAAGAAAATGCACACGAAGAGTTTTCATAATTAGTAGTATCTAACCCCAGAAAAAATTCACATCGTGTTTTTAGTCCCACAGACATTACTGTAAACAGAAACGCGTTTTTAGTTCCACAGATATTACTGTTCTTAACGCATAAGTTTGCCCTCTAGTGGCAAACTTATGCGTTAAGAAAATTTTAAGTTATGTGAGAAACATTTCGCAGCGGAAACGCTCTCCAACAAAGAATTTTTCAAATCGGACTCTTACAAGCAGATGTATCGATAAAAATAAGATATGCGTATGCACTCTCTGGCGGAAAAAACTATGCATGATTTTATGAAGAAAGCATTTTGAAAGATTTTCTCACGTGAGCGGTATCGGTCCACGAAATAATTTTTTCAATCAGTTTTCAGAAGCTTAGATTTTTGTGCAAATATTTGCATCAGAAGCAGAAATAAACACTTACGCCCTTGGTGGCCAAACCCTTTTTTAGCAAAAATTAGAAGTTATCATCAAATAATTTCCCATAAGGAGCTGTATCTGATGCAGGAAGAATTTTTCAAATAGGAGTTTTAGTAGCAGAGACATCGGGCAAAATGCAATTTACCATTACGCCCCCTTAGCGGAAAACCTATGCATTACTTGAAAAACATGGAACTATATGAGAAACACTTCGCACCTAAAATGCTGTCCAACAGAGAAAGGATTTTGAAATCGAACTCTTAGAAGGCATCGACAAAAATAAGATATACTTCTATGCTCCCAGGCTAGGAAACTATGCGCTATTTTTTTGAGCAGGAGGTATTCTCAAAAGATTTTCCGAGGGGAGAGGTATTTGTCCACGAAAGAATTTTTTCAATCGAGTTTTCAGAAGCTTTGATTTTGCTGCAAATACACCGGAAGACACTTACACCCCTTGTGGCCAAATCATTCCTTAGTAAATGTTAAAAGTTATGTCCAAAACATTTCACACGAGAAAAAGTTACCGATGCAGGAAAAAGTTTTCAAATCGAACTTTTAGAAACAGTGATATCGAGGAGCACGCAATTTACCTTTACGCCTCCTAGCGGAGAATCTTTGAATTACTTGAAGAAGAAACTGTGCTAAAATAGTCTTCGTTATAAATAGCATCGAAAGGAAGGGAAAAAAAATTCAACCGGGTATTGAGAAGAAAATATATGGGATAAAATGTATTTTGAATTCCATACCATCTACATTTAAGCCCTCTAGCGGCGAAGTTGTGCATCAGAAAAAACCTGAGTGCGGGAATCATCATTCTCACATTTCAAGCTTTCCAATGCGAGAAGAATTTTCCAAATCGGACTAATACTCTGGTGTGCAAATATTAAGGACGAAGAGGAGAAATTAGCATAACAGCGGAACGAACAGGCAGAACGGACCGAAAGACCACTCAGGAGATAGACTACGGTCCGGTACGGTAAGGCATGCGCATATATGCAGCATGACGTGGGGGAGGGGGGTGTCGGAAGGGTATAACGCACACGGGAGGTGTACGATCAGCAATTCGGTGAAAGCTATTGAACGGTGTACATCGGTTTGAACGACGTCGAGTTGCTGCCACCATGCGATACGGCCCACAAGCAATCCAGTAGACGACATCTGGATGACTTTACCCGAGGTCGCGTCATTGGGAAGTTGGAAGAAGGTCGAAGTGTGACTAGTATGGCCGAGGAAATCCGGATCGCTCACAGCATCGTTTCACGAGCTTGGAGAGCATTTCAAACAACAAGAATAGCTGTCCGAGAGTTTAGCAGTGGTCGTCCATGAGCAACCACGACGCCGGACGACCGGTATATTGTCCTACAGGCGAGAAGAGACAGATGACAGACAGCGGGAGAAATAGCAAGGCACATGCCATAGACAACTGGACGTCCGTTATCGCGTTTTACCGTTGCCAGGAGGCTGCACAAAGGTGGTCTATTTGCACGACGACCAGTACGGGGTGTGCCATTAACACCTGCTCATCGGAGACGGCGGTTTCTGTGGTGCCAGGAACAGAAGAACTGGACACATCAGCAATGGGGTAGAGTTCTCTTTACGGATGAGAGCCGATTTAGTCTGACGACACATCTGGAGAGAGCAGGGAACACGCAATCACACCTCCAACATAATCGAAAGGGACCGGTTTGGAGGTGGCGGAGTTCTCTGACCTCCACATCTTCCAAGGAGGTTCAGTCACTGGTGTCCGCTATTGTACCGAGGTTCTCCTGTCTCACGTGCATCTGTTTAGAGGTGCTGTGGGTCCCGAGTTCCTCTTCATGGACGATAACGCTACACCTCATCGTACAGTGGCTGTCGCAGAGCTGTTGGAGAGTGAAGATATTCAACACATGGATTGGCCCGCAAGGTCCCCGGACCTAAATCCAATCAAACACGTGTGGGACCTTCTCGGGAGACGCTTGGCAGGACGTCACCAGCCGCCAGCAACGATTCCGCAGCTGCGATTGGCGCTACAAGAGGAATGGGCCGCGATTCCTCAACAGCTCCTTGACAACCTCGTCGTGAGCATGAACAGACGTTGTAAATCCTGCAACGCAGTCAGGGGTGATCATATCCGCTACTAAAGACTGGATTTTTCTTGGCAGCAGCCTGTCACATGGACGTTCCTGTCTTCTGTCCAGTTGTGCTCGAAGCTACCTTTTCAATAAGGTGCCTTTATATCCTTTGGATTCCTTGTTTGGACGGTTTTACTCACTTGTCCCATATTCTTACATCTTGAGGATCTTATGGTATGATTTGAGTCGATGTGAAGCACTTCTGCACGACGTTACATTCGAAAAACCGTCCGGTCCTTAACTTTTGCACGCCAGTGTAGTTGCAGAGATACGATGTCCACAGACGGATGGACGGACGGATAAACCGAAAACATAAGCACCACCTTGTTTTACAAAAGACGAGCTAAAAATATGGGTTTATTTTTCTTTATTTAATTTATATTTGGCTTTACTTACGGGTCAGTTTATAGTTAAATTTCTTTAAAATATCGAGTTGTCACCTTTTTCGGCTTATCAGAAAAATTTGGTACGTTTCTGCTTACTGCTTCGAAGTTTGTAAAGTCATTACTTTTAAATGAAACTGGTTACCTGTTTCATTTTAAAACAATGACTTTACAGTTAAGTCACCGTTTTAAAGTGAAAAGGAGTGACGTATCAGTTCCCTCAAACAGGAGAAGATGGATATGTTGAGTAGCTCATCATTTAGGAAGGCACGTTTTGCCGTCCATGGCATATACTCGAATTCCCAGGATGATACTCAAGTAATATTTGTTCTCCTATTCTGCTATGAGAGATTCATCCTAGGTTTTGAGGATCATAAAACCTTTAAGCTACAAAACCAAAGATTAAGAAATGAATAAATAGTGGGGTTGTGTGTATCTAAGGTATAGTTCTATGAGTTTTGTGCTAAACTGAATTTGCATTTCCTTGGCGGAGCTTGTAAGTTTTGAAATGGTTTCGCTAGAGCACTGATTCTTTTAAATGAACAGTTTCATTTAAAATATGTCTGTTTTACTTCTCTCAATAGAAAAACACTAAAAGGAAAAATATTTCACTGTCCTTCTGTCAAGCACAGAAGCTTAAAACTGCGAAATAAAATGTTGACGTTTTCTCTGTGTTCAGATGCAGTTGAAGAGTAAAATAAGTATGGTGGATATTTTTTTTAACTCATGCCACCCTCTTCTTTGGAACTCAGGATACATTTTCAGATATTTTGGGTAGGATGCAGGGTTCTTTTTTCTTTTTCATTTTTCGAATAACTCAAGAAAAGAATATTGATGACGGAAAGCAACTTTCACTCTTCGCTTTTCGCTAGTATTCCCTTTGTCTTTGTCTCCCAAAGAAAGATTCTTCTTAAATGACCTTAACTGTTCACGAGAAATCAAACACGACATCATCGTCTGGCTGTCGAACGGTGACACGAAACAAAGCCCAAATGATAAACGATAAAAATATGAAAAAGCGTCACAGTGGAGAGTTCCAATAGAAAAACTTTGAAAAAGATTTTGGTCCTGTCATTCCAAAGGTCAAGAAGCTGTTGCTCTTATGTAAGACGACAAATTAGTAAAATTGTGAGGTAGTATTTTCCTGCCTTACAACACAGTTTCGCCGTCCAGTAGCTGAGTGGTACGTAGCTTTGGAACGAGAAATCAAACCCGACATCATTGTTCCGAGATGGCTCTGGTGAGGCATGTATGGTGTGTTTGTCTGACGGTACTGGCACACACTCCTTTCCCTGGAAAGAGTTGCACTAATTAGGACGGGCGACTGATAATAGCCCATTGAGTTGCGCATGATCATCGTTAAAACCCCAAATAGTTTTATACGTCAGACTTTAGGGCTATTTCGATGAAAATAATAACAGTTTACCGTATATGAATACAATAATATACCGGTTTGTAGGACCTAATTCCCTCTTGAATCTGCGTCAAAATCTTAACAGTCACCAGAAATGGTGTCATGGGATGTATTATCACGAAATACACTGCTGGCCATTATAAGTGCATCACCACGAAAGACAAGAGATATCAAAGCCATATTTATTGCACAGAAAGCAAATGATACAAGGGTGAATCGATTACAAATACAGCACGGTGAGACAAGTGGAACACATAACAATCAGTATCTGGTGTAGCCACCATGGGCGGGAATTACAATTAGTACACGGCCCGGCATCGACAGGAAGAGACGTTGGATGTGCGTTTGAGGAATGTGTCCACGCAACTTCTGTTCAATGCCACAGCTCCTCCGTTGTAGCCGGATGTAGTCGCTGGCGTGTCAGTCGTCCGGTGATCATAGACCACATGTGTTCACTAACCGACATATCCGGGGACCCCGCGGGCCAAGAAAGACGTGGCACATAATGGGAATCCAGGAAGTCTTGGACGTTGTGTGCCACATTCGGTTGCGCATTATCCTGTTGGTAAATGGCACCAGATAGTCCCTAGATATATGTTACAACAACAGGTTCCAACACCTTAGTGATGTAACGATGGCAGTTCAACTTACCGGTAATACGGACGAGGCGCGTGCGGAAGTGGAATCCAATGGCACTCCATACCATAAAGCCGGATGCCGGGCCGGCATGGCGCAGCATAATGCAGGACTCACTTATCACGTCGCCGCGGTACCGCCAGACACGGGTTCACCCATCATGGTGTTGTAAACTCAAGCGGGATTCGTCGGAAAACACGATGCCTTTCCGTTCGCTCCTCCATGCGCGACGTTCTTGGTACCATTGCAGTCGCAGACGCCGGTGTTGTACAGTCAGAGGTAGCCGAAGCAATGGGCGCCGTGCAAAAGTGCCCATAGCTGCAGATGACGTCGAACCGTCTGTTCGGAGACTGGGTGTTGTGCCACACACCCGAACTGTTGAGCTACGTTGGTCAATGTGGCTGTGCGATCTGTCAGAGCCCTGAGCACCAGGTGTTGGTCCTCTAGTTCGGTGGTGTGGCGGGGCCGTTGGGATACCGCACGTCAGTGTGTCGTTCCTCCGCTACCCACTGACTCCATATTCTCCCCACTGTGGCCACATGCCGTTCCACAAGAGCACCGATGTCTCGGAGTAGTAATCTGCAATCCCGATATATCACAATTCTCCCGCGATCGAAATACGAAACATGCTGGTAGGGCTGCCGTTGTCTTCGACGGGGAAGGTTGCTGCTGTCCGTGGCCAGGAACGGCGAGCAAACACACTTCGAGTGCTTAACACCGAATCCTTGTTCTCCCCTCATATACGACTTCCACGGGGAGTTACTGACTCACTTTATTTCCATATGGGCTGCCCAGTTAATCATTTACATATGCGCCCGTGTTCTGCCCTTTTGCCAACTTTCGATCCCCTGAGATGCAATCTTCCTGGTGTTGCACTTTTAATGGCCAGCAGTGTACATGGCCAACATTATGATGTCATGGTAATCATAACGCTGTGATAGTTATCGCGAGATGTATCACTTTTCAAAAACCTATGAATCGTATAGAATCGAAGGGTGGTCAGTGTGGCAGTACACATATCAAGAGTACCATGAAAGTGGAAATCTTGGTTTGTTCTCGCCTAGTGAACTTTGCATTACTGCTTTTCGATTTCTATTTATCAGTGTGTTTTTATTCAGAATAGCGAGAATGGCATATGTAAATTTTATTCGATTATTCAACGGCTAAGAAGAATAGTTATTTACGTATAATTTGTCGATATTTGTTGTAATTTTTTAAACAATGGGGGACGAATTGTAATTTGTCTCCCTTTGTTTAAAAAGTATCGACAAATTCATAGTTATTTTTTAAACAATGGGGGACTATATACTACACTTCAGACAATTCTATAAAATGGTCAGAAACTATGGGGATTTTATTTTTAGGTTTAGAGGTTACCGAATTTTCAGTTGATTTAGAATTCACAGCACTTTTGTAGCATTAATCAGCATCGAAATTTTGAGGCGTTTTACTGGCTCGCTGGACACTAGCGGTTGCGATGCTATCTGTTAGACAGCTTGTCCTAAATTCCCACGGAATATGTAGGTTACTGTGTTTGTTATTCTTCTTTCCCAGTTAAGTAACTAATACTTCTAATTAAAGGACACTCTCAGCAACCAATAAGCATGTGCAGGGTTAATCTCTCTAAACTGAAAACACAAGTATTATTACACTGGCGAAAAGTGAAAAAAGAACACCAAGAAGGAGACGTCTGATACCAACGAAATTTATGCAGCATAATAACGGAATACAGAGGATAACGTGATCAAAACATTATGGCAAAATACAGCTGTATTTGCTGGTAAACTGAAAAATAACATTTCCATGTACCATGATTAGTACGAGGTTGAACCGCCATGAACTGCGTCACACTGTGCAATTCTGGCATGGAGTCTGTCGTACAGATGTTGGATGTAAGTTTGGGGTATTGAGTTCCAAGCATCCTCAACCTGGATGCGTAAATCGGGGATGATCGTGGCTGGCCGTGGAGACCGGATAAGTCGTTGTCCCATAAAATCCCACACGTGCTCAATGGGGGACAAATCCGGTGTACGTGCAGGCCATGGAAGTTGTCTCACAGGCAATGGAAGTTGTCTCAAGCAACACTGCATGTTGCTTTGCACGTGCAGAGTGTGGGCGTGCGTTATCTTGCTGGAAAACACCACGATGGACCGACGTTAAAAATGGCACAACAACGGGCTGAATGATGTTGTTGATGCAGGAGGTGCTGTTTAACGTACCCGGTACAAACACTAGTTGTGTACGGGAGTGATAGCTGTTCACTTCCCGCACCAGGAGAGCAGGTGTAGGCCCTGTATGTTGCTGGCGGATGCAAGAAGGGTGGAGACGCTCCCTTGTGCGTCTGCGAACACGCATACGGCCATCGGAGGCTCCCAAGCAGAATCTGCTATCATCGCTGAACACGACAGATCGCCATTGCGTTCTCCAGTGCAGACGTTGGCGACACCACTGCAGCCGTTCCTGACGGTGGGCTGGAGTCAGAGGTACACATGCCAGAGGCACACGTGCACGTAGTCCTGCATCCAGCAGACGGTTGCGTATTGTTCGTACAGTCACCTGAGGTGCAACGGCAGCTCGGATTTGCGTCGCAGTGGATGTTCTGCTTGACAACGCCGCTCTTCTTATGCGTCGATCTGTCCGCTCATCAATCCGTCTGTGACTCCCGGTTACACGTCTTCTCGTGTGGGAATGTTCCTCGGACCATCTTCGCCACCATCGTACCTCCACCGATACTTCCCGTTCAACGATACGACCACCCGGCCTCGCGGAGTCCGACTAGACGACCTCGCTCAAAGTCCGATAACTGCTGAAATCGTACACATCTTCCCTGTCCACGCATTGCAGCTTCTTCAGGGTCTTCGCACGTGTCCGTACGCCGACGACTGATTACATTCACTTCGCCGTACTCCTTAAATACCACCGACGATAATTTGCATATTATGCCGTGCTGTGGCGTAAGCGCTCACCGGTTGGTCCCGAAATTAACATATCATCTACGTAAACTCGACCCCATTAACATATGTAAATTTCATGATCGTCCGCCAATTCCTTCTTGGTGTTCTTTTTTCACTTTCCGCCAGTGAAAAAAGAAAAGTATGAAACGAGCTGTAAGCCTAACTAAAATTAAGGAACTCTGTTTGCTCGTGCACCAATTACCCTTCGCTTTTTTTCCAGTGAAATACTGCTGTTACAATTCACTAGAAATCCCCGCCCCCATAGCATAATAAAATTTTCTTGATGGGGGTTACAATCTAACAGCAAGAAAAGGTTCTTATTATCGGCAATTTAAATAGTACCGTTGAACTGCAGATAATACAGTAGGAAACGACAATAGGGGAATAAAATATGCAATAGGAAAATTTTGAGGAAACTGGAAACAAATTCCTAATCATTGCTATTATTTTTATATATGAAAAAGTCATGAGTTTACTTGGTGGAACGAAGCTAGGAAAACTATGCTTATTTTCTTTTAGAAAATTCCTTCAGAAATTTGAATTAAAACATATGGGTTTACAGAGGCTTTGATAATTAGCAGTCATTCATCTTGTGCACTTCATTTCCGAGTAATCTGCCACATAAAGAAAATATCTAAATTAATAAGACGTATTAAGAAAATATAGAACACTGAAGTTATAAAACATTTACAGGAAAAAAAAACTGCCATGTTGGCTAGAAGGTTTTATTGGCAGAAAGAATCTCAATGGGCCAAAGAGAGCAACCGTTGTACACAAAAATCAGAAATAAAATTGCTGCTTTCCTGGAAGTAAATTAGCCGGGCATTAACCATATGGTCCATGATTTTCCCACGCACCTACTGAGCAAACTAGGACGCTAGATTGAGGGAACGAAGAGCAAATAAGACAGTAGATTGAGGGAAGCATAAGAAGAGCAAATAGGACGGTAGGCTGAGGGAAGCACAGGATGAGAAAATAGGATGGTAGATTGAGAGAAGTTTTACCAGGCTTTGTAAAAACCAAAGGCCTTAAGCAAACAGTGCGGGAGACATTGTTATGTTGCCGTGGAAATAATTCATATTTCGTGCCACATTGCTGTTTCGACTTCTCAGTTTCATTCTCATTTTTTTTTTCGTTATTTTTCTTTTATTTCTGACTTTCCCATTTTGTGAGGATATATTTGTGGCAGTATTACATGTGCTAGATGCCCAGCGAACTTATTTCGTTCATCTCAGACACCTGCAAGAATGACCGAACATTTTTTTCCTTTCATTCCTACAGGATTCTTTCTTGAGAAAGAACAAGAATTTCCTATAATTAACGCAATACGTTATACCTAACTCCAGAGGTGATCTAGGAGTGCTAAACAGACACTTTCAGGTCTCCCCAATTTCTATGTTGAAATTCGAATCTGGTCAGGTGAATAGCTACACTGACATTTTATGACCCTTTCTTTTGGATGTGGCCTTGGACACGCATTTTAAAGTACACCAAAGGGCCACAGGATGTTCAAACTTATGTGTGTGTGTGTGTGAGTGTGCGCGCGCGCGTTATCTCCCACGAAAAATTCAGAGGAATTCTACAGTGACCTTTCCCAATTCTTTGGACCTCGGGAATATATGTCTAAACTGCATGAAACCTCACCTGCTCGATTTTACAGATGCTCGTTCGCCGGAAATTCAGAGAGTGGTCGACAAGGTTAAGCGTGGATCAGCTCACCCCGACCAATCAAGTCCTGAAGCGAGGAAGCCTGAGTCGCAGAGACTACGCCCATACTACGTAAAAAAATAAAGGGACATATGAACCGAATTTAAATGCGACAATGCAAGAAAATAGATATGTTTATGTATAGAAAAAGCAGTTAGATCATTTTGTAGGTAGGGACAGTATGTCACAAAATTTTAAAAGACTGGCGAGCCAGACATAGAGGAAAAAAGGAAAAAAGACGAAGTCTACAAACACGAGGTATAATTTCTTTTCTGCATCCAATCCCAATTTTCAACGCATATTTTTCCAGCTATCTGTGTACGAGCGCCGCTTTTTCTCGTAGGGAGATTGGTGATATGTTTAATTGCAAATGGGCTAGGAGCTTGTCGGATTGAATGTGAACAAGTTAAATATTACCAGGGTTAATAAGTTTGAGTAGCTATAACTTCCCAATGATTTCCTCCATAGCTGTAATATAACCTGCATTTTATTTTAAAATAAATTATATCACGGTATCTATTTAACTCTTCGTTTTTTGTGAATTCCTCCTAAAGGTCTCATATGAAATTAAAACGCAAAGTCCGTAAACTTTCAGTTTGGGTTCTCCCATTGCCGAAGACACAAACTCACTGTGTGTGTCTGTGTGTCAATTGACGAAGTTTTCTGGGTTACGCGACCACCACAACACACATGGGTCGTGGTAATAGTTCGGACAAAATCCGGTTGAGCAAAAAAACTTGATCGCACAGTGAAAAGGTGATATATGCTGCAGTATATCGTAGTGGATACCATCACCATCAGTCCCAACAGGCGTCGAGCCCTACCATTGCAGAACCACCCTGAACTCCAATATCTCGAAAGGATTATTATAGTCAGTCTACGTAAAGTCTGAAACTGACTGTTTCTGACGTTTTGCTTGCGCCTTATCCGGATGAAATGATTCAGGAAGAGCATGATCCTTGGAAACCGCAGCCTTCCTGCACCAAGAAAAACTGCGATATCTCGGATATCAACATACACGCGTCCGGCACTCTTGGCAATGGAGATCAAATGAGAGTTATATTTTCCACGGATCTTTTGCATCTTGTGAAAGATGACCTTAAAATTTCTGTGTGGTGATGCAGGACACGTAGCGAGTGCAAGATCTTTTCTTACTTCGTCGACGTGCCAATCAAGCGTAAGACTTGCCACGTCTAAAAGCTACCAGATTCTCGTTGGTTGAAACACGTCTGAATTTACGCTAGGCTTTTTGCTACCGTCTCTTACTAGCGTTGCACCTAAAGGTACACGAAGGCTTTGGGTGTATTGACAGCTTCGTGGAAGTTTTAGGAATAGCTATATCAGCTGCTCTAACATAACACTCCCTAATTCCCGCGACCACAGTGCCAATCGACTCCTGGGTTACCATGTTGGAAGTGAGAACAGTGGACGATATGAAACTTAAACCCACCTGGCACGATTCATAGTCCATCACGCAGGACGTGCTGGAAGGCATGGTCACTGCAAATGAAAGAACGATGGGCAAACTGTCGTTGCATTGGAGATTGGCACACAAAGTCCAGTACTAGTTGACATACACGGACAGTAAATCTAAAAATAAATCCGCAACTGTTAAGCTACGGGTGGGTTTGTGGAAGTATGTGTGTCAGATCTGGCATTAAAGGTACACAAACTGGAAGGAAGCAAAGTCTACTCTTCCGAACGAACCCTTGTATTATCGCTGTCACTACTCAACAAAGGATTATGAGCACTAAACTTACACAAGAATAAAATAGGTTGAGGACGTGAGTGTTCCAGATTTGACTAATCGTTACAAATCTGCAAAACTCACGCCCTCATCCGTTGGCAGATTGATACAGCAGACAGTAAGAGGTACACGCACGGAAAGACTCATAGCCGACGCCTACATTGGAGTGGATAAGGCGATCTTCATAATATACATATAGTGACGGACGAGAATATAAAAATCCCCGCATACAGTGTTCCCAGACACGCTGTCCTTTCGAAATGCGCTGCACCTCCTCACTGAAAGCACGTTAGTTATCGGAGTTTTCTCTCAGAAATGATGAATATAAAGAGTGCAATTGTTTCACCTCGTCATACCAAAGCCAGAAACCTTGATAGTTGCAGTGAAAGATAGAACCGATAGTGTGTTAAGATAAATGTAAGCAAAACCTATGATGAACTGAGGAAAACTGAACACCTAAAAGCACTCAAAGAGCAACAGCTCATCTGGCAGTTCTTCCGCTGTCCAAAGTGATATCCAGTCAGTCAGTGTCCGTTAGACTTGGGGGCTTTAGGGGAAATTTTAACACCCCAGCATCATGTTTTGGTCTCGATCTCTTCCTATTCGCCACCATCGGTTGCTCAGAGGAAGTCGCCTTCGAAACTGTGGACAGGGCAGTGCTTTGTGGTGAACCTTTCACGTGAGATTGGGATGCAGTGGCGCCTGGACTTCAAGGCTTTTAAGCTGGCTACGTAAATCTTTTAGAAGCTATAAGGACAATTTTTCAAACCAGCAGGCCCAGTCTCAGTGGTGTATTCAAGTTGGCATTCACACCTAATGCGTAGGTACGCTCGTCAGAAGTTGAAGGAAAACCCCTCATCCTTGCCTCAGGATAGGACATGTTTACAAGTGACTAAAGGGTTTGGACATGCATTGTTCCTTCTCACTTCTGGAAATGCTTTGCATTTGCAACATGATCATTTCAGTTGACGCAACAGGGCTTCGCTACAGAGCAGTCAGACCTGAGGTGCCGCAGTTGCCACAGGCTTGAGCACCACGATAGTACTGCTAGGAATGTCCATACAAATATCAAAAGCATGCAATAGGTTCAGAATCCACGGAAGCTCTTCATAATTTAAATAGTCGGCCTTAATGGAGGGTGGTATGATTGTACGGTTCAAAGTATAGCTCTCTATTTCTATGATTTTTTATCCGGAGCACAGGAGTATACCCTTGAGGAATCCGTTCCGCGAGAATTTCATCCTCGGGAGCGTCGAGACGAATCCAGGTAAAGGTGGCATTTCACTTCCACCGGGACATCGGATTGCTGCTCTGATTGCCTCGTACGAGTCGTCTTCACAAGCCCTTGCTGCTGCTTCAGTTTTCTCCGGTTCAGCAACTGTGCCCCGTAGCCCAGTTCCTGCTTGTCTGCCAGATGTGACTCATTTCCAGCCTACCGCTCCGTTTTCCTGCGCTGCTTCTACTGGTGCTATGTCCAAGAAGCGTCGTCGTCGTCGCCCTACTCGTCGGACCCACAAGAAGTCCGCCACGTCTCCAGCACTCTCTGCCGGTGCCCAGATGTCTTCGCCGCAGCCCTTCAGCTGGTCTACTTCTTTGCCTCGACCGTGCCGGGAGGATTTTCCTGACACGTCTGCCTATCTCGATGCGCTAGAAGAATGGAATTACTCTTTCTCATGCCTATATGCTCCAAGAAGTTTCCTGTGATATTTCTTGTCTATTGTGTGAACATTTTAACTCTGGGATGTTATGCTTGTGCACCAGCCTCGTCATACGTTTTGTCAAAGCACTGTGCTCCTGTACCACGTTGTGTCTTTTGTTCTGCCTCTCCAATGCTGCCTGGCGCTCCCTGTTGTATTCTGTTGTTTTACCGTGCCCCGTTCTTTCCCGTTTTTCGATGTAATAGTCCCAGAGACTCAATAAAGCGATGTTGAAACCACCGGGACATCTGTTAACATATTAAGGTTTTCGAGTATTGCTGTAAACAAGATATATTCATTACGAGATCAACAGGTAATAGCTTCTTATCAATCTTCAGTACGCCATCTGCTTCCTCAAGTATTTTGCTTACCCGAAAAAGTGACTTGGAACTAAGAGTCTTTGTGGGGCATTTTGTATGAACCAGAAACATATAGAAAGCGAGTATGGGTTCATTTTAAGTTTCTTTTATGGGAAGCCAGTGTTCTCATCTAGAGGCCTCTTTGCCGCATGATAATTTCAGTTGACGCAACAGGGTTAAAAGTTTCTACGAGAAAAAGAAAGGTTCATCCGATAACTTCCTCGGCCACTATCGAGCTTTATTGCCAAGCCCCGAAAGACACGTGACACTTCTTTAAGGTCAGTCGGCAGGTATAGTCTGTTGATAAGGCAGGCGTGCGCTCGACGTGTACTTTGACTTTCTTACACTCCAGTAACACTCCTTTAATGCATATGATCACAGTTTTTCCACGTTCACCAGACTGTAAGTAACGACAATCCGTTAGAAGCCTGAACTTCACTCAGACGCAGATTTCATTGACTAGGAGTGTAAAAGGGAGGCTCAAGCTTCGGTCCTATTCTCTTTTGCATACTATGGGTCATTTTTTTCATACTACATTAAGATAAACCTAGTTCACCCGGATGGTAAACGCAAAATTAAAAATAGAAGGGCAAAAATGGAAATAGATCGAAAAATTAAACTCCTGTGATAGTACAAAATCACAATCTCAGCAGCTTACAACTAAGGCGGTTGCGTTGCTTGTTGAGAAAAAAGAAACGAAACAGGAAGTGCGCTATGGAAAATTTGGCTCGGGCAGGAGGATTGCCACCCCTGGCATCAGCAGAATGAACAGCTGTCCCTGCGGTGGAGGAAAAGTGCAAAATATTCCACTTTTTTTACCTTTTTACCTCGTTATGGATCACGAAGTAAGCTCCAGCACTGACACGGTACTCCCGAAATAACTAAAAAATTAGTTACTCCCAGTGGCGGCGAAAAAATTGTGAGAAGATTATGCGAAAAGTGAAACACATGTTGGTTTTGACGAAATTATTCAAAACGTGGCTATGCATAATGGAAAAACGATTCTTCGGTTACAAACAAATTTTCAGTTAGCGTGGGAAACTACCTTACTCTTTGAATGGCTGTTAGACTTCAATCATAGAATTGGTTTACAAAAAAGGAATAAGAGGTGTAGTAGTTACTCCGGAATTTTCTTAAATTATGCCTTCACTCACTATATCACTTAGATGCAAAATTCTAAAAGGTGGTAGTAAATTAACTGAGTGAAAGACACACAATTTTCCCCCTGCTCTGGTCGTAGAGCAGATAGAATATTTGGGTACACCATTGTCTACATTTTTTTCTTAGTAATCCCTTTCCAAATAAAAGGTACCATACATATGGAAATAACGGTTTGTGATGTGATCTGTACGCTCCCTCCATATTACGAGCACTGATAAAAGGCACGGAACATCCCTTGTGATTCACTCACGCTTTGAGATCTGATGAACAGTACAGGACGTGCAGATCATGTGAGGAGCTCAGCTGTTTTCCTGGTCGCCTACTTTACCGCCTAATCACAGGAAGTTCGGTGTTCTCTATCACAGGGGTTAACATTTCCTTGAAGCAAATGTGATTTCTCCAAATATGTAGCAGAAGTTACCTGCGCTATTTACACGCTCGGGGGCATATTTTCTCGCCAAAAACAAAGGCTAGTAGAGGCGACACCGTGCTTATTCACGAACGAATCCAGATCAAGAATCACTAGTTCTTCAGAAAATATCACAAAATTTAAGCAACAATGATTTTCTCAAATACATAGTAGACATTAAAGCGGTTTATTTTCTGCATAGAAGTGCCGTATCTCACTGTCTCCTATGTAGCTATTTTCTCTGGAAACAAAAATTTAATCACCATGAAGCGGGAATGCGCTATGGTGACGTAATTTTCAGGTTTCTTGAGGACGTTGCTACATGTGAAACAGTGAAAGAAAATACTACCTGCCTCTACCATGTATTTGCAAAGATTCATTCTTTGTTAATATCCGTGACATTAATCATTTAAACTGAAATATGATTCTTTTTAGCAACTTGTTATGAATCAAAACAACAACCTACATACGAACAATTCTTAAAAAATAATAAAAAAAACAATATAAATACGAATAATTCTTAAAAAAATAATAAAACAACAACATAAATACGAGCAATTCTTAAAAAAGCAATAAAACAACAACATAAATGCCAGAAATTCTTATAAAAATAATAAAACAACAACATAAATACAAACATTTCTTCTCACTGAGATAACCCCTCGAAGATTTTTAATGTGTTGTTCACTCTTACTCGTTTTGACTTTGACTTTCGCGAAAGTACTTGTAACAAGTACTAACCATTTCTGCTAATTCTTTTTTGACTGACTCACAGAAAACTTCTGTCATGAGTCTATACATGCATTTATAATGACAGAATTTCATATAACTTGCAAAATTACAAAACATTGGTAATATCCCATGGAACTTTTAGTAACGTCATCTGTAAATTTCATTCTACAGCGTGTATGAGTACGAGCACATGAAGACTGTTAGTAAGTAACGCCTTTCAGGTGTTGCAAATCTTGTGGCTTTGGAAGAATAAATGCTTAGCGAAACATTCCCTTTTAAGACCAATTTCAAAATTTCGGAGCTTCCTTCTCTCTTACACACAGCAATATACACAAGAGCCAGAAATTATACATGCTTTTTCCTACCTAGTAGTAATTTAAATACATCATCAAGCATTGCACATATTTTCCGAAAATAAAACAAATCGGTAATCTTCACATAGATGTAAACTTGTAGTACAGCCCATTAAAGTTCACCTTTCTACAGCACAACATTAAGAAAATGAGACAGTTCTAGCTTTGTTTAAGAACTATCCTCTGTGTCACCCAGCAGAGGCTGAATTGATACAAACGTATCTTTGGATCAAATGCCGATCATAGAGCTAGGGAAAACATTTCGTGCAATTCCATTCCCGCAGTCTGGTACTGTACATACTGGTTCATATATCCCTATACCGATGAAATTCATTTCACTTCCCTTTAAGTCGGAAGCTTCTCACTGTTTTTAATCTATTTATCACGGTTAGTGCAGCTTCCATAGACTATTCTTATCCAAACACAACACACAAAACTATTTTAAATACCATATCACCTATGTGACAATTCGATAGGGTAATGGGATGCACTTAAAACGAATTATAGAAGAGTAATTAAAATTAAGAAAAAAATCTTTATTTGAAATTTTTCTAAAAATATGAGGTCTTTTGCTTGCCTTACATATTACCTAAAGAGCCCCAAAGGTGCCTAATTCTTCTCTAGATAGTAGATAAGTACTCGTTAGCAGAAATTCAGTTACTCTCAGTTCATGATAAATGGCATTGAAAATGTAATCTGTTTATTACCATTCTTTAAAAATCCAGTCATTCTTGAGAATTACGGCTCGTGATAGTCTGTTAATTAGAGACGAAATCATTTCGAGGCGGTTTGTAAGTAATGATAAATGCTTAGTAACGAGTAGAAATTCAGCCAAAGAATTTTCATGAGCACTCACAAAAATGTCATTCAAATTTCAGTGCCATTGTCTTAATGAGCTGACATTAAAAATTCAATCAAAATCAGTTGACATTCAAAAGAATTCAATTTCAATCACCTTCACAATGATAAAAAAATCCCTCAACTTTGGTTCAGGGATACACACTCAAAAATATTCAACATGAATTGCTTCACGAATAACGGTTCACACAAAAATTCAACCACAGACGGTTTACATGCAATTATTAAAACATTCAGTACCCGTCGGTTTGAAAATAAGCACTGAACAATTATTAAAATTTCATAATGTCTGTTCTGTGTCAGTCAGTTAAAACTTCACTTCGATTAGGATTGGGTCACGAAGTATCATGAAAAAATTCAATTCTAGTTAGTTCATGACCATTAATTCGCAAAATTTCAATCACTGTGTGTTCATAAGCAGTAACCAAAGAAAACAGGATAATAAATTATCTTTCAATCAAACAAAATGTATTCGATTCCTGTACTTAATGAACAGCCATATCCACTGTGTGAGGATAATGCCGACAAAATCCACTGTGTTTGCAACTTTCCAGATGATGAATGAATTTGGCATAATTGTACGTTGGATGACCTTACACAAGCAAACACTAAGCACAATTGGCCTGTAGCATGAAGGAAGTTTTGGATCTTTGCCAGGCTTTGGAAAAGGCTGGAGCCCCGGTGGCGCAGTGGTCTAAGCGCTGGCTTATGATCATTCGTCCGAGTTGGGTCCGGGTTCTTTTTTTTTTTTTTTTTTGATTGGAGGTTTAACGACCACCTTGAGCAACTCAATGGGCTATAAGCAGTCGCCCGTCCCTAATTTAGGGTCACTGGCTCCAGGGAAGGGAGAGAGCCAGTGCCGTAAAACAAACACAACATCCATGCCTCACCGGGATTCAAACCCGGACCCCGTTCGGACGAATGATCAAAGGCCATCGCTTAGACCACTGCGCCACCGGGGCGGCTGGTCCGGATTCGAATCCCGTAAGGTATGGATGTTGTGTTTGTCTTGCGGCACTAGTTCTCTGCTTTCCCTGGAACCAGTGACCCTAAATTAGGGACGGGCGACTGCTTATAGCCCATTGAGTTGCTCACGGGGGTCGTTAAACAACCAGTTAAAAAAAAAGAAAAGGCTGGACGAAATCTTACTCGAAGAGTCCAGGAAGCGATGCTCCAATCAAATCCTGTTGAACTAGGAAAGTAGATTATTTAGGGATGAGTGTGAATAATGCTGTAACATATCGTTGTAGATACCATCAGACCCGACAGATGTCGCACCGGATAGATGTAGATTCATCCTGAACCCCGTTATCATCAAATGTCTGTTATAGTAAGTCTGCAGAGACGACGCACAGGACAATCTCTACGCTACTGCCAGCACGTTCACACGATGGAATGAGACCGGATAAGCATTATCGTTGAAAACAGAAAATCCACAGGATTCGTGAGAACCGCATACGTGCACTGCTCACTCTCGAGAATGGGGATCTTATGAAAGCTGCAATTTCCTCACATGTGCATATCTTTGGAACTGGTGCGTGTATTGGTGGAAGACACTACCGAACGGTACCGAATAGTTTTCCGTACATGAAGCAGAAATAGCATTGAGCAGACAGAAAATTTGGTGTAAAGATTTCAGTTCATCAAAGATCAGCACTGTGCTCGTTCTTATTTGACACGGTTGCATATATGGCAGTAAGAAGTGTTACAGAAGCAGATTCGTGTACCATACTGGTTGTAAATAATGCCATACTCTATGCCAAGCCTGGAAAAGGAGTAGAAAGGAAGCTAGAAAGTTGAAGAGTATTAGAAGATAGACGGCTGAAGGTAAGCAGATCCAAAATACACTCACTGTCATAAAAATCCGCGCACCAAGAAACAACCGTGTGATTAACGCGAAACTCATCGAATAGCTACGGGAAGGGCAGACATGCAAATGATTAAAGTTTCGTGCGATTCCGCATGCCCGCGCTTCCAAGACCGGTGCTGCAATAGCAATCCTTGCGGCTTATAATGCGCCGCGCAGGAGACTCCACATTCGTGCCGAAGTGCACGGTAAGAATCAGGTGAGATTCCTGAGTGACGGACATTCTGGGGAGCCATCTTAGATGTCCGTACGGGCAACTGACGGAGTTTGAACATGGCCATATCGTTGGGTGAGAGAGGCAGGGTGGCCGGCGCGCCGAATCGGCCGCCATTTGGACCGGTCGGACAGTACGGTACGATTGCGTAGGGAGTAATAGACAAGGTAAGGCACTCAGACACGGCGGACTAGCTCTGGACGACTCAGACACACCACCACCACCAGCAGAGATCGTGAGAACGGCACGCACACATGAAACGACGTCCTCGTCCAAAAATCTAGAGACATGTGGCGGCTGTACAAGGGGCTCCTGTGTCCGTCAGAACCATTTCCAGACGCCTGGCAGAAGCGAATCTGCACTCTCGGCGGTACTTATGTTTTCTATCGATTGCAGTGGTGTCAAAAGCGAGCAATGTGGAATGCTACGGACTGGCGATGTATAGTGTTCAGCGACGAATACCGCTTCTATATGAGAACGGACGACCACCGTGTCAGAGTGTGGAGGACCGCAGGTGAGCGCTACAATCCCAACCTCACTGTACAACTGCACACGTCCCGAACTGCAGGCGTGATGGTCTGGAGGGCCATCGCGTATGACAGTCAGACTTACCTCGCAGTGATCCGAGGGACGTTGACAGCCCAGCGCTACGCACAGGAGATCCTGCGGCCTCATGTGATGCCTTTCCTGGTGTGGCGGCCCAGAGCCATTTTCCAACAAGATAACGCACATAGCTTGGGTTTCCCAGGACTGTCTACGCTACGCTTCGACGCTTCTGTGGCCTGCTAGATTGCCTGATCTCTCGCCCATCGAGCACGTGTGGAATCAGATGGGATGCCAGCTTTCTTCATGTCCTAGAGTTCGTGATTTAGAGCGTCAGTTTCAAGAAGTGTGGGATAACATACGGCGTCTCTTTGACACCATGCCGAACCGTATCACCGCATGTATCCGAGCACGAGGCGGTCCAACGCAGTACTAACGCTGACCGGAATATGTACCGTATGTCCGCGGGAAATCGTCTTGCTGCTGTGATATTTTAATCACGTCTGTCCTTGGTATGTACCATCTCGCTACTAAAATCTTATTTCAATCCGACGCCTCTTTCTTGGTGCGCGTATTTTTATGGCAATGAGTGTAGAATTAATGTGCTGCATCAATAATAAAAATAATCAGAAAGAAGAAATTAAATGAGCAATAAGATTTAAATACCTGTGATCACATTCTTCAGGTAGATGAAGATATAGAAGAACTAGAGGAAAACATGATAGTTCAAATACACTCACGCACAATGAAATTTGCGCACCTAGAAGAAAACATGCTACAACTTATTCTAAATAGCTAGAGTGCGTGCTGGTATGCAAATAATCCACGTTTGGTGCGAGTGCACATGACCTCACACGCTGTGGTGACGCTGAAAGCACGAACCGGCAGCCTTATAAACCGGCGTGTAGTTTATGCCCCAAGAAAGCGAAAAGCACCGGCCGACGCAAGCAAGAGTACAGAGTGACAAGAATGCCGGGTGGACGCCAGAGACGTCGATTTACACAACGTACAGACTTTGAGAGAGGCAGGATCATCGGGCTGAAAACCGCAGGGTGGTCGGTGCACCTCATAGCCCCCCACGGGATCGTTCTGACCATACCGTCCGACTGTGTTGGGAGCAGTGGACACGTGACGGCACTGCCACATGGCGGAGAGGCTCCGGACGGACCAGGAGGACCACTGGTAGAGAGGATCGTCGGATCGTGTGCCAGGAACGAACGGATCCCACGGGAACCCGGTCCACTATACAGGCAGATGTAGCGGCACTTTTGTGCCCACGAACCATTTCCCGACGCCTCGCGGAAGGGAATCTGCGATCCCAGCGCCCCTTACGTGTGCTGCCATTAACACAGGAACATCACCGGCTCCGTGTGAAGTGGTGCCAGGCCAGAGCGACGTCAAACGCCACAGACTTTCGACGCTTGGTATTTAGCGATGAATGCCGCTTAGTTTTGGGAACAGATGATCATCGTGTCCGGGTGGAGAGGTCCCCGAGTTAACGACACAATCCCAACCTCGCTATCGAGCCCTACACCTCCCCCACTGCAGGCAGTATGGACCGAGGAACCATTACCTAAGATAGCCGATCAGCTCTAGTAGTGGTACGTGGATCATTGATGGGCCAGCAGTATCTGGATGAGATCCTACAGCCCCATGTGCTCTCATTTCTTGCCGGGATTCCAGGTGCGCTATATCAGCAGAATAATGCCCGCCCGCACACGGCTCGGAATGCCCAGGACTGCCTACGTCATGTCCAGACACTTCTATGGCCTGCCTGCTCCCCGGGCATGTTCCCTATCGAGCATGTGTGGGACCAGTTGAAACGCCGGCTGCCGCTGTGCCGCAATATCTGGGATTTGGAGCACACCATCCAATCACGTGTGGGACAATTTGCCGCAGAACAACATCAGGTGTCTGTTCGCCTCCATGCCAGACCGTATTGCAGCATGTATCGCCGCACGATGTGGTACGACGCGCTATTGAAGATTACAGGACTGCATGCCACAGATCCCTCTGTAATTCTCCTGCAGCTCTGTTTTTGCTATCTTGTGTGTCATTCAATCTGTATCATTACGTCCATAAAATTTGAGTTCAATCCGATGCTTCCTTCTTGATGCGCAAATTTCATTGTCCGTGAGTGTAGCTGCTTTGAGAGACGGACGCCATTATCCTGGATGCACACTCATTTGTGTTCCCCTATTGCTTAAAGCAATAAATTTGCTACTATTTCTATCAGAGGTTAGAATCTTTTTTTTGTATTAGATCTAACAAACTAGTTCCAATTTAATGCAGGTTTAGCATTGTATTCTCCATAAATCTTTAGGATTCATGAGTGCTGAATAAAGCAAAACTTTTATCCAGCGAAGCATTATGTGACTGAAAAATTACACTTTCATAACTTTCAAGCACTTAACCTGGCGCAGTGTCACCCACTGAACAGTTAACATAAAAATCAATTTGTACTTAAATCATGTACTCTGATGTTCCAACAAAAATGTTAAAAATATATTTTTTCCTGGCTAACAAACAAAATATTTACTACGTAGCAAACTCTCCAAGAATAGATTGAATTGATCTTCAGTCACGCCTGCCGTAAAAGCAACTGGCAGAGAAACCTTTGCCAAAAATACTTTCAATTTCCTCGGGTTTCCGAGACTCATTCAAACTAATAAATAAAACGGTTCAAATTACGGAGTTCACTTCACAATCATCTCTTACGAGGCCATTCCGTTTGAAGCAATATTATGTGACCTATAGAACATAAAAACACAAAAGAAAAAGGTATCATTGAATGTTACCCATTTTACCCACAGCAATTTCAATTTATTTCTTACTTTTCTAGGAATGTTTCTGCACAGTTACGTAATGGAACTTTGTTATCAGGTACAACGTTGAATTCAACAGAAATGCCTAATTCCTCAACCTTCGTCACTCGCTCTCTCTCCTTCTCGCGGAATTCTCCGTAAAGGAACTTCTGACCATGTTGTTTCTTTTGATGTTTCAATCAAACTTTTGGCCACAACGCAAATATCCTAAAAACTGAATGGAATCCAATTTATGCATAGCAAAGTTTCATGCGATTAGAATTTTTTCTTTCAGACAGGTGGGCTCTAAAATATTTAGCATACTTTTTCTCTCTCATTTCATAAATCAGTTAGAAAGAAATGTGATGCATGCCATCAAACGTCCAAGCTTAATGAGCACATTTTTTACAATAAGTCTCAAATTTTGTGCTTTAAAAATGCTTTTGAAGTGCCTAATCAAAAGTTGGCTTCTTAGCCATTTTTCATTTCGTTTTCAGCTACTCTGTCGTGCAAAATATGACATGCATTTTGCTACACAACGGGAAATTTGTACAGCTGAAAAATTTGAAAACGCATAATAATCCTTATCATTATTATGGATACAAAACAAATATATCTAATCCAACTTACTGATATGGGTGAATCGGGTCCTCCGATAGACTGACAAACATATCATTTCTGACATCAGGCGTATGTCAAAAGACAATGTTAAGACAATGTTCTGTGAGTATTAATCAAGGTTCTTTTGCTTGCTCTCATGTTCAGCGTAGCTTTCCTTAATCGTATTGTCTTTTCCATTTTTTCTTTTTTGACTTGTTTTGTTTTGTTATATCAGAAATGAATCGTTTAAATATGTATAATAAATCACGACGATGCATTTTTTAAGTTTCGGATTTAAACGGAACTGATTCTAAATTAAACTTACCGTAATACGTTACTGCACATTGCTCCCAAACTACACTAAACCGGAATGGTTTAGAGTAGTTTGGGAAGTACATAAACATAAATTTTAAACCAGAATAGTTTAATGTAATTCTTGAAAGTACATAAACATAAATATGTAAACCACTAAACCGGAATGGTTTAATGTAATTCTTGGAAGTATATAAACATAAATATTCAGGTCAGTTGGAGGTACAATGATTTCTCGACTTAGTGATGACCTAGTGATATTTTCAGGTATTTAAAAAACCTGGGAATATTTTTTCCATTACTTTACATTATCGTATGGAAATATTATTATGTTTCGTGCCTGAATAGCACACTACTCTCACTGAACCTGACTTGTAAACGAATGCCACAGATCTCCACTTCTGCCCCTAGTTCCCGCAAACTGTCGCTTTAGATATTCAGGTGTTATAAATCTGTATCTCAGAGTTAAGAATATAGTTTCATGTGGTCACAGGCTCACATCCAATCTTTACACATGAATATTGTGTTGCTTTTTCACTGCTGCTTTTCTATCCCGTGGAGTCTTCTTCTAAATTAAGGATAAGACCATGAAAATAAAATATGGTGAAAACGGCACTGGTGGTAGTAATATGTGGCACCACTTACATTTGCACACCGACGTTAAGAATAAAATTGCCCTTACCGCTTCGGTAGCGCAGTTGTCTAAGAGTCGGCTTCTGACCATTCGCCTGGTGGGTTCGAATCCCAGTAAGTCATGGATGTTATGTTTGTCTTATGGCACTGGCTTTCTCTCTTCAATGGAGCCAGTGGACATAAATTAGGTATGAACGACTGCTTGTAGTCCATCGAATTGCTCGCGGTGGTCGTTACCACCAAGTTAGTTCCCTTTACTTTAGCTTTAATACATTGTTCTTCTTGTCTAGAAATTTCAGTTTATATATACTGAGTACAAAAGTGTGCAACAAAACGGAAATTTTTCGACGAAAACCACAAACATATACACTATCTACCAACAAGTAATTGGACACCTGTGATAGCAAAGGAAAACGAAGTTTATTCACCTTCCATAGTTGGTGGAGCCTCTAGGAGCGGCGATTACAGCTACGACCCTCTGGGGCATACTTTCAACCAGGCGTTGTACGACGGCTAGCGGTATTTTCTTCCACTCGGCTTGGAGAAGACAGGTCAGTTCCTTCACCGATTTCGGACGGTGGGGCACCCCTTAAGCCGACGCTCCAACTCGTCCCAGATGTGCTCGATAGGGTTAAGGTCCCGGCTCTGCGCAGGCCAGTCCATTCGATTAACCCCATTGTCACCATACCAAGCCATGGTGGACCTCGCAACATGACAGGAGGCATTGTCATCCTGAAAGTAACATGGGTCCACCCTGTAAAACTGCCACAAAGTAGGAAGCGCGTGGTCATCCAAAATGGTGCAGTAGGTCTCGGCGTTGAGTCTACCAGGAATTGCGACCAAAGGTCCCGTGCCATACCAGGAGAAACACCCCCATAGCATAATTCCACCGCCGTCGAACTTCACAGTTGGCACAATGCATTCCGGCAGGAGGCGTTCTCCAGGCAGACGCCAAACCCAGACCCTACCATCCGAACGGTAGAGGGTGAACCTTGATTCGTCGCTCCAGAGAACCTGTTTCCACTGTTCAATTGTCCACTGTCGACGTTCTTTGCACCACGTTAGCCGAGCAGCGCTATTGGACTTGGTGATCAAAGGCTTGTGGGCGGCAGCATGTCCATGATAACCTAGCAGATGGGTTTCCTTACGGATGGTATTCATCGAAAGAACACTCCCGGATGCCTGTTGAAACTCCTCGCGGATGTGGCCCATCGATTTGGTGCGGTTCTTCCAAATTTCTCTGGCCAGCACCCGTCGGTCTCTAACTCCCAGTTTTATGGGTCTGCCAGGTCGGGGCACATTCCGATAGTCACCTCTCATCTTCCCCTTGCCAATCACGTAGGCCACTGTCGATTTGGGGTACTTCAACTCGCTGGATATGTCACGTATGGATCGGCCATTTCTGTGATACCCGATGATTACACCTTTCTCGAAATCAGATAGCTCCGAACTGCGTGGCATGTTGCATGCGACTGGTTGTGTTGTTGTTTCCCACACGATATTTAATGGTGGCGGCCGTGACGTGTATCAGGACCGCAGACATCGTCGATTGCAGGGGTGTCCAATTACTAGTTGGTAGATAGTGTATTATTTTATCTAATCTTTGGTCATCTATTTGACTTGCAAAGTAAATTTTTACCAGGAAATTCAACTACACTGGTGTGCAAAAATTAAGGACGAAGAGAAGAAATTAGCATAACAGCGAAACGAGCAGGCAGAACGAACCGAAACACCACTCAAGAGGTAGACTAGGGTCCGGTACGGTAGGGCATGCGCATATATGCAGCATGACGTAGGGGTGGGGAGTGTCGGAAGGGTATAAAGCACACGGGAGGTGTACGCTCAGCAATTCGGTGAAAGCTATTGCACGGTGTTTGAACGACGTCGGGTTGCTGCCACCGCGTGATATGGCCAACAAGTAATCCAGTAGATGACATCTGGATGACTTTACCCGAGGTCGCGTCATTGGAAAGTTGGAAGAAGGTCGAAGTGTGACTAGTGTGGCCGAGGAGTTCGGGATCGCTCACAGCATTGTTTCACGAGCTTGGAGAGCTTTTCACGCGACAGGAACAGCTGTCCGAGAGTTTAGCAGTGGTCTTCCACGAGCAACCACGGCGGCGGATGACCGGCATATTGTCCTACAGGAGAGAAGAGACAGACGGCAGACAGCGGGAGAAATCGCAAGGCACATGCAACAGACAACTGGACGTTCGTTATTGCGTTTTACCATGGCCAGGAGGATGCACAAAGGTGGTCTATTTGCACGACGACCAGTACGGTGTGTGCCATTAACGCCTGCTCATCGGAGACGGCGTTTTCTGTGGTGCCAGGAACACAAGAACTGGACACATCAGCAATGGGGTCGAGTTCTCTTTACGGATGAGAGCCGATTTAGTCGGACGAGCGATTCTGGACGTATACACATCTGGAGAGAGCAGGGTACACGCAACCACACCTCCAACATCATCGAAAGGGACCGGTTTGGAGGTGGCGGAGTTCTGGTTTTAGCGGTATCAGGCTTGGTAGCCGTACTGACCTCCACATCTTCCAAGGAGTTTCAGTCACTGGTGTCCGCAGTGGTAGTAATTTAGGTTTCCTAGTGCCACACACAACCACTTTTAAGAAACAAACATTTTATCTACATTTTAACTCATTCTGTAGAATTATTTACCCTCCATAGTCCACTTATTTCATGTGTAACTCAGTACAAATTATAACATCAGGAAGATGCAAATGGAATTATCACGAAGTAAATATTAAATACACACACACTGAGATCGTTTCTTCATAGCTGGGCCACTCAAGACGATAAGAAATGAAACACGCATGCTAACGGCCATTATTTAATAATACTGCACAGGTAATGTATGTCGTAAAGGTAATGTATGACGTAAAGGTAATGTATATAATTACAACATCCATGTCTCACCGGGATTCGAACCCGGACCCTTCTCGGACAAATAATCAGGAGCCATCGCTTAAACCACTGCTTCATCGGGGCGGCTATGTGTTCTATTAATACCTGTTAAGAATGCGTTATGTGCTGCATTTTATCCATGTTACACATCTGTCCTCTTTCTAGGACGGATTATCATCCATCCTGGAAAGAAGAACTTTTAGGTGCAGCATAATCCTTCTCCGCAGCACTTTAGTGAACGTCCTGAAGAAGTGGTTCATTCACGGTCTATGAAATGAAACAGGCATATTTGAGGGTGGCTGAAACGTCGTTAGTGTTTCGGGGTTCAAGATTTTTGTAGTTTCATGAAATTCTAAGATAGGAATCCCCCGTGTCTAATTTAAGGCTACTGGTTTTGGAGGGGCGACAGAACCAGCTCCATAAGGCAAACAAATTGCCCGTGCATCATCCGAGGCACAAACTAAGGCACAGATAGGACGATTAGTCAGAAACCTGTTCTTTTAATCATTCGGGCACCCAGTATGCCGGGTGACTGTGAATGAAATCACTACATGTTCAATAGAAGTATTTGTGTGTCATATGCGATGCCGTCCTACATCACCGTTGGTTATTTGGATGTTGTTTTGTGACGCAAGAGCCTCAGAGGGAAAAAGAACTCCAAGCGCAGCGGTAAATCACAGTACAACAAATAACTAACACCAAAAAACACTATCATGCCTCTGCAAGACATGATTCACAAGCACTACATGAAATGGTGTAGGGGTCCAACACAGGAACAACGGACAAATCAAGCCGAAATTGAAGCCCAATGCAAAGAAGAAAGAACAACGCAGACGAAACGATACATTGATCGTTTAAAAGACGACTTAGGGCGCACATAATTGCTCAAAAGAGGGTTCCGTGAAGTGCACGTGGAAGGAGTAATCGCCTGCCGACTCTCAAACAAAAGGGGAACTATCTCCAAACTAACAAGCTGGCGCTTGTAACGGAGCATTACACTGTCGTATCAGAATAATATGACCACCCCCGCAATCATAGTGTACCCGCCCAGCCGCGTCACAGAGCGCACGTAAAAAGGTCTATCACACGGAGATATAAGCGACTGTCCAGGGCAGATGAGCCATAGTGCGTTACGTGAGCACAATGGGCAGAGGTAGTGATTTGACGGACGTTCAAAAAGGAATGGTCATCGGCTACCGCGCCAAGGGTGGAAGCATCTCAAAAAGACTTCGTAGGATGTTCGCGAGGTGCTGTAGTAAGGGTGTACAAATAATGGACCGCTGGTACACCGAGTACCTCCCTACATCATAAGTGTGGAGCCCCAAAGGCCATCGACCCCAGAGGGGAACGTCGCTTCCATGTACGTGCCGCCGATAACAGTAGAGCGAACCTTGTCACGCACAGCTCTCTGGAGTCGACCGTGCGTTAAGGCGTCCATGTTAACCCAGGTCCATCGGCAACGACGGCTGCAGTTCACATGGGACTATCGTCATTCGACAGTGGAAGAGTGTGAAAAGGTTGCCTTCTCCGACGGATCGAGGTTTCTACTCCACAGAAGTGACGGGCCGTGGCGGATACGGCGTCATTCATACGAGAACCAACACGCGGACAAGCTTGTCGTCAAGAGCAGGCCAGCGTTGGCAGTGTGATCGTCTGGGGTCTATTTTCTTGGTATGATCTGGGACCGCTGGTACCACTGGATGGGTCCCTGAACTCCAATGACTACCTGTTCATCCTCGCTGACCACATGCATCCCTTCATGTTGGACGTTTACCCTGGTGGTGATAGTGTCTACCAACAGAACAATGCCTCCTTCCACGCCGCTAACGGGGTGCGTTACTGGTTGCAGGAACACGACAGCGATGTCTGCATTCTCCCTTGGTCGGCGAAATCGCCCGAACTCAATCACATAGAGCACTTATGGGACTATTTGGATCAACAGGTTCGACGTGCCGACTCACAACCACGTCATCTCCGGGACCTCCATGCTTTACCGCAGTCCGAATGGGCACATGTGCCTCGGGCAACCTTCCAGGGTTTCATTGTGTCCATGCCACACCGTCTCGCCGCTGTCATCCGGGCCAAGGGAGTTTATTCTCATTATTAAGTAGGTGGTCGTATTGTTCTGATACGACTGTGAGCTGACACTGGTAAAGGAGCATTATATTCTTCGTCAAAAGACTATTTGCAGTAGCCATTCCTCAGTACTTCATTTAATGAGCTCAAATTATGATGGTTTAATTTTTTTGGATAGTTTATTTTTAAGTTCTCAAACAGTTCCTAATTACCTAACACAAGGATCTACTTGAATAGATCAATAGTAATATTGAAACCAAGGGACACAAAGAACCCTCATAAACAGGATTTACGGAAAATCCGAAGCTTTAGCGGATAACTGCACAAAATTTACTTGAAGAACCACTATTTTACACAACTTAACTATTCTTCGTAGCTGATAATACCAGACCGACAGTAACAGTATGATTATCAGTCTTCCTGTCGTAATTAACAGTTGTTTGTGTCATATTTCTCTCTCTCTCTCTCTCTGCATCGAGCTGATCGCTTTTATTTACACCTGACCAGTTGTCGAAAACGTACAAGAAACTTAAAAGTACCGGCGATGCGTTCAGGGTGAAAATTGGGTAAGAGGTAACAAAATGTACATGAAAGAAAGAAACTGAAAAAAATGGAAAGTTAAAAATAGTGATATGCCTCACAATGTACCAAACCCAAGATTTCTTCTTGCTGCGACTACGTAACATCCGAGTATAATACTTTGCACGCTTAAACGCTAACGCTACCAGGTTCTCGGCCTTTTGGTAACGCCTAAACTTAGACCAGGTTTCATTCTGCGATTTCTTAGAAGCATTGCAATCAGTGCTCCACCAAGATTTCGGGCGTTCCTGGAGATCTTCGTAGGTCTTAGGAATAGCAAGATAAGCTGACTGAATAATGCACTGGGTAATATCTGCAACTGCTGCGTCAATTGACTCCTACGTTACTATGACATCAGACAGTACAGCGGCCGATGTGAAGACATCCCACCTGGTACGATCAATTTTCCATCACCGAGAGCAAGAAGGACACTCTCTGCATGCGAAAGAACTATGGTAAGATTTTCACTGCCGTGGAGTACGTGACACATTACCCATGACATGTTGAAATGCACGGATGGGGAGCCCAACTTCAAATCAATATCAGAAAAGCAACGAGTTTTCGGCGATTGATTTGAAGGTTCGATCAATCGCCGAAAACTCCTACAAAAGAGGCTCGAAAAAGACAAGAGCTAGCATAAAAACGGTTACCCGCATTGCAATCACCCAAAAATGAAAGATACACTGTAAAGCAATTGAATTAGAGATACCTGTCTAGTAACGTGTAGCACCATCTTTCGCCCTGATGACGGTGGCGATTCGTCTCGGCATGGACTCGACAAGACACCGGAAGCGTTGGGAAGCCATACGGATCCACGACACCTGAACAACCTCCCACAATTCACGAAGATTTGATGGAGGGCGGTCAAAGCCTCGAACATCTCTCTTGATGGCATCCCAGATGTGCTCGATGGGATTGAGGTCAGGTGACCTAGCTGGACAAGAAAGCGATGTCACGTTGGTGGAGTGTTCATCCAACCATTCGGATACAATTCGGAAGCGATGGCACGGTGCATTGTCTTGTTGCAGGATGAGGTCCCCACTGGGATGTTGAAGATGCACAAACGGGAGCAAATGGTCGTCCAGGATATGCAGGCAACGTTGACCTCTGAGGGACGATGTCACACGTATCAGGGGTCCCATTTCAGTCCACGTAAACAGTCTCCAGACGAGAATGCCACCCCCACCAGCTTGAAGAGTACCCTGCTGGCAAGCCATCGCTTCATGTGGTTTGCGCCGTACTCGTATCCTGCCATCCTCATGTAACAACGTAAATCTCGACTCATCAGTCCAGGCAACATTTTTCCACATGTCTAGTGTCCAGTGACGATGTTCCCGCTCCCATGCTAATCTTTGCACCCTGTGATGTGCGGTCAGTAGCGGTACCCTCGTGGGACGATGGCTTCTGTACCCTATAGCGAGGAGATGGTTCAGGATGGTGTGGCTGCTTACACGTTTTTGTGCACCAGCGTTAAATTGCCGAGTGATTTCTTGCACTGTGCCCCGTCTATCCACTGTTACAATGTGAGCTAGCCGACGATGACCCCGCTCATCCACACGCTGTTGTCCACGGCAGTTGGCCCTTGCAGGGATGGTTTTGCCGGATTCGATGTACTCACGGTGCACCTGTGACACAATGGCTCGTGAAAATCCCAGTGCCTGCACGACTTTCGAGATAGAGTGACCCATTCGACGGGCCCCGACAATTTGCCCACGATCAAATGCGCTTAGATCCTTCGTCTTACCCGTACTTCGTCCGACTCTTACTGATTCCCGTCGCATCACTCCTTATATTGTCGGATCTCTGCATACGTCACGTCGTTTCCGTTTACAGGGCCGCCCACAGTGCCACATTTGCATAACGCCAGCTGTCTCTAATTCAATTGCTCTTCAGTGTAGAAGTGGTGCCACATGTTACTAGACAGGTATCTTTAATTCAATTGCTCTTCAGTGTATAACGTCACCTAATCTCTTAAGCCCTCCGGATCAAGAGGGCTCAGGTCTTCTTCCACTGGCAGCTAGAAGCACAGGAACGAAAAGATGAATCTCCACACCTCCAATGATGTGAACACTACACACTGCGTAAGCGGTACTGGTGAGTAACTGGAATATCAACACTTCCACATATAATCTGCTCAGATACGTTGTTTTCCCGAAAAGCATTCTGTCATCCCACTGCAAGGCTGTCAGACTGTTGAAGTGTAGCAACTTTTAAAGTGTTAACTTTTGAGTAACAGTGAGCACGACAACAGCAGTTGCTGCATATCAAATTAAGGCCAGAAACCTCAATTAGTTCCACTCAAGGATTGAACGTATAGAGAAGAGGAAAACCAAAACTACGAGAAATTGAGGAAAACCTCGGTCTTAAAAGTACTCAGGATCCATAGCTCGTCATGCAAATTGTCTACATTCCGCGTGATTTCCGATTCGTTGGTAAAGTGGGACGGTGCTTCGAAGCCGTCCGACCACTTAGTTTTTGGAAGAGACCTAAATAATACAGCACCATTATTTCTTTTTGGGTTTGGATTTTTATCACGTTGCAGGTCGTGGATTAGTAGCACACCTAGACAAATAGATGAGAGCAGATTCAGTAAACACAGAATATGACCTCAGGGCTTTGAGTCCAGCAACTAAAGATTTATTCAAAGGAGTATTCACAATCAGTAGCCAGGAGAGAACCGGTTCGTGCCTCCACCGATTGTTTGATGATAACATAATGTGATGACGTAGTAGGAATAACCTTCCTCCTTGCCTCCTATTACACTGGTTTGCAAAAATAAAAATAAATGTTTGGCCCACGACGAGAACTGTCTGATCCTAATAGTACTTATTATACTGAATTCAATTATATCAATAGTTTTTCTCTATGATGCAGGGACGTTTAGTGACACACAGGCCAAGTCTAGAAAAATTGCATATTTACGCACAATTACACTGCTGGCCACCTAAAATGCAACACCAAGAATTAAGCATCCGATTGGCCTGAAATTCGCAGCATGCGTCGCCCGCGAAAGGACATGCAAACGTTTAGCATTGCAAGGTATATGCAAATCATATGCGCCCGGCACGCCACCGAGAAGCACTATAAGAAGGGTGCACAGAAGGCGGGGTTAAAGTAGTGGAAGTGTGTTGTGCTGCCAGACCTGAGCGTGGGAAGCTTCCTGATGCCTCGTCGCAGAATACGGCAGTCATTCCAGCACGTTGCGGAGTACGACAGAGGACGAATAGTGGCTTATCGCGACAGCGGTTTATCATACCGAGACATCGTCGCCCGTGTGGGACGACATCCAGCTACAGTGAGGCGAATATGGATTCGGTGGGTGCAGGAGGGACGGACGGATCGACGTGAGCGATTGCCGCAGCCGCGGCACACCACCGAACGAGAGGACCGACATGTTGTGCGGCGGGCATTGACGGCTCGCGCCGCCACATCACGAACGTTAGCGTAGGAATTAGGGTGTGTTGGGCAACAGCCTGTGTCAGCACGTACCGTTCGACGTTGTCTGCAGGAGCGGGGATTTGTCTCACGGCGCCCATTGCTCCGGTTACCATTGACGTTACACCACCAGCGAGTGCGGCGGCAGTGGGCAGTTGAACGCCGCACCTGGTCTACGGAATGGCACGACATTGTCTTCTCCGACGAATCCCACTTCTGCCTGCAGCACCACGACGGTCGGATCCGCGTGTGGAGGAACCGCGGCGAGAGACTGTATGACGCCTGCATTATGCATCGCCATACCGGTCCGTAACCTGGCATTATGTTTTGGGGCTCAATTGGATATGACACCCGCACCCCTCAGGTACACATCGTCTGTACACTCAACAGCCACCGCTACATCTCCGACGTTTTAGAGCCTGTAATCCTCCCTTACCTGCGGGACCTGCCAGCGGCCACGTTTAAACAGGACAACGCGCGCCCGCACGTAGCACGCATCATGCCACAAGTCTTCACGGCCCACCGGGCGTCACTGCTGCCGTGGCCCGCCTGTTCTCCCGATATGTCGCCCATCGAACACGTCTTGTCTCTGATCGGCAACAGAGTGGCCCGGCAAGCACCACCCGCGGCTACGCCTGATGAGCTGTGGCAACGTGTGGAAGCAGCCTGAACCGACATACCCCAAGCCCACATCCAAAGCCTCTTCCGTTCGATGCCGCGGCGTGTAGCGGCCGTTATTGCCAGCCATGGGGGCCACACGAACTATAGATGTCTGTGTGTTCCGCAAGTCGCACGGGCCTGTAAGCTCAATCGTGTCATCTTTATACTAGTTGTTATGTGTTTAGTAAATCTGGCTTTGCTATCTCGTGTCCTTCTTGGCGTTGCATTCTGGGTGGCCAGCAGTGTATAACAGTATTTATATTATCTACAGTGCCAGTTGATGATTTTCTTCTGTAATTAGCATCTGTAACATCCCTCTTAAGTGTCCAACAATAGTCAGCAAGCATACTAGAACTCCACGTTTCCTGGTACCTCTTTCTCGTGATCGAGATCTTAATGAAATCGCTTGCCATATTCGTGGCTGACAGAGCCAAGATTCTCCAGAAAGAAATTCAAGCGGGAGTGGAAGAAATGAATTTTAAGGATTAAACTCCACCCCATATCTTTGAATGAATGAAAGAGTTCCCCCACAATGTCACGGCACTTTTGTGCTTTAAAATTACCCATTGACGTTTCCGTAAAACGTTTGGACAGCTTCTATGCTGTTGTTTCAACTTGGCTTAACAGATCTTCGAATTTTCCGTCCTGAATCAAAGCTCTTATTTTAGGGCCCACAAAAGCGCCTTCTTTAATTTTAGCATCACTTACTTATTCGAGGAAATTTTTTCTTCAAATAAGCAAACCCAGCACCATTTTTTTCCATTGCCTCAACAACGTTTTTAAAAAGCCCTACTGTTATATGAAGTGGAGGTAAAAAATATATTTTCAGGATTGACTAAAGGGGGAAGTGAAACATTTTTCTGTTCAGGAGTAAGTGATTCACGCCTTGGCCATTCCTTCTTGATGTTATGACTTTACTTGTCTCGACTGTTTTACTCGTACAAGAAACAACAGCATTTTGTATAGCCAAGGTGCAAACTAAGTAACCGCGCAGTGACTTTAAAACCGCTACAGCTGTTCCAATTGTATTTGTCATACTGAAATTTTTTCCAAAAGGCTTTCATACTTTTGTAAGATTCTTTCATACACTGACGAAACAAAAATCCCAACACCACGAAAAAATAGTTGTAGGGGAATGAAATGGCGGCAATACATTTGTATAGGTAACATATGTAATCGATTAAGGTTTCAAGATCACAGTTTAATGTAAGCGCGAGAAGAGCCATTTTAAATGTGAAATGCTGGTACGTTAATAACCGGTGTAACCGCCAGAATGTTGAATGCCAGCACGCAAACGTTCATGCATTGTATCGTACAGGTGCTGGATGTCAGTTTGTGGGATGGAGTTCCATGCCTGTTGCACTTGGTCGGCCAATACAGGGACGGTTAATTCTGGTTGGGGGTGACGCTGGAGTTATCGTCCAATGATGTCCCATACGTGCTCGATTGGAGAAAGATCTGGTGATCTAGCAGGCCACGGCAACATGTCGACACTCTGTAGAGCATGTTGGGTTACAACAGCGGTATGCGGGCGAGCGTTATCCTGTTGGAAAACACCACCTGGAATGCTGTTCATGAAAGGCAGCACAACAGGTTGAATCACCAGACCGACGTACAACTGTGCCGTCAGGGTGCGTGGGATAACCACGAGAGTGCTCCTGCTGTTATAGGAAATTGATCCCCAGACCATAACTCCAGGTGTAGGTCCAGTGTGTCTCGGCCCCAGACAGGTTGGTTGCAGGCGCTCACCTGGCCTCCTTTTAACCAACACAAGGCCATCACTGGCACCCAGGCAGAACCGGCTTTCATCAGGAAACACAACAGATCTCTACTCCGTCCTCCAATGAGCTCTAGCTTGACACCACTGACGTCGCAAACGGCAGTGGTTTGGAGTAAGTGGACTGCATGGCGTCTGGCTTGGAGCTGTCCTTCAAGTAACTGATTTGTAACAGTTCGTTGTGTCACTGTGGTGGCAACTGCAGCTCGAATTGCTGCCGCAGACGCGGTACGATGCGTCACGGCCATACGCCGTACATGGCGGTCTTCCCTCTCAGTAGTGCCACGTGGCTGGATGGAACCCGGTCTTCTTGAGGCAGTACCTTCCCTTGACCACCGCTGCCAACAATCATGCACAGTGGCTACATTCCTGCCAAGTCGTTCTGCAATATTGCGGAACGAAAATCCACCTTCTCGTAGCCCTATTACACGACCGCGTTCTAACTCCTTGAGCTGTTGATAATGGCTTCTTCGTCTTCTTAAAGGCATTCTTGACTAATATCAACACACTACGTCGAATCTCAACGATAACTAACGCTCACGAACGTTACAGCGCGTATTTACAGCAAACCTACTTTGCATGTTCCGAGGGGCGCTACTAGCGCCACACGTATGCGCCGAGCGCGAAATTTGTATAGACGTCATCTTACAGATGTACTTTCACCGCCTACCAACTGTCGTTTATCTAACACAACCCCTTCTTGATGTTGGGATTTTTTTCCGTCAGTGTATTAGCGGCATAAGCTAACGGCACAGAAGGAAATTTGTTTCCGTTGTGCAAAAGGACACCTTTCAAACTACACTGCTGGCCACCCAAAATGCAACACCAAGAACGACACGAGACAGCAAAGCCAGATGTACTGGACACATAACAATAGATACAAAGATGAAACGATTGAGCTTACAGGCCCGTGCGACTTGCGGAACACGCAGACATCAATAGTTCGTGTGGCCCCCATGGCTGGCAATAACGGCCGCTACACACCGCGGCATCAAACGAAAGAAGCTTTAGAAGTGGGCTTGGGGTATGTCGGTCCAGGCTGCTTCCACACGTTGCCCCATTTCATCAGGCGTAGCCGCGGGTGGTGCTTGCCGGGCCACTCGGTTGCCGATCAGCAACCAGACGTGTTCGATGGGAAATATATCGGGAGATCAAGTGGGCCACGGCAGCAGTGACACCTGATGGGCCGTGAAGAATTGTTGCACGATGCGTGCCACGTGCGGGCGCGCATTGTCCTGTTGAAACGTGGCCACTGGCAGGTCCCGCAGGTAAGGGAGGACTACAGGCTCCAAAACCTCGGAGATGTAGCGGTGGCTGTTGAGTGTACCGGCGATGCGTACCAGAGGGGTGCGGGTGTCATATCCAATTGCGCCCCAAACCATAACGCCAGGCTACGGACCGGTTTGGCGACGCATAATGCAGGCGTCATACAGTCTCTCGCCACGGTGCCACCAAACGCGGATCCGACCATCGTGGTGTTGCAGGCAGAAGCGGGATTCGTCGGATAATACAATGTCGTGCCATTCCGTAGTCCAGGTGCGGCGTTCAGTGGCCCACTGCCGCTGCACTCGCCGGTGGTGTAACGTTAATGGTAATCGGAGCAATGGGCGCCGTGCGACAAGTCCACGCTCCTGCAGACGACGTCGAACGGTACCTGCTAAATCGCTTTGTGTTAACAGATGTGGCTCAAAAGAAGAGGTACTTGCTTCAAAAGTAGAGTAATGTTGCTCCTGATGTTGAATTAGGCCAGATGCATCGTTTCCGAGTCTGTGAGGATTTAGCCTGATAGCAGATGACGAATTTGGGTATATCACTGTGTGTTTTGATTTACTTCTTATTCCTTGTTTGTTTGTTAAACAAAAATAATAGTCTGATGAATGATCTTTGGGTTCCTTCTAAACCATGGGAACTGCAAAGCACATATGCCGGGAACCCTTTAACCATTGTCATACACTTCACATACATTGAACAGCAGATATGAGAGGCCCTGTTCTTATAATACTGTATAAGTTTTTATCCGCTCTAGGTTTTGAAGTACATGCAATGTGGGATCCTTCTATCGAAACTTAAAAAAGCAATGTTCTGCCGCACTTATCGAGTCGCAATTATTGTACTGTGTAAAAAACGGTTCGAACCAGCAAATGAAGAAAGGAAAACTGTGGGCTCTTGATTGCATGCCGAGCAATAAATTTTCAAATGTGGTGCAATCTCATGCATTCAGGTAAATGTGCGCTACAGAAGTGGTAACGCCCTGGCGCATTGGACGAGTGGCAGGGACACCGGTTTTGGTGTGCTTACGTGATTTACCAGCACTTTGCATAGTATTTGAAGGAAGTTAGAAACTGTACATCTTTGTTAAGCTCATATTAAACAAAATAGCTGCCGAATACTGAGATGCTTACGACGAAAATTAGAACTGAAGAAGTTTTTGCGCATATGGCTTACCATTAAATCCATTTGACGTTATCGAATGGCCACTGAATTCCCCAAGGTTTTTTCTTAAAGTGCACTTTCTGAAGAACAATGTATTCCAAAGTTTCTATATATTTCAATGTTTCCGAAGTACTGATGACGACGTCAGCTGCTTCTTCGCCTTCACCAGCATGTCGTAGTTTTCTATTTTCCATATCATAGTGGCCTTCATTACACACCAAAAATTTATCTTTATCTCATTGTGAAATGATTTGCCTTTTTATCAACCAATAGAAAATCATGTGGCTTGCTAACTGCATAGACATAAAGTTGCATGAATGTTTCCTTCTTCAAATCTGAAGCGTGATTCATCTGTATTTGTAACATATCTCTTTTATTAAACAGATTATAAAATACGAAATAAGTACTCTGCAAGCGTATATCTTTGGGTGTAGAGAAACAGCTCTGTGTTAAGTAAGTTAAAGAATTATTTTTCCTTCGACCACGAACAAATAATTCTTCGGTGAGTTATTGATCCTTTTCTGTAACGAAATCGACAAATATGATAAGATTCTGAAAATCATAATTTAAATCATCGACCTTCACGATATCGTTTTTGTTAGAACTAAACGATGCTACTGCGATAGGTGACTTAAATTTATCCTGTAATGCTTGGTGAATCAAACCAAACATTTCTTGCATGTAAACATTCTTCGCTTCGGTCAAATCTTTGGTGTAAATATATACTTTATTGTAATCCAAATATTTAAAAACCAGATTTAACAACAGATTAGTTTTACCAGATCCCGAGGGGCCACAAATTAGTAGCCTGAAAGGCCATACTGACGCTAAAACATTCTTGTTCAGAAAAGCATCTTCTTCAACCTGAAAATTGATTATCTCCATCTTTAATGAATAATGTACTACGTAAAGTGTAAGTTGCCTACAGAGACAGTTCAAATTCGTAAATTGATTACCAAACATCGGAAATGCGTGCTAAAAGGCATATGTGACAGTGCGGTAAAAGGAAACACCGTTACCAGAAAGGCGGTGACATAGTCAGTTGGATTCAAAATAAATTCAACCCATCTAAAATGTATATTCGAGGATATCAATATTGTGGCCCGTTTACCAAACTCGAAAAAAGATTAAATAGAGGGAATCCTGGAATTAATCGAATAGATAAGGCGTGTAAGAAACATGACATTTCTTGTAGCAAAACTAAAGACACGGAAGCTAGGCATGCTGCAGATCAAGAACTGTTAAATAACTTAGATTCATATATATAGCTTGTGGGACGCCAACACCAGAAAACTAATTATAAATATAATGATCCGATTTATTGGTGTCTAAAGTAAGAAATCACACAAATTTCACTCCGCAAGCTTTCTCCGTCAACGGACGGCTTCATCAGGCGGTTACATAGAGAATATAGAATCAAAATTGAAGACAGAACGTTAATTCTAATATGACAAATGAAATCATGCGTGAAGACCGCGCGCATAAATAACCACGAACGTGGTGAATACAATATCTTAAAATCTAATGCAAAAGCAAACAATGTAAACTTTAGGAAGAAACTAGAATCATGAAGACCATCTTGCGATGCCTAGCAGATGGTTCCAAGCCACCGGTAGTTCGAAAGAGACATCGGTGTTGCATACATCCTGTTTCGTTAATATCTCAACTGTTTCCCTTATGGCAGCTGTTCTTGCGTCTCCATATGGTGCGATCTTCGAGATATTCTGCCATTGGGGTTGAGCTTGATGGTTAGCTACTTCTTTGGCAAGTGACGTAGAAAGTTTCTTTTGTGCAACATCCCTCTTATGCTCATTCATTCTCTCCTCAAATGACCTTTTTGTGAGACCTACGTAAACTTTAGTTGAGGAGTCCGGGTATAACAATGGGATGCAATAGATGCCCGCATCTGTGAGCTTCAAGGTACTATTACTTCTTGCTGTGCTGAGGATGGTTGCCATGTGTTTAGAAGCTTTAAGGCCAACATCCAATCCTTTCTTCTGAAAGTGATTTTTAATAAAATAAGATATTTTTGGGATGAACGGGATTGAACCAACAAATTTTAAAGGTGCTCTTCTGTTCGGTGTAGCAAGTGTGTTGGCTTCAACTTTCGCTATTGTGCCCTCTACGCGGGAGACGTAGAGGGCATTATAGTACCTTGAAGCTCACAGATGCGGGCATCTATTGCATCCCATTGTTATACCCGGATTCCTCAACTAAAGTTTACGTAGGTCTCACAAAAAGGTCATTTGAGGAGAGAATGAATGAGCATAAGAGGGATGTTGCACAAAAAAACTTTCTACGTCACTTGCCAAAGAAGTAGCTAACCATCAAGCTCAACCCCAATGGCAGAATATCTCGAAGATCGCACCATATGGAGACGCAAGAACAGCTGCCATAAGGGAAACAGTTGAGATATTAACGAAACAGGATGTATGCAACACCGATGTCTCTTTCGAACTACCGGTGGCTTGGAACCATCTGCTAGGCATCGCAAGATGGTCTTCATGATTCTAGTTTCTTCCTAAAGTTTACATTGTTTGCTTTTGCATTAGCTTTTAAGATATTGTATTCACCACGTTCGTGGTTATTTATGCGCGCGGTCTTCACGCATGATTTCATTTGTCATATTAGAATTAACGTTCTGTCTTCAATTTTGATTCTATATTCTCTATGTAACCGCCTGATGAAGCCGTCCGTTGACGGAGAAAGCTTGCGGAGTGAAATTTGTGTGATTTCTTACTTTAGACATCAATAAATCGGATCATTATATTTATAATTAACTTAGATTCAATTCAGAATCCTACTTTCGGTGAACGATTATCAAGTTACAATATCAAGCCGATCACTAAAGCAAAGAAGCGCTTTAGATTAGGCCAGAGGTTCCCAATCTGTGCGTCGCGACGCCCCAGGGTGTCGTGACTATAGGGAAAAAACTAAAACTTATAATGTATAGTGAAACGCAACATGTAAATTTTGAAGACGTGTACATATTTTAAAGAATGAATTGTAAGAAAGAATGTTTAATAAAAAAGAAAACGCATCATTTTTCTTGTTGTGAAAGCGCTCTCTTCATCTGAGTTTCGGACTGTAATGCTCTTTGAAAACTTGGCGTGATGTCGTGCAGATCTCGCTCCCCCTGCAGTCTGAAAATGGACTGAGTCAGGCAAAGTCAAGCGATAACGTTCTGCCTCTTATTGTTGGGAGCTTAGTTTACTACGCAGTCTTCATTCCGATACATGTGCAGCGTATATAAACATTCGTTAGAACTGAGCTGCTGTGTTTTAATAACTGTGAACGTAGTTACTTCTATGTGAGTGTGTGTTGGTTTATGACCAGACCTGTTCACAGCAGAACCACCATCAACCTTCACTACTGCCGAGCAGGAACAGTTAACAGACATTTCTTCAGACTGCACACTGATAATGACATTCTCTTCCAAAACTCTGCCACAGTTTTGGAACAGTGTGGAAAAGCAGTACCCAGAATTGAGAACAAAAGCCGTGAGAGTAATTCTCTCTTTTGCCACATCCTACCTTTGCGAGGCAAGATTTTCAGCTCTGGCGGTAATAAAATCCAGATATAGAAGCATAATTGACGTTGAGAAGGAAATCCGCGTAGCTGTATCAAACATTGTCCCCATATTCGAAGTTTTGGGTGACGAGAAACAAACTTCCGCATCCCTTTAAGACGCAAATACCTCTGCTATGTAGCTTCTACAATTATAGTAAAAATGTGACAGCCAAATAAAGTGTTACCATTGGGAAAATATGCCTAACTCATCGATGTCTTCTTATTCAGTTCTGTAATTTTATTCTAATTTTCTATTTTTACATTGAAAAGAATACAAGCTAATGATGTAAATTACTATTTTCTTTAAAAAAAAATACCACAAACTCGAATTTGAACAATTTGCTTTTATAATTTTGGGTACAGGGGCGTCGCACGGAAAATGTGACATAAGAAGTGCGGCGCGGTCTCAAAACGTTTGGGAACCCCTGGATTGGGCCATGCTCGCTTCGACGTATCAAGACCCACAAAATGAATATTCTAGAATGCATGATTTAAAACGTAAAACTGGGGCGAAAATGAAAGACATAAGTAAATTTTTGGAAAAGCAAGATGTTTGTTCTTTGCATAAACCAATTGTTAAGATATATCGGAAAAGACGCGTCTACATCTCAAACGTGGATGAACAATTTCAGGCCGATTTAGTTGATGTGCTGTAATTTAAATCTTCCAAAAACAACATCAGTTACATTCTTACCGTGATAGATATCTTCAGTAAAAATTCTTGAGCTTTATCAATTAAACGAAAAACGGGGAGAGAAATACGAATGGCTTTCAGCAGAATTTTTAAAGAAGGAAATCCTAAAAAGCTGCAAACAGACAAAGGCACTGAATTTATCAATAAAGAAGCGCAGGGTTTATTTAAAGAGAACAGTGTGAAGTGGTTTGCAACAGTAAACGAAACGAAATGTTAAAGTGGTGGAAAGGTTCAATCGAACTTTGAAAACGAAAATGTGGAAATATTTTACTGCCAACAACACCAGAAAATGGAATGATGTTGTTGGCAGTATTTACAAAGACTTATAAGGATGCCCTGAATACTTTGATTTTTCGAGCTATCCTAAAGATCATTTTTTGTATAACACTACTAATGGACCTTTTCCGGAAAAATTTAAAGACGAATGGGCTGGCATTGCCATAGACTAATTTATATGTTTAAAACCGAAACTGTATTCTATAAAAACTCGACCCAAAGCTGTAGGAAAAGGAATTAAGAGAACTTTTACTGACGAAGATTATCGTGAATGTTTACTACGACAGAAAGATTTGTTCGTAGAAGAAAACCATTTTCCATAAAAAAAACACAATGTGCGTTTATCGTTGCAAAAGAAGAAAGCTCTTTCATCTTTCGACGATAAGAGAATAATTCAAAAAGAATGGTGTTTATACCTATGCATATGGCCATAAAGCAACATTGCATGAACATATTTGCGAACGGAATGTGATCAACAAGATATCTTCCTTCGCTTGTCCAACGTACGATGAATTTTACATAAGGTCACTAACCCAATTTAACTACAAAAACAAATCTGGTTATTACCCTTTTCGGATTTAAAAAAAAAAAAAAGGCAAATCTCTTCCCCCCCCCTCGATTCGCTGAAAATGTTTCTCAACATCCGAAACATTCTTACAAACGTTTCTCAGAACGTGCCGTTGAAAATAATTTTCAACGGTATGAAACACGCTTTTTCAAAATGCGTGATTAAATAAACGAACACGTGTTCCGTGAACTTTTAAATGACCACTTTCCGCAATATGTTTGCACAGAACATTTCTCTTTTTCCACAAATACATAAACGGTTTTTAAATAACTACATTATAACACATGGCACGTTTCATCCATAAATTTACCCACAGCTATTTTTTGATTCACACAACCTATTCAATAAACTATATTTGTTTACACACGATTTACACCCCAATCCCTGCCCCAACACCTACCCCCAGCTTTAAAATACGAGATCCCAGAAATTCATTGAATTTATCATTCCGCAATCTGTTTGCAATCAACACATGCCTTTTTTTCACACATTTTTAAATCTTCCAAACATGCTCAACAAATTTTTTGTGAACTTTTAATCATGCATAAAAACATTTTCTTAAGAAAAACAAGTGTTCCGTGGCGTTTTCCAATAAGAACATTTTTTCTTAAACAAACACAATGTTCCCCGATTTTCTCACATACACAAGAAAAGCACGTTTCTTAAACAAACATACACGTTTCACCCAAAGAACTTCGTGCAGAAAAACACATTCATTTTCTTAAACATACTCAGACTTTTTCCAATAACACACAACTGTCTCTATATGAATAAAAATATTTTTGTAAGCCTTTCCAACGGTTTATGTAATTTTTTTTCGATTATTTTAACAAATAAACTTATGAAAATATGAGCCACTCCAATTTTAACATTATGTCTATGAGAAAAAACTATCCCAGAACCCCCATGATGACATTACTATTTTGTGACCATTAGTATGTGTAATAAATGGTTTCGTCACTATTTCTTTTGGTTGTACATATCAGGTTTTCTATATTTCCAGGGTTAGCTCACCATTTTGCAATGGTTAAACATCAAGAGTTCGATTTCTAGTGCATCCACTCGTTTCTTACGTACTATATATTGTAGTAAAAACACCTCACGCACTGATATCACAAGGCATACTAGAATATAAAGTGGAAAACAATGCATTCGAAAGTCTCTTTGTGATGAAGAAAGGATGTAGAGGCTTTCCAAGCAATAAATCAACCAGGAGTTTACCACATGTTTTAGAACCTTTTTGCAGACAGCTAATGAGCGCGACTGAACCATCGCTGGAGCGAAAGGCATAACAAATGCCTTATGCTAGAGTACGGGAAACTATGCTCCAACCAAATCCGGTTGAACAGGAAAAGATCTCCAGAGACAACTGTGACAGATGTTCCAGCATGTCGTAGTGAATGCCTTTGGCCAGCCACCAGCAATTCCACCACCGTGAAGGGACAGTTATGCTAAATGTTCGTACAGGGTGTAGAGTCGTTTGAGATGGGTCTTTACACTATTAAATGAACGCTTAAAAACCCTCAGCATCGATTAATTCCTCCGGTAGTTCCACCAATTTCTCAAGTGATGTGATGTTGTCTGGTGGGCGTACTGGTTGGTGCATGTACCCAGCATATTTGTTCTTATTCGACTGTAGGTTTTCTGTGGAGATTTATAACCTCAGCACCCTGTGTAGTCTTGGAATTTTTTCTCGTCAACACAGTCGGTTTCGATATGGGAGTCATGGACAAAGCTTTGGAAGAAACATGCTCAGGTGTGGAGTACAGAGCAGCGACTCTCACTGCCAACACAGCGACTCTCACTGCCAACACAGCGACTCTCACTGCCAACACAGCGACTCTCACTGCCAACACAGCGACTCTCACTGCCAACACAGCGACTCTCACTCCCAACACAGCGACTCTCACTCCCAACACAGCGAGACCAGCACCATAGATGTCTTGAAAAAATGAACTCACAATCTTTCGCAAGGTTCTCTCCAGTCGGGGTGGCAATATACTGGAATGCTACAGCAACCAAGGAATAGGAACCACGGGAACGGGTCAGAGGAACGATTTCCCCCTTGTTATGGGTAGGTTTCATCTAAAATTGCAACTTTCTAAATGTCCTTCTCCTCCTACTTGGGCAGTTCCTTCAAACTTACAGAGTTTGGTTTCGTTGTCCTTTTGCATGGAATCGCGATGATAAAGACGGTTTTGTTGATATTTTCTTTGTGGGAGAGATAGACATTCTTGAATTACGACATTTAATGTGAGTACACCGGGAAACCCTCCCGAAATCCACCGAAAGGAAGAAAAGTTCGCCCTCTCACGTCCTCGCCTACCTCAGAATCCAAAAAAGCAGAGCAGGAGGTCCGTAAGCCCAAAAGAGCGTAGAACACGGCCATATGTATAGCCAGCACATACAATCTGTTGATAGGGCGGACATGTGTTTGGAGTGTACCTTGACTTTCCCGTTTCTCAGTAGCACCCCTTTGACATGATCACACTATGTCCAGGCTCACCCAGTCAAACGTAACAACAAGCTGTTAGGAATCTGGACTCCACTCAGCCCCAGACTTCATTGCTTAGGAGTGGGTTTGTCCCTTGCCGCTCGTTAAAGGTGAAGCGTGGGACAAAGAGGAGTGTTGACAGCTGGGAGCAGCTACACACATCTGCCCCCAAGAAATTTCAGCCTTCAACAACCCGTTTTCCATTTTATGGGTCCCCCTAACGCTTCTAGCAAGCCAAGAAAACAAAAAAAGGTGAAAGGAGAATAAGGGAAATACATGCATAACGTGAAATAAACTCTGGTGATGGCTCATAACCACAACCTTTGCAGCCTACAACTATAATGAGTGCCTGTCGTGTGAAGAAGCAAAAACTAAAAATTGGAAATAACACAACAGGGTAGGTTAGTTCAAGCCATGGGGTCACTACTTACCATCAGCTGGATGAACAGTCGTCCTGCGATTTTCGAATCGCACAACTACGAGAAGACAAGCAAAACCATCGCCAGGTTATCTCTTGCTTTGGGATCCCTACTTCTCAAATAACTGTAAGGCCACTTATCTTTGTGCGGGGCCCGTCAAGTTTTCCGTTTCCTTCCTTGGTATTTAAACCGCATATGACGAATATCAGTTTTTGGAAAACCCTTATACACTGATTCCTTTATGTGTACCTGAACAGCATGTTACGAATATCAATTTTTGGAAAGCCCGTATATACTAAAATATAGACTGCCGTTTCCTTGAAATTATAATTAATTCCCGGGAGAAAACACTTTATATGATTTTGGCAATCAGGAATAATGTCAGATTTTAAAACTTTTATGTTTAACACCGACCAGCTCTTTTCTTTTTTTCTCCGGGTAAGTAGTTCTGTCGTTAATCTGTTTGTAAAATCTATCTTGCAAAAATCAGCGGTACTGAAAGCAGTAAGAAATCATTTATCAATTGTCAGACTTAATAACACAGAAGAGTTAATCCTGGAAATGTGCACCGATACCACTAACAAGAGAAACTATCGGACCTCCCGACGACAATCGTCACGGAACGTTCTGGGGTGGACAAGCATGACACCAAAGTAACAGGTATGAAGTACGGCATTTCGTAACCGCCCGCAACCCCTAGAACATGGCTTATAAAAGTGGGACGCCCGCCTGTATGTATGCAGCTATAAGGTATCAAACAACGTGTAAATGTGGGTGTGATGTGGTTGGGTGATACTGCTCATGCCTGGAAGGTGTCCTGCGTTGTCTACGTCAGTGACTGTTAAACGCGAGTAGTGTGAGACAGCGCACGGGCCTGTTTGTACGCATACAAATATTGTGTTGTGTGTTTGAAGAAAATGGCTTGTAACCTGCATGCTGTAGTACAGATACTGGTGAACGAGGTGACGTATAAATATCAAGCGGACGACACGGCTCTAACGTAAATCGACCGGCGAATTGCAAGGTACTTGTATAGCGTTTTGGAGCAACATGTCATTGAAGACACTGACATGTTTGAAGGACAGACATTGTGGCGTGATAATGATGAAACGTTGGACACGTTATCTGAACATAGTGATACAACGAGTACTCCAGCACACAACGTGCCAAGCAGTTCGAGTTCCTATGAACCATCACCCCCCAAAGTGAAACGGAAAAGCATTCGCGAACGGTTTTCCGGACAAACCATGCAGGGTGTCTATGACCATGTGAAGGTCGTAAAGAAAACCGTTGCAGAAACTGTCCGTAAATACAAGATATCACCAGGAAAAGTGCGGCAAATACACTGACGGAAAAAAATCCCAACACCACGAAAAAATAGTTGTAGAGGAATGAAATGGCGGCAATACATTTGTATAGGTAACATATGTAATCGATTAAGGTTTCAAGATCACAGCTTAATGTAAGCGCGAGAAGAGCCATTTTAAATGTGAATTGCTGGTACGTTAAAAACCGGTGTAAACACCAGAATGTAAAATGCAAGCACGCAAACGTTCATGCATTGTGTCGTACAGGTGCTGGATGTCAGTTTGTGGGATGGAGTTCCATGCCTGTTGGACTTGGTCGGTCAATACAGGGACGGTTAATGCTGGTTGGGGGTGACGCTGGAGTTGTCGTCCAATGATGTCCTTTACGTGTTCGATTGGTGAAAGATCTGGTGATCTAGCAGGCCACGGCAACATGTCGACAATCGGTAGAGCATGTTGGGTTACAACAGCGGTATGCGGGCGAGCGTTATCCTGTTGGAAAACATCCCCTGGAATGCTGTTCATGAATGGCAGCACAACAGGTTGAATCACCAGACCGACGTACAACTGTGCCGTCAGGGTGCGTTGGATAACCACGAGATTGCTCCTGCTGTCATAGGAAAATGATCCCCAGTCCATAACTCCAGGTGTAGGTCCAGTGTGTCTCGGCCGCAGGCAGGTTGGTTGCAGGCGCTCACCTTGCCTCCTTCTAACCAACACACGGCCATCACTGGCACCCAGGCAGAACCGAATTTCATCAGAAAACACAACAGATCTCCACTCCGTCCCCCAATGATCTCTAGCTTGACACCACTGACGTCGCAAACGGCAGTGGTTTAGAGTAAGTGGAATGCACGCTACAGGGCGTCTGGCTCGGAGCTGTCCTTCAAGTAACCAATTTGTAACAGTTTGTTGTGTCACTGTGATGGCAACTGCAGCTCGAATTGCTGCCGCAGACGCGGTACGATGCGTCACGGCCATACGCCGTACACGGCGGTCTTCCCTCTCAGTAGTGCCACGTGGCCGGATGGAATCCGGTCTTCTTGAGGCAGTACCTTCCCTTGACCACCGCTGCCAACAATCATGCACAGTGGCTACATTCCTGCCAAGTCGTTCTGCAATATTGCGGAACGAAAATCCACCTTCTCGTAGCCCTGTTACACGACCTCGTTCTAACTCCGTGAGCTGTTGATAATGGCTTCTTCGTCTCCTTAAAGACATTCTTGACTAACATCAACACACTACGTCGAATCTCAACGATAACTAACGCTCACGAACTTTACAGCGTGTATTTACAGCAAACCTGCTTTGCATGTTCCGAGGAGCGCTACTAGCGCCACACGTGTGCGCCGAGCGCGAAATTTGCATAGACGTCATCTTACAGATGTACTCTCACCGCCTACCAAATATCGTTTATTTAACACAACCCCTTCTTGGTGTTGGGATTTTTTTTCCGTCAGTGTAGTAACAGCTGTTGAGAGCGGTGGTACGATGGAACAAAAAACTGCACGCATTCGCCAGCATATGTACACCAAATTTCTAGATGCGCCAAACATGGGACTCTCAATTCACTACTGGCATTTAAAGATGTAGGCGAAGGAAGAAGCTAACGCAATGGGTATCCCCAATTTTAAAGCCAGCACATATTTCATGCACAAATTCAAACGCCGCTATAAAAGCTCATCACGCAAGATCACAAGGTTAGTTGCCAGGCGGGATGTTCCCCTTACATGCCCGTAAGGAACAGCGATTTGGAGTTTGTACGAGATGTTACGGACTACATTACTGGCGATGCAATTGATGCCGACATGGTGTTCAATATAGACCAAACTCGATTTCAATACGAAACAATCGAAATCGAGTTTCAATTGTTTCATATTGAAATCGAGTTTTGTCTGTAATTCAAACGCCGCTATAAAATCTCATCACGCAAGAGTCGATGCCGACATGGTGTCAAACAGGACGCTATCACTGACTGGTAGAAGACAACTGAAGCTGTTGTGCAATCCGTTGCATCTACTACCCTCTCCTATACCATTCAGGTGCTTATGTCCATGTCAAGACGCCTTGCAAAGGAACTGTACATCTGCTTTCAGGAAGCTGGTGGTAAGTTTGGCAAACGTGTTTCCGAAACAATAGGGACATAACCAACCTTGAAATATAGAACGTGATTGCAGCACCAGTGGTAAGATGTCCACAGCTCGCGTTCTGTCCTGGATGCGTAAGATACTGGAACCAGAGCTAACAGGGCCTTCCCTTCTCTTACTGGATTCGTGGTCTGGTCAAACGACACTAGTTTGCCAGCCAAAGTCTTCGGTGACAGGGACGTCAATTTGCACACAAAAATTATACCACCGAAAGCCACCAAATATGGCCAGCACCTTGATGTGTATTTCTTTCGATAATACAAACTGTTTGCACCACGCGTGGAAGAGTACATACGTTCTGATGAGGTGCATGGCGTCAACCTGCATGACAGAATCTTCATTTAGAATCAAGATCAGCGTCATTTTCTTGTAGGACTTCCGTCCACAGGGAGTAGAGTTTAGGTCCCAGCCACCTACAGCGAGATCGCCTTTTGGGCAGGACACAGAAACGGAAGGAATGAGAGCAAGTCTAGCGACTTTGACAGAACTGTTTGTAGTGAGATTAGAGTACAGTAGATGGCGCCACCGTACAAGTACGATATTGCACATAGAGGGGTGAGAGAATTTCAGGTGGGGTATAGGAAAGGATACCCATTTAACCAGTGGGTCCAGCCTGGGGGCCGTCACTTAACGTGCTCGTCCGATGCACGGCGGATATTCAGCGATTGTTAGTAAATCACACCATCTCTGAAAGATCAGCCCAGGCTTGAACCTGGGGACCCAGCATCGATAGTCTGAAACACTAACCACTAAGCCATCCGCGGCTCAAGAACCCAGAATCTTCATTTTCAAGTTGCATTCATTTATATACAACCAGTTGTGTGCACCACAGTACCAACCTATGCTTCGCTGTGCGTGGAAGACGTCTGTATACTTGCCACACGAAACGACTCTTCCGTTCCGTAATGTGTTGGACATCAATTTTGCAGTGCGTGACATGTGCAACGCTCCTGACTGTGATTCCAGTGCCGTCATTATCTGCTCGTGGTGCGAGATTTACCTTTGCTTGCAGCACTGCCTTCTCTCAACACATTACCATGGTGTGGAGTGAAGAATGTATATGACATTTGCAACTTAATGGTGTTTTACGTGATCTATCTCGACCTTTAGGTGCCTCATATGTAACAGGTAAATGTTGTTTGACACTTTATGGCTGCATACATTACGGGCGGGCGTCCCACTTTTATAAGCCATGTTCTAGGGGTGGCGGGCGATTGCGAAATGCCGTACTTTGGTGTTACTTTGGTGTCATGTTACTTTGGTGTCATGCTTGTCCACCACAGAACGTTCCGTGACGATTGTCGTCGGGAGGTCCGATAGTTTCCCTTGTACGACCACCAACATCGCCATAGTTCAATGTCTGTTTTCCTATCTTCTCTAATTCAGGTTGATCTGTAGTGATCTGTTGTCACAGTTTGATCTGTTGGCATATCGTTTGCGAAGCTTCATTCTTCTAACCAATACCTATTTTCAGCCAGGTTCTTAATTTTTTTTGAGGTTATGGAATGGCACGGTGTTACAAAAGTGAATTTACGATGCCGACGAGCTTAGAAAACATATGCTGTGTCCCTTATCTGTTGATTAGGATTAATCCTTCATCAACGGAGAGCCACTTGATGAGGAAGACCTCTCTTATTGAGGAGAGAGTCTCTCTTGTAGATTCAGCCAGGGAAAAAGAAATGCGTTTGCATTTGTATTACAGTTTACGTAATTATTATGGCACTCAATGTAATACAATGCTCACCTGCCTTAAATTTTAATAGCAATGCTGATTCATCAGAAGAAAGGGTGAGAATGAACACAAACAAAATAAGACATGGACATTTCGGCACCACTGGCTGTGCTTTTTGGCGTGGCTTCAGCTACTGGTTCCAAGTGGTAGGGTAACGTAGAAATGTCTCCTTTTCATCACTTGTAACGATACGACTCCAAAACCAATCGTCCAATGCATTTAACAAGAATCTGCGGCAGAGAGCGACACGTTATTTCGCCTGATGAGGTGTCAATTCACGGGGAACCATTCGATGGCGCCTGGAAAAGAAACCCAACTGGTGCAGGTGACGAACGGTGGTGAACTGGGAAGACCCCACCTGAGCTGCTAATTGTCGTGTACTGGTACCGAAGTTATATGGCACAGCTTCGACCAGGGAATCAGTGTTGGTGGTCTTTGGGCGTCCTGATATCGGCTTGTCTTTGAGACTGGTGTTCCCAGCATTGAAACACCGGCACCATTTTCGTGCAGTGCTACTGTGCACTGTCTCCGCGCCTTCAACTTTACAAAATTCTCCTGCTGCTGCTGGCACGTTTAACCACTTTTTTCAATATTGACGTAGGAGCACCGAACAGCACCTCCATCTTCTGCTCACTTGATAACGCAATGTGGTGCCATGCCAAAGGCGTGTCTTCAGCCTTGTGTACTCCATGTCCTAGCGCTGGCCAGTCGACGAAGGTTCACGTTTCACACAGGAATGGATGCCCAACATTATGGGTAGCTCATAACGGAACGAAAATTTTGAATCACCCTGGAAAGATCAAGAAATCTGATCCTCCGAAAAATTGGTATGGTTGTTGAGCCCCAAAGGTACTCTGGTGCAGGATGGAGGCTGCGCCTCGTACCGGTAGAAATGAACACATATTATCTGTAACGTACCAGGAGATGTGACGTACCTGCCAGCAGGACGCACAAGACATAATGGCAGATAGGAATCAGAATAAAACGTCCGCGTAGCTCAATTGGTAGAGTGACTTATTCCGGAATGAGGGGATCCGGGTTCGAATCCTGGCGTGGACAAAAATGACGGAGAAATTTACTTCGTTATAATGGCGCCCGAACTATCCGGATGACCCGACCGTTCAAAATCTCGCACTGGTGTGATGTTATTTCCACACCGCGAGATAGGAAAAATAAGAGAATCCCTTCTCCAACCACTTCAAAAAAATAAAAAGAAAAAAAAATAAGGGGGAGATGATGTATCGTACCAGGAGATGTGACGTACCTGCCAGTAGGACGCACACGACATAATGGCAGATAGGAATCAGAATAAAACGTCCGCGTAGCTCAATTGGTAGAGTGACTTATTCCGGAATGAGGGGATCCGGGTTCGAATCCTGGCGTGGACAAAAATGACGGAGAAATTTACTTCGTTATATATCTTTTCGGGAGAAAGAAGAAGGCCGGTATTTGTATTGTTCGCCGTGTCACATATCTGATTAATGGACGATTGCACCAGCCGTTCAATGAAACATATACTTGTAGACGAGCAAAAGATACATACGTCATCAACATAAAGGGTACTCTAAACCTCAAGAGGAAGATAATGAAGCACACAATTCATGCGAAGAATGAATAAGGTTATCTAGATAACCTGGTGCCTTGAGGAAAACGTCCTGGCGCTGACAAAAAAATTCTAAAGAGCGTCAAATCCAGGCACACCTGGAACACTCGAGCGCCAAGGCACCTGGCTATAAGGATGGGCAAATTTTTCCGCAAACCACAGTCGTGGAGGTCACGGAGAATGATTTCTTAGTGTCAAAGAAGACTGATCCCAGGAGTTGCCTGTGTACAAATGGTACACGTACGGGTATTTCAAGGCAGAACAGATGATCATGACGTGAACGGTGACGACAAATGCATGATCGTAAGGAGAATGATGACGGAGAAAGATTATGCTACTTTCCAAGAAATTCATAAACCGTTAATTTACCATGCGTTCTAGAACATTACACATGCATCCAGTATGCGCAATTTAGGATGATAAGTGGAGGGAAACTTGTAATCTTTTGCGGCTTTGGGAAGGTATATTAAATTCTTATCACGCCAAGAGTAGGAGAAACTGTGATCCATCCAAATCCAGTTGAACAAGAAAAGAACACTCTTCAGACTTGACTATGATAGATGACGAAGCATGCCATAGTGAATGTAATCCAGCCCTACAGACGTGGTGATATAGGGTCTCACTGTAATACGTATCCTCTTCGTCTGCGCCTTCACACGATGAAATAAGGTCAAGTATGCCCTCTCGCTGGAAAAAGCAACAATGATCTCCCCCAGACAATCTGCAGTAATCGCGACATCCGCCTACTTGCACCTGTCACTCTCGAGTATAGAGATCTGCAGTGAACCGTAGTTTATTTGGATCCTGTGGATCCTGTCCCAAATTATTTTGTAGCTGGCGCGTGATTTGATAAAAGAAACGTGTTGAAACTAAGATTATTTCCTGCTTCTTCGACGTATCACACAAGCATAGTACTATTCACGTTTAGAAACAAGTTAAGCCCGATTCTGTTGGGTAACATCTGAACTTACAGCATTTCTATTACTCTTTTACAGCAGTAGTGCACTAGTGTTCCACCACGGTTTCGTACACTCTGTGAGCTGAGTGGACATTTTCGGAATACGACGTAACGAAATCAGTTGCCTCAATAACGCTCGGCGTAACTTCCGCAACACAGCATCAATACATTCCTGGTTTCCATGGCAGAGGATATTACAGCATATACACTGGCGGAAAGTGAAAAAAGAACACCAAGAAGGAGACGTCTCATACCAACGAAATTTATACAGCATAATAACGGAATACAGAGGATAACGTGATCAAAACATTATGGAAAAATACAGCTGTATTTGCTGGTAAACTAAAAAATAACATTTCCATGTAACATGGTTAGTACGAGGTTGAACCGCCATGAACTGCGTCACACTGTGCAATTCTGGCATGGAGTCTGTCGTACAGATGTTGGATGTAAGTTTGGGGTATTGAGTCCCAAGCATCCTCAACCTGGACGCGTAAATCGGGGATGGTCGTGGCTGGCCGTGGAGACCGGATAAGTCGTTGTCCCATAAAATCCAACACGTGCTCTATGGGGGACAAATCCGGTGAACGTGCAGGCCATGGAAGTTGTCTCACAACCTGATGTGCATGTTGCGTTGCACGTGCCGTGTGTGGCGTGCGTTATCTTTCTGGAAAACACCACGATGGACCGACCTTACAAATGGTACAACAAGGGGCTGAATGATGTTGTTGATGTAGGAGGGGCTGTTTAACGTACCCGGTACAAACACTAGTTGTGTACGGAAGTGATAGCTGATCGCTCCCCACGCCAGGAGACCAGGTGTAGGCCCTGTGTGTCGCTGGCAGATGCAAGAAGGGTGGAGACGCTCCCGTGTGGGTCTGCGAACACGCATACTGCCATCGGAGGCTCCCAAGCAGAATCTGCTTTCATTGCTGAACACGACAGATTGCCATTGCGTTCTCCAGTGCAGACGTTGGCGATGCCACTGCAGCCGTTCCTGACGGTGGGCTGGAGTCAGATGTACACATGCCAGAGGCACACGTGCACGTAGTCCTGCATCCAGTAGACGGTTGCGGGTTGTTCGCACAGTCACCTCAGGTGCAACGGCAGCTCGGATTTGCGTCGCCGTGGATGTTCTGCTTGACAACGCCGCTCTTTTTATGCGTCGATCGGTCCGCTCATCAGTCCGTCTGTGACTCCCGGTTCCACGTCTTCTCGTGTGGGAATGTTCCTCGGACCATCTACGCCACCATCGTACCACCACCGATACGTCCAGTTCAATTCGCTCCGCAATTAGACGATACAACCTCCCGGCCTTGCGGAGTCCGACTAGACGACCTCACTGAAAGTCCGATAACTGCTGAAATCGTACACGTCTTCCATGTCCAGGCATTGCAGCTTCTTCAGGGTCTTCGCACGTGTCCGTACGCCTACGACTGGTTACATTCATTTCGCCGTATTCCTTAAATACCACCGACGATAATTTGCATATTATGCCGTGCTGTGGCGTAAGCTATCACCGGTTGGTCCTGAAATTAACATCACACCTACGTAAACTCGACCCCATTAACATATGTAAATTTCATGATCGTCCGCCCATTCCTTCTTGGTGTTCTTTTTTCACTTTCCGACAGTGTAATGTAAAGACTTCACGTTTTCGCGGATCCATTTGCCATCGTGCAGTGTGAAAAGCAGAAGGCACGGTCTCAGAAAAAGAAAGAAGGATGGGAAAATTGCGATTACTATGAAGGACGTCGTACAACAGTCAGTGTATGCCGACTGGTTCCAGAAATTAAAGAAATGTCAAATGGAATGCTGAACGTTTTATGATTTCAGTTTCTAGCTATCTACACTTCAGTGGTGTAGAAATGAAACATTAAATGACAAAACTGTTAACTTTTCAATGGCAATTTATGATTGTCCAGCCAGCCAAAGACCGAAAACAAGACTTAAAGACATAATAATATTTAAAATAGTACTAGTAATTCGAATTTCTTGGCGTAGAATGTAAATAAAAGTTTCCTAGCTTTCTCACATCAACCTGATGGCTTCTTCTAGGAAGGTCGACAGTTAACTGCAAACTGGATAATAGAACACTTCAACAATTTGAACGCGGTGACTTGACTGGACAATAAATGAATAGACGCAAATGTGATAAGTCTTTCGAAGAAACCAGGTCACGTTGGTTGGCACGCGGTACCGTGGTAGAAAACACAGTATTATTTGAAGAATTGATTCCCAATGCATGGCAACTCGAGTGAGACGCTGTCATTGCAAGCCTCGCTGCTGGTCAAGATTTCCAAGGTTTCGCGAATGGCAGTATATTTGAATGTGGAGTATGAAGCTAATTTCTTTATATCATTACACATAGGATCAGCGGACTTGAACTTGACCTCTCTTGATAGGGCAGTGGTTATTTTACCGTCTTTTGTATCCCTTTTATGTTCGTTGATTGTAACTCCAAACGAACGTTTGTTCATTCCGATGTAGTGTCGCCTTAAGCCGTCCGGATTTTATGCCATCCCACTACACGACGGAGCCGTCCGTGGTGTAGTGGGATGGCATAAAAACCTGCCTCATTGAGAAGGGGGGGGCTTGCCAATATTTATCTTAAGTATCGTATATAAAGTGCCGGAGACTTTATGCCGACACCGGAGCTCATCCTCCTGAGCGCGTTTTTGAGTTCATAGGAAACGTTTGGTTTGGTATGTAGGCAATAGAGCCCAGGTAGCAACTTTGCGGCATAGAAGGTTGACACGGCTGGTTCTGGCTTTTTCGATGAAGTTATGCATCTGGTTCGACGTATATCCTGCCTCAGGGGCCAATTATACGATGTTTTTCAGTTCGAATTCTCTAGAACGAACATCGGAGGAAACGGCGAAGGCTCTTCTAGTTCGAGAACGGAAGAAGGCCGTTTTGTAATCATCAGGCCAGAATGAACTGCGGAGCGTCAGGTTGGGAACGGAGGTGGGTTTATAATAGACTTCCGTATGAAGGCGGTTGTCATGCGATTTTCTCACTAAGACGTCGAGATAAGGTAATGTGCCCCTGCGCTCAAGCTCCATAGTGAAATTGATCGTAGGGTGTATCAGTGGCGTACCTTGGGTATGAGACCTGGGCTATCTCACCCCTCCCACCTCCTCCCAGTACTGTTTTTTTTTTTTTTTTTTTGCGAAGTTTATTTTTAATTGCTAAGTAATAGAAGTAACTTTTTTTTTTCTAAATTTTAGGTACATGCCGTTGCTAACATGGTACCAAATAATTATGAGGATTAGGATTTGAACACTTATTTGTACATGAACTCCATTCTTCTTCTTCTTTTGTGTGAACTTGAGTGCAACGTTTTCATAAAATGTTTCTTCCGAATACTTTTTTCATATTTAAAAAGAAGGTTTTTCTCTATTGACAAAATAGCCAAGTTTTTCGAATGTGCATGTTCTTGTGTAGCTTTAAGATATATCTTGATTCTTTTTAATGCTGAAAAACTTCTTTTGGTAGTTGCAGTTGTTGATGGAAAGTTTAATACGAGGTCTATTAATTTGTACACCTCACTAAACACTATGCTCAAATTTATTCAACTTTATGTAACACGTAATGTCTCTTACTGATTTGTTTTTGTATTTATCAAAGGAATAAAACACCTTCAGTTCATTTTTAAGTGAAGCTGTATCAAAATTTGAAGCATAGAGTTCTTTAAGTTATGACAGTAGGTGTTCAGGGAAGCTTTCACAAAATTTATCAAAACAGTTCGAATCCAACAAAGCCACGAATTTGAGTTACAATATCTCTGATTTTAATTCATTGACACTTCACAAAAGCTGAAACAACTCTCACGAAACACTTATGGACGGGAGTACGCGAGTGACTGAGATAGTCTAACTCTTCTTTTTTCTGAGTGAACCGTTTCCCAAAACAACGGCCCATTCCCCTCTACCAGCTGATTCATGTTGTCATGGAAACACTAGCAGGCGATTGTACGGAATGTTTTTGCATCAGAACTGCGAAGACTCTGGAAAAGCTGCTTGCGTTATGCCGTTGGTTTACGCTCGCCAGACTGAGTCAAAGAAGCGAATCCGCACGCGTTTTTTTTTTCGCACCGAAAGCATTGACATATGTTAATACCGTTGATAATTGACTTTTATTTGTTTATATTTAATTCCGTTTTATTTGTGCATTCCATGTGCTTCGCAGCTAGCCTAGCTAGCCTCGAAGATACGCCACTGGGGTGTATACACTGAGTGGCCACTTTATTATGACCACCCTCTCAGTATTTCATTGGGCCACCTTTTGCCTTTAATACTGCGTCGATTCTTCGTGGAATTTTTTTTTAATTGGAGGTTTAACGACCACCGTGAGCAACTCAATGGGCTATAAGCAGTCGCCCGTCCCTAATTTAGGGTCTCTGGTTCCAGGGAAGGAAGAGAGCCAGTGCCGTAAGACAAACACAACATCCATGCCTCACCGGGATTCGAACCCGGATCCTGTTCGGACGAATGATCAGAGGCCGTCGCTTATACCACTGTGCCACCGGGGCGGCATTCGTGGAATGGACTCCACGAGATGTTGATAGGTGGTTTGTGGAATCTGAGACCATGCTTGATGAATAGCACTTTCCAGGAGTGTGAGATTGCAGGGTTGTGGATCCAGCTGTCTGATGGCTCGTTCGACTTCATCCCACAAATTCTCAATGGGGTTGAGATCTGGAGATTGTGGGGGCCACCTAAGCAAGGTAAACTGACCGGCATGTTCCAGAAACCAATCCTGTACAATACACGCACTATGGCAGGACGCATTATCTTGTTGAAAGTAGCCATCACCATTGGGATAAACCATCCACATGGCAGGATGCACTTGGTCCGCAACTATGTTTAGATATGATGTGCCAGTCAGACGTTGGGCAACACGAATTAAAGGGCTCAAAGCATGCCAGGAAAACATTCCCCAAACCATAATGTTGCCTCCACCAGCTTGAAGGGTTGTAGCAATGCATTTGGGGTCCATGCTTTCGTGCTGTTTCCGCCAACTTCTCACTCGGCCATCGGCATGGTGCAACTGAAAACGTGATTCATCGGACTCCATAATTTGTTTCCAATTATTGACTGTCCAATCCTTGTGCTCCTGTGTGAACTGGAGACGTTTTCTCTTGTTAACGGCAGACAGAAAAGGTGTTCGAACAGGCCTTCGGCTGCCATATCCCATCCGATGCTGTGTGCGGCGAACAGTGCGTGCAGAGATCATTTGAGGGGATCTTTGATTAAGATGGTCGGTAATTTTCTGCACTGTTACCCTTCTGTTGTCTGTTACAAGTCTGGACACGCTCCGTTCTGCCCGAGCAGTCACTAATCGATGACGACCCCACGTTGCACGTGAAGACGCAGTTTTTTGGCTGACAGTCCAGTCTTTAAACACTTTAACAACAGCTGCTCTGGAACATTTCACGAATGCGGCGGTCTCGGCGATACTCGTTCCATGGCTCCGAGCTCCTACAATCATCCCACGCTGAAAGTCCGTCAAATCGCATTTTTTACCTATCTCGTCATCCAAAATTCACTTCTACTACTGTTGCAAGCACTAAGCTTTCGCTTTTTATACTAGCCTCGCCCTCTGGTGGCAACAGCGTGCAGACATAGCTCATTTGCTTAAAACTGTCAGGTAGTCATAATAAAGTGGCCACTCAGTGTGTAATTGACTTTATCGAGAGAAAATGGGAGAGTCTCCTTTCCATGAGGCCATAGGAAAAATACGTCGTCCTCATATTGCAGCCAGGTAGTAGGCCTTGGTGTGATGTTGGTGAATATATGTTGCTCAATGAGGCGAAGTATTGCTTCCGCGAGGACGGTTGAAAGCGAAGATCCCATCGGCGCGCCATTTACTTGCTTATAAAGTTGCCCATGGAAACTGAAGTAGCTGGAATTTGAGACCAAGTCCACTAATTTGAAGATGCTGAGGCAAGACTACTGCGACTAAACTGATGAATTAGAAATAGCCTCTTTCAATGTTCTGATGGCTTCCGGCACGGGGACCGATGGGTAAAGGGATACGCGTTGAAACTGCCGATAATATCGTGTTGTTGAACAGTGAGTTGCTTGATTTTCGTGATAAAATCTAAAGTGGAAGTTAAAATAAAGTCCGATTCAGGTAGATGGCTGGTCAGGAATCTGGATAAAGTATTCTCTAAATGGTAGGTTGGGGCGGACCTTCTGGACACAATCAGTCTCAGTGGATTTCTGGTCTTGTGGTGCTTAAGTCTTTTAAAAAGTTTCGGGATCTGAAATTCCAGGTGGTAATTTGGCAACTGTCTTGAGATCTCCCGGAAGAGCAGGTAGTCTTGCAGCTCGTTGTAGCCGTGTAACCCAAGAATTTAAAGAGTTTGTTCGCAAGACCGTAGATCCAGGATTGGATATAAAATCCTCTAGTTTCTTATTGTAATCCGCTGTGTCCATAATAGCTATCTGGCAGGATTTGTCCGTTAGCGTCAACACTATTGAGCTGTCGTTTCGAAAATTTGAAATCGCCCTCGGAATTTTAAAATTACCAAGCATTTGTTTATGATCCAGAGTGGTTTCATATGACATGCGCAATGGACGTGAAGGCGCGACTGCAAGAAATATACCATCATAGAATAACGACGGGAATTGTTGTAGTATGAGCAGGTACATTAAGATATATGGCTACTGATGATGTCCTCGAATGTGAGGATGAAACACATTTGGAAATTAACATGGGATATGCATGTTTCTCAACTGTTCAGGCATTTTTAAAAATCATCAATCTGGTTTTGTCCATGTGAAGTGGTATCGTGCGCACCGTTTTTTCAAAAAAACTGCAGCTTCCCGGAATTGGGGAAAACTTGCCAGCCTCCCAATTTGTAATATTGAAAGAGTACCGTCATTGTTCGTCAGTACGAATTTAGCTATCAACCTCTGTATTTTAACTACTTCAAGTATTTTTTAAAAATTTTAATCAGCTTAATGTATAGTTCATTCTGCCCATGTGCAGTGACAGCTAACATGGGATATATACGTGTTAGTGAACTGTTCAAGTGTTTTTTAAAGTCGTCAATCTAATTTCGTCCATGTGAAGTGTTACCGTTTGCACCGGTTTTTTTTTGGAAGATCGCAGCTACCAGGATTTGGGGACAACTTGCCAGCTTTCACTCTTTCAATCCCGAAAAAGGGGGGGTGGCCCATTTTTTGGGATTGAAAGAGTGTCGACCTTGTTCTCCATTAAGATTTGAGCTATCAACCATTATATTTTAATTTGTTCAACCGTTTTTAAAATTCTTCAATCTGTTTAGTGTATAGATCAGTCTTCCCATGTCCAACTGGAATTTAGTTTGTTCACCTACCGCAAAACCACAGAGGCTAATAGTTGAGTCCTAGTCAGATAATTGTCGCTGTTCTTCAGTTATATTGGTTACCTTAAATTAAAATGTCTATTGAAGTTCTTTGCAAATGATATTCTTTCCAAGGAGTAAAAAAGACTATTCCTTGTTAGTGCAGTATAGTTTGTAAAATTAACGTGTGAAACAGAAGAACGACGAAGTTACGCTTCTTCACAACTTAGTTATCTTTAACCACGTAGTGCATCTCTGGGATTCAAGTAGGAATCCCGAGCTAAGTTTATAAAAAATCGAAAGTGTTCTGACACGTGGATGTAAGATATGGACAATCGCACTGAAGAAGAAAAAACTACCTATTTTTGCGACATCTAGTCGCAAAAATCCAAAACCTCTGGGATGCATGATGCTGCTGCTCACGCCTTTAAACCGCAAAATAAAAGTACCATATTTTTCAGCTTATAAGTCAATATAAATTATAAGACGAGGCTAGAATAATGTTTCAGTATATGTTAAAAGCAAGAGAAACTGAAGTGAGTAGTGAAAAAAGAACAGTTCAAACACAAAGAAAACGGTCTACTGCGGTCCACGGCGGTCCACATGCACGGATAGATGTGAGTGTGGTCCATCATGATGTCCGTCGCCACCATTTTTTTCCACGTGATCTATCCGACCATCTTTTGTTCACCATTTTTATTTTCACCACGTTATCATTTTGTGCGCCACGTGTTTTGGGGTGAGTCACCATTTTCTTTGTGTCCAACCATGACATTTTGTGTGCCACGTGTTTTAGGATGAGTCTCCATTTTTCTTTTTGTCTCCTACCATGCCATTTTGTATGCCACGTGTTTCGGATGAGTCACTATGTTGTGTGACATCTCCGTGCTAGCAAGCAACACCATGACGTCAGTGATACAGTCATGATGAGGGCACAGACCCTTGGGATGACATCATCGCTTGAGCGGGATATAAAAGGGCCAGAGCAAACGCTACTCTGCATTCGCCGTGCGTCGGATGGGCACGTTAAGCCGTCGGATCCCGGGTAATGGCTCTCGGTAATAAATAAAGGCGTCTTCCTCCCCCTCTCTACTTCGCTTCCGTGTCACTTTCCTATTGGGCACTCTAGTCCAAATCTCCTAGCTTCCTATTTCTAAGAATTGTTTAAGACCTGGGGTCAGACACTCTTTTTCTAAAATCCTCTACATATGATCTGATCTATGATCTAATCTCCATTCAGATCAATCAAAAACATCAAAACAGTCTACTTCCTGCTTTGGTAGTGAACAGACGTGTACTAATCTGCTTGTGCTAGCTTCAAGATGAAGCCATGTGCTTCCCGTGGAGTCCCCGCAGGCAAGGTTAGCGGTTGTCAGATTCTGTGGAATCACTCCCTTAATCCCGTGTGCTTTTTTCTGTGATTCTTCAAATCTTCGTGAAGGGTGCGCTTCGTGTGGTGGTTCTTTTGTGTTTTGTGAGTGTTTCGCGATCCCAAGTTCCTTGAGTGTGTAATTCCGGTGCTTCTTCAATTCTTCGGTGTGATTCAAGTCGTCGATTTGTGAAGTGTGTGCGTGTTTAGTGTGTTATGTGCTTCGGGGAGTGCGTCGTGCTTCCAAGTTAGTGTGCGAATCATCTAGTGCGTGTTTATTTGGTCTGTGATTCGTTCCAGCCAATTCTTTTGTGTTTTCTTCATTTACTTTGTGCTTTACATCACCAGTCAAGAAGATGACGTCAGCAAGGTAAGCTTTTAGAAAAACTTTTTTGTTGTTTGCTGATTTTCTGTTTAGTAGCTAGCTAGGAGTTAGACTGGTTTTCATATAGTGATAGGAATCAGTTTTTGATAGGCAGTTAGTCAGGTTCTTCTCTAGCTGGTTAACTATCTCGATCTAGGAGTTATGTTGTCATTGTAGCGTTAGAAACTAGTGCTTAGTGCCGTTCTTCTCTACATCAGGTAGTAGTTCATTATATGCCGTAGTGTATTTTTCAGTAGTGTATTATTTGTTTGGCGTTAGGGCTTTTCGCTAGGTTTCAGATACTAGGTTCTAGAGTAGTGTTCAAAGTTTTAGTTTAGAGTTAGGCCTGTTCAAAAGATTTTAGCTTTTGTTAGGGTCTAGGTGCATTTCAGTGCTTTTATTTTCTGAATTGTAATTTTTTTTGTACATTGCTCACATATGGCTGCTTCCCAAGGCAACTCAGGGATGATGACCTCACTTGAGCGAATCTCTACTGTCTGCAGCCAGAGAGCAGCGAGTGCCCTTGCTATCGTGAATGAAGCCAAGGACCTCCCTGGATGAAAGCTCGGACTGCCGTGGTCTAATGAGCACCATTCTGACTTCTCTGTTCGGTGCTATAGGACTCCTAGCATAAGGAGTTCAACAGAAGGGCAAGATGGCACATGCCATGAGCGAAGAGGACTTACTGTGGAATTCAGCTGTTAGCTCGGAACACCCTGTTCGTGAGAATGTTCGGACAACTGGCAGACCAAGTGGGTCCCAGGAGTCTCCAGAGTCGAATGATCCTGCAAGTGGCAGTGACGACTCAGGACAGGATGTCTCCCTTAATCCTGCGGAAGAGCCGAGAACTGGCAATGAAATCTCTGATCCAGAGCATAGGCCAACCTATGCTAAGGCTACAGCTAAACTCTTTTCCCAACCCAAATCATCCAGAAAACCTTCCAGTAGATTGACGGTGTTGGGAAGAAATGGTACAGCAAATCCCAAAGTTTTGACTGAGCCAATCTCCTCGGTTGTTGATGCTCCTGCTAAAAGAAATGGTGGCGTCAAGAGGCCAAGGAAGGAAAGGTCTCCCTCACCTATCGAAAATGGGAAACGGGTGACCTAACCCCGTCATTGAACACCAGTCTGATCCACTACGCGTAAAGATGCAAGAGGTCAACTCAAACGTTTCCGTGATCACGGAACAGGTACAGGTCACCAAAGACCATGAGACATGTTTGCCATCTAACGTGTCCAAAAGGGTGCCACCGCTGGTTTGCAGAGGAATTAGCAACTGGCCTCTGACCTACGTGAGGATAGAAACAGAGCTTGAGGATGCGGCGTCGCTAAACATGGTAGGGGATCGTACCACCATAAAAGTGAAGGCTATCGCCGACCATCGGCAGTTGACGTCCAGTTTGTGAGGAACTTTCATCGGGTCTCTCCTTGAAAACTGCAAGGTTGAGTTTTTCACTTTCACCCTGCCGACAGAAAAACCGCTCCGTGTTGTCATTAACGGACTGGGATTGGGTGTCCCAGTCGATACCATCACGGAACAGTTGCAGGACTACAGCTAAACCACTTTCCTAACCCAAAGCTTTGCTGTCACAAAGGTGTGTCGGCTTCAAGACAACCTCAAACAGGACTTTCCACCTGTCATGATACACCTTGTTAACACTGAACAAAACAGGAACATCTTCCGGTTGGTATCTCTCCTTGGGGTTTCAATCTCGGTTTAACCCTACCAAACTAAGGGCAGGATTCAGCAGTGCTTCGACTGCAAAAGCTTTGGCATGCCAAGTCTAACTGCAGACAGAAGCCAAAATGTGTACATTGTGGCAAGGATCATTGCGGCAAGGAGTGCATGGCTGACAAGAAGACACAGCGTTTCTGTGTCAATGGCAGTGATTAACATGGGGCTAACTGGCGTGGTTGTCCCGTTTACAAGCTGCCGAAAAACAACAGGCAGAAACCAGAGCCGAAGCAGAAGAAGATATCAACAAAAAGCAGGGCCCCTACTAAACCTACTGCTGTTGACCCCAAACCGGTAAAGGAGAGCCCCCAGCTGCTTCCATGCCTTCCACCTCTGCTACAAGCCTCAAGAGGAGGAAAAGGAAAGGCAAAAAGAACAAAAACAAGACTGCTGGTCAACCAGCAAAAGTTACGTCTGCCCTTCAAGCGGTAACAGAAGTGGCTCCCCACCCTGCCACTACAGAGGTCACGGATCAAAAGCTGCTCTCAGAGCTTGTGGAGCGCATTGATCCCGCTGTCCTCAAACTGGTTCTGGTTGCCTCTCTGGCGGCTTAAGCCTGAGCTCCTGTGCCTAGTAGCGCATTATGGACAGTCTTAACATAATGTTTCGGAATGCGAACGGCACCAGGAATAAACTTGCTAAATTTACAAGCTTCTGAAGGATCATGACATCGACGTTGCTCTTATCTGTGAGTTAAAGCTTACACCTAAGATCAAGCGAGTCAGTGTTGCGAACTACTAGGTGTTCCGGCAGGACATAGATCCGGCCCTCTACAGGTAAGCAGCAGGAGATAATGTCATTTTAGTCAGAAATGGTTTAAGTGCATCCATCGCACCCTTCAAGGATCTCAAGGATTTTGAGGCACTGACTGTTAAGCTTAAAACAAGCTCAGGCTTGATTAAATTAGCTTCCGTTTATAGCAGTCCAGGGAAGGTGCCTTCTGACGATGATCTTGATATCCTCTTTGGGGACCCCATCACCACTGTAGCGGCTGGCGACTGGAATGCTAAACATCCTGACCGGTTTTGTCGCTTAACTAATAGGGCTGGGGTGGCACTATCGCAATACATTGCCAAGCTGGATCTTACAAGTTCGGTCCATCCTACTTGCACCACGTCACACGGGGTTGGCGATGTCATTAATTTTACTGTCGTCCAGTTTGTGAGGCACTTTCATCAGGTCTCTGTGGTTTCTGGGCTTGACTCTGATCATGACCTTGTCCTACTGAGATTGAATGGAGTCGCAGCCACCCGGCGGACAACAATGTATACTGATTGGAAGTTCATCCAGGAAATTATTGCTCAGGTTGGTCCGCCTATGGTGGACACTAGTACTCGCTCGAACGACGACAGTGCGGTGGAGGAACTCACTCGTTGCATTCAGACAATTTTGATCGATGCAGGAAGCCATCAGCTGCTGCCGGAGACCCTTATGCACTTCCTCCACGTATTGTTCGGATGATCGGGGAGAAGAACAAGTTCTGGAGGATCTGGCAGCGGTCGAGATCAGCCGATGATAGGGTTCGTTATAACTCGTGTCGCGATCTCTTCAGGGCAAAAATCCGCGCGTGCAGAGAACTCCAATGGAACAAGTACCTTCTCAAAGCGGGGCGGCCTCGTCAGGATGATGTGTGTACTATCCTTCAAAAACTCCGGTGTTGTAAAGCTGTCATATCGCCCATTCTAGGTCCACTGGGTTTGGTGTACGGTGATAACGAGAAGGCTAGGATCCTTGCTGGTGCCCAGAAGGAGCAGTTCTCACCTCATGACATCCAAAATCCTAGTCACACGGATAGGGACATGGAGGTTTTAGCTACATACGATCTTGATGATACAGACGAGATCATCTCGCATGTTAATTACCTAGAGGTAACTTGACACATGAAAAAGCTAAAGGTGGAGAAAGCTCCTAGAAGAGATGGAGTTTCGGCAAGAGTTGTTCAGCACCCACTGAGAGCTGGATTCTGGTACTGGTGAAAATTTTCAACTGGTCTCTCCTGCTAAAGTATTTCCCCTGGTACTGGAAAAAGGCAGTGGTAGTGGTGTTGCCCAAACCTGGAACCAATCATACCTTACCTGAGAACTACCGTCCAATATCTCTCTTGCCCGTCTGGGTAAGCACCTACAGAGGGTCATCCTCTCTAGGCTACTAGAGTTCTGTGAAGCTAATGGGGTGATTCCTGAAGAACAGGGTGGTTTCCGGGTGAAGCATGGTACCACCCACCAGTTGATCAGACTTACGGAATTCGTTTCTGAATGAAACAATAAGAGTGAGTATTCCACTGCTGTCTTCCCGGACATTAGAAAGGCCTTTGACCGCGTTTGGCATAACGGACTCCTACACAAGTTGCAGGAGCTTCGATGCCCTCGCCCACAGGTTGAGCTGATTGGCTCCTACCTCAACAGCCGCAGTATCACTGTTAAGATTAACGGTGAGCTTTCTTCGGAAAAGAAGATTCGGGCTGTCGTTCCTCAGGGTTTTGTTCTTGGACCAATGCTGTTCTCATTTATCTGCACGACTTACCCAAACCCAAACAAGGGCAGGTCATGATGTACGCAGATGATACAGCTGTTGTCATCAGGTCCCTGAACAAAGGCAGAACTGTGAAGCTCCTCCAGGACTTTCTCGCTCAGCTGGAAACCTATTACACTGACCGACGGATCAATATCAATCCGTCTAAGAGCAGTGCGCTGTTGTTTTTTGGATCTGTCAAAGGAGTACCGAAACTCGTATGTTTCAAGAGGTAGACCCTTTGGCTACCTCCACTAAGTACGTATTGCTCCAACTAGATTGTCTACTTTCGTGGGTGGCGAGCATCAGCTACCACACGAATAAAGCTAGACAATGCCTTGGGCAGCTAGCTCCACTACTCCACCGGAGAATCTTCCTTTCAACACGGCGCAAAGTACTACTGTACAAGACTGTCGTTAGGCCGGTACGCCTCCTCCATCTGGATTGGTATTAGTAGGAATCAGCGAGAGAGAATCGAGAGGGTTGAGAGCCGAGCACTTCGAATGATCACTGGGGCTTCCCCTTGGACCTCACTTCGGAACCTGAGGAACAGACTTGGAATCGAGAAGGTACATGAGTTTTCCACCAGACTCTCCAAGAAGTTCTTCAAGAAAGCGGAAACCCACCCTAATGGACTTATGGTTGCGGTTTTTTTTTATTGGAGGTTTAACGACCACCGTGAACAACTAAATGGGCTATAAGCAGTCGCCCGTCCCTAATTTAGGGTCACTCGTTCCAGGGAAGGGAGAGAACCAGTGCCGTAAGACAAACACAACATCCACGCCTCACCAGGATTCGAACCCGGACTCCTTTTGGACGAATGATCAGAGGCCATCGCTTAGACCATTGCGCCACCGGGGCGGCCCGATTGGTTACAATCCCAACGAATTCCTTAGGTATCCCAGAACTAAAGCGGCAATCTTTGACCCCCCTTGACAGAGAGAGTAAGTATGTGAACAATGGTGGGTGTTAGATAGACCACCACCCCCTTTTTTTCAGATTGGCATCGAGATGATGAAAATGGATTCTGCTCTGGCATTTGGACTTGGTCACTTTGAGTTGTAGTCAGTCACTGGTGCGTTGGCGGCCGGGTGATCTTGTGGTTCTCTGTGATGTTGTGCGGTGCTTCGTTCGCCTTGCCTCCCTTCTCCCCGAACTGGTGTCACGGCTCAGAGTTTGAAAGATATATCACCCTCTCCTTTCACTCAATTTTTCTGTTTGTCTTTCCCATTGAGTTCACTTACTCAGATCTCCTAGCTTCCTTTTTCTAAGAGTAGTTTTAGACCTGAGGCCAGACACTCCCTTCCTAAAACTTCCTGGAATATCGTACTCTCCATTCAGTTCTAGGTCGCAGTCACCGTTCGTCTGAATTTTTTCTAAGCGCTTTTTTTTGAGCTGCCTCCTGTGAAAGTTTCTTCGAGTTTTTTTGAGTGTATCTTTTCTTCAAGTTTTTTGAGTTGTTTCATTAACGATATGGATTTTTCACATTCAACCATTCACCAGTCTGCCAATGACGAAGTAAGTTTTTATTAATTTGCATGCTTTATTCTTTTTTTTTTTTTTTGCTTGAGTGTATTGATATGTTCTATAGTTACACACAAGTTTCAAATATTTTCATGCGGGTTACATTAGAAGTATGCTAAATGGCGGGTGTTTATGCAGGAGTCTGTAAAATCATTAATGTAACAATGTTCGAAAAATCGTGCTTTATATTTACTACAACATCACTTCACCTTGGGATTCCATTTGTGTTATGAGCTTTCTAGGTGTGATATACATTACAGAAAGTTACTTCCAAAAAATAGTGAAAGAAAAATCTGAGATTCATTTTAACATTCGATATTTTTTCAGCATGTTTCCCCAAAGAAATTTCTGAAGTTTCGTACTTTATTCTTTCAGTATATTTCTTTCTTTAAGGGTTGAAAGTGTATTTCTTCTTTTCGATAAAAAATATTAATAGAAAATGTTTCCAGTAACTTCATAATTGAATTTTAATGAAGACTAAAATAATAGCGAGGTGTTCCAAAAAGAGTTTCTTTTGGAACACCTCGCTATTCATAGCATGCGTTACCAATTAGTGACCAATTCGGCTACTGTGGGATTGCTGAATGCCGTGTTTGTTTCAGATGAAATTTTACGTTCCGAATGTATTTTAATTTCACTACTATACTCATTTAAAATGATTTTTCCCACTTTCATTCCATTTCCGCTTGACATAGATTTTTCAAAAATTTCTGTTATAGCTCCATATTTATTTCTCAAGACAGGCATTGTTTCAGGTCATTGTGCGTACTGGATTATTCAGAATATATTTTAATTTCCATGATATAATTGTTTCATTTAAGAACGCGATATTTCCACATGGTTTTGTACACGTATTTAACATTGGTTTTAAAGCGTTTTATTTGATTCTTGTGCATTTTCACACACTTCTTCAAATTAGTTTTAAAAGTGTATTTCTTCTTTTCGATAAATTTTTGCACGTGCCTGTGACGTATTCATACATACTTCACTGATAAGTCACTGCTTTAGATGTCATGTTTGCTTGGAAACATAGCATTTGTCTTTGAAGACATTTTAATTTCCTTAGTGTTTCACGCAATTTAATTTTACCATGGTATTGATGTTTCATTTAAGATAATATTTTCTCTTTTATTCGACACTGATTTCAAGTTTTCTTTCAAAGCTCCATATTTATTTGCACGTGCCTGTAACGTGTTCATACATGCTTCACCGATGAATCACTGCTTTAACTGTCATGCTTGCTTGGAAACATAGCATTTGTTTCTAGACACACATGTTTCTTGGAAACATAGCATTTGTTTCTAGACACACATGTTTCTTAATTGCATTGTATATAGTCCTTTCACAATCTCTTTGTATGATATCCATAGTCGTGTTTTATTTGAATTTAAACCCTGGTCGCGTATTTCAATTAGGCCTATTTTTAATACGATGACTCTACGTGGCTAATGACATGCTAGATAAACATATTGTTCAAAATACAAGAGGAAGCTTACTAAGCTGGAATGCCGATACAAGGTGAGTCCTTGATAATATAATAATTAAAACTTATAATATTATTCCTATTCATATGATATGTAAATGCCAGGATGATTTTGCTGCAAATGTGCACACAACGCACAGAGCGTATATAACGTGTGAAACAGTAGTGAATATAGTATATAGCTATTATTCTATTATATAATACCACGTATTTTATTTTTGGTTATTTTATTAACCAAAATCAATTAATACATTTTTGCTCTTAAACCTACAAATTCTTCCATAATTATACCATTATTTTCATCTTTCATTTTACCTAATACTTTCTTATTTACTCTTTTAATACCATATTGATTATCCTCTTTATAACCTGAAGTATCAAAATATTTAATCATACTTTTCATATCTTCATAGAAATCATCAGTTTTAATATCATAAATAAAGGAATCAGTATCTTGACATAACAGTTTAATATTTTCACTATATTTAGGTTTCATCACATCATGATGAAACTCATTCATCAAATATTTTGATAGATCTAATATACTCATACCAACATAAATTGGTTTATTAAAGTACACTTTTGTTTTATTCATATGAATAGCAACCAAGTTTTCATCAAATATAGTTCTGTCTTTAAAATTTGGTTTAGCTATTGATTTCTCAACTTTTTTCGCATCACAACATAATCTTACATCAATTCGTTTTCTTATATTTTCCATAGTTTTACCAAATACAGAATTATTCATTAATTTATAAAAATCTTTCTCAAATTCATTAGTTGCTTTAGTTCTCATTTCAGTATTCAAATCTATATATTTCTTTAACCAATTAGACTGTTTGAATTTTAAAACTTTGTGTATCTTTTCTAATTTCATTCTCATCTTTAAATACTGTTTCAGATTTCTATAGTGAACCACATAATTCTTTTTATCATATAATGTAGTTAACAGTTTTGATTGTTTTGATCCATCAGGAATTCTATTTTCAGGAGCTAGAGGTAAATCAGAATGTTTTTTATGTAACTTTTTAGGATATTTTAAATCTACTTCTAATATATATCCAGTTTCTGAATCATCAGGTATTTTAGTTACATCAATATCAATATTTGACCATTTAAACTTATCATATGGTAAATTTTGGCTCATTGCCCAACTATATAAATTGTTGGCATCTAGATACATTAAATAATTTGATTCTTTATTCTTATCATAATCTTTCATATATTTATTATTTGCTTTCCCATGTCTATTACAACATTGAGATATTCCGCCTCTAGTTCCTTTTTCTAACATAAGTATCATATCATAATCATTCAAGAGTTGTAGGTTTATATCAGTTTTCTTTAACATAGCATCCCAAGCTAACCCAGGAGATGTTAAATACCAAGCAGGATCTAATTTATAAGTTTTCATACATACATCTCTAAAATTCTCAAAGATATCTGCTAGTATTAAGACATCTGATTTTACATACAAATCTGAATATTCTCCCATATTATCTATTTTAAAAGCTTTCCATACATTTTGAGCATGATTATAATCTCCATCTGATATATCACATTCATTCAGTTTACTATAAAATTCTTCTTTAGGTGGTAATTTATGTTCTTTGCATTTTCCCCATGAATCCATATAATCATAAGGATATACACCTTTTCTAATTACTAGATCTAATAAGTGTTTTGAAAAATATTTTGAAGTTTCTCTAAATTGTTCTTTCTTTAAATTACTTGATAATTTATCAATACTACTTGCCATAAATCTAAATGAATCTATAAATTTTAAATGTAGATTTCCAACTTTTTTATCAAATGTTATATATTTTTCCTCAGTATTTGGAATTATATTAATATCTTCTTTATCATAACCTAATGCTTTTATAAATAAATGAGTATCATATCCAGTTAAATTATGTATAAATACTGGAACAAACTTGGGATTTTGATAACATAAATTACATGTTTCATGAGCAGGTCCTCTATATTTACCAGTTAAATGATCATGATCTCTTACTTTTTTACCATCGCATTTAACTGAACCATATTTTTCAAAATTTCCTTTATGAATAATAATTTTATCACATATGTGACATATGTCAGTATTTTGGAAATGTTTTTCATCTTCTTTAGTCATATTCATAGGTTTAATATTTTTATATATCTTTTCAATTTCTTTAGTTTCTTGTTTCAGCATTTCACAAAATTTTCTAACAGCATTTGGACCTCTATAAACAACAGGATCTTTATAATCTTCATGTTCATATTTTATATAATAACTAAAGCTCATTGGTTCATGTTTCTGATATTTTATAGTGTAAGAATTTTCAGGATTTGGTTGACAAGTATCTATTTTTCTGGTTAAACATTCAAAATCTGCAAATGGAACTCTTAATGAATTATGATCATGTTCAAAGTAAATATACTCATGTTTTCTTGGCATTTCTATTTTTACTGCCTTTTTATTTTTACAGTCATTTTCATGATTTTTTAAATATTCTGCTGAATAATAATGTGTTAAGCATCTTTCACATGGATAGATTTTAGTTGCATGACCAGTTATTTGAGCTTTTATTAATCTAGATAAGTCTTTTATCCAACAGTAGTGATCATGTTTTTCATCTTTAATATAGAAGAGATTTACATGTTTTTCTAATTTATTTTCAGTAATTCTTAGAGGGTATATATATTACATCCTTTTCATCAGAACTATAAACATTAACGGATATATTATTTAATTTTTCAATTTTTTTAATATCATTTAATGCAACCGGAAATTCTATTCCTTTAAAATCTAAGTCATTTTTACGTGGTTTATAATGCTATACTCTTTGAGGATCTTTTCTCACAATATATAAACATGATAAAACAGACCATCTAAATCATTCATTATCATTATTTTTTACATTTATAATAGCTTGTTTAGGCTTAATTTTTTCTGGTAAATCTATGTAGGATGAACCTCTTAGAAAATTATATTTATTAATTCTAAGTTCCAAAAAGTGAATTTTAGAAAGTTTCCATCCTGATCCTCTAGCTTCAAATTCATCCATTTCTCTCAATAATTTATCAACTACCTCATCATAATAATTATCTAAATCAGTAGATTTTAATATTATTTCATTTTGAGTTTTAAATGCAAAATCTTGATAATGTTTCTCATTTCTCATGTATTGACCAAATAATTTAAAATTTATTTTTAGTCCCCTTTTAAGTAATATTTCTTTTGTTTTTTCAATAACTGCAGATCTTAAATCTCCTAAAAAATCTAAAGGAATTACATAGTTTTTTACATTTTTCATTACATAAGTTTTTAAAATAGATTCATAAGCAGTTTCAATCTCTTGAATTCCTTGTTCATTAAATAAAGCTTGTTTATGTTTAAGACTTTCAATATGCACATCTTCATATTCTGGTTTATAATATTTTCCACAGATGTCATATTTTATCTGTGGTTCTCTAGGTTTTTTAGTTTTTGAAAATACGTGACGATCAAAGTTAAATATTTTTCTAAATTTTCTTCTTTGAACCTTATCAATTATATAATTAATAAGGTCTGCTTTTTTTAGTTTTGAATAATCATTAATACGTTTTTCTTTACAATACTCTCTTAACTGTTTAACAGTTTTTGACTTCAAAGACTTTTCCATTTATAAGGAAAAAAAATTGTAACTATTTATAGGCAGGTATTTTTATAAATAGATTTTCAAAAGACGTTTATGTAAAGAACTTCTTAAATGTCTTTGGTAATGAGCATAAGTATATTCTTTTCCACAATCACAAACCAGCTTCCTATATAGAGTATAAGTTTGACAATATTTGCAAATATGCTGACGATCAACTCTACCATAACGACGATGAATATAAAATTCATCTATAGGTTTTGTTTGTTTACAACTTTTGCATGTTTTGTTCTCCATTTATTAGGAAACAAATTTATAAATACTTTTCCTTAAAGTCTTTCCCAGATCTTTTCATTTTTTGGATTTATATTAATTTTAATATCATTTGATATATTATAATAGTTACAATTTTTTTTAATAAAATATGCATATTTAAAATTTTTCTCATAGTACATAAAATCTAGTAATTTTAAAAATAAATCTTCTGCTTCCTTATTAAATTTAAGGTTATTTTTTCTTTTAAACTGATTAAAATATCTTATTCTACTAACATATCTACTTTTTAAATATTTATTATAATCTACATAATAACAGTCTTCCTCTTCATCGTATTTCATTCTCTTTATTTGTTTCATTACTTTTTTAAAATTTTCAGGAATTTCAATTTGTTCTTCTTCTGAAGATGAATAAGAAAAATAATAAGCTTCTTCATTGAAATTATCCATTTATTAGATATCTTTTTATTAAAAACCTTTTAGTTATTGTTTTACAGTTTCTTCTTTCACATATAGATGACAGCACAAGCAATTCAATCTCTTTCTTGCAGAGATGCAAAAAGCAACCATTACATAAGAACTTACTTCGAGCTAAAATGTTTACATAACCTCCTTCAGGCAGACTTGAACAGCTGCCAAGTTCTCGGAACTAAACTGATAAGAGGGCGAACACTTCTTATCTTGATTGGGTGAGGATGTAAATAGATGTTTCAAGTAAGAATTCATCGGCCAGCAGTGGCCGAGTGGTACCGTGTTAGGCTTGCATGCAAAAGGTCGTTAGTTCGAATCTGAGTAGCTCTCTGTCCCACTTTGAATTTAAAAAAGTTTGGGTTCATGGTAGAGCGTGTGTGTGAATAACATCTGAAAAGTTCTGTGTGTTCTGGTGGAGGGTCGAAAAAGTTAACGCCTCATAAGTACCTGGCTGGCCAGGTACAAATAAAATAAAAAAATGAAGCATAGACCCTCCACCGAAGGGCGTTTTCCAAAACATTTTCAAATTACATCGTCAACCCAACTGTTAATTTCATCAGGATATCTCATCCATTTAACTAAGTATTTACTTCCTTTCTTTTTAATAATTTTTTCAATCTTATATACCTCATCTTTCTTATCATATTTCACGAGTTCTTTTTCATAAAATGTTCCTGTAATTTCTTCATTATTTAAATCTTTTATTTTATATGTCGGAGGATCTGTGTTCAATATATCGGAAATTATAAATATTTCTTCTGTAAATGTTGGAAGATAACCTTTCTTAAATTCTCTTTTATATTTTGAAATTCTTATTTTATCTCCTTTTTGATATTTTGGTTTATTTTTCTCTTTTTCTTTATACAAATTATTATAAACTTTTAATTCATTTTCTTCCTTACTTGCTTCTATAGGTGTCATTTTAATGGATCTATGATAAGAATTATTTTAGTTCTTAATTAATTTATCTAGTACATTTAACCACTTTCTAGTATTATTTGCTGTGAAATACTTCCACATTTTAGTCTTTAAAGTTCTATTGAATCTTTCAATAACAGCACATTTAATCTCAATATTCTCAGTTGTAAACCAGTGAATATTTTCATCCTTGAATAACTTTTGAGTTTGTTTATTTATAAACTCTGTACCCTTATCTGTTTGAAGTTTTTCTGATTTTCTTTCTTTAAATATTTTTTTAAATGCTCTAGTTACCTCTTCGCCCGTTTTTCTTTTAATCGGAATTGTCCAAGCATATTTACTGAATATATCAATCACTGATAAAATATAATTTGTGTCATTATTAAAGGATTTAAATTCTTGCATATCTATAAGATCAGCTTGAAATTGGTCATTGACATGAGAAACATAAATTCTTCTTCTTTTAAATCTGTGTATGAGTGGTTTATGTTTAGTATATACATCTTGTTGATGTAAAAACTCTTCTATATCTTTCCTGGGTAATTTAGTTTTTCTTTGTAATTCATTAATACCACAATAACCAGTTTCTGGTGTATAATAAATATTTTTAAGGTGTTTCACGACGTCTTTAAAAAAAACACTCGTTTTAGATCCACAGACTGCACATATTCCTTTTGCCACGGGTCTTCCATTTTTAGCTACTGTTTCTTGAATATCTTTAGTTTCAGTTTTCTGTTTGCACTTTAAGCAATACATATTTACATAGGATGAAATTTCTAAACCAAATGTTTTCTTTGCTTTTATAATTGGTTTTATAACAGCTCTAGCTTGTTTCTCTCCTAATGGATAGAATCCACTTGTAGTATTTTCAATTGAATCTAAATCGTTTAAGAGTTCTTGATCAGCAATATGTCTCTGTTTAGTATCTTTAGTTTTACTATAAGCTACATCATGTTTTTTACAAGCTTTATCAACTCTGTTAATTCCTGGATTACCTCTTTTTAATCTCTTTTCTAATTTTGTAAATGGGCCACAATACTGGTACCCAGGTATATGCATTTCAGGTGGATTTAATTTATCTTGTAACCATCCTACTATATCACCTTCTGTTATTACCCCTACATAACCAGTACCATTAATTTCTTTGAATATATGAATATTCCACACGATTTATTTATCTGTAAATCTATTTTTTAACTTCATATCTATAACCATTTAGCTGTGTTTGTTTTACATATTTTTCTAAAGGAAAATACTTAATATTTTTTATAAAATCTTCTTCTCTAATGTAAGCATCCTGTTCTATAATTGAATTAGCGTTTATTAAATTTAATATCTGTTTATAAAATTTGTAAGCTTGTTTATATTCTTTCTGAAATATTTAGAGTTTTATCAACAACTTCAATGACTCCTGCTCCTAAAGAAAGTGCTGCTAAAGGAATAAATGCAAAAGCTGATAAACCTGAAGCACTAAATATAAATTTGCCTACTGATAATGATATACTAATTTTATTATAGTAATTAAAACTTTTTCTGTAAACATACATTCTCTTTTCTAAATATTCTTCCATTTACATAGGATCAAAGTTATGTCTGTATCTCATATGAGGATTTTTCAAATCTGACATGAAGAAATCATAAGGTTTTTTAATACTTTTTTGATAAGGATCTATATTAAAATCACCATAAATTTCTCTAATAATTTGTTTAATTTCTCTGTGCTGAAGTTTAAAAAATATAAAGTAATCACAGTTTTTTCTTATATCAATAGGTGTTGAATAATAGGTCTGTGATAAATAAATAATGGATGCATTTTTCTTCCTTCCTCTTATAAAAAAATTTTCAATTTCGTTTTGATCTTTTTCTTTTACACAGTCATAAAAAATAACTAGATTTTTTAATGAAGGATCTAAGTCATCTACAGTAATAAATTTATTTATGTCTGAACTAAATAATGTTTCATTCTTAAACTTTTTAAATAATTTTAATAACTTATTTTTATTCTTTCCCTTTATTTTTAAAATGTCTTCCTCTTCTATATCATCAAACATTGAGTAATTTTCTTGTAATTTAGAGTATTTAGGTTCGTTAATATCTTTTGCACATATGAATAATGCATCAAAATTTAAATGATCATATATTAAATTTAATAGTAAATTTGTTTTTCCGCATCCTGAAGATCCTGTTATTAAAAGTTTGAAAGGATGAATAGGTAATATTAGATTTTGATTTGGATCTATAAATTCTTCAGGTTCTGAATAATCTTTTAGTTTAATGCTGCAAGCTTTCTGCTTAATCATATTTATTTAATAGAAATTCAGCATCTTCAATAAACATTTCAGCTTCAAATAATAAGTCTTCAGCTGGTATTCCTTGAGATAAATAATATTCAGCTAGATCTAAAGCCATTTCAGCAAAAGATAAATATTCCTCAAGTTGTTCAAAATCTTCCATTTATATAAGTAAAATAATTTACTTGGTAGTAAAATAATTTGCTTGGAAGTAAAATAATTTGCTTGGAAGCAAAATAATTTGCTTGGAAGCAAATTTTCAATTAAATAAATGAGTAAAGTGATACAAGATTTATTAAAATTAGCAAAAGTAAATGCTGAACTAAGAAAACGAAATAAGGAAAAGCAATTAGAAGATTTAGGATATGAAGAGGCAATCACAAAATTTCATAAACCTATAGTTGAAAAATTAGAATATCAAGATGTATCTAGAAAAGAAAATTTAAAAGCTATTCAAGATGCAATTGAAGAAATTTCATTTCAACCAATTGCAGAATCTTCAAGAATTCCTGCCTTAGAAGATGCTGAAGAACCTATTTCAGATGCTAAAGAAATGTATGAGAGAGAAGCAGGAATTCATAAAATTAACTTAAACAAAAACTTGAATATATCACTTATTAAAAAAAGTTAGGATTTGATTTACCTTCAGAATTAGTTAATAAATCTGATGAAGAGATTGATGAAAAAATAAATCAAGCAAATGAAAAAAACAGTGAACTCGGACGTCTAAAAGGTCCTCAAGTAAAAGCACTTAATAATGCTAAAGATAAAGAAAAAAAGAAAAAATTACAGAAAAAAATTAATCGTTTCGATTATAAAATATGTAAGGGAACTAAAAATAAGAAAGTATATAATCAAGTAGTTCAAATATTAGATATATTATTGAAAGAGGGTAAAATGACTAATGAGCAAGTAAAACATTATTATTCAAAGTTTCTATCTTAATAAATGAGTAATTATATTGTATCAAGAATTTATTTGAGTGAAGGTCAGAAAAATAAATTAAAATCAGCAGTTAAGAAAGGTGAAGAAATTACATTGCAAATTGATAAAACTAAAAGTGCTAATCATGATATGTATTTAACAAAAACTCAAATTAATCAAATTAAAAATGGTAAACGAATAACTACAAGTAAGACACAATTAAAGAAAAACGGAGGTATTTTGCCCTTTTTGATCCCTATCTTAGCAGCTCTTGGTACTGCTGCTCTATCTGGTGCTGCTAGTTTTGGTGTGAATAAAGCTTTAAGTAAAGTAACTGGATCAGGTTGTAAAAAAAACATTCTGGAAAGGGAGTTCTTCAGAATTACGAGGTATATCCAATAAAACGATAGAACAAAACATGAAAGATGTAAAAGGATTCAGGGGTGTATTTACATCAGATTTATTACCTAAAAAGATTAAGAAATTTGAAAGTGGAATTATTAATTTAGATATATCTACAGGACCTGGGACTCATTGGGTCTGTTATTATAATGATCCTAAATATAATTTTGTGGAATATTTTGATCCATTTGGAGAATATAAATATAAAGACATTAAACTAAATAATATTTTCATACCTAAAAATATTGTAAAATATCTTGAAACAACTATAAAAGGAATTAAATATAATTCGAGTTTTTTACAAGAGCCAACATCTGTTAAATGTGGTTTTTATTGTATGAAATACATAACTGAAAGGAATAAAGGTAAATCACCTGTTGAAGTTTTATATTCTTTTACCCAAGAACCAAGTGGTTATAATGAAGATTTTGTGCTTAATAAATGTTAATTTTAGATTCAAAAAATTTTGAGAAATCAGAAGATTTTACAATTGAATATGTCCCACCTATTCCTGTTAATGAAAATTCAAAAATATCTTTAAAATCTATGTCTATGTGGGTTTCATGGAACAATATTGATGAAGAATATGAAAATAATACATTTAAGTATTTTGATGGTAGTTTATGGCATGAAATAACTTTAGATAATGGAAATTACACATTAAGGGAATTAAATAACTTTTTAATAAAACGATTTGGAGATGAACCACCAATTAAATTTAAAGCTAATTTTGCTACACAACGCTTCATAATTGAATTAAAAGATGAATATAAAATTGATCTTAGAGAGAGTAAATTACATGAAATTTTAGGATTTGAGTCAGAAATATATATAGATAATCATCAAGAAGGAAAATATATGGCAAACATTTCTAGAGGAGTTGATGACATACACATTCATTGTGATGTAATCACAGGAGCTCTATATAATAATATTAATTCAGATATTTCATATTATTTTACACCATCTAATCCTCCTGGTAGTTTAATAAAAATTGATGAAATAAATCCTTTATTTTTACCTGTTAATAGAAGAAATTATATTCATAGAATTCGAATGTATATCACAAATCAAGATAATGAACTGATAGACTTGAATAATATGAGAGTTTTATATGGATTAATTTTAGCTTAAGCTTTTCAGCTTAATAAATGAATTATAACAAACATAGATTACATGCAAAACCATATGGTGGTAATATCTTCACTGAAGGAATTAAAACTTTTGGAAAAAAATATTAGAAGTTTTAGGTAAATCAGCAAAAACAGCAATTGAAGATAAAGCTAAAAAAGTTATTCAAAATAAACTTGAAAATATATTATCTAAGCCACCTGCAACTGTTAATGATATATTAGCTAAGTCGAAAATTCAAGATCGATATGGATCTGGTTTGAAATGGTATAAATGAGTTTTTTATCCTAATACATGGAAAAATTTTGGGACTTAAAATCTATTCCAGATTATTATAGTAATAAAATTGCTAAGTATGAATATATAAAACATAATGAAGATAGTACTAATGTAAAAGAATCTAATCAATATAAGTTTACTATTAAAGATACAAATTCACCTATATTATATAGTAACGGTTATATATATATTTTCCAATGCCACATTGGAAAATGTCTTTTAATCACTGAACTGGGAAAACAAAGGGATAAAGATTAATGGAGATTATCTAACCCACCTTCGTTTTGCTGATGACGTAGTCATTTTTGCAACTACCCCATCAGAGCTGCAGAGTATGATCCAGGAACTTGCTGACAAGAGTAAAGAAGTGGGATTAAAAATGAACTTTCAGAAGACAAAAGTGATGTTCAATGCTTTTACAAGAAATGAAGATTTATCGATTGATGGAGAAAAACTGGAGATAACAGATACATATGTTTATCTTGGACAGCAGATATCAAGTGAGGGTCACATTGATGAAGAAATTAATCGGCGTACAAAACTTGCCTGGAGAGCTTTTGGAAGAAACAGCATAATTTTCAAGAGCAATATGCCATTATGTCTTAAAAGAAAAGTGTTTGATCAATGCATCCTTCCAGTGCTTACGTATGGTGCAGAGACGTGGACCTTAACTAAAAGAGACATACAAAGGCTGCAGACAACTCAAAGAAGTATGGAGAGGTGCATGCTTGGTATAACCAGGAGAGATAAGAAGAGGAACTCGTGGATCCGAAAAATGACGAGAGTGGAAGACATCATGATCAGAGTTAAATCCCTGAAATGGCAATGGGCTGGACATACTGCCAGAAGGACAGACCATAGATGGACAGCCGAAATTTTAGATTGGATTCCAAGGGACAGGAAAAGACCCAGAAAAAGACCACATGGGAGATGGGTGGATGAAATTCGTAAATATGCGGGAGTGACATGGAGGAGACTGGCACAAGACAGACCGTTGTGGAGGAAACTTGGGGAGACCTTCGTCCAGCAGTGGATTGATAATGGTTGACAATGATGATGATGATATATGCTTAGAAAGTAAAATAGTAAAAAATAATAATGATACTATAGGAACTGATAATGTTACATTTGTAAATGGTGGGAATCTGTTTAGATCCGCTTCATTAACTATAGGAAAAGAACAAACTGATTCCAATATTGAATGTGCTTCATTAATTCATCAAATTAACGGACTTATAAATTTCACAAAAGATTATTCCACTTCAGAGGCTACAAATATGATGTATTATGTTGATACATCAGAATCAGCTGATAAATATAAAATAGTAATAGATGATCCTAATAAAGATGTAAAGAAAGGATCAGATATCAAATTAAAAGAAAATGCCTCTTATAATAAAGGATTTAGACAGAGATGGCTTTTAACAAAAAACAGCAATCTGATAAAATTTTGGATTCCTTTAAGACAACTGTTTGGGTTTCTCAACGATTTTAGAAGATTAATTTCTGATATAAAAGTTACATTTGAATTTCAAAGAAATAGTCATAGTGATATGTTGTACACAGATGTTGCAAATCCTAATTATAAAGTTATTATATCTGATTTCCAATTATGGTTACCTTATGTAGAGTTGTACCCATCCATTGAGGCTGAATTTAAAAGTATAGCTTTGAATTCTACACCTATTGAAATTACTTGGTGTTCTGCTTCAATTGAGAAAAGTAATCAGCAAACAACATCAAATGGTGCATGTCATATAGAACTACATCTGATGAGGTGTTAAGTGTTCTTGTCATTCCACATTATGTAGAAAAAGAAAACAATCAAAATCAGAATAATATGATTTTTGATAATTTAGATCTCATTGAATGCTGGATATTATGTAATAATAAAAAAGTTCCAGAAGAAATTTATAAAACGAATTTTAAAGATGGGCAGTTAGATTATAATAGATGTTATTCTGAATTATTAGCAGCTGGATTAAATACTCATAATACTGAAAGTGGATGTCTTATAAGTTGTGTAAATTATGCGAGATTGTATCCAATCTTTTATTTTAATTTATCTAATCATCCAGAGTATACTAATATTTCGAATTTAAGACTAGAATTTAACTGGAGATTAGGATCAAATCCAGGTAAACCATATAGATTTTATTTCATCGTGAATGAAAGAAAAAGAGGATCACTTAATATGGCTAATAAGGTATTTAAAACTTTAAAAACTTTAGATTAAATAAATGAATTGGTACCCATTTGGTTCACCTTATGAAGAATTTGGGATTGGACCACCTGGACCTCCTGGAAATGGATTTAAATTAACAGATGATGGTAATTATGATGTGGAAGAAAAAAATTTAAAAAATTGCAAAGAACCTATAGATGAACATGATGTTACTACAAGAGAATATGTTTTAAAACAAATAAGAGAGAATAATCTGGAAGTTAAAAATGAAATAGAAAAAAATATTAATGGTAGTTTTTCAGATTTTGTTCAAGAAACTGCTGTAAGAATAAGAGATTTAGATGCTGTACTTAAAGGTGAATTAAGTAATTTGGATCAAAAATATTTACATATTCAAGATGGGAATGTAATTAATGCAAAAGGTAAAAGAATAGGAAATGTTGCTGATCCTACAGCAGATAAGAATGCAGTGAATAAGAGGTATTTAGAAAATAATGTTTTATTTTTAAAAGATGAAAAGTATGATGTTCAAAATAAAAAACTAGTGAATATTCCATCTCCTCAGGATACGTATGACGCAGTTAATAAAAATTATGTGGATAATCAAAACTTTTATGCAACAATTCAAGAAGATAAAAAAGCATATAATACTCTTGGTGCTATGCGTTACTGGGAAACAGTCGTTTTTATGAAATTTAGTAGCAATCTCCTTGACAGAAATATGAAACTGAGTGAAAATATGGATATGAAAATTACATTTTATTTACGTCTTAATTATACTAATGGGAAATCAGAAGTTTTAATTACACTTGGGGAGAATATATTATTTAATGGTGATGCCTACACAGATAAACCTTTAATACTCTTTGCATCAGGAAAAAAGAATGATGAATTTAGCATACAAGTCATGTCTTATTTAGAATTAAACATTTTTAAACCTTACTTAGAAATTGAAAAAATAACATTCCTTTTATAAAAATACATTCTATATAAATGGATAGATTAATTAGGAGTAATATTAATTGGGATTCATTTTCTAAAGATAATGAACTTTCAGAAGATATAATTAGAAGTGTAAAAGATGCAGTAAATTGGGATTTAATATCAGAATATCAAAAATTATCTGAAGATTTTATTTCAGAATTTCGTGATAAAGTGAACTGGGATAAAATTTCTCAATATCAGATTCTTTCTGAATATTTTATGAATAACAATGTTGATAAATTAAACTGGTCTTTGATTTCTCAATATCAAACACTTTCTGAGAGTTTTATGTTAATGAATGTTGATAAATTAGATATGAGGAGAATTTCTATATATCAAAAATTAAGTAATGATTTTATAAAAGAAAACTTTCGACTCTTAGACATGTCATTAATTCCAATAAAACAAAAATTAAGTGAAGAAATTATAGATTTTCTTAGTGATTTTATTGACTGGAAAGAAGTTACAAGAATTAACAGAAGATTTCATTTAAGTCCAAGAATTAACAGAAGATTTCATTATGAAATATAAAGATAAAATTAACTGGTGTGATATTTTTATCAACAGAAAATTCTCTGACGATTTTATAAATGAAAACTATAAAAAACTTGTTGTGTATTTACTTGCAAAGATATGTCATAAAATTTAAATATATTTTAATCTTCCTATATTTTTAATCTTCCAACAATTTTTAATTTTTCTATAAGGGGTATCCATTTTGGGTACCCCTTTTTTAATGCATTTTTTATGAACATCAATAAATATTATGATGATCCTCAAATGTTGATTTTTTCATTTTACGTTATTTCTTCCATAGGGAAACGAGCATTTTTTTCAATTTTAATGATTTTTGATTGATTTTGACTGTTTTTATGTTAAAAATGTGGGTATTTTTTATGATTTTCGTTCATTTTGAGCGTTTCCCTCTGATTGCGCTCGTAACCCCATATATGTACTACTAACACCACACGTGGTTCAGAGGAAATTTAGCGTTCAGAATGTATTTTAATTTCTATGCTATAGTTGTTTCACTTAGGATTATGTTTTCATTTCCCATTATTTTGTAAGCGATATTTCCTCTTTTACGCCATTTTCATTTGATGTAGATGCTAAGTTTTGTATTAAAATTCCGTATTTATTTGCACGTGTTCGTACATACATTTTCGATGACTCTCCCACCCAGCTATTGTTTGGAACACCGCACGTGTTTCAGAGAAAATTTAACGTCGAGAATGTATTTTAATTTCTGTGCTATAGTTTTTTCATTTAGGATTATTTTTTTTCATTTCCGTTGTTTTGTAAGCGATATTTTCTCTTTCACGCCGTTTTCGTTTGATGTATTTTTTCAAAGCCCCGTATTTATTTGCACGTGTTCGTTTGCGCATTTTCGATGAGTCATTGATTCCCTCTCGCTGATTGTTTGTTTCAGAACACATTTCTTTTCCATAGTGTTTCATACAACTTATTTTTTCTGCTAGAGTTCTAAGATTTAAGAATGTGATTGTTTTTCACGCCATTTTCACACAACACTGATTTTAAAAGATTTCCATTAGAGCTGTGTATTTTCTTTCATGTCTTCACCGATCATTCATCACCATGTTTGTAGGGTTGATCTAATAGAATTACACTGGCGGAAAGTGAAAAAAGAACACCAAGAAGGAATGGGCGGACGATCATGAAATTTACATATGTTGATGGGGTCGAGTTTACGTAGATGTGATGTTAATTTCGGGATCAACCAGTGAGTGCTTACGCTACAGCACGGCATAATATGCAAATTATCGTCGGTGGTATTTAAGGAGTACGGCGAAGTGAATGTAATCAGTTGTCGACGTACGGACACGTGCGAAGACCCTGAAGAAGCTGCAATGCCTGGACATGGAAGATGTGTACGATTTCAGCAGTTATCGGACGTTGAGCGAGGTCGTCTAGTCGGACTCCGCAAGGCCGGGTGGTCGTATCGTCGTATTGCGGAGCGAACTGGACGGAAAGTTTCGGTGGTGGTACGATGGTGGCGTAGATGGTCCGAGGAACATTCCCACACGAGAAGACGTGGAACCGGGAGTCACAGACGGACTGATGAGCGGACCGATCGACGCATAAGAAGAGCGGCGTTGTCAAGCAGAACATCCACTGCAACCCAAATCCGAGCTGCCGTTGCACCTGAGGTGATTGTGCGAACAATCCGCAACCGTCTACTGGATGCAGGACTACGTGCACGTGTGCCTCTGGAATGTGTACCTCTGACTCCAGCCCACCTTCAGGAACTGCTGCAGTGGTGTCGCCAACGTCTGCACTGGAGAACGCAATGGCGATCTGTCGTGTTCAGCGATAAAAGCAGATTCTGCTTGGGAGCCTCCGATGGCAGTATGCGTGTTCGCAGACGCACACGGGAGCGTCTCCACCCTTCTTGCATCCGCCATCGACACACAGGGCCTACATCTGGTCTCCTGGTGTGGGGAGAGATCAGCTATCGCTCTCGTACACAACTAGTGTTTGTACCGGGTACGTTAAACAGCACCTCATTCATCAACAACATCATTCAGCCCGTTGTTGTGCCATTTGTAAGGTCGGTCCATCGTGGTGTTTTCCAGCAAGATAACGCACGCCCACACACGGCACGTTCAACGCAACATGCACTTCAGGGTGTGAGACAACTTCCATTTCCTGCACGTTCACCGGATTTGTCTCCCATTGAGCACGTGTGGGATTTTATGGGACAACGACTTATCCGGTCTCCACGACTAGGCACGACCATCCCCGATTTACGCGTCCAGGTTGATGATGCTTGGAACTCAATACCCCAAACTTACATCCAACATCTGTACAACAGACTTTATGCCAGAATTGCACAGTGTGACGCAGTTCATGGCGGTTCAATCTCGTACTAACCATGCTACATGGAAATGTTATTTTTCAGTTTACCAGCAAATAAAGCTGTATTTTGCCATAATGTCTTGATCACCTTATAATCTGTATTCCGTTATTATGCTGTATAAATTTCGTTGGTATCAGACGTCTTCTTTTTTTGTGTTCTTTTTTCACTTTCCGCCAGTGTATTTTTAAAAGAGTAAAAAATACACACTGCTTCAAAAGACATATTCAATAGCATACAGATAAATTTCTATTTTGATGATATGTATTTTTTTTAGTTTTCTTCAGAATTACTTTTAGTGTGTATAATGTAGAAAAAACCCCGTTAGGGGATGGAGGGTTAATTCCCATTTTTCCCTTCCCCAGTTATTCGGTCAGTGGTGGTTACAGGAAGAACAGATGTTCCTCCAAAATTCAGATGTGTTTGAAGCCTTGGAGGAAATTCCTATGTCTGAAGATTTAACATTAAATTTCACTCCACATCCTCCAATATCAAGTCCCTCCAACACTTGTCAGGTTTGTTCAAACACCTTCAAACGAAGTCATGATTTGAGGCGACATATGCTGATTCCTATAGGTAAAAAGCCATGTTCATGCACTCAATGTACTGCAAAATTCAGGCATAAGCCTCATCTGAAGCGTCATGTGCAGCACGTTCATCAGCAAAGTGGGAATTCGGATTCAGCGGTCGCCAGCCCAAGCCATTATCCTGCAAATGTGGACGTTCCTGCCCCAGTGCAAGCTCTTGCTGCTATGAATGATCCTGCTCCTGTGGATGTGGAAGCTCCTGCTGCTCTTGCCTCCCTACCCAACATTGGGGATTTCGTGTAGGTGGAATTCGCCGCGAGGCAGCGGCTCCCCACCTGCAGGACCGTACCTGAAGAGGGGGATGCAAATTGCCTACACACTTTCATGCAGTCCATTAAAGCTCCAGCCATGAGAATTCTACATCATTCGTTGGCAGCTCATCCCTCCCTCAAGTGCAATATCTTAATGGAGGCAGTATTCAAAAAACCGAAACAGGAAGATCCTGAAGAATTTGAATACTGCCGTTACAATTTGAAGACGGCTAACAAAGCCCTCTACAGAGCCAGCGATGTAGATGAGTTTTTGGCAACATGGTGAAGAAGCTACAAAAAGAAAAATCAGAGGCTGAGCTCAAAGGGTCCGGATGGTCGTTCCCCCATGTCTCATGGCTGGAGCTTCGCATCAACCGCTTCAAGCCATTGAGAGGAGGCTCTTTCATGGAACTTCCAATCAAAATCCAGAGAAAAAGGGCCGTGGTGAATGTTCAAAACACTGACCAGTTCTGCTTTAAGTATGCGGTATGGACCCCTCGTTTGCAGGAAGAAGAAAACAGATTCAGAGCCTCCTTTTACATCAATGACCCCCGGTTTCCAACTGTATACAACTGGGACAGCATCGAGTATCCAGCCAAGATAAACGACATTCACAAGTTCGAGAAGGCGAACAACATTTCCAACAACGTGTATGGCCTGGACTCAACTCCACGAAGTAATGGCGTAAGGCTATTTACATTAAAGATGCGACAGATGAAATCAGCGTATACAGATCTCATAGGGCAGAGCACGGAGTCATATTTCCTGAACTCGCTGAAAACTGATGTGGGGACAATAGAAAACATTTATAAATTAAATGTCCCGATGAAAAAGTTGACACCACAGCAAAAGGTAATGCACGATAGCGCTACAGTCTGCTACATCTGCAGTGAAGGAGGATTTGATCCCACAAATAAATCAAATATGAAGGTGGCAGATCATGACCATCGCAGCGGGAACTATAGATGTCCATCGCACGCTTCGTGCAATAATAATTTTAAAAATCCTCTTTTCATTCCTGTATTCATGCATAATCTCTCAGATGCACACTTCATCGTCAAAGAGCTGGGTTGCCTTCCAGATGAAATTTCAGTTATTCCAGAGTCATCAGAAAAATTTATTTCGTTTTCGAAGATGGGAGGAATGGAAGTGAGATTTTTAGATAGTTTTAGGTTCATGTCTGCTAGTTTATCTAAATTGGCAGGTATTCTTCTTAGAGCCCAGTTTCAAATTACTAAACAGCACTTTAGAAATGATGCTGAATTTGACCTGCTCACACAAAAAGGAATCTTCCCATATGAATACATATCATCTTATGACAAGCTGGAAGAAACAGCTTTACATCCTAGAAGTGAGGTTTTTAATAAGCTGACAAACACTCATATATCTGAAGAGGAATATGAACATGTCGAGAAAGTATGGAGCGTGCTGAAAATACAAAGTTTGGGTCAATATACTGACGTATACCTCCAAACTGACGTTCTCATTTTGGCTGTCATATTCGAAAACTTTCGGAATTTATGTCAAGAAACATATAAATTAGATGCTGCATGGTTCTCTTCCTGTCCTGGTCTCAGCTGGTCAGCCATGCTTAAATGCACAAGAATTTCACTTCAGCTCCTCCATGATTATGATATGCTCTTAATGTAAGAACAAGGAACGAGAGGTGGATTGTGTCAATGTGTAAAGCGGCATGCTCAAGCCAACAACCAGCATATGGATAACTATGATCCATCAAGAGCCTCCACATACATGAGTTACCTCGATTGAAACAACTTGACGGCTGGGCGATGTCTGAAAATCATCTTCCTAGAGGAAAATTTGAATGGGTATCTAGGGAGGAGCTAGATCAAATGAGCATTAATTCCATCTCCGATGATGCAGCATTTGGATATATCTTAGAAGTTGATATTTCCTACCCGGAAAAACTGCATGATGAGCATTCCAATTTGCCTTTTTGCCCCGTACTGCAAACCGTTCCTGGAACTTCATATTCAAAATGTTTTACAACACTGGAAGAGAAGAAACATTATGTAGCTCATTATCGACTTCTAAAGCAGGCAATGCAGGCAGGTCTAGTCGTCACTCATATCTATAGAGGTCTTCGTTTCGCTCAATCTCAATAGTTGTAACCCTATATCCATCTGATAACCAAAATGAGAAAAAAGACAAAAAATGATTTTGAAAAAGACTTCTTGAAACTTATGAACAATTCGGGTTTCGGAAAAACAATGGAGAACATAAGAAACAGAACAAAAGTTGAGCTGGTGAGTCACAACAAAAGACTTGAAAAACTGCTTGCAAAACCAAATTTCAAAGACCTCACAATATTGAAAAGTAAGGGTGATCAAAACTATCTAGTATCCATCCATTTGAATGTTACCCAGCTTACCTTCAATAAACCTATTTACTTAGGAACAGCGATCCTTGATATTTCCAAAATGAAAATGTACCATTTTCATTATGATGTCATGAAACCAAGGTACCAGGAAAATCTGAAATTATTATACATGGATACCGACAGTTTCTTTTACGATACGAAGACTGAAAACCTTTATGAGGATATGGTTGAATTCAAAGAATTACTCGACACAAATGATTATCCTCCAAATCATCATCTCCATAGCCAAAAAAATAAAAAAGTTCTAGGCAAATTCAAAGATGAATTGAACGGAAAAATTATGAAAGAATTTGTCGGTCTTAGACCAAAGATGTACTTATTCACCATGGGAAAAAAATCAGGAAGTGAAAAAGGCAAAAGGGGTAAGCAAAGCTGTGGTGACGAGCCAATTAAAATTTATTGACTACAAAATTTCTCATGGAAAAAAAGGAAATGATGCATAAGAATAACTCCATAAGAAGCATGAAGCATACGGTGTTCAGCATCGCTACAAATAAAAAATCTTTCAGCCCACATGATAATAAACGCGTGATCAACGATGGCGGAATTCACTTTCTTCCCTATATTCATTATGCATTGAGCCAAGCAGTGGAACCACCTGCAGCAAAAAAGTAAAAGAAAATGTAAAAATACAATCCTTTTAGAACTATGACATAGTCATTTTTAGGAAAAAAGTTATTTTCAGAACTAAAAAAATTTAGCCTTTTTAGGAAAAAAGTTTTTTTCAGAACTAAAAAAATAGCCTTTTTTTGAAAAAAGTTCTTCTGAGGAATAAAACAAAAAGGTCTTTTCAGAACTTAAAAAAAAGCAAAGAAAACAGTCCGTCTTAGGACCACCAAAACAGCCTTTTTGAGGGCTACTTAAACCTTGGGTAAGGGAAGGGGAGGGGAGGGAAGGTAGTTTTCTAGTGTTTAAAGTAAAACTGTGAGTTTATCGCATAAATCTATTTCTAGTGTTTAAAGCAAACGTATGCCTGTAAATATGTTTTTATTAAGTGTAAAAGTATACCTATAAATAATCTAGTGTATTGCATAAGTTTATTTCCGGTGTTTAATGTAAAAGTATGTCTGTAAATAACTTTTATTAAGTGTTTATTGTAAAAGTATGCCTATAAATAATCTAGTGTATCACATAAGTATTAAATTAAATATATTTTATTGGGAATTATTGCTTTTTTTTTTTAGAATAGACGGAATTTTAAGTTACTGTGTACTTGTGTTTTCCATTAAGCAGCTAATCGGGGGATTTCCAACTGGTCTGAGAGTAATGTTGTACAGCATTGAGCCGAAACCAGCATTAGAGGCTAAATTGAGGGAAGTTTGAAATTTCCAAACTGACTGGCTTCATTCTCTGAGTTTTTGAAGGAGGAAGCGCTCTCACTGATGTCCCCTCTAGCCTGAAAGAGAAAACTAGACACTAAACAGTTTTCGTTAAAATTTCCTTAGATGCTGTAATTTTTTTCTTAGTTTACATTGGAAATTTTAACATTTTTTTAAAACGTTAAAATTTGCTTAGGTGCTATAAGATTTGTTTTCCTTAGAAATTTTTTTAAACATTCAAATTGTTGCTTTGACCTTAGACATTTTTCAAAACTTTCGGACTTGTTGCTTTGACAACGTCATGATGAAAACTGAGAATCACGTGGATTTCCTTCTTCTCTTATTTTAGTGTGGTGGCTTAGCGAAAATATCGTGACAGGCTGGATTAAAGCGCCAGATTTTGCACAGTTCTTATATACCCTCAGTACTTTCAATCAAAAGGGGGTGCCCGATTTCAGTGTCCGCCATCTTGAAATACGACACCATCTTTGTTTTCTTTGGACTGTACCTGTAATTTTCGACTTTTCATTGGATTTTGCTAAATATATCCCCCGCGGTTGGACTTACAGGAAAAATAGTAGGATATAATTTAATTTAAACTAAATGTGCTACAATTTAAGAGAATAACCGGTTTTGTAACTTTAATAGTTTGCGAGATACAAGCTTTCAAAGTTTTGGACTGTTTTCAGGTTATTACGAAAATCTCTATTTTTTGTCGGTTATTGCAAATTATCTTCCCAACGGTTGAGTTTACAGCAAAAACTATTTTAATCAATTTTAATTAAAACTTAATTTTCTACAATTTGAAACTAGAACCGCTTTTGTAACTTAAATATTTTGCGAGAAACAAGCATCCGAATTTTTGTACTTTTTTCAAGTTATTACGAAAATCTCTAATTTTTTATCGGTTTTTGTTGAATATCTTCAATGCTGTTAGGCTTACATCAAAAATGTATTGAATAATGTTTAAGAAGAATAAATAGGCTACAATGTTAGTAAAGGAAGACATCTATACAGTCACAATTTGCTGAGGTAATGTATTTGACCATGTTACAAACATTTTAATAAAACAATATTACACAATAACTAGTAAAACAATTTCTAAGATGTTAACTGTTTACAATTGCCTTTGCAATGACAAAGAGCTGTGCAGGCAAGTGCAGCCTTTTCAGAAACGCAACTCTTAGAGCACAGGGGTTCAGCTTTACATCCGCACTTGATTAATTCCCTACAGCTTTTGCTTGCTTTGGGTATAGACATCCAAATCGGTTGCCATGTCTTTTTGTTTCTTTTCTAACCAAAGTTAGCCGGAGTCGGTGCATTTTGGAGTGGTTTCAAACTGGTTAAACATATGCTAGATTGATAGATGCAGCGATTAGTGCGTTGAATGAGGGCATCCTGTGTGGGCGGTAGACTTTGGATCATCTTTACTTGTTTTTCTTGTGTGAAGATATCTTCTCTGAGCATGTTGACGCTGTCAAGTTCCGTTGTACCATCGTACAGGATGCAGGTGAATCGTTCTATAAGTTCAAATGCCTTTGTTTTAGCATCTACTGGCTGAAATGGATGTTTTACAGGGAAGAGAAGTCCTTCAGTGCCTGGCGGATATGCTGTCCATGTCTTCCATGCTGACTTTTTCCCCTTACCAGAAAATTGTTATGTGGTAAGCATGGAAAAAGGGCAATACTTGCGAGATATTTTCTCCGAGATCTTGACGGATGGCGTTGATATGATAATATCGGAAGTGTTTACCTTTACGAAATGCAACCCATAGTTGAATATCAGGTTTGTAAGTTTGTAGCTCGAAAACAATGCCTACTAGTACCACAATAACATCTGTGTCAACTGTGCTTATATGATGGTAGTTGCACCCTTTTGCAATGCATCTAATATATGAAGACACATTCTCGTATCAGCTTCTTCTTGATCAATTTCGGACATCAGTGCACTGTTGTTTTTGGAAATAACAGATTTACCATAGGTGATGTATATTTCTTTACCTTCTTGTACGTCATGAGCTGCGACTGCATCACTTAGTAGGTTAAACAGTTCTGTCTTGTTCTCTGAATTCTGCATGAATGTAACAAAGTTTTTGGGAAGTATGGTTTCCTTTGTAACTCTTCTCCGTTCTCCCTTCCCTCTCTTCGCGCGTGCAGTTTCTTTCAGACTGTCGGGCTTGTACATGTCCCATACAACATCGATTCTTGGGCAAACCTGAAGTTTGCTCTTGATCCATGGTAAGAAGACCGTGTCACTATTTTCTCCAAATGTACATGCATCATATTTAGGAAGTGCATGTACAATGACAGGTCCATCAAATATTTTGGCATCAAAGTTTGGTACATCGTGGTCTTTAATTGGAGATAAGCAGGAAAGTAAATCGGATTTTTCGCTAGTCAGTCGTAGATCCCCGTGTTTACTTAAAGACAGAGGCCAAGCATGGTTCTCGTGGGAAAAGAACTCCAAAGGATCGCCTTGACGCCCTTGATATGCTATGAAAAGTTGGCCGAAGAGTCCATAGTCACTTTTTAGCTCATCCTTATGATCAAATTTACTCTTTCGAGTCCTATGTTCAGGTCGCTGGAAGAGTAGCACACGATTTTTTTCAATGGATAGAAATTGTCTTATTTATTAGAAAATCCTTTACATAGGATGTGTATTGGTTTGTTGCCATGGTTTCCATTGTGCGCATTGCACTCACCACTGAAAATGTTGAGTAGTAGTCACACTCCACAAAAAGATTAAACTTCGATGAGATAGTTTCAACTAAATTGTTGACTTGATCTTTGAATGTTTTCTGGGTAGAAAAACCTTGGTCATGGCTTTTGTTATTGCCCTTGGAAAGTTCTGCTAGGTTGTGAAATTCATCCAGAAAACGTGACAGTTCAGGACCTGAAACCATCCACCTTTTAAAAGCATCCCGATTCTCTGTCAGACCTACTGCACCACCTGAAACTTGTACTATCTTGTTATTTTGTTCATGTGCCTGGTCTAAAGGCATACTTGAGAATTTCCTGTTAGTCTTCAGGAAGAACCATCTACTCTGAAAGTGATCCTTGATGCTGTCAGGAATACACTTCATACTTTAATATGCACGGGAAGCCAACGGGCATAATTTGTGTAGTCTAAGATAAAGAACCAAGGATCAAGTTGTTCCATAACTTCGACATAGAGAGGCAAGTTCTTTTCACGGTGAGAACGAACGAATATCAAAACTTTAATTTCTAATTCCAGAATAAGGTTCCAGAATTCAAACGTAGGGTTCTTTTCAACCATTTCTTTCTTCCACTTTCCAAAAGCGTCGTCATCATGTGGTCCAGGTAAAGATGTGAATGCTTTATGCTGAAGCATTGTCAAGGATAGAGCTGTTACTTGATGTGCGTGCCTTGTTCTAGTTAGATGCGATGTTATCAGGAAGGAGTTGGCCATTCCGGATGACGCAATTTTGGCTCCAGTAATACATTCTGATCACCCAGAATCTTGTAGCAGATCACCAACCATACTCCACATGGCCATCTCAATATGAAGCCCACTCATCATAACAACATACTTACTTTTACCATACATTTCTGGCCAGCGCCACTGAACATACTTGGCTAAGGTAAACAGTGGTTGATCGACAGCTATAATTGGCACATAACCTGGATTGCAACTTTCGGTGATACCTCTTAAAATGTCCATGCCATGTTTTACCATGGCGATACTTGCAGCTTTCTCCTCGAACAAATGTAAAAGAGAGACTATACCCGGCGTAATTGTAACCTCAGCTTGACGAAATGCATGATAAGCACCCCAGGACACTTGCTCATCCTTCTTTATAGTTTCTTTACAGAGAATGGGAATGCTATGTTTCATCCACTGTTATTCGTATACCTCAGCCTTTTCCAAATAGCCTTCCATATTCTGCGTCGGCATGTCTGTCACTTTAATGTTATCAGTGTTGCAAGCCACAGCTGGAACAATACGATAGCCATCTGGTAGTGACAGCCTCATGCTGCAGTCAACAGGTGGAACAGTGATTTGAGGTCTGGAAATACCATGGTTCAAAACAATATGAAACTGAAATACGCTGATGGTGGTTCCATGAAACGACCCTTGAGAAGTTGTTGAGGATGGGTTATGGTCGATGTTGTCAAGTGCACCTACTGTGAATAGTTCCTTACGGAGTTGAGTGGGACAGACCAAATCATCATCCCTGTAGCGTTGACAGGCAGCTGTTGTGAGCCAGAGTTCTACTTCTAGCATCCGGTCGTAGCTCAAAATAATCCCATGCTCATGAAGTAGCGTCACCAATGTCTTGCTTCTTGTGTGGGCATGAATAGAGATTCCTAGAAGCAACGGTAGTGGAAGTTCTTTAGACTTTGTGTAGCGCATATTTGTTGTAGATGTGGAAATTCTCGTTTTGTAGTTGAATACTATCAACTGGCAAATGGTGAGGTATGCTTTGGTATTTGAAACACTCTGTTCCTTTATGTTCGGGCTATAGAGCAGCATGGATACCATAGTTTTTAGGATCGCGGTACTGATTGTTCTTCACAGTCTGACACAAAGTTACCAGAGAACTGAGGAACAACTGCATCCGAAATTTCTTTTCGCAGAAATTTTGAAACCCGGACCATTGATAGAGCTTCTTGGTCGAAATCCCGTGATTGCATAGCATCTGTCAGAAGTTTCTGGAGACCCTCATTGAATACCAACAGTACGTTTTTTACCATCAGACTGCTCTTGACAATCGCCAAGAAAGTGTTCGAGTAGCTTTTTATTAAGTCTCGATTTGTTGATTATCTTTGAAAATCCCAAGCCGCTTTTCATACAAACTACGTAAATCAGTAAGTTTGAATAAATAATTTCCCTCCTCGACTGGCAATTCTATATACATAACAAGTTCCACAAACACACGAGATTCTGACATTTTCTCACTACTGTTATCAAATGATAATGCATCTCTCTTTTTCACCATACTTCTATGGCGATTCTTGTACACTGTTAAACATGTGTTGTGATATTTTTCTTTGATGGCTATCAAATCTTCACCAGCGATTCGTGCTAAGAGTTTTGTATCTTGTAATGCACTAGCCAGATCTCTCAGATTATTGTCTAGCGTTAATGTTGAGCAATTATGAAGCAGTCCTTGTGTGTCCATACGGAATATGCATCGTTCTCGTCCCACGAACTTGTAGATACTATATTGCTTGATTGACGAGCAGACTTTCGGCCACATTCATTTGATTAACATTTACGTTTTTTCTTTTGTCGCTTTTTTTTTCGATCCAGTTTTGACCGAGAAAACTTAAGTCGACACTGTTTGTGCCACTTGGCATGATTTTCCAATAAATTAGTTGCATTTCCACATTCAGTAAACTCAACTGGCAAACAATCAAGTTGCCTGAACTCCTCTACAATGGGTAGAAACTCATCGTAGCTTTTACATGCGTCGTCAGGAGGTCTATCTACTGGGAACCTCAAATCTCCACCATCAGTATGGCAAATAATGCACTTTTCCCAATTCATGATTTCTTTCCATAAATTCCTACTATTCTTATTTATGATAACGTCTTATTATTCAGCAATTTGTAAACAAAGAAACAAACAAAAACAATTAAAAAATTAAAAAACAACAACAAAGAAACAAACAAAAAGCAAAGAAAAGCCGAAAATTTACAGGTACAGTCGAAAGAAAATAAAGATGGCGTCGTATTTCAAGATGGCGGACACTGAAATCGGGCACCCCTCTCTGAATTGATAGTACTGAGGGTATATAAGAACTGAGCAAAAGTTGGCGCTTTAATCCAGCGCGTCACGATTCTGCCTATTATTTGCTCTAAGCTACCACACTATTTCATTTCATCGAGGTTGATAAATTACTTGAACGTCTCCTGGAAGTATCTGGGAGCTCAATCTTAATTCTTTCTTTGTCTCAGGTTTTAGATCGATCAATAAATAGCTGTAAGGGGATTTGGTTTCATGGCATCCATATACACTTCTTGAAAAAATTTCTGTTTGCTAGGGAACAACTGTCTCCCTAGATGGGTGATTTGATTCACATCTCTTCGCGATTTAAACAGAAACAAGTAATGGGCATTTAGGGAAATTTCACGCATTTCTTTGCCTTTATGAAAAATATTTTGAGTAATGAATATCACTGACACATTGAAATGATGACTTCCTCTAGTGAACAAGTGAGTTATTTTTTATCGCTTCCACATTCAGTCACGAGATCGTCAATGACAAATAGCGTTCTACCTTTCACAGAGTCACGGAAATTGGAGGGGAGACAATATCCACAAATGTAATGTTTTCTATTTCGTCATACAATGTTTGATGAATCCCGTAGAACCATACCACCTGTTTGGGAGGGGAGAGATGATTTCCCCTTGATGCTGAAGTAAGCGTTTTACAAACGGAGTCTTCCCGCATCCCGTAGGACCCGCTGTCAGAGCTGTGAAAGGATGTTGTAGTCTGGGCACTTCCATGTTGCAACTGAGTTCATTAAAAAGAAACAAAACAATTTAAAGACAAGACGCATGAAATAAAGTTCAATCAATTTTTTATTTTAAATTCTGAATTTTGTTACAATTCCAAATTTCTTTCGAACAAAATGATAGACACGCACATCGTTTGTTTCAGATTTTCATCGAAAAGTTTTACAATGGAGTACAAGCTTTTTCCGCGACATCTAGAATAGAGGTAGAAAATACAAAATTGGCCACATACGGCTGTAAATGAGCTTTGAAGAGGTATATCGGCAAAATTCACAGGGTCAAACTTGGAGGCAAATCGTGCAATAGGTCCTTGAAAATACTCTGGAGAATGAAAAAATTCCATTGTTTTTTGGTTTGGCATATGCATGGCCAACCAGTGTTTCCCGGGATTTTCATGTCAATCCGTATTCACAACCAAACAGGATGGGAACTTGACTCTTGGGAAGTTGGTCGCAGGCAAACACTCCGATGAAGGAAAGAGGCGTCACGTGATCTTGCTTTAGTCTTCGCTATTTGCACACTGTTCATTTCTTCAATTGGAAAAAATCACAAAGAATGTTTCAGGACTTAAGAAATTTCAATAATGTTCTGGAATTCGGCGTAGATTAGCACCGAAATGGTTTTTGACAAAGCGTTTCCAAATTTGATCTCCACTCTTAAATTTCCTTGCTGGATCAGATTCATATGTCCTCCATCACACAGATCGGGACTAAGATCGAAAGCGTAGAGTGTGTATCCCTTGGAAAATTCTTCTCGGTTGATGAAAATTCCTCTGTCTTGTCGCAGTTTCTCGGTTCCTTGAAATATGCTGTGGTAGGAACGAATCGTGTTTCCCTTTTCAAAATTGGGTTCTAATGGTTTATGAGGAACTGGCTATCCATCGATGTACACGGCGATAAAGTTGACATCGTAATGCTTGAATTCAAAGGGGTTTGATTTATATGTACCATTAAAAGCATCGTTATCTACACATTCAATAACCAGTCTTTTGGGCATTTGTCCGAGGAATACGTTGTCTTGTACGAAGGACATACTTTCTTGAGAAACGGAATACATTTTGCATAAAACACGATCAATGGGATACTTGGCAGGATATTTTTCTAAAGCTTTTGCATGACCGATGGCAACTCCTGGGCTGACTTTAACTTTTGTCACAAAAATGGATGCATGCTCGATGAGAACTCTGTAATTGGGGGTCACGGAGGAGGAAACGATGCAGAAATCGGGTTTGGTTCGATTCAGTTTGATTTTCACATCCACTAAATTGAGCAGCAAAAAATTGTGATTTATTTGAAAAAATAAATCACAATGTAGGATTCCAATCATATCCAGCGCCTTGCTCTCTTTTACGAGTTCGTGGCGTTGATGTAATCCCTTGCTTGTTGTAGCAATCGTGGGATTAATTTCGTGCAAATGTCCGGCTGTATCCTTATAAAAACCTTCACATGCTGAATAGGTTTTCTTTGCTTCTTCTCCATAATTCAGTAGTTTCAATATAAGCTCTGTAGGGATACGTGTTGCTTGATGAGGAAATCATGGCGATGTCACCCAACATAGTGACTCATCCCAAAACACGTGGCGCACAAAATGTTATGGTCGGAGACAAAGACAAATTGGTGACTCATCCCAAAACAGGTGGCGCATAAAATGTTATAGTCGGAGACAAAAGAAAAATGGTGACTCATCCCAAAACACGTGGCGCACAAAATGACAATGTGGTGAAAATAAAAATGGTGAAGAAAAGATGGTCGGAAAGATCACGTGGAAAGAGATGGCGGCGACTGACGTCATGATGGACCACACCCACATCCATCCGTGTATGTGGACGGCTGGGGACGTCCGTGGACCGCAGTGGACCGTTTCCTTTGTGTTTGAACTATTCTTTTTCCACTACTGAAGTGGTTTGCGCATTTTTCTATTCTGCAAGGAGTTGAATTTTTAAACTTTTTTTTTCTGACGCTACCGTATTCCTTCCCTCCAACCGACTAAACGGAGAAGCTGCCATACAAAGATTATAACGTAACTCTTTTTCATATGCGAGATTGGTGTTACGCTATGTTTAAACAATGACTAAGGAAATGTTGAACTAAATGAGAATAAGATACATTAATTCAACGGGATAGCCCAAATAAGGGTTTTACGGCCAGACGAAACATATACAGAAGTCTAAATTACATTTATCCTTTAATTGGTACAGCACAATAGATGAAATCCAAAATATAGCACTGCGAGTTTTACACTTCACACATAATACCTTAATTATCTGTCGTATAATCTATCTTAACAATGATTGAACAAACACACACACACACACACACACACACAAAGCAACTGCTGTATCTCGTCTTTTTATCAAACGTTCTCATCACATTCATACGTCACTCTCCCTGACTTCAAAAGTGTTGCCAACCTCATTCATGTGAGAGAGAAGATATCACGTTAAGTTTGGAAAGTGCAAAAGAGAGCAAACTCAAATTTACATAGGAAAAGGAACTAAAAATGAAAGTTTAATTAGAATATACGTCACATCATCTCCCTCGTAATTTTTTTAAAGTATTTGTTGTGCCAAGAACCTATCAATTTAGTTTCCATTTAAAACATAATCTGGTCATTCATGCAAGTCATTCAGATAAGAGCATACCCAATAATTAAGACATCAAGATATTCGTTGAACAGTTGCTAGCAGCTGACTTCAAATCAGTACACAAATCCTCTAAACATCGATAATATCGCATAGACATACGAACACAGCATCATGAAATATACAGACATCTCTCCAATATCCTAAACATGCATTGACATACGGTGCAGAGAAACAGCGTGCTGAACGAAGAAACACGTTTCAATATATCACCAATTTTCATAGCAAAAACATTAAACTTTCTGTACAATATCGTGAAAAATCGCTACGTAACTGTGGCATAAAAGGATCATGCGAAAGACGACAATATCAAATATATCCATATTATAGGTACGAATCGTGCTAATTGTTTTTGCCACAACAATATGTGCGAACAATTTTAATCAATACACATACAAGAAGTGGCATAGTTGTAAAAAAAGCCTGCGTAATGCAGAAAAAAACTACAATAGATTAAGCATTGAGGTAAATTACACATTCGTCAACACCTGATAACTTCTCAGGGAAGACAAAACATTCAAACTAAGTTAGCTGAACCTAGAACACTTGAACACAGAAAACATGTTTTAAATTTAGGTTGTTAAAAAAACTGCACTTTGCAGAAAAAAAACCCAACAATACAAAAAAGTGTCAAGCACAAAAAGGTTAATCATAGCACAAGAACACAAAAACTTTAATTGAACACTTGGCGGCCAGGGCCGACTTCTGACTACTTCCATGCATTAGCACGTCGAGTTTTAGATGAGATAGGCAAAACCCTACCCTGGGAGTTAAGCATCTATAGATATCAACAGAAAGGCTATGACTGATAACAAACTCATGCCGAAAAGGCAATATTTACAATATAAATTGACAAGCATTTTAATACAATTGAATTTGCTATTCGCAAAAAAAAAAAAAAAAAAAAAAAAATCCGTGTGGCTCCACACGAAAAAAAAAAAAAACTAACTTTAAACTTTGCGTGTACAAATTCATGTTTACACAGGTTCCATGACAGTGGGAAAACTTAGCTGACTGACGAGGAGACAACAAGGCGTTTGTCAAGTTATTGCAATTTTGCCACGCTGGCAGCAAAATGCAAGATTTGATGAGTGCAAACAAATCTGAGCACTAGCATAAAAAAATTGTCGTGTATGAAGTCAAAGTCTCTTTCGTGGTAAAAAGATCATGTGATACATATTACTGAGTATCAGAGAAAAGGTTCAAGTAAATAGTCTTGCTATAGAGCAAGGCTCTATGCAAAAAAAGTTCTTGGGCATTGACAAAGTCAATTGTAATAACAAAAAAATTGAGCAATTTACCTTTTAGTGGCGAAAAAAATTTGCGTAGCAATACGCTTGACTTGTTGTCGGGGCAACAACGCTGGACTCGAAGCTTCACGTTTCAAAGGCCCATGTCGAGAATCACTGGATCGCAGGGATGTGTCAGGTTTCCTTGTTGACAGAGCAAGTTGACCGGAAGAAGCGGGGTCATCAGGCTGACTCAAGAAGGTTCCAAGCTGACTCAAGGAGGTTTCATGCTGACTCAAGGAAGTTCCAGGCTGACTCAAGGAGGTTCCAGGCTGACTCAAGGAGTTTCTAGGCTGACTTGGACCGATCCAGGAATCGGAGACGACTTACGATCCAGAATCAGGCCACTTATTTGGCGGGCGAAGAAGCAGCGTAAAGGAAGAAAGACGCTTCTGTGGACGACAAAGGATAGTCGCTGCAGGTATTGGTTCTGTCCGTCCGAAGCGGAGATTCCAAGGACGGAATCCAGGCGGATACAAAGGCTGAACTCGTCGTGAGGGTTACGAACTAATACTTGAAGTTGCACTGTGTATTTGAGGAACAGGAGGGGCAAATTCAGGCGGCGGACGCTTGCTAGGTCTTGAGAACGCAGTTGGTGAAACAGGACGTTTTTGCCCTGCTGTAGACTGACTAAATGTTCGTGAAGTAGATAACTTCTCAATGCGAACAGAAGCAGGGATTTTCTCATTTGGAGACTGAAGAAACTCCACTATAGTGTCTGATGAATCAGTGTCAACAAGAGGTAAAGATCTCTTGACCACAGGAGAGATAGAGCTATCTGAAGAAAATGAAACGTCAGTAATTTGTCTTTTCAATGTCTTAGACGTAGGACAAAACGGAGGCACCATGCGTGAAGGAGTAAAAGGAGCAATTGATTTGTAAGAAGCAAGTGAAAATGAACCACGTTGCACATGACGAGAATACCTAGATGAACTGGAAGTACTTGAAGGTGATCTTTCGTGTCTTGAGAAGGTAGAAGACGCAGGAGTAGAAATGATTGTAGCACCCTGAGTGAATGATCGAATGTCAGAATGAGAATCTTGAAAAGAAGTTGAAGGAAAGACCTGCTCAGACGAAGGTAGAGATTCGGACAGGACAGGGGTAGGGTCAATAATTTAATCATCAACAGTAGAAGGCTAGAGGCTTGTGAAGGAATCCCACCTTCTGCCTGAGGATTCCTACAAGACTTATGGTCGATAATTGCAGCATTATTTCGAACAAACCATTTCCTACATTGCTGCACATGTGCAGACTGTAGGGAGCCATCTGGCTTCTTTAATACTACATTATTATTGTACAATTCCACCAATTCAAAGGGGCCTTCATACAAGGGTGCAAATTGTTTTACAAACGTATGTGCAACAGAGCATTAAAAATGCGTTTCTAACAACACCAGATCCCCAAATGCGAAATCTGGTTCTATCCCTTTTGCGTTATAGTGTCGAGCTTGATTTAACTGAGCTCGTACGATAGTAGCTTGTGCCTTTTCTGCCAGTTTCGTTACATACTCAGGTGTTGGTCGCTGGTTAATTTCATCCACAATGCCAGTTAAATTTCCAAAGGGGAATCTTGCGCCCGAGAAAAAGTTCAGCTGGCGTTAGCCGTTTTGACTCATGAAAAAATGAGCGAAGGGCGAAGCAAAACAATTCACATGGTTTCCCCAACGCTCATGATTATTGCCAATGAAAGTTGAAATCATAAGTTCGATTAATACGCTGATAATTAATTCCAATGAAAGTTGAGATCGTAGATTAACACGCTCAGCCCTATTGGCTTGAGCGTGATATGGGCTGATGAATTTATGTTTATTCTGTAGTCTCGCACACATTCGTTCGATTAACTCTGAAATGAACTGAACCCTGTGGTCCAAGACTACGGTACGGGGACAGCCAGAACGAGTAAAAATATTATGCATAAGAGTGTCACTTATTACATCAGCAGTAGCAGCTTTAATGGGGAATGCTTCCACCCATTTAGAAAAGTTATCTGTGACAACAAATATATAACGAGACTTAGTTTTAGTTGATAATGGGTAAGGGCCCAATAAATCTATAGATATAGTTTCAAAAGCATAATTACTTGAACTAGAAATAAGGTGACTGGCCGGTCGTTTGTTATCATACATTCACTTCCAAAAGTTAAGCACGGAGTAGTAAGATGTGAAAAAATGGAGAAGTACTGCTTGGATTGACACGAAATGCGGCAGGAACGTAGGGAATATGTTTATTAATGAATCAAAACAAAGAAATACAGACAGAGATGAAAATAATATTGAATTTTCAGAAATTATAAGATGACGTCAAATTGGAGTCGTTTACAAAATGAGTAATAAAGTCACAACAGACAACAAAACCCGACATTAATAGGGTATGTGAGCACCCCTCTTCTACATACAAAGTTTACAACGTCTGACCATGCTTTTTATGAAGTGATCAACCACCGCAGAGTCCAGTAATCGGCATTGCTCCTGTAGAGCAGTTTCCAAAGCTGTGAGAGTGGTTTGGGGCGGGAGACGTGAACACACAGCACGGCCGAGGGCATCCCAAAGATTTTCAATGGGATTAAGGTCGGGCGAGTACGCCGGACCTTAATCCCTTCACTCCTCAGGTAGTCGTCGACGATGGCAGCTCTATGGGGACGCGCATTATCGTCCATTAAAACGAAGGCAGGAACAACTTCTGCAGCGTACAATCGCACAGTGGGGTCTAGGACTTCATCCCGATACCGTACAGCCGTCACAGAACCCCGTCTGTAGATGTGGAGGTCGGTGCGATATCCCAACGAAATTCCTGCCCAGATCATGATGCTTCCACTTCGGAATGCATGATGTTCGGTGATGTTCTGGGGTCGATTGCGTGTGCCTTCTTCCCTCCACACCCGTACACGCTTGTCATCGGGTTGCAGGGCCAATCTGGACTTATCCGTGAACATAACGTTGCCCCAATCAAACACAGTCCAATTGACATATTGGCGACACCATTTTAATCGTGCCCCTCTGGAGTGGACGGATAGAGGAACACAAACCCGTGGTACCCAGGCGTACAGTCCCTTCATGTGTAGCCTTCGACGCACAGTAGTGGCAGATATCGTCTTACCAATGGCCGCCGTAACCATAGATGTCACACGTGTGGACGTCGCTCTTCGATTCCGCTTGGCTATAACAGCAAAATATCGGTCTTCCGCGGGGGTCGTAACCCTTGGGCCACCGGTCACTGGTCTGCGGACAACTGTTTGGCTGGTTAGAAATTGTTTCCATAAACGTGAAATGACGGAATGATTCACGCCGAAGAAACCAACAACATCTGTGATTGACTGTCCTGCTTCAATGCGTCCGACTGCACGCCAGCGCTCAGAATATTCCAATCGTCTTCTGGAAGCCATAAAATCAAGTCTGTCTTCAAAACAAATCCTCCGACAGTTCTCAACACCTTGTAGCAGCACTTGCAGGCAACTCCTGTACCCCTTCAGAGTGCTGGCTTCTTATACGACTGCCTGTTTTGCATATTTCTCGGCAAGACACATTGATTCGCTGTTACCTACCACATTTGCATACTTCCATCTACCACTGCGGCGAATTGCAGCCTCCCCAATTCCGATTGGCTTCCGGAAATTAACTTCTCCCTGTGCGTGCTTAACTTTTGGAAGTGAGTGAAATTGTATTTCTGAAAATACTCACAAGAGCGAATATATGAGAGTATACTATCATGCATGCCTTGGAAGTAGGCTACGTCTGGAAGTAGGCTACGTCTCTAAGCTTGATATTCCTCTAAGGACGCTTCCGTGTCGTCCACGGAAGCGTCCTTAGAGGAATGTCAAGAAACTCATGTAACAAAGCTATGTGGAGAGACTGAGGTATCGCAGGGCGGTACTCAGCTTTCGAATTAACGATTTTTTTGTAATACAAAATACCATCGATGATCTCATAACTTCGACTACGACTGGTTAAAAAAAGTTCAGTCTGAGCAGAAGAACTAGCGAGCACAAAATTTTAAATTTCCCTAAAATCTGTATCCTTCGGCAGCTCAGAAATTATCTAGTCCCTTGAGGTGATTTCAGAGATTAGAAATAAATAGGGAGATTCAGTATCCGCCTGGCCACCCGAACTGACCGGACAGCGAGACAGTGCGTTCGGTAGCTGGTTAGACTTGCCAGTGCGATACTGAATCTGGACATTGAACTCTTGAAGTTTGAGTGTCCATTTCAGCAGTACACTAGAAAGATTCTTTGCAGTATTTAAGTATTGTAATGCTGAATGATCCGTGATGACATTGACAGTTAAGTGATTGAGATAGAATTTAAATTTTGTTACTGCAAACAAAATAGCTAAGCATTCTCGCTCAGTAGCAGAGTAATTACGTTCTGCTTTGTTAAAAGTTCGAGAGGCATATGCAATAGGATGCCCTCGCTGCGATAATACAGCACCCACGCCAACACCTGAAGCATCAGTATAAATTTCAAACATTTCTGCATGGTTAGGAAAGGCTAACACAGGTGGTGAAACTAAAGCATGTTTTAGAGTATTAAAAGCCGTCTCTGCCTGCGTGGACCAAACCAAGTGTCTATACTTTCGTTTTAACGTAAAGAAGGGTTCGCATAGAGTAGCGTACCCCGGAACGAACTGTTGATACCACCTGGTCATGCCCAAGAATCGAAACAACTCTTTTGCCTACTTAGGCCTGGGGAATTCAAAAATTGGCTTGATCTTTGAGTCATCAGTTAGAAGTCCATAGGGGGTGATTTCTAGTCCCAGGTATACCAGTTCGTCCCATCCAATTTGATATTTGGAAGGTTTTAATGTCAAACCCGCATTATATAAAAGTTCAAAAACTTGGTCCAACAGAGACAGATGCTGTTAAAAGCCACAGAAGAAATAATAATATCGTCCAGATAGACATGGACATTAGGCCCAAGCACAGGACGTAAGACTGAATCCATAAGGCGCTGGAAGGTTGCTGGTGCATATACCAATCCAAAAGACATTCTCAGGAACTCATACGCTCAAAACGAGGTAGTGAATCCAGTTTTCTCCACTGAATTAGAGAGGACAGCAAATTGCCGATAGCCGCTAGCCAAGTCCGAAGTTGTTAACCAGTTTGTTGATGATAAATCCTGGATAATATCGCTAATTATGGGTAACGGGTAATTGTCACAGAATTCGTCACAGAATTCGTCACAGAATTTAGTCACAGAATTCGGGTCTGGTACGATTCGTCCAACGACGATTGGTCCAATGCCGATTCGTCCAAAGGTACGATTCGTCCAATGGGACGATTGGTCCAATGCCGATTCGTCCAATGGACGATTGGTCTAATTCCGTCCTATATGTCCAAAGTGCTACTCATGTTATAAAAATCTCAACTTTTCTGATTTTATCTCCGATGTTATACAAAAGTGCCGGTAGTACAAAGAATGTAAAATAATGTTACATTTCATGCGTAATATTGTGGTTACAGATTTTTTTTATTGTACTTGCTGCCGTATGAAGTTACTGATGTACGAGCTGTTCAATTAACTTCAATGTTTCTCTTTTGCATGAAATAATATAAAATACTAGTTTTCCGTTTCTGTTTGTAGCATGCATGGGGTTCCGCCAACTGACCAATGGAAACGTTCTGGTCGGGTTCGGACGGAGGCCTTTTCACAATTTTTATTCTAGCGATGTCATATCCATAACGTTTACATATCAAATGAAATTAATAATATTGCGCTTTTACTTAAGCACGAAATATTAATTCATAGGCTATAAGCCTAGGCTTTTTTAGCACTTTGTATTCTACCGATGTCATATTCATAACGTTTATATATTAAATCAAGTTATAATAATATTACGCTTTTACTTAAGCACGAAATATTAATTCCTAAGGCCTTGGCCTAGGCCTTTTTAACAGTTTTTATTCTACCGATGTCAGATTAGCAATGTTTACATATTAAATCAAGTTAATAATATTGCGCTTTTACTTAAGCACAAAATATTAATTCATAGGCCCTAGGACTTTTTAACAGTTTATATTCTACCGATGTCAGATTAATAATGTTTACATATCAAATCAAGTTAATAATATTGTGACTTTACTTAAACATGAAATATTAATTCATAGGCCCCGGGCCCAAACCTTTTTAAAAAAATTTATTCTACCGATGTCATATTCATAATGTTTGCCCATCAAAGCAAGTTAATATTGCGTTTTTACTTAAGCACTAAATATTAATTCACAGGCCCTAGACCTATGCCTTTTTGACAGTTTTTATCCTACCGATGTCAGATTCATAACGTTTACCTATCAAGAAAACTTACTAATGTTATGCTAGTATTTTTAACTTTACTTACACCTTAGAATATGACATCAGTAGAATAAAAAGTGTTAAAAGGCCTAGGCCTAGGTGCGTGTAAAGAGCTAAGAAATGATACGATGAGTGCCTTTTATTAGATTTTATAACATATTTACAAATACCAAATACCTAGGTTGTAACTTAAAGTCTTCCAAAAAGGCCCGCGGCCTAGGTGCCGGGTAGAGACCCGAGAAATGATCCGTTGAATGCCTTTTATAAGCTTTTATCAAATGTTTACCAATACCAAATATCTAGGTCGTAACTTAAAATCTTCTAAAAAGGCCCGCGGCCTAGGCGCCTTGTATAAAGGCCTGATAAATGATACGATGAATGCCTTTTATTAGGTTTTATAACATATTTACAAATACCAAATATCTAGGTTGTAACTTAAAAGCTTCTAAAAAGGCCCGCGGCCTAGGTGCCTTGTAAAGACCTGAGAAATTATACGATGAGTGCCTTTTTTAAGGTTTTATAAAAGGTTTACAAATACCAAATATCTAAGTTTTAACTTAAAATATTCTAAAAAGACCTGCGCCTAGGTGCTTTGCAAACAGCTGAGAAATGCTCCATTGAGTGTCTTTTACCAGGTTTATGTAAAATGTTTACAATTACCAAATATACGGAAATGATCTTTCAAAAGGATATAATGAGCAGAATAATTTAAATCCTTATTCCTTTCTGGAAAATAAAACAGTTTACCGTTGGTACGATGATACCATTGGACGAATCGGCGTTGGACCAATCGTACCATTGGACGAATCGGCATTGGACCAATCGTACCATTGGACGAATCGGCATTGGACCAATCGGACATTGGACCAATCGGCATTGGACCAATTGTCCCTTTGGACGAATCGGCATTGGACCAATCGTCGTTGGACGAATCGTCCGGGACCGAAATCGGAGTGATCTTCGAGATCTTCAAGAAACCTAAGCGACATGCCGCATGGGGTACATAATGAGCAAGGATTTTGCTCCTTCTTACTGGGGGTGGTGGGGTGAATTGCTGCTGAGGAACTGCAGTTGAAGTACGCGGATCATGATTTTCGCACCTTGCGTATTCACTGTCCCATAAATCTGAACCGCAGGCCTCGTACAGTGGTACAGGATAATTATTAGGTGCAGCATAACGCTGAGTGCGGGGAGTATTTGCTGGAGTATGATTAGGCACGACATAATGTCTAAGACAATTAGGCATTATGCACATCCTTTAGGCACAACATAATGTCTAGGGTGATGTAACGTGCCTGCCCAGCAGGACGCACACGACATAAAGGCAGATAGTAGCGATAACGAAAGTCCGCGTAGCTCAATTGGTAGAACGACTTATTCCAGAATGATTGGACCCGGGTTCGAGCCCCGGCGTAGGCAAAAATGACGGAGAAATTTACTTCGTTATAATGGCGCCCGAACTTCCTGGATGACCCGGCCGTTCAAGATCTCGCAATGGGTGATGTTCTTTCCACACCGCGTGAGAGGAAAAATAAGATAATCCCTTCTCCAGCGCTTCGAAAAATAAATGTGTGTGACGTTGCGTTCCACACACTAGATTGACTGGGAGTTCTCAAGTGCACGTTCTACAGTGGATGGCTGCCTGCGACGATTCATGGTCACGGCTGACCCGTGGGCCATGCACCCGGCCCTCTTTCGGGGGGGAGATGTGACGAGTCTGCCCATCAGGACGCACACGACATACAGGCAGATAGCAGCGATAACGAATGTCCGCGTAGCTCAATTGGTAGAGCGACTTATTCCGGAATGAGGGGACCCGGGTTCGAGCCCCTGCGTGGACAAAAATGACGAAGAAATTTACTTCGTTATAGTGGTCAAAGAGACCGAAAGAATCCGTGATATTTGCCATTTCTGACTTCTTCTATGAATTTGTTAGAAAGAGTTTGGGAGCCAATATAACATAACCCTTTTTCGTGGGCGAGATTGGTGTTACGCTATGTCTAAAACAACAACTAAGGAAATGTTGAACTAAATGAGAATACGATGCAATAGTTGCACGAGATAGCACAAATTAAGGTTTTACGGCCAGACGAAACATATACAGAAGTCTAACTTACATTTAACATTTAATTGGTCCAGCACAGTAGATGAAATCTAAAATATAGCACTGCGAGTTTTACACTTCACACGTAATACCTTAATTATCTGCCGTGTAATCTAGCTTTACAACGATCAAACATCTCCACACACACACACACACACACACATACACATACAGCAACTGCTGTACCGTCTTTTATCAAACGTTCTTATCACATTCATATGTCACTCTCCCTGCCCTCAAAAGTGTATATATATATCTCCCTGATTCAATTGTATCCCTCTCGTTATCTTTCACAGACCCAGTGGGTCGCATTCACCCCTGGTTTTGCAAAGCTCCCAGAACTATTATACAATGGTCTCACCTCATTTATCTCAATATGATACTTCTGAAACACATCAATGCCACGCGGTTGATTGGCTGGTGACAATCATGTCGACAACTGGTGGCTCATGCCCATTAAGAACAGTAATGATTAGCGGCTAGCAAAGGCAGCCTTTTTTCGTTTTGTCAGTCTCTCAATTGTATCTCTCAACTGACTTAAAATCAACTGTTGCTTTTATTTATTATGCGTCATTTATTTCATGTTCCCCACTGAAATCAAAAGCTCTCATGGTTACTGATTTCAATCGGATTCTCTGAGAAAGCAGCGAAACAGGCTGACTGCAGCTGCAAGAATCACTCAGATATGGCACACTTGTGTGACTTCGGGGTTTTCCTACCTTTGCCGACTGATCGGTCGGAGGGAAGGAATACGATAGCGTGAGTAATTGAAAAAAACTTGCGAAATTGAACTTTCTGCTGAAAAGGAAAGTGCGGAAGTAGCCCAACTTTATCTTTCTTTTGATATTTACTGAAACATTAAAAATATTGTTACATAATTTCGTTTTCTTTTGAACTTGTGTCGTATATTATAATTTAACTTTCATTTTCAGTTCCTTTTTTTATGTAAATTTGAGGCTGTTCTCTTTTGCACTTTCCAAACATAACGTTATATCTCCTCTCTCACATGAATGAGGTTGGCAACACTTTTGAGGGCAGGGAGAGTGACGTATGAATGTGATAAGAACGTTTGATAAAAGACGATACAGCAGTTGCTGTGTGTGTGTGTGTGTGTGTGTGTGTGTGTGTGTGTGTGTGGAGATGTTTGATCGTTGTAAAGCTAGATTACACGGCAGATAATTAAGGTATTACGTGTGAAGTGTAAAACTCGCAGTGCTATATTTTAGATTTCATCTACTGTGCTGGACCAATTAAATGTTAAATGTAAGTTAGACTTCTGTATATGTTTCTTCTGGCCGTAAAACCTTAATTTGTGCTATCTCGTGCAACTATTGCATCGTATTCTCATTTAGTTCAACATTTCCTTAGTTGTTGTTTTAGACATAGCGTAACACCAATCTCGCCCACGAAAAAGGGTTGTGTTACATTGGCGCCCGAACTCTTTCGAACAAATTCATAGAAGAAGTCAGAAATGGCAAATATCACGGATCCTTTCGGTCTATATCATTAAATCGTGCTAAAGACGGAAAACTTTTATCGTTTCGGGGATTTATGTCGCACGAGTCTTCAATATTTGTTGATCACGGTTATTTTAAATTTGCAAATTTGTCCTTAGGCAAAAGTGCTGCTTCATTTCCTCTTTCTTCGTTAAATTGGATTCTACGTTTCCGCTGCCGCTTATTCACAGATTCTTCTCTGTACACATATTCCCCACACTTCATAGCGTTTTCTTCATAAACCGTGAAAAAGTTACGCATATCTTCTGCATATGCAATCAAACTTTGGTACAACTCAACAATGGTTCCCAGTTCTACGGTAACAGACTCTAATTTTTTGCTTACGGCATTAAACCTTTCCAAAATGTCATTCCAAATCAGGGCTATTACACATGTGTCCAAGGTGTCGAGGGACTTGATTGGTCCGGATGCTCGGCTCGTCTTGTAAGTTTTTCGGTACTATCACTAACTACGTACTCTACAGCAAGTAATATTTCATCCCAGGATTCGCAAAGAGTTTTGCATGCATCGGGTCTTGCTGACCAAAGTGTGTCTGAGATAAGCTCTTCACAGTAGAAGATGTAGATTTCTGATGAGACCTTAAAACATCCCACCTATGGGTAGAAGCCGTGGAAATATTGTACAGTTCTTACAGCACCCTAGAAAAGGTAACTGATTTCAGACAACACCCTGCAGCACATGAATCAACAACGTTGAATGAGAGTGCTGAACAGGAGATGTACACAGCCAGAGGAATAATTTCCTTGATCCTTGCCTGAAGGCCAACATAGATCCCCGACATATTAGACGCGTTGTCATATGACTGCCCTCAGCAATTCGATATATCAAGCCGATAGTCCTTCAACACAGGCAAAATGGTATCAATAAGCTCAGCAGCTTTGTGGCCTGTATTAGGAATGAACTTTAAAAATCTTTTTACTGGTCCCTCCTTGCTTCCACTTGGAGCTTAGCGAATTATGAAAGCAAGCTGATCAACATGGGCACAGTCTGGTGTTGAATCAACGATCACAGGAATTTTTTGCAGTCTTTACTTCTCCTACGATGTCTTGCACTACCCTCTCTGACATTATTTCGATGAATTCCTCACACACCTGGGATGAAAGATAAGATGTGGAACTGCTGCCCTTATTTCCATACCGTTTAATGTGTTCTTTCAAAAATGGGTCAAATTTTGCCAACAGTTCAAGGCACATTAGATAATTGCCAGCTGCTGATGATCTAAACTTTTCCTATGTTGTACGGAAGGGCAATCCATGACTTCCAAGACTACTCACAACCAGTGCCGTAACTAGCCCGTGTTGCGTCTGGTCCGAGTTAACCATTTTACGCCCCCCCAGACATAGTCAAATTTATTTGTGTTTCGGGCGTCCATTTTTTGTTTTGCGCCCTCTGCGACCTTGCGCCCGATGCGGGGGCACCGACGGCACCGCCCTAGTTACGGCCCTGCTCACAACCGCAACCACTTTGTTCAGAATGTCTCACCAATACTGCATTTCTTGTTCCATTTGTTCGATAAGTTGTCCGTCGATTCTCCCCTCTCTGTTTCATCTTGAGTCTCACCATTCGCTAATGTTCGTCGAGAGATTTCGTCAGATACCTATTTACTTCACCCACAGAACGCTTTGAACTAGGGAAGTCAGCTTCTATGTTTTGCTTTATACCATGTTCAAGCAAGTCGTCAATATATCGCTCATTAACTATCCAGTCAGCTTGGCGATCACTGATAGAAGGGTTTTCAGGCTTTATAGAATTAACATGTCCTGTAAAATTCTGCTCACCATTGTTTTTTGCTGCTTTTTCTGGCTCAACCACTCGCACTATTGAAATCCCGGCAACACTAGGATGGTTATGAAGAGATTCCCAGGTGAGAACGTTTGGAGAGATATCATTTCTTAGAACCTTATTTCCACTTGTTGACTCACAGCCACTTGCAACATCGTCCTCATAACTGTTAACAGTTTTAGAACTGGAACAAATTAAAAGAGGTTCCAGCTTGGGCAATTTTGTAATCAACTCGTTGCTTTTCTTCGCCTTTTCTTTCGCTCTTTTCCTGTAGCTAGTTCCACTCAATCGCTTGCGCGAATCGCTCATGTTCATGTTTGTCTTTACCAAGGACCAAGGTATAATAGAATGATCTTTACCAAGGACCAAGGTATAATAGAATGATCTTTACCAAGGACCAAGCTATAATAGAATGATCTTTACCAAGGACCAAGGTATAATAGAATGATCTTTACCAAGGACCAAGCTATAATAGAATGATCTTTACCAAGGACCAAGGTATAATAGAATGATCTTTACCAAAGACCAAGGTATAATAGAATGATCTTTACCAAGGACCAAGGTATAATAGAATGATCTTAACCAAACGCCACTAATTTGTGCTACTCTCTGTCCAACGGACGATTTGTAGAGATGGGGAGCAAGAGAACAGCTTGTTTTTCTCACTCTCACCAGTTCCTTGTTCTGAACAGGCGCCTGTTCCGCAGTTGACAAAAACCTGCTCTCTGCTCTGACGTCAGAGTCGAACCACTCCGCTCCACTAGTCTACCCTTTCTCCTTATTGGAGGGGAGAGAATGTTGTAGGAGAGGGCTGCTTTGTAAATGGAGTTCTCAGCCAATTATTACCGCAGGCCGCAGCTGCAGGGCAGTGATAGTAAAGCTTATCGGGGAGTCCTCTTCTTCCCCTGTTCGCGGCGATTAGAATCCATCGTTATTAGGGTACATAAAGTCCACGAAGAGCTGAAAATGGTCACCCAGAAGAGCAACAAACCGATTAACGGTTGATTACGTGTTTACGATGACCAGAGGACCCAAACAGTGCCACGTAAAGACACCCCACACATGTATGGAACCACCAGCAGCTTGCACAGTGCCTTGTTGGCAGCTTGGGTTCATGGCCTCATGGGGTCGGTGCCACACCCGAACCCTACCATCAGCTCGTAACAACTGGTATCGTGACTCATCGGACTACGCCACATGTTGCCAGTCTTCGAGGGTCCAGTTTAGTTACCGTGTTCACGAGCCTAGGTAAGGCGCGGTGTCCGATGTCGTGGTGTTACCAAAGACACTCTGGTGGGTCATCTGCTCCCATACCCCATGCACGTTAAATTACGCTGCACTGACCTGAAGGACATCTGGTACCTCCTGCATAGAACGTGGATGTTATTTGAGCCAGTGTCGCTTGTCTGTTAGCATGAACAATACTGGTCCGACGTCGCTGGTCACGGCCATTCAGCACCCGTGGTCCATTGCTCTGTCCATGGTCACGGTGAGTGGTAATGCCTTCCATGAGGTATTCTCGGCACACACGTGACACGGTGAATCGAGGAATGTTGAATGTTAGCACAACTTCCTAAACTTAATGTCCCATCCGTCTGGCTCCCACTACCGTACCTCGTTCAAACTCCGGTAATTCACGTCGGCTTGCCATAATCTTATTGGACGTTGTTCAGCCTGACTCACGAGATTACACCTCGCAACTGATAAAAATCGTGGTTTGCGTCAAAGCATTTATACGACGGCAGCTCCAGTTAAAAATTTGCATACTGCTATCCCACGACTTTTGGAACTTCAGTGTACATATCAGCAGCCACTTATATGGAGACAACAGCTGTCTCCATGAATCTCATGAAATTGATGGACACAGTCATAACAAACTTTAGCAGTTGTGATGCAACTATAAACATTCATTAAAATCAGGAAATTATAGTACTGATCAGTATTGAGTGCTTTTCCAGTGACAGAGAATAAATTTATGGAATCTGATTTCTGCAGAGCCTAGTATGGTACCTTGTTGTGCCAAAAGGTATCAAAATTTATAATCCTCCTGTTATCATTGGAAATAATTTTTGAACAAAAGTCTGTTTCCAAGTTTCCGACAAATAATGGACTTAGGTATGTCACTCTCTGTTATTAGCCGAAACATTTTCTTAAGACTTTTCTTAGAACAACAACATTTCTTCATTATCGAACTTATTTCTAACAAACAAAGCAAAATTCTTTTAGTCAGCTTGATGATATTTTTCTTTGAACAACTTCGAACACCATATAGAAACGAAGTTCACCTAACCTTGGAGCACCGGGTGTTCCGCTTAGACGTACAACAAAAGAGAAATTCATAACATATATAATACTGCACTGGTTTCCATAAATTAAGGAACGAAATGAAAAATCGCGATAAGTTGGCGATTATCCTTAAAAATGCACGAAATTTTCATATGTTACAAGCAAATCACTACAGCATCAGTGAACGGTATACAAATGAGTGGCGCTGGCATAGCTTTACTGAGCGAAGCGAGGACGAACGGAGCTCTCTATACGAGAATCAAGACAATTCGTTGTTCGGGCATAGGTACGAGATGACACATCCGATCACCATGATTTTTTGCATTCCATTGGACATCGTCCATGGTCAGATTTTGACGCCTTCCGATTCCCGAAATTTCGTGTCATTGAGGCATAATAGTCCAAAAACTTGCATTTTTAGAGGGTTTTCGGGTTTTGAGAAGGGATCGTTTATTACCTATCTCCTCCGACGATCTTCATCCGCTCGCGGTGACACTTGCCAAGGAGAAAGGGAAGGACATGGTTAGTGACATAGGGTTGGTAACATGATGATTCGTTGTGTTGTATAAAAATAATGTCCATTAAAAAACGACCAATTTTAATAAAAATTGAAAAAATCCGCTATGTTACGAGTGACGTCATTGTATTTTGAACTCAAGTGAACTGAACTTTATATGTGAACTCAACTCAAATAAACTGTATAGCAGAGAATCGAAAAGATCGTAACGGTTTCCCGAATTATATAGCGTTTTGGTTCTGTTTGGATTGTGTGTGTATTGTGATGTTGACAGTTGTAAATAAATTATTTCTTATCTAGCTGCATCTCCTTCATTGCACGAAAGCTGACTAGCCGAGGATATCTAGAGTCATCACAAGGTAGAAAATTTGCCTTAATGCTTTGAAACTGAACCCGAAACTCTGTACAAGGCTCGGGACAATTAGTTGTTCGGGCATAGGTACGACATGGCACATCCGATCACCGTGATGTTTGGCATGCGATTGGACATCGTCCATGGTCAAGTTTTGACGCCTTTTGATTCCCGAAATTCCGTGTTGTTGAGGAATTTCAATTAAAACTAGATGGCCTTTTATTTGAACCGTTTGACGAAAGTCGGCTTACTAGCATCAATTTAAAAAAAATCGTTTGAATTGAAAAACGAAGAAATAGAAAGACTCCGTCTGTTAGCTCAACACCTGCTTAATCTATGATAGTAAAAGCAAGTTTGTGTGTGTGTGTGTGTGTGTGTGTGTGTGTGTGTGTGTGTCAGTGTGTGTGTCTGTCTTTCGCAATACAAAATGAAAAGCGTGGTTCCCGATCTCAGTGTGTCTTTCCGCTTTGTTTACATACAACCTGATCACAACCAACGTGAATGGATGAAGAAAAGTAGTTCATGATAAATTTTAGTCATTTCTTATTAGAATGTTTCGTACTTTTGTTCTGGAAGTCATAAACTTTACGCATTTCTTTTTTAGAATTTCTGAGCGAAGCGAGGCCGAAGGCCGAGCGGAGCTTTCTTTACCAGACTCCAGACAATTCGGGCATAAGTACGAGATGACACATTCGATCACAGTGATTTTTTTGCATGCGATTGGACATCGTCCATGGTCAGGTTTTGACGCCTTCCGTTTCCCGAAATTTCGTGTCATTGAGGAAAAATGGTCCCAAACCTTGCATTTTCAGGGTTTTTTTTCCGGGTTTTGAGATAGGGTCGTTTATTACCTGTCTCCTCCAAAGATCTTCAACCGTTCGCGGTGACATTTGCCACACAGAAAGGAAGGGACATGGTGAGTGATATGGGGTTGGTATCATGGTGATTGGTCCTGTCTTATAAAAATAATGACCATTAAAAACTGACCAATTTTAACGATAATTGAAAAACCCCGCTCTCTATACGAGACTCGGGACAATTAGTTGTTCGGGCATAGGTACGACATGACACATTCGATCACCGTGATTTTTGGCATGCGATTAAACATCGTCCATGGTCAGGTTTTGACGCCTTCCGTTTCCCGAAATTCTGTGTCATTGAGGAATTTCAATTAAAATTATTAAAATTGGTCCGTTTTTTGATGGTTATTATTTCTATATGAGAGTGAAAGACATCATGATCAGAGTAAAATCCCTGAAATGGCAATGGGCTGAAATATTGCTAGAAAGACAGACCATCGATGGACAGCAGAAATTTTAGACTGGATTCCAAGGGACAGGAAAATACGCAGAAGAAGACCACATGGGAGATGGGAGGGTGAAATTCGAAAGTATGCGGGAGTAACATGGAGGAGGCTGGCAAGACGGACCGTTGTGGAAGAAACTTGGGGAAACCTTCGTCCAGCAGTGGATTGATAATGGTTGACAATGATGATGATGATCATTCTTTCCTATAGGACACAACCAATCACCATGATACCAACTCCATGTCACTAATCATTGATTTTTTCAATTAAAAAAACACGCGCGAACATTTCATTATATTTGTTTACATTCCATAGTCCCAACTTTTCTCGACGCAATTTGCTCGAATTTTGTAGTTCTTTTGCCGTCAATTTGAAATTATTTTCGTTCAAACTGATAAAAAAAACCCGGAGCACATTGTGTACACCACAAGAACAACGTTAGAATTGGCACCAGTAAGCTTTTTTTTTTTTTTTTTTTTTTTGCTTTTGTTTCTTCTGAAGTCGTGGTTGAGGCCAGCAATATGGCATCAATGATGTCACTTGTCAGTTCGGTGAGTGTTAATGAAAAACATTGTTCCCGATCTAAGTGTGTCTTTCCGCTTTGTTTACATGCAACCTGATCACAACCAACGTGAAGGCGTGGAGGAAAGTAGTTCATAATAAATTTTAGGCATTTAAATTTTTTGAATGTTTCGTACTTTTGTTTACGCGTTTGTATTTCTTAAGTCCATAAATTTTACGCGTTTGTATTTTATAATTTGTTACAATAGACGCCTTAATCAGCTTAGATTTTGCAATAGCTTCGCTTAAAATTTGCCAACTGTACCCGAGTTATCGGTTAGTGTCGGCAGCTTGTCCTAGTGTAAGTTAATAACATTATAAAACTAGTTGTTTCTCAGTGAATTGCTAATTCACGTGCTGAGATTGAAGAAATTATTTCGTGATTGACTGTGTGTAATGACTTCAAAACGTCATTACTAGTGGAATTACGCTACTGACCTATAAGCAGACTCGAAGCAGGTCAAAGTCAGGCGAACGTAACCAGATGGCTGAAAGCAAGTCCCTAGGGTAATGACTTCCTCACAAGATCGATATTTGCAGCTATCCTCGCGCCGGAACAGAACTACTACGCCGATCCATCTTCAATCTGTTCTTGCTGCAGCTACCTGAAGGACGGTAGACAGAAGGCTACATGAATGAGGGCTCTATGGTACGTGGCCCATGACGTGCGTGCCCCTAACCTTCCAACACAGAAGGGAAAGTTTGAATTGGACGAGCATGCATGTGAATTGGAGTCGACATAAATGGAGATCTGTACTATTCATGGACGAGAGTCGAGGTATGCTTTACAGAGTGATTCGAGGTATGCCTTACAGAGTGCAGAGTCGAGGTATGCCTTACAGAGTGCAGCTACCTGAAGGACGGTAGGCAGAAGGCTACAAGAATGAGGGCTCTATGGTACGTGGCCCATGACGTGCGTGCCCCTAATCTTCCACCACAGAAGGGAAAGTTTGAATTGGACGAGCATGCATGTGAATTGGAGTCGACATAAATGGAGATCTGTACTATTCACGGACGAGAGTCGAGATATGCTTTACAGAGTGATTGTCGGATAATTTTCATTTGGAGAGAGAGCCAAGGACCAGACATCAATCGTCTCATATTCGTGAAATGGACATTTATAGTGGTGGTACTGTTCTTGTATAGAGAGGCATCTCCTTAGGCGGACGTGCCGATCTCTACGTGCTGCCAGGTGGCAACTGGGATGCTCGAAGAGTATAAAAATTATATCCTGGACCCCTTTGTTCATCCATATGCAGGTGTAATTTGCGACACATTCATACTGCTCGCCTACACACAGTGTGACTGGTACGGACATACCTTGAAGAAGAGATTATTGTCTGTATGGAGTGGCTAGCACGCTCTTCTGACCTTAACGCAATCAAGCATGTGTGGGACGCTATAGGTAGGCGTGTTTCTGCCCTCAATCCTCCTCCCTGAACCCTGCAAGGGCTTCAAACTGCTTTGCTACAACAATGAAAATTGCTACCTACGGATCTCATAGACACCATTTTTAACAGCATGGAACATCGCTGCCGGGTCGGTATTGCTGTTCGCGGTGACACCACTCCATATTGAGATACATTTTAATTTAAGTTTTGGAATACTGATATATATATTTTTATAGCAAATACGAAACATAAATGCTTTGTGTAAAATGTTCTTGCGATTCCCTGTAAAATATGGTACAATGAAGATTTTTAGCAAGTTTCATACAAATTGGTTGCATATTTTTGGAGTTAAAACAATTTTTTAATTTGTTCCTTAATTTGCGGAAACCAATGTAGTTCGAATGACGAAAGGTGGGCTATAAAATTTATAAACCATGCAAATTTGGGCGCGCAGAGCTATCTACTTCAGCCGCAATAGATATTTCTGTGTCAGACGCCACGTAGACTCCACAGCAGAAGGTGTTTTGTGCTGTCGCTTGCGAGAATCCCGAGGAAATCCATCCGAGAGGCTAATATGCAGCTAGACATCCCACCAACAACTATGCATCGGCTACTCCATAAAAGGTTGCGTTTACATGCATACAAAATTCAACTGCTTCAACAAGTTAAGGCGCATGACAGGACGGCACGTAAAAAATTGGCGGAGACAATTTGGTGCCAAAATTTATGCCAAAGATACATTCCTAGACCGGGATGATTTTCAGACGAGTCAACATTCCACATATCTGGAGAAGTAAACAGACATAACTTCCGCATCTGGGGGTCTGGAAATCCGTACGTTGTTCATGAACACGAATAGGATTCTCCGAAATGCAGTGTTTGGTGTGGGATTATGAAGGACAAAGTCCCTTTATTTTTGCGGAGGTCACGGTAACTCGACTAACATATCTGGACATGTTACAAGAAAACGCTGTGCCTCAGTTGCCTGAAGGAAGAATGTTTCAACAAGATGAGGATCCCCCGCACTGTGCCAATAAAGTCCGCACATTTTTGGGTGACAACGTCACACAGGATAGATTGGGAGAGTATCAAAGTTCATTGCATGGCCCCCCAGACCACCAGACCTAACTCTACCTGACTTTTTCCTGTGGGAGTTTGTTAAGGACCGGGAGAATGCTACACCGGTGCGTAATCTGGAAGACTTACGCGACAGATTTGTGCTGCAATCAACAACGTGATACCACAAGTGCTTCTCAACACGTGAGCTAAGGTAGATTACCAGTTGAACGTTTCCCATGTCACCAGTGGAGCTCATGGTTTAGGCATGTAAAAAAAATTCAGTTTGTGTACCTGGGACAATACGTGTCGCAAATGAATTATGGTAAGCTCAGAATTTATGATACTTTTTTTCATAATACGTCTAAGCGGAACACCCTGCATTGGTTTGACATTTGGCATAATGTTCCCAAATAATTTAAAATCTTCGTGAGAGTGAACAGAAAAGGGAAATTCTCTGGCTCTTGCACCACGACCATGGCTCCTAATAGTTTCCAAACATCTTATAGTTTTTTTAAACTCTCCAACAGACACTACAGCCAAGACCCACTTTATGTTCAGTTAAAACAGTCTCGCAGTAATAGCATTACCAACCATTCATTAGTGCTATATCGGAACTTCCTACAAGGTAGCGTTTTCACTGAGCTTTGCGTCCATCAATGACTTGCATCAAGGAAGGAAAATTATTAAAAAGTTCCGTATTTTACAAATATTGCCCTTGCCATTGGTAACATATCTTCGATAAAAAATAAAAAACAGAAGTTAATAGAGAGTAATATGGTGCACTTTCTATGAAACAGAAATTAAGCATGATAATTGTAAAAGTTGAAACAAACTCTCATCTCCAAGAAAGGTTAGGTACAGACATCAAAAATAAAAAGGAGGCAACCTCCTTAACTTTGGAACTGTTTGTCGTATGTAAACAAGTAAGGTACCGTTGGAAAAGACTCGCAGGGAATTATCACATGATGCGAAGAAACATGCTAATTAAGCTAATTAACATGCTAATTATCTCTCTATCTCCGAATTTTTCTACATAAAGAATATATTATTTTATGCGCATTTTATTTAGCACATGAAAAAACCCATAAATCTTAAATATCGTATAAATCGGACGGATGATTCATAGCAAAGATATTTGCAAACAAAGTTAGAGGGGCCACCCGTGTATCTACATCGGGGAAAACACCTGGAATGCTTTCTTCCCTGCAAGAAGAGCGATAATGGTGGAAAGTCTGCAGCTTTCCCGAACCTCCGACATATTAAATACAGAGTACAGATGAACACAGGACCCTGACCATGATCTGTACAATAGCTTGGGCACAGCCCATCCAGAGACGGGGTTCATTTACTCTTGTTTTTTGTTTTTTTTATAACAACTTCATTCATTCGTGCTAATGACTTGAATTAGTGTAAGAATAAATTGTATGTATTTTTCTAACAATGGAAAACCCGAATTTGTGCAAGCCGAAATTTGTTTCGAATATTCTTGTTTCTAATCATTCCTTTTGTCCAGGCAATGAGTAGTCGCTTAGCAGTGAAAGGTTGTTTCATGATAGAAAATTGAAGCAGAACCAGAAAATCCAATTTTTTAGCGTCTTTTGTAAAAAAGATCGTGCTTATGTTGCTCGTTTTTCCGTCCGTCTGTGGATACCATATCTCTGCAAATATTAGTCCGATTTAAAACATTCTTTTTGCATTGGGAAGCTTGAAATGCGCGAATGGTGATCCTTTATTTTGTTTCTTTTTTATGATGCACAATTTCACAGCTAGAGGGCGTAAGTGTAGGTGATATCGAATTCAAAATACATTTTTGCCATATATTTGCTTCTAACATCCGATTGAATTTTTTCTTTTTTTTACTTTTCAATTCCATTTATGCCGAAGACTATTTTAGGTATAGTCACTTTTTTGAAGTTACGCATAGATTTTCCGCTAGAAAGCGTAAAACTAAACTGCGTTTTCCCCGATATCTCTGCTTCTAAAACTCCGATTTGAAAAATTATTTCTGTTGCAGATACAGCTCCTGATGGGAAATCTTTTGCATATAACTTCTAATTTTTGGTAAAAAAAGGTTTGGCAACCAGGGGGCCTAAGGTTTAGTTTCTGCTTCTGATGTATTTGCAGAAAAATCTGAGCTTCAAAATCATAAAAGAAGTACGTTATTACACCATATAATACAAATTTTGAAGATGAGAATCCGATTTTTGGTGTAAATGTGACAAGGATTAAGTCAAATAATATCCGAAAACTTGAAAATTTCATCGTCCTGGAGCGTGACTCAAACCCGCGTCTCCCAGATAGCGCCCGGGTATGCTAACCACTACACCACCCAGAACGACCAAGTCTCAAGTTTCCGATTAATTTGAATATAACCATCACAGGATTTGCTAGTCGAAGCAACCAGCATTCATGTTTAGCGATTCTGGAGGTTAAGAATATTATTCCGTGATTGCCCGGAGAATCAGATAAATCATGAAAGAAAGCTTCTAAAATCTCGACTGAAATAATTCATTCGTGGAACGATACCATCTTACGTCAATAAACGTTTTCGGAATATTTTCTTCTTAAAATAGTGCATGGTCTCTCCACCACGGGGAGTAGATGTACATCCTATTTTTGTCAATATCTCTACTTCCAAGAGTCCGATTTGCGAAATTCCTTCTTTGTTGGATAGAGTTTCCGGTGCAAAATGTTTTTCATATAAATTCAAAAATTTTCAAGTAATTCATAGACTTTCTGCTAGGTGGCGATAAGATAATTTGCGTTTCTCCGATATCTCTGCTTCTAACACTCCGATTTGAAAATTTCATCCTGTATCGCGTACAGCTCCCGATTGGAAATGCTTTGCATATATTTTCTAATCTTTGGTTAAAACAGTTTGGGCACCAGGTGGCGTAAGTCTTAATTTCTGGTTCTGATGTATTTACAGCAAAATCTGAGCTCCTGAAAACTCGATTGAAATATTATTTTGTTGACCGGTACCACTCACATCGAAGAACCTTTGTAAAATACTTTCTTCCTAAAATAATGCATAGTTTTCCCGCCAGAGGGCGTAGACATATATCATATATTTGTCGGTTTCTTTGCTTCTGAGAGTCCGGTATGAAAAATTATTTCTTTGTTGGAGAGCTTTTCCACTGCGAAAGGTTTCTCATATAATTTCAAATTTTTCTTAACGCACAAGTCTGCCACCAGAGTGCGTAAGTTCCCATTTCCGTTTACAGCAATTTCTGCGGGACTAAAAACCCGATTAAAAAACTTCTTTCTTCGGTCAGATACTACTAACTATGCAAACTCCGTGTGGGTGTTTTGTTACCAAAATAATGTACAATTTCGCCGCTAGGAGGCACAAATGTTTGATCTGTTGTCCTCAATATCCCTGCTTCTACATGTGCAATTTTAAAAATTCATTCAACACCGGATGCCATTTACTTTGTACATGAGGAATTTTGCATTTCACAGTTCTGTCGGTAGGTGGTGCTTGTGTACTTCTGTTTGTGGCTATATCTTTGCTTCTAAACACTCTATTGAGATATCAATTTTTTTACTGTATGCCATTCATGACAACAGAGATGTGGAACATTATCGTCTTTAAATAATGCACAGATTTCCCGCTAGGTGGTGTAAGGGTAAATACCCTTTTTTTCTCTATCTCTGCTTGCGGGAGACGAATTTGTACAGTTCTCTTTCCTTAGTTGTTTCCATGAAGAATATTTTAAGCCTGTTTTCAAATTTTCCATTATGCAAAATTCTTCCGACAGAAGGTGCAGAGTTATATCATGTTTCGTTCTGTATTTTTTCTTTTAACTGTTCGATTTGAAAATCTGTTTGTCTCAGATAACCTTCTGCTATGAAGAAAACTTTGTGTGCCATTTGTTAATTTTTGTAACACACGTTTTAGCCGCTGTTGGAAGTAATGTAGCTGTTTCTATTCTGGATGTTTTATCGATTGTAAAAATGATTAAAAATCCGGTTGATTTTTTCTAACTGGTTGCATTGACTTTGAATAACTTTGAAAATTTTAATTCGCGTCAGAAAGGATTCAAAAGATGTGCTCAACTGAAAATTCGGTGTCATCATTCTTTTTAGTTCAAATATTTAGAAGGCACAAATACAGAAAACGAGGATGTAAATATCAAATATATAACTGAAAATACGTATGAAACTGTATGCTGCTTGTCATTGGTCTCGTATTACGAAAACCATCTGGAAAGTCCACACTCGAGCCGGGCACAGCCACACATGAAAAAGGAGTCCAAATACGTAGTCCTAATTCGGGAAGGGGCTGGTTCGACCTAATGAAATAAACCTGCAAATATAGTTGATGCTCTGCTCTGATATATATATACCATGGAATATACAAGGACTGGCGCTGATGTTAACCAACTGAATGAATAGCAGAGGAATGTCTATGTGTACCAAATGACACATGGCATGTCTGAAGTCAAGCTTCACTTAACCAAAACCCACTATTTAAGTAAATTAGCGCATTAGCACAGTTAAAATGATGCAGACGCTTGAGCTCTTTTTGATAATTTCTTTCCTAGCTGCTTGTGGCATTTCGGAATAAATAGCACATCAATATGTTCCACTGGAAACACATTGAGGAAAGGTTGACAACTTATTCGTGTCAACACATCGAGAAAGTAATTCTGGAAAATGCGTTCGCAGTGTGCTACGACAGTGTTCCATGCTTTTGCCACAAAGTGTTCTGAATGTGTTATGCGAAAATATTATCTTCTATCATAAAACATGTTGTGGAAGAGAGAGCATTGATAACACATGCAGAGAGTATTGATTGCACATACACATTCGGAACAACTTGGGAACATATGAGGAACGCAATGATCACCGTTTTTTTTTCTTTTTTTTGTTTTTTTTTTTTTTGGAAATGGCTTTAACAAAATGCTACGAAAGTGTGCGATCTATTCTAAATGATTTGTTCCTTGGTACTTTCCACCTCAGAAACTCCCTTTGCTTTCATAGTTAACGTGCTTAACATACGAATTAATGGGAACAGCTATATCTTGCAATTTAAAATGGAACCTCTGATATTTTTTCCAAGTGTCAATCCAAAACAATGCAATTTCTTTGTTTGAACGTAAGAACGTTTGTCCAATTTTGTCGTGCACAGCGCCTGCGTGTACCACTTTGCTTTGTTGTCATAACAACAAAGACCGCTTTTTAACAGGTTCTGGTGTGACGCCATCTCATCTAAATCATTCTGACATGACGTTAGATCTGCATTACGTCACACGATCAACTGTTTTGAAACAAAAACCGCTACGTCAGGAAATTTGGATCTACTTTGTCGTTCGTAAACGACATATAGAATTTTTCATTTAGAATCCTATCGTATGAAATTTAATTTTAAGATTTCCCTTGTGAACCTAAAATTTTCATTTTGCATTGTCAAACCAGTTTCTTTTCCAATTTAAGTCTAAACATTGAGAGTTCCAATAGAGTAGGTAACAGTTTGTTTTTATTATCTCAAGCGTATGCTGAAGAAGCATGATTGGGAACTTCCTTTTTCCTTAAACTACGAAATTCTCAGAATATAATGACATTTTTTTTCGCAGAGTATAACCAGATATTATTTTATTTTTATTTGTAGAAGAAATGAAAAAGAAAGAAAAAAAGGAAAGAAAAGAAAAAATACTGTTTGTGGTGCGCATGAACTACCATAACATTTTAACATTTGCAACTGCAGAGTTCTAAGTTTCCGAAAATGATTTTACTATTTTAACACTTTTCTGCTACCTGGCAACAGAAGTAACAGGAGAACTTAATTGCTTGCCATCTGCGTGATATTTTTTCTTACAGTACATGAAACAAATCGCGCTTTAGGGCCACTATTCTTTTTTTGAGGGATTTTGAAGGACGGGAACCGCTGAAAAGGCTTGCTTTCAAACGATTTCACAAAAAAATGTCAGAAATATTACAACTGGCTGCAGCTTTTGTTTTTCATATTTCATCAGTTGCCTATAGAAACATCTGATGTGCTGCAAAAAAACATTGGGGAAATGCGAGCGGTTGCCGGTTTTAATTGTCGAATCCCTGCCTGAACAGCTAATGCTTTTTTTTTCATTGTTGTAATGTTCATGAAACATACTTTCACAGGTGGACATCGCAACCAAAAAGACAAAAAGAATACGTGGTTATTAATAAATTACTCATCTTATTTCCCCCCGTTATTATTGACGGCACTCACATAGTCAATTATAATTGATTTGTAACATTGACACTGGTTTCTGTAGTTCACTGAGATACATTTAGTTAAAACCTTATTTCTGCGAAAGTTATCTATTCGCATAGTCGCCTACGGAAATGTAGCGTGATATCTAGTTTGGCCTGAAACTAGAATTAAACTAACGGTAACTCTGCTTAGGTATTCGCTGTATTTTAACCTCAGAAGACATAGCAGTAGACATGTTCTGCGGCATTGTGGAACACTAGATACAAGAGTCAGCCATGTAACTAATAGAAAAAAATTAGATATGTAACTTCACGAAATACGTCGTAAGTTAAGTTATTCTTGTGCAAAATTAGTAATTTATAATGTTCATCATTAAAAGTTGCAATTTTGAATTTAGTGGTATAATAACTGATTCCACATCCCATAGTTTTCTTCCTTGCAACCAAAATCAGTATCAGTGTCACGTAGAAACACTTTCTCGTAAGTGTTTTCAAATACTGCGGGGTAAACTGTTTTACAGTAAGTAGAGGAACATAACTTTTTTTATGCACGGCCCTTTAATCGACGGATGCTTAAGTTTTCGCTTATATCTCAGCAAGATTTTATGTTAACACGCTGTAACTTTGGATTTATATTATTTCACATCCCATGGGCTATTAATCAGATATGGTCATAATTCATTTTTTTCATGATCATATTCCATGATTTATAATTCCCTTAATATAGCAGTTCTGTTCTTGCATAGCGGCTTATATTATCTGGGTCTCTTTGTGTTTTACTATTGAAACACCGAATCATTGTATCTGTTCAGAAGTAAATTATACAAATCGAAAACAACATCCCCAGTTTAACATTAGCGGCATCTTTTTACCGTAGCTCACTGTATACGTATTTATTTGTCGATTCGTATGAAATTCGAAATTTGAGTGTATTACTATGTGCTGAATAAATTGCGCGTAAAATAGCATACCTCTTATACGGAAAAATTCGGAGGTAGAAACCCAATTAGCATGTTGCTTCACATCATGTGATAGTTCCCCTTGAGTACTTTCCAACGGTACCTTACTTGTTTATATGCGGCAAACGGTTTCAAAGTTAATAGGGGTGGCTTCTTTTTTTTGGGGGGGGGGGGATGTCTGTACATTTCTGGAGCAGTAGAGTTCGATGCTGACATCGACTTATTACCCAACAGAATAATGTTCGACCCCCCCCCCCATCAGAAAACATGTTATTGCAGCATCACTACATTTTTCAAGGAAAACCCAAAACCTGCTTCCCAAAAACTCGGCGTTGTCATAGACAAAATATCAAGTCCTTGGAACTCACAAGTGCACATTTCACATGGGTGAGTAGATAAATATACACAGTCAAGTCACATTATTGTGACCAACTCCTACTTTTGACGTTAACAACAACGAGTAGCCAATGAAAGAAAGCACGTGTCGTGAGCTGGCTTCGAGGGTATATAAGGTGTGCTGTAGGCATTCTGAAAACATATCACTCGTTACTGTCATGGATAAAAGGAGCGATTCATCATATTTGCAAAAAGGGATGATTGTCGGCTTTCGGGCCAAGGGTGGCAGTATTTCTGAAACAGCGCAGTTTGTGAACTGTTCGCGTGCTGCTGTGGTTAAAGTGTATCGTGATTGGAGAAATGGTGCCATTTCGAATAAGCGACGTGGAAACTGCGGAACACCACGTACCATTGATGTGAGAGGTGAACGTCGGCTGCGAAGGTGCATGAGAGCCGATCGGCAAGCTACAGTGGAGCAATTCACTGGCCGAATGAACCAGGCGGCTACCGGAAGTGTGCCTAAAATGACAGTTCAGCGGACCCTGCTGCGTATGGGGCTCCGATGCAGACGGATGGTCACTGCACCTATGCTAACAAAGGTGTACCGGTAGAAAAGGCTTACATTTGCACGGCAGTATCGGAATTGGACCTCCGCTGACTGGCAAAGGATTGCCTTCTCCGATGAGTCACGTTTTGTGCTTCATTGAACGGATGGACGTTGGCGTATAAGGCGAGAAACATCGGAGAACAAACACTCTTCAACCATTGCTGGAAGAACACAAGCTGTTGGGGGCTTCCTTGACCCCTAATTCCTCAGACTTAAACCCCATTGAGCATCTGTGGGACCATCTCGATCGTGTTGTTCGCTCTATGGATACTCCACCACGCACTCTCCAGCAGCTGTCAGATGCACTGCTGTTAGCATGGCTCTACATACCTGTGAACACCTTCCAGCACCTTATTGAGTCACTCCCAGCCCGTCTAGCTGCTGTCCGCGCTGCACACGGCGGTTGCTCTGGATATTAGCTGGTGGTCACAATATTGTGACTCGACCGTGTGTATTGCTGTGCTGAATCGGACTCCTATTACATTGTTGCCCACTAGATTCTGAAACTGGGAGTTCAAATATTTCAAAACTCACAGGAATTTTATGCAACGTTTTCCACACATTGTTAAAAATTACACATATTGCACACTTTTCTGTTGTTTTTCTGTATTTAATGACCACGTGAGCATCTAACCTGTCGCCCATCCTTAATTTAAGGACGCAGGCTCCAGGGAAGTGCATACCATCGCCGTAGATCAAGCACATCATCCGAGACTCTAACCAGGTCATAACTCGGAAGTTTGGCCAGAAGATCGAGGACTCGGCCACCGCGACAGAAAGCATGCTTTATTCGATAATACCCTTATGTAAATTATACGCGTAATCCATGACATGAAAATGGGCAGCTCGTATCTTGGCTCAAGTTCCAAATATTTCCGTTCAATTATTTAGAAATAATTTCGTTTAATTTTGAAAGTCAGACAGTGCAAATAAAAATTATTGCCTCACCCAGAGGTAATGCCGTGCGTACGGTAGAAAACGACGTGCTAAATGTTAGTAGTGTAAGTAACAAGTGGTCGCATTTGCAGCCTGTTTGTGAGACGGGCACATGGACATTAGAGTGACATCAGTGTGAGGTGTGGCTACCATCGCGGCAGTGCAAGCACTAATATATTTAGGAAGCAAATCAGAAAAGTTCCTAATAAGATTCTGATCTATAGTTTTCCATATTTGCTTCAAATACACCTGAAGATTTTCGCATTCTGCAATACAGTCAGTTCTGTTCTCAAACATAGTTCCATTAAGTCCAAGATATGCTGAATCCATGATATATCGGACGTCTTAGATGGCCATTCTAAGCCTTTTCCGTGTCTGCAAGCCAACAAACGGCTTTCAGATACTGCTGACCAAAGACTGGTCTAGCATTAACATCCTGAAATGTGGCGTTTGGAGTGTACTGAACTAATGATAAAATAAAAAGTAGGAGAACTGTTTTCACATATTCCTGGGCGTTTAAATGATCTTCTAGGACTATAAGAGACAACCAATTGTCAAAAGAGATGGCCCTAGCACCAGAATCATTCAATGTAAAGCATAGCTATACATGCACAGCTCTCAAAAATACATTACTTCTTTCGTGTGTACGTCGCCGCACGCGACGGCGGCAATAATTCTGTACCAGACAGCTGCGGGTCTAATCGTTGAATGCAATATTTCTCCATTCGTCTTGCCACTCAAGTTGTTCGCGATCTCTACTGCAATCTGGCATGCCTCTTGATTCGAGTGAATAGTGTGTAGAACAGCGAGCGCCTCCCTCACAAAACAGCTTCGTGCAGGCATCAATGAATGATACTGACCGATATTTATCAGTCGTACTGTCACTGGATATCTGTCGACCAGTCATTTTTTTGGTACTGACAGCCGTTTGCTGTACGTTCCCATTATCCTGATTAGTATTCACTAAAGGACGACTGGTTACTGAACAACGACGTGAAACACCTTTCCGTGTCCATTACTGCCAGCAGCGACTAACTGTTAGCGCATGACGTCTCGATATTGCCACATTTCGTCATGCAGACAAACCTGTTTCACATAGACCTATGCGACCTCGACTTCGATAATGATATGCGACTTACAAACGGCATTACCTTTGATGCTAATCAAATTTACAGATCAGTTTGTATTGTTAAATCTGAACTGTCCACTATTACCAACCACAACTTTCTCTACAATTAATGGAATCTGTGACATCCATCGCCTTTTAAATGCAGCCATACCAGCAAATTTTCCTTGATTTGTGTATGTCACAATCTCACATTTCCATACTAGTTTTCATAAACGTATCTCCACTCCTTCAAAATATTTTTTATTTTCCTTTTCTTATGCGAAGGATGTGTTTTAAGGACGTTCAAAGGAACTGCCGGTTTTCTGTTTCGCTTCAGAATTATTAATTTATTGATTTATTATTTCTTCTATTTATTTTTTCTTTGCATATGGAGAAGCCAAGATATACGTGTGATTAATAAAAATGCAAATGTATGAAGATTAAACAAAAGCTGCGGAACCAACAGCATAAACGAGAGAAGTTCGCGAATATATCCAACTTTAATCTCATTCGTCGAAAATATAAAAATGCTCTTCAGATCATAATCAACAGAAAAATTTTAAAAGCAGATATACATTCATATATTGTAACATTAAAAACAACCTGAAAGTAGCAATAGGCCTTATAATCCCATGCAACATTATTAGCGTCAGTTTGATTAATAGAAACTCTGAATACTGACGTTTCTGTTACAAGTTCAGTGATGTCATTTCCTTTCCTTAAGTAAAAGTTTGAGATTTTGCATGGACTTAGAGGGTAAGTCAAAAAAGTAAAGGCAACTTGTGAATTAAACTGATACTGCCAACGACAGTAGCCGACCAAATTTAACACATCGTATTAGCACTTAGCATTGCGCAACGCTACCTACACTTCAGTCTTGCTTCAGCGGTGAGTGTGTAACCACGGAAGCTCATCTTTCCTACAGAACTGATGTTGAACACCGTGCCGAAATACGTTTCCTTTGGCCAGAAGGTGTCAATCCCACTGAAATTCACAAAAAAAATGATAGCAGAGTATGATAATAAGTGTTTGAACCGGAGAAAAAGTTTACGAACGGGTAGAAAGGTTTTAATATGTCATAAGACGTGTGACTGACGAAGCTTGTTCAGGGTGCGTGTCAACTGCGCGAACTCAAGGCTACGTCGATCTTGTTAGCTCATTCACTCAAGAAAACCAATGGATTACTGTATCCTCTCTGTATGATACAATACACATGTTGGACATAAGTTATGGTTGTGCTCATGCACTGGTTCATGACGACTTAAGATATCGCAAAGTGTGTGCCAGGTGGGTCCCAAAACTTCTGACCGAACAACAGAAACAACAGCATACGAATAATTCCACTCAGCTGTTGCTGCATTGTGAATAAGATTCAGGTTTACTGGAAAGTGTTAGCACTAGGTCGAGACTTGAGTGCACGATTTGACCCTGAAATCAAGAAACCAAGCCTGGGGTAGACATACTCTTTATCCTCAGCAAAAATGAAGTCTAAAAATGTTCGCTCTTTCAGAAGAATCTTTGCTAACCTTGTTTCTGGATATGCATGGGCCTATTTCGGCACATTTTCAGTAAAAAGAACAACCCGTTAATTTTCAACAACGGTTAAAGACAAGCTTTAGGCTTTGTTATCCCGAAACAACGATAACAACGCCTAAAGCTTGTCTCAAGACCGTTGGTATCCCAACAATTCGCAACAAAGGAAGACGATTATTGTCGAAAACTGTTCTTTCGCACCACGACAAAGCTCACTTCCAACAAACAACACAGCGGTTGTAACTATGGTGACGATTCAAACTTCAAGTTTGATGTTCTTTCACATCCACCTTACAGCCTTGGTCTTGCTCCAATCGTTTTTCATCTCTTTGACTACTTAAAGAAGTATTACATGATCGGCGGTTCAGTACTGAAGGAGGAGGAAGGCAACAGGTGGTGCATACATGATTTTAGGGACAGCCGAAAACTGTCACTGAAATCATGTACATATTCAGAAAAGTTGAAGATACATAAAATGATCTCCTATGAAATCAAGAAGCTTGTGTGTGGACCATTTCAAAAAGTGTGTTAACAGCATGGACCCTTGTAAAGCCAATGAACACAAGTCAACCAACCAACCAACTGCACGGAGACTACATTAAAAACTAGGGCTGCAGTTATGTACGTTTCACTTTGTTTTTGTTAAAGGCAAACAAACGGCATTTACTTTTTATTTATCCTCGTACTATGCGCCATAAAATAGAGGTACCTGACGAAACAGTTCTAAAATGCATTAGTTTGCTTCACATGCACAGATTAGTTCGGATGCTAAATAGAGGAAGTCTGCTTAAACGAGATCTAGAGTAAGTGATGTTTCTTAAGGCCGCCTCGGTGGCGCAGTGGTCTAAGGCGCTGGCCTCTGATCATTCGTCCGTAAGGGGTCCGGGTTCGAATCCCGGTGAGGCATGGATGTTGTGTTTGTCTTACGGCACTGGCTCTCTCCCTTCCCTGGAACCAGTGACCCTAAATTAGGGACGGGCGACTGCTTATAGCCCATTGAGTTGCTCACGGTGGTCGTTAAACTTCCAATCGAAAAAAAAATGTTTCTTAAGCATGCAAATTTACAAAACTTTGCCACAGTACTATTACCTACCCTTATGTAATTACGTCAACATATTCAGAAATATTGAAGGATACATTTAAAATGATACCTTTAATGTTCAGAAAGGTTGTAAGACATGTTTAAAATTGTTATCTTTTTTATAGTTCTTCGGCTATTATAATAGCAAATAATCATCTAATTTACATGACATTATAAGAAGAAACTTTTCTTCACATAAGAAGCAAATGTGTATTTTGAATTATTCCAGACAAGTAAATTCGACTGCACAGGCCAATTAGTTTGTCTAAAATACTCTTGCACTGCGTTGGGCTTTTCATCACAAAGAATGGGCTTAAAAAATTTTACCTTACGATTTGCAAAACTTTTAGATGAATACTCTTTTTTTCTCGATGGAAGGTTTATTTTATTGGATCTGGTGGTACAGAGACATGACAAACAGGCAGACATAGGCAGGATACAGAAGTTTCACATCAACAAGTACATATCAAACACGATTTTTACAGTATGCTAAATGATCAACATACACAGAGAGCCAGTGTTGATCGAGTAACATACTGATAGCCAGTGCCGAAAGACAAACATCCATGCCTCACCGGGATTCGAACCCGGACCCAACTAGAGCGAATAGTCCCAACCCAGCGCTCTAGACCACTGCGCCACCGGTTTAGAGGATTACGTATATCGGTTTTAAACAACACAAACAGCACCAATTCCAGATGATGTATAATGCTTTAGTAATTCCATTATAGATAACGTCAACCCTATTATGGCCACCCCGGTGGCACAGTGGTCTAAGCGATGGCCACTGATCATTCGTCAGTAAGGGGTCCGGGTTCGAATCCCGGTGAGTCATGGATGTTGTGTTTATCTTACGGCACTAGCTCTCTCCCTTCCCTGGAACCAGTAACCCTAAATTAGGGACGGGCGACTGCTTATAGCCCATCGAGTTGCTCACGGTGGTCGTTAAACCTCCAATCGAAAAAAAACCCCTCTATTATGACCATTAAATGAGAGAGCAATAGAATTACCGAGTTCAAGGGATTAACATTGTTTAATCCGGTGATGAGCCGCCCCAGTGGCGCCGTGGTCTAAGCGATGGCTTCTGATCATTCGTCCGAAGGGGTCCGGGTTCGAATCCCGGTGAGGCATGGGTGTTGTGTTTGTCTTTCGGCACTGGCTCTCTCCCTTCCCTGGAACCAGTGACCCTAAATTAGGGACGGGCGACTGCTTATAGCCCAGTGAGTTGCTCACGTTGGTCGTTAAACCTCCAATCAAAAAAAAAAAAAAAAAAAAAAATCCGGTGATGACAAAGCCGAAATAGTGCCCCAAATCAGTGATTTCGGAAAATGTGTCCTATCTGCTTATGAAGGAACTAAATTACATGGGTGAAGATCTCCTTAATTACGTATTTAATGTTGTAATCCGTGTGGAATAATTGGGTTTAAATGCTTACAAAACGATTTGCGTTTAAGGTTATTTCAACTTCAACTTACTTAACTGGTCTTTCGTTGCTGGTTCGTGACAACAAGATGAATAGATTTTACACTACTGTACGTTTGAAAATTCTCACTTAATTAAGCATATAACATAACGTACATAAAATATAGCTTTCCGTAACATCACTCATTATAACATAGTTTTGGTAATATCGCTCTAAACACTAGCTCTTACTCTGAATACAGCTCCAACTCTTTACACATAGCTCAGAACAATTTTTATTTGCCTTTGATTGTACTTTGACCCACTGTCAGGCTGCCAACTTTTACAAGTTCGACGGAAGAAATTTTGTGGCGTTAAATAAAAAAATATTTAGCAAGCGAAACCAAATTTTCATGATAACGCAGAAACTCAATCGGAAGTTTAAATTAGAGGTATACGTCACATCCGTTTATTGAAAAAAGATATATAGTTACAAAAATTATTCTTCTATTTTCTGAAATTTTAGGAAACTGAAGAACATAACCACAGCAAAGCTCTTCAGTAATGCCATTAGAATTTTATAGCAAGGAATTTCAAACGTAAAAACGTATTGCTATTCCTTAGTGATGCAGCACACTAAAAGCTGGTGAGATCTGAAAAGGACTACTGCCAGAAATGATCCATCTAGCATGCCTTGACCGTCCTCTACATCCCATAACTGTTGTAAATTACGTGATTGAGGCGCCGCAGATCGGAATTGATGCTGCAGAACAAACCATAGATACTCGATTCGATTGATTTCTAAAGAATTTGGGAGCCAGGACAATACCTGAAATTCTTCCTCGTGTTCCGCCACCCATTCTCAAACAATCCGGGCGGTGTGACATGACGCTGAAAGAAGGCGCTACTAGAAGGGAAATACCGTATGTACCTAGACTGCAATGATGTTTACTAGGTGGTAGACGACATATTTTATTTCAAATAACCTTGGGTTTCCCAGCAGAACATTGCCCTTCCTCCAGTGGCTTATTTTAGTCCCACGCTGCATCCTGGTACCTAAAACCACAATTTCTCGTTATTTCTTTTCTTCTCCTTCAGTTCGCAAATTTCTGTGACATAATGAAACACAATTGATGTAATGTTTGAAATCAGAGCTACAGAAACATCTAAAATCCCCAATCATTTCAACAATCAAAAATGTTTTTAAAAATGCAGGCCCGGGTAATCAACACCCCAAGCATAATCTTGAGTATCCAAATAAACTCAATGCTCATTTGAGCCCTGCATTTCGAAACCGCTCACTGTGGGTTCAATTGACCTGCCATTCAGAAACCTTTCACTGTGGGTTCAACGGCAAGTTGAAGGACTAATACAGTTCTTTGGTTTATAGTTCTGTTTATGTAAGTGTGGTTTCAGGTATTATATGTACTTCTATCTCTCTCTAGCAGTCACTTCTCAAAGACCTGTAAAAAATAGTAGATTGTTTTTCCTTTGATCATGTAGAGAACAGCATACGTTGAAAGTTTTTAAAATGGTTGCTTTGTTATTTCGTAAAAACGATCAGATGAGATTATATGTAAAGGATTTTAGAAAGTGAATGTCTGACCCCAGGTCTTAAACAACCCATAGAAACAGGAAGCCAGGAAGTTTGGGCTAGAGTGCCCGATAGGAAAGTGACACGGAAACGAAGTAAAAAAGGGGTGGAAGACGCCCTTATTTATTACCGGTGGGGGCAGTACCCGGTGTCCGACGGCTTAACGTGCCCATCCGATGCAAAGCAGATATTTAGTGGTTCGAGCGTTCCTACCTGCCTGGTATCGAACCTGAGATTCCTCCGTTATTTTGTAAAAAATGGAATTGTAGTCTTAGTTATACAAAATACTTCGTGCCATTTCCCCATTAAAATGAATTGATGATCCCAAAGAATATAATTTGTTCTGATATACCGAAATCACAAAAATTCGCAATGCGTAATTTTTCTGCAGTATACATATTTAGAATGCCGTAAGAACAAATGCAACGACTCTTTCTCTATAAATATCGGCTCCTTTCTGTCAGCCAAAAAGATGTCTCTATGCACTGAGTGGCCACTTTATTATGACCACCTGAGAGGTTTAAGCAAATGAGCTATGGCTGCACGCTTTTGCCGCCAAAGGCCGAGGCTAGTATAAAAAGGGAAAGCTTAGTGCTTGCGACAGTGGTAGAAGTGATTTTTGGGTGACGAGATGGGTAAAAAATGCGATTTGACGGACTTTCAGCGTGGGATGATTGTAGGAGCTCGGAGCCATGGATCGAGTATCACCGAAACCGCCGCATTCGTGAAATGTTCCAGAACAACTGTTGTTAAAGTGTTTAAAGACTGAACTGTCAGCCAAAAAACTGGGTCGCTATGTGCAACGTGTGGTCGTCATCGACTAGTGACTGCTCGGGCAGAACGGAGAGTGTCCAGACTTGTAACAGACAACAGAAGGGTAACAGTGCAGAAAATTACCGACCATCTTAATCAAAGATCCCCTCAAATGATCTCTGCAGGCACTGTTCGCCGCACACAGCATCAGATGGGATATGGCAGCCGAAGGCCTGTTCGAACATCTTTGCTGTCTGCAGTTAACAAGAGAAAACGTCTCCAGTTCACACAGGAGCACAAGGATTGGACAGTCGATAATTGGAAACAAATTATGGGGTCCGATGAATCACGTTTTCAGTTGCACCATGTCGGTGGCCGTGTGAGAAGTTGGCGGAAACAGCACGAAAGCATGGACCCCAAATGCATTGCTACAACGCTTTAAGCTGGTGGAGGCAACGTTATGGTTTGGGGAATGTTTTTCTTTCATGCTTTGGGCCCTTTAATTCGTGTTGATCAACGTCTGACTGGCACATCATATCTAAACATCGTTGCAGACCAAGTGCATCCTGTCATGTGGATGGTTTATCTCAATGGTGATGGTTACTTTCAACAAGATAATGCGTCCTGTCATAGTGCTCGTATTGTACAGGATTGGTTTCAGGAACTTGCCGGTTAGTTTACTTTGCTTAGGTGGCCCCCACAATGTCCAGATCTCAACCCCATTGAGAATTTGTGCGATGAAGTTGAACGAGCCATCAGACAGCTGGATCCACAACCCTGCAATCTCAAACTCCTGGAAAGTGCTATTCATCAAGCATGGTCTCAAATTCCACAAACCACCTATCAACATCTCGTGGAGTCCATGCCACGAAGAATCGACGCAGTATTAAAGGCAAAACGGGGCCTAACGAAGTACTGAGGGGGTGGTCATAATAAAGTGGCCAATCAGTGTATACATACCTGCATCTTTCCATCAGCCTTTGCTTTTGCTCTCTCTACGTCTCTGCCTGCGTACCCAAGCCACTCTCTCTCTCTCTCTCTCTCTTCTCATATAAAGAGTGCATGCGCACATCTTGATGTCCTCTTCCTCGAATTATTGTTCGTCTTCATCTCTCACGAAATTCCGTCATGCCCAACATTTTAAAAATATGATAAAATTTCATCTAATATTTCATGCAGCAGAGTGGTTACTATTGTATTCAACCTGCATTCTGGAATATCATTGTCTACTTTGTTCTATGTGACATAGTGATATTCTAAAATGCAGATTATGAATTTGATAGGCATCATCCTTTTGTGTGAAAGTTTAGATGAGATTAGATCACGTTCTTTAAAAGTTACTGAGGACGAAATGAGTGCAGATTTACATTACTATTATACTGTATAAAGTAAATCAGAAGTAAGGGAGAGGTTGTTAAAATTTTCACGGTCTGTTTATTGAATATGTGCATAGGAAGATCACGCGTTTTTCAGTTTGATTTCGCTTTTTTCTCAACCATTCAAGGATGGAACAATTTCAACATGCTATATGTAATGTTACCCGTTGAAACCGTGGTGGCCCAGTGTTCTAAGTGCTAGCTTCTGACCGTTCGCCCGAGATAGGTATGATTTCGAATCCCGGTGAGGCATGGAAATTGTGTTTGCATTTTTACGACACTGGTTATCCCTTTTTCCCTGGAATCAGTAACCCTAAATTAGGGATTAAGAAGTGGATCACGTTTCTTTTTCAGAGTAAAAGAAAATTAGTCCTGCTGATAGCCCTCAAACAAACAAAAATGTTTCCCGTTTATAATGCAATCGTTTTCGAAATAAAGCCCATCTCTGTTTCTTTATTTCGGGGTTTAATGATCACCATAAGCAACCTTAAGGGCTATATAACAGTCGACCGTTACTAATTTTTTCCAATGTAGGGAGAGAGCCAGTGCCATAAGACCAACACACACCACCTATGCCTCATCGGAGCTCGAATCCGGGCTCAACTCGGACGAGTAGCCAGAAACCTACTCCTACGACCACTCGGGCATCGGGATGGCAGCCCGTCTATGGTGTAATGAGCGAGAGAAATCATGCTCAGGTCTAGATATTAAACCTAGATAGATGCCAGCTGTTATTCTTGTATCAATATCTGCTAACAAATTTTGGTATTGGAACGTCGAATTTAAAAAGAATGTATAACTATGGAGAATGAATGCAAAATATGAATCATACAAGTGATTCAAAAATCAGATAATTGATTAACCTGCTAGTATATTACACTGTCAGTTTTATTCATCTTAAACAGCAAAATACGTTAGATAATGTTCCATCTTACTGCTAATATCTCAACTTTTGCTTTTTGTTAGTGACAAGAATTACCAATTTGTTTAAAAAAGTTAATTTTAAAAGTTGAGTATTCCTTCGAAAAGAAGACGCTGTGGGATCAGCTACCACTGAAGAATTACTAGGTTTTTTTCAGGAGGGTGAAATTCTTCTCAGCAAACACAAAAAGAGACAATTATAATTCGATGTAGTTGTTAGTCCGTGACCGGCATTTCTTAGCGGTGCTAGATTTGTGGAAAGAAACCGAATGTACGTTTTAGAAATTTGTTTGAGAAATTGTTTTTTTTGTTGTTTTTTTTGCACAAGTTAACGCCAGCTGTTTTGGCCTTGGGTTTCACATACACATTTATTACCCCCCTCCCCCCGTGTCGTTCGATGTATTATGTAGTGCAGTCAAAGTCAGAATATGCAAATTCAAACAGTCAGGAGGAGGATCCATAAAACATTTCAACGCGAAGGCGTTTTGGATACGCAGCGAGCTTTCCAGAATATATAAAGACAAATTTTTAATGAAACTTTAATAATTATCTATCTTGCCGCCCCGGTGGCGCAGTGGTCTAAGGCGTTGGCCTCTGATCATTCGTCCGAAAGGGGTCCGGGTTCGAATCCCAGTGAGGCATGGATGTTGTGTTTGTCTTACGGCACTGGCTCTCTCCCTTCCCTGGAACCAGTGACCCTAAATTAGGGACGGGCGACTGCTTATAGCCCATTGAGTTGCTCACGGTGGTCGTTAAACCTCCAATCAAAAAAAAAAATTATCTATCTTCGGTAGCAACATCGAATTTCCTGTTATGGCATTCTAAATATTGTGGCCCATACTGTTTTTGCTCACGCCAGACTAACAGCGAAGTGTTTTACCATCTTTGTGATCTCAGAAAGTAGCTTGCTATGATATTCTGAGATCACAAACACTACGCATTTCCTTGTTCTTCTGAAGTGAACATATTCAGAATGCCTTGAAAGCAGGTGCAGTGTCTCCAACTGCAAGACAAATTACTAAAAACGAATTTAAGATTCAACTTTTATTTATATGTACTGAATTGTTCTTAACAGTTTTATACACTTGAAATTAGCATTGGAAAAGACACGTAAATGTTTCATTTTGTTTTCTTCAGGATAGGACTGGGACAAGAGTCTCTACTCGGACCTAAGAGGACCAGCATTTCATAGTTTAATTTTGTAGATTAATTGAGTAAATGTTTTCTCCAGCAATATCTGATATCTTGAAGCAATTTTGGCAGCCATATTTGAAGAACAGAGCCGCTTTTCAATTTTCTCGTTCATGGATAAACTTGAAGTAATTTGCAACATACTGTATACATAAATTTATTTGGCATACTTATTACTTACGTTCATGGGTCATTGCACATCAAAGTGACCGAACCGTATGGTGATTAGTTTTCTACAGAATTTTCAGTGTGAAGTACTCCGCAGACATGCCTAAATCCACCGAAAAATGCCCGAAATGTCAGTCCACGGAAATGTGCTATTTGTAGTTTAGGGCCTTGATACAGGAATTCTTTCGGAGTCGGACAGGTTGTTTCCTATGTGACCGATGGAGAAGATTCGCTAATCACAGCAACAAGCAAGATTTGCTCTTTCCTTACTTGTATCATTTGTTATACGTATAGCCAAGTGAAACACTGGTAATATGAGAGGTTAAACATGCAGAACATCATTATGTTGTTTCCTGTGTTGTAGATCACGCAATAAGAAGATTTCGAGAAATTTGTCATACGCCTCTGACAGAAGGCTCGAGGGACTCTTTCTCTCTCTCACTCTCTCACTCTCTCTCTCTCTTTGACTCTAAGATATCAACCCCGAGAAGATCACAGAAATGTACTTGGTATATCTTCAAAATACTTCATGTTTGATACCAAAAACTGTAATGTTTACATGAACCACTGCGTTTAACAAAGGGCAAGCTATCTCAGTCCATTTGTGTGTGTTTCTGAGTTTAACGGCCACCGTGAGCAACTGGAAGTTTAGGACCACTGATTCAATGGAAAAGACAGAGCCAGCGGCGTCAGAAAAATATACCACCTATGAACCATCGATCCGGGACTCGAACTTGGTCTCACCTCGGATAACTAATCAGAATCCAGCGCCTCAGACCGCTCACTCACAAGGACTTCCTAGCCATTTTCTTCCTAAGAAAACGTTTATAAGATCAAGTTTCTTAACGCTGTTGAAAGCTAGGTACTTACTGGAAACTGAGTGAAATTGACAATCTGCGGAGCAAAGGCAAGTTGCGCAAACTCTATGAGCACTGCTGAATCGCACTGTATACAAATGATACAACGTGAGAATATCCCATGTTGTTTAACATGATATAGGTATCAGATCTGACTTTAAAAACCAGTTTATCGCTTAATGAATATAAATATTCCGAATGCAAGCTGTTAAATAAATTCCAGCCCTGCTTGCGAAAGCCGCACCCTAAGACAAAAACAAAATCTAGGAAATATTAGATATTCATTTTTCAATCAGATAGGATAAGGAAATTTTTGCAATTAGTCTTCTGGAAATCAAAACATCGTAACAAATGCAAATACATATTTACAAACGTATGCTACTTAAAGGAAAAGTTCTATGCAAAGCAAAGAAAATTGTATTGGAAATGTTGGGAATGTTTTCTTCGATCAGCCACAAAAAGAGTTTTTTTCGCACGTTACATACATATACTACAAGAAAAAAATGCAGCACTTGGAAGGCCTGGTGATATTTTAATGAAACTCAGAAAAATGTAAAATGAATTAAGATGTACACATGATTTCAATACTAACAAAAAACATGAAAAAGTTCAGAAGTTGTGAGGAGGTAAAGGCTGCAGACAGTAATATGCCGCTTTCTTAGAGCAGCAATGCATCCATGAACCCAAAGGGAAAGTTTTCATTTAGCTGTACAATAGCCTCTAGGGAGATATCGCGCCATATATTGCAAAGTCTCTATTCGAAATGCATGACAGTTGTTGGCAGATGTCCAAGGTGTTATTGTGTTGCTGCAGCTGTTGACCAATAGTGTCCCAAACGTGTTCAATGGTCAAAATGTAAGGTAAACTCGCTGGCCATGGCAGTACAGACACGTGTTTTTCACGGAGATACTAAAGAATAACACGGTTTATGTAGGAGACGTGCGTTAGCCTGTTGGAAAAGAGTACCTTGATGTTAAAGGAATAGAACAGCCACTGGCTATAAATTGTGGCTACATACCCCTGAGCCGTTAAAGATACCCGTATAATGACCAGCTCGGATCAAGGTGTACGAATAATCACTCCCCAAATCATTACGCCAGACTTTGGGCCTGTGTGTCGCTGTCACAAATATAATACGCAGCATTCCTTTCTCCGTGATAGCTGTGAAACACTTTTCTACCAACGTTTTTACCAAGACAGAAGCAATATTCGCTGCTGAACATCACGGTGCTGTGCCGTCCTATTGGCTCGGAGGCAACACCATTGAAGACAAGCTGTTATGCGAGCTGATGTCCAGGGACCAGCCATAGTAAAGTATTTCTCTTCTGGGTTGTGTTCTAGGTCAGTAAAGGACAAATTCTGGCTTGTGTTCTAGGTCAGTAAAGGACAAATTCTGGCTTGGTCACATGGTTTGGATCCCGTCAAGTTTTTTCCAACATGGTTGCCAAGGTACATTGCAGTCGTTATAGAAATCTGATTAGAACTCCAAAACTATTGATTTTACAATTTTACAGAGGTAATTGTTATTACGGTATAATAATGATCCTTAGATTATTCTGCTGCTCCGGTGGCGCAGTGGTCTAAGTGCTGGCTTCTAATAATTTGACCGAAATGAGGCCGGGTTCGAATCCCAATGAAGCACAGATGTTGTGTTTGTCCAACGGAACTGACTCTCTCTCTCTCTCTCTCTTCCCTGGAGCCAGTGGCTTTAAACTAGGGATAGGCGACTGCTTATAGTCCATCGAGTAGTTCACGGTGGTCGTTACTTCCCCTTCCCCTCCAAAAAAAAGATTATTATAAGCAATTTCAGTAATTATAACTATTCATCCAAAGGTAATCGTTTTCATAAAAAAATAATTAATTTAATTGACAACGTGCAAAATTGTGGTTCAGTAGTTAGCACCGATTGATTTACACGACCAACGAACATTTTTTTTTCAGATACTACTACTGCATCAAAATATAAGCTCAAAAGTTCTTTTCGTTTGGTGTATTTTGACAACTGTTATGGGGGCTATGAATAAATAAATGTTTAATCTACTTTAATTTAACTATTTTAAATGTGGCTATCAGAGACTAACAAAAAATAAAGAACTATTTATTTATTTAATTCTTTAAAAAATGAAAATAATTATTTATGGTTTAACCACCCATATAGATATATTGAGCAAAAAAAAAAATAGTTAAACCCAAAAATTGTTCTTAACTTTTTTTGGTGATAGTTGTAAAAAAAACAGTTATCAAAGTACAAGATTATTTTGTTTTATAGCCGAGAAAATAAAAAGAGTTCATTTTTATTGTTGAGGACAATTGCTCTCTGTGAAACGCATAAGTAACCCAGTTAGGATCCGTCCACTTGTCTAGACAAGTGGGAATAGATGCAACAGACTCACACATATTAAGCACTACAACACATTATACAACGCTCAAGGGTTGTCTTATCGAAAAGACCAGGTGGTCTGTGTTTATTACATGTAACAACATAAGTAATTCTTAGGGCACTCATGGTGAAAAAGAACCTTTTTTTTTTTTTTGTAACTTGGGCACAATTAAAATAAAGGCCCTTCTGATTTCTTTTTATCAACTTTTTCAACCGACCCTAGTGTGGGGATCCAGTTTTTTTTTTATCAACTGACCCAAATGTGGGCATCCAAATTTCGCATTTTCACGTCTTTGTTGCGGTTGACTTGACGCATAAATGGAGAGGTGTGGTGAGAAAAGTCCCCTGGTAAGGAAATTAGCAGTAGAAGGAAAAACCAGCAGACTAGTGTATCAGGATGCACTGAAGTGTGCGTGCGTGTGTGCGTGTGTGCATGTGTGTGTGTGGGGGGGGGGGGGGAGGGATTTAATAGAAACAGCTTACCGATCAACTGGCCTGTTTTCAGCCTCAAGGTATATTTATCACACTGTTCCATAGTTTTTCCTGCCTTTCGCCTGACTAGTGGTATGGTAACTTTATTCAGTCAATGGAGTTTGGTTTTCGGTCAGTCTAAGTAGTCCATAGCGGGAGCCATCTTCGCGTTTTCGGAATCAGGGAGGAGAACCTCACCAGCCGCAGTGGAATTCTACATACGTGGAGAGGCAGTTCAGCCCTCATCTTCCTACCGTGTAGCATCCTACCTCGGTTTCAATGTAGTAAGGCGTCCGTGTCTTCCTGTGCTGGCTGATTTCTTCCATTTTCTCTCTTCTTTTTTTAGATGGGTGACAGTGTTAGGCATTTAGCCAGTGCCATTTTATAATGCTGGGTCTTGCTTGGAGAAGGGGACTTCAAACTGCTTCCTCTTCTCCGGGAGCGGCGATGAGGATGAATGCTATGTTCATCGCAGTTTCCATGGCAGCGATTGCCGAAGCTTATTTCTGAGTCAGGATCCAATTCGCATGGGGTGAGACAAGGCAAAAAAAAAAAATGTTCCTTTGAACTTTCGGACGTGTAGTGTCCGACCACATCCCTTTTGTTTGGAAAGGAGAAGGTGTCTCTGCCTGCGTTCTCAAGCGCATCTGCTCACCCTTTTGTTTCTTTTCCTTCCTCCAAGGCGTTTTAAAAGCAAGTGTGTAGAACTTTTCTAACTTACAACGCTTTTTTGCTTCCCTGTGAAAAATGCAATAGCAGCGCCCTCCCAAGCGAAAAACAAAGCCAATCAGAGCAGCTTACTAATATTTATTGGAGTGAACAGAGGACAACAGGTGCAAGTTCAATGAACACCTGCGTGGGTGGCCAGAGAGACCTATCCTCCATGCATCGGAAACTATGGGCTTAGACTTCCCAAGAATTTTCTTCCATCCCTTGAACCTCTATAATCTGTCTGCAAATTTTGTGAGCTTTAGCTTCCTCTAACATCTGAGAACGTTTTCGTTTCCCAAGCACGATCAAGAGGACTAACTAATAAATTTCACTAAGATATTAACTTGTGCCAAGAGCATGCTAGTGAATTTACAATATATATATGTATATATATATATACAGTGTACTACTGTATACAGTATTATCAATGACCTTTCAATTAATTTATCACACTGGTACTTTACTTTCCCTTTTTTTCTCTCTTATTTTTAATAAGAGAAGACAGATTTTCTTGTGAGTGTAGGTAAAAAAAAAGTAAATGCTAATGATTCTGTTATACAGAAATATTTAAAACATAATTAAATAGTGACTTGGGTTGTTCAATGCGCGAAAAACGGCAGCTAGAAATTCTCCTTCAAATAGAAAAGGCGTATAATCGATACCTCTGGAAAACCATTCCTTCGTTGACCGAGGACCACCCACGAACAAAAGGACCATTTGTCCTATATCCCCCGTCGTTGGAAAACAAACACTTTCTCGGAGAAACCAATCGAGTGAAAATTTGACCCACAGCAATTAACAACAATCAACTTTTTACGTCACGAGCATCTTCCTTCAAGCGCCAGAGAGTGAAAGGAAAAAATACACACTTTACACAGTGGTCATAAAACGGGAGTATTGCTTGGGACTGGGAAGAGAGAAGAACGTCTTTGCACGGGAAGGAGTGAAAACAGATTTTGGCGGGAAATACATAGCGAAAGCCATCCAAAAATACCCATCAACCGCTGGAAGTATATGCTATTTATTTTGACTAACTGATATTTTCTCTCCCCCCCCCCTCCCAATCTAAAGAATAAAGATTCGTGCGAACGAAATCACCTGTCATTACATTCAATTTGTTTAACTATTTATTTATTTGCTTCCCTGCTCCAACGACATAAGAATCTGCAAACGACGATTCTTCTGATAAAATGGCGTCCGCTTCAATGCTTAACAATAATCACGTCAACATCTGATTTGGCATCCGCGACAGTTATGGGGCAATTGCAGGAAGCCAAAAGTGGTTGAAAGTGACAAATTATCGTCTTTACTTCCCACCCCTACCTGTGGATATCTCACAGTGAAAATTTCATGCATGAATTGTTAGTGACGAAAGTGAATTTTTCAAGAACTTTTGTGCGTATTTTAGATTATCAGCAAATTTTAGATTATTATCAGCGAATTTTAGATTATTATCAGCGAAGAAGACCTCATCAGCTATTCAGTATGTAAGTACCTATTTTATGACACCTTTTGTGCAACAGAACAACACGTACCTATTTATATTGAAACATTGAAACCCTAACAAAATCTGAACTTTAATCTAAAATAACCTGCCGAGTTTTACTTAGACACTAAACACCTTTGTTGCTCAGTTATTTTCATGTATTAATCAGCATGTCGGATCTCGAAGACAACACTGAGCAAGACTAACAAACAATAACTGATCCATATCGTATTTCGGCATTATTAGCAAGGTGCTCACCGCTAATACCGAACTATGATTCCTCAGATACAAATTTCATAACTGTACACTTCTTTAAAAGTTTGGAAGGCATTGCAAACTTGGCACAGCGGCGTGATATAGGTAAAATTATTGCGGCTCGTACAAAGCTACGTGGAGAAGCAGCTCAATTTCTCAGCCTAAACCCCGTGCTACGGAAAACTACAGATTACCTAGTCTTTAAAACAACATTATTACACAGATTTGAAGATGAACAACAGTTAGCAGCGAGATTGTCAGCTCTTTCCGACTGCCACCAGAGAGAAAAGGAATCTGTGAAAGAATATGCAACTAGATTAACTGTAATTGCCAGCGAATATTTAAGAGAAAGTCTGAATGACCCCCGCAACTTAGATTTCTGCATAATCAAACCCAGATAGGACAATTTTTGCAGGACCTGAACCTGAGTGGGTGTTATCAAATAACCCCGAAAATTTTCAAGATGCAGTTACCCGTGGAAACATATAACTCGATGTCTCTTCAGTCAGCGCCTGAAGCAGCACTATCTCTTTCAACAGAGGACATCCCAATAAATGCAAGCCACAAAAAATAAATCTCCTACAAAAGAAATGCCTTCAGGCGAATTACATGACTCCATGTACAGCAGCCTAATTAAAAGACTGGATACAACTGATGATATAATTAGAATCCTCACTCACGAAATTAAAGATCTAAAAATAAAAAGATGCCAACCAACAAGAAGAACCACACAGGAATACAGATAGTACCCGTGACAAAATACTGTTACCCCGCAGCATTATACAGGTAGAAACAGATCAAGAGATAGGTACGACAGATACCGCCCAGAACATTCAGCTACCAGATTGTGTTAGAACTGTAATTCACCAAACCATCTAAGTTATAATTGACCACGATGATCTCGTCAACTTGTCAACCTCGACGTCAATTTCACGAGTCTACACATGCTTACAATACTCCACATAATAATTATCAAGGAAATTGCAGATGTCCACGTACTCTGCCCCCAGCTCAGCAAAGAAGATTACATGGAGATACTATACCGAAAGCAAATCCAAAAGTTCACTTCAGTAATACAAATCCAAAATATTTAAACCAGTAGCGACGGAGTTTACAGGTCAGGATTCTGTCGTTTACACATCAGCTACTAATTCGTATGTTACAATAGATATGAAAAAAGACCTACTACCCTTAATTACCGCAAACATTGGGGATGAAAATTTAATTATAATAGATACCGACTCCATGCTCTCAGTTTTGTCCTCATCCCTGGCTAAAAAACTAAAAGGAAATCCAAATTTACAGAAAATAAATTCAACATTATGATTCAAGGAATCACAGGAATACAAAGCCCCACAGTAGGGTGTTTCTTAACAAATATCAAAATTAATGATGCACAAATTCAACGTCCTATGTTCGTCACTCAACTCGATTTCACTAACTATGATGCAGTAATCGGTTACGATTTCCTCAGTCAGCACGCTGTTACCATAAAAATTCCAGAAAACGAAATCACCATAACTCCTAAAATTATAGCTGAATCACAGAAATTCTTTAACGTAAACAAACAAACAAGCCTGATTCCATAAGTAAAAATGCCAAAAAGATCTATATGCGTACCTCCTAGGTCCATGACATGTCTACTTATCAGAGAAACGACAACACTGAAGTATTAATTCACCCATTAACACACAGATTGGAAGAACACATACACATAGCTCATTCAGCAAATACGAGTAAAGTAAAAGGCCTCTATATTGCTTTAGTAGTAAACACGTCGCATAACCCAACTTGGATAAATAAAGGAAAGACAATTGTTCACATTGAAGAAATTGTCGAAACTCTATTAAATGTAGCATTAAAGAAAGACAATTGTTCACATTGAAGAAATTGTCGAAACTCTATTAAATGTAGCATTAAAGAAAGACAATTTAAGTAGGCAACCCAGGGAACTGGATTTGAGTGCATTTGATCTACCACATATCCCACCAAACCAGAAAAATACCATAAAGAACTTGCTAATAAATTATGCAGATGTTTCTGCAACCTCTTACAAATAATTGGGAACAACAGACACGATACAGCACCAAATTAAACTCACTTTGATACTTCTAAATATTCGAGACCCTACCACACTCCACTGGCACACAAAAATGAGATGCAACAATAAATTAATGATTTAAAGGATGCAGGAATTATAGAATCAACTCTACACGCCCATTTTCGAGCCCTGCTCTATTACTTAAGAAGAAAGACCAAATTACTTATAGTCTTGTATTGGATTACTGAAAACTCAATCTTATTAATCAGATAGATAGATGTTCAATACCACTTATGCATGATATCCTCGATAACTTAAACGAAACCCGTTTCTTCAGCACTATTGATTTAAACTCCGGATTCCTACAAATCCCAATGGCGCCTGAGGATATCCACAAAACCACATTTTGCGCAGAATTTGGCTCCTTAGCCTTCAAGAAGATGCTCCCAGGTCTCTGCAATGCAAGTAGCACATTTCAAGGAGCCCTAGACTTACTGTTAGTTGAAATCAAAGAGCATCACATTTATGCATTTGTAGATGACATCCTGATTGCTAGCACTACATTTGATGAGCATTTCAAAAGATTTGAAAATGACCTTCGACAGATTAAGGAAACAGCACTACCTTAAAATCAACTCACCCAAATGTCATTTTCTGATAGAACAAATCTCACATTTGGGTCACCAAATCAGCCCAAGGGAAATTCAACCACATCCGAATAACATCTCAGACGTACAGAAACGACCAACCCCAACTTCTGTTAAAAAGGTACAGCAAATATTAGGCGTTATAAACTGCTGCAGGAGCTACATCCCACACTTCTCAGATATTATAGCCTCATTCACTGATCTTACAAAAAATAAATGAAGATTTCAAAAATTTTAATTGTCAGAAGAAGCTGACACTGCATTTCAGAAAATAAAAAAAATATTATCAACAGAGCCACTTCTTCACCCAAGCGGTCGTACGAAGTAGCTTTAGTTAATGCAAGAACTGATATTGTCAATTCAAATAGTGTTTGTAGTTTAGTTTTACGCGAAGCGTTTCCAGCTCACGTTCACGTGCTTCTAGAGCATGTAAGCTTGGGTGCCTTTTCGTGAGCTGTCGTTTGACTAGGATTCCGAGGACTATACCAGTATGTAAGCTTGAGCCCACGTAGAAGTGTAGAATCCTGGCCTACGATTTAATAACTAAGGTTGAATCCTGGTCCAACGATTGGTTACCTAGGTGAGCCGCACTAACAAAAATGTAATATGCTCATACATGTTAGAGCGATTCCTCGGGAAAGTTGCTTAGCTGGATAACCTCTACCACGACAGTGTCCCCGTTGTTTTGAAATGGTGTAGTGCAAAACCTCTGTGTCCCGGTTGCAGACAAAGATTTTTCACTTGTTGTGATCGCTTTGAATCCATCTTAGGGTAGCTGCAAAGTTGCTCAAAGTATTGCGTGACGGTGTCCAACTTCGTTTCTCGTCCAAAAAAGTAAAGTAATCGAGAGCCCACGTAGAAGTGTAACGTACTTAATGGGAGCTAATATAATACGGCTACAGACAAGATGTACTGATGTTTAGTTGCCCTAACAAGAGCAGATATAGAACACTGCATCGTAAGCACATTCCCTGCGTCGCAGAACACGTGAAAAGAGCCTCCTGTATCTTCTGAAAGACCTATCCATATTTTCATCTTGGGATATGAATCGAAGAAAGCTGAGACAGCTTTTCTATCCATTGCTTCCATTTTGGAGCTATGTCATTAGGTCAGAGCCAAGTGTCTAGGAAAAGTAGTTTTCCTACGATCAAATGGGAAACAAAAGGACATAGAGGTCGTAAAAACTCACAATAAAGCGAATTATGAGTCGCTTCGTGGGAAGTTGATCCATGAAGGTATGCGTAACACTGAGAAAGTAAATACAGAAATTATCGTTTTCAGTCTTCAGACAAAAAAGCAGAAAAAAAAGTGCGCATTCCAAAATGAAACCATCAGAATAATGACGAGTTTGGACGGATGTACCTCAAATCATGAAATCAGAAACATGAAGAAAATAAATTCTATACATTAAAGTATGTATGAATTAGTAAACAGGTACTATTCTAAAGCCAGGGTTCATCCGAATCCATTAGTAAAGGAGGCCTTTAAGTATGACCCTGTAAATTACAAAAACCTGAGCATGTACTGGAAACTGTAGCAGAAAAAAATCTTCTAAGAACCTGGCCAAGAAACCCAGTTGCTAATTGAGATTTAAATGTTTTTTGTTTGGAAAAAAACAAAGGGGGGGGGGAGGGAAGTCGAACTGTGCGAAAATGCTGAAATTTTTTCCAAGTCCAGAAAACTTGCTAACTTCCGGTGTCGATTACGTTCGCCAATTCATTTTGGCAAGTGGCGAGCAAAGTTGGTGAAAAAAATGCAAGGGCTCTTGTCAGGGCGTGTGAAAAGCTGAGTGTTTTTCACATAGTTTCTTCGCGGCGTTTTATTTTTTCTCTTTTTTGACTCCAGTTCCCCTTTTCCTCTTTTTGTTGGTGCTGATGTGGTTTGGAGTGCAAACCGGTAATGTAAGTTGGATGGCTTACAAGTTCACCAACTTCACGGGAAATCGTATATTCCTGAAACCCTAATTTCTTCTTCGTTTTTTTTTTTTTTTATTGGAGGTTTAACGACCACCGTGAGCAACTCAATGGGCTATAAGCAGTCTCCCCGTCCCCAATTTAGGGTCACTGGTTCCAGGGAAGGGAGAGAGCCAGTGCCGTAAGAAAAACACAGCATCTATGCCTCACCGGGATTCGAACCCTGACTCCTTTCTTCATGATAAGAGGCCATCGCTTAGACCACTGCGCCACCGTAGCGGCTGATTTTTCTTTAAGATACTTCATATCAGGGGAAAATGTTAGCGCTTGTTTTTCTTCTATTTTTCTGGTCTTCCCAAGAGACTCAGCAAGTTGCAGCGAGAAATGCAACTTTTGAGGTTTTCGTCATCGATCGTTCGTGCCGGAAAAAAATAAAACGGCTGACTTAAGGGCCGAGTGTGAAAAGCCTGATGTTTTGCGGTGCTTTATTTTATTTTTTAGGTTCCCTCTCCCCTTGCTCCTTTGTCTTCTTTTCCTCGTCCTGATTGTGGTGCTGGTGTGACTGCAGTTTGCTGACAGGTAAATATGTTAGGGCAGCTTGCAACTTCACCACTTAACGGGAAACGGTATACTCCTAAAGCGTTAATTTTCCCTTTGAAATCTTTCCTATCGGGCAATCTGTTTTCGCACTTATTTCTGATATTTGTTACAGACCCAGATATTTGTTTTTGAACGTAGTAGGAAATCTCACGTAAAAATGGAATATAAGTTGGTACCAGTACATCACCTTGAGCACTTAACCATGATACTAAGGCCCCAGTAAAACATAAAAGGCCAAAACATATTTTAGAAATTGTGCCTCATTTCATTCATTCATTTCTCCTCTATTCACAGTTGCTTACTAGATTACAAAGTGGACGGTAGCACGCTGGTGTGGTATCCCGTGAGAGGTCTGTTCTGTCAGTGTAAGTAGCACTTTTTTTCAGTTGGCTTTTGTTCTGCGGTTTGCAATAGTTTCTGGCGTTTCCAGTCTATCCGTATCAGTCTGGTTAGGGGATGTTTTAGCGGTTGGCTTTTTTCAAAGTTCTGTTAGAAATTTCCCGAATCCATTTCTCTCCCGTTTAGCTGTTCAGTACTTCTTTTAAAATTCTACCCAGGATTACCAATACTGATGTCAAGAAGAGTGATGTCGTCTCCCGTTTCCCATCCCTTACCATTGAAGTCCGGTAGATAACTTTTCCAGAGCCATGGAGATCCAGAAGACTCCAGAACCTTCCGTCAGAATGTCCGATGATCGTTCGAAGAAGGACAAGAACCAGAAGAACAAGAACCCTGGTAAGAAAGAAGATTTCTTTTTCTGTGCTTCTATTTTTACGAGATCCTGCCAAACTGCGAATACAGCGTCTTGCCAATCTGCGGGACCAACTTCTTCTCTAGTGTCTTGCCAATCTGCGGACACACTTCCTTCGGAAGGTTTGAGAAATAGCTCTCAGGCTGCTTCAGTGTCAGGCTATTGTTGTGAAACCAGTGTGAATCTTCGTCAGACTGTTCCAAAAAAAAGGGCCCTTTTCATTTCATTCATTCATTTCTCCTTCATTCACAATTGCACGGGCACCTTGTTAAAAAAGGAATTTACCAATTCTGCTTTGCAGCTTAAGGAACCCCGTTTCCACAGTCGCACAAACAAAGTCACATGCGTAACGTTAATTTATTTAACAGAAATAAAGAAATTCCTCAAGTTATTAATATGAATGAAAACTTAGAAAATGTCACAGAAAAAAAAAAGTGAACTTACTACCTCGGCAGAGAGCACTAAATTAAAAGTATCCATACAAAACACGGAATAAATAAAAAGAGACTGGACAAAATACCTGAGTAGTATTAGGTTATTACGTAGGTTAAGAAAAAAATTACTATTAAAACTAATTTGCTTTATTCTGTATTACAGCAAAGAAAACGTACGCACCTTGACAAATTTCAAACAACCAACATTGTTGAAAAAGTCAACCCTCAAGTTGATAAATATTTAAAATGAAAATCATAAAAAAAGTGCGTGCCCAATTACACTGCTGGCCACCCAAAATGCAACACCAAGAAGGACACGAGATAGCAAATCCAGATTTACTGGACACATAACAACAGATACAAAGATGAAACGAATGAGCTTACAGGCCCGTGCGATTTGCGGAACACGCAGACATCAACAGTTCATGTGGCCCCCATGGTTGGCAATAACGGCCGCTACACGCCGCGGCATCGAACGAAAGAGGCTTTGGATGTGGGCTTGGGGTATGTGGGTCCTGGCTGCTTACACACGTTGCCACAGTTCATCAGGCGTAGCCGCGGGTGGTGCTTTCCAGGCCACTCGGTTGCCGATCAGCGACCAGACGTGTTCGATGGGCGACATATCGGGAGAACAGGCAGCCCACGGCAGCGGTGACACCGGGTGGGCCGTGAAGAATTGTTGCACGATGCGTGCCACGAGCGGGCCGTGAAGAATTGTTGCACGATGCGTGCCACGGGCGGGCGCGCATTGTCCTGTTGAAACGTAGCCGCTGACATGTCCTGCAGGTAAGGGAGGACTACAGGATCCAAAACGCCGGAGATGTAGCGGTGGCTGTTGAGTGTACCGGCGATGCGTACCAGAGTGGTGCGGGTGTCATATCCAATTGCGCCCCAAACCATAACGCCAGGCTACGGACCGGTATGGCGACGCATAATGCAGGCGTCATACAGTCTCTTGCTGCGGTGGCGCTACATGCGGATCCGACCATCGTGGTGTTGTAGGCAGAAGCGGGATTCGTCGGAGAAGACAATGTCGTGCCATTCAGTAGTCCAGGTGCGGCGTTCAACGGCCCACTGCCGCCGCACTCGCTGGTGGTGTAACGTCAATGGTAATCGGAGCAATGGGCGCCGTGCGACAAGTCCCCGCTCCTGCAGACGACGTCGAATGGTACGTGCTGACACAGGTTGTTGCGTAACACACCCTAATTCCTGCGCTAACGTTCGTGATGTGGCAGTACAAACCGTCAGTGCCCACCGCACAACATGCCGGTCTTCTCGTTCGGTGGTGTGCCGCGGCTGCTGCAATCGCCCAAGTCAGTCCGTCCGTCCCTCCTGCACCCACCAAATCCATACTCGCCTCACTGTGGCTGGATGTCGTCCCACACGGGCGCCGATGTCACGGTACGATAAACCGCTCTCGCGATAAGCCAATATTCGTCCTCTGTCGAACTCCGAAACGTGCTGGAATGACTGCCGTATTCTGCGACGAGGCATCAGGAAGCTTCCCACGCACAAGTCCGGCAGCACAACACACTTCCACTACTTACACCCCGCCTTCTGTGCACCCTTGTCATAGTGCTTCTCGGTAGCGTGCCGGGCGCACATGATTTGCATATGCCCTGCAATACTAATCGTTTGCATGTCCTTTCGCGGGCGACGCATGCTGCGAATTTCAGGCCAATCGGATGCTTCCTTCTTGGTGTTGCATTTTGGGTGGCCAGCAGTGTAATTACAATTAAAACTCCTAGCAAAAAGGATGAAGGGGAAAATATTGTTTTACTGAATCTTAAGACCAAAAATTATTTGGCAAACTTAATGTGCTGAACGATATCTAGATTGAAGGTATATAAATATACTTTAAAACTCTATGCACATTTTCATCATTTGTGGCCAAATGCATGTATTACACCAGTGACAAATGGACTTTTGAATAAATGAACCAACTTTCTTTTTAATCAATGAAATGTGCAGTTATTTCAATTATACATGATCCGTAAACACATATGTACAAGTCATTTAAATTGTGGACTATGAGGTACTTGCATTATATTCTAATGGAAGTGAAAAGAATTGCACGCATTATTGCAGTATATCAAACCAGCCTATTTCATTGAAACGTAAAATTAGTTAGAAGCTATTAAACCATAAAAACTTTGTTCACTATAGCTTCGGATGAACTTTCCGATATTTTTTTATGGTAGGTGTTCCAGTCTGTTGTTCAATAGGTAATCCGTGAATTTTATTCGTATAGTTTTAGTATATTGAAGAAATAAAGTTACACGCTGTCACCAGTGCTGTAGTGGATGGTATACGGCGGTATACGCCGTGGGGCATGGATGTTATGCTGGGCAGTAGAGAGAGATTGAGAATCTCTAAAGAATGGAGTTGCTGTTTAATTGAGACAACCGGTAAAGATCGTAGCAGAAAATTAGCTAATATGTAGCAAAATTAGGAAACACGTTGAATCAGAAAGTCACAAATTAGCTGCAAAAATAGTTAAAGAAGGTTAGGAAAAGCGCATGGAAGAATGCGTAAATACAATGACTACCGCCGCAGAAGAACCTACAATAACGATTTTAAGGACTGCTTAATACATAGCAAAGAAAAATAGACCAGTTTCTGATCATGAACACCTCATCAGATTGCAGCAGATAAATGGCCTCGATCTTGGTTCAATTCTTCATTCTCGATATTCTGCAACAAACATAATAAATCACGTAGCTAAGGAAATGAAGGAGCAGTTGATTTCACGAATTATTTCTTTAAACACAAAGTTAAGCGTGCTTATTGATGAATCAACAGGTTTGAGCAACAAACCTACTCTAATAATAAAAGTTTGTTTAGGGAAAGAAAATCCTGAATACATTTTCCTTGATCTGTGTGAATTGGAATCTAAAGACTCAGAATACATTGAGAACGAACTCTTACAAACTCTAGCAATGAATGGTTTGGATGAAGACTTTATTTAATAGAAATTTAAAAAGAAATCGGATCGCAATTACGACTGATGTAGCCAGTGCCATGACAGGCAAACATTCAAGTGTGATAAATTGACTTCGACAAAGGTATCCGAATCTTTTAACCAGGCACTGTTTTAATCGTAGACTAGAAGTGTCTATATCCGACGTTATAAAGGATGCGCGCGGAATAAACCACTTTAAACCGTTCTTGGACAAGTTGTACAGTTTGTACAGCCAATCCTTAAAAATGTCTCGTGCTCTTCAGAACGCTTGCGGAGAATTAGAATTGAAATTTAAAAAAGCAGGACAAATTTTTGAAACGCGCTGGGTTTCAAGTAGTTTCAGCACAGTGAAGGCAGTATGGGAATCACATGAAGCTTTACACCGCCCTTTCCAAATGTCATCTGAAGATCAGAACTTGAAATCTACTTTTATGAGTTTAAAGAAAAGGCTTGAAAGTCCCGAATTTATTTTGGATTTAGGACTTATGTATGACATTCTTCAAGAATTGTCAATATTATCAACAGAACTTCAATCTCGAACAACTTCGCTTCCAAGAGCTGGGCATCTAATAAAATGAACCATACGAATTATAGAGCTTCGGAGAAAATCCTGGGGAAAAACACATTTAGCATTAGCGGCGAACGAGGAATTATTATTTAAAAATATCCCTTTGATTCCTCGCAAGAAAATTGTACCTATTAACCGAAACCAGTTTATTCAAAGCAGGGTTGACAGGATGAAATCAAGACTGTGTTCAGATTCAAACAGTGAAAATGTACAACTTGTTAAGGATATTTTTTCATTAGAGCGAATAAATATTAAAACAGGCGACGTGCGCTATGTAGAACTAGAAACAAGGCGAATCTGTAGACGTTTTAATGTTGATTAAATGCAAGCTATTCAGGGACTGAGAGAATATATTGAAAACGTCCAAGTTGCACCAGAAAACTTAAAACCCTTGTTAAGAACGATTTCAACTCTGCCTTGTTCGACAGCTGAATGCGAAAGACGACTCAGTTTAATGAACAACATTATAACCGATCTGAGAGCATCTTTGTTAATCTCCAATGTATCTAACCTGAAGTTCATGAATTTAAATGGACTGCTCATTGAACGATTTAATCCAAAAAGATATGTAAGATCTTGGTTGATGAATCATCGTTCAGCAACTGATAGTAGGTCAAGAGTTTCTTCTAGAGAAGAACAGTGCTGTAAGAACTTATCTGGTCAGGCTTTATATGGTATATATTTCAGTAAAAATTAAAGTAATCTTGTGCATGCTCTTCAACATGTCATCATTCACAGGAGAGAGGAGAAGATACTTTATTCATATCGGTAAGTGAGCTCATAGTCATAATTGTTAAAAAGGCACGGTACCCCCACGAGGGTACCGTGCTTTTTTATCCATGTAGTAAAACTTCTGATTTTTTAGGATTTGCGCATAGTATATAACCTCTGCTGATTTTACGAAAACAGCACTGACTGTCACCGACACCCCCATATCACCCTGTCACAAACACATTCGTTGACATGCGCGATGCATTTCGGTATAACTGCTATACCATCATCAAACGGTTCTTAGTATTGTTAGTGAAACACCTGGGCATTTATAACCTCTTGATGCATATCATTGGCTGTCATGTCCTGTCAACGCCACCTGTGATGTCATAAGTTGATTCGTCGTAATGAGGAACTTCGTTGACCATTTGCTGTAAGCCGACTGGTGAACTTAATTCAGAATCATATTTGAGCGGATAGGTCCCAATTTCTCTATTACTTCTTGAGTTATATTGAAACCTCTTATTTTTTGGTTTATTTTGAGTTTCTTTTTCCAATATAAGTTTCCAAGGATATGGAACTTCAACAGGGTTGACCTTATTACAATTATCTTTCCACGTTTTCTCAATGACGAGGGCTTCAGAAAAACGTATTAGTTTCTCTGAACGCTGATCAAGAATAATCTTTGCTCCTTCAAAATCACAAAGTGATTTTGAAGGAGCAAATGATCCCAGTATATTCCTTAAATATCCAGAACTAAGACAGTGATCGTTTTTCCTCCTGACTGGGACATATGGGAGGGCAGCAGCACCATAGAGTACTGCTTCCTGGGCTGGAGGCCTTAGATCAGATGGGGACTGGATCGGATGGAGAGCACGTGTGCGAATATTAGGTGAGTGTTAGATACCCTCCCCCCCTTCTTTTTCTGGTTGGCGTGAGACTGTGAGAACTGATTGCTTCTCCGGCTTCCAGATGTGGTTTTCGAGAGTTTCACTCCCCCACCCCCGGTGGTGGCGGCGACTGGCTGGGGTTGTGGTGTGCTGAGGCCTGTGGCGGTTGTTCCCCCTCCCCTTCCTGGACTGGTGCGGCAGTTTGCTTCGGAGATCAGCTCTCTCTCTCTCTTGTCTCTAAATCCTTCTGTTTCTCTTTCCTATTGAGTTCACTTACTCAAATCTTCTAGCTCCCAATTTCTACAGGCAGTTTTAGTCCTACGGTCAGACACTCCTTTCCTGAAACTTCTTCAACCAAGTGCAAATGAACTATAGGTATATTCAGAGTTACCTTGCTTGGGTGCTAGTGAGATAGAACTATAGGTATTATGTATCGTACTGTCTCCAATATCCTCAATGTACTTATTACATTGTTATTCGCACTAAATCTACCCCAGCGCAGTTATCTCTATCCTTTATCCGTATTGGTACCCTTTAGGTTCCGTCCAAATAAACTGCATCTTTGCTCTTTCTAGTTCTGGAGTCCGCTGCTACTTTCAAGTCTAGACAGCTAATGATAATTCACGAAATGCGTCGGTTCCACCTACTTAACAATTTATAGTTTATCTCTTTAACCTTATTCCAGGGTTTATCCTTAGCATTATTAATGCCCCTTATAACCCTTGTGTGGTCCTTAAAATATTATTTATCAGCTATTATCCTTATTCCAGAAGAATAAATTATCCTTAACCGAGCATTTTTACCCGTACTGCTTTTTTTATTTTCCTCTTGTCTCAAGCCTATGCACAAATTATATTGATATTATCTTATACATATTATTACTTATCCATATTACTGACATCATTTGCCCTCATTTAGAAGCGCATCACCATAAGGAATTACCGCAGGAAAATCGTACTCGTCATCATCGTAGTATATAGTGTGGCTCCACAAGTCATCTCAAGTCGTCAAGCTGGACCTGGTCCCCCGCCCCCTCGATACTAACAGTAACTCTTTAGCTATCAATTTAATTAAAGGCTCTTTTATTCTCTTCACACCCATTCCTTCCCTTTTCCCTCGTTTTGCTTCCTCTTCCTCGACGGACATAATTCAAAATTCAAAATTTGTTAGGGATTGGTGCTGTTAACTTAATTGCTAGGGAACGGGATAAACAAATAATTTGTCTCGCTCCCTTGTAATATGCTCTACAACTTTAATATTTCACTTTTCCCTTTAGAAATATTTCATATTTTCGAATCAAGGCACCTTCACTTGCTTTTTAAATATTTCATTGTTAAAGGCATACCACTGTAAGCGAATCGGCTTCTAAACCTACCAGATAGTTTAGTTTTTTTTCTTTCATTACTTGAAAATGAAGTTCCGACTGCGATTGCTGACAACCAGTTATCTATTGAGAGTATTGACAACCCACTATCTGATCCAAAAGCCCTTCTCTATGAGAGGGTAGAAGTGGTCCTAAAAAGCTTTCTATGTACTGAGAAATACGAGAAGAAAATTGAAAAATTGTTCACATAGAAATAAAAGATGAAGTTGCAGAGCTTAAGCAAGGAATTCAACAGCTGCAGGAAGAAATTCACAGTTATCCGGAAAAACGACAAAAGTTGGACTCTCATACCTACATTCTAAAAGGAGTTCCCACAAGCTATTCCAATGAAGAGGTCTACGAAGCTTTAAAACGAATCTTTAAAAGAAAATGGCATACAGGCAAGAAATATTGGAAGATTAAAGCATGAAAATGAATTGCCACGGGATCTGCTGACCTTTGAATCGGAAGGGATACTCCAACCCACCCAACGTTTCATATAACTAGCAGATCGGACAAGATGAGTACCGTCGTCCTGTGACAAGACCAAAAACAGTAGCCCTCAAACCATCGAGAGGGCCCTACAGGGGAAGACCTCAAAGGGGGGATTACAGAAGTTCGGCAGTCCACCCAGAAACCAGCTAAGCTCAAGTTGTAGCACACACAGCCCTCGGCAGCCCAAAATATGGTACTCTCTTGTACCAACACTGATGCACCTAATGAAAATATCACCATTGATGCAAATAGAAGAGTATAACTTGCTTCCATTCTCTTATGGCTAAATAAAACAGGACTTATAGGAGAAGGGGGAAAAGGGGGAGCCATTTTAAGGGCCAACACAAATCTTTTTAAAAGGTCACCAGTCGTACTATTCAAAACTCACGTAGTATCAAAGAAGTACTTGAACTACTTTTTCTAAAAAAAGAAAAATTCCTCTGCCCGCAAAGGACTAAAGCCCTGAGGGATTACTTAAATTCAAAATTGTTGGAAATTTCCTTTTACAAAGCGAAATCTAAAACTTTTTTTTTTATTTTATTTTTTTCTGATTTGAGGTTTAACGACCATAATGTTTTGGGTTTTTGAAAGTGTGTGTGAAAATACAGAAATTATTTCCAAAACTTGGAAAATTCCGGTCTCCGTTACGTTTACAATTACATTTTTGCACAGAACGAACAAAAGATGAAAAGAGTGAAGTAAGTTTGTGAAAAACTGGTTGCTTTCTCGTGTATCTTTTCGGTGTGCTTTTTCTATATTGGGTTCCCGTTTTCAAAATTGTTGCTTCTTGCAAATTTGTTGCTTCTTCCTCCTTTCTAGCTTCTTGCATCCTTCCTGTTCAGGTCAGACAGGTAAGTATGTCGGGCAGCTTGCAATTTCCTTTCTTACGAGAAACCGTATAAGCCTAAAACACTATTTTTTTCGCAACTTTCTCTGTATGATCTGTTCTATCAGGGCACTCTGTGGAAATATTAGGAGTGGAAACTCCTAATATTTCCATTTTCTCAGTACTTCCTAGAGGCACCGAGTGTTGCAGGTTGAATGGGACTAAGCCTTGTTTAGAAGTTGCTTCGTTTCGAAATCTACAAAAAATACGTATTTTCTGCATATTTCTTCTCTGAGCTGGAGCGTCTCAAGTTTGATGGAGCTCGGCATACCTAATACTTCTTTAACTCTAATTTTTCACCCCTCTCCCTCTATTTTTATTTCCTATCTCGGTCTCTTCCCTACACTTCCGCTCTCACTGGTTAGGCCTACGACGTCCAGGTGAATTCGTGGGTGGTCACGCTTTGAAAAGAAGAATCTTCCACGCCTACTAAACTTGTTAAGGATTAGCATTTGCATTGCAGCTCATCACTTGGCTCTTTTAAGTGCAAGTGTTGCTAACAAGGGAAAGACGATAGAAAAAACCAAGGTGGAAAAAAGTTGATAAAAATTATGACCCGTTTAAGAACCAAAAATATCTTCCACCAGATTTTGAAAACCCACTTCCAATAAAAGAGAAGGAAGTTATCCTTCATATTAAGAAATTAAGAAATAAAAAGGCACCGGGTAAAGACAGAATAAATAACAAAATTATGAAAAAGCTGCCCCTTGTATGCGTGCAAACCCTCACAAAAATTTATAATGCGGCCTTAGAACTAAATTATTTTCCAGAAGAGTGGAAATCTGTTAAAGTAATTTTACTGCCAAAATCAGGGAAAATTTTAGCTGTTCCTGAAAATCACAGGCTAATGTCTCTACTGCCAACGGCGGGCAAAATTTTAGAGAAAATTATTCTTATTGCAATAATTTTCCTATATATTTTTTCAAATATTTTCTATTGTACCGTAGGTGCAAGGAGGACTTAGAGAAAAACACTGCACTGCTCATCAGATATCCAGAGTAATTGAAGTAAACTATGAAAGTTTTAAAAATTAAAAACATGCGGCGGTAATATTTCTTGATATTGCCAAAGCATTTGATAAATGTGAAGGAATGATTTTTAAAATGATTCCCAATGATTTGCTCCCTGGATCGTAGGAATAATTAAATCCTACTTGGAAAACGGAACTTTCTGTGTAAAAATGAATGGGAAAAAATCCTCGCTGAGAAAAATAAGAGCAGGAGTGCCACAAGGCAGTGTTTTCACACCAAACCTATATCCATTTTTATTTCAGATTTCCCTACCTTTAGAAATAAAGATCTGACAATTGCTCTATAAGCAGTTGATACAGCGATAGCGTATACGTCAAAAAATTAGAATCAAGTTGCTTTTATGCTGCATTATTATGTAAAAAAATTAGCGCAATATTTCCTAGACTGGATAATAAAAATTGACGCAAATAAAACGCAGGCAGTTCTTTTCCCTAATAGAAAAATGAACTATTGCCAAGACTTTGAGATTGAGTTTTACGGACAAAAAATACCCTGAGTTAAAGAAGTTAAATATCTTGGCTTGATCTTGAATCATAACCCAAATTTGAATAAGCATATTTCTGTAACTGTTGCAAAGGCCATGAAACTGCAACGGTGCCTCATGCCTATTATTAAAAATAAAAGACTTAGTCAAAATATAAGGCACTACTGTGGAAAACCTGCCCTAGCCCTATTATTATTATTGCTATACAGGGTGTTTAATAAAGAATGTCCCGGTTTGAAAAGTGGATATCTCGGTAACCACGAACCACCGATATTCTTTGGCAACAGAAAGCGTTTTGCGTGCTCGATTTAGCAAGACCAAGTTCGTGATTGCGGTGCAGCGTGCTTTTAAACGGCGTTACGGCAGTGCTCCACCAGTGGGTAAAAACATTCGTCGTTGGTACCGACAATTTGAAGAAACAGGGTGTTTATGTAAGGGAAGGTGTCCTGGGCGACCAACCACCTCGGCGACGAATGTGCAACGAATTCACGAGGCGTTTCAGCGAAGCCCACGGAAGTCTACTCGTCGTGCGAGCCGCGAACTTGCCATCCCTCATGTGACTGTTTATCGTGTTTTACGACAACGTTTGCTGCTGAAGCCGTACAGATTGCAACTGGTGCAAGCTCTTCGTGGAGGTGACAAAACACAATGAAAAGATTTTTGTGCAACTCTGTTAGAGGACATGGAGGACGAAACCATCGTACGACAGGTTGCAATGAAGCAACCTTTCATGTAAGCGAGAAAGTTTTGCGCCACAATGTTCGCATATGGGGACTGGAGAATCCACATGAAACTTTCCAACATGAACATGATTCACCAAAACTGAATGTTTTTTGTGCAGTTTCTGTTAGAAAGGTTTATGGCCCTTTCTTTTTTGCGGACAACACGGTTACAGGTAACTCCTATTTTGCAATGCTGAATAACTGGCTACTTCCACAGCTGCAGGACGACTCTGAAGATCATATTTTGCAGCAGGACGGCGCACCACCACATTGGAACCTCCGAGTTCGTCGGTTTCTAAACGACACATTGCCTCAGCGTTGCATTGGACGCAAGGGACCCCATGACTTGGCACTACATGCTTGGCCTCTGAGATCTCCAAACATCACACCATGTGACTTTTTTTATTGGGATACGTAAAAGACCGTGTTTATGTTCCCCCTTTACCCGCTGACTTGGATGAACTCCGAACTAGAATCACGGCCGCGGTAAATTCTGTGACTGAAGACACTCTCCGACGCGTTTGGAATGAATTCAGCTATCGGCTTGATGTTGTCCGTGCAACCGGTGGAGGGCACATTGAGCATTTGTAATTGGGGTGAGTGAAACTTTAGACCTTCCTTCATACTTGGCTCCTTTTTTTTTTTTTTTTTGTAACTATCCCACATTTGCCTTATTAAATATACTATTTTGAAATCGGGTCATTCTTTTTGATACACCCTGTATTTGCACCAAAAACCAACAAAAGAAAAATCATCTCATTTCAAAATAAAACGCTGAGAATAATGATAGGTCTTAATGGAAGTACCACTAACCATGAAATTCGTAACATGCTGAATATTTATTCCATACACTACACTATGTATGAATTAGCAAAGAGATACTACGAAAAGGTCAGAGAACACCCTAACCCATTGGTAAGTGAAGCCCTCAATTATAATACTAAGGACTCCAAGAATTTAAAAAGACCTAAATGCATTTTAGAGACAATTCCAGAAAAACAGCCTCTAAAAACAAGAAACGGAAACCCAAATGACAACTGGGAATAATTAGAAAATAAAACTTCCACGTTTTTCGCTGTTCTCAGTTTTTTGTGGGAGGGTATTTTTCACAGAAAAAAAAAGAACAAGGGGTGAACTAAATAGTTGTCTCTTAAATGTACATTGTCTCAAGAAGAAAATCAGAAAATTGCTTGGCCCTTAAAAGAAAAAGAATTATTCCAGTGTTTGTAACACTGATCTGCGGTTGTTAATCGTACACACCTTGAATTGAAATGCAGAAAATCAATGCTTACCACAGCATTTTTGCCTGTTAGTCAGACGCACTTAAATTCTCCAGTCATTGATTCTATGCTTACAGCAAACCTCTGAGTTGGAATATAGTGTAAGCATTAGTATAGCTGAGGCTTCTTTGAGTTCAAATAAATTAAAATGGAAGAAAAGGAGACCTCAGATAAATTCGAAACTATTGCAAAAATGATTTATTGCAATAATTTCCAATTTAGATTATTGCAAAAATGCTGAAATTGTTTCTGAGTCCAAAACTTAGAAATATCCGGTGTCTCTATGTTCGCAAAGTCATTTTCGCAATTACGAGCAAATTAGGCAAAAAAAAAAAAAAAAAAGGAAAATAAAAAGGCCCTTTAAGTTTTTTTTCTGATACCTTTTAGATGTGCCGTATTTTTTTTTATTACAGGCTCCCTGACGTGCCTGCCCCGCAGGACGCACACGAGATAATGACAGATAGCAGTGAGAGCACATGCCAGCGTAGTATAATGGATAACACTCGGAGCTCTGGAGCCGAGAGTTGTGGGTTCGAATCCCGCCCCTAGCATGAAAATGATAGAGAAATGTACTTCGTCATATTGGCACCCGAACTTCAAGGATGACCTGGCTGATAGGTTTCTTGCAATGGTGTGATGTTCTTTCCACACAGCGAGATAGGAAAAATGAGAATCCCTCTTCAGTGCTTCGAAAAAATAAATCAGAGTGATGTTACGTTCTACACACCAAATTGTCTGGGATTTCTCAAATGCACGTTCTTCATAGGATGACTGCCTACAGCGACACATGGTCCCGGCTGACCCGTGGGCCATGCCCCAGCCTTCTTTCGGGAGGGGGAGGGGAGATGTGACGTGCCTGCCCCGCAGGACGCGCATGAGATAAAGGCAGATAGCAGAGAGAGCACATGACGGTGTTGTATTTTTAATAGCACTCGGAGCTCCGGAGCCTAGAGGTGTAGGTTCGAATCCCACTCCTGGCATAAAGTTGATGGTGAAATTTACTTCTTCATAAACCATCTCCCGTGGTTGACCACCTGGATGCAACCACGGGAGATGGTTTCCTTCTTATCGGAGGATCTCCTTTAGCTCTAACAGATAGCTCTTTTTAACTATCAGGTGAAGCTGGATGAGGTCAGACAGCCCACTCGGCCCAAGGAACCAAACCTCAGTGAGTTCAGACTACAGAACAAATAGAGGCTGAGAAAGAAGAGGCAGCTCGCAGCCCCGAAGATCTGATGTAAGCAGCAATCCTACTTATGCGCAGGTGGTAGCGTAACTTCTTCAAATGGTTGCAGCAACTCCAACTGCAGCGGTTTTCCATGTAGCTCCTACAGCAAACGCTAGCTTTTCAAATAGAGCCAAGCCTTTGGAGTTAGCGGAAATGTAGCTTAGGATTCAATAAGTAGGTTCAATCTCGATGATCTTGGGCTAATTTCATGCGTTGTTGCAGATGACGTGCAGTGAGCATGGGGACCCAGCTGGGTATTCGACTAGGCAGGCCCATGCGCAGAAGGCTGCGACGAACTGTGTGCTGTGACACATGGCCCTGATAACCACTGTTGTAGCTGCGAGTGTAATCATGTATGGGGGTGCGTGGTCTGCAAGGATCGATTCATAACGAATTCGGTCCATAGTGCCTTCCACAGGTATGCGTGGACCCAGATAACGTCATAAAAACATTCCCCAGACCATAACGTTGCCCCCACCAGCTTGTGTTCTTCCTGCAATGGTTGAAGAGTGTTTGCTCTCCGATGTTTCTCGCCTTATACGTAAACGTCCATCCGTTCAATGAAGCAGAAAACGTGACTTATTGGAGAAGACAATTCTTTTCCAATCAGCGAAGGTCCAATTCCGATACTGCCGTAAGCCTTTTCTGCCGATATTCCTTCGTTAATATAGGTGTACTGACCATCCGTCCGCATGGGAGCCTCATACGCAGCAGAGTTCGTTGAACTGTCGTTTTAGACACACTTCCGGTAGCCCCCTAGTTCATTCGGTCAGTGAGTTGCTCCGCTGTAGCGTGCCGATCGGCCCTCACGCACCTTCGCAGCCGACGTTCATCTTTCACGTCAATGTCATGTTGTGCTCCGCAGTTTCGACGTCGCTCATTCGCAATGGTGCTATTTCTCCAATCACGATACGCTTTAACCACCGCAGCACGCGAACAGTTCACAAACTGCGCTGTTTCAGAAATACTGCCACCCTTGGCCCAAAAGCCGATAATCATCACTTTTTGCAAATCTGATAAATTGCTGCTTTTATCCATCACAGCAACGAGTGAAATGTTTTCAGAATGCTTACAGCACACCTTATATACCCTCGAAGCCAGCTCACGACACGTGCCTTCTTTCATTGGTTACGCGCTTTTGACGTCAAAAGTAGGAGGTGGTCAGAATAATGTGACTCGACTGTGTATATATATATGTATCATCATCATTATCAGCCATTATCAATCCACTGCTAGATGAAGCTCTCCCCAAGTGTCCTATATAACTGTCTGTCTTGAGCCACTTTCCTCCATGTTACTCCAACATGTTTTCGAACTTCATCCATCCATCTTACATATGGTCTTCTAGGTTTATATACACTGCTGGCCACCCAAAATGCAACACCAAGAAGGACACGAGATAGCACAGCCAGATTTACTGGACACATAACAACAGATACAAAGATGAAACGATTGAGCTTACAGGCCCGAGCGACTTGCGGAACACGCAGACATCAATAGTTTGTGTGGCCCCCATGGCTGGCAATAACGGCCGCTACACGCCGCGGCATCGAACGAAAGACGCTTTGGATGTGGGCTTGGGGTATATTGGTCCAGGCTGCTTCCACACGCTCCCCACAGTTCATCAGGCGTAGCAGCGGGTGGTGCTTGCCGAGACACTTGGTTGCCGATCAGCGACGTGTTCGATGGGCAACATATCGGAAGAACAGGCGGGCCACGGCAGCAGTGACACCTGGTGGTCCGTGAAGAATTGTTACAAGATGCGTGCCACGTGCGGGCGCGCATTGTCCTGTTGAAACGTGGCCGCTGGCAGGTCCTGCAGGTAAGAGAGGACTACAGGCTACACAGGTCCAGCAGCACAACACACTTACACTCCTTACACCGCGGCTTTTGTGCACCCTTCTTATAGTGCTTCTCGGTGGCGTGCCGGGAGCACATGAATTGCATATGCCCTGCAATGCTAATCGTTTGCATGTCCTCTCGCGGGCGACGCATGCTGCGAATTACAGGCAAATCGAATGCTTCCTTCTTTGTGTTGCATTTTGGGTGGCCAGCAGTGTATATGCACCTCTTGGTTTCATAAAATATCCAGAAAGATTTTATTTCCAAATGTTTGCAGAATATGAAAACTTAGCAAGTTTACTCAAACAAAAAAACTAACTAAAGTGTAGAGAACTCGGAGGATGGAAATTCCGATCGGCTTGAATTCGGGGGGTCGGTAGAAAGGTAACTGTTAGCAACTGAGAGAAAAAGCCCGCCATAGCCTATATATTAGGGATTTGTTTCCACGAATATTTTAATTCACGCATTTTGAAAATGTTATACAGACGTACAAGAGATTATTTAATTAAATAGGATGTAAAATATTGAATAGACGATGCTGCTCACTCTTAAAACTTCTAAATGGACAAGATTCGCCCCCTCCCGTTTTTCGGCGCCCCAGATACTTATTAATCATACTGATGCAAAAGTCTTATTTTTGGTACATTGTTCCAATACTGTTTTCCGGAGAAAAATTAGTACTTTTACATGGTCCTACTGTATAACTTATGCATCACCTAATCATAACAACTGGCTAGGAATTTTTTTTACACGGTTTGTTATAGTTTCGTATTACATTAAATTAGATTTTAATGTTTATGAAAATACTACGGAAAATGTAAAAAAAATTCTGACTGTACATAACTTTATTGCGGAGCGATTTCAACTCGCAAAAATTGTGTTGAAAAACTGCATCTTAAAAAAAATGCGGAGCGTCCACCTTGAGTTTTGCATATACTAAAGAAAGAAAGAAATCTTGTTCAAAGCTGAGGGTTCAGATTCCCACGCTTAGTGACATCAGTGCACGATCAGGAAGAGCACTACCCCATGCCGCTCTAACACTTGTAGTTGTAACACCCCTCCTCATCTCCTCACACACCACCACACTACACCGTCACCAATATCTTCTCCAATTGGTAGATGTTAGAAAACACGACCTGTTTTTGTCACCGCCAAAAGTTCACGAGAAAAACAACGGGATGGTGGAAGGGTGCAATATTGAGAAATTGGCTCACCGAGGAGGAGGGGATGGGTTGTCGGTGTGATTCATTGAAGGTGATAATGATCCTTGCCGAGACTGAAAAGGGTTGAAACGTCTGTTGCTCTAAAAGCTACGTTGAATGCCGTTGGGATCTCAACCTGAATTGTCACCTTCTAGACACAAAGCAAATGCTTCATCCTGAAGAAGGAACATTATTTGGGGGGAAAGCATAATTTTACCAATAGGGAAGACGTAGATGCCATATCTTAGCTCGAACGCTCACCCATCCTAACTCCCTTCAAGCATTTAGAGAAGTTGCCATTCAGATCGTTTCCCAGCGACTTCTCAAGCTGAAAACAGGTAGTGTTGGGGTATTTTATCGTTTGAGCTCGCTCCCTGATTCAGCATGATCTCAGACTGAGATAAACGTACGCAAATCACTTTCCAAAGTCCCCTGTATTTTATTCATACGTAAAAAAGGTGCTTCGTGAAATTTCTGGCAAGCGAAGTGCCGCCCTTTAGCTGCTATTGTATCAAGAAGCTACTTCTTTTTCTTAATGGGAAATCGACACTGGGAGCTAGGTTGTACTGGGTAGGGACGAAGAAAAAAGAGGTTCCAGCTTTATACGTTCCGCTTTCTGAAAAAAAGTCTCCTCGGACTAAAGGGGGTTTGACAAGGGTCGTGGTTATTACGACTGGCCACGGGCGACAGGTCACAGGGAGTGTATTTGTGTTGATCACAAATACAACGTTTTTGTATAAAGCTTCCTTAATCTCCCATATGTGTTGGTTCACTCCCAGTGTGGTGAAATGTTACACCGTGGGAATGAAAGCATGACAACTGAATTACATACACATAATGATTTTTTAAATAAACGTGCCACGAAGTATTGCGATTTCCCAAAGAATTTATTTTAAACTTCTTCCACGTTTTTGATATTTGATATTAATGTATTTATCGTAAAATTTGACTGGAACTTTCTGCCGCCCCCTCGGAGCTGCCGCCTGGGTGCAGTGCAGACGTTGAACTCCCGCTTGGCCCGTCCCTGCCAATAGTGAGCAGCAATTTCTTCAGGAACGATATATAACTACAATGACATGGCCAGCGAACAGTCCGGATCTAAATCCCATTGCGAATATAAGGTAAAAATTGAAGAAACTAGTCCGGGCGAAATCTCCGTGTTGCAAAGCTGATTTGGTAATTGCTATTCGGGAGCGTTCGAAAGAGCTGGACTATTGTTTTTCATTAGTGACATTTCTGCCTCAAAGGATCAAGGCTGTCATCAATCTCGCGGATCAGTTTCAAATTATTAAAGTGGACAAATACTGTATCCCATATGGACTGATTCCATAATTTTTCCCTCTGATGTCGTTGAGTGTACAATTATTTTCCCACACGTGTTGTCACACATCATTACGTACGTGCCGCCCCTGTGGCGCAGTGGTCTAAGCGATGGCCTCTGATCATTCGTCCGAACGGGGTCCGGGTTCGAATCCCGGTGAGGCATGGATGTTGTGTTTGTCTTACGGCACTGGTTCTCTCCCTTCCCTGGAACCAGTGACCCTAAATTAGGGACGGGCGACTACTTATAGCCCGTTGAGTTGCTCACGGTGGTCGTTAAACCTCAAAAAAAAAAAAAAAAAAAAAAAAAAAACATCATTACGTATTTCAGTCAGATATCGTACGTTCCTTTATATGAGTCCTACTGTCTGCAGCTAAGATGTGCAGCTTTCATTAAACTGTGTTTCCGTACTTCCTTTTCATTAAACTGTGTTTTCTCTTACTTCCTTTGTGTCGTTTCTACAAGCTCCCTACTATACGCCTCAATGTTCATGTGGCAGTGATTTCATATTTTTTGCCCGTGGTTGTATTATCATGTTGTTAATATAAGGAATTTTAATAATATCAATCCATAGTAAGGTTTTCCTTCTTCCGCTGTGTTACCATCAGAATGCATGGATTGTTCACGAAGTCGATCCCGGATGCACAAGCTTTAAAATATTGTCATGTTTATGTTCACTAAATTCTGCATATGTTTATGTATGCCAATGTTTAAATTCAATCATTCGACATGTTGTTCAACAGATTCAAACCTACTGTATTTCGCGAAAGACATTGCACGACTTCAGTGCAAATGCACCTGATTCTTTAGAGTTATTGTCATAGCTAGAAACAAATTCCTCACTTCGTTGTCATAGCTAGAAACAACTTCCTCACTTCGTTGTCATAGCTAGAAACAAATTCCTCACTTCGTTGTCATAGCTAGAAACAAATTCCTCACTTCGTTGTCATAGCTACAAACAAATTCCTCACTTCGTTGTCATAACTACAAACAAATTCCTCACTTCGTTGTCATAGCTACAAACAAATCCCTCACCGTTCTATGTATCTTCCAACTTAGGAAAACATTTTCGAAACTTATGTTATCCAAACATTTTCGAAACTTCTACTCTCTTATTTACACTAAATCATTAAAGAACAGTGTTTTTACGCTACCTTTTTTATCTTTTTTTGATTTCCAAAATTCCAAACACTTCATGAAGACCATGGCTTTATTTGCAAAGTAGGAGCTATCACCAAGAAGTACAAGTGAAATCTAATCCCATTGTTATCAAAGCAAGAGCGTCGTTTCCTTGGTTGAACATCCCACCTACGTGTAAATCAAACCCGTATACCGTCATTTCCTCTCGTTTTATTTACAAGAGTTTAAAAACGGATTATCTCCATCGCTACAATAGGAAGTGTAATTTAATTGACGCGCTCCTCGTCTGTGAAGAAAATATGCATTTCGTATTAAGACCACATTTTTTTCATTTAACTATTTCAAAAATATATTATTCTTGCACTAGAAAACAAGCAATCATAATGTTTTCTTCTAATTTTTAAAATAATCCACAGAATACGGGATCTTTCGCTGAAACAAACATGATCGAATCAAAGCACTCGTTGCCTTTTCCACATCAACTTCTGTAGCTCGACATCTATGGTAATCTTAACGCTGCACCTTGTATACAGACATTTCTTTTCCTCGGATCTTAGAAGATATTTCCCCAAGCAATGATTAAATCTCTTTCAACAATCTGATGAAGAATGTACATCGCTTCATGCGGTCTTAACAAAATAAATTATTTTCGCCATACGTACAAATGTTATTTTTTCCATTCGGTTCAAAATCTTGAGTGCAATTTAACAGAAGTCTTTGAGGAAATATTTACGGAAGAAAGAAATTGTTTTTGTTAAAAGTAAATAATTGAAACAATCATTTTTTCTAAAGGCGAAATTCGATTTCATGAATTTTCTTCAGGTCAGTATTTTTCTTTAATGAGTTTTCTTCATGTCAGTTTTCTCTTTAATGAATTTTCTTTGGGTTACTTATAAATTTTGATAAGACGAAAAATGGCTTTAGTGTTTTCACTGTGAAAGTGATTCTACTTAGAATTTTCGGGGTTTCAAGGCTAAATCAGGTCACCATGTAGACCTTTTCCTTGATTCTCCGTGCTGTTTCAGCATTCCCAGATTGATACGTTAAAAATTGTACTAATTGTAGTAATATTTCATGTAACAGCTAAAACTGGAAATAAAATAAAATAAAATACTTTTTTTTTATTTGCGTTTCCTTATAAACACAAAAAACCCACAGAAAAACATGGGAAATGCAATTCGAGTAAAAGTCAGTTTTTGATCATCTTGTTTATTACTAAAGATAAATATTTGAAACAAATATTTTTCTAAACGACGAAATTCGATTTCATGAATTTTTTTCCAGGTCAGTTTTTTCTTTAATGTATTTTCTTCAGGACGGGGTTTTTATCAATCATTTTACATGACGTTAGTTTAATTTTTTATTTCTTCTATCTCTGTAAATTTAAGAACCTGTTGAACTGTACTGACTAAGACAAAGCGTATCTTCATGGACATATATCTCACTGCCGCATGCAGTGAACAAAGGGGAAAATCAAAACTTTGACTTTCACATATACATTAAATCATGAAAGGAAGAGAGTTTTAATCAATATTTTTAATTTTGAAATCACTGTACCTACCAGGAAGAAACCTACCGAGTTGATGTCCTTTTCTATGCGATAGCTTTCACCATACACCATCACGAAGTGCAACTTATTTTTATTTACTTTGTTCCTTCCTTTATAGCTTTTCCTTAAGCATCTTTCTTCGACAGATATTTCATAAGAGTGATACGTTTCCCTATGCCACTTAATTTTATTTTCGTCTACCCCATACGATATCAAATTTTCCCGCAAAATGTATAAGAAAATCAACTACTTACTGAATAACGTCAAGACATATACATTCGGATCTGATTATAATTAAGGACATTACCTTAAAGAACATTATTTTCCACATATCAAAAGGAAAAATCAAATCGAAACGATGTCTGAAGTTACAAGGAAGTAGAGTTCTTCATAGTTAATAAAAAAGAAAGACCAATGGCTTAAACCAATGCAAAATAAATAAAAAGTAAAAACAAAACAATTTAAACTAAGAAAATATAAGTCTCCTACCACTTCACTTCTCAAGAAAATAAGAGACCAGCTCATAGATTTAACGTCTTAGGAGGGAGGCAGAGGATTTAACGAGTCAAAGAGGATCAGTATATGATTTTGGTAATGATTTTTGATGAATTGATGTTGGACCTGAAAAGGACCGTTTTAGTTGTTGTTGTTTTGCTGTTTTTGTTGTTGTTTTTTCAGTCTGTATATGATTTTTTTACCAAAGTGGAGTGAACTTGTTGATTTAAGGTTTCAACTAGAATACATGGTGGAAAATGCCAACCAGATTCTTTCAGCTCACTTTCTGTTTTCTTCCTTGTTGTTGGAGGATGTCTGCGATTAATTATTTTAGGATTTAGCCTTTCCTTGACCACAGATTTCACAAATACAAAATCCGACGAAAGAGCAATCGATGGGGCCAGTTCAGTTTTGGATGAATCGGTATTAGAGGTGTTATCACGCATTTATTCCAAAGAAGCTGTACTACATGAAGCAGAAGCTGAATTTTTGGATCGTCCGACATGAGGCTGATTGGACTTGGAAATTCGAATTTTATGTCGTTTTCTGTCAGACTGCCGAGAACATTGAAGAGCATTGCAGACATTCAAATGGTTTTACCCCACTATGTGTCAGCACATGCTCTTTAAGACTAAATTTTCTAGTAAAAGTCTTGGAACTGACCGAATTCGTAAAACGAGAAGTGGTACCACAATCCAATTGTGTCCCATCTCGATTCGGTAGGGGTTCATCAGGACTTTCATCAGTCAATACCTGTGAAAGAAAAGAAAACATAAGTTTAGAAATAAAATAAAAGAAAGTAATGGTTTTAATATCTATAGTAACACCCCGGGAATATGTATATTAATATATCACCTCGTTAAAAATAAAAGTAATATACATGTCTTATGGATGTTAGACAGAATTCCTAAGAATTTCTATTTAATGTTCAAAGATAGAAATTATACCATGAAGTAGGACATTAAATTACTTGTTATACTGATTTCTCGAACTCTTCTGTGTCAAGAAAATCCTCCATGATCAGACAATGAAAAGATATGACGATATCAAAAAGAAAATCCTGGTAGTAAAAGGTAAACTTAAAGACACCGGCAACTATAACACCCGAGAACAAATGGGCTTTGTTCTTTATTGTAAACCACTTTAAAATATTCATTGTCATTTTTCTGTTTCCATATTCCCTATTCTCTTGATTTCGATTATTTTTATGTTTCTCTCTGTTGCCAATTCTTTAACGGAAAAGGCAAAAACTTTTCTTTAATTTTGAATCATTTGTGATGTTCCTCCCTAATAGCAAACTAATGTTCTCGCCGGCTACCCCACCCCTAACATACACCCTGAAAAAAAAGTAAAGACTGACCAAACATCGCTGTTGCGATGCCAGATCTCAGTTTCTGATATTTCATTCTCATGCTAACTTTAGCTCATTTTTCTAAAATCACATCCCCACATACAACATTTTTTTCCACTCCCACTGATAAATCACAATTTCTTTTTCTTTGCTTGTTCTTTATCTGAACGGTTGTCCAGAAAAGTAAAGAACTGCTGCCAAGAGAAATGGATGGATATTCTACCAGAGGAAGTTTAAAAAGAATGTATGAGGATGTAATTTTAGAAAGCCGAGCCAAGTCCGCATGAGAATGAAATATATGAAACTGAGATCTGGAATCGGAACAGTGGTATTTGGTCAATCTTTAATTTTTTTTTCTCAAGGTTTTGGATAGTGTAATTTGGAAGAAAACAAGAACGAAATGTACGTGCTTATTTTTTTAAGGGAGTGTATGTTGGGGTGGGTGATGAAAACATTAGTTTGGTGTGTGGAGGAACATGACAAATGATTCAAAATCAAAGAAAAAGTTTTTGCCTTTCCCGTTAAAGAATTGGCAACAGAGAGAACAATAAAAGTAATCAAAATCAAGAGGATAAGGAATCTGGAAACAGAAAAGTGATAATGAATATTTTAAGTGGTTTACAATAAAGACCAAAGCCCATTTTTCTTGAGTGTTATAGTTGCCGGTTTCTTTAGGTTGATCTTTCACTACTAGGATTTTCTTTTTGGTATCGTCATATCTTTTCATTGTCTGATCATAGAGGATTTTCTCAACACAGAAGAGTTCGGAAAATCAGTAGAACAAGTAATTTAATACCCTACTTCATTGTATTAAACAGAAATTCTCGGGAATTCTGTTTAACATCCATAAGACATGTACATTACTTTTTAATGAGGTGATATTTTAATATGCAAAAGGTGTTGCTATAGATATTGAAAACATGTACTTTCTTTCATTTCATTTCTAAATTTATGTTTTCTTTTCTTTCACAGATATTTACTTACGAGAGGTCTGAAGAATCACTACCGAAATCGAGGAGGTACACAATTGGGTTGTGGTACCAGTTCGCGTTTTATGTGTTCGGTCTGAATCAAGATTTTTGCTAGAAAATTTAGTCTTAAGAGGCATGTGATGACACATAGTGAGGTAAAACCATTTGAGTGTTTGCAATGCTCTTCTACATTTTCTCGACAGTCTGACAGAAAACGACATGAAATGCGAATCCACAAGTCCAATCAGCCTCATCTATTACTGCTTCTGTGGAAGAAACGCGTAATAACACCTCTGTTGCCGGTTCATCCAACACTAAGTCGGTTTCATCGGTTGCTTTTTCGTCGGATTTTGTACTTGTGGGATCTATGGTAAAGGAAAGGTTAAAGACTTGTAAAATAATCCTCGAAAGTGAATCAGTCAGGTGTCTTCCAACATTTTTGAAAGAAATTCAGAAATCAGTTGCAGGCATCCTCCAACGACAAGGAAGAAACAACAAAGTGAGCTGAAAGGTTCTAGTTGGCGTTTTCCCCCTTGTCTCTGGTTGGAACTTAGAATCAACAAGTGCACTCCACTTCGGTAAAAAAAATTATACACAGATTGAAAAAAAACGGCCCTTTTCAGGACCGACATCAGTTCGTCAAAAACGATTACCAAAATCGTATACTGATCCTCTTTGACTAAATTAAACTCTCTGCCTCTCTCCTAAAACGTTAAACCGGAGGTAGGGGACTTGTAATTTTTTAGTCTTAATTGTTTTTGTTTGTTTCGCTTTTTCTTCTCTCTTTATTTATTTTACATAGGTTTTAAGCCATGGGTATCTCTTTTTTTATTAACTATGAGGAAGGACTCTAGTTTTTTTCCTTTTGATATGTGAAAAATAATCTTCTTTAAGCTAATGTTCTTCATTATAATCAGATCTGAATGCATATATCTTGACTTAATTCAGTAAGTAGTTGATTTTCTTATAAACTTTGTGGGGAAAACGGATGTCGTATGAGGTCGACGAAAATAAAAATTAAGTAGTATAGGAAAACGTATCACTCTTATGAAACATCTGTGGAAGAAAGATGTGTAAGAAAAAGGTATAAGAGAAGAAACAAAATGAACAGAAATAAGTTGTACTTCTTGATGGTGTATGGTGAAAGCTATCACATAGCTAAGGACATCTACTCAGTAGGTTTCTCCATGGTAGGTACAGTAATTTCGAAATTGAAAAAGGTTGTTTAAAACTCTGTTCTTTCATAATTTAATATACTGTATATGTGAAAGTGGAAGTGTCGATTTTTTCCTACGTTGTTCATCGCATGCGACAGTGAGATTCAATTCAATTCATTTACTTTGCTGAGCTAAAAACCAGCGTTACAAAAATATCATTTGAAACAATGCACAGCAAGGAAGCAGGGGGAAAGGCCAGCCAGGCCTGACAGGGTCCCATGCTCCTTAGGCTAGTTTTACATTGAGGTCAGTAGTTGTAGTTACAAACAAATCAGTGTTTCATAGAAACAAAATAAAAAAAAAGGTAATGATATATGAGGAGATAATAAACATTACAGATAATAATACCATTTAAAAATCAATTCACATCGCGATATACATGTCATAGTACTAGTCCTAGCCCCCTCCACTGCAATCATCAATTTGAGGAGCTGCAATTCATTAGGAAGTTTTCTAATTTTTTTTAAAAAGGTTAAAATTATTTAAAGAAGTCAGTTCCGTCGGTAATGAGTTCCAGTAGTGTGGGCCAATGTAATTTATTCTTTGCTTCATGGTCTCCGTCTTCGGATGAATAGTCCGAATATGTGATTTAGTGCGTGTGTCATGTGTGTGTATCTGAGGTATAATTTGTATGATGTCAGTGTTTAAATTATTCTTAATGCGTCTGAACATAATTTACCCGATATTGAAGTAATATAATTAGTTAATCGTAAGAATGTTGTACGGGAAAATATGTTATTATATAGTGTTAGTTGTGTACTTCTATCAAGTATTTTGAAATTATATTTAGTCGTCTGTCCCGACGAAAAGACAGCATAATTAATATGTGTCTGAAACATGGCATAATACACTGCTGCCCACCCAAAATGCAACACCAAGAAGGAAGCATCCGCTTGGCCCGAAATTCGCAGCATGCGTCGCCCGCGAGAGGACGATGCAAACGAATAGCATTGCAAAGCATATGCAAATCATGTGCTCCCGGCACGCTACCGAGAAGCACTATGAGAAAGGTGCACAGAAGGCAGGGTGTAAATAGTGGAAGTGTGTAGTGCTGCCGGACCTGTACGTGGGAAGCTTCCTGATGCCTCGTCGCAGAATACGGTAGTCATTCCAGCACGTTTCGGAGTTCGACAGAGGAGGAATAGTGGCTTATCGCGAGAGCGGTTTATCGTACCGAGACATCGGCGCCCGTGTGGGACGACATTCAGCCACAGTGAGGCGACTATTGATTCGGTGGGTGGAGGAGGGACGGGCGAACCGACGTGAGCGATTGCAGCAGCCGCGGCACACCACCGAGCGAGAGGACCGTCATGTTGTGCGGCGGGCATTGACGGGTTCTAGCACCGCCACATCACGAACGTTAGCACAGGAATTAGGGTGTGTTGCGCAACAACCTGTGTCAGCAGGCACCTTTCGACGTCGTCTGCAGGAGCGGAGACTTGTCGCACGGCGCCCGTTGCTCTGATTACCATTGACGTTACACCACCGGCGAGAGCGGCGGCAGTGAGCCGTTGAACGCCGCACCTGAACTACAGAATGGCACGACATTGTCTTCTCCGACGAATCCCGCATCAGCCTGCAGCACCACGATTGTCGGATCCGCGTGTGGCGGCGGCGCGGCGATAGACTGTATGACGCCTGCATTATGCGTCGCCGTACTGGTCCGTCGCCTGGCGTTATGTTTTGCGGCGCAATTGGATATGACACCCGCACCCCTCTGGTACGCATCGCCGGTACACTCAACAGCCACCGCTACATCTCCGAAGTTTTGGAGCGTGTAGTCCTCCCTTACCTGCAGGACCTGCCAGCAGCCATGTTTCAGCAGGACAATGCGCGCCCGCACGTGGCACGCATCGTGCAACAATTCTTCATGGCCCACCAGGTATCACTGCTGCCGTGGCCGGCCTGTTCTCCCGATATGTCGCCCATCAAACACGTCTGGTCGTTGATTGGCAACCGAGTGGCCCGGCAAGCACCACCCGCGGCTACGCCTGATGAACTGTGGCAACGTGTGCAAGCAGCCTGGACCAACATACCGCAAGCCCACATCCAAAGCCTCTTTCGTTCGATACCGCAGCGTGTAGCGGTCGTTATTGCCAGCCATCTAGGCCACACGAACTATTGATGTCTGCGTGTTCCGCAAGTCGCACGGGCCTGTAAGCTTAATCGTTTCATCTTTGCACCTGTTGTTATATGTCCAGTAAATCTGGCTTTGCTATCTCGTGTCCTCTTGGTGTTGCATTTTGGTGGTCAGCAGTGTATAATTGAATTAGTGTTTTATAGGAAAGGTTTGTGAACACCGAGCTGAGAACTCCAATGTTTTTAGAGAGTTTGAGAAGAAGAAAGTCCATATGTTAATTCCATCCAAGGTCCCTATGTAAAGTAATCCCCAAATAAAGTGAGGAGTTAACCTCTTCTATATTTGTACCATTAATAGATAATGTGATAGAAGGGGGTTGTGAAATATTTTGTTTTGCGGAAATTAAAGATTTTGTTTTGATAGTATTTTTTATTAATTCATTGAAATTTCGCCAATCTTAGATGTTACTAAGCTGGGTATTAATATTCAAATTAGTGGGAGCCGTTAAATTAAATGAGGTGAGGATGGTTATGTCGTCTGCATACAGAAGAAGATCAATATCCTTTATTGAAGTAAAGATATCGTTAATGTATATACTGAAAAGTACGTGTCCCATAATTGAACCCTGTGGAACACCAGTTGGTATGAATTGAAGAGAGGATTGATGTTGGTTAATTTGTGTATATTGTTGCCTACCTGATAAATAACTTTTAAGAAGAGAATGTTCATTGTTCCTTATTCCTATCGTGTGTAATTTGTGTAGTAAAATATTATGATTTATCGTATCAAAAGCTTTGGATAGGTCTAAAAATAAAGCGATGGTACACTGGTGTGCAAAAATTAAGGACGAAGAGGAGAAATTAGCATAACAGTGGAACGAGCAGGCAGAACTTACCGAAAGACCGCTCAGGAGATAGACTAGGGTCCAGTACGGTAGGGCATGCGCATATATGCAGCATCACGTAGGTAGGGTGAAGGGTCGGAAAGGTATAAATCCCACGGGCGGTGCACGCTCAGCAATTTGGTGAACTTTATTGCACGGTGTACATCGGTTTGAACGACGTCGAGTTGCTGCCACCGTGTGATATGAGCAACAGGCAATCCAGTGGACGATATCTCGATGACTTTACCCGAGGTTGGGTCATTGGGAAGTTGGAAGAAAGTCGAAGTGTGAGTACTGTGGCCGAGGAGTTCGGAATCGCTCACAGCATCGTTTCACGAGCGTGGAGAGCATTTCAAACGATAAGAACAGCTGTCCGAGAGTTTAGCAATGGTCGTCCACGAGCAACCACGGCGGCTGACGACCGGTATATAGTCCTACAGACGAGAAGAGGCAGACGGCAGACAGCGGGAGAAATCGCAAGGCACATGCAACAGGCAACTGTACACCCGTTATCACGTTTTACCGTGGCCAGGAGGCTGCACAAACGTGGTCTATTTGCACGATGACCAGTACGGTGAGTGCCAATAACGCCTGCTCATCGGGGCCGGCGGTTTCTGTGGTGCCAGGAATACAAGAACTGGACACATCAGTAATGGGGTCGAGTTCTCTTTGAGGATGAGAGCCGATTTAGTCTGACGAGCGATTCTGGACGTATGCACATCTTGAGAGAGCAGGGAACACACCTCCAACATCGTCGAAAGGGACAGGTTTGGAGGTATCGGAGTTCTCGTTTGGGGTGGTATCATGCTTGGTAGCCGTACTGACCTCCACATCTTCCAAGGAGGTTCAGTCACTGGTGTCCGCTATTGTACCGAGGTTCTCCTGCCTCACGCGCGTCTGTTTAGAGGGGCTGTGGGTCCTGAGTTCCTCTTTATGGACGACAACGCTACACTTCATCGTACAGTGGCTGTCGCAGAGCTGTTGGAGAGTTAAGATATTCAACGCATGGATGGGCCCGCAAGGTCGTCGGACCTAAATCCAATCGAGCACGTGTGGGACCTTCTCGGGAGACGCTTGGCAGCACGTCACCAGCCGCCAGCAACAATTTCGCAGCTGCGATTGGCGCTACAAGAGGAATGGGCCGCGATGCCTCAACAGCTCCTTGACAACCTCGTCCTCAGCATGGACATACGTTGTAAATCCTGCAACGCAGTCAGGGGTGATCATATCCCCTACTAAAGACTGGATTTTTCTTGGAAGCCGCCTGTCACATGGACGTTTCTGTCTTCTATCCAGTTGTGCTCGAAGCTACCTTTTCAATATAGTGTCCGTCGTCCAAACAAGGAATCCTTTGGATTCCTTGTTTGGACGGTTTTGCTCACTTGTCCCATATTGTTACATCTTGGGGATCTTATGGTATGATTTGAGTCAATGTGGAGCACTTCTGCACGACGTTACATTCGAAAAACCGTCTCGTCCCTAATTTGTGCACGCCAGTTTATGTAAGTTGAGTTCAAAATTATGTTGGACTGTTTGTTGTAGATATAATAAGGCTGATTCTGTTGACTTTCCAGATTGAAAACCATGTAGATTTGGATGGATAATATTTTGATTACGAATGTACGAGATTAATCTATTGTGAATCAACCTCTCCAAAATTTTAGCAAAAACTGATAAATTGGCTATAGGGCAGTAGTTGTTTTCATCGTTTATTGATCCAGATTTGTATTTTGGGATTACTTTTGTTATTTTAAGTAGATCAGGAAATTCACCAGATTGGAATATATCATTAAATGTAAACAGTAGAGGATGAAGAATGAGATTAGCGACATTTTTTTTATAATAAATGGTTGAAGATCATCATATCCATGGCCAGACCTGGAATTTATGTGGTTAAGTTCTTCTAATAGTTCCGTTTCGGTAATTTCAGTAAAATAAATATTTATTAGACCTGTGTGTGCTCCCTAGGTAATTAGTAAATGGAACTTTTATTTTTTAGCGTTTGTGGAAATAAGGTAAAATGTTCATTTAATGCATTTGTAATATTTTGTTTGTCTGTAAGCTTAAAGTTATTAGAATCTGTTAAATACTGAGGAACTTTACGATCTGTATTTTTACCCATTAGCAAATTTAAATGTTTCCATGTAAGTTTTGGAGAGTTATGTGAAATTATGCCGAGATAGTAGTTACGTTTAGTGTACCGAATATCACTGTTAAGTTTATTACGAAAAAGTTTAAAATTTTGGAAGTCCTGTGGTAGTTTACTTTTTATAAATTTCGAAAAGTGGTTATTTTTTTTTTTGTTATTTTTAATAGACCATTTGTAATCCATGGCTTACGGAAAAAAATTCAGTTTATGTTGTTTTAGAATTTTTGGAAAAGATTGATTATAAAGTTGTGGAATAATTGTGATAAACGACTCGTAATTTTTATTTGCAGAGCCATGAACCAAAATAGTGCTCCAGTTAATGTTAGCTAATTGAATTTTAAAACTTTCCATATTTGTATTATTAATTTGTTTAAAAATGTAGTAATCTTCAGGTGTAGTAGTTTGTTGTTTAAGAGGGTAAATTGTAAATATAGGGAGGTGATCACTAAAATCATACTCTAAGGCCCCTGAAATAGTAGTCTCAATTAATACATTCGAGATAGAGAGATCAATCAATGTCTGTGAGGTAGAGGTTATACGAGTTGGGACTGAAATCATGTTTTTGTGTCCAGGCGCATTCAGTGATTGTAAAAGTTGAAAAGAGTGATTGGTGTTTTGTAATAAGTCGACATTTATATCCCCCATAGGAAACGTTTCTTTCTTCGAAAGGTTAGAGTAGTTAAATAATTCAGTAGGTAATGATAGAAAATCTGTAAGGTATGAGTTAGGTGGCCTATAGCAAACCATAATTACATAAAATTGATTATGAATAGAAAGGATTTCGGCATTTTGATTCGATACTGTGAAATTTGGAATAATTGAAAAATCATTATAAATATCTTTTAAAAAAATCGCAACCCCTCCACCGGTTGAGTAAGTTCTGTTTAAGTGGAAAATTTTATAGTTAGTAATTTGCAATGAGTAACGATGTGAAGGAGATACAAATCATATCAAGATTTAAATTTGTCAGTTGAATTAAGATTTAAATTTATCAGTTGAATTAAGATTTAAATTTATCAGTTGAATTAAGATTTAAATTTGTCAGTTGAATTATCTGTTTCGATGTAGATACGCTCTGGGTTTTTTTACTGAATGTAGATTTGAAACGAGTTCTTAAATTTACATAGATAGAAAAAATGAAAAATAAAACGAACCTCATGTAAAATAATTAGTAAAGAAACTGACCTGAAGAAAATTCACTAAAGAAAAAACTGACATGAACAAAATTCATGAAATCGAATTTCGTCTTTTAGAAAAATGTTTGTTTCAAATATTGACCTTTTGTAATGCACAAAATGATCAAAAACTGACTTTTACTCGAATTGCATTTATCGTGTTATTATATGGGATTTTTGTGATTTTAAGAAAAGTTAAATTTAAAAAATACCCCTCTTAGTGAAAAAAACAAAACCATTTATCGTCTTGTCAAAATATAAATATAAAACAATTGTGAATTTTGTGTAGAAAGAACATTTCAAAACTGACCTAAAGAAAATTCATTAAAGAAAAAACTGACAAGAAGAAAATTCATTAAATAAGAAACTGGCCTGAAGAAAATTCATGAAATTGAATTTCGCCTTTAGAAAAAATTATTGTTTTAAATACTTACTTTTAAGAAAAAAAAAGTCAAATAATTTCTTTCTTTCGTAAATGCTTTCTCAAGACTTCTGTTAAGTTGCTCTCAAGACTTTGAAGCGAACTGGAAAGAAATAACATTTGTACGCATGACGAAAATAATTTATTTTGTTAAGACCGCATAAAGTGATGTACATTGATCATCAAATTGTTGTAACAGGTTTAATTATTTTTTGTGGAAATACCTTCTAAGATTAGAGAAGATGAAATGCCTGTATACAAAGTGTAGCGCTAGAGATATCATAGATGATGAGTGGAACTTTTTGTCGTGCTAATTAAGATTTACCAGTAGACCATATTGCTGTTTTAAGTACGAAGAGCAAGACATAACCCATTTCAACACGAAATAAACCAGGTCAAATCATCGCAAGCTGTGAAAAAAATTTTTCTTACGAGAATTAAAACTTGTTTAAAAGGTTAAAATGATTAAAAAACAATGTGCGAGATCTTTCGGGTCTGTCTTTACAGACCCATCCTCAGGCACAACAAGAAAACTCTCACGGGGACGCTGGCTTATATACGCACCTCTGTGCATCAGCAAGATACAACGCATGCGCCGTACTACAAGGTCGGGTACGCTTTACACAGAAAGTAACAAATGAAAATATGTACAAATGCATGAAAAGAAACACAAATGGCAGTAAGTAAGTAATCAAAACATATTTACAGTAGAAGTGGGATCTTCCAACAGGAACCTCCAGGGAGTAGGTATGATTTGCGGGGTTTCTTTATTACAACATTGTTCGGCAAAATCATAAATATATAAACTCTCCAAAAAGAGCACTGCGGTTTTAGTTCTGGCCGAGCACAGTAATTCAGCATCATTCCATAGTGGGAAATAATCGCCTTTGTTGACTGTTCTGGATAAAGCCGCTATGGATGAATAGGTGCGAACATTGTATTTATGTTCGGAGATTCTCACCCCGAGTGACCGACAAGTTGATCCGATGTGGGCTGTCATAGGGAGAGAGTCATCAACAGATTGTAGTGGCACGGAATATACACCACATTTTTCCATAATTGAGACATGGTCACGATCAGACCTGACCAAGTTGAAAAGGCGTTCAGAAGAAATGTCGAAACTGTAGTTGAACTTACGACACGTCCTATAGAGTGTGGATACGAGGGTGGGGTGGTAAGGAATAGAGCCAACAAACCTGATGACAGGCAATTCACGTTGGGTTCTGAGTGTGGTGGAGCTATGGCGCTGAAACTTGCGAAGAGTGTTAATGAAATATAGGTGGGGATATCCAGACGACTCGGGTATGGTGGAAATCTGCTGAAGTTCTAGTGAGAGACTAGAGTTTGATGAGGAGAGTGTGTAGGCTCGGCGAATCAGAGAATGAAGTGAACCGGACTTATAACTGTTAGGAGTAAACGAGTTATATGGGATCATCACTGGAACAAAGGTTGGCTTGCAATAAACTGAGGTATGAATGCGTCCCACTGGGACGCGTTTCAACAGCAAATCCAGGTAAGGCAAGGAATCAGAAGATTCAATTCCTAAAGTGAAAGTAAACGAAGTAAGAACGGAGCAAAGAGATTCTGTAAAGGCACGTAAATCAGGAAGGAAGTATTGCCAAAGTAACAAAACATCATCAACGTATCGGATGTAAAGCAGGGGTTGGAAAGGTCCATTGGTAAGTACAGTATTTTCAACATGTTGTAAGACAGTCTCGGCCAATACGGAAGAAAGAGGGGATCCCATTGGTGTACCATAATCTTGGCGGTAAATGATATTATTAAATTTAAAATAAGTACGATTTTCAATTAGAGTGAAGGCTGATACAACGGCACTGCATTCAGAAGGTTGCAAGGCCAAGCTAGGTAGCTGTGGAGTGATTAAATCTGTGGCTGTGTCCACAGGGACGTTGGAAAAGAGGGAAACAACATCAAGGTTTGCCACTAAAAATGGAGATTCGGAATGAACAGAATGTATTCTATCTAGGGCTTGGGTAGAACTGTGGATAGAATACCTGGATTGTTGAGTTAATGGGGTGAGGAGGGATGCAAGTGATTTTTCCAAGTTACGTGTTGGGTTTGCATAGCCAGACACAAAAGGTCGGACTGGTTGATTTGGTTTATGTAGTTTAACTTTCCCGAACAATTTAGGAGTGCGTGGTCCAAATGGTGGGTGCATATGATCAGCAATACATAGTGGAAGGGACTTGCTGTTTTTAAGCTTACTGAGTGCTGTGACGGTAGCAGGCCTTGGGTTACGCGTGATAACAGTATGCGGGATCTGATTAATAGCTTCTATAATTTTTGAATGGTACACAGGTTTATCAAGATTAACAATTTGGTGAGATTTATCTGCAGAAGTAATGGCCAGTGAAGAATCTCTTGCTAATGACAGTAGTAAGAATCTGTGATACTGTAACAGTTTTTGGTGTTCAGTGGGTTGTTGCATACTTTCGTGTGCAATGGTTCGAGCTATTTTAAACCGCAAAGGGTCTTGAGCTGGTTTTGATAAAGTTTTGACGATTTGTTCTACCTGGGTAATGAACTGAAATCATTTAGGGTTAAGTACCGGGAAGGAAAACTTTAAACCTCTGTTAAGTGCATTTAACTCCTCCTCAGATAACTGGCGCGAACTGAGATTCACAACGGCAACGGGAGAGTTCCCAAGAGTGGGTTTAGAGTCTGAGGGTCTGTTGCACGTAGATTCATGGACCAAAAGTCGTAATTTCTGCAGTTGTCTGTACTGGTAATGCTGTACTTCACGTTCCACCTTCGCGAAATTTACAATGATGAGTTTATCGAAGATCACAGGCGGAGCATATTTTATCAGGAAACCATATGCGTTATAAGACCTCCTACTAAAAAAGTCAACCAGGCTGCATTTTGCACGTATTTCTGCAGAAAGGCGTCTAGTTTCCGCACAGGACAAAATTCTGAAATCTCAATAAGACATTGGCGGGCGCAAGAAATTTGGAGTGACACCAAGTGAGCGGCAATTTTGTAAGAAATTGAGGTGAGTCTGCTCCACTGCCAGTTTTCTAGAGGTCCTGTAGAATATCTTGACAGCGCGCTCCATGTGAGAGTTCTCCGTGAGTTGACAAGGTTCGACGATAATAGTTAAAACTTACTTGTTTCAAAGGCAGCTGTCCTTGACGATGAAAGGAAGTTTTTGTCGTGCTAATTAAGATTTACCAGTAAACCATATTGCTGTCTTAAGCACGAAGAACAAGACATAACCCATTTCAACACGAAATAAACCAGGTCAAAGTATCGCAAGCTGTGAAAACATTTTTTACTTACGAGAATTAAAACTTGTTTAAAAGGTTAAAATGATTAAAACAATGTGCGAGATCTTTCGGGTCTGTCTTTACAAACCCATCCTCAGGCACAACAAGAAAACTCTCACGGGGACGCTGGCTTATATACGCACCTCTGTGCATCAGCAAGATACAACGCATGCGCCGTACTACAAGGTCGGGTACGCTTTACACAGAAAGTAACAAATGAAAACATGTACAAATGCATGAAAAGAAATACAAATGGCAGTAAGTAAGTAATCAAAACATATTTACAGTAGAAGTGGGATCTTCCAACAGGAACCTCAAGGGAGCAGGTATGATTTGCGGGGTTTCTTCATTAACACATTGTTCGGCAAAATCGTTAATATATAAACTCTCCAAAAAGAACACTGCGGTTTTAGTTCTAGCCGTGCACAGTAATTCAGCATCATTCCATAGTGAGAAATAATCGCCTTTGTTGACTGTTCTGGATAAAGCCGTTGCAAATGAATGGGTGCGAACATTATATTTATGTTCGGAGATTCTCACCCCGAGTGACCGACTAGTTGATCCGATGCAGGCTGTCATAGGGACAGAGTCATCAACAGAGTGTAGTGGCACGGAATATACACCATATTTTTCCATGATTGAGACATGGTCACGATCAGACTTGACCAAGTTGAAAAGGCGTTCAGAAGAAATGTCGAAACTGCAGTTGAACTTACGACACGTCCTATAGAGTGTGGATACGATGGTGGGGTGGTAAGGAATAGAGCCAACAAACCTGATGACAGGCAATTCACTTTGGGTTCTGTGTGTGGTGGAGCTATGGCGCTGAAACTTGCGAAGAGTGTTAATGAAATATAGGTGGGGATATCCGGACGACTCGGCCATGGTGGAAATGTGCTGAAGTTCTAGTGAGAGACCAGAGATTTATGAGGAGTGTGTGTAGGCTCGGCGAATCAGAGAATGAAGTGAACCGGATTTATAACTGTTAGGAATAAACGAGTTATATGGGATCATCACTGGAACAGAGGTTGGCTTGATAGCATACATTAGATAGAATATATTCTGTTCATTCCGACTTGCAATTTTTAATGGCAAGCCTTGATGTTGTTTCCCTCTTTCCCAACGTCCCTGTGGACACAGCCATATATTTATCACTCCAGAGCTACCTAGCTTGGCCTTGCAACCTTCTGAATGCAGTGCCGTTGAATCAGCCCTCACTCTTATTAAAAACCGTACTTATTTAAAATTTAATAATATCATTTACCGCCAAGATTATGGTACACCAATGGGATCCCCTCTTTCTTCCGTATTGGCCGAGACTGTCTTACAACATGTTGAAAATACTGTACTTACCAATGGACCTTTCCAACCCCTGCTTTACATCCGATACGTTGATGATGTTTTGTTACTTTGGCAATACTTCTTTCCTGATTTACGTGCCTTTACAGAATCTCTTTGCTCCGTTCTTACTTCGATTACTTTCACTTTAGAAATTGTATCTTCTGATTCCTTGCCTTACCTGGATTTGCTGTTGAAACGCGTCCCAGTGGGACGCATTCATACCTCAGTTTATTGCAAGCCAACCTTTGTTCCAGTGATGATCCCATATAACTCGTTTACTCCTAACAGTTATAAGTCCGGTTCACTTCATTCTCTGATTCGCCGAGCCTACACACTCTCCTCATCAAACTCTAGTCTCTCACTAGAACTTCAGCAGATTTCCACCATACCCGAGTCGTCTGGATATCCCCACCTATATTTCATTAACACTCTTCGCAAGTTTCAGCGCCATAGCTCCACCACACTCAGAACCCAACGTGAATTGCCTGTCATCAGGTTTGTTGGCTCTATTCCTTACCACCCCACCATCGTATCCACACTCTATAGGACGTGTTGTAAGTTCAACTACAGTTTCGGCATTTCTTCTGAACGCCTTTTCAACTTGGTCAAGTCTGACCGTTACGAAGTCTTAATCATGGAAATATATGGTGTATATTCCGTGCCACTACAATCTGTTGATGACTCTCTCCCTATGACAGCCTACATCGGATCAACTTGTCGGTCACTCGGGGTGAGAATCTCCGAACATAAATACAATGTTCGCACCCATTCATCCGCAACGGCTTTATCCAGAACAGTCAACAAAGGTGATTATTTCCCACTATGGAATGATGCTGAATTACTGTGCTCGGCCAGAACTAAAACCGCAGTGCTCTTTTTGGAGAGTTTATATATTTATGATTTTGCCGAACAATGTTGTAATGAAGAAACCCCGCAAATCATACCTGCTCCCTGGAGGTTCCTGTTGGAAGATCCCACTTCTACTGCAAATATGTTTTGATTACTTACTTACTGCCATTTGCATTTATTTTCATGCATTTGTACATATTTTTATTTGTTACTTTCTGTGTAAAGCGCACCCGACCTTGTAGTACGGCGCATGCGTTGTATCTTGCTGATGCACAGAGGTGCGTATATAAGCCAGCGTCCCCGTGAGAGTTTTCTTATTGTGCCTGAGGATGGGTTTGTAAAGACAGACCCGAAAGATCTCGCACATTGTTTTAATCATTTTAACCTTTTAAACAAGTTTTAATTCTCGTAAGTAAAAAATGTTTTCACAGCTTGCGATGATTTGACCTGGTTTATTTCGTGTTGAAATGGGTTATGTCTTGTTCTTCGTGCTTAAGACAGCAATATGATCTACTGGTAAAAAGAAAATAAATAAATAAAAGATATGATAGATTTTGAGCTATGGAATTTCATGTGGAAAAGGCAACGAGTGCTTTGATTCAATCATGTTTGTTTCAGCGAAAAATCTCTTATTCTGTGGATTTTTTTTTAAATTAAGAAAAAACGTACTTAAAATACGATTGTTTGTTTTCTAAGCGCAAGATTCCCATGTTCTTGAAATAGTTAAATGAAAAAACGTGGTCTTAATACGTAATGCATACTTTCTGTACAGATGGGAATGGTGTCAGTACAATTACGTTGTCTGTTCTAGTAATGGAGATAATCGGTTTTTGAACGCTTGTAATTGAAACGAGGGGAAATGACGGCATACGGGTTTAATTTACACTTAGGTGGGATGTTCGACCAAGGAAATACGCTCTTGCTTTGATCACAATGGGATTATATTTCACTTGTACTTCTTGATGATTGCTAGTTTAAGCTTTTCGTTCTGCGCAAGTTGCGAACTGAAGACGCCGTACTTTGTCGCGGTTAAAAAGTTCATACAACACAGAAATTTGCATGGAAACAGTTTTAAATCTGTGTGCAGAATCCTTTGAACTGAGCGTCTAGACATTCTATTCTCCCAAGCAGCCTCCCTTGTGGACTTACTGGCGATGTGCTGCATGGCAGCACGAAGTGCTTTTACAGTTTCAAGAGACATCACAGCTGGAACACGTGGTAGCGTTTCTTTAGGCTCGCCCTTTCTACGTGGGCCGCGGTATTTTGGACCGATAGGACCTATGCAAACTTGAAGAAAAGGTATATATATATATTGTACTTTACAGTGCTTAGAAGTAAATTAAACTTTGCTGAAAAAGCCACGTTTGTTTACCACTTGAGGGTTCGAAAAAGAAAAGCAACTGACATAGCAAATGTTCTGCCAAACGTTATTTTTCATGCACCTCCGAGTTTCAAATTTAAGCTCCGTAACTTTCGGTTGATTTTTTGTATCTTACACGATTCGCTACCTGCAGTTGAATAATCAAAAATCAAATATTCTATCAATATAACATCAAGAAATCAACAAAAGTACGAAATGTTCCTTTTGTAAGCCCACGAACGTATAGGTATTATTTTAATGTGAGATAAAAACTATAAAATGTGCTGTTCGTAAAACTTTTTACGGTAAATTTTTTGGGTTCCTTTAGACTTATATATACGTGTATTTTCTTAACGGGGTCTGTATCAAATTTACTGCTTCCTGGGCTTTACAATTACAGCAAATCTTGAACTGTCGTTTTGAAAAGCTTGTTTCAGCTACTGCAAATGTGCTTTTTCCACATGAAAATATTTGGACAAAAATTAATTTCCGCCCTTTTAAATTTCTGTCACACTAAAATATAAATTTGCGCTTAAATCCTTACAGTTCTCGAAATTTTCAATTATTTCAAGGAGCATTTTCATAAGTTATTTCATTGTTTTTGTATAGATAATACTTGAAAAAATAAATTTGGAACATTTGGATTTCCCTTCTTAGTAAAAGTAAAGAGACTTTTGCAATTTTGAATTCCTTTATCGTAATACAAAATTGATAAGCGTGGAATAAAATCTTCAACGGTCCCTGTCTTATAGAACGTAGCATGTCTATTGTTCAGTTACGAAAATAATGATTTTTTATACAAAATTTTACCAGGAATATCTCATGCTACAGTACAGAAAAATAAGTAAAATATTGTTAATTGATTATTTCCTGAATACAAACACTATAGTAATCATTAGACACATGCTAAAAAGGAATTGATTATTCTGAAATACCGTTAAGTTTTGGGTTCTGACTCCTTGATAATTTTTCCAAGAGTGGGCAGCAAAAAATCTGCTTTCAGGGCAGTTTATGGATTCCCTTCTTAGTAAAAGTAAAGAGACTTTTGCAATTTTGAATTCCTTTATCGTAATACAGAGACTTTTGCAATTTTGAATTCCAGTCCAGCACTACGTTTCATCATTAACACTGCCTTCCTATTCAAACTTTTTGAACAAGCGAAGTGACACACTGTTTTTTGATGATAACTCAAAGACTTTGGAAAAACATTGTTGCTTGGAGTCAGCGCTCTTCGTTTCTGGAAATGAAACAACTTCATAGCTTTCTAGTGTATTTTTTCTTGCTGTTGCTGATACTCCGAATTTTTTAGTTCTTATCGATGTACTTATTTTGAAAGGAACGGTTAAAATAATGTTGCCTTCTTTTAGTTGCAGGTAAAGGAAGTAACCATGCTTCCCACATTTTTCAGTGTTTAAGGTGAATTCTTAACTGGCCTGCTGTGCTTGAAATTGCTTTCACGCTACTTCCTGCCAAGGAAACACATCTGTGCTGGAACCTTCCCACCTTTCCCCCGAGTTGCAATGAGGAGTGCTTGTAAAAACTTTCCTGGCGATCGGGGGCGTTCGCTATCAAATGTTTTGTTTTTCCTTCGTGATTGGATAAACAAGTTCTTTCTCAGCCCTAATCTCTCTAAACCACCTTAAACCGAAAGAGTTAACATTTAGGCTAAAAACGTAAAGAAATTCGAGAATTTCACAGGATCAATCTTATTCTTATTTAATAGCGTTAAAAGTAATTTATATTGTATTGCAACGACATTTTCTTATTACTTACTCCTCCCCTGGTTTAATACTAATAATTATCAAGCGTTCTCACCTTTTCTATTCCTTAAATCGACACAAAGCTAACTTTTGAAAAAGCAATAAAAATTGTCAATGATACTCAAATATATGTGATTCCTACTTTTCCATTTTCAAACCTTTTGCATTAATTAGTTCTTATCCTTCTGTTTCTGATAACTGCAGTGCAGGTATAAAAAAAATCTCACGCGTCTTTTTGACAGAATACAAAAAAAAAAAATCAGTCCTCAATTTTCCGATGAAATTAGTAAGAAAAAATGCTTTCAAGAAACTCTTCTCATTCTCGCTTTCCTGTACTGTCTGATAAAATTCTTACTGTCCAGCTTTCTTGGTCCATGTCATTCGTCTATACCATGGACGACTGAATCTCTTCGATTTAGCGAATTGTTGGCCACAGGAAACCTCCTCCACGAAAAGTCATCCACCCTTTTCAAGTGAAGTACTGTGCACAAATTGCATTTTTACGCGAATTTTCTAATGTGGAGGACTTTTCCTGTTGCCAGTGTCTTCAAGTATTTTATTTTTGCTTGATACCATGCTCGTTGCCCACTGATTTGCTCATAACGTAAAGCAAGATGTTTTTCAAAGCTGAAGCAATTAAAAAGCACGCTTTGTAAATGAAACGCATTCGAATTTTATAACAAATACGCAACGTACTGACAAATTTAGAGAAATTCCATTTTGAGCACGCTTAGCGTTAAATTTGCGTAGTAACTTGCAGATGAAAAGCTGCTAAAGTAATGAGTTTTTCCTAACGCATCAAATCCAAAAATAACTTTTGCTGTAGCTGATATGGTCTCTTCGTAGCGTAAAGATAAAATTTACTAAATTTCCACTTTGAGAACTCCTATTGGCAAATTCATGAACTAGCAGTGAAATTTTAAATGGGTAAAATTTAATTAATGTCCTACCATTCACAAAAATAATGTTTCAAAAATCTAACCAAATTCTTTTAACTTAGCGCCTCTAGCAGGAAATCAAGGAACTAATTGGAAAATTTAAATATTTGAAAAGGAATAGTTAAGAGTAATCTGAGAGGCACAGAAATATGTTTTTCCTCTGAGTTGAATAGTTTCTTCACAATAAAAGTTTAATTTTTAAATTTTCGACTTAGACAGCCCTTAGCGGTAAATTCATGAAGTATATGGATATTTAAAGTGCTAAACTTAATGTCATTTGATTTCCTATTAGGCACAAAAATAATTTTTGAAATATCTCTAAAAACAAAAAGTCTGATCTGCACGGACAGACAAAATGATTACACTCGCACTGTTTCTTACAGAGCGTTCTAATAATAGGAAGATGGAATAGTATTTTTAAAAAGCGCAAAAGCCTTTTCCTTCACTCCCCCCCTTTTTTGTTAATCTGACGGATGAAAATTTCTGAGGCGATAAGAAGGGGGATGAAGCCCCTGAATCTCTTAGCGCCTAGGGCCCCAGAAAATCTAAAGTCGCCTCTGGTTTTATGGCTCGGTGCATTATCCTGCCCCTGATCTTAATCCCATAGAGCACCTATAGGATGAATTAGAGCGCCGCATAAGAAGTTTGGAGCCAAGACTTACTACTAAGCAACAGTTAGCGGCAGCATTATGTACTGAATGGAAGCGCATGCCTATCACTGTGCTCCAAAACCTTGTCGAAAGCATGTCTCAAAGGGTCAGTGCATGCATTAAGGCCAAAGGTGGTTTCAGAATCGCTTTAATGTAACAAAACAGAGGAGACGAGCAACATGGAATCGTCTCAAAGAAAAAAAAAGAACAGGAATGATACAAACTGATAAAAGCGATGATATGTACATTGAATGAGTAATGACAAATTTACAACGTGATGCAAACAGAGCAATGCTTGAGGAAGAACAAAATGATCACAGGCGGTGCACCGCATTGCGAAAGAACATCAAAAAGGTAATGCAAAGTCTTAACTCACCGTGAGGTGTAACGGACTTGGTGTAACAGCGAACCACGGGGTCACTGGCGACCACGTAGCATAGAATAAGCTTTCGCGGCATGCGGAGATGGCAGACTGATACTCCTTCTGGACCACCGTGCGCAGTGTAACGGAAAGCATGGTGAAAGGTGAAGTCCCAAGTGCGCCATCTATGAAAAAGTGTCGAGGAGTGTCAGTTCGTCTCTTGCAGAAGGAGTAAGGCGGCCCCAAGAAGCGAGAGATCTTCCAGAACGAGAGCATTAGCGAGAGGGTTAGCGAACCCCCTTCAATTCAGAGTGGCGACCTTGAATGGGTAAGTCCGACATCGGATGAAGGGCAGCTATGGCAGCTTTCTGGAATGTGTCGAGGCGATTGATGATACCACGACACCACAGGACGTAGTCGGGTTGCTTGGCATTATGCCGGAGGAATTCGAGGATGGAGGTAGCTTGGTCGAAGACCTTGGGAAGAACTGCTTCAAACTGCTGTAAAAAGATGAGAGAAGCCTCCCGATTTGTTTTATGAGTGAGAAACTCGTAAAAATCTTCAAAGGAGACAGGTTCTGAAAGAAGAGAGGCATTGGTAAGCAGAGTCGAGAAATCTTCAAACGTCGGCAGAGGACCCTTGGACTTTCAAGAGGAAGAACTAGAACGTGACAGGGGAGACTTGGAGCCTGCTAGACGGGTGGAACGATGTGGGCGGCCAGTCGGAGAAGGTGACTTCTTCTTTTTCCTCCGGGCCTCGGTACTGGTAGTAGAGCGACGTTTGCCGAGGATCGATGACACACGAGATGTGGAATCAGAGGAAAGGTCCACCTCAACGCCGGGAGCAAAAGTGCCGACGGTGAATGAAGCTTGAAGATCAGCCGTGATGTCCTCTGATGGAGAGAGAACACGGGAAGGCAAGGAGGAGTCAAGCGGAGGAAAATCCGACAGAGTGGAGAAAGCAACATCGGAAGACACGTGTTGATCAAAGGCTTTAATCAGATTTTTGGCAGAACTGGGTCCAGGAGGTGCGGACGCAGGAGGAGGCATGGCAGCAGAAACGGAGGAAGAGGTAGAGTGCTGCCTTAGAGCTGCAGGAGTCAGTGGCTCTGCATGGGGGCAATGGGCCTGCTGATGGCCGTAAGCCTTGCAGCGAATGGGCAGAGGAGAGTAGCTCAATCCGGCGGCCTTCGTTAGCGCAACGAACATCGAGGAACCGTGGAAACTTTATGAGATGCTCTTCCGACGGGAAGAAAATGCGAGCAGTTCTACGGAAGCCACAGATATATTTATCATCGTCGTCAGAGGGGAAGAGGAGAGAGTCTTCACTGGGCCGACTACTCTGCCGCATCGACTAAGTGCAGCACACAGCATATCATCAGAGATCTCCGAGGGGACCGGATGTAGAGACCAGAACAGGACGCTGGGCGATGGATTCGGCTAAGAGGTGACGATCGCCAATTGATAGGCGCTGAGACAAGACAAGCTCGGCATATTCTTACTTCGAAAAATAAACAATCACAGTTCGTGGCTGTCGGGTGAGATGGGTGATGACACAAGAAGGAAGCATCTTCTTGAGAGCGAAGCTGTACTGCTTCAAAGGAGTGTTGGACAGCGCATCAAAACAAACCCCCAACTCGAGGGTCGAATGAAGACGTTGACCAGCAGGAGAGTTCTCGGGAATGTATAATAAGATGGTGTCACCGTTGAGAGTAACGTAAGAATCCATAGGGGGCCGACGAGAGGAGGAGGAAGCCGGTGGAATACCAGCGGCAACCGCATAATACGTGCGTGCAGAAGCGCCTCCTCTGGAAGGCATTGACGCAGCATGAGACAATGTACTGGAAGCATAGGCAGTAGAAACTGTAGAGGGCAGATTAGCAACGTTATCAGAGACGTCCATGAATTCATCATCACCAGCATAGCCCAGGGACGTCACATCCACGTTCTTAATGGCAGAGTCAGAGACTTGAGCAGAAGACGTGCAAATGGCAGGAGGCTCTCCACTACCAAGCGAAAATGATTGATCGGCTGCGTCTGTCGTTGAAGAGGCGACGCGAGGCGCTGCAGCGATGCGGGCGGGAACAGCGCCCTCATCGGCAGATGCCATAATCAATGGCAAGGGTTAACGAAGAAAAACGACCAGCTCGGTGTGTAAATTAAAACACTGATAATTAAAAAAAATAAGCACTCACCCACTCGTGAGGGATCTTAAACGAAAGCACGGACCTTTAACTTTGGCAAACACACAGAAGAACAATGATTGGACACACAAAACACATACGTGAAGCACTCAAACACTGAGCTCGTGAAGACACGTGTAGGCCAAAGGTGGACTGACACCGTATTAATGTATGTCAATAAATGCTATGTTGTGTTTCTCTTTTAGGTGTCCGGGGATTTTTGTCAATATAGTGTATATGAGCTACTGAATTTTCACTACGCAGAGAATAAACAGTTTATGTTAATATAAGTACTGATTTCTTTTCATTCTGGCCGTTAATGTTGATTTCTTTTCACCCTGGTGATTTAGTGTGATTTGTGTTCAACAATTTTAGTTAAGACAACAACTTCTACTACAAACCATTACAATTTCAACTGAAAGTATTTAATGATTTGGTAATTTCCCTTCGAGTCCCATGTTTCCGGACCTCCCTCGTGGGCAAGTGGTCAGAGACGCAGTTTTCTGACTAGGGCCCAGAGATGGGGTGGTGTGTTTTTCTTACGGCGTTGGTTCTTTCCTTTTCCGGGAACAAGTAGCCCTAAGTTAGGAACGATGCTTATATCCCTTAGTGTTTGTTGCTCATAGTGTTCGTTAAACCACAAATGAAAAAAACAAAAACATTCGACTAGTTTTGTATTCCTGTTTCATTCCGTATTCATTTATAAAAGCTGGTAATTCGGCTAACAGAAAGGGATGCAATCATAACGACATGGTCTGGGCACTCGAGTTGATGTGACTGTCATGTCAAAGCCATGGTTACCCTGATTGTGTCATAATGATATGAACCTCTGTAACCTCCCTTTCCCCAACTCTCGCGCCGCAAGACATTCTGGAGGCTTTGGTAGAGTATAGGACAGAGCTTAACCACTACATGAGCTTAATCATGACAGAGCTTAACCTATGAAGTGACTAGGTTTGATTGAGAACTGGTGAACTACTACGACAGTTCTTCATTGAAGCAGAATTGTTAAAGATTTACGTAGCTTCGCAAATGTAATCAATGGTTCTGTGGTTTGTTCTTCTAACTGCGTAACTGTAATGATATGTAACAAATGGGTCTGTGTTTAACTGTAAGTAACTATAATTAAAGGGTCGGAACTGTAAGTAACTGTATTAAATGGTGAGTGATTTGCTCTCTTTAGCTATTACAGTTTGGTTTCCTGTAAGTGTAATAAAACTGCGTGGCTAGCTTATTATCAAAATTTAATTAAGATCACGCTTCCAATTAAACATGATGTGATAATAGCTTCAGTTAGATAGTTTTGATAATACTGTGCTGCTGTGATCATTGGACGCCAGTCGTTATTTTGACGTTCGTAAGGGTGCTAGGTTTTCATGCAGTGATGCAAACGGCTCAATTATTACATGTAAACACTAGAGCACATTGCCTCCAGCACCGTGAACGACAGGAAGTATACAAGTGTAATTCATAACTTCGCGGGTTTGCAGCCATATTCTACAAGTACGTTTTTCATCTACGGTAAGCAGCATGAAAGGCGATTCAGCGGGCAACACGGCACGCTTCATGTCCGTTAATACAGCTTGGTAGTTTTGAGTTATTACAAACTTAAATCAACTGCCAGCATGTGATGGCTGAGTGCCAACACGCTGTCATGATTCTAGCGAATCAAAACATCCAACACTCCGGTTCTGTGTACTTTGCCGTCATGAGACAACTTGTCCTCGGTTTTTTTATGTTCATTGTCCCAGCGTTGGCGTTCATGTGGGGTAGGTTTTACCGATAAATTGGCTAGGCGCTAGGCCGTTCAGAAATTACAAAATCTAACAGAAGATATAATACGCTCAGTAGACAAAACATTTGAGATAGTGGTGATGGGCAGTTGACATGAGCATCATCCGTGCAGAGTGGAACAGACCCAAACCGAACGCAGGAGATAAATAGGTGGAAAGCAAGGCTTCCCCACAGTGTATCACGATCCACAAAGTTAGTAAACGTGGTGATCTGAGCGACTTTGATCGTGGACTCATTGTCGGTGCAAGAGAGATGGTTCATTCTATATCGCCCAAGTGGTAAGAATCCTAGGGTTCCTTAGGGCAACCGTATCAATGGTGTACAGCAAGGATACCATCGACGGGCCCAGAGAGCAAGTGGTGGCCGATCACACGCTATTGATGACTGGGTCGACGTAGACTATCCAGGCTCGTACAGGCCGACCGCCTAGCAACGGCGGCGCAAATCACATCCAGGTTAAATGTCGGAGACCCAAGCAGCATCAGCGAGCAAACAGTACAGCGAACGTTGCATACCCTGGGCTACGGAAGTCGACGCCCTACTCCTGTGCCACTGTTGACTGCCCGTCATCGGACATTACGCCGCGCCTGGTACCGGGAACATCAGAACTGGACCTATGCGGGGTGACACCGTGTTGCGTGCTCAGATGAATCCCGTTTTCAGCTGTACCGAGATGACGGGAGGATGTGGGTGTAGCTTCGACCGCATGAAGCCATGACCCCGTCGAGCCAGGTGAGCTCTGTTCAAAGCGGTGGTGGCTCTGTGATAGCTTGGGGAGCCTTCTCATGGGACACATTAGGTCCCTTAGTTTGTCTGGAAAGGTCCTTCACCGTTGCGAGCTACCAGCATGTGATGGCTGAGTGCCTACACGCTTTCATGACTTTCGCGCATCCGGCGGCCAATGATCTGTTCCAACAGGACAATGCGCAGTTCAACCGTGCCGCAACCACCTAGGCATGGCTCCATGAACACTCATCTGAGTTTGGAACCATCCGCTGGCCCCCACATTTCCCGGATTTAAACCCTATTGAAGCTCTGTGGGATGCTGTGGAATGGAACATCAGATTCATGGATCCTGAACCGATGTCTCGGGCGGAGTTGCAGGCAATGCTGCAACAGGCATGGCTGGCATTACCTTTGTAAACTCTCCGGCATCTAGTGAAGTTGATTCCTTTGCGTGTACAGGCTGTTATTCCCGCTAGAGGAGGACCAACATGCTATTAGGTAGGTATCTCTAATGATTTGCCCATTGAGTGCTTATGAAACAGATAAAAGTCCCAAATTATTTTACAGTCTTGCAATAATTCTGCAGTATGTTTTACCATAAAAAATGACGGATAGAACATGAAAACCAGAAAATTCAATCGCTATCTGTTGATTCATCGATAAGTCGTTGGGTAGCTAACTTCATTTTTGCCAATTTTTCCCAGGTTCTATGCAGAACCACTGTTTACATCTTCAGTCTCAAAGATTTACAGAAACATTTTGATTGCAGAGTTTAAAAGCAATAACCATCGTCACTCGTTTCAAAATTTAAAATAGGAAGCTTCAGATTTGCTGGTTACTCAAGTCAGTGTTTTGCCTTCTGTTCCTCATTTATATAAGGTTAAATTGTCATGGAACTAAACAATTAAATACTTTTGTCCAAGAAAGTAGCATTGCACGCAAAAGATTACCATTATTACTAAAATCGTAGTTTCGCTCTTCGTGGCACACAAGCTTAATTAGTATTGTGATGTTGGATACAACAAAATATGATTTATAAGAGTGTAGTAAGAAAAACAAGCATATTTGGTGTGTGTTGCTTAATAAATTTTCCAACTGATTAAAAACCTAGATTGGTAGAGCATAGCAGCACAGTAATTTACTGTGACAAAATAAAAACATCCAGGCATTCCGAAGCAAGTGTCCGATCGTGCTGAAACTTTACATGTGCGATGAGAGAGTAAAGGTAAAGAAATGATTACAATTTCACAGCAACAAGGCTCTTTATTGCAGAACAATGGCTCCATAAGCGTAACAGATTAGAACAAAGTACAGCGTCTTCTAGGGCCGATGCATGTCGATATCTGGCGTGACACTGAGTCAGATAAGATAACAGTCGGATGTTGCCCTGTGGAATATTCTGTCAGGTGTGCTTAAATTGCTGAACTAGTTCGTCGACATTCTGGGATGGCTGCAATGCACGTCCCAGCATGTTCCATAATACTCTATTGGAGATAGGTCTGAAGATCTAGCTGGCCATAGAAGGGTTCCAAAACCACTGAGACATTCCCGGAAGAGATGAGCCGTGTGTGGCTTGGCATTATCGTACTGGTAAATGGACCCCTGAGACGTGACAGAAAAGGCAACACGATTGGTCTCAGGATGTCGTCAAAATATTACTGTGATGTTAAGGTACCACGTTATACTAACTAGGGGTACCGTCTGTCATAGAAGATGGCACTCCAAATGGTAACACCAGATGTGATGACCGTGTTCCGTTCCACAATGCAAACCGGATCGGAGTGCTAGACCGACCTCCTCCAGATACGCATGTGTTGGTCATCCGCTCCGCTCCCACACAAAAGAGGAATTTGTCACTGAACACTGCACAGCTCATTCGGACGCAGTTCGCGCTTCACTGGAACGACACCATTCCAGACGGCGCTGCCGATGTTTGGCGGTAGCCATCGTAAAGGGTGGCGAGTTCCGTTGCTGCCAGTCGTCTTCCAATGGTGCGTCTGAGTGCTACAAGTTATATGGATAAGTAGTGTCTTTGGATGGTAGATAGCAATTCCGTCGTTCTGTGTATATGTGCCCTCTTGTACCTACAACTGCCAGCATCGTATTACATGCTATTAATTATTTTCATTTACTCAGTAGCTTCTTCGTCAGGAGCTGTGAAACTCTAAAATCTAGAAAAAAAAATTAAAAGGTTTAAAAATGTTTCCGCGTATATAAGGTATTTCAGCATTGCTTTTTGTACACAGTTAAGTCCTAATAAACTCTCAATTTTGATGTCTAAGTTTTTGAAATCTTTTACATAATTCCGCTGGCGGCGATAAACCTCGAAGGTTTTCCATGTATCGTAAAGACTCCAGGTATCGCATATGTAAACTCATGTTCCATGCATATCTACGTTAAAACTCCATGTATCTGATCCGTAAGTAAGAACTGAAACGATGCATAAAGCTAAACACCCTCCCCTCCGTGGCCGAGTGATCTGAGGCGCTGGCTTCCAACCAGGGGCGAATTGGCCCATGACACCAGGACATTCCCCGGTGGTCCATGCAAGAAATGGCCCACTTTCTTGTATTCTTTTTGCCTGAATTTTTGGGAACGGAAGTATAATTATTTTGGAAATTATAAGTAATAATCGTTTCTTTCATCTGGCCTTTACTTCCGCTTCAAAAGTTATTTCCTTAAAAAGAAAAAAAAGACTAGTACCCATTGCGATGGTTCATCATTCCCACCCGCCTTATTCACGGACTGACACACAACACATAGTGAGCATCGCTCTGTGTTCTATGTCAGTCTCTCTCAGAGATATTCCGACATCCGAATCCCATCCAAAAGAAGAGAAAAACCAATGCTGTATTCGGCACGACAGCATGTTCAAAGAAGGCGATAGTGAGGATGCTGCGCAAATACTTTATTTTGTCTCTATGGTGTGGTACTACATTTTAAAGCCATAGCAAGCGTGAAGTGAGACTGACGTATACGGCGTGATTTAGGATTCGGTGAAGTGTGATAATCAACCTGTACTATATCAGTAATGGGGGAGAAGGTAAAAGTGGTGCTGACGAGGGAAAATGTGTAAAAGCAAGTACTACACATACACTGCTGGCCACCCAAAATGCTACACCAAGAAGGAAGCATCCGATTGGCCTGAAATTCGCAGTATGCGTCGCCCGCGATAGGACATGCAAACGATTAGCATTGCAAGGCATATGCAAATCATGTGCGCCCGCACGCCACCGAGAAGCACTATAAGAAGGGTGCACAAAAGTAGTGGAAGTGTGTTGTGCTGCAGGACCTGTGCGTGGGAAGCTTCCTGATGCCTCGTCGCAGAATACACCAGTCATTCCAACACGTTTCGGACTTCGACGGAGGACGAATAGTGGCATATTGCGACAGCGGTTTATCGTACCGAGACATCGGCGCCCGTGTGGGACGACATCCAGCCACAGTTGGGCGAGTATTGATTCGGTGGGTGCAGGAGGGACGGACGGACCGACGTGAGCGATTGCCGCAGCCGCTGCACACTACCGAACGAGAGGACCGGCATGTTGTGCGTCGGCCATTGACGGCTCTCACCGCAACATCACGAACGTTAGCGCAATAATTAGGTAACCTGTGTAAGCTCGTACCTTTCAGTCGTCTGCAGTGCCGGGGACTTGTCGCACGGCGCCCATTGCTCCGATTACCATTGAAGTTATACCACCGGCGGGTGAGGCGGCAGTGAGCCGTTGAACGCCGCACCTGGATTACGGAATAGCACACGACATTGTGTTCTCCGACGAATCCCGCTTATGCCTGCAAAACCACGATTGTCGGATCCCCGTGTGGCGGCATCGCGGCGAGAGACTGTGTAACGCCTGCATTATGCACCGCCATACCGGTCCATCGCCTGGCGTTATGGTTTGGAGCGCAATTGGATATGACACCCGCCACTCCCTGGTACGCGTCGCAGGTACACTCAACAGCCACCGCTACATCTCCGACGTTTTGGAGCCTGTAGTCCTCCCTTACCTGCAGGACCTGCCAGCGGCCACGTTTCAACAGGACAATGCGCACCCGCCCGTGGCACGCATCGTGCAACAATTCTTCACGGCCCACCAGGTGTCACTGCTGCCGTGGCTTGCCTGTTCTCCCGATATGTCGCCCATCGAACACGTCTGGTCGCTGATCGGCACCCGAGTGGCCTGGCAATCACCACCCGCGCCTACGCCTTTTGAACTGTGGCAACGTGTAGAAGCAGCCTGGACCAACATAACCTGAGCCTACATCTAAAGCCTCTTTCGTTCGATGCCGCGGCGTGTAACGGCCGTTATTGCCAGATATGGGGGCTACATGAACTATTGATGTCTGCATTTTCCGCTAGTCGCACGGGCCTGTAAGCTCAATCGTTGTTATGTATCCAGTAAATCTGGCTTTGCTATCTCATGTCCTTCTTGGTGTTGCATTTTGGGTGGCCAGCAGTGTATTTACGCATACCTGATAACTTTTGTTTGTTAAGGACTAGTGAAAAGCAGATTTCATCACTCACTTCTGATTATTCGCAGCTTTTGAGGGGAATATACACTGCTGGCCACCCAAAATGCAACACCAAGAAGGACACGAGATAACAAAGCCAGATTTACTGGACACATAACAACAGATACAAATATGAAACGATTGAGCTTACAGGCTCGCGCGACTTGCGGAACCCGCAGACATCAATAGTTCGTGTGGCCACCCCATGCCTGGCAATAACGGCCGCTACACGCCGCGGCATCGAACGAAAGAGGCTTTGGATGTGGGCTAGGGGTATGTCGGTCCAGGCTGTTCCCCCACGTTGCCACAGTTCATCAGGCGTAGCCGCGGTAGGGGCTCGCCGGGCCATTCGGTTGCCGATCAGCGACCAGACGTGTCCGATGGGTGACATATCGGCAGAACAGGCGGGCCACGTCAGCAGTGACACCTGGTGGGCCGTGAAGAATTGCTGCACGATTCGTGCCACGTGCGGGCGCGCATTATCATGTTAAAACGTGGCCACTGGCATGTCCTGCAAGTAAGGGAGGACTACGTGCTCCAAAACGTCGGAAATGCAGCGGTGGCTGTTGAATGTACCGACGATGCGTACCAGAGGGGTGCGGTTGTCATTCCAATTGCGCCCCAAACCATAACGCTAGGCGACGGACCGGTATGGCGATGCACAATGCAGGCGTCATACAGTCTCTCGCCGCGGTGCCGCCACACGCGAATCCGACCATCGTGGTGTTGCAGGCAGAAGCGGGATTTGTCGGAGAAGACAATGTTGCGCCATTCCGTAGTCCAGGTGCGGCGTTCAACGGCCCACTGAAGCCGCACTCGCCGGTGGTGTAACGTCAATGGTAATCGGAGCAATGGCCGCCGTGCGACAAGTCCCCGCTCCTGTAGACGACGTCGAACGGTACGTGCTGACACAGGTAGTTATACAACACACCCTAATTCCTCCGTGGTGGTGCAAGCCGTCAATGCCCGCCGCACAACATGCCGGTCCTTTCGTTAGGTGGTGTGCCGCGGCCGCGGCAATCGCTCACGTCAGTCCGTCTGTCCCTCCTGCACCCACCGAATCCACACTCGCCTCACTGTGGCTTGATGTCGTCCCACACGGGCGCCGATGTCTCGGTACGATAAACCGCTGTCGCCATAAGCCACTATTCGTCCTCTGTCGAATCCGAAACATGCTGGAATGACTGCCGTATTCTGCGACGAGGCATCAGGAAGCTTTTCTCACGCACAGGTCTGGCAGCACAACACACTTCCACTACTTCTGTGCACCGTTCTTATAGTGCTTCTCAGTGGCGTGCGGGCGCACATGATTTGCATATGCCCTGCAATGCTAATCGTTTGCATGTCCTCTCGCGAGCGACGCATACTGCGAAATTAAGGCCAATCGGATGCTTCCTTCTTGGTGTTGCATTTTGGGTGGCCAGCAGTGTATATTAGAAATTTGTGAGATCACTTCACATTTACGTTACTTCTACAGTGCAAATTTTAGATTTTTGAATCTAAAAGGGATAAAAAATTTAAAGCAGAAGAAAAACATATACCAATTATTATTAATCACATTTGCCTAATTTTTTGAGCTACAGAAAAATTAAAAGAAATTAAAATTATTAGTGATGTATTGCTAAAAAATATATTAATCAATGAGTACGCTATGTTTTATTCAGAAATTGATCCCAACGAAAACGGGGCTAAACTCGTAGTACAGAAACTCAACTGAAAAACAAATTTAGAATTGTCGGATTGTGTCTAATGCACTCATATTACCATATGTAATTACTGAAATATTTAAGTTTAAACTTACGGATGGTAAGACAATAATCACAGTCGGAGGGATGGTGCGCTTCACCTCTTTAGAGGAGAAAAGTGTTTTAAGAAAATGAAAAGTTATTGGAGTTTGAATGTGTGTTTATTCTTTTCCATAATCAGTAAAATTACGACAAAGATTGCTCTTTTGCATACACTATCACATGACCACATTTATCTTAAAAGAAATAACGAGTCATCAATACTGGTTCACATGAGTCAAAAAGGCATTTACTCGAGAAGAAGATATTAATACGATTTCATAAAATAAAGTGAAAAAAAAAAAATAAAACAGTGGCCAAATAAATATAAAAATTAGTTTCATAGGAAAGTTGTCATGTGACATGTGTACGTTTCAACTTTCAGAAGGATCTTCATAATGATTTATTCGAAAATGTGGCTTTCAAAAGACTCACGGGTTGTTGTTTTGTTTTGTCTTTTTTTGTAAAAACCAAATTTTTCCAAAGGAAATAATTGTCCGTTGCATAACCCCGTCTTGAGCGTAATTTGATGTTACATTATATCGGGCGCATTTATAAAATCCTTTGACCGCTGAATTTTAGTTAAAATTTGTTCTGGACTGAGTTTGTTTTACAATGCATAGAAAATTTCAACACAGTTTTTTTTTTAAGTGTCCCAGGTAACACATACAACTTGAATTCATACATTGGTCTTGGTTAACGCATACATCACGAATTCAGTATTGTGCGTCACAGGACACGAATATTATGCAATACATTGAAATGATCAAAGTACAGATCGAGCATGTGCTACAGTATGCCAGATTTGCAAACAACAGAGAGAGCCAGTGCCGAAAGACAAACACAGACATCCATGCCTTACCGGGATTCGAAGCCCGACCCCTCTGTTGGGCGAAAGTTCAGAACCAATCGCTTATACCACTGCGCCACCGGGGCGGCACACAGTTTCCTTTCATCCAAGATCTAACAGAATGATTTTCGTGAGGGAATTTATCAGGTATTCACCGGTAGATGCGTATGTTCCTATACTGCAGGTGTTTATCAGGAATTCTATACGGGACAGGAAGAGGGGTACAGGCAACTTTTGGGGGTGTTGAGAAACTTTTGGAGGAGTGTTGGGCAAAAAGGAAATTATTCGGAGGCTGAAAATTTTTCTTGTGACATATTTGAGCTTGAAATCTAGGATTAAATAAATCTCAGAAATGGAAAACTGCTTAATATTTAACAGTGAAGATGGTTAACCATTAAAAATGTTATCATAGCCTAACTAAGAATCTTTCTCCAAAATCTACCCGCGGCATTTTATTTTGGGGTTGTTTTAATTTTTTATCTCTCTCTCTTTTAAAACCCTTTATTTATTGGTTTTTATGTTTTTTATCTCTCTCTTCTAAAACCCTTTATTTATTGGCTTTTATTTTTTTATCTCTCTCTTTTAAAACCTTTTATTTATTAGTTGTTGTTTTTTTATCTCTCTCTTCCCTAAACAAGGCTAGATCAACGAAGTAGTACTGTCTCAAATCTTGTGCCTGACGAAATGATTCAGACATATGTCAGCACAATTTGCAACAAGCTAAAATGAAGAGATGCATGTATATTTTATGCATGTAATGACTGACTTTAAACATAATATTCAAACGAGAAAAACTTAAAAACATATTAGACTGCTTTATATATATGGACTTCAAATAAATAAAAAGAAAAACATTACATTATGGTTAAAGATATTTCAAGATAATGCTGAGGAATTCACGTACGGTTCTACGTCAATTCGTCGACTACGTCAATTCGTCGACTGCGACGATTCGTCGCGCGTCAATTCCTCGCCTGCGTCAATTCGTCGCGCGTCAATTCCTCGACCACGACGATTCGTCGAGCGTCAATTCGTCGCGGACAAATTCGTCGACTACGTCAATTCGTCGCGTTTACAGATTTGGTTACATACAAAACGAATGCAGGAAAACATACGATTTCGAACGTCTTCCTCCCTGATCAAATTTATAAAGTTTGGATACTCAGACAGGATAGGAATATTACGCTTTTTCTTTGGCACTAAAAATATTAGACTGTAGACGGTTTTTGGAACGGGTCAGAGGCCCGGTTGGTCAGAGCCCCCATACACAAAATATTCGTAAAATCTACAGTTTTCAATTCAGAACCACCAAATCAGGTATCCTATCTCATAGTACTCTAACTTAGACGGTTGTCGGTTTTTGGAACGGGTCAAGGCCCAGGGAGTCAGAGTCCCCCCCCCCCCCCCACATACATACAAAATTTTCGTAAAATCTAGTTTTCATTTCAGAACCATCAAATTTGGTATCATGAAACTCTAACTTAGACGCTAGACGGTTTTTGGAAGGGGTTGGAGCCCGGGGGGTCGGAGCCCCCTCATAAAAATTTCGTAAAATCTACAGTTTACATCTTAGAAGCACCAAATTTGGTATACTATCTCATGGTACTCTAACTTAGACAGTAGACGGTTTTTGGAACGGTCAAGGCCCGGGGGGTCAGAGCCCCCCACATACAAAATTTTCTTAAAAACTACAGTTTTCAATTCAGAACCCCCTAATCTGGTATACTATCTCATGGTACTCTAACTTACACGCTAGACGATTTTTTAAAGGGGTTGCAGCCAGGGGGTAAAGGCCCCCTCATAAAAAAATTCGCAAAATCTACAGTTTCCAATTTAAAACCACCAAAATTTGGTATACTATCTCATGGAACTCTAACTTAGACGGCAGACCGTTTTTGGAACGGGTAAAGGCCCGGGGGTCAGAGCCCCCCGCATACAAAATTCTCTTAAAATCTACAGTTTTCAATTCAGAACCACCAAATCTGGTATACTGTCTCATGGTACACTAACTTAGACGCTAGATGGTTTTTGGAAGGGGTTGGAGCCCGGGGGTAAGAGCCCCACCCCCATGAAAATGCCGTAAAATCTACAATTTTCAATTTAGAACCACCAAATTTGGTATACTATCTCATGGTACTTTAACTTAGACGGTAGACCGTTTTTGGAACGGGTCAATGCCCGGAGATCAGAGCCATCCCCCCATAATTTTTTTTGTAAAATCTACAGTTTTCAATTTAGAACCATTAAGTATGTTATCATGAAACTCAAATTTAGACGCCAGACGGTTTTTGGAAGGGGTTGGAGCCCAGGGGTCAGAGCCCCCCCCCCCCCCCCGAATAAAAAAAATCGTAAAATGTACAGTTTCCAATTTAGAATCACCAAATTTGGTATACTATCTCATGGTACTCTAACTTAGACGGTAGACCGTTTTTGCAAGAGGTTGCAGCCCGGGAGGGGGGGAGGCCTTCATAAAAAAATCGCAAAATCTAGTTTTCAATTTAGAACCACCAAATTTGGTATACTATCTCATGGTACTCTAACTTAGACGGTCGACGGTCTTTTGAACAGAACAAGGCTCGGGGGTCGGAGCCTTACCCCTCCACATACATTCAAAATTTTCGTAAAATCTAGTTTTTATTTCAGAACCATCAAATTTGATGGTTCTGAAACGATAGACGGTTTTTAGAAGGGGTTGAAGCCCGGGGGTAACTGCCCCCTCATAAAAATTTCGTAAAATCTACAGTTTTCAATTTAGAGCCACCAAATTTGGTATACTATCTCATGGCACTCTAACTTAGACGGTAGACCGTTTTCGGAACGGGTTAAGGCCCGGGGGGTCAGAGCCCCCCTCACAAAAATTTCGTAAAGTCTACATTTCAAAATTGCCTTTATTCTTCAGTAAAATAACATTTCTATGTACATGACAATGGAATTCTGCCAATAAATACAGCGGTATATACATCAGCTGGAAAGTTCCAGTGAAACGTAAAACAAAATATTGTTAAAATCATAAAAAAATATTTCGCCACGTAGGGCGAAGGAGAGGCAGACAATAAAGCACGAGCGATACAAACGAAAATGTTTACCTACAGTATTGTAGACAGGGCAAGACATGATTCTATACTATGCACAAATTCCAATTAAGCATTACTACCATACTAAAGATTAAACATTAGGTACTAATTCACAGAAATGCAACAGTGATGCTACATTCAAAATTTACAACATATGTACAGAAGTATTCAGTGACAAGGGGAAATAACGCTAAATGTACTCAGAAGGGCATCTTGTTGCATTAAATTATACACACAGTGACTAATATTTTAAAAAATATTCAACATAATGAAGGGGACATTGCGTGGGCAGTAAACTGTGCAGAAGGAAGAATTATATACAACAACATAAAACCCAACATTATCGAAGAGAACATGGGAAACATATTGAGCTATCTTCAATGGCACATTAAAACAGAAAAATCACAAATAGCGAAGCACCAAAATTAATACGTAAAAACATGATTTGTTACAGTGAACGTGGGCGACAACAAAAATCCCACTTATAGGTTGAGATGTAACTGCAAATTGTGGATATGGAACCACCCAGCCGATTGGGCCCAAGTGGATTGAAAAACGCTATCGGTGTTTGTTAAGTCTACAGTTTTCAATTTAGAGCCACCAAATTTGGTATACTATCTCATGGTACTCTTACTTAGACGCTAGACGATTTTGGAAGGGGTTGCAGATTTTTTTATGAAGGTGTAAGGACCCTTTCATAAAAAAATCGCAAAATCAACGTTTCAAATTAGAACCACCAAATTTGGTATACTATCTCATGGTACTTTAACTTAGACGGTCGACGGTTTTTGGAACGGGTCAAGGCCCGGGGGTCAGAGCCCTCCCCCGCACACACACACACGTACAACATTTTCTTAAAAACTACAGTTTTTCAATTCAGAACCACCAAATTTAGTATCACGAAACTCTAACTTAGACGCTAGACGATTTTTGGAAGGGGTTGGAACCCGGGGGGTGAGAGCCCACCCCCCTCTTCATAAAAATTTCGTAAAATCTACAGTTTTATATTTAGAACAACCAAATTTGGTATACTACTCATGGTTATCTAACTTAGACGGTAGACGGTTTTTGGAAGGGGTCGGGGCCCGGGTCAAGGGATCCCCATACAAAATTTTCGTAAAAAGTTCCGTTTTTTACTCTTAAGAATACCCTATCTGCGTTCTAAGGCGCTCTTTGGCCCTTTGAGGGCCTTGCACCATAAACCATCAACCAACCAACTAACCAACCTACGGTCTAAGTTAGGGCCTGTAGATAACAAGAAAGTGCAAAAATATGCGTTCAATGGTGTATTAAAAGCACAAATCAATATAGTTTAGCTTTCACTACCAACGAGCGGCTTATCAGGAAGAAATATAATGTAATGTAAATAGAGAGTTCCAGATATTCAAAATTCAAAACGGTAAGAGAAAGATGATCAATGCCAATGTGAAGTCGAACGCAATCGACATCACATAGGTACATTGCATTTTTTTGTTGCGGGATTCACAGAAGCACACGCCAGATGAACTGCAGTTCTATAGATGTCTACTAGAAGGTAAGTATTCCCATTCCTTTTTCTTTCTTTTTTGTTTCGCAAAATTAAATTAACTAAATCAAAAAATTTAAAATAAGTTTACTGGAAAATTGCAGGAATATCTTTTTCATTCATTAACTTTCACCCGCAGAACTTGGTGATTCCACAAATAGTAATATGTACCTGGAAAATAACTGGTATCCCTGCTAGTACAAATTATATTAATGATTTATTTGCGTCCAGTTCAATCTAGTATGTCCATAAGAGCGTTTGGGGCCGTATGAAAAATACATTTCAACGTGTGCCGCTACGGCGGCGGAGTGATCTAGGGGCTGGCTTCTGACCACTTGTCAAGAAGAATTTTGTATGTGGAGGCACTTACCCCCGGGCCTTGACCCGTTCCAAAAAACCGTCTACCGTTTAAGTTAGAGTACCATGAGATAGTATACCAAATTTGGTGGTTCTAAATTAAAAACTGCAGATTTTACGAAATTTTTATGAGGGGGGGGGGGCTTTGACCCCCGGGCTCTAACACTTTCCAAAAAGCGTCTAGCGTCTAAGTTAGAGTTTCATGATACCATACTTAATGGTTCTGAATTGAAAACCGTAGATTTTACAAAAAAATTATGGGCGGGGGCTCTGACCCCCGGGCCTTGACCCGTTCCAAAAACGGTCTACCGTCTAAGTTAGAGTACCATGAGATAGTATACCAAATTTGGTGGTTCTAAATTGAATACTGTAGATTTTACGGCTTTTTTTATGACGAAGGGGGCTCTTACCCCCGGGCTCCAACCCCTTCCAAAACTTGTCTAGCGTCTAAGTTAAAGTATCATGAGATAGTATACCAGATTTGGTGGTTCTGAATTGAAAACTGTAGTTTTTAGGAAAATTTCGTATGTGGGGGGCTCTGAGCCCCGGGCCTTGACCAGTTCCAAAAACGGTCTACCGTCTAAGTTAGAGTACCATGAGATAGTATACCAAATTTGGTGTTTCTAAATTTATTACTGTAGATTTTACGGCATTTTTTATGACGGGGGCTCTCACCCCCCGGGCTCCAACCCCTTCTAAAAACGGTCTAGCGTCTAAGTTAGAGTACCATGAGATAGTATACCAAATTAGGTGGTTCTAAATTGAAAACTGTAGATTTTGCGATTTTTTTATGATTGGTTGCCTTACCCCCGGGCTGCAACCCCTTCAAAATATCGTCTAGCGTCTAAGTTAGATTACCATGAGATAGTATACCAAATTTGGTGGTTCTAAATTGATTACAGTGTTTTACGGCATTTTTAATGACGGGGGCTCTTACCCCCGGGTTCCAACCCCTTCTAAAAACGGTCTAGCGTCTACGTTAGAGTACCATGAGATAGTATACCAAATTAGGTGGTTCTAAATTGAAAACTGAACATTTTGCGAATTTTTTATGAGGGGGGCCCTTACCCCCGGGCTGCAACCCCTTGCAAAAACGGTCTACCGTCTAAGTTAGAGTACCGTGAGATAGTATACCAAATTTGGTGGTTCTAAATAGAAAACTGTAGATTTTACGGCATTTTCATAAGGGGGAGCTCTTACCCCCCGGGCTCCAACCCCTTCCAAAAACCATCTAGCGTCTAAGTTAGAGTACCATGAGATAATATACCAGAATTGGTGGTTCTGAATTGAAAACTGTAGTTTTTAAGAAAATTTTGTATGTTGGGGCTCTGACCCCCGGGCCTTGACCCGTTCCAAAAACGATGTACCGTCTAAGTTAGAGTACCATGAGATAGTATTCCAAATATCGTTTTTCTAAAATGAAAACTGTGGATTTTACGAAATTTTTTATGACGGGGGGGGCTCTGACCCCCGCGCTCGAACCCCTTCCAAAAGCCGTCTAGCGTCTAAGTTAGAGTTTCATGATACCAAATTTGAATAGTTCTGAAATGAAAACTAGATTTCACGAAAATTTTAAATCGTACGTTTTCCTGCATTTGTTTTGTATGTAACAAAAATCTGGTGGCGCAGTGGTCTAAGCGATGGCCTCTGATCCTTCGTCCGAAAGGGGTCCGGGTTCGAATCCCGGTGAGGCATGGATGTTGTGTTTGTGTTACGGCACTGGCTCTCTCCCTTCATTGGAACCAGTGACCCTCAATTAGGGACGGGCGACTTCTTATAGCCCATTGAGTTGCTCACGGTGGTCGTTAAAATTCCAATAAAAAAATCTGTAAACGCGACGAATAGACGTAGTCGACGAATTGAGGTAGTCGACGAATTTGTCCGCGACGAATTGACGCTCGACGAATCGTCGTGGTCGACGAATTGACGCACGACGAATCGTCGCAGTTGACGAATTGACGCACGACGAATCGTCGCAGTCGACGAATTGACGTAGTCGACGAATTGACGCACGCGACGAATTGACGTGACACCTTCATGTACATGCTAACTGCAGTCGACAACTGTCTCTGTGATAATAAAAATGACTGTGTGTGTCAAATGAATGGGTGTTAAGCAGCGGTTTAATGTGTGTGTGTGTGTGTGTGTGTGTGTGTGTGTCAAATGAATGGGGTGTTGAGCAGTGGTTTAGTCGTAAAATAAATAGCACTGATGCGCTTTACAAACTGCATCACAATGACACAAAATATTAGTAGTAAATGCGTTAAGCTACACAATTTGGTGTTGTAGTTATTAATATGATATTTATTATTATAAGATGATTGCACCTCTTCCTTCCAGGACGGGTACGACGTACCAAGCCTGGGAAGTGGTATTTCTTTTCTCTCAATTGTGCAGTAACTTCCTTACTATTCTAAACTTTACAAGTGTTCACAATAGCTGCCTTCTGTAGTTCTTTTTTTTTTTATTGGAGGTTTAACAACCATTGTGAGCAACACAAATGGGTTATAAGCAGTTGCCCGTCCTTAATTTGGAGTCACTGGTTCCAGGGAAGGAAGAGAGCCAGTTCCGTAACACAAACACAACATTCATGCCTCACCGAGATTCGAACCCGGATCCCTTTCGGACGAATGATCATAGGCCATCGCTTAGACCACTGCGCCACCGTGGCGGCCCTTCTCTAGTTCCATGTAGGCGTTTAGTTGAAGGTCTAGTGTCTGTGTAGAGCTGTGAATGGTCTTAGGCACAACTCCTGTGGCTGATATTACTATGAGGACGGTGGTCTCGTTCTCTATATGCCGCATTACTTTGACTTCGTATCGTAGATCGTTATAACTGGCGTGCAAAAATTAAGGACGAGACGGTTTTTCGAATGTAACGTCATGCAGAAGTGCTCCACATCGACTCAAATCATACCATAAGATCCCCAAGATGTAAGAATATGGGGCAAGTGAGCAAACCCGTCCAACCAAGGAGTCCAAAGGATACAAAGGAACTTTATTGAAAAGGTAGCTTCCAGCACAACTGGTCAGAAGACAGAAATGCTCATGTGACAGGCGGCTTCCAAGAAAAATCCAGTCTTTAGTAGGGGATATGATCACCTCTGACTGCGATGCAGGATTTACAACGTCTGTCCATGCTGAGGACGAGGTTGTCAAGGAGCTGTTAAGGCATCGCGGCCCATTCCTATTTTGGCGCCAATCGGAGCTGCGGAATCGTTGTTGGCAGCTGGTGACGTGCTGCCAAGCGTCTCCCGAGAAGGTCCCACACGTGTTCGATTGGATTTAGGTCCGGGGACCTTGCGGGCCAATCCATCCGTTAAATATCTTCACTCTCCAACAGCTCTGCGACCGCCACTGTACGATGAGGTGTAGCGTTGTCGTCCATGAAGAGGAACTCAGGGCCCACAGCACCTCTAAACAGACGCACGTGAGGCAGGAGAACCTCGGTACAATAGCGGACACCAATGACTGAACCTCCTTGGAAGATGTGGAGGTCAGTACGGCTACCAAGCATGATACCGCCCCAAACGAGAACTCCGCCACCTACAAGCCGGTCCCTTTCGATGATGTTGGAGGTGTGATTGCGTGTTCCTGCTCTCTCCAGATGTGTATAGTGCAGAATCGCTCGTCAGACTAAATCGGTTCTCATTCGTAAAAAGAACTCGACCCCATTGCTGATGTGTCCAGTTCTTGTGTTCCTGGCACCACAGAAACTGCCGACTTCGATCAGCAGGCGTTAATGGCCCACACCGTAATGGTCGTCGGGCAAATAGACCCCCTTTGTGCAGCCTCCTGGCCACGATAAAACGCGATAACGGACGTCCAGTTGTCTGTTGCATGTACCTTGCGATTCCTCTCGCTGTCTGCCGTCTGTCTGTTCTCGCGTATAGGTCAATATACCGGTTGTCCGCCGCCGTGGTTGCTCGTGGATGAATACGGCTAAACTCTCGGACAGCTGTTCCTGTCGTTTGAAATGCTCTCCACGCTCGTGAAACGATGCTGTGAGCGATTCCTAACTCCTCGGCCACACTAGTCACACTTCGACCTTCTTCCAACTTCCCAATGACGCGACCTCGGGTAAAGCCATCCAGATGTCGTCTACTGGATTGCCTGTTGGCCATATCACACGGTGGCAGCAACTCGACGTCGTTCAAACCGATGTGCACCGTGCAGTAGTTTTCACTTAATTGCTGAGCAGCGTACACTGCCCGTGTGCTTTATACCCTTCCGACACTCCCCTCCCCTACGTCATGCTGCATATATGCGCATGCTGTTCCGTACAGGACCCTATCCTATCTCCTGAGTGGTCTTTCGGTCTGTTCTGCCTGCTCGTTCCGCTGTTATGCTAATTTCACCTCTTCGTCCTTAATTTTTGCATACCAGTGTATATACAGGTGAACCTCTTGTACAACTAGTTGTGGATGTTATCAACACCTACTGCTTTCCAGCTGTGTGTCTTAGTTATGGCTTGCTGAAGGTCCTATGCTGGAATCTTCCAGTCGGCAATTTCCTGATATTGGCTCGCTGTCTTTTTTTCTCGTTATAGCCATGAGGCTTTGCTGTTGTATTTCGTATTCCATGCCCAGAGGTTATTCCAGAATTTTTTTACCGCTACACGTTCTGGTGGTCCTTCGCATTTGAAGTCTTCTATTTTAGTGTTACGATAGAAGCGTTTCTCATCGTTTTCGAATATGTTATTTTCCATATGTCGCTGTGTGTTCTCTTTGCATCGTCTTAGTCTCTTGCTGGTAGCTATAAGATTTTGTTTCAGCGTGTCTAAGTATTCTTCCATTTGTTGGTTTTCTTCGAACCTGGTGTGAGTTTTGGCGCTTTTCAGGATGAGTTTTACTTTTTCTACCAGCTTCTTGGATCTATTTCCCGTTATGTACTGTGTGAGTTGGCCGATTTTCTTCCGGAGTTCATCAACTCCGTCCTGCAGTCTTCTTTGCCATGCTGGAAGGATGGGGTTCTTGGTCCTTTGTTCCTTCTGATGGATGGTGTTTTACCCGTTTAGTCTTGTGGCTGCAACTGAGGTCTTGTGGCTGTACACAGCGGTGTGGATGGATTCTAACGTGGTGCCATTTTCATCTAGATAGGCTGGTAGCACAGACTTGTTGGGATGTTCTGTTATTTGCCATAAATTCCTGTTAGGTCTTTGTCTCGGTATTCTGTCTCATGGTAGGGTACATTCCTTCGAACTCTAGGACGGCTCTCCTGAATTCGTTGGCAACCGCTGATGGCACCCGCTGGCTTTGTTCCGTCCGGTCTTCTGACTGTTTCTCATGTTTGTCATTAGACATTGCTTCCCTTCTGCAGCGTTCTGCTCGCTACTCTATGGCTGATCATCTAGTTCTTGCTTAATGGCTTCCACGACGGCAGATGGTATCATATTCTTCGCAACAACGGTCCGTCGCTGTTCGCTGACTTGAATGTCTGGGTATCGCTGTTGCCATTTGTCATACATCATCTTCCTGTACATTGTCATCTCTGTCTCCATTTTAGTCATTTCGTAGTACGTTCGCATTATGTACATCTTCATTTCTGGACTCCATTTCATGCTTTGGCCTGCACTTCGGTTCTGTTTGGTCTTGGGCTTAGTAGCCCCAGAAGCATCTCCGGCCGATTGTTGACTATTTCTTGTGGTAGACATGAGAGGGCCACTTGCTTCATTGCTTCCCTCTGGAGACTGGAACTTACTTTTCGTTCGGTCCCCTCTGCCTAAGGCTCGAATGCGAGTGACTTTATCCTGCGCCACACTCGACACAGTATGTTCTAATCTCTTTCTTGGTATCATCCTGAAGGAGTTAAGATTTTTCAGTGTGCAGGTTTTTTAATTAGTGGATATTGTATCTTCTGAACTGTTGTTGTAAGCACTAGATGGCACAACATTCCTGCAACTGTTTCGACACCTGTTTAGGAAAGTAATCTCAAGTCGAAATCCACGGCGGTTGGCGTTGGTTCCAGGTGGAATCGAACCTGCGACCGCTTGGATGGTAGCTGCTTACGCTATTCACTAAGCCCTCCATGGCCTTGTTATTATTATTATATTATATTATATTATATTATATTATATTATATTATATAATAATATTAATAATATTAATAATAATAGAAATATCATCATTATTATTATTATTATTATATATAACTAGTTTCACACAGTTAACGTATAACAATGACTAATACACTCATCGTCTGAAAAATAGTTGCACCCAGAAGGAAGCAATCGACAGGAATGAAACTTGGTGGGTAGGTTTGTCATCGTAAGACATTCAAATGATTCAAGTATCACGCTCTGTCGCGCATGTGACGCAAGCAAGGAGTTGTCGTAGCGCCGTGCATGACCGGCTATATGATGTCGTCCCGTTGCGCCAGTTTTCCATTCTAACTCGTGATGTTATGGTGGTTGCATCCTTTGCAAGTGACGTATGCCTCGAAAAAAGTTCGGAAGCAATTGGAGCAGTTGAAGGAGTTCTAGAGAGGCAACATCGCCGGGCTCCGTGAAGCGAGATTTTCTTATCGCCATATTGGGCACCATACAGGTTGTGCGGATATCACCATAGCACGCTGTTGGCAGCAGTGGATATAAAAAGGCACACAGCAGCAACAGGAAGGGTCTGGGAAACCTAGATGAAACACGGAGAGAGAGGACCGACGGGTTATCCGGCATGCGCGGAGTGGCCCAATAGCCACGATTGCGGATATTCAGCGAGCAGTGGTGCCCTCCATGCATCTTCCGATTAGTGCCAGCACCAACGGCAGACGGCTGCACGACGTAGGACTACACGTACGCAGATCGTTACGATGACTGCCCATTGCATACCCTGCTCTTTGCCATTGCATCGTCGCCAAAGACTGCAATGGTGTCGTGCCAGACTGTCATGGAGCCACTCAGAATGGCAGCGGGAGATCTTCAGTGACGAGTCCAGCTTTTTCTTGAAGGAGACGACCAACGAATCCGTCTGTGTAGGCATCGAGGTCAGCTCCGTGATGAACGGTTTGTTTTCGAGCGCCACACGTCCAGAAGGCCTGATGTCATGGTGCGAGGTGCACTTTCCTACGATGCCAGATCACCTTTGGTATTCATTACAGGTACTTTGACTGCCTAACGTTACGTTAATGAGGCCATGCAACCAGTAGCTCTACCTTTTCTGAACGCTCACTTCGGTGCGATTTTCCAACAGGACAACGCTCGTCCGCATACTGCTGCTCTCTCGAGAGCTTTCTTTCAAGGCACTGACACTCTGCCATGGCCAGCCGCATCGCCAGACCAATCGCCGATTGAAAATGTGGGCGATGTTATTTGACGCGCTATCCACACTCCACCCTTACCGCACAATCTGCAGGAACTGCGTGAGAAGATTCAAGCTGCATGAGATGGCTTGTCGCAGGATACCATTAGGAACCTGTACAACTCCATGCCGTGACGTCGGGCATGCTGTGTGAGCAAACATGGCCGCCCGACGCCATACTGAGAGACACTACTTATTGGCGTGTAGCTCAATAAATATAGTCCATATCAGTCTCAGTGTTTGATAGTTTATTGTTCCTGGTAACCTTTACCTTCCTCCCGAATAGCATTGCAATCCAACATATCCTTCTGGGTGCAACTATTTTTTTGATGATGAGTGTAGATGCCTCAGCTTCTTATAAATCTCCAGGAAGATGAAATGTAAGAAAAAATCATTGAATCACTTGTACAAGAAAAAAAACTCTCACCCTGTCAGAAGATCTTCTTTCTCCTCCTTGTGCTCTTCTCGTGATACCTTTCGTCATCTAGCATCCTCTGCCGAGCGGTGATGCTACAACAACCATGACTTTACGTACAGTAAAGCATTCCATGTAGAAATTGGTGGTCCGTTGAGTTTTATGATCATCAGAGATAAACCATTACTTATCACAAGTTTTGTTCTAAGTTTGGCGATAGTAGCACTAAATTATCGTTCACACTCGGCTGTGCTGCAAGGTATTGACCTTATAGCTTCTGATAAAGGAGCTAGGATGCTAGGAATTTTGTTACCTCCTTCGTCAAAATATTCTCGGAACCCGTTCAATATTGTCCTAACGTTATCAAGGCGAAACACAGAACACATGTTGATAGTACCCTATTCACCATACATCAAATCAATTTTCACCGTCTTCAGGCCACGTGTCAGGATTCAAAATTTCAGTCTGCCAGCAATTTTTTTAAATTTCACTTTCATTTCCACCTGTCTTATCTTGACGTGACGAAGCGGGTGTGAAGCAATGAGCATTTAAGTTTGTAACAACACTACTAATGAATTGAAACCTGTTTATACTCATAATTATCTTATTGTTTGTTAAAGCAATCCGCCGTAGGTATGCCATGCTCTCTGGAGCTTTGTTTGCTTCTCGCTCTTTTACTCCGGGTTTTCCTTTGAATGTTTCAATAATGCGAAGGGTACTCCTAATTAATTTGTCAGCGCGGGTAATTGTGTCATTTCTGTCCTGAAGTTGTTTTTTTATTATTATTAGATTTTTAACGACCACCGTGAGCAACTCAATGAGCTATAAGCAGCCGCCCGTCCCTAATTTAGGGACACTGGTTCCAGGGAAGGGAGAGCGCCAGCGCCGTAAGACGAACACAACATCCATTACTAAATATGAAAGCTTCATTAGTGTTGCGTTCCCCGACTACATTGTCGCCGCGGCGAGTAAAACTTAAGATTTCAAAGATTTCAACATGATGGATGACAGGCGGCGAACTTTGACTCTAGCGCAAGCAGGACCGCAAAAAGGTGCACGTGGCAGATGAAGCGCCAATCACAATGGTTGCTTAGGGTGTAATGATTGTTTGTCATCATAAAACCGTAACTGTAGTGTAGACTACACCTACACTACGAAGTACTATTCGTGTTATTTTTTCTTTATTATTTTGTGCTCTGTGTAGAATCATTACACCCTAAGTGTTTCCCAATAAAATAATTATTACCTTGTCGTTATACAACAAAGGAGTCATTGTGCTACGTTAAGTTTTGTTTAGATAGACACATAACAAATTATTGTTACATAAAGCAAATTTAAAAACTAAATATTTACTGTCATTTTGTGAGGCAGGGCGCGGCCTGGTTACATAAATCAGTACTTCCTGGTGCGCTCTGGTGCGACCTGGCACGACTACACCGCTGGTGTTACAGTTTTTTTTATGGGAGTCTAAGGAAATTCGGTGGGGTATAATCCCTGCTATATTGGAACACGAGACTAAATTTCTCGGCCTAGTTTTATTATCCCAATCCGCCAATGCTTCCAACCATTCGTCCGAGATGATCCTGGGATCAAATTCCGGATGAAACACTAATGATGCGTTTGTCTTACGGCACTGGCTTCCGCCCATCCCACCCCCCCCCGGAGCAAGTGCCCCTAAATTAGGGACGGCAAACTGCCTGTAGCCCTTCGATCTGCTCATGACTGTCGCTAAACCCCGGAACAAAAAATAACTAAACACTTTTCTTTTAAGACATAATAGCAAATTACTCTTGAAAATTGTATTCCTTCCACTGAATGCTCTCCAGCAAAGCTCTACACATCTATTTCATTTTCGATATGGTTCTGGCTTTATACCTGTAGTCCAAAGTAAATGCATGGTGGCATCAGCTATTTCTAAATTCTTTTAGTCAACCTCTAAATTTCCAGTTCTTGTAAAAGCATTGCTTATCAATTTTGTTTTCTCTGATTTTATCTTTAGTCCCACTTATTTACTTTGTCAGCAAGTTCCTGGATCATGATTAGCAGTTCTGAGTGAATAATTTCAAAAATGACTATGTCATCATCAAAACGAAGGCGTGTTACGCAAAATGTCTTTATAAAACTGTATCAGTAGAAAGAGCAAATGTTTCAGAAGAGGTGTGAAAAATGGAAAAAAGACACTGAAAAGCTTGTGACGTATATTCTAGATTAACTTTCCTTTTTGGTTTCTTTCCATATGTAAATCTTGAGTTTATTCTCAGTATTCTTCACGCTTAACGAAATACCTTTTCTCTCAAACGAATACGTTTGGCAACAATTGAGGTTGAATGCACGTGACATATGCCTGATCTTGATAAGAGCAAGAGATAAAAACGACGACTGATCTATTGCTTGAGAGCGTTTTAAGAGAGAGCGTTGTAAGAGAGCGATTATTACGAGCGTTGGGTTGTAAACTGATTATTGATAGGAGTGTTGTGATAATGTGTTGTGTGTGGAGCGTTTACTGCAGTATGCCCTATTACGATGTGTTTTCTACAGCCTGAATAAAGCTTTCCCCTAAGTTGACTTCTGTTGTTTCTTCTGGCCGTTAAGGTTTTCTTTCATTTAGGAACTATTTCTTAGTATATTGATGTGTTAAAACAGCGTTGAAGTCGAAAAGACTTTTACGCTACATTGGCGCCCGAATTCACTCGAACAGATTCATAGAAGTCACAGAAAATGGCTAATTTAACGGATCCTATCGGTCTCTTTTATGACGGCTATAGAAATGATGAGGCTCATAAGTCTACAGCAGACAATTTACGTACTCAGCGTTTTAGAGTTCCTAAGGCTCTATACCAGGCCTGCGGTTCGGACTAACCAGACAGCGGATACGCGAAGTATGAAGCTTATGTACCGAGTACTTCAACCGCAGTGCCTCAAAAAATATTTACCCCACCACCCATCGTGAGAAGGAGCAAAATTCTTGCTCATTACGTACCCCATGCGGGTTCTATTGTATTCAGTAGAAACGGCGGTTCGCTTCGGTTTCTGAAGGACCTTGACGATCATTTTGACCTTTATAATGTTTGAAGACTGCCAGATACCTATTGCTGACACATGTTCGCAAGACACGGCAAGGGTCTGGTACAGACAGTGGCGTCGAATGAACACAGAGGGCTCCTATCAGCAATTTCGAGCTGACTTTTTGGATGTCTTTCCTTTTGGCACCAATAAAGCCAGCCTTGCAGAACAACTGTTTTCCAGGCGACAGCGAACGTCAGATAGCCGGGTTTCTGTCGCCCTGGAAACAGTTCGACTTTACAAATTATGGGATCCCGCTGCAGTCGAGTTTGATATTTGTGACACGTTGCTACAGCAGCTGGATCACTTCCTGCAGAATTATCTGGAAGTTCCACATCCTGTCTCCATTCACGAGGGCCTAAATCTTGTTCGGGTCTATGAAGAACGCCACAGCAAAGGACAATCTTCACAGGTTCAAGAGTACCGCCAACCTACGCAGTACCATGAACCTCATATTCAAAACAATAGATACCAGCAGCCAAAACAGAACATTCATCAAGGAAATTTTTCAATCGGCCTAGAAACGCCTAATACCAGTCTAGATACGTGCTGCCGCATCGTCGGGAACCAGAGGTGCGACATCCTGGCCATTATGGGAATCAGGATACCCAAGTTTCTCGTCCCCGGGATAAATACTACCCGGTTGACAAGACATATCCAAAACACCATGCTAGGGGGCAAGGCAAGCCTAATGATAATAATGCTGCCTCTCCTGCACGTTACTACGTTACTACAATTCAGCACGTTCTGGTGGTTCGCCACATTTCCAAAATCAATCACGATATCCTCATCAGTTTCACGACAATTTAAACTTCAACAGGAGGTAGATGGGTCGAGACTATCTCCTCGTTTTTCTGAAGACCTCAAATCTCTGTTTTTAACTATTCAAGCTCCGCTTTTGCCTGATATTCTTGTGACCTTGGGCAAAGTGGTGGTGTCGACTAAAATTGATTCTGGATCTGACATCTCGGCATTAAATTTTGATTTCTGTGCTGCTACCTTTCCAAATGCTTGTGTCGAGCCCTCCCAACAATGTCTGCGAAGTGCCGACAATAATGGTTTAGCAATCTCTGGATCAGTTAATTTACCTGTCAAGATTGGCAAAGTTCAAGTTTCTTATACTTTGTTTTTAATCCAAGAGTTACCCGTGGATTGCCTTCTGGGGTTGGATTCCATTAAAATGTTTAAGCTCACACTTGATTTCGAACATGACCTAATCTTAATGCCTGATATTAGTCCTCCCACCCAAGAAGAGCCAATTGATTTTTCTGCAGTTCTGGCCAGTAACAGATTATTGCTTGAACATAAAAGCCAACTTGGTCAAGTTTTACACAGCAGACCAGGGTTATTTTCTGATAAACCAGGGTTTACACAGGTGGTGTATCAGACCATTGATACGGAAGGAGCTAAACCCATTGCATGTAAACCTTATCCATGTCCAAACCAGAAAAAAGCTGAGTTCCAAAAACAAATTCAGGACATGCTCCATTCGGGGATAATTAAAGAATCACTTAGTCCTTAGGCTGCACCTGCTTTTCTTGTTCCAAAAAACAATCTGGAGAGTATCGCTTCGTAATAGATTTTCGCAAACTCAATGCGGAAACCAAAGCTATCAATTACCCATTGCCTATAATTAGCGATATTCTCCAGGACATATCGTCAACAAACTGGCTATCAACTTTGGATTTAGCTAGTGGCTATTGGCAGGTGGCTGTCCACCCAGATTCTGTTGAAAAAACTGGATTTATTACCCCGTTTGGAGCATATGAGTTCCTACAAATGCCCTTTGGTTTGGCATATGCTCCAGCAACGTTTCAGCGCTTAATGGACTCAGTCTTACGTCCTGTGCTCGGACCTAATATCCATGTCTATCTGGACGATATTATTGTCTCTTCTGAGACTTTTGAACAGCATCTGTCTCTGTTGGACCAAGTTTTCGAACAGCTACACAATGCAGGTTTGACTTTAAAACTAGCAAATGTCAAATTGGCCGGGACGAACTAGTGTTTCTCGGATTGAAAATTACCCCTAAAGGTCTTCTAACTGACGACTCAAAGGTCAAGCCAATTTCAGACTTTCAGAGGCCTAAGTCGGCGAAAGAATTGTCGCGATTTTTGGGCATGACCGGGTGGTACCAACAGTTCGTTCCGGGGTACGCTACTCTATGCGAACCTTTATTTGCCTTGAAACGAAAATGTAAACACTTTGTTTGGTCCACGGAGAGGAGAGAGTGCCTTCAATGCTCTTAAACATGCCTTGGTTTCGCCACCTGTGTTAGCCTTTCCTAACCATGCAGAAATATTTTACATTTTTACCGATGCATCAGGTGTTGGTCTAGGAGCTGTTCCATCTCAACGAGGGCACCCTATTGCATATGCCTCTCGAATTCTTAATAAAGCAGAACGTAATTACTCTGCTACTGAGCGAGAATGCTTAGCTATTTTATTTGCTGTCACCAAATTTAAATGCTATCTGAATCATTTAACTGTTAATGTCATTACGGATCATTCGGCACTACAATATTTAACCACTGCAAAGAATCTGTCTCGAAGATTGGTAAAATGGACACTTCGACTTCAGGAATATAATGTTCAAATTCAGTATCGCCCTGGTAAATCAAACCAACTGCCTGACGCACTGTCTCGGTGTCCGGTCAGTTCTGGTGCCCAGGCGGATACTGAATCTCCTCACTATTTCTTATTACGGAAATAACTTCAAGGTAGCAAATAATTTCTGAACTGCCGAATGATCCAGATTTTGGGGAAATGTATAATTTCTTACTCGCTGGTTCTTCTGCTCCAAGTGAACCTTCTTTAGCGGGTTGTAGTCAAAATTATGAGATCATCGATGGTATTTTGTATTATAAAAAGTTTGTAAACTCGAAAGCTGAGTACCGCCCTGCGATACCTCAGTCTCTTCGCATGGCTTTATTTTACGAATTTCATGATATTCCTCTTGCCGGCTATTTAGGCATACGAAAAACTCGTACTAAACTTCGAGACGTACCCTACTGGCCGGGCATGTACAATAGTATACTCGCATACATTCGCTCATGTGAGTACTGTCAAAAGTACAATTATGATAATAAACCACCGGCCGGTCACCTTATTTGTAGTTCAAATAATTATGTATTTAAAACTATCTCTATAGATTTATTGGGCCCTTATCCATTATCAACTAAAACTAAGTCTCGTTATATTTTAGTTGTTACAGATCATTTTTCTGAATGGGTGGAAGCATTCCCCATTAAAGCAGCTACTGCTGATGTAATATAAGATACTCTAATACATAATGTTTTTATTCGATTTTGCTGTCCCCGTACCGTAGTCTCGGACCACGGGGTTCAGTTCATTTCGGAGTTATTTGAGCGAATGTGTGCGAAGCTTCAAATCAAACATAAATTCATAAGTCCATATCGCCCTCAAGCCAATCCGGCTGAGCGTGTGAACAGAACATTACTAAAGATGATCTCAACTTTCATTGGCAATAATCATGAGCGTTGGGACCAACACGTTGAAATGTTTTGTTTCGCCCTTCGCTCATCATTTCATGAATGAACGCGGCTTACGCCCGCTGAACTTTTTCTAGGGCGCAAAATCCGCACCCCTTTTGAGAATTTAACTGGCATTATCGATGAAATCAACCAAAGACCAACACCTGATTCTGTAAAACTACTTGCGCGAAAGGCACGAACTGCTATCAGTCGATCTCAGTTAAGCCAAGCTAGGCACTATAATGCGAAACGGAGGGAACCAGATCTCGCAGTTGGAGATTTGGTCTTATTAGAAACTCATTTCTAATCCTCCGTTGCACACACGTTCATTAAAAAACTTTCACCTTTATATGAAGGCCCCTTAAAATTGGTAGAATTGTACAATAATAATGTCCTATTAAAGAAGCCAGATGGCTCCATACATTCTGCCCATGTGCAGCAATGTAGAAAATGGGTTATTAGAAGCACTGATGCAATTATTAACCCTAAATCTAGTAGGAATCCTCAGGCTGAGGGTGAGACTTCACAAGTATGTATAGTTGATGATGAAATTATTGACCCCACCCCTGTCCTGTCCGATTCGCTACCTTCGTCTGAGCGGGTCTTTGCTTCTACTCTTAACGATTCACATTCTGACATTATTCCACTCACTCGGGGTTCTGTCATTATTTTAACTCCTCCGTCTCGTGCCTTCTCAAAAGACGAGAGTTCTAGTGCTTCCAGTTCCTCTGGATATTCTTGTCGTGTGCAACGAGGTTGTTTTTCATCTGCTTCTCATACTCCAATCGCTCCATTTACTATGTCACGCATAGTGCCTCCCTTTAGTTTTAAATCAAAAAACTTAAAACGAACAAGAACTGACATTTCATCATCAGGTAGTTCCATCTCTCCTGTGCCTAAAAGAGTCGTGCCTCTTCCTGAATCTGAATCATCGGACAATATTGTTGAGGTTCTTCAGTCTCCAAGTAAAACAATCTTTTCTTCTGTTCCTGCTGAGCAGCTGCCTACTTTAGGAACATTTGATCAATCTGTAGTAGGGCAAAAACGTCCACTTTCGCCATCTGTGCCATTTAAACCTACAAAGCGTCCGCCGCCTGAAATTTCCCCTCCTGTTCCACACACTCCTAGTGAAACTTCTAGTGTTATGCTACAATCCAGACATAGAGTCCAGCATTTTCATCCGCCAGGTTTTCGTCCTAGGAATCTTCTCTCGGGACGGACGGAGCCTATACCTTCCTACACTGTTCCTCGTCGTTCACGGAAGCGCCCTTCTAGTTTTATACCGCTTCTTCGACCACCAAAGAAACGACCGGATCTTCACCCTTCTCAGATTCCGGGTTCGTCTCCAAGCCAACCTGGGACTTCCTTGATCCTTCCTGGGACTTCCTTGATCCTTTCTGGGACTTCCTTGATCCAGCCTGAGACCTCTTCGTTCCAGCCTGAGACCTCTTCGCTCCAGCCTGAGATTTTCTTACGACAGCCTGATGACCCTGCCTCTTCTGGTCAGCTTGCCTCGTCCGCGGGAATTCCTGACACATCCCGGCGATCCAGTGACTTGCAACCTCAGCCTACAAAGCGGGAAGCTTCGATAGTGCCGTTGTCGCCCCGACAACAACATGAGCGTGTCCGCACACCGGTATTCTTCGCCAGCAACAAGTACTGTTAAAGTATTTTTTTTATTATTGACCTTCAAGCTCAAAGGAACTTTTTACTATATAGAGCTTTGCTCTGTGAAGACTATTCGAATCTTTCCTTATACTCAAAATGTATCACAGAACTTTGATACCTATAAAGACTATTCATTTGAACTTTTCTGTCTTCAAGAAAAAAAATCACAGAACTTTTATCACAAAATGTGAGGACAAACAAATGTCATAAAACTTTGCCTTATAAAGGCTATTTATTTGAACTTTTCTGCACTCAAAGTATCACAGAACTTTTTTTTTCAAACTTTGAGAACGAATATATATCATATCTTATCTTCTTGTCAATATGTAATGTTTTTTTGTTTTTGTTTTTTGGTGTGGCGCCACATTAATTTTTTTTTTAGTACTGAAATGCTTGTCAATTCATTTTGTACATGTTGTCTTTTCGGCATAACATGAAAATCAGCATTGCCTTTGTTGATATCTATAAAGATGTTTCACTCCCAAGATAGGGTTTTCCAGGGTTTCCCTATCCCATCTAAAAATTCGATGTGCGAATGCATGGGAGTAGTTCGAAGTCAGCCCTGGCAGCCAAGTGCTCAGTTAAAGTTTTTGTGTTCTTGTTCCATGTCTATCCTTTTTGTGTGCTTGACTCTTGTTGAGTTGGTCTTGAATTTTTTTTCTGCAAGTGCATTTTTTTTTCAACTAACTAAATTTACACTATATTACAATGTTGACTATTCAATTAACTTAGTTTGAATGTTTTGTCTTCCCTGAGAAGTTATCAGGAGTAGACGAATGTGTAAATTAACCACGTTAAAAATGTTATAGTTTTTTTTCCTGCCATGCGCAGTTTTTTTACTACTATGCTACTTATATGTATATTGATGAGTGTTCTCCACACGTATTGTGACAAAATATTTATCACGACGTATAAAATGAAGATTTGATATCGTACAGAAAGTTTTACATGAATTTTTATTGAACTATTGATGTCTAGAGATTATATATTACGGATATAAAGTCGGTTACAGCAACGGACCAACAAATCTCTTCATCCATGTTGTAAGTTCTTATCTGAAAGGTTGAATGAATGATCAGATTGTTTGAAAGGATACCTCAACAAAATTGATAAGTTTTTGGCAAAAAAAAAAAAAAAAATTACGAGGGAGATGATGTGACGTATATTCTAGATTAACTTTCCTTTTTTGGTTTCTTTCCCTATGTAAATCTTGAGTTTGTTCTCAGTATTCTTCACGCTTAACGAAATATCTTTTCTCTCAAACGAATACGTATAAAAACGACGACTGATCTAGTGCATATCTGAGATGACGAAAGTTTGCATTTGAAAACACAGGCTTTCGTCTACTCCTGATAAGAGAGAGCGTTGTAAGTGAGCGTTGTAAGATAGCGTTGTAAGATACAATATACATATAAGTAGCATAGTAGTAAAAAAACTGCGCATGGCAGGAAAAAAAACTATAACATTTTTAACGTGGTTAATTTACACATTCGTCTACTCCTGATAAGAGAGAGCGTTGTAAGGGAGCGTTGTAAGATAGCGATTATTACGAGCGTTGGGTTGTAAACTGATTATCGATAGGAGTGTTGTGATAATGTGTGGTGTGTGGAGCGTTTACTGCAGTATGCCCTATTACGATGTGTTTTCTACAGCCTGAATGAAGCTTTTCCCTAAGTTGACTTCTGTTGTTTCTTCTGGCTGTTAAGGTTTTCTTTCATTTAGAAACTATTTCTTAGTATATTGATGTGTTAAAACAGCGTAGAAGTCGAAAAGACTTTTACGCTACAAGCTTTTGGAAGAATATCCTGCGAAAGACATTTTTAATGCAGATGAAACTTCTCTTTTATAAGTGTCTAACGAATAAAACTTTAACATTTAAGGACGACAAGTGCTTCGGAGGTAGCATAGCAAAGAAAGAATAACTATTTTGATATGTACGAATATGACTGGAGAGGAAAACATAAAACCTCTAAGAGTCGGGAAAAGTAAATAACGGCGATGTTTTATAGGTACAAAATCTTTAGAGGTAGTCTGTGAATTCAATAAAAAGGCATAGATGATTTGAGAAATTTTTGAAGCGTGGTTATTACAATAAATTGGGGTAATCGTTTAATAAAACAACGTCGCAACACTGTGTTGATTATAGACAACTGCCCTGCATATCCAAAAGCCTGTGTTTTCAAATGCAAATTGAAGAACATAATTTTTTTTCCAACCAATACAACTGTAAAACTTCAGCCATTAGAGCAAGGTATAATAAAAAATCTTAAAATGCGTTATCGAAAAAGGATCCTGCAAAAAGTTATTCTAGCCATACAGAGCAGCTAATGTATAGATAATCTTTTAAATTTGAGAATCGCCATATCTGAGATGACGAAAGTTTGGGAATATGATGTGACTGCATCCACCGTGCACAACTGTTTTCTAAAAACCGGATTCAAAACTAATACTGCAGAAATTGAATCTGAATCCGACATGAGCCTGGCAGAATTGAAAGGAAAATGGCAGGCAGCAGCCAAAAGACAAAGCAAGTTTTGAAGAAGGTGCAGACTCTGATTTTCTCAACGTTGATGAAAACGTTGTGATCGTTGAATATCCTACAGGGAATGACATCTTGGAAAGTGTTATAAAATGTAGTGAAGAAACTACAGTGAGTGGTGAAGATGATGATTCAAAAGCTATCAAAAAACCTTTACATGAAAAAATGATAAAAGCATTCAATACGATTCGACTAGGTTACAGTTTCAAGCAAGTGTTCTAGACGAAATGTTCCGATGTTTAAAAAAATGTGCAAATTTTTATGAACAAAACGCTTTTTATGGGAAATCTGTACGAAGCAGAGAGAGAGACAATTACGGAATCTTTTACAGTTTAAAATAAGTACATATGTTTTTAGGATAATGTAAGCATCAGTCTTCGTTCCTTCTCTGTACATTTGACAACCTTTTTCTGTAATTCTTGATGTGTTCTTAACTTTTTCATCAAAAACTGCCTTTGTCGAGATTCTGACGAGTTCTTGTCCATCATAATTCACAGGATTAGACACTGCCATGATTGAGCTGTAGATCTGTTGAACATCTTCCTTTTGGCGTGTTGCTTTGGATGCTGTTAAGTGGTGATGTCTTGACAGTGAGTAATCTGTAATTCCTACAATTTTTTACCCTCTGTAGACAGCCTGAACAGCTCAGGAGAGACTAAAAAGAATCCTGCTAGAGCCTGTTTCTTTTGAGTAACATTAACCACACCACCAAATACGTTCATTGTCCTGTTTTGATGTTCTAGAGCTTCATGTGAACCTAAAGCACGAAATAGTACTTTTGCCTTGCTTACTATCGAATTGCCACTACAAGTCCGGGTGTTTGCTTTCAAGCTGTGTTTAATTTCTGCTAAGTATCATTCTATCATACTCGCGTTGTTTATCAAATTGAGGAAAAAAAGTACTTAATCAGCTCTTCAAGTCATGCAAGGTGTGACTCTCAGTTTGAAGTTCGGACGGATCTGATAGAAAAAAAGCATTGTGTCCACCATATGAATGTATTGAAGAACAACTCAGAGTTTTGGTTTTCCTTGATCCTTTAGCCTCAAATGCCTCGATTTTGGCCTTCGCATTCAAGTTTGTCAGGACTATCAGAATGTAATTATAGACTGATTTTGTTTCTTGGAAATCGTCCACTTATAAACTTTCAAATAACTTTTTAAGATCAGGATCTATCCTTTCCTTGATTTCAACTTGCTCTTTGTAGAATTAATTGATGATGCATTTGAAAAGTGTAAGCCTTAGTGACGTGTGTGCTTCAACTGCTCTCCTTACGCACTTCCCTGCTAGAATCTTTGACACAACATTCGCATCATAAAGTATAGTTAAGGTGGCGTCAATGCCTGTGCAATTCAAGAAAGAACCAATAGCTCAAAGCATCGCCATTATTATACAGTAGTGGCCAAATTTGTTGAAACCTTTTGGAAATAGGGTATTTTTGAGGTTTGATGGCACATAACACCACTTTTGTTTTAGTAATACCATAAAATTATATATCTATGGAAAGATAATTTCATCAACAAAGTGATGCAATAACTTTTATGAAGGATTTTGTATTATAACAGCAGTTATAATGAAGAAGAAAAGTGAAAAACATAGAAGAAATGAGATATGCAAAAATTCTCACCATGTCAGTTAATACTTAGTTGGGTAACCTTTAGCGTTAATTACGGCCTTACAATGCCTTCACATGGAGTGAACGAAGTTTTTTAGTTCTGCAGCTGTTATACGTAATGTGAAACCAAGATTGAATTATTGCTTCTATTAATTGGGTTTTATTGCTGGGTTGCTTCTGACTAACAAGTTTCTTTAGTCGGCTCCATAGATTTTCGATGGGGTTAAGGTCTGGGCTATTCCCAAGCCATTCCAGCAGTGGAATATGACTATCTTGAAACCACTTTTTGCACACAGCAGTAACGTGACATGGAGCTGAATCCAGTTGAAATATAAATACTTCATTATGGTGGAAAAGAAAAGCTTCAGTTTGGGCTCAATTGTTTCATTAATGTATTTTTGGCCATTTATATTCCCATTAATCACGCAAATTCTGCCCACACCTTTTGATGTAATACAACCCCAGATCATTACACTAACTGGGTGTTTCACGGTACATGTAATGCAATCAGGATGCAAATCTTCTCCTTACGTATTTTATGCCATCACTACCAAACAGGGAGATTTTGGTCTCATCACTCCAAATAGCACTGTCCCATTGTTCCGCTGTCCAGTTAACATGGGTTTTAGCCCAGTTTAATCTTTTCAACCTTTGTTTGAGAGATAAAAATGATTTTTTTTTCGTGGAATTCTATCTTTTAGACCAAATTCCTGCAGTCTGCGCCGCACAGTCCTTGCACTCAACTTCACATTGCATTGCACCATTTAATCTTCTATACACCCAGATGATTTTCTTCTGTCACCTAGTCACAGTCTCTTAATTCTTAGTAAATAGTAACGCTGTACTAGTGATCCGATTTATTGGCGTAGAAAATAAACACATAAGCGTTTCCAAGCTTTCGCACATCAACCAGATGGCTTTTTCAAGGAAGTTAGACAGAAACTGCAAACTGAAAAATAGAACGCTTAACAATTTGAACGCAAGAACTTGACAATAAATAGATGCGACGTTATATTCATTTAAAGATACGAGGCATCACGTTGGTTGCACGCGGGATCCTGGTAGAGAAAAGGTGTTACTTGAAGAATTGGTTCCAAATTCGTGGCAACTCGAGCGAGACACAATCATTGCAAGCATCGCTGTTGGTAATGATCTCCAAGGTTTCCCGAATGGCTGTACATTTAGGGGTAGAGTAGCTAGCTAATTTCTTTATATCATCTCACATGGGAGTAGCTGACTTGAATTTTACTTCTCTGGATAGTGCCGTGGCTACTTTACCGTATTTTGTGTCCCTTTTATGTTCGTTGACTCTGATTCCAAACGAACGATTGGTCATTCCAATGTAGTATCGTTTAGAGCCGTTCGGATTCTGTAGGTGGATCGCATAAACGCCTGCTTCGCAGGAGAGAGGTGGTTTTTCACTATTTCTCTTTAGTATAGTATGTAAAGATGCAGGGGACCTTATGCCGACGCCGTAGTTCATCTTCTTGAGGGCGTTTTTGAGTTTGTAAGACACACTTGGAATGTAGGGAATTGAGCCTATTTAACGTAGCTGTGGCGCAGGAAGACCGGAGTGTTTGGCTCTGGCTTTTTGGATAAAGCTACGTATCTGATTCAATGAATATCCTGCATCAGTGGCTAGCTTGATGACGCTTTCAATTTCGTGTTGTCTAGAATGGGTATCAGAAGAAACGGCGAAGGCTCTTTGAATTCGAGAACGGAAGATAGCTGCTTTGTATTCTGCGGGACAGAAAGAGCTGCGGAGCATCAGGTTGGGGACGGACGTGGGTTTATAGTAGACTTGTGTGCCGAGGCGGTTGACAGACGATTTCCTCAATAAAACATCCAGATAAGGTAGAGCGTTGTTGCTTTCCAGCTCCATCGTGAAATTGATCGTAGGATGTATATCATTGATTTTATCAAGGAAAATTGGAAGAGTCTCTTTTCCGTGGGGCCATACAAAAAATACGTCGTCAGCATAACGCAGCCAAGTGGTAGGCCGTGGGGTAATGCTGGAGAATATATTCCGCTCAATTGGGCGAAGTATTGCTTCTGCAAGGACGGGTGAAAGTGAGGATCCCATCGGAGCGTCATTATTCTGTTTATATACTTGTCCTTGGAAACTGTAGAAGCTAGTATTAGAGACCAAGTCTATTAATTTGAAGATGCTGAGGCATGCCTCCTGCGTATAAAATGTTGAATTAGATATGGCATCCTTTAATGTTCTGATGGCTTCTGGAACGGGAATTGAAGGGTAAAGGGAAACCACGTCGAAGCTGCCGATAATGTCGCTTGGCAGGACAGTGAGTTTCTTGACTTTCGTTATAAAATCCAGAGTGGAATTTATTACTAAGTCCGATTCAGGAAGAAAACTACGTAGGAATTTGGAAAGTGCTTTCTCTAAATGGTACGTTGGTGCAGACTTCCTGGATACGATAGGTCTCAGTGGGTTTCCTGGCTTATGGTGCTTAAGTCTTCCTAACAGCTTTGGGATCTGAGGTCCTGGTGGTAATCTGGCGGCTTTCCTAAGATCGTCTGGAATAGCGGGTAACCGGGCTGCTCTTTGCACCTGCGCAATCCAAGAATTTAGAGGGTTCCTTTGAAGGAGTATTGAACCAGAGTCAGTGATAAAATCTTCAATTTTCGTATTGTAGTCTTCTGCGTCCATAATCGCTATCTGGCCAGATTTGTCCGTTAGAGTCAATATTATGGACGGATCATTTCTGAGGTTCGAAACTGGCCTCGGAATTATAAATGTATTAGGTGTTTTAGTAGGATCATACCAAGATCGTAATTTAGAAGAACAGAGCTGGCGTAGTTCATCTTTTGAGTCGTTTGGAACTCGCGATATTACACTTTCAAATTCGGAAACGACGCTTTTTGGGTTCGACCTGGTTCGGAAGCAGAATTTTGGTCCAAGCTCCAAAACTTTTGTTTCATCTTCGGAAAGCGTCCGGTTGGAAATATTGATGAATGGAATTGTGAAATCTTTAGACTTTGGAGTCTGGGAAGATCTCAAGTAATCCAGCTTTTTGTTATGCGTGGAGGATAAGGAACGTTTAATTTTATCAACTAACATATCTACACGGAGGGTCAAGATGTTGAAGGTGATCGTGTCGCACAATCCGTGCAATTTCATGTAGAGGGAGTAACTCTTGGTCTCCAATGACATAACGTCCTTTATTTTCAAGTTCACTATACGTGACAGGGTCTGACGAAGAAATTTGTTCTTTTTATTGTGAAACCAGGATCCTTTAAATTAGAAACTTTGAAATATTTTGCAACTTTCTCGTTGAAGTATGCTATTTATTAAAACTGCAATATGTATTTACATTTGAAGAGAGAAATTAAGGTTTTACAGATCATCTTCAAAGTTCCAGAGTTCATTATCATCATCTGCACAATCTCATAGAGCTCTTCGTCGCCACCACATTTACACAGTTCTGTGCACCTTAATGACTGAGCTCGGCATTTATAATGCATAGCAGACTGTCTTTTCACGCATGCACATAGTACCAGTTGAATGTTTGATTGCGGTGCAATGGAAGCAACTTACACATAGTAGGAGAATATTAATTATCTGACTTCTTCCGCCCGAATATTGATGGCTCTGGAAGAATCGGGTGTTGTTGATCAGCGCGTCGCCACTCCATCACGTGGTAATGAGTCCTTAACATGCATGGTGTTAAGGAGGATCTTGTTGGCAGCAGATTTTCATTTTGTGTCTCTTTTTTGTGAACATCCACCAACGCAGCTGGCCAAAATCCGAAATCTTTGTTCCTGGTGAGTGAATCGCTCTATCAATCGTTCATCTTCTTTCTTAAATTCGTCTAGGCATCCAAAGCTTCAAGGATTTCTTTTCTCAAAAGTCTTGAAAACTTTCCATAAAGACAGTTTTCCTTTCCTTGTAAACCCCCGGTAACATCACACCTGAAGGAGCAAAAAGGCCTAGTAATGCCTGTACTTCTGTAGGCCCTAAGCAGGAGCACTCACATTTGAGATCTACTATACCTTCTGTTAGTCCAGCTACTTGACAAACATGCTAACAGATGGGAAAAACAGAAAACAGTGACCACTAAAGTGAAAGGACAAAAGCATCGATGCCAGGTGGGAAAATGTTGAGGGTAGTAGCACGACGACGTGATACATAAAGGGAGTGAAGAATTATACTTTTGTTTGCTTTCTCATGTGTGCTTTCAAAGTCTCCAACATAATTTCCATCTGATGATTTGGCTTCATTTCTCCAACTGGCTACCAGGCTTCTTTTTATCCTCAGTGCATGCAGAATTGTTTTATTTAAGGAGGTAAGCTGTTAACTTATCTTGAGTTTTAGAATGCAATAGGAGGGTTCTCATGGTACATTTTTCAATATTTGTGGAGTCCACGATTTTATACTCAACAGGTGTTGCTTTTTCTTCGCACGGAGTTCTTTAGTGAAGTTTTAGGTGGGTATCAAGTACTAAATGAATTTCATCATACTTGAGCAGATAAGGTTCTAATTTTTTGTTGAATTCAAATGCAAGGTCTTGGCATGTCTTCACGTGTGACGGTTTCTGCAGTGCTTGCAATTCTGCCATTCCGCCAAGGACAGCTGCTGAATATGTTTGCTCTGGTACAGATAATCTGTCTTCAGTTACAAATGAGAAGACCTCTGTCATGTTCTTAGAAACCTCTGTATGATGTTTGCCTTCTAGTATCTTCATAATCTTTTCTTTTTTTGCAAGTCAAATCATTGTACCATCTACATCGATGAGCCATTACATTGTGATCATTACATTGTAGGACCCCCTTTAGCCTGCAAAACAGCGGCCATTTAACGGGGCATCGATTCGATGAGGTGGCGATAGGTATCCTGGGGTATCTGGTACTATAATGTCAACAGCAGGTCCTCCAGTTCCCGGTCATTTCGGGGTGGTGATGATTTAGCACGAACACTCTTTTCCAAGTCGAGCCACATATGTTCGATTGGGTTCGTGTCAGGTGAATTTGGAGGCCAAGGCATTAACAGAAAGTCACCAGAATGTTCCTCGAACCACTCCTTGACGATTCTGGCAGTGTGGCATGGCGCATTATCTGTTGCTAATGGCCATCACCAGCAGGGAACAGAGCTACCATGAATGGGTGAACTTGGTCCGCAACGATGTTGCGGACCAAGAACCTGACAGACGTCAGGGATTGTGCTATTGAGATAATGAAGCCTAAAGTGTCCCAAGAGAACATCGCCCACAGCATAACACCACCTCCGCCGCCGGCCTGTTTGCGCCCAACAGTGCATCCAGGTGCCATAGCTTCCGTTGGTAATCGGCGTATCCACGCTCGGGCGTTTACTTGATGCAGAAGGAATCTTGATTCGTCCGACCAAGCCACTTTCTTTCAATCATCCAAGGTCCAATCTCGATGATCTTAATTTTTTTTTTTTTTTGATTGGAGGTTTAACGACCACCGTGAGCAACTCAATGGGCTATAAGTAGTCGCCCGTCCCTAATTTAGGGTCACTGGTTCCAGGGAAGGGAGAGAGCCAGTGCCGTAAGACAAACACAACATCCATGCCTGACCGGGATTCGAATCCGGACCCCTTACGGACGAACGATCAGAGGCCAGCGCCTTAGACCACTGCGCAACCGGGGCGGCTCGATGATCTTAGGCCCATTTCATGCGTTGTTGGCGATGACGTGCAGTGAGCATGGGGACCCGGCTGTGTCTTCGGCTACGCAGGCCAATGTGCAGAAGACTGCGATGAACTGTGTGCTGTGACACATTTCCCTGATCCACACTGTTGCAAGTGCGAGTGATTTGTCGCACTGTAGCCCTGAGGTCGTTGTGAACAATGTGCGACCGTCTCCACTCCCCTATGGCATCAATGAGCTGCGGACGCGACACACCATGCTGGACGACGGTTCGTCGTTTGGCCATCTGTGCACCACTTTTGATACGTACTCACTACAGCAGCACGTAAACAACCCACAAGCCGCGCCGTTTCCGAGATCGTAGTTCCGAAGCCCCGTGCCATCACAAGGTGTCTTTTATCAAACTCCGATAAATCGTCAGCTTTTCCCATTCAGACTCCGTACACTCTGCTAACCAAAAGCCGGTCCTCGGGTTGTATATATACTACTAGGATGGGCCGAAAATGCCCTTTTTCACTGATTTTCGAAATCAATAACAGCCGAGTGTGGAAAAGTTGCCGCTTGGGTTGCCTAGTTTCTATGTAATTTTTTTAAATTGGACAATATCTTCCGGTGCTGCTGACACCTTTAAACTACGGAATTTGGGCCACAAGAACCATTTTTCCCTAAAAATACAATTTTTCCGGATTTTCGAAATCATTATCAGCCGAGTGCGGTAAAGTTGCTCCTTGGGTTGGTTAGTAAATGTGTAAACTTTTTTGAAATTGGACAATATCTTCTGGTGCCGCTGACGGCTTTAAGTTAGGGATTTTTCCCCTCTATCTTCTTTACATGATACCCTCTCAGAGTTAAACCTGCAAATCAACCCCAAAAAGGCCTCTTAGTCTTACACATTTCTTATCACCGTTGTAACTTCTTCCCTACCCTTAGTGGCGTCATGCATTCCTCACTCGGACTGACTCTCCCTCCCTCAGTCACGTGCGAGCTGAACTTTCCTTACAGCATCATCCGTATGCGAGGTTGAAGGTCGTCCGGATCGAACGTCGTCCTCGACTTCCTCTCTCCCTCTCGGAACCGCCTATGCCAATAGCCGTGAATTTGCGCATGCGTCTCTTTTCTTGTCTGAGATAAAAAAATCAGTCCGAGAACGTTTAGGACAAAGGTTGTATTTATCAGTCAACGCGCAAAGGTGCTCTAGCGCAGAGGCAATCTACCGGGTGCACCATATAAAAGAGGCCCCATGGCCAGACGTTGTTAGCCGGGTTAAAATTGTTTGGCGGGTTTCTAGTTAAAACCACTTTGTCTCACTTCTAGCCGGTTTCTGCGTGTACAGCTGCAAAGCAGCTGTGGTTAGTCACAGCCAGAGCAGTGTAGGTACGCGGTCATGAATGTAAGTGAAGAGAGAACAAAGGCAACGGAAATGGTTTTTAGTACGGAACAGCGGATTTTTATTGTGGACCAGTATTTCAGAAATAACTCATACGAGGTTTTAAACGAGTTTTTGCAGAAAAATGTCCACATTGTGCAGCACTGGCGACATCAGTGGTACAGAAGTTAGTGCGAAAATTTCGTGAAACCGGCGCGGTGTGCAACAGGAAAAGAAACAAACCCAAGACAATTCGTACTGAAGACAATATCAAGGACGTGTGCACAACGATGTTACAAATCCCTCGGAAGTCGATTCGCCGATTATCGTCTGCAACGGGAATATCTGCTACGTCATGCCGACGCATACTTAAGGTGGATTTGCATGTACAAAGTTATGGTGCTCCAAGAACTTAAAACTCCTGATTATGCAAAACGGATGCAATATTGTAAGTGGTTTCAGGAAACCATTATCAGCGGTGAAATGGATCCAACACTTTATTACATGGCAGATGAAGCATGGTTTTATCTGTCTGGGTATGTCAATGCGCAAAACCGTAGGTTTTGGACCGAAACGAATCCCAGACGGACAATGAAGACTCTTCTGCACGACCAAAAGATAGGCCTTTGGTGTGCTGTGTCTGCGAAGAGGATATTCGGCCCATTCTTTTTCACTGACACCATCAACTCGGAGCGCTATGTTCAGCAACTGTTCGAACCAATTGTTGCCGCACTTACAGAAGAAGAGCGTACATATGCTTTTTTCAACAGGATGGTGCAGCGGCGCATACTGCGCGGAACAGTCTACGTGCTGTGCATGAAGTGTTTGGGGAGGACAGAACTGTATCGAAGGAACTATGGCCACCCAGATCACCCGATCTCTCCACTTGTGACTCTTATCTGTGGGAAGCATTGAAAAGGAAAGTGTACGCAACTAATCCGCACACCCTTGATGAATTAAAAGTGAACATTACGGATGCCATAGCCCAGATTACTGCCGATGAGTTGTGGCGTGTTACGAACAACATGTTCCGTCGTGTGCAGCTGTGTCTTGATGTCGGAGGACAGTACTTTCAGCAACTGTTGTAAACGCAGGTAAATTACTCCTGTTTTCTGTCATTTCAACTATTCTTTACCATGTATAGTAACATTGCCTGACTGTTGTCGTTCATTATACTCGGGCTTCTTTTCTATGGCACACCCTGTAGTATGTGGGCGCACTCAGTGTCGATTGTTCATGTTCATTTCAAATAAGGTCTCAAATTGCACTCAATACTCATTCATTAGAGTCATTAGTTAAGGTTACCCAATCACAATGGCCCCACGATATCAATCAACTAGAAAATCGACTGACTGCTTCGTATTTGGATCGCCTGAAGAACTGAAGACTAACGTTTTACCAACTAACAATCAAGTTATGAAATTGTACCTATTTATTAGGCAACAACTTAAATCCTCAAAGTACGACAGTGATCCGGCATTTTCTGGTGTTGCCAGTGTTGTTGCGGAAAAGGTGGCCTATTTATGGAAGAAAGCTTCAATTCCCACTATTTCTCACAAAAGAAAATCTCCAGATTCTTCGATCTTATCATACACAGTATAGAAATATACTGAAGAGCAAAAGCAAGTCAACTGAGTCATACAGAGACACAGTAAAGTAATTTCAGGATGACGCCGAGAAAATTCGTTTCGACATCGACACATGCAAATGTCACTTATTTTCATCATGCTCCTGCGAAAAGAGCCGAAAGATTCCACAAATGGAACAACCGTTTTTGGTTGATCAGCGAACAGTAAGGCAAATGATAATTGTTGGCGTCGATTCAAAAACAAGTGAACAACTATTTCGCAAACAAAATATGCAATCCAAGAGAATGTCATGCGCTTTAGAAACAGCTGCTTCATGTTTTTTCACTAGTGAACAGGAATGCGAAGACCCCAAGTCTATGTTCGAGTCAACTGGCCTCGAGGAATGTGGCAACCAAGCAGAATTTGACAGTGAAACGGCTAATGACAAGGATTACGTACCTCTAAGATAAAGAGAGTACCATCCCAAACAATCCTTGGAAGAAAGCAAAATGCCCAAGAAAGTCAGTCAGATGAGAATAAAACGGCCAACCCAGCACTTGCATGTGATAGTGCAGGGATTGGAGACAGGCCTGCAGCGAAAATGATTTCTGCAGTCCTGCAAGATGTCCGAATGATAACTGATGCTGATATTTCCAAAGTTACAGACAAGAATAAGATAAGAAGAGAAAGAAAGGGAAAACGCATTGAGTTACAAAAACGGGAGGAAAAAGTAGAGCTCAAGCCCTCTTTTTTGATGGACGCACAGATATAACTTTGACAGATGAAATTAGAGGAAAGAAGAAGCACAGAACAACGGTTACTGAAGACCATGTGGTTTTAATACAAGAACCAAGATCTCAATATCTCGGCCATGTTTCATCAGCCAGTGGTTCAGAAGAATCCATTAAGACCAGCATTATCGAGTACCTTTCGCAGAAGGACATTGACACAGGCGCCGTTATGGCATTTGGAAGCGACAGGACAGCAGTTAATAATGGATTCAGAAATGGAGTTTTACGCTTAGCAGAAGAAGGAATTGAGAGGCCTCTGCAATGGCTCGTATGTTTGCTGCACGCCAATGAGCTGCCTTTACGGCACATCCTAAAGAAACTGTATGGCCGAACAAGTAGTCCTGGAACCTTTTCCAGTCCAATTACACTGACGGAAAAAAATCTCAACACCACGAAAAAATAGTTGTAGAGGAATGAAATGGCGACAATACATTTGTATAGGTAACATATTTAATCGATTAAGGTTTCAAGATCACAGCTTAATGTAAGCGCGAGAAGAGCCATTTGAAATGTGAAATGCTGGTACATTAATAACCGGTGAAAACCGCCAGAATGTTGAATGCAAGTACGCAAACGTTCATGCATTTTTTTTGTTGGATTCTTAACGACCACTGTGAGCAACTCAATGGGCTATAAGCAGTCGCCCGTCTCTAATTTAGGGTCACTGGTTCCAGGGAAGGTAGAGAGCCAGTGCCGTAAGACAAACACAACGTCCATGCCTCACCGGGATTCGAACCCGGACCCCGTTCGGACGAATGATCAGAGGCCATCGCTTAGACCACTGCGCCACCGGGGCGGCGTTCATGCATTGTGTCGTACAGGTGCTGGATGTCAGTTTGTGGGATGGAGTTCCATGCCTGTTGCACTTGGTCGATCAATACAGGGGCGGTTAATGCTGGGTGGGGGTGATGCTGGAGTTGACGTCCAATGATGTCCCATACGTGCTCGATTGGTGAAAGATCTGGTGATCTAGCAGGCCACGGCAACATGTCGACATTCTGGGTTACAACAGCGGTATGCGGGCGAGCGTTATCCTGTTGAAAAACACCCCTGGAATGCTGTTCATGAATGGCAGCACAACAAGTTGAATCACCAGACCGACGTACAACTGTGCCGTCAGGGTGCGTGGGATAACCACGAGAGTGTTCCTGCTGTCATAGGAAATTGCTCCCCAGACCATAACTCTAAGTGTAGGTCCAGCGTGTCTCGGCAGCAGACATGTTGGTTGCAGGCGCTCACCTGGCCTCCTTCTAACCAACACACGGCCATCACTGGCACCCAGGCAGAACCGGCTTTCATCAGAAAACACAACAGATCTCCACTCCGTCCTCCAATGAGCTGTAGCTTGACACCACTGACGTCGCAAACGGCAGTGGTTTGGAGTAATTGGAATGCACGCTACAGGGCGTCTGGCTCGGAGCTGTCCTTCAAGTAACCGATTTGTAACAGTTCGTTGTGTCACTGTGGTGGCAACTGCAGCTCGAATTGCTGCCGCAGAAGCAGTACGATGCGCCACGGCCATACGCCGTACACGGCGGTATTCCCCCTCAGAAGTGCCACGTGGCCGGCCGGAACCCAGTCTTCTTGAGGCAGTACCTTCCCTTGACCACCGCTGCCAAAAATAATGCACGGTGGCTACATTCCTGCCAAGTCGTTCTGCAATATTGCGGAAAGAAAATCCACCTTCTCGTAGCCCTATTACACGACCTCGTTCAAACTCCGTGAGCTGTTGATAATGGCTTCTTCTTCTTCTTAAAGGCATTCTTGACTAACATCAACACACTACGTCGAATCTCAACGCTAACTAACGCTCACGATCGTTACAGCGTGTATTTACAGCAAACCTGCGTTGCATGTTCCGAGGGGCGCTACTAGCGCCACACGTATGCGCCGAGCGCGAAATTTGCATAGACGTCCTTTTACAGATGTACTCTCACCGCCTACCAACTGTCGTTTATCTAACACAACCCCTTCTTGGTGTTGGGATTTTTTTCCGTCAGTGTATAAAAGAGCTCGAAAGCTGTAAACTTAAACCGGTCGTCGATTTCGAAATGGTTGAAGTGGATGAAACCTGTGCAATATCAGAAGTACTTCGCAAAGATCTGAGTACCGGTCAGCAGTACATGCGGGAGATTTACGAAGCTGTCACAAGAGGTTAATGCTCACCTGCGTTGGCAGAAAAAAGCCAGGAAAGTTGTCGCACTCCCGTTGGCTGACCGCAAAATTTCGAGTTCTACGTTTATACATTGCAAGTACATATGTGTCCGTAAATTTGAAAACCCTAGTTAAATAGGACATCATTAAAGTGTATGTGCTAATGTGGTTTTCGATCAAATCAAAACCGCCCTGTGAAGATGGTGTTGGACACTTGTGGAAGATGATCAGTAACGGGACAACAAGATTCTTCGAGTCGTCTGCTCCCAGACTACTTGAAGATTCTTGTCGATCCTGTAATAATCCCATCCCGAATGTTTTTCATGCCCATCCTGAGAACATTCTTCTCTCAATGCTTACTGACGAAACAATTCACATCAAAGAGCTTGCTACCAGAAGGATTTTGTAGGCTAGAAAGAATGAACGCGGACAGCGCGGAATACGGCAGTTTACAGTTCCTTTGCTGAATTTCGGTGCAAGGCATTATATGGACCTAATCAAATGGAACGCTGGTGTAGTAACTCATGAGGCGGAAAATGGCAGAGGTGGTTATCTCTATACGGATGGAATGTTGTATCATCGGGAGCAAGTGTTGGGACAGGTTACGTTACAGTTGGTAGAACCTGAAGAAATCAGGATAGATAGGGAGAAGATAACTCTGGAGCAGCTTAAGGAGTTACAATAGCTGGTGAGAAACTCGAAGATGTTCTTTTCGGGAGAAGTGGGAGAGACGTCAGTGGGGAAGCACGCAATTACACTCAAGCCGGAAAGCGTACTTCGTACCCAGCACAGGTACAAGGTGCCACAATCGATGCAGAGAGCAGTGGAGAGCCAGATCTAGGAGTTGTGGGAACGCGGGATGATTGAAGAATCAAAAGAAGAGTATAGTCATCCGGTAGTATGCGTGGCTAAGAAAAATGGAGAGGTTCGGATGGGTGTAGATTACAGAATGTTAAATTCTCACACCCTTCCGGACGCATTTCCGATGTCTCATAGCCCAGATTTGTTAGCGAAGGTGGGGGCAGCCCGGTATATTACTAGGCTTGATATGTTAAAGGGGTACTATCAAATCCCAAATGTACCCCGATAGTAGAAAGTAAACTACTTTTGCAACGCATAAGGGGCTCTATCAATGGAAAGTAATGCCCTTTGGGTTATCAGGAGCGGCGGCTACTTTTCAGAGAGCCATGAATAAAGTTTTGACCCCGCACCAAGACTATGCGATAGCGCACCTGGACGACGCGGCTACTTTTTCTGGCTCATGGGAGGAGCATTTGAAACATTTGAAAGGAATAATTGAAAGTCTGTAGGCGGCAGGCTTCACGGGAAATTTGAACAAATGCTGTTTCGCCCGTACGTAGGTGAATTACTTAGGGCACGTGGTCGGCTCGGGCCATCACCGGCTGGACCCCGAGAAGTTGCAGGCCATCAGAGACCTTTTGCCCCCTCAGACGAAAAAGGAAATACGTAGCTTTTTGGGATTATGTGGGTATTACCGTGATTACGTACCGAACTTCGCGAAGTTAGCTAAACCTTTAACAGATTGCACAGGAAATAGGGCGGCAGACAGGGTAGTTTGGTCGGAAAAGTTGGAGGAATCATTGAGGACCTGAAGGAAAATTTGTGTAAGGCACCGGTATTAATCACCCCGGATTTCAGTAAGCATTTTATCTTACACACGGAGGCGAGTTCCTTTGTGGTGGCATGTTGTTTGAGTCAGAGGGATGAGGAAGGCAACATTAGGCCAGTGGCCTATGCTAGCAAAAAATTAAATGGGACGCAAGCCAGATGGTCGGTCAGCCATCAGGAGGCGCACGCCATAGTATGGGGTTTGAAGGGTGTATTTTCGGTAACCGGGTCGAAGTTATGTCCGATCACAACCCCCTTACTTTTCTCACGCGTTCCGCATCGCAAAGTTCAAAATTACAGCGTTGGAGTTTGGCTATTTCCCAATTTAATTTATCCATATCTCATGTCGCGGGCAAACTAATCCCTCACGCCGATGCGTTGTCAAGACTCAGTTTTAAGGAGTAGTGTAGCGCCATGATTAGAATGTATCACGGCGCAGGTGGAGATCCACAGAAGGTCTCAGGGTGGTACAAGTGTATAGGTTACATAACGTGCGACAGAACGAGCGAGAAGTGATCAAGTGTATTATGTTGTGTCACCCAAGATCTGCATGCAAGTGAAGAAAAGACTCGAGAATACGGCAAAAGACCGAATCTCTCGTTCATTTGGTGGGGGCCTGTAAGGGTCGTCCGCAATCAAACTGTCAATTATGAATTTATTTAATTTTAATATTGTGACGAACACGTGCGGACGGACGTTTCATTCCGCCATTTTGTTGTTTCAGATAAGAACTGATATTCTTCACCACCCACATGGTACAATTTTAATCCTATGTGGGATTAAGAGAGGGGTGCATGAACACCTGGGCACCTGACCTTGAAGAGTCAGCTGCTCGAGTGCTTCTGTTAAACAAGTTGTCATACCGCTTTTGTATACGTGCAAGGTTGTAATCGCCTGCGGGTATCCGACGGCATTCCTGAGTTCAAGTATTTCACGTGCTGACCGGGGAAACCAGTTTTTCTTGCGCATGCGTGGTAGAGGACAGAAAGGGCGAGGAGAATTGAGTGAGACAGTTGAGATTCGGTCGTCAAGGAGAGAAGGTCCTGGTTTGGACACCGGTTTCTGAAGGAAGGGCTGCGGTGATCGCAGAAGTGCAGCGTGGTGAACGGGAAGGAGGATTCCTTCGTCCACCGAGTATCGCGGAAAGAATTGTGGAAAGGTAGCACGTGGTCAGCACGGGAACCTGAGAGGAAAGTCATCGGAAACCCGTTAAGCAAATGTTATCGGAATAATAAAGTCTTGCTGTTGTGTTTATTTCTGTGTACTGGACTGAGTTTTGTCGAGGTAATTATTCTTCTACACAAGGACGCTTTCAGCCGCCTTGATAGCCAGATCGTATAGTAAAGACGAGGCGGTAGCTCGCTATACGGCGGGAAACAAAAGGTTTTATCTAAGAATTGATATGTCTGGCCCTACAGTTGTCGTAACGCGTAAATGGAAATGTGAAAGGTGCCGCAACTTCTACGATGCAGTCAAGCGCATGAATAAACATGTCCGTAACTATCAAAAAGTTGTTAAAAAGGGTCACATAGCCTGTGTTTCGGCAGCTGATGAACATGCACTTTGTTAGCTGTCAAAAATGGAGTAATAAGCTCGAATAACCAATCCTCCTTCTAATTGAGAAAGTATGCACCGGAAACACTTGCAATGCTGAAAGAAGTTTACTGGGAGGGGGCGAATTTCCTGCCCCCCCCCCCCGAAAGAGTTACATCGTTTTATGTTTTTGGTTGAAATGCGACTTACATTGGAAAAAAAATGCTATAATAAAAATGCATCGACCTACATTAGAAAAAAGCTTTAATTTTTTCTTCTATAGTTTACATTACCTTTTAAATTTTACATACGTTCCTAGGGGTCAGTAATCTTGAAATATGTTTTCGAGTCGTTCAAGGATTTCTGCAAAAGGAAGGGAATCTGTGGAATCACTCCACTGGGTAGGAAGGCCCGCCACCTCCAAAATCCTGAGACCACGATCCAGAGATGAAACACCAAACTATGAAAAGGCGGAGCCCCATTTCTCCAACGTGGCAGAAGCTTCGTTTCCGAAAACCAACCATGTTCATAGTCTCTTCTGACAGAGATGGAATCATCCAAAGCAAATTCATTTCAGAAGGAGAAACTGATAATGCTAAATTCGATCTGTAAGTCCTAAGACGACTGTTGAAACACATTCGTCCTGTAGGGCCACCCTTTGCACATGGGTCTCGTATCATGACAATGCGCAGTCCTTTTTGGCAGAGACAGTAGAGAAATTTCTTGGTAAGCGAGCCGTTGCTGCGTTGAATAACCCACCGTATTATCCTGATCTGGCGCCAGCTCAGTAAGTGAGCCCCCTCCCCTTTGATATCAGCACTAAAAGAAAGAAATTTATTGATATTTCTAACATTCAAACGACGTGGCAACCCAGTTGAAGAAAATAACGAAAGAGGCATTTTACCACAGCTTTCAGTAATTATACGAACGATGTCAAAAGTGTATTGTATGAAGTATTTTAAACGCCAGTAAATTAAATGTTATTAAATATTACCTGTTGTTTATTTTTACTGTGCATTCACCGAGCTTTATTGAAGAGACATCACCGAATAGCGGTAACTTCTAAACAACGGTGAGTTTCAGATGGTACAGAATATGTGCACTACGAATAGCATTAACGATTACCTGCACACAACAGAACATCTTAACAGCGGTTAACGGACACTCCCTTCAGTCCCGAAGAAGAAGCAACCGTCATCTTGTGCCCTAGTAACGTATCACTTCCGTACTTCGTTGGAAGCGATACGTTAGGGACAAAGAACATTGCTAAAGGAACTTCGATTCCGTGGACTGAGCCGGCAAACATTGATATGAGTGGATAAAAAGAGCTGTTGAAGAACTTCATAGTTGACGTGAATATTAATAAAGCCGTCTTATTTGGTTTCACCATTCAAGCCTCCTGAATAGTGGGGGAAAGGTAACAATAGAGAAATAAAATTATTTTATTAATACGAGTACATCCGTTAAACTCCTGGCTTTCAACTCGAATTGCAAGACGAAACGATCTGTTTCTTGTGAATTGTTTTTCCAGTTGTTTTAATTAATTATTTTCACATAACACTGAAATTTAACATATTAAGGAATAATGTAGAGTGTACTACGTTCATACGGTTTAAACCCAAGCTTGTACTAGTGTGATTATAACTTCCTAATGTACGATATTTTCTATGCAACTGAAAACGCAGATTCTTACGAATTCTGAGAAATGAAAATCCGCTTTTCAAAACTGTATTTAGAACGGTACAAACAAATTTTATTTCAGCAGTTAAAGAAGAAAATTAAACTTCCTAATGTACGACATTTTCTATGTAAACGAATACGCAGATTCTTTTGAATTCTGGGAAATGAAAATCCGCTGTTCAAAACTGTATTTAGAACAGTACAGACAAATTTTATTTCAGCGGTTAAAGAAGAAAAGCTTGAATCCAAAATAGAATTCTTACTATGAAATGTATATAAATTAAAAACCTTTTTCAGGAGTTTTTGTTTCAATATATAAGTAAAATACACTGCCTGACAGAGAAAATGCCACACCATGAAGGAATGCTCGAAAACTGACCAAACTGCACACACAGATAGCCAAGTAGGTCCTGAACAAATGATTTAATTGTCACCTACAGACAAAAAATCATTATAACACATGATTTAATTGTCACTGTTCCATTCGGCACCCTACGCAGCCCTGGAACACCCTCCAGTGGCCGAATATACAGGATGATCAATAAGGAGTGTGGCCCTCATTTTGGGTGATACAGCGTTGACTCTGACGTGGAATTGAGGCAATGAGAGTCCGAATAGAATTCTGGGGTATCGTGGACCATGTGGTGTTGATCCGAGTCCACAGTTCATCTTCATTTTGCGGGGATGAGAGGGTGTTCAACCGATGTCCAATCGTGTCCCACAGATGCTCGATGGGCGAGAGGTCGGGGGATCGTGTTGGCAACGGAAGCATCCGCACACCGTGTGAAGCATTCAGGCTGATCCGAGCGGTATGCGGCCGGGTGTTATCCTGTTGAAAAACCGTGTTTAGGATACCTGCAGATACGGTAGTGCCACGGGCCGTAGCACCTCGTCACCATAGCGGCGTGCCGTCAATGTGCCCGTAATGCGTACCAGCGGTTAGGGGCTGTATGCGCTGATAGCACCCCACACCATGATTCCACGTTGCCGGGCCGTGTGGCGCTGCACAATGGCGGAGGAATCCGCCCGTTGCCCACGTCACCTACAGACTCTCACACGGCGATCATCCGTGGTGAGACAGAACCGCGATTCTTCGCTGAACACCACTCGGCACCCTACGCCGCCCTGGAGCGACACCACGCCAAGCGGTGGCGACGATGGCTCGCTGTTAAGGGTAGCCTTCGCAGCGGACGGCTGGACAGCAAACCAGACACAACCAATCTGCGCGACACTGTCCTCGTTGATATCGGAGAATCTAAGCCTCTCCGTACACTCCGCAAAATGTCGCCTGTGGGTCCGCACAGGCATGACGTCAGATGCGACGATCGGTGAGGTCGGACGTCCGTCTCCGTGCTTCGGTGCCCCTACGACGTTACACAGATCCTTCCTGGGACCACTGTCTCTAAATGCGACCGTCGGTTGTGGCATCACATTGCGTTTCTTCCGCAATATGACGCAAGGACCATCCGGCGGTACGAAGGCCTACGGTGACACCTCTCGTGAACTCATTCGTTTGACGAAATCGCGTACGACGCCATCTTAACGGCATTGGCACCCCTTGTTCGTTCTCCAGACACGGTTGCAGTAGAACCGCTCACTTCTCGCGGGCGTTACGACGTCTCGACTGATGGCCTCACGGGCTGGTTGTTCGCTTATATCCCGCGCGCCATTCGTGCGATTGGCCTGCAAATGTAATCATTTCCATAACTTGTACATGTGCACCCACCCTGCAATTTGCATGGCGCTGCGTTCACGTCTTCGTGGTGTGACATTTTCTCTGTCAGGCAGGGTATTTAGAAATCATTTTCGCGGTTTTAGTTTATTAACACTGGATGGCGGAAAAGCATCAGTTCCAGAGGACTTGAGAACTGCACTGACTTCAGCTGTCCTCCCAGCCTCTCCCGGCTAATGGGCTAACTGCCCTGGACACAGACATCCTACTCCACTCCACCCCACCTAAAGCGTCCATCTCCCAGAGATTACTGCACTCAGAGAAATTTCAGGTGCTTCAATTACCTTTTCTTGGGAGTCTGCGTTCTTCTTCCGAATTAGGATGAACATTGTGATTTGTGAGCAATTCCCTGAAAATAAAATTGATATAAGAGGTTGACTGTTTATCAAAACTTAGTATACGGATCTCAGAAAAATACGCTGATTTCTTTGCCTTTTTCCGCTTAGCGAACTTCCGGTACTTTCACTATTTATTACTGCATGTTTTATATTTTTAAAGATCGGACATGTCTTGAACTATTGATAAGTCTTATGCAATAAAGTACATTGATATTGTTACTAGTTGTGGAATCTAGGGAAACATTTGCTGGAACAGTGAACCTCGACAGAGTCTATGGTAAAATCAACGGAGTTTATTACCGTTACCCAGAGAGATATCACGTGGAGATTGTCTCTTCATGCGCCAAAACATTTTTTTTTTTAATTTTCTTCTATCATTTAATTTTTTTTATTTTTTTCATGTTTTTCTTTTATTTTCTTTTTTTCTTTTTTTTTCTTTCATTTAATTTTTTTATTTCTTTTATGTTTTCTCTTATTTCTTTTCTTTTTTAGATGATTTTTCTCTAATTTTAATTTTCTTATTCTTTTTTTATCTTTTTTATTTTTTTATCTCTCATTTTAACGTTTTTATTCTTTTTTTAGCTTTTTATTTTCTTTTTCTAATTCGTTTCCTTTTCTTAGCACTAATATTCCATTGTTGCTATTTTTTTTTCAATTTGTAAACAGTTATTTCCCGCAGTTGTATGATCAGTTTTAATGGTCGTTCCGAAATATCCTCTATTGCTATTCGTTTAATACTATTTGATATGATCAATTTTGGTGGGTCATGGTTGTGACACAAGTTGAATTGTAAAAAAACCGAATCACTAGTGTCCAGGTACACTTTTGCCAATCATTTGCGTTCTGCACAACGCCACTTCCACCTTATCTCTGTTTCTACATCTTTAAAGAATTTGGGCCCTGAATGTATCAATAAGTTTTTCCCTCTTTGGCTGTACATAAACTACATGTTGCCTCTGTAATCGCTGTCTGAAGAATGAAGCAATGCAACCACACCACTGTCTTGCAAAGAGTCGGTGGCGCATTGTCCAGCAGATAGCATCTTATGCCGGAAGCTCCCTGTCCCCCTTCCCCTAGAGGGGAAGGCAAAAATGTGTGGGTGTTCTGTTTCCACCTCTCCCTTCTGATGATACAAAGAGAACAACACTCAGCGACATATTCGAAAACGATGAGAACACACACAGACTTTTACCTGCCTTCGGACACACAGACTTTTAACTGCCTTCGCACACACAGACTTTTACCTTCGCGCGGATTACGGTTGACCACCTGTGGTCCCTTGGGAGATCGTCCCCCTGACTAGGTTTGCCCACAGACACAAACTTAGAAACTTCGCGCTTCGTTCCCAGCAAAAATCTACAAAATATCGTTTTTCCTTTCATCACAAAAGAGCAGAGCGTTAGCAGTAATAATTTCGGCAAACGAAAAAAAGAAAGAAAAAAAAAGAATAAAAAAAAATGATAAAAAAAAAAGAAAGAAAAGTATATATAGACGAATTTTCAACTACAGGTTGTCGAAGGCGAAAAGGGTGTCGTAAAATGCGTTTGGATTTTTGGCTTCGACCTTCAGGATTTTCCACACATAGACAAATGTTTCTCTGAAAAACTTAACATTGTGCTTGGCGCATGCATACTGCACGACTTTCTACGACGAAACTCAAAAAGTACATATATGCATCGTACCAATGTGGCTTGCAAAAACAAACTAAAAATTCCACCGGCGCAGCTAAACAAAGCCGTAATATGCATTTGGATTATTTTAATAACAGGAAGAAAGACCAAATGATAAATGTCTAATTTAGAAATGTTAAATGTTGGAGTGGTCTGGGAAGTTACTGTTGGTGATTCTTTCAATCCGAAATATGTTAATATGAAAATTTGGAAAATGATGTCTTAAATAAATTAATAGCAATATTTTGGATATCCATTATTTTATCTATTTTTATAATTATTATTATTCTTTTTGATATTACAGAAATGTTTGAATGTGTTTACAAATTCCTGTTGGGGGCGGGGGGCGATACTACATGTATATGTAGGTATGGGTGTATACGCACATAATATATATATATAACATATATAAATATGTATCAGTATATATATATACAGTGCATAAGATAGATAGATAGATAGATAAAACTGTTGACATTCGGGGCTTTAGGGGGGACGTAAGCTCCAGAGCACCCCCGTGAGTGCGCTGGTGCACGGTACAGACAGGAGATAGGTGCTAGCAAAGGATTTTTGTTTGATTTTGTTTGTCAGATAAAGATGTGCCTATTTTTAATTACACACCTTCCTTTTCTTAAAAAAATCCTTTTTTGAAAAATTTAAGTTGAATGATAGAAATAAAAATAAATAACACAAAATAACAACGAATAATATATTAAATTTATGGCTTTAAATATTTCAACTAATAATAAATTAATTAATAAAATTCAGTAAATCTCGTAATTTATGGTATTAACTATTATAATTTATATGTATATACATACAGAATCTGTACCACCATAGACTTTCACCGATTTTTTTTTCAATCCCAAGCCACTCACCAGAATTTTTAAACATTTTTCTTAAAAATTCCTTTTGCAGGAAAGAATTCCAGTATTACTCAAAGACTTCAAGGAAAATGCAAAAAATGAAGAACTTTCTAAGATCTGGAAAGGAAAATAACATTTCAGGACGTTCCTAAGGTTCCATGGGCTGTTATAACTCTGTATGTAACCAGAGACGCTTAGACATTCAATAATAATAATAAAAAGAAGAAGAAGACGATGCACAGCGACATATTCGAAAACGATGAGAAAAGCTTCTATCGTAACATTACCAAGAAAGACATCGAAGGTGAAAGACCACCAGAATGTGAATGTGGGTAATTAAAAATAGGCACATCTTTATCTGACATACAAAATCAAACAAAAATCCTTTGCTAGCACCTATCTCCTGTCTGTACCGGGCACCAGCGCACCCACGGGGGTGCTTTGGGGCTTAAGTCCCCCTAAAGCTCAGTATGTCAACACTTTATCTATCTATCTAATGTATATCTGTCCAGCTTATGCACTCTATATATACATATTGATACATACTTATATATATTGTATGTATGCATATATATATATCATCATCATCATCATCATTGTCAACCATTATCAATCCACTGCTGGACGAAGGTCTCCCCAAGTTTCCTCCACAACGGTCTGTCTTGTGCCAGTCTCCTCCATGTCACCCCTGCATACTTTCGAATTTCATCCACCCATCTCCCATGTGGTCTTCTTCTGGGTCTTTTCCTGTCCCTTGGAATCCAATCTAAAATTTCGGCTGTCCATCGATGATCTGTCCTTCTGGCAGTATGTCCAGCCCATTGCCATTTCAGGGATTTAACTCTGATCATGATGTCTTCCACTCTTGTCATTTTTCGGATCCACGAGTTCCTCTTCTTATCTCTCCTGGTTACACCAAGTATGCACCTCTCCATGCTTCTTTGAGTTGTCTGCAGCCTTTGTATGTCTCTTTTAGTTAAGGTCCACGTCTCTGCACCATACGTAAGCACTGGAAGGATGCATTGATCAAACACTTTTCTTTTAAGACATAATGGCATATTGCTCTTGAAAATTATGCTGTTTCTTCCAAAAGCTCTCCAGGCAAGTTTTGTACGCCGATTAATTTCTTCATCAATGTGACCCTCACTTGATATCTGCTGTCCAAGATAAACGTACGTGTCTGTTATCTCCAGCTTTTCTCCATCAATCGATAAATCTTCATTTCTTGTAAAAGCATTGAACATCACTTTTGTCTTCTGAAAGTTCATTTTTAATCCCACTTTTTTACTCTTGTCAGCAAGTTCCTGGATCATACTCTGCAGCTCTGATGGGGTAGTTGCAAAAATGACTACGTCATCAGCAAAACGAAGGTGGGTTAGATAATCTCCATTGATCTTTATCCCTTTGTTTTCCCAGCTCAGCGACTGAAAAACACCCTCCAATGTGGCATTAAAGAGCTTCGGAGATATGGTGTCACCTTGTCTCACTCCCTTTCCAATTTTTACGTGTGTTGTATTTTCAAACAGCCTAATCTTTGCACTTGCATTTTCATAGATGTTATTAATAATATTAATGTATGCATCTTCAATACCGCAGGTTTTCAGAGCCATTGTAACTGCTGATGGTTTCACCGAATCAAAGGCTTTTTCATAATCGATAAAAGCCATGCACAATGAAAGTTCATATTCCCTCGCTCTTTCAATTAGTTCTCTCAGCACGTGGATATGATCTATTGTGCTGTAGCCACTCCTGAATCCAGCTTGTTCTCTCGGTTGAGCCATGTCCAGTGTTACCTTCAAGCGGTGTGAAAGAACTTTAGTGAAGATTTTATAAACTACTGATAGGAGGCTGATAGGTCTGTAGTTTCCGAGATCCTCAATGTCACCTTTCTTATGTAGCAGGATCATTGTAGCGGTGTTCCAATCCTCAGGAATCTTTCCTTCATTAAGGCATCGAGTGAAAATTTGGGCGAGTACTGTTTCGATTTCTCCACTTGCTTCTTTTATGATGTCTACAGTAATTCCATCTTCTCCTGGAGCTTTTCCCCGCTTCATGTTCTTGATTGCATGTGCAACTTCTGCTGGAAGGACTGGAGGAACTCTGGTACTGGTATCTTTCATGATGTCTGGAGTGCATGTATCATCCCTTTCATATAATTTGGAGTAGAAATCTTTCACTCTTGTCAAAATTTCGCCTCTATTTCTTGTTACAGAACCATCTTCTTTTCTCAGTGCCATAATCTGTTTTCTTCCCTTACTGAGATGTCCCTTTGCTATCTTTAGGTTTTGGTTGTTTTCAATTGCTTTCCTCACTAGTTCACAGTTGAATTTTCTTACGTCTTCAGTGATACTTTTTCTTACTGTCTTGCATAGCTCTATATATTCCACTTTGGAAGTCGCATCTTCTTTAGTTGTCCTCATCTCTTTCTTTCTTGCATCAACATTTTCGTTTTTCCTGATAATTTATTTACATGCAACTTGTTCTTAGACCCAGCTAATTTTGTTGCTGTTTCCATATGAGCTTTGGTTACTTTTCTGTTAACTTCAGAGATGTCCACTTCTTCTGATGTTAGGCCTTCTAAAGCAGAGAACCTGTTCTTCAGTTCCAACTTGAAGGTATTATGGTGTTTTTTAAGGTTGGTTATGTCAATAGATTTTGTTTGTCTTATGAGCTTGCCACGTTCAAGTTTAGTGTTGAGGTGCATCTTACATCTCACCAATCTATGGTCACTACCTGTGTTGAACTTGTTTAGCACACTGCAGTCTTCTATGAGGAATTTTTTGTTACACATAATAAAATCAATTTCACTTGTCGTCCCATTTGGATGTCTCCATGTCCATTTCCTGTGTGGCTTTTTCTTGAAGAAGGAGTTCAAGATGAAAAACCCTTCTGCCTCTGCAAACTCAACGAGAGTATTTCCACGCTGGTTTCTGTTGCCGTGACCGAATTTACCTACTGAAGTTTCATTCTGTTGCCGTTGCCCTATTTTTGCATTGAAATCTCCCATAATTATTTTCAAGTGCTGCTTACCTTTATTATTTAGATGACAAATTTCCTCATAAAATTCTTCAATTTCTTCTTCAGGATGACCTGTGGTGGGTGCATAAGTTTGAATAATCTGAGACTGGTATCTTTTCGAGAGTTGGATAACAAGTCGTGCAGCTCTGTCAGAGGAACTTTCAACTTCTACAACTTTATCCTTCAGTTTCTTGTTTATTATAAATCCAACACCACTAGTTCTGCCAGTATCTGTCCCACGATAGTAGAAGAGATGTCCACTTTTCAGTTCGATGAGATCTTCTCCTTTTCTCCTTACCTCACTTAGCCCCACGATGTCCCACTTGATCCTTTGTAGTTCCTCTTCCAATTCAAGAAGCCTTGAATCAGAAGATAGGGAGCGTCCATTGTACGTAGCCAAGGTCAGCATCAGATGGCAGCCTAGTCCGGTCCTCCGGGGATTCTTAGCACCCTCTGCCTTCATGTCGCACTGGCCGCTGCCTTGGCCAGGTACATTCCAGCTGCCGGAGACTGAGGGCCAAGATTTAAGTTGTGGAATCATTTTGGAGGGGTTTGGCCATAACTCACCACGCTGGCCAAGCGGGTTGGTGAGTGTGGGATAGAATTTCCTCTAATCCCGATGGTATAGTTATACCGCTATTGGCGGTCGTCAGAGCCCCTTTAGTGGGAACAGGATGCACCACGAGAAGGCGGGGTTGACATTTGTCAAGGAGAGGCTGTGATGTTACGCATCACCTGACCTTACATCCCTATATATATATATCATCATCATCATCATCATCATTGTCAACCATTATCAATCCACTGCTGGACGAAGGTCTCCCCAAGTTTCCTCCACAACGGTCTGTCTTGTGCCAGTCTCCTCCATGTCACTCCCACATACTTTCGAATTTCATCCACCCATCTTCCATGTGGTCTTCTTCTGGGTCTTTTCCTGTCCCTTGGAATCCAATCTAAAATTTCGGCTGTCCATCGATGGTCTGTTCTTCTGGCAGTATGTCCAGCCCATTGCCATTTCAGGGATTTAACTCTGATCATGATGTCTTCCACTCTTGTCATTTTTCGGATCCACGTGTTCCTCTTCTTATCTCTCCTGGTTACACCAAGCATGCACCTCTCCATGCTACTTTGAGTTGTCTGCAGCTTATATATATATATATATATATATACTTAAGAGCAAAACTGAAGACTAAGGAAAAACTTTAGAATTTAAAACGAAGGTTGCAAAATAACCTGAAAATCAAAACGCGCAACGCAGCAGTTTTGAAAATTCAGAATTCACATTCTATAAAGAAGATACCTAAGCAAAAAAATGCATATATAATTTTGACTCACACCTAGTACAACATAGAAAAGGTTATGTATCTACCTGTGTGAGTAAAAGGAGAAAAAGACAAAAAAATGAAATAAAACAACTGAATGTAGAAGGTGTCGAGAATACTGAGATTTGGCTTTATCAAGGACCAGCAAAAACTCTGCATTTTCTCACTTCCACAAAGACCTAGTTGGAAATGGGTTTCTGCAAGGCCATAGATGCAAGTAACATTCCCACCTAAAATAGTTTAAAATATATATATATAAGTTATGTCCTCCGTAGAGTTGCATGACCTAGCACTAGTTAACAATTTCGCTTGCATCCATTAACCTTCCTGGCCCGACCCATGCTCTTCATCTGTTACTATTAAACAGAGAGAAGAAGATTAAAGAGAACTCAAGCTGTGAGAGTGACATAATAATTAGAAATGATTTTCAGCCATAACGAAATTCCAAGTTCGTTTGAGAGAGAATTTAAACCTGAAAATCAGTGCAAAAGAAATCCAAATTTTACATTGCAATTAAAAAAGGAAATGTTAATTTTTAACGAACAGATTTTTGAAAGAAAACTTGAGTCTAAAACCCCCTACTCTACAACTTATGACAGCACGAAAACGAGAATAAGTTAAAGATAATAATTAACTAAAGAAAACTTTGTGAAAGTTATATACCTTAAACAGTTAGTTGCAATATGTACAAAGTATTTCAGCAGTGCTTTAAGTGCATAATTAATTAGTTATTAAGAACTTAACTACTTTGAAAAAACAGCGCAGAGACAGCGCATAGAAAAGGAGCAAGCTTAGCCATCTTATGTTCCTAGGTACCCCAAAAGACGCTCAAAGTTACAAAGAAAAGAAAGAGTTAAAACCCGCAAAAATGTTAACAGACAAACCAATGCCTAAAAGCTGAAAAGCTAAAAAACGACAGAGAAAAAGTACATGAAGTACAAACATTGAACTTATAAAACCTAGAACCCCAAAACAAGGAAGAGAGCTTACCTCTTGTGTGACAAAAACTTTTCTCCTCACAAGAGAAGAACATGGCTGACCTCTTCCGCCACTCCCTAGACGCTGGGGGGCAGTGAGGGTGGGGCTGATGGCCTCCTCATACAGCAAGAAACCAACGCGCGGAGATTTTAACCAGAGAAAAAAATATATAAACTTAAGACTGTGGATCTGTATGATCAGAAAGAGCAGAATTAACTCTCCAGAATACATGAGAAATATTATAAAATACACGAGCAGTTTATTTAATAATCTTTGCATGTATTAAATCACCTTAGTGAGCTTCTATAGATTAATCAGAATCTTATTAATTTTAATGTTGGTTTTACTATTTTTAGTATAGCTATCCTAGTGATGAATAACTAGTTTTCTTTATTATTTTTTTATTTGTTTTTATTTTCTTTTATAAACAGATTTTTAAGCTTTTTTTGTGATTTTGTTTATATTATTTAATTTTTTGTTTTAATAGGACCGTCATATCCATAGCACTAAGGTTCCTTTAGGTAGTTAATAGGCATCCTCTAGCCAACTTCCTTACGGCTTTGATTGGTCAGAATCATATTATTAACTGTGTAGAAAATTAAAGCAGATCTGCCAACCTTACTCTATTATTCAGAATAATTTTTCTTAAAGTTCTTTTGATGAAAGAAGAAGGAATTTCGTTCTCTAGAAAACTTTCTAATAGTATATTAATGTGGTAATTGAAGTACAAATTGTTGCTGCAAATTCTTGAAATTCGAAGGACCTGAGAAATTAGTACATTCTCAATTACTTTGGTTGAAATGTTATTATTCCAGTGTAGATATTTAATTACTTTGAAAGGAAAATTAACTCTTTTATCAAAGAGGCTAATAGATGGGTTACCTCTGTTGAGCTTAATGCTTAAGTCTAGGAACTCAAGTTCCTGATTACTGTGGTTGGTTTTACATAAGTTAAGAGAGCTAGGATAGATATTATCAAAATCACTCGCTATAACTTCTGAATTATTGATACACAGCAGATCATCAATATATCTAAAAGTGTAAAGGTAGTTATCTGAGCAGGTGGGGTGATTTTTAATGAATTTATATTCCTTAAAGAACAGGAATAGATTAGCGATATTCGTGGACGTTGATGTTCCCATTGGAATACCGTTCACTTGCTTATAGAGAGTATTATTATATAAGATATGGTTATTTTTTATGCAGCAATTGAGATAAGAGTTCCAAGTTCCTACATCAACAAATTGGTTAAGTTTAAATTCTGCATACAGCTCTTTAAAGGTAGTGATTATATCTGATAGAGGCAGATTAGTATATAGGTTTTCAAAATCATAACTATTAATATCTAGGGGACAAACTTTGAGTATAGTAGAAATTACTTCTGCATTATTATTAATTATCCAAAAATCTCTGTTCATCAAGTTAGAACAGTTTCTAATGTGTTTCAAAACCTTCTTTAAGACATCTTCAAAAGCAAGATCTATTTTCTTTTTATGACTCCTTACTCCACTAGCTATGAACCTGAACTTCACAGGATCCTTATGAAACTTAACCGTTGCAAAAAGAAATGGAAATTCAGGCTCATATCTTCTAGTTTGTGGAATTTTAAGTTTCTTGAAGAATGCCTTAAACCGATTTTCTAACTGCTTGGTAGAATAACTTACGGGCTCGTATGTTACTCTATTATTGAGTTCCATAGTTAACAATTCAAAATAGAACTTCTTACAGATAATTGCAAAATTATTGCTAGCTTTATCCGTAGTGGTAAAAATAAATTGGTCTTGTAGTTTGGAGAGTGACCTTTTAGCTTCTCCAGAGAAAAAGAGATTTCTGTCGAAACAAAAGTCCAGACCTGCCAACTCACCGGTGAAGCTATTGATTATATTATATTTCCATTCTGCGAAGGCCTCAATAGGCTGATTGTACGTTAAACTGGTTTTTACGATGTACCTATTTACATCTTGAGTGAAGCTCTCAAGAATCCTTTCTTTGGAAATTGTGAAGGAAGGTCTGAATTTAGAGCCATACTCTAATAAATTCCTAAGCTTTTCATTTTCAACAAAACTCAAGTTTCCGGTGATAATATGGTTGTAATTCTTATCATAGTGAACTGTTTCTTTATGTTCATCACAAGAACATGTAGTAATTACAGGAATGTAGCTCGAAGAGTTAAGTTTGTAGTTTTTAACTATTGACCCTAAGGTCTTAACATATTTAAAACTTACAATAGACTGGTGCCTGTGGATGGGAAAAAAATTTTTTTTTATTATTGTAGAACAGCTTCCTTACATTGAGATTATCGTAGGCTTTATTTAGGAACCTGATGGTAACAAAATTACTGGAAAATTCTTTAAGAGAAATTTTATCTTTAAGAATATGTTTAAGAATGTCCAGAACCAAAGCAAAAACATGCTAATCAACATGGTCAGCAGTTTCATTCCAGAATTTGAAAAAACTTTTAAGGACAGAGTGCTTGAAGGACTTGAGAATTTTGTAAGTATTTTTAACAAAATTAGTGCCAGTTTTAAAGCTTTCCAGAGTTTTTAGCAAGTTAGCAAAATCAACTTTGCTTGATGTGCGAAATAACCTCTGTCCTCTATTACCTCTAGAGCAGCTCTTATTATTAACAAGAAAGAAGAGTTCACGAATTGAAAATTTATGCTGATTATGCTTATTGTCAGATAGAGTGGAATTAAGGCCATAGGGATAAAGAGACTGATGCTGCAAAATTTCAAGGGATTCAGTTTCTAGCCGAGCATAGAGGTCAGGGATAATATGTAGTACCTCTATTTTCACTTTGTCAAAACCATGAGTATGGAAATGCTCTAATTCAAAGGTAGAGTACTGGTTGGCGTTTGTGGAGGGGTACACTCCTGAATTAGAGAACTTGTTTACTAGAGACCTGTGACCATTAATCCTAAGATGAAGAGGATTTTTACTTTGGCCAATATAGCTAAGGTTGCAGACAGTACCGGTGAGCTTATAGATGGTATTGTAGGCTTTGCAAAACTTGTTGGAGCAATTATCCTCAACAGAAGAATACAGGTTAGGATCTGCAGATTTACATGTCAAACAACGTTTGTCATTTCATAACTTTAGATTACCTTTGCCAGCGAGTTCATACACTATGGGAAAGGGTGCTAGCCTAACCGAGCGGGAGGACTTAAAATATCTGAGCTGACCTCCAATCCTTTCATCGTCCTTAGAACTCCACTTGGGCCAAAACATACAAATTCTGAGCAAACCAACTAGGAAAAACTTTTTAGAAATAAGCAGTCCAAGAAAAGACCAAACTCGAGTATAAACTACACTCCAAAAAGCTGCATCCAAAACATACTAAAAATAAAAATTAGAAAATGAAAAAAAAAACCCCAAATAAAAAATAGTAATAAAAAAAAATAATAATAAAACATTTCAACTAGAATTTGCGCATGAGCTGCTAAATAATAAATTGAAACTAGTTACTTAAGAGCAAAACTGAAGACTAAGGAAAAACTTTAGAATTTAAAACGAAGGTTGCAAAATAACCTGAAAATCAAAACGCGCAACGCAGCAGTTTTGAAAATTCAGAATTCACATTCTATAAAGAAGATACCTAAGCAAAAAAATGCATATATAATTTTGACTCACACCTAGTACAACATAGAAAAGGTTATGTATCTACCTGTGTGAGTAAAAGGAGAAAAGACAAAAAAATGAAATAAAACAACTGAATGTAGAAGGTGTCGAGAATACTGAGCCTTGGCTTTATCAAGGACCAGCAAAAACTCTGCATTTTCTCACTTCCACAAAGACCTAGTTGGAAATGGGTTTCTGCAAGGCCATAGATGCAAGTAACATTCCCACCTAAAATAGTTTAAAAAATATATATATAAGTTATGTCCTCCGTAGAGTTGCATGACCTAGCACTAGTTAACAATTTCGCTTGCATCCATTAACCTTCCTGGCCCGACCCATGCTCTTCATCTGTTACTATTAAACAGAGAGAAGAAGATTAAAGAGAACTCAAGCTGTGAGAGTGACATAATAATTAGAAATGATTTTCAGCCATAACGAAATTCCAAGTTCGTTTGAGAGAGAATTTAAACCTGAAAATCAGTGCAAAAGAAATCCAAATTTTACATTGCAATTAAAAAAGGAAATGTTAATTTTTAACGAACAGATTTTTGAAAGAAAACTTGAGTCTAAAACCCCCTACTCTACAACTTATGACAGCACGAAAATGAGAATAAGTTGAAGATAATAATTAACTAAAGAAAACTTTGTGAAAGTTATATACCTTAAACAGTTAGTAGCAATATGTACAAAGTATTTCAGCAGTGCTTTAAGTGCATAATTAATTAGTTATTAAGAACTTAACTACTTTGAAAAAACAGCGCAGAGACAGCGCATAGAAAAGGAACAAGCTTAGCCATCTTCTGTTCCTAGGTACCCCAAAAGACGCTCAAAGTTACAAAGAAAAGAAAGAGTTAAAACCCGCAAAAATGTTAACAGACAAACCAATGCCTAAAAGCTGAAAAGCTAAAAAACGACAGAGAAAAAGTACATGAAGTATTAACATTGAACTTATAAAACCTAGAACCCAAAAACAAGGAAGAGAGCTTACCTCTTGTGTGACAAAAACTTTTCTCCTCACAAGAGAAGAACATGGCTGACCTCTTCCGCCACTCCCTAGACGCTGGGGGGCAGTGAGGGTGGGGCTGATGGCCTCCTCATACAGCAAGAAACCAACGCGCGGAGATTTTAACCAGAGAAAAAAATATATAAACTTAAGACTGTGGATCTGTATGATCAGAAAGAGCAGAATTAACTCTCCAGAATACATGAGAAATATTATAAAATACACGAGCAGTTTATTTAATAATCTTTGCATGTATTAAATCACCTTAGTGAGCTTCTATAGATTAATCAGAATCTTATTAATTTTAATGTTGGTTTTACTATTTTTAGTATAGCTATCCTAGTGATGAATAACTAGTTTTCTTTATTATTTTTTTATTTGTTTTTATTTTCTTTTATAAACAGATTTTTAAGCTTTTTTTGTGATTTTGTTTATATTATTTAAGTACTACATATTATCCCTGACCTCTATGCTCGGCTAGAAACTGAATCCCTTGAAATTTTGCAGCATCAGTCTCTTTATCCCTATGGCCTTAATTCCACTCTATCTGACAATAAGCATAATCAGCATAAATTTTCAATTCGTGAACTCTTCTTTCTTGTTAATAATAAGAGCTGCTCTAGAGGTAATAGAGGACAGAGGTTATTTCGCACATCAAGCAAAGTTGATTTTGCTAACTTGCTAAAAACTCTGGAAAGCTTTAAAACTGGCACTAATTTTGTTAAAAATACTTACAAAATTCTCAAGTCCTTCAAGCACTCTGTCCTTAAAAGTTTTTTCAAATTCTGGAATGAAACTGCTGACCATGTTGATAAGCATGTTTTTGCTTTGGTTCTGGACATTCTTAAACATATTCTTAAAGATAAAATTTCTCTTAAAGAATTTTCCAGTAATTTTGTTACCATCAGGTTCCTAAATAAAGCCTACGATAATCTCAATGTAAGGAAGCTGTTCTACAATAATGCAATTTTTTTCCCATCCACAGGCACCAGTCTATTGTAAGTTTTAAATATGTTAAGACCTTAGGGTCAATAGTTAAAAACTACAAACTTAACTCTTCGAGCTACATTCCTGTAATTACTACATGTTCTTGTGATGAACATAAAGAAACAGTTCACTATGATAAGAATTACAACCATATTATCACCGGAAACTTGAGTTTTGTTGAAAATGAAAAGCTTAGGAATTTATTAGAGTATGGCTCTAAATTCAGACCTTCCTTCACAATTTCCAAAGAAAGGATTCTTGAGAGCTTCACTCAAGATGTAAATAGGTACATCGTAAAAACCAGTTTAACGTACAATCAGCCTATTGAGGCCTTCGCAGAATGGAAATATAATATAATCAATAGCTTCACCGGTGAGTTGGCAGGTCTGGACTTTTGTTTCGACAGAAATCTCTTTTTCTCTGGAGAAGCTAAAAGGTCACGCTCCAAACTACAAGACCAATTTATTTTTACCACTACGGATAAAGCTAGCAATAATTTTGCAATTATCTGTAAGAAGTTCTATTTTGAATTGTTAACTATGGAACTCAATAATAGAGTAACATACGAGCCCGTAAGTTATTCTACCAAGCAGTTAGAAAATCGGTTTAAGGCATTCTTCAAGAAACTTAAAATTCCACAAACTAGAAGATATGAGCCTGAATTTCCATTTCTTTTTGCAACGGTTAAGTTTCATAAGGATCCTGTGAAGTTCAGGTTCATAGCTAGTGGAGTAAGGAGTCATAAAAAGGAAATAGATCTTGCTTTTGAAGATGTCTTAAAGAAGGTTTTGAAACACATTAGAAACTGTTCTAACTTGATGAACAGAGATTTTTGGATAATTAATAATAATGCAGAAGTAATTTCTACTATACTCAAAGTTTGTCCCCTAGATATTAATAGTTATGATTTTGAAAACCTATATACTAATCTGCCTCTATCAGATATAATCACTACCTTTAAAGAGCTGTATGCAGAATTTAAACTTAACCAATTTGTTGATGTAGGAACTTGGAACTCTTATCTCAATTGCTGCATAAAAAATAACCATATCTTATATAATAATACTCTCTATAAGCAAGTGAACGGTATTCCAATGGGAACATCAACGTCCACGAATATCGCTAATCTATTCCTGTTCTTTAAGGAATATAAATTCATTAAAAATCACCCCACCTGCTCAGATAACTACCTTTACACTTTTAGATATATTGATGATCTGCTGTGTATCAATAATTCAGAAGTTATAGAGAGTGATTTTGATAATATCTATCCTAGCTCTCTTAACTTATGTAAAACCAACCACAGTAATCAGGAACTTGAGTTCCTAGACTTAAGCATTAAGCTCAACAGAGGTAACCCATCTATTAGCCTCTTTGATAAAAGAGTTAATTTTCCTTTCAAAGTAATTAAATATCTACACTGGAATAATAACATTTCAACCAAAGTAATTGAGAATGTACTAATTTCTCAGGTCCTTCGAATTTCAAGAATTTGCAGCAACAATTTGTACTTCAATTACCACATTAATATACTATTAGAAAGTTTTCTAGAGAACGAAATTCCTTCTTCTTTCATCAAAAGAACTTTAAGAAAAATTATTCTGAATAATAGAGTAAGGTTGGCAGATCTGCTTTAATTTTCTACACAGTTAATAATATGATTCTGACCAATCAAAGCCGTAAGGAAGTTGGCTAGAGGATGCCTATTAACTACCTAAAGGAACCTTAGTGCTATGGATATGACGGTCCTATTAAAACAAAAAATTAAATAATATAAACAAAATCACAAAAAAAGCTTAAAAATCTGTTTATAAAAGAAAATAAAAACAAATAAAAAAATAATAAAGAAAACTAGTTATTCATCACTAGGATAGCTATACTAAAAATAGTAAAACCAACATTAAAATTAATAAGATTCTGATTAATCTATAGAAGCTCACTAAGGTGATTTAATACATGCAAAGATTATTAAATAAACTGCTCGTGTATTTTATAATATTTCTCATGTATTCTGGAGAGTTAATTCTGCTCTTTCTGATCATACAGATCCACAGTCTTAAGTTTATATATTTTTTTCTCTGGTTAAAATCTCAGCGCGTTGGTTTCTTGCTGTATGAGGAGGCCATCAGCCCCACCCTCACTGCCCCCCAGCGTCTAGGGAGTGGCGGAAGAGGTCAGCCATGTTCTTCTCTTGTGAGGAGAAAAGTTTTTGTCACACAAGAGGTAAGCTCTCTTCCTTGTTTTGGGGTTCTAGGTTTTATAAGTTCAATGTTTGTACTTCATGTACTTTTTCTCTGTCGTTTTTTAGCTTTTCAGCTTTTAGGCATTGGTTTGTCTGTTAACATTTTTGCGGGTTTTAACTCTTTCTTTTCTTTGTAACTTTGAGCGTCTTTTGGGGTACCTAGGAACATAAGATGGCTAAGCTTGTTCCTTTTCTATGCGCTGTCTCTGCGCTGTTTTTTCAAAGTAGTTAAGTTCTTAATAACTAATTAATTATGCACTTAAAGCGCTGCTGAAATACTTTGTACATATTGCAACTAACTGTTTAAGGTATATAACTTTCACAAAGTTTTCTTTAGTTAATTATTATCTTTAACTTATTCTCGTTTTCGTGCTGTCATAAGTTGTAGAGTAGGGGGTTTTAGACTCAAGTTTTCTTTCAAAAATCTGTTCGTTAAAAATTAACATTTCCTTTTTTAATTGCAATGTAAAATTTGGATTTCTTTTGCACTGATTTTCAGGTTTAAATTCTCTCTCAAACGAACTTGGAATTTCGTTATGGCTGAAAATCATTTCTAATTATTATGTCACTCTCACAGCTTGAGTTCTCTTTAATCTTCTTCTCTCTGTTTAATAGTAACAGATGAAGAGCATGGGTCGGGCCAGGAAGGTTAATGGATGCAAGCGAAATTGTTAACTAGTGCTAGGTCATGCAACTCTACGGAGGACATAACTTATATATATATTTTTTAAACTATTTTAGGTGGGAATGTTACTTGCATCTATGGCCTTGCAGAAACCCATTTCCAACTAGGTCTTTGTGGAAGTGAGAAAATGCAGAGTTTTTGCTGGTCCTTGATAAAGCCAAGGCTCAGTATTCTCGACACCTTCTACATTCAGTTGTTTTATTTCATTTTTTTGTCTTTTCTCCTTTTACTCACACAGGTAGATACATAACCTTTTCTATGTTGTACTAGGTGTGAGTCAAAATTATATATGCATTTTTTTGCTTAGGTATCTTCTTTATAGAATGTGAATTCTGAATTTTCAAAACTGCTGCGTTGCGCGTTTTGATTTTCAGGTTATTTTGCAACCTTCGTTTTAAATTCTAAAGTTTTTCCTTAGTCTTCAGTTTTGCTCTTAAGTAACTAATTTCAATTTATTATTTAGCAGCTCATGCGCAAATTCTAGTTGAAATGTTTTATTATTATTTTTTTTTATTACTATTTTTATTTGGGGTTTTTTTTTTCATTTTCTAATTTTTATTTTTAGTATGTTTTGGATGCAGCTTTTTGGAGTGTAGTTTATACTCGAGTTTGGTCTTTTCTTGGACTGCTTATTTCTAAAAAGTTTTTCCTAGTTGGTTTGCTCAGAATTTGTATGTTTTGGCCCAAGTGGAGTTCTAAGGACGATGAAAGGATTGGAGGTCAGCTCAGATATTTTAAGTCCTCCCGCTCGGTTAGGCTAGCACCCTTTCCCATAGTGTATGAACTCGCTGGCAAAGGTAATCTAAAGTTATGAAATGACAAACGTTGTTTGACATGTAAATCTGCAGATCCTAACCTGTATTCTTCTGTTGAGGATAATTGCTCCAACAAGTTTTGCAAAGCCTACAATACCATCTATAAGCTCACCTGTACTGTCTGCAACCTTAGCTATATTGGCCAAAGTAAAAATCCTCTTCATCTTAGGATTAATGGTCACAGGTCTCTAGTAAACAAGTTCTCTAATTCAGGAGTGTACCCCTCCACAAACGCCAACCAGTACTCTACCTTTGAATTAGAGCATTTCCATACTCATGGCTTTGACAAAGTGAAAATAGATGTACTACATATTATCCCTGACCTCTATGCTCGGCTAGAAACTGAATCCCTTGAAATTTTGCAGCATCAGTCTCTTTATCCCTATGGCCTTAATTCCACTCTATCTGACAATAAGCATAATCAGCATAAATTTTCAATTCGTGAACTCTTCTTTCTTGTTAATAATAAGAGCTGCTCTAGAGGTAATAGAGGACAGAGGTTATTTCGCACATCAAGCAAAGTTGATTTTGCTAACTTGCTAAAAACTCTGGAAAGCTTTAAAACTGGCACTAATTTTGTTAAAAATACTTACAAAATTCTCAAGTCCTTCAAGCACTCTGTCCTTAAAAGTTTTTTCAAATTCTGGAATGAAACTGCTGACCATGTTGATAAGCATGTTTTTGCTTTGGTTCTGGACATTCTTAAACATATTCTTAAAGATAAAATTTCTCTTAAAGAATTTTCCAGTAATTTTGTTACCATCAGGTTCCTAAATAAAGCCTACGATAATCTCAATGTAAGGAAGCTGTTCTACAATAATAAAAAAAAATTTTCCCATCCACAGGCACCAGTCTATTGTAAGTTTTAAATATGTTAAGACCTTAGGGTCAATAGTTAAAAACTACAAACTTAACTCTTCGAGCTACATTCCTGTAATTACTACATGTTCTTGTGATGAACATAAAGAAACAGTTCACTATGATAAGAATTACAACCATATTATCACCGGAAACTTGAGTTTTGTTGAAAATGAAAAGCTTAGGAATTTATTAGAGTATGGCTCTAAATTCAGACCTTCCTTCACAATTTCCAAAGAAAGGATTCTTGAGAGCTTCACTCAAGATGTAAATAGGTACATCGTAAAAACCAGTTTAACGTACAATCAGCCTATTGAGGCCTTTCGCAGAATGGAAATATAATATAATCAATAGCTTCACCGGTGAGTTGGCAGGTCTGGACTTTTGTTTCGACAGAAATCTCTTTTTCTCTGGAGAAGCTAAAAGGTCACGCTCCAAACTACAAGACCAATTTATTTTTACCACTACGGATAAAGCTAGCAATAATTTTGCAATTATCTGTAAGAAGTTCTATTTTGAATTGTTAACTATGGAACTCAATAATAGAGTAACATACGAGCCCGTAAGTTATTCTACCAAGCAGTTAGAAAATCGGTTTAAGGCATTCTTCAAGAAACTTAAAATTCCACAAACTAGAAGATATGAGCCTGAATTTCCATTTCTTTTTGCAACGGTTAAGTTTCATAAGGATCCTGTGAAGTTCAGGTTCATAGCTAGTGGAGTAAGGAGTCATAAAAAGAAAATAGATCTTGCTTTTGAAGATGTCTTAAAGAAGGTTTTGAAACACATTAGAAACTGTTCTAACTTGATGAACAGAGATTTTTGGATAATTAATAATAATGCAGAAGTAATTTCTACTATACTCAAAGTTTGTCCCCTAGATATTAATAGTTATGATTTTGAAAACCTATATACTAATCTGCCTCTATCAGATATAATCACTACCTTTAAAGAGCTGTATGCAGAATTTAAACTTAACCAATTTGTTGATGTAGGAACTTGGAACTCTTATCTCAATTGCTGCATAAAAAATAACCATATCTTATATAATAATACTCTCTATAAGCAAGTGAACGGTATTCCAATGGGAACATCAACGTCCACGAATATCGCTAATCTATTCCTGTTCTTTAAGGAATATAAATTCATTAAAAATCACCCCACCTGCTCAGATAACTACCTTTACACTTTTAGATATATTGATGATCTGCTGTGTATCAATAATTCAGAAGTTATAGAGAGTGATTTTGATAATATCTATCCTAGCTCTCTTAACTTATGTAAAACCAACCACAGTAATCAGGAACTTGAGTTCCTAGACTTAAGCATTAAGCTCAACAGAGGTAACCCATCTATTAGCCTCTTTGATAAAAGAGTTAATTTTCCTTTCAAAGTAATTAAATATCTACACTGGAATAATAACATTTCAACCAAAGTAATTGAGAATGTACTAATTTCTCAGGTCCTTCGAATTTCAAGAATTTGCAGCAACAATTTGTACTTCAATTACCACATTAATATACTATTAGAAAGTTTTCTAGAGAACGAAATTCCTTCTTCTTTCATCAAAAGAACTTTAAGAAAAATTATTCTGAATAATAGAGTAAGGTTGGCAGATCTGCTTTAATTTTCTACACAGTTAATAATATGATTCTGACCAATCAAAGCCGTAAGGAAGTTGGCTAGAGGATGCCTATTAACTACCTAAAGGAACCTTAGTGCTATGGATATGACGGTCCTATTAAAACAAAAAATTAAATAATATAAACAAAATCACAAAAAAAAGCTTAAAAATCTGTTTATAAAAGAAAATAAAAACAAATAAAAAAATAATAAAGAAAACTAGTTATTCATCACTAGGATAGCTATACTAAAAATAGTAAAACCAACATTAAAATTAATAAGATTCTGATTAATCTATAGAAGCTCACTAAGGTGATTTAATACATGCAAAGATTATTAAATAAACTGCTCGTGTATTTTATAATATTTCTCATGTATTCTGGAGAGTTAATTCTGCTCTTTCTGATCATACAGATCCACAGTCTTAAGTTTATATATTTTTTTCTCTGGTTAAAATCTCCGCGCGTTGGTTTCTTGCTGTATGAGGAGGCCATCAGCCCCACCCTCACTGCCCCCCAGCGTCTAGGGAGTGGCGGAAGAGGTCAGCCATGTTCTTCTCTTGTGAGGAGAAAAGTTTTTGTCACACAAGAGGTAAGCTCTCTTCCTTGTTTTTGGGTTCTAGGTTTTATAAGTTCAATGTTTGTACTTCATGTACTTTTTCTCTGTCGTTTTTTAGCTTTTCAGCTTTTAGGCATTGGTTTGTCTGTTAACATTTTTGCGGGTTTTAACTCTTTCTTTTCTTTGTAACTTTGAGCGTCTTTTGGGGTACCTAGGAACAGAAGATGGCTAAGCTTGTTCCTTTTCCATGCGCTGTCTCTGCGCTGTTTTTTCAAAGTAGTTAAGTTCTTAATAACTAATTAATTATGCACTTAAAGCACTGCTGAAATACTTTGTACATATTGCAACTAACTGTTTAAGGTATATAACTTTCACAAAGTTTTCTTTAGTTAATTATTATCTTCAACTTATTCTCGTTTTCGTGCTGTCATAAGTTGTAGAGTAGGGGGTTTTAGACTCAAGTTTTCTTTCAAAAATCTGTTCGTTAAAAATTAACATTTCCTTTTTTAATTGCAATGTAAAATTTGGATTTCTTTTGCTCTGATTTTCAGGTTTAAATTCTCTCTCAAACGAACTTGGAATTTCGTTATGGCTGAAAATCATTTCTAATTATTATGTCACTCTCACAGCTTGAGTTCTCTTTAATCTTCTTCTCTCTGTTTAATAGTAACAGATGAAGAGCATGGGTCGGGCCAGGAAGGTTAATGGATGCAAGCGAAATTGTTAACTAGTGCTAGGTCATGCAACTCTACGGAGGACATAACTTATATATATATTTTTTAAACTATTTTAGGTGGGAATGTTACTTGCATCTATGGCCTTGCAGAAACCCATTTCCAACTAGGTCTTTGTGGAAGTGAGAAAATGCAGAGTTTTTGCTGGTCCTTGATAAAGCCAAGGCTCAGTATTCTCGACACCTTCTACATTCAGTTGTTTTATTTCATTTTTTTGTCTTTTCTCCTTTTACTCACACAGGTAGATACATAACCTTTTCTATGTTGTACTAGGTGTGAGTCAAAATTATATATGGGCATTTTTTTGCTTAGGTATCTTCTTTATAGAATATATCATCATCATCATCATCATTGTCAACCATTATCAATCCACTGCTGGACGAAGGTCTCCCCAAGTTTCCTCCACAACGGTCTGTCTTGTGCCAGTCTCCTCCATGTCACCCCTGCATACTTTCGAATTTCATCCACCCATCTCCCATGTGGTCTTCTTCTGGGTCTTTTCCTGTCCCTTGGAATCCAATCTAAAATTTCGGCTGTCCATCGATGATCTGTCCTTCTGGCAGTATGTCCAGCCCATTGCCATTTCAGGGATTTAACTCTGATCATGATGTCTTCCACTCTTGTCATTTTTCGGATCCACGAGTTCCTCTTCTTATCTCTCCTGGTTACACCAAGTATGCACCTCTCCATGCTTCTTTGAGTTGTCTGCAGCCTTTGTATGTCTCTTTTAGTTAAGGTCCACGTCTCTGCACCATACGTAAGTACTGGAAGGATGCATTGATTAAACACTTTTCTTTTAAGACATAATGGCATATTGCTCTTGAAAATTATGCTGTTTCTTCCAAAAGCTCTCCAGGCAAGTTTTGTACGCCGATTAATTTCTTCATCAATGTGACCCTCACTTGATATCTGCTGTCCAAGATAAACGTACGTGTCTGTTATCTCCAGCTTTTCTCCATCAATCGATAAATCTTCATTTCTTGTAAAAGCATTGAACATCACTTTTGTCTTCTGAAAGTTCATTTTTAATCCCACTTCTTTACTCTTGTCAGCAAGTTCCTGGATCATACTCTGCAGCTCTGATGGGGTAGTTGCAAAAATGACTACGTCATCAGCAAAACGTAGGTGGGTTAGATAATCTCCATTAATCTTTATCCCCTTGTTTTCCCAGCTCAGCGACTGAAAAACACCCTCCAATGTGGCATTAAAGAGCTTCGGAGATATGGTGTCACCTTGTCTCACTCCCTTTCCAATTTTTACGTGTGTTGTATTTTCAAACAGCCGAAACTTTGCACTTAATAAATATATATATACATACACTGGCGGAGGGATGTAAGGTCAGGTGATGCGTAACATCACAGCCTCTCCTTGACAAATGTCAACCCCGCCTTCTCGTGGTACATCCTGTTCCCACTAAAGGGGCTCTGACGACCGCCAATAGCGATATAACTATACCATCGGGATTCGAGGAAATGCTATCCCACACTCACCAACCCGCTTGGCCAGCGTGGTGAGTTATGGCCAAACCCCTCCAAAATGACTCCACAACTTAAATCTTGGCCCTCAGTCTCCGGCAGCTGGAATGTACCTGGCCAAGGCAGCGGCCAGTGCGACATGAAGGCAGAGGGTGCTAAGAATCCCCGGAGGACTGGACTAGGCTGCCATCTGATGCTGACCTTGGCTACGAATAACGGACGCTCCCTATCTTCTGATTCAAGGCTTCTTGAATTTTAAAAGGAACTACAAAGGATCAAGTGGGACATCGTCGGGCTAAGTGAGGTAAGGAGAAAAGGAGAAGATCTCATTGAACTGAAAAGTGGACATCTCTTCTACTATCGTGGGACAGATACTGGCAGAACTAGTGGTGTTGGATTTATAATAAACAAGAAACTGAAGGATAAAGTTGTAGAAGTTGAAAGTTCCTCTGACAGAGCTGCACGACTCGTTATCCAACTCTCGAGAAGATACCAGGCTCAGATCATTCAAACTTATGCACCCACCTCAAGTCATGCTGAAGAAGAAATTGAAGAATTTTATGAGGAAATTCGTCATCTAAATAATAAAGGTAAGCAGCACTTGAAGATAATTATGGGAGATTTCAATGCAAAAATAGGGCAACGGCAACAGAATGAAACTTCAGTAGGTAAATTCGGTCACGGCAACAGAAACCAGCGTGGAAATACTCTCGTAGAGTTTGCAGAGGCAGAAGGGTTTTTCATCTTGAACTCCTTTTTCAAGAAAAAGCCACACAGGAAATGACATGGAGACATCCAAATGGGACGACAAGTGAAATTGATTTTATTATGTGTAACAAAAAATTCGTCATAGAAGACTGCAGTGTGCTAAACAAGTTAAACACAGGCAGTGACCATAGATTGGTGAGATGTAAGATGCACCTCAACACTAAACTCGAACGTAGCAAGCTCATAAGACAAACAAAATGTATTGACATAACCAACCTTAAAAAACACCATAATACCTTCAAATTGGAACTGAAGAACAGGTTCTCTGCTTTAGAAGGCCTAACATCGGAAGAAGTGGATATTTCTGAAGTTAACAGAAAAGTAACCAAAGCTCTTATGGAAACAGCAACAAAATTAGCTGGGTCTAAGAACAAATTGCATGTGAACAAATTATCAGGAAAAACCAAAATGTTGATGCAAAAAAGAAGAGTGATGAGGACAACTAAAGAAGATGTGACTTCCAAAGTGGAATATATAGAGCTATGCAAGACAGTACGAAAAAGTATCACTGAAGACGTAAGGAAATTCAACTGTGAACTAGTAAGAAAAGCAATTGAAAACAACCAAAGCCTAAAGATAGCAAAGGGACATCTCAGTAAGGGAAAAAAACAGATTATGGCACTGAGAAAAGAAGATGGTTCTGTAACAAGAAATAGAGGCGAAATTTTGACAAGAGTGAAAGATTTCTACTCCAAATTATATGAAAGTTATGATACATGTACTCCAGACATCATGAAAGGTACCACTACCAGAGTTCTTCCAGTCCTTCCAGCAGAAGTTGCACATGCAATCAAGAACATGAAGCGAATAAAAGCTCCAGGAGAAGAGGGAATTACTGTAGACATCATACAAGAAGCAAGTGGAGAAATCGAAACAGTACTCGCCCAAATTTTCACTCGATGCCTTAATGAAGGGAAAATTCCTGAGGATTGGAACAACGCTACAATGATCTTGCTACATACAAAAGGTGACATTGAGGATCTCAGGAACTACAGACCTATCAGCCTCCTATCAGTGGTTCATAAAATCTTCACTAAAGTTCTTTCACACCGCTTGAAGGTGACACTGGACATGGCTCAACCGAGAGAACAAGCTGGATTCAGGAGTGGCTACAGCACAATAGATCATATCCACGTACTGAGAGAACTAATTGAAAGAGCGAGGGAATATGAACTTCCATTGTGCATGGCTTTTATCGATTATGAAAAAGCCTTTGATTCGGTGAAACCATCAGCAGTTGCAATGGCTCTGAAATCCTGCGGTATTGAAGATGCATACATTAATATTATTAATAACATCTATGAAAATGCAAGTGCAAAGATTCGGCTGTTTGAAAATACAACACACATAAAAATTGGAAAAGGAGTGAGACAAGGTGACACCATATCTCCGAAGCTCTTTAATGCCACATTGGAAAATGTCTTTCAATCACTGAACTGGGAAAACAAAGGGATAAAGATGAATGGAGATTATCTAACCCACCTTCGTTTTGCTGATGACATAGTCATTTTTGCAACTACCCCATCAGAGCTACAGAGTATGATCCAGGATCTTGCTGACAACAGTAAAGAAGTGGGATTAAAAATGAACTTTCAGAAGACAAAAGTGATGTACAATGCTTTTACAAGAAATGAAGATTTATCGATTGATGGAGAAAAGCTGGAGATAACAGACACGTACGTTTATCTTGGACAGCAGATATCAAGTGAGGGTCACATTGGTGAAGAAATTAATCGGCGTACAAAACTTGCCTGGAGAGTTTTTGGAAGAAACAGCATAATTTTCAAGAGCAATATACCATTATGTCTTAAAAGAAAAGTGTTTGATCAATGCATCCTTCCAGTGCTTACGTATGGTGCAGAGACGTGGACCTTAGCTAAAAGAGACATACAAAGGCTACAGACAACTCAAAGTAGCATGGAGAGGTGCATGCTTGGTGTAACCAGGAGAGATAAGAAGAGGAACACGTGGATCCGAAAAATGGCAAGAGTGGAGGACATCATGATCAGAGTTAAATCCCTGAAATGGCAATGGGCTGGACATACTGCCAGAAAAACAGACCATCGATGTGGACAGCCGAAATTTTAGATTGGATTCCAAGGGACAGGAAAAGACCCAGACGAAGACCACATGGAAGATGGGTGGATGGAAATCGAAAGTATGCGGGAGTGACATGGAAGAGACTGGCACAAGACAGACCGTTGTGGAGGAAACTTGGGGAGACCTTCGTCCAGCAGTGGATTGATAATGGTTGACAATGATGATGATGATGATGATGATGATGATGACACTGGCGGAAAGTGAAAAAAGAACACCAAGAAGGAGACGTCTTATACCAACGAAATTTATAGAGCATAATAACGGAATACAGAGGATAACGTGATCAAAACATTACGGCAAAATACAGCTGTATTTGTTGGTAAACTGAAAAATAACATTTCCATGTAACATGGTTAGTACGAGGTTGAACCGCCATGAACTGCGTCACACTGTGCAATTCTGGCATGAAGTCTGTCGTACAGATGTTGGATGTAAGTTATGGGTATAGAGTTCCAAGCATCCTCAACCTGGACGCGTAAATCGGGGATGGTCGTGGCTGGCCGTGGAGGCCGGATAAGTCGTTGTCCCATAAAATCCCACACGTGCCCATTGGGGTACAAATCCGGTGAACGTGCAGGCCATAGAAATTGTCTCACACCCTGAAGTGCATGTTGCGTTGCACGTGCCGTGTGTGGGCGTGCGTTATCTTGCTGGAAAACATCACGATAGACCGACCTTACAAATGGCACAACAACGGGCTGAATGATGTTGTTGATGTAGGAGGTGCTGTTTAACGTACCCGGTACAAACACTAGTTGGGTACGGGAGTGATAGCTGATCGCTCCCCACACCAAGAGACCAGGTGTAGGCCCTATGTGTCGCTGGCGGATGCAAGAAGGGTGGAGACGCTCCCCGGTGCGTCTGTGAACACGCATACGGCCATCGGAGGCTCCCAAGCAGAATCTGCTTTCATCGCTGAACACGACAGATCGCCATAGTGTTCTCCAGTGCAGACGTTGGCGACACCACTGCAGCCGTTCCTGACGGTGGGCTGGAGTCAGAGGTACACATGCCAGAGGCACACGTGCACGTAGTCCTGCATCCAATAGACGGTTGCGGATTGTTCGCACAGTCACCTCAGGTGCAACGGCAGCTCGAATTTACGTCGCAGTGGATGTTCTGCTTGACAACGCCGCTCTTCTTATGCGTCAATCGGTCCGCTCATCTGTCCGTCTGTGACTCCCGGTTCCACGTTTTCTCGTGTGGGAATGTTCCTCGGACCATCTACGCCACCATCGTACCAATTCGCTCCGCAATACGACGATACGACCACCCGACCTCGCGGAGTCCGACTAGACTACCTCGCTCAAAGTCCGATAACTGCTGAAATCGTACACGTCTTCCATGTCCAGGCATTGCAGCTTCTTCAGGGTCTTCGCACGTGTCCGTACGCCGACGACTGATTACATTCACTTCGCCGTACTCCTTAAATACCACCGACGATAATTTTCATATTATGCCGTGCTGTGGCGTAAGCGCTCACCGGTTGGTCCCGAAATTAACATCACACCTCGACCCAATTAACATATGTAAATTTCATGATCGTCCGCCAATTCTTTCTTACTGTTCTTTTTCCACTTTTCGCCAGTGTATATATATATATATATACGATATAAAATACATTAAAATCACAAATCCAAAAACACTTAACTCACTTACCTCATCAAATGAAATGCGATAGCCAAAGTAAATAACCAGCCCAAGAAAAAGTATCAAAAATATCAAAAATAACAAATCATCTCGAAGATTCAGCTGTCATCATCAGGAAGACCCCAGCTGAATATATGGCCTTTCAAAACGACAGCAAAGGCAGACGAAGTCAGTACCTGCTGTGTGGGTCCCCTAAGCCATAAATGGAAATAACGATAAACCCAAGTAAGATAAAAAACAAAAAATACAAAACAAATAAGTAAATAAAGGTAGCAATCCAGAGACACACTAAGAAGCAACAGATAGACCGCCGGATAACTCAACAACCTGTGATAGAAATCCAAAAGACCAACCATGTGACAAATATGCAGCGGAAGAATGACGCATAACGCCGCGGTTGCAGTGAGGTATATATCTATAGTGAGTGACGAGAAAGGTTACAGATAGATAGATGTTAACTTAGCTTCTTAGTGTTAACTTAGATAGATGTTAACTTAGCTTCTTAGTGTTAACTTAGATAGATGTTAACTTAGCTTCTTAGTGTTAACTTAGATAGATGTTAACTTAGCTTCTTAGTGTTAACTTAGATAGATGTTAACTTAGCTTCTAACTGTTACTTCTTAGTGTGTCTCTGGATTGCTACCTTCATTTACTTATTTGTTTTGTATTTTTTGTTTTTTATCTTACTTGGGTTTATCGTTATTTCCATTTATGGCCTAGGGGACCCACACAGCAGGTATTGACTTTGTCTGCCTTTGCTGTCGTTTTGAAAGGCCATATATTCTGCTGGGGTCTTCCTGATGATGACAGCTGAATCTTCGAGATGATTTGTTATTTTTGATATTTTTGATACTTTTTCTTGGGCTGGTTATTTACTTTGGCTATCGCATTTCATTTGATGAGGTAAGTGAGTTAAATGTTTTTGGATTTGTGATTTTAATGCATTTTATATCGTATATTTGAGCACAGTTCGGTCTGCTGCATCGCGCGTCTGGGTGTGTGCTTGTGTGTCTTTGTAATATTTTTTTGCAATTTTTGATGTCATTTTCTTGTGTGTATGGTATACGCAGTCTTTTCGTTTAGAGTTTTAGTGTGTATATATATACGTATGTTATATATATATATACTATGTGCGTGTACACCCATACCTACATATACATGTAGCATCGCCCCCCGCCCCCAACAGGAATTAGGAATTCACATTCTGGTGGTCCTTCGCCTTCGATGTCTTTCTTGGTAATGTTACGATAGAAGCTTTTCTCATCGTTTTCGAATATGTCGCTGTGTGTTCTCTTTTCATCGTCTTCTTCTTCTTCTTATTATTATTATTGGATGTCTAAGCGTCTCTGGTCACATACAGAGTTATAACAGCCCATGGAATCTTAGGAACGTCCTGAAATGTTATTTTCCTTTCCAGATCTTAGAAAGTTATTAATTTTTTGCATTTTCCTTGAAGTCCTTGAGTAATACTGGAATTCTTTTCTGCAAAAAGAATTTTTAAGAAAAAGGTTTAAAAATTCGGGTGAGTGGCTTGGGATTAAAAAAAATCGGGGAAAGTCTACAAATGTTCGGGACTGCAGGAAATGACTGCTGTAGAAGCGATGAGAATGTTCCATCGTTTTCCGGAGAAAGATGAAATAACAGAGTTGTAGGAGTATGCTGATAAGGCTGCAGTTTAATTCACTGAAACTGCACCCTTAAGAGCTACGTAAAAATAGCACGCAAAAAAATGTCCTTACAATTTTGATCTGTACTAAATAAATCAGCTGGACATCACGCCTGAACATGGATAGGAGGCAAGGTAAGGTACAGAGGAAGATGAGGGGAGTAGAAGAAGAAAAACAGTTTGCTTTAAGTGTTATTAAAAGTGTCATAGTGGGTGAGGTGGGGGAGCCGTGCTAATCTCCAATAATAGTGATGATGAAGCTCATCCTGATCGATGAGTACGATTAATCCGAGGTAATTCCTGGGGTGCTGTGAGATGGTGGAGAAAATTGTGGTGTACCGAAAATTTCATGAAACCATAAACAGGGAAAATTTGGGAGATTTTTGCTCAAAGCAGTAATTTTGGAATTAGATGTAATTCAGGGTGTAGATCAATTTTTATTTTTATTTTTGAGTTGACTGAGAGATTCTACTTTAAAAAATTAGGGAACGGGGAACCAAATTCTAAAATTATTTTAAGGGCCAAACAGGGACTATTTATGTTCCAACACAGAGATTAATATTTTTTTTGGTTTTGGGATAGAATGGAGATTGTGAGAAATCGTGAATTTTCAATGGATGCCGAGACTCTGAGGATTAACAATTTTGACACTCCAGAACGAAGCTAGGAAGCCATTTATTCTCTGCTCTTCTTTGTCCTGGCACCTTTCCTCAAATTCTGAGAAGCCCGGGTCATGCTCCGTGGTCAAACAACCACCTGATCTCGTCTTAAGCTTGTAAACCATGAATGACCACACCTTGACATTGCAATGTCCGAAGGCAGGTGCGAAGTACAGTAATAAGTGATACACAACCTCTGGCTTCAAGAAACATCGAGAAGAATTGTCAGAGATTTTTTTCCTGGTCGAACGGTATTCCACGTTACTAAACGTAATGCCACGTGCTTACTTTGGCACATGAAAAATGAAAAAAAAAATTGGCAATCCTGAATTAAATATGGAAAATGTTTATATATACAAAGACGTCGGAGATATATAATTTTACTTGTCCTTACACAGTCTTTTTTGTAATTATTTATTTCTGCAAGATATCTTGGTGTTACATATCAATTGAAGGACTTTATCAAAAGCTTTCAAATGCCACCAAAGGTAATTTTCTAAGCCAATCTGGGACACGGTACTGCTATTTTTTGAAGAGCGAAAATTGCAAACATAAATAAATAAAAATGTTTTTTTTTGTTTATGTTTTTTTGAGAATTTTTGCAACGCACTTTGTTCTTGAGCTACGAGGTGAGATGCACTAAAATATGACAAATTTTTGTTTTACATACAGCATACCAGTTTACTAACTTTTATAAAAGATATCGAGATACCGGGGTAAATTTTCCTATTGCATCATGTTTTTGTATTTACGATTGTTTTGTGACTGAAGATAGTCTACATTATGTAATTTACATTGGGAGTAGGGTTTTTAAAAAATTCTTAACAAACATTTTACTCAAAAAAGAAGTAAATATACATTCCGTGGATAGCGTAGAATAAATATAAGCTCCATCCTGCAAAAGAGTTCTATGGCATCCACGTAAAAAGAACTGATAAAAATTGAACTTTAGAGACCCCTCCAGGAAAAAAGTTATACAGAAGCTACCTATCTTTATGAATTTCAATTGATGAACCATGAAGGGAGAAGTTGGACGAATATAGAGGTTTCTGGTTATCTCCGGGCTAGGAGAAGTGGTCACCGGGAAACTAGCCCCCGGTGGTCACATTGTGATTTCAGTGACATAAAATTGTTCTGAATAAACAAATATTGTGTGGCTACATATCGCACGACTTGAGCCACTGTTGTTCACAAAGCTTTTTTTTTTATATAATGTTTTGTTTTCAATAAGGAATTTAGACATGTCCATGATTTTCTGGCCAAAGACAAAGCGGAGAACTGACCCAGAAAAACTGGCCACAAAAATTTTAAGGGGCCGTATAAAAATTGCGTTCTGAACTGCCCCGTGGCCACGTCTCCAGAGGTTGATTACCTGAATCACATAAAGTTTCCGTAATTTCGTATTTTCTCAATTGCGATATTTAATGTAATTCTTTATAAAAAATATTTATAATCTGCAACTTAACAAAAGAATTTTAGGGTTTATAAAGTACAGCTCAACGAATTCTCTGCGGGCATGTACAAACGCAGGAAACCTGTGTGTGTGTGTGTGTGTGTGTGTGTGTGTAGGGGGGGGAGTGTGTGTCTTAATACCAAAAATATAAAACATAAAGAATTTCTGGTCCGATCCGGAAACTTTCTGCGATTACAAACAACTCAACAAATTCTCTGCGGGCCCGTGCTAGCGCAAATAACATGTCGGGAGGAGGGTGGGGTGTCTTAATGCGTAAAATATAAAATATGAAGAATTTATAGCCACACCGGAAGCAGATTTTGAGCGTTTACAAACTACAACTCAACAAATTTACGGCTGGCACGTGCAAACGCAGGAAATCTGTCGGGGGAGGTTACCCCCACCCGACGGACAGGTCTCCTGCGGTAGCAAATACCCACAGAAATTTTGTAGAGTTGTACTTTGCAAACGCTGAAGACCTCCGGTTCAGACCAGAAATTATTTATATTTCATATTTTTGGTAATAAGCCCCCCCCCCCCGACAGATTTCTCGCGTTAGCACATTCCCGCAGAGAATCTCCGGATCGGACAAAAATTTCTTTATATTTCCGTCAGGTTTCTTGCGTTGGCACATGCCCGCAGAGAATTTGTTGAGATATAATTTGTAAACGCCGAAAATCTCCGGATCGAACCAGAAATTCTTTATATTTCATATTTTAGGTATTAAATCCCACCCCCTACCCCATCCGGACAGATTTCTGCGTTTTCACAGGCCCACGGAGAATTTGTTGAACTGTAATTCATAAACCCTGAAATTCTTTTGTTGAGTTGTAAACATTCCTTTATAAAGAATTACATTAAATATTGCCATTAAGAAAATACGAAAACTACGTGACTCAGATAACCTACTTCTGCGGACGTGGCAACGAAGCGGTCAAAACCGCAATGTTTTTAAGGCCCCTTAAGATCTTTTTGGCGAGTTCCCCGGTTGGCTAGTTCACCGGTGGCCACGTGTCTGACGGCCAGTTCTCATACACTCGGTTATCTCTGTCTCTATCTAAGATGTTTCTACCTGAAAAACACATCTCAAAGAAATGTAATGGAGAGTGAAGGCATGTGCAGCACATTGATGAACTTTTATTAGTTTTATCATAATGCTTAAAGCTAAAAATTTCTTGCTAGATAGCTTCTCTACCATTATACATGCTCTCCACCTTCTTTCATCTAAAAATCCTTTCTCCTTCACCAGAGGGAAGAAACAAAATAGGAAAATCTGAACTTGTAGGAAAATTTATACGTATAGTGCCAGAAGCGTATGAACCTTTCCACAAACCGTGTTTATAAGCTCACGCATTTGAGACGTTACCCGAATTTCAAATGGCCGCGTGCTGTTACAGAATTTGCTCGGCAACGGCTAAGCTGGTTTTGAAATTCATGTAGGTTCTCAAACCCCTGGGCCTTTATTGCACTCACACACATTATGATTTTTTTCTTCAAAATAAAATTTAAAAACAATCTAATACTCAACATACACTGACGGAAAAAAATCCCAACACCACGAAAAAATAGTTGTAGAGGAATGAAATGGCGGCAATACATTTGTATAGGTAACATATTTAATCATTTAAGGTTTCAAGATCACTGCTTATTGTAAGCGCGAGAAGAGCCATTTTAAATGTGAAATGCTGGTACATTAATAACCGGTGTAACCACCAGAATGTTGAATGCAAGCACGCAAACGTTCATGCATTGTGTCGTACAGGTGCTGGATGTCAGTTTGTGGGATGGAGTTACATGCCTGTTGCACTTCGTCGGTCAATACAGGGACGGTTAATGCTGGTTGGGGGTGACGCTGGAGTTGTCGTCCAATGATGTCCCATACGTGCTCGATTGGTGAAAGATCTGGTGATCTAGCAGGCCACGGCAACACGTCGACACTCTGTAGAGCATGTTGGGTTACAACAGCGGTATGCGGGCGAGCGTTATCCTGTTGGAAAACACCCCCTGGAATGCTGTTCATGAATGGCAGCACAACAGGTTGAATCACCAGACCGACGTACAACTGTGCCGTCAGAGTGCGTGGGATAAACACGAGACTGCTCCTGCTGTCATACGAAATTGCTCCCCAGACCATAACTCCAGGTGTAGGTCCAGTGTGTCTCGGCCGCAGACAGGTTGGTTGCAGGCGATCACCTGGCCTCCTTCTAACTAACACACGGCCATCGCTGGCACCCAGGCAGAACCGGCTTTCATCAGAAAACACAACAGATCTCCACTCCGTCCTCCAATGAGCTCTAGCTTGACACCACTAACGTCGCAAACGGCAGTGGTTTGGAGTAAGTGGAATGCATGCTACAGGGCGTCTGGCTCGGAGCTGTCCTTCAAGTAACAGATTTATAACAGTTCGTTGTGTCACTGTGGTGGCAACTGCAGCTCGAATTGCTGCCGCAGACGCGGTACGATGCGCCACGGCCATACGCTGTACACGGCGGTCTTCCCTCTCAGTAGTGCCACGTGGCCGGCCGGAACCCGGTCTCCTTGAGGCAGTAGCTTCCCTTGACCAACAATCATGCACAGTGGCTACATTCCTGCCAAGTCGTTCTGCAATATTGCTGAAAGAAAATCCACCTTCTCGTAGCCCTATTACACGACCTCGTTCAAACTCCGTGAGCTGTTGATAATAGCTTCTTCGTCTTCTTAAAGCCATTCTTGACTAACATCAACACCCTACGTCGAATCTCAACGATAATTAACGCTCACGAACGATACAGCGCGTATTTACAGCAAACCTGCTTTGCATGTTCCGACGGGCGCTACTAGCGCCGAGCGCGAAATTTGCATAGACGTCATCTTACAGATGAACTCTCACCACCTACCAACTGTCGTTCATCTAACGCAACCCCTTGTTGGTGTTGGGATTTTTTTCCGTCAGTGTATTTCACTTAAAAATACCCAGCCCATTCCAGAAATTACTGCCATTATTTGTCATTCCGTTCATTTTCCTCAGAGTTCTCAAGGCAATGACAGGTCCCTGATAATGCTTCAAGTTTAGAGCAGTTCTTGTTTCATACTATTTACACTCAAGAAATGCATTCACCTTGAGATCTCAAGAAATGGAGAAAAACATGTGAACTTTTTGATGGAGCAAAAGAACAAAACAAAAACAAAAACTGTTATATTCAAAAATCCGTTGCAAAACCGTCCACTCCAAAGCTTTGTTATAGTACTGTATCTAACTGTGATTGAAGCAAGTACAAATCTAAAGCAATTGCACGCAGAATCTCATTTTCTTTTGCAGGTGAATGATTTTAAGTTTCACGTTTGCCGATCACTGCTCCTCTTATTGTGTGTGTGTGTGTGTGCGCGCGCGTGCGTGTTTTCACGCACGTACAATCACATTTTTGCATGCGAATTATTAGAGGAAAATTCCATCGCTTTCACGAAACAAAAGGAAAAATATGAAAGAAAAGAAAACTGTTAAGAAATATTGCGGTAAATGAAACAGATTCTAAACAATGAAATGGTTTCGAAGCCCTCTTGGAAGGGCGGGACAAAAGCAATATGGGTTAGCACCAGTGGCGGCTCGTGGCAACTGAAACAGGTGTGGCCAGTAGCCGAAGTCAAACAATGAAATAAAAAAACTGTCATTATTAGGCCAACCATTCAGACCCCCTACCCCCACCCCCAAGATTCCTTTACTCTGCATCTGTTTACCCATTTGACTCACAATAATGCCCAAACAGGCAGGAATCTGACAACTATTGTACTGCACACAAAAAAAATTTCTTCACAATAGGATGCATATCTATTAACAGAAAAATGTTAAAACTCCTTAAATAAAACTTTAGCTTAAAACATATGAGCATTAATATACATTGGCGGAAAGTGAAAAAAGAACACCAAGAAGGAGACGTCTGATACCAACGAAATTTATACAGCATAATAACGGAATACAGAGGATAACGTGATCAAAACATTATGGCAAAATGCAGCTGAATTTGCTGGTAAACTAAAAAATAACATTTCCTTGTAACATGGTTAGTTCGAAGTTGAACCGCCATGAACTGCGTCACACTGTGCAATTCTGGCATGGAGTCTGTCGTACAGATGTTGGATGTAAGTTTCGGGTATTGAGTTCCAAGCATCCTCAACCTGGACGCTTAAATCGGGGATGGTCGTGGCTGTCCGTGGAGACCGGATAAGTCGTTGTCCCATAAAGTCCCACACGTGCCCAATGGGGGACAAATCCCGTGAACGTGCAGGCCATGGAAGTTGTCTCACACCCTGAAGTGCATGTTGCGTTGCACGTGTCGTGTGTGGGCGTGCGTTATCTTGCTGGAAAAGTACCACGATGGACCGACCTTACAAATGGCACAACAACGGGCTGAATGATGTTGTTGATAGAGGAGGTGCTGTTTAACGTACCCGGTACAAACACTAGTTGTGTACGGGAGTGATAGCTGATCGCTCCCCACACCAGGAGACCAGGTGTAGGCCCTGGGTGTCGCTGGCGGATGCAAGAAGGGTGGAGACGCTCCCCTGTGCGTCTGCAAACACGCATACGGCCATCGGAGGCTCCCAAGCAGAATCTGCTATCATCGCTGAACACGACAGATCGCCATTGCGTTCTCCAGTGCAGACGTTGGCGACACCACTGCAGCCGTTCTTGACGGTGGGCTGGAGTCAGAGGTACACATGCCAGAGGCACACGTGCACGTAATCCAGCATCCAGTAGACGGCTGCGGATTGTTCGCACAGTCACCTCAGGTGCAACGGCAGCTCGGATTTGCGTCGTAGTGGATGTTCTGCTTGACAACGCCGCTCTTCTTATGCGTCGATCGGTCCGCTCATCAGTCCGTCTGTGGCTCCCGGTTCCACGTCTTCTCGTGTGGGAATGTTCCTCGGACCATCTACGCCACCATCGTACCCCCACCGATACTTCCCGTCCAATTCGCTCTGCAATACGACGATACGACTACCCGACCTCGCGGAGTCCGACTAGACGACCTCGCTCAAAGTCCGATTGCTGCTGAAATCGTACACGTCTTCCATGTCCAGGCATTGCAGCTTCTTCAGGGTCTTCGCACGTGTCCGTACGCTGACGACTGATTACATTAACTTCGCCGTACTCCTTAAATACCACCGACGATAATTTGCATATTATGCCGTGCTGTGGCGTAAGCGTTCATCGGGTGGTCCCGAAATCAACATCACACCTACGTAAACTCATCCCCATTAACATATGTAAATTTCATGATCATCCGCTAATTCCTTCTTGGTTTTTTTTTTCACTTTCCGCCAGTGTATGTTAGTTGTGCTTTGTGTTTCTTCAGATTTCTCAACTGAGGAATAATCACAGGATTCACAGAATAAAAAAGTATAGTGTAAAAATAATAACTCCAATATATGCAGGGAGGGAATGTTTCCGGAATTTCGTCCCATACAGAATGAGTACCATACTACCATTTGCATTATTTGAAAGATTTAACCTTTTTTTAAAGAACTTGTGAAGCCTAAAAACATATATGTACTCATGTGCAAATTATACTTACAGGTTTTCTCACTTATTTATTTATTTTTAACATAGAAAATCATCTTAGCTAAAACTGAAATTAGTTCTGCAAAGCGCTTTGTAAACTTCAAACAATATGAAAGAGAAATCAATTAAATTTTTCACTTCGTACCATAGTATTAAAATGCAATAAATGGAAATATTATGAAGAAGTCATAATTTTTTGTACAGATATTCTCCTCTTCTATGTTTGAGAGCGGCAAATTTTTCTATGACCTTTTGATTGAAAAGTGGAATTTCTTGAGTAGTCTTTTTGTACAGAGAAAACAGCGAGTGCGTTTAACCGTTCTTGTGTCATAGTGTTTATAAAAAATATTTTTATGCGATTCAAGGTGCTGAAACAACGTTTTGCTTCAGCAGTAGTTACTGGTGTCACTAAAACTATTTCTAATAATTTAGAGACTTCAGAAAATGTATCTAAAAGTTCATTAGAATGGAGAAATCACATTAATGCACTTACGTTCGGTATGCCGTCGAAGATTTCGTTAGCATAAAGTACTGATAATTCATTTTCAAGTTTTTCTGTATTCAGCATTACATATATGTAGTTGCTAATAAATTTGTTTTGTGTTACGGAAAATGCTGCTTAATATTCTTGAATTCCTTTGGATCTACAACAGTGAATGAGTGAAATAAGACAGATTTTTAAAACCTGTCCCTTATTTGATTGACGATGATGTCGCATGCATATTTTGCATCATTTTCTACCATACTGCAGTCAACTTTAGCTCTCTTTCGCAAAGGTTGCCATTCATCACTTCCATTATGATCATTGTGGTTTGTACTTGGCCGAACATAATTTACAGCTGATTCAAATTTCTTTGGAGCTTGATTACAATGAACACTGGTTGATTTTCTGGACTGTAGCATATTGTACAAAATATCAACATGCTGGAATATGTGGGAAAAGAAAGACAATAAGAAAAGGAATTCCTCATCTCGTAACAACTTTACAAATCCAGTTGATTCACATATACTCTTGTCATCCCAACAACTTTCGTTTCGAATTCTGTCAAAGCACTCCAAGAGTTTACTTTTGTTTTCTGAAACACAATGTATGATCCTGGATTTAAAATATTGCTTCTGAAACTGCAGATACTCGTTTTCGACAAATATTTTGCAATAAACCACTACATTTAAGTGATACTATGAAAAAGGAGCCGATTCCACTGATATTTGCAAAAAATATTCTTACCCTTATTTAATACTAAATTCAACTGAATTTAGTATTAAAGAAGCTCTTTCATGCGAATTTGCACAACACCATGAGATCCGCTCATCACAGTTGCCCATCATATGTCTGAGCAAAAAGTTTGTTTTGTAAACCAGACTTTTCCAATTCATCTTTGAGTACATATGCAAGACCATCTGCTGTACTGTTTTCGATTTCAACAAACGATAAAAATCTTTCCACGACACGGCTGCTAATCATATATCGCAATATGATAACAAATAGCGAACGGCAGGATATGTCGGTCGTTTCGTCCGCTTGCACGGATGTGTAATTGGCCTTTTCAATTTCGCTTTTAACTTCGTCCAGGTACACCTGATACATGCAATCCAAAACTTCATTTTGAATTATTTTTTGATGTATTTTTGCAACTTTAGATTTGTCCAGAAGGTCTTGTGAGACGCTGTTTAAACTAGATATATGTGAGATCATATCCAAAAACACTCCTTTGTTATGTGAAGATTGTGTTTCATCATGTCCACGTAAAGGCGATTCATGCTCACCACAAAATTTTATGCAGTCTATAATGCGTATTAGAACGTGTCTATTTTTATCAACTAGTTCATTGTGCTTTCTAACCGCAGAGAAATAACCGTCATCTAATTGTGACATAATATTGACATTACCAAAAGTGTTGAATTTTAAAGCATAACAGTATTAATATGCACTGTGCTGCATTCATGTTTTTTAATCCTTTCGGACACATGTTTCATATCTTTGCAGCCAATTTTGGTCCACAGTGGTTTTCCACCAAATAGCAAACAATAAAAACAAAATAACGATTTTTTTCATCGCTAGCAGTTAGCCAAGCGTTTTTTTTTCAAACCACTGAACAGAAAATGTTCGAAGTTTTGTTCCGGCTTTCTGGCTTACCTGTAAATTCTTGGGCTGATAAGCACCGAGTTTTTTTAACTGAAGATTTTCTTCCAGATTTAAAGCAGAGAACGGATATTTTAACAAAATATCCACTGAAAAAACGACAAGCAAAAAAGTCACGACACAAAGGAACAACACATCACCGAGAGACACACACAGAAAAAAACAACTAACTGAACTTTGCTATGACATTTGAACCCCCGCCACCCTTGAGCTTGGTCGGGGTAAGCATCTCTGTCAACCCATGGTGTTAAGGAAATGGATACCCTCCCAGCCAGTCAAATTAGCGCGGGGCGAGATAGATCTGGTCCCACAGCTTTTTTTGCACACACGGTTAAGGCTGTGTTCTATGTAGGTCATCATACTGAATGAGACGGGGAGGAAATCGTTGTCTCCGTTTCGCTTGCTTAGTGATGTTACTGGTGCCTGCTGGTGCTGGCCCTAACAACCTCACACTCTGAATGTGATCTCTTTCCTCAGGGAATAGTTTTTCATTTTTGAAGGAAACTTCTTCCTTGGGGAATAGTTTTTGAAGGGAAAACAGGCAGTTAAGAGAAAGAATAAGAATTAGGGCAAAAAAAATTATTTCTAGAAATAGAAATTTTTTGGTGGGGCCCGGCCCCTCTGGCCCCTAATGACGAACCGAGCCTGGTTAGCACACCTTTCTGTTGATAAGGCCCTGACATATCAACAATTGAGAACTGAAACAACAGAACTGAGTACTTTACTTGAGAAAAGGAAACTTAGTCCATGCACTCTTGTCTTCGTATAAGTTTGCACTTCACACAGAAGTGAGAGAAGTGCCATAATGTGCACTCGCACGACACCCTCCCACCAGTATACGCAGCCAGTTACAGTGAACCAGTAAGTGCACTTTAGCGGATTTTTGCCCAAATCACCGGAAACACAGTGCCTCCCCTCCCCTCATAAATATTGTAGTCATGAGGTCAGATCGGCAGGTGATACAGTCACACCCCTCATACACACACCACGGTTCCACAATCAAAAGCACATGAACCTCCGATACATGCTAGCAAAAGAGAAGAACTCTCAAAGGCCCATTTCACCCCACCCAGCGGTGACTCTCACCTCCGCCAGGCCTAACACTCATTCTAAACCGACACACCACACCCATCATAGTTCCCACTTTCAGTCACAAACATTCAAAAAACAAATGTGGGTATGCCCAATCAGTAGCTCCCATTGTCGATGTCACGCTTCAACTTTTTTCTGAGTGCGTGGGATCATTCCTGAATTCACTGACCACAGAGTTGGTGGGAAGAGTGGCTCGTTTCGCCGTTCTTCACCGCTACGTGTTGTACGACGAACTTTTCCCAAGACATAGTAGTCTTCAAACCATTTGACTAAGTCTTCCGCTTCGTCATCAAACAATAGTTTTATTTCGTTAAAGGCATTAGCAATATCTTCAGGAGGAAGAAAAGCAAGCGCCGGAAGATGTCGAACTATCAAGCTGAACTCTTCATCACTACAATATCTCGATTGCAGGCCAGGAGTAGCCTGAACTTTGCGCCAAATGTTTTGCCCAAGATGAAAGAAGCATCCGTGGTGTCTAGCACCTTACAGCATTGATAACTGACATCTCAAAATCAGTGATCACTCACTGTGGATCTAAAATAATATCTTTCTGAGTGGAAAATGTCTTTAGCTCTTCAAAGAATGAGAAGTAACTGGTTTGCGATTTGCTAGTCATCAGAGCGTAAACTAACGGCACAACTGTACAGTTGTACATAGGACCCACGGGACCGTGAATTGAATACAGCTGTTTAAAAATATTGGGCACGGTTTTAAAAGTCCCATGCATCACCCAAAATGCAGCTTCACTCAGCATTTTGAGATTAGCTTCTGTTGAACAAATTAAATTGTTTTCATTGCTCTCATAGAAGTCTTTTAACAGAAATAATTCCCCGTCCTCTGTGTATTTTAAGAACTCAGGTATATTTAGTATTTCCACAGTTGCAGGTTCATGTGGCATTTCAACCCTCCTAGTTATTTTTATCAATTTTCTCTGTGCTTCTTTCGACGGCATGCTCTGATGAGCCACAAGAGACATTTCATCCTGTATAATTCGCAGGGGTAAATCGTTGATGGTTCTGGCCTTCTCTTTGATGTCCGCAATCTTCTTGGCTACTTTGGATCGAGCACTTTCAGGAGCATGGTTATGCTCGGATGCACTTATAAGATAATGTTCTTCACCTGCAAGTGATGTAATTGCTCTACGTCTACATCCAATACTCTTCTGATCGCATATCCATTAAAATTTATTACACCGTTGTCTTTCTTTAAGGAAAAGAAATCCATTTCAACTCAGTTTTTTTCCCTCCTTCTTGCGAATCGACAAACATACATAGTTCCGACATGGTTGTGCCTGGGACTTCTTCAAAACCTTTGTTACTCATGGAACTGAGAAACAGACTGATTAAAAAATGACTAGTGCTCTTAGATCACGTGATATTTTCCCCGCTCCGAGGAGTGGGGTTCGGTCCGAGGTTAATGAATACAATAACCTGCTCACCTCTCACCTTTCCGTAGAAGTGTAAGTAGAGGAAGATCATTAGATAAGTGGGAGGTATTAGCTTTCATTGTAAGATGATTTTTTGGCAGCATTGTAAGATGATTTTTCGGCCGCAATATCTCTATCATACATCTCAATAAAGCGCATTGTGAGGCTGGGAGAAACTGGGTTTCTCCCATGGGCTTCTCCTGTGGTTAAAATTTGCAGTACCCCACGGCACCCTGGGTGTTGTACGTGGGCAGTGATGTCTCTGGGGTGTTTCCTGCTAGTCCTTGGCTGAAGGGAGAGATCTTATTCTTTCTTCAATACATTGTCTGCTTATTTTTTCTATTACATCTCTGAGCGTTCGTAAAGGTGGCGACAGACCAGGGCTATAGAAAAATCAGGGCCGAGCCATTCCTTTGGTTTCAAGATTAGTATTCTAAGCTTCTGCAAAGAACGGTTCATGGGTGCTGTGACGTCATACGAGAACCAGAGACGTGCCAAGCAACCAAATTCCGAGGGTCGGCAAGAATCCCAAATAAAATTTTACGGTTAATAAATTAATAACAGAGACATGGCAAAAGCTAAAAAAACGTTTTATTGAGAAAAATGGAAATGCTACGTGGCACGTTGATTTTTTTGTAAAAATTTAATTCATTATATAATTTAATAGAAAACGACTTAAAGTCAGAGCAAAAAGATTCATTTATTTGCTCACTAACGGATACTACGGGCAAAGAACTAACATCTTATTTTAATTTTTTTTTTTTAATTTTGAAGATTTCAGCTTTCATGATATGCGTGGCCAGGTCCAATATGAAGGAATAAATGGGGCCTGTATCAAGGAAAAACACAATGGACTTAAAAAAACATAATTTTTGGACCAATACACTTAGGCATTTTATGTACGTTCAAAAGCATTAACATGTCTTGCCATATAAAAGTTATGAACATGAGTGCAGGGGATTAAGAATTGTTGAAACTGCCCAGGTCCCCGAGATTAAAGAACACGAAATTAAAAACATAACTTTTCCCCGTTGCTTCACGGAGCAGTGTAGCTGAGAAAAATCTGCAAAACCGAGATAATTTATATCTCAAACTAGCAGGGATACCTGGTATTTCCCGGGTAAATATTAATATTCGTGGAAACACCAAGCTCACCTGGTGAAAGTTAATAAATGAAAAAGGTATTCCTGTAATTTTCCAGCAAATTTATTTTAATTCATTTAGGTTATTGCTTTTTGATAAACTGTACTTTTAGTTTATCAATTGGGAGCAAAAATGTAAAGATTTTTAGGATTGCCAACCCCTGAGCACGCAACGTTAAGTTGTCCGTGTGAAAAGCAGCGTTGTTCCAAATTAATGCCCGCCAATACCAGTGACTGGCGGATGCAGTAATATTTCTGAAAAAAAAAAAAATAGGAGCCGGGATGGCTGAAATTGTGAAAAAAAAATTGATTTACTTAATTTACTTTTACGAAACAAAAAAGAAAGGAAAAGGAATGGAAATATTTACCTTCAAAAATACATCTATAGAACAGCCGTGCATTTGGCGTGCGCTTCTGAGAACCCAGCGACACTGAAATGCAATGTACCTATGACACGTCGAGTGCATGCGACTTGACATTGGCATTGATCATCCTTTTGTTTACCGTTTTTAATTTTGAATATCTGGAACTCTCTATTTACATTACATTGTATTTCTGCTTGATGAAGCAGTCCGTTGGTGATGAAAACTAACGTTTATTCATTTGTGTTTTTAATACACCATTAAATGGATATTTTCCCACTTTATTGTTATCTACGGTCTCCAACTTAGACCGTAGATCGGATATCGGAGTGCTGAATTGCGTTGAAGTTCTTAAAAGTACAAAATGGAACTTTTTACGAAAATTTTGTATGGGTCCCCTTCACGCCGGGCCCGACCTCTTCCAAAAACCGTCTACGGTCTAACTCAGAGTACCATGATATAGTATACCAAATTTGGTGGTTCTAAACTAAAAACTGTAGATTTTAGGGAAATTTTGGGTGGGCGCCCCGTGACCCCGGGCTCCGACCAATACAGGGCACCAACCCCTTCCCAAAACCGTCTACTGTGTTTGTTATGGCACCATGAGATAATATTTAAAATTTGGCGCTTCTAAATTAAAAACTGCAGATTTTACGGAAATTTTGTATGGGGCCCTCCTTGAAAACGGGCCCCGATGACCCCTTACCAAAACCGTCGAGGGGCTAACTCGGAGCATCATGAGATAGTATACCAAATTTGGTGGTTCGTCTGAACTGAAACTGTAGATTTTAGGAAAATTTTGTATGAGGGCCCTTTGACCCCGGGTTCCCCTTCCTAAAACCGTCTACGGTGTAAGTTAGGGTACCATGAGATAGTATACCAAATTTGGTGGTTCGAAATTGAAAACTCTAGATTTTACAAAAATTTTGTATGGGCCCCCTTGACACCGGGCCCCGACGACACCTTCCCAAAACCATCTACGGTGTAAGTTAGGGTACCATGAGATAGTATACCAAATTTGGTGGTTCTGAATTGAATACTGTAGAATTTATGAAAATTTTGTATGGGGCCCCGTTGACAACGGGCCCCGACCGCTTCCTCAAACCGTCTACGGTCTAACTTAGAGCACCATGGGATAGTATACCAAATTTGGTGGTTCTAAATTGGAAACTGTAGATTTTACAAAACTTTTGCATGGGCCCCGACCCCTTCCAAAAACTGTCTACAGTCTAACTTAGAACACACTGAGATAGCATACCAAATATGGTGGTTCTAAACTGAAAACTGTAAGTTTTACGAAAATTTTGTATGGGGCCCCCTTGACCCCTTTACCCCGGGCCCCGATCTCTTCCAAAAAATGTTTACGGTCTAACGTAGAGTATCATGAGGTAGTATACCAAATTTGGTGGTTCTAAATTGAAAACTGTAGATTTTGCGAAAATTTTGTATGGGGCATTGACCCCGGCACCGACTCCTTCCTTAATGCGTCTACGGTCTAACTTTGAGCACAATGAGATAGTATACCAAATTTGGTGGTTCTAAATTGAAAACTGTAGATTTGTATAGCGGACATACAAATAAACAATCAATTTTATATATACAGGTAAAAGTGAAATTTTTATATAGCTCCTTATTGCAGTTTTAACAAAGGAAATTTTGCATTGGTACTGCAGCGCCGACTATTGTCAAAGAAGTACGATACAAGGCTTGAATTTTAAAACTTGGAGAATGTGAGAAAGTAAAATGTTGACAGTTTGTCAGTGTTTTGTCCTGTCGGCGTTTTGTCCTGTCGGTGTTTTGGTTGTCGGTGTTTTGGTTGTCGGTGTTTTGGGTGTCGGTGTTTTGACCCAGCCCCTCAGTATGGCGTCGGACCGCCATGTTTGCTCACACATCATGCCAGACGTCTTAGCATGGAGTGGTACAGGTTTCTAGTAGTTCCTGCGTTAAGCCATCTCATGCAGCTTGAATCTTCTCACGCATTCCTGTAGATTGTGCGGTAGAGATGGAGTGTGGACAGCGCGTCCAATAGCATCGCACACATTTTCAATCGGCGATAGGTCAGGCGATGCGGCTGGCCATGGCAGAGTGTCAGTGCCTTGAAGGTAAGCTCTCAAGACAGCAGCAGTATGCGGACGGGCGTTGTCTTGTTGGAAAATCGCGCCGGTGTGAGCGTTCAGAAAAGGTAGGGCTATTGGGTGCAGGGCCTCATTACTGTAACTTTGGCTGTCAAACTGCCTGTAATGAACACCAAAGGTAATCTGGCATCGTAGCCAATTGCGTCTCACACCATGACACCAATCTTTCGCGATGATGCAATGGTGTTAAGGGTAGTCGTTGTAACGATCTGTGTGCATGTAGTCCTACGTTGTACATCCGTCTGCCAATGGTGCTGGCACTAATCGGAAGATGCAGGGAGGGCACCACTCCTTGCTGAATATCCGAAATCGTGGCTGTTGGGTCACTCTGCGTATATCGGACCTCTCTCTCCGTGGTTCACCTAGGTCTGCCAGACCCTTCCAGTCGCTGCTGCGTGCTTATTTCTATCCACTGCCGCCAACAGCGTGCTATGCTGATATCCACACGACCGGTAGAGCGCTCAATACGGCGATAAGACCATTTCGATTCCCGGAGTCCGACGATGTGGCCCCTGTCGAACTCCTCCAGCTATTCCAATTGCTTCCGAATTTTTCTCAGAGGCATGCTTCACTTGCAAAGGATGCAATCAACACAACAGCACGAGTCAGAATGGCAAACACGCGCAACGGGATGACCTTATATAGCCGGTCAGGCATAGCGCTATGACCCCTCCTTGCCTGCGTCAGATGCGCGGCCGAGCGTGATACCTGAATCATTTGCATGCCTGACGATGTCAAACCTACCCACCAAGTTTCATTCCTGTCGGTTGCTTTCTTCTGGGTGCAACTATTTTTTTGACGATGAGTGTATTTACTCAAAAACTTTTTGTCTTTCAAAATTTTTGAGGTCTTATGCGAAAGATCTCATCAAATTGGAGACCATATACAGGGTGCCCAGTAAAGTCCTTTCTCAGCCCCGTAACTTTCGAACGCCGACAGCTATAACCATAAACACGGTGTCTAGGTATAGTAAAGTAGCTATGAGCTATTTGATAAGACCGCTTACAGCGCCTCCTAGCGGCAAAGTGATGAGTTAGCTTGCCGATCTTGAAAACTACACAAGATAAGGGAAAATAGTCAACTACTAAGTTGTAGGGCAGCATTGATTTAGTACGAAAAGACCCCTTGCGCACATTAATGCTAAGAATAGAATGCGTACAACGCTGGTTTATTTGTTCGCGATGTTGTACACTGTTACGTCACGAAACGCGTCAGAAATGAGATCATATCGCCTTCCTCAAAGCACTAGCCCGACTCAACTGCGGAATGTTTGGTTCCAACATGACGGCACCCCTCCTCACCAGCCAGGAAACGTAAGAAGGTACCTGATCGAGACATTCGAACAACAAATCATCGGCTATGGTGGTTGCGTAGAGTGGCCTGCACGCTCCCCAGACCTCACCCCATTGGACTTCTTCCTGTGGGGCTACCTCAAAGAGCAGATGTATCAGACACCTCCGACAACGTTGCAGGACCTTCGACGCCGTATAACTGATGCTTGTTCCAGCGTGTCACCTGACATGCTGCAAATTTTGCAACGTGAGATTCAATCTAGAGTCCAAATATGTATTGTGGCTGACGGAGAGCACATTGAGCACCGACGGTAAATCTGCCTAGTGACAACTAATTGCTCCTTTCTGACGCGTTTCGTGACGTAACAGTGTTCGATATCGCGAACAAACAAACGAGCGTTGTACGCGTTCTGTTCTTAGCATTCTTGTGCGCAAGGTGTCTTTTCGTGCTAAATCGATGCAGCTGTACACCTTTGTAATTGACTATTTCTCGTATCTAGTATAGTTTTTGAGATTGGCACGCGAACTCCTGACTTTGCCGCTATGAGGCGCTGTAAGCGGTCTCATCAAATAGCGCATAGCCACTTTACTATGCCTAGACACCGTTTTTATGGTTATAGCTGTCGGCGTTCGAAAATTACGGGGCTGAGAAAGGACTTTACTGGGCACCCTGTATAAGTGCGATCACTATAGTTTGCTCGATTAACTGGAATGTTTCTGTGATTTTTTTGTGTCCCGTAAACGAGAACTAAGAAATGTAACCTGCTATTAAATTTTGTTCTGCAGAAGATGTCAGTGACGCCTCTCTTGTTTCCACTGACGTGATGTCAGTGGCAACAAGAGAGATGACACCGAATTTTCGGGTGTAAAGAGCACATCTTATGAATCCGTTCTGACGCGTATTCAATTTATCAAAGCTATTCAAAGACAATGGAACCAGTATCGAAAACAGTAGTACCTGACCGAAGAAAGAAGTTTTCAATCCCGCAGATATTACTGTAAACGGAATCGGGAACTTACACTCTCTGGTTGCAGACTTGTGCGTTAACATAAATTTGAAATTATTTGATACATATTTCAAGCGGCAACGCTCTCCAACAAAGAAATAATTTTTCAAATGAAGCGCAGATATCGACAAAAATATGGTATGCAGCTACGTCTCCTGGCGGGAAAAAGATGCATTATTTTAAGAAGAAAGTATTCTCAAAAGGTTTTTCGATGTGAGCGATATCAGTCCAAGAAAGAAATTTCCCAGTCGAGTTTTCAGGAGCACAGATTTTGCTGCAAGTACATCAGGAGCAGAAATTAACACTTATGCCCCCTGGTGGCCAAACTAGTTTTTACCAAATATTAGAAATTATATAAAAAACATTTCCCAATAGAAGCTGTATGCGATACAGGAAGAATTTTTCAAATCGGAGTTTAAGAAGCAGAAATATCGGAGAGAACGCAATTTACCTTAATGCCCCCTAGCGGAAGGTCGATTAGTTACTTGAAAATTCTGAAATTATATGAAAAACATTTCGCACCGGAAACGCTATCCAGCAGAAAAGGATTTTTCAAATCGGACTCTTAGAAGTAGAGATTTTTACAAAAATAAGATATACATTTACGTCCCCTGGCTGAACAGCCATGCATTATTTTATGAAGTAAAACTTCCAAAAAGGTTTATCGACGTGAATGGTATCGGTCCAGGAACGAACTTTTAAAATCCAGATTTTAAAAGCGCAGATTTTGCTGTAAATACATCAGAAGCAGAAATTAGCACTTACGCCCCTGGTGGCCAAACAATTTTTTACCAAAAATTAGAAATTATATGCAAAAGATTTCCAATCAGAAGCTGTATCAGCTGCAGAAAGAATTTTTCAAATCCGAGTTTCAGAAGCAGAGATATCGGGGGAAACGCAATTTACTTTTACGCCCCCTAACGGAAAATCTATGGATAACTTGAAAAGCTGACTGTACCTAAAATAGTCTTCGACATAAATGGAATCGAAAGTTAAAAGAATTTTTTCAATCGTATGTTTAGAAGCAAATATATGGAATAAAATGTATTTTGAATTCGACATCATTTGCATTTCTGCACTCTTGTGGCGAATTTGTGCATCGTATAAAAAAACGAAATGAAAGATCATCATTCGCACATTTCAAGCTTCCCAATGCAAAACTAATTTTTCAAATCGGATTAATAGTTGCAGAGATATGATGTCCACAGACGTACGGACAGACGTACGGACGATGGACGGACAAACCGATAACAGAAGCACGATCTTTTTTTACAAAAGACGTGCTAAAAAGTAATACAAAACTCAAAATGGATATAGGCTTCAGGTAGCAAGTAAAGTATTCATATACGTATGTATAGCTTACATTATAAATGGGCGTTATCGTGTTGTAGCACATCTTTTGCAAAAGATCGTGCTGATGTTATGGGTTTGTCCGTCTGTGGACACCATATCTCTGCGAATAATACTCCGATTTGAAAAATCCCTTCTTCGTTGGATAGAGTTTCTGGTGCGAAATGTTTTTCATATGATTTCAAAATTTCCAAATAATTCGTAGACTTTCCGCTAGGGATGTAAAGGTAAATTGCGTTACCCCCGACATCTCTGCTTCTAAAACTCCGATATGAGAAATCCTTTCCTCACCGGATACAGTTTCTAATAGAAAATTCTTTGCGTATAAATTCTAATATTTGGTAAAGAATTGTTTGGCCACCAAGGGACATAAATGCTGCTTCTGATGTATTTGCAGCAAAATCTGAGTTCCTGAAAACTCGATGAAAAAATTCCTCCGCGGACCGATACCGCTCACATCGAAAACCTTTTGACAATACTTTATTCTTAAAATAATGTCTGTCCTTTCCTCCAGGGTGCGTAGATGAATATTTTATTTTTGTCAATATCTCTGCTTGAAAAATTCTTTCTTTGTTGGAGAGCGTTCCGGCTGCGAAATATTTTCCATGTAATTTTAAATTTTTCTTAACGCATCAGTCTGCCACCAGAGGCCGTAAGTTCACGTTTCCGTTTACAGCAATATCGTTAAAATCAAAATAGTGAACGCCACTGTGTTCACTAAACATTTTTCATTTGAAATCTGCATTATGAAATACGATTCTTACAAGAACCTCACAAACGAACTGTTTCAAATCGAACGAGGAGCCTTCGCAACTTAATCTTTCAACTAGCACCAACAGAACAATGCGCACCCATCCGTGCCCCGACAAACCCTCACCTACCTGAATTCAGCACAAAAGACGAGGACTAAGCAAAAACGAAATGCGAACCTTACAAGAACCTCAAACTGAGCTATCACTAATTGAACAAGAGACCTCGGCAGTTTAATCGTTCGTCTAATCCTAACTTTCACAATATAGCAAGCATCAATTAAATGCCGTTGCTCCCAGAATTCTTCAAAAGACATATGTCGCACAGATTCTAATCTAAAACCGACGGATAATGAACAAAGATACTTTTGCCTCATGAATGGCTCTAACGGGGCTGTAATACTGGGAATCTCTAACGCGATGTAATACAGAGAAATTTTGGAAATATTAATTTTTCCCATATGGGGCAGGGCAGCTTGATGTCAAGCTGGCCAGCCACATTAAAATCTTAATAATTTGCAGCACTAATTCAGCGGTTCAGGCACTAGTTAAGCACTAAATAATAGTAGTGGAAATTAATGTGTTTCGATATGTGGTTCGGCCGGCTTGACACTCTCCCGTCCTCCAAGGTTGTACTCACGGCGAAAACGACGCTGTACAAGCGTCACAGACTCCAATTTCGCTAGCAACTTCACCCAAAACACATTCTGCTGTGGAGTCTACATGGCGCTTGAAGCAGGAATATCTATTGCGGCAGCAGTAGATATTCACTCAAATTCGCCTGGCTTATAAATTACACGGCTTCTATTTACACTGGCGCCCACCTTCTATCATTCGAACTAGTACTTCGTATGTTACGAATTTTTCTTTTATTGTACATCTATTGTACCCTGTATATTTCAGCTACAACAACAATGCTTTTCCCGTTTGAAAGTAATTAAATAAACACTTTATATATTTTCCCCTAAATTCTTGCAATTCTCAAAATTTTTAATTTCTTCAAGGCAATTTTCCGTAATCATTTTATTTATGATAGGTAAGTCTCGAAAACATTTTTTAGCACATTTGGATTTCCCTTTTCTCTAAAAACGAAAAAACTGTTACAATTCTGAATTTTCCAATCGCAATAAAATTCGTAAGAGTTGAATAAAAGCTTCGGCAGACTCTCTCAGAGAACATTCTCTGTCTATTGCTGCAGCGACGGAAATAATTATTTTTTGTACATCAAATTTACTGGTATTTCTTATGTTCCAGTCCAGAAAAATTTGTAAAATGTTGTTAATTATTGTCTCAATACAAGTACTGCGGTATTTCATAGACTTGTGTGGAAGAAATGTTTAAACAAGAAATGGCGATGTTGATATATAATTATTTTTAGGGTTGGGTCTCTTGATAATTTCTTCCAAATACGTGGCCGCAAAAAAATCGGCTTCCAGGGCCATTTATGGCTCGCCAGTCGAGCACTATGAGTGCAGCATAATATGCCTGTCGGAGGTCTGCTTGAAACTGTGGAATACGACAAAGAAAGAGCTCTACGAAGTCACAGAGATATGTACTCTGCAGAACATGGTAAACCCACGGACTAACGCATCTGGACCAAAGATGCGCAGAAGTTACTTGGGACTACGCTGGGAAGAAATGATACATTATCGTTGGAAGATAATATGGTTCGATTTTCTTACGTCGGACACAGGTATGTTAAGATTCGAATTTTCTGACCACTTTTCGTATATGATATGACGCGCAGTGTTTAACCCTCACGATAGAGCAGTCTTTAATAAGCTACACTACGCTTGTAGATGAATAAAGCATGCATGAAGGGTTTTTTTTATTATTTGTTTTTCTTATATTGTACACGTTAAAATTAAATGTTTTGATTATTTCTTTAATCTTTTTAATGCAACTGTTTTCATTTTAAGTAATAAAAATCGAAAGCAAAGAACGGAGTGCTGCTTTCATTCATTACTGGCATGCGCATTATCGAAAGCTGAAGAACAAAGGGATATCTCAGAGACATTTCCTACGGGGTATTTTTATTTTTTCACTTGTTGGAGCCCTACCAACGGTGAAGTCACGTTTATACAACAGAGAAACCTGAGGGGACTTTTCCACTTCCTGCTAAAAATGAAGGAATTCTTAAGTGCTTTTGGAAACAGCTCTTTAACGATTACCTTTCTTCACTCACAATAACGTACAATTTCATCAGGCCATTCGAATGGCATTTTCGAATGGCCTGATGTTTTTGTCATTTGTAGTATCTAACGATTTTTTTATGCTAGCACATTCTACTGTATTGAGCCATCAGCCAATGAGATATCTTATTCAAATAACTGCTTCTGACAATAATTATGGAAGGGCAAAGATGATTTTTTTAAGAAATAATTTTTAATAAGATTAACTGGATCACATGGTGAAAATCTTAGTCCCTCTGACGATTTGAAGAAAAGTTTTACCTAAATAAATGTTTCCAATCCGATTTATTTCAACAATTCTCCGGTATTGCATATGTATGTGATAGAATGACTGATTTATGTTTTCTTCTTGCCTGTCCCCCTCCCCGTGAATTTGGAAAAGTGCTTTTTGCATCGGATACATGTAAAGAAGACCGAAGATTTTATCATATTTCCTACCACGCGTGTCTTTTTTGTGAGACAGTTTTCTTTCTGTTTGTCATAAATGTAACATTTGATAGTGTTTTTCTCGAAACTGTTTTTAAAAGATAGATCAGAAAAAATCCTCTTGATTCTATTAGATCACTTCTAAAATCCTCTGCACAGTTTCAAACGTTTTCTTGGTGCACAATATTATTGTCAAAGGGCGAAAATATGCATTTGCTTTATTCATGGTACCTCTGTTTCTGGAAGATGAGAAAGATTTTCCATGATATGGAGACTATCAATACAAAGTATCTTTCAGTTTTTTTTAGTACAAATGTTCCTCTATAAATTGTACGTTATTGAAAGCAGCGTCCGATATTACACTTTTGAACATGATTATACACGTCGCCTTGGAATTTTCTTGGTCAGTGGTAAGCGGCGCAGTGGCCTCCTCGAATATGTCGTAAATCGTCTGTCAATGGTTCAGATGTTCACTTCCGCACCTGTAGAAGACGCAACATGGCCACGGATGGTTGACAGCGACGAACTCGTTTCTGTTCGTGCGTCTCTCAGAATCGTTCGATCCTTGCGTTCTGCCGCTGCCCTCGTCTGTTCAATGCCCGCATGCCGCTGGCTTGTGCCCTCCTTGATCCATTGGCGCGAACATCGTCCGATTGCCGCGTTACTCTGAACCAAATTCCTGGCGGTACGGTGACTTGACCAACTGGCCTCTCTCAGCCCAGTTACACGTCTTCTCTTAAACTCGCTCAACTGCTCGTATTGTGCACGGATCGGACGTCGAGATATCCTCATTGTCCGTGGTGGTAAATTCAGCCGCAGTCTGATTGTCCCTGAGTGCGAGCTTTGCTCTTAATATTCCATGTTCGGTGCGCAGTTCCTGTGCGCTGTGGTGGGCCACTATTTAGACATTCGTCGTTACTTTTTAACCATTTTCATATTCGACCCTGAGGTACTTGCTTGCGGAGTTTCATCAGGATCGAACGACTTTCTGATGGTGCTTCATTTCTTGTGTTTTGCAAAGAATGTATATTGTAATCAGCCGAAGACATTCGTGCACGGTATCAGAGTATTGCATTTCAAAGAAATCTTGAAGAAATGGTTCCGACTGCTGAAACAATGTTACTGGGATATTCTTATTCGAAGACAGGGTATCTCATTATTTGTATACCGTGAGTGCTTCCAATTCGAATGCAACTGAACTATCATTTGAATTTTTTTCTAGAAAATAATGGTTGTGCGATCTAGGGTCCGTATGGAAAAATTTCTAAGAAATCGTACTTAAAAAATATAGAGCCACGCGGTTGATCTCAGACCATTGGAGATATGTCTTTTTTTTTATTGGAGATTTAACGACCACTGCGAAGAACTCAGTGGGCTATAAGCAGTCGCCCGTCCCTAATTTAGTGTCACTGGTTCCAGGGAAGGGAGAGAGCCAGTGCCGTGAGACAAACACAACATCCATGCCTCACCGGGACCCCGACCCCATTCCGTACGTATGGTCATAAGCCATCGCTTAGATCACTGCTCCAACCGGCTACCATGTCTTCGCCGAGTCTTTTATACACGTGCTCAAAATCTTCTGAGAGATTGTACAGATCAAAATGGTCTCCAATATTGTCTAGAAATTTAAGAGAGCCTCCTGTTCCACTAAATATTATAGTGTCGACATGAGGCACATAATGATTTAAAGTGGTACGAAGTGTTGGCTTCTGAACATTCGTTCGAGCTGGGTCCAGGTTCGAATCCCGCGTGAGGCATGAATGGTGTTTTGTCTTTTTTCTTTACGGCACGGGCTCTCTCCGTTCCTTTGTACCGGTGACCCCAAATTAGGGACGCGAGACTTCTTGCAGCCCATTGAGCTGCTCACAATGGCCGTTAAACCTACAAAGAAGCAGAAGCATAATAATTACTCTAAACCTGATTCCTCTCTGTCGGTGTTGAGGGCATGACTACTGGTCTATTTTCTAAGTCATGTAGAGTGTCGACAAAATCTGAGACCTCGTCAGGTAACGATTTGTTACAAGCTTCCGTGAATAAAGAAACCTATCTATCAGTCATGCTGAACTCTCAAAAAGGTTCGGGCGTCACTGTAGAGTTTCTACGCTTTGATGAGGTCGTTTCTTTTATTAACTAATTAAATAATTAATGGTCGTCGACAAATTTGTGGAGCATAAATCTCATGTCTAAAATAACTAAGTTCATAGTTATAACGGTCAGATTGAAATTGTTTTTTTTTTTTTTATTGGAGGTTTAACGACCACCGTGAGCAACTCTATAAGCAGTCGCCCGTCCCTAATTTAGGGTCACTGGTTCCAGGGAAGGGAGAGAGCCAGTGCCGTAAGACAAACACAACATACATGCCTCACCGGGATTCGAACCCGGACCCCGTTCGGACGAATGATCAGAGGCCATAGCTTAGACTACTACGCCACCGGGTCTGCTCAGATTGAAATAATCAGCACTTACGGGTAACAGCAACTTTTTCCTTTACTTTTCTACTCGTTAGAGGCTCGGGTTATCAATACAATATAATCGTCACGTTGTAATGTATCCACTGATAAAAGATATCGTTTGTATCACCATAGATATCAATCATACAACAACAATACATATTCTTCGATTCACAAGGATAGCTAACAGGCTTCAATCTCTCTCGCTATATCAACTCTCCACAATCTACTGGAAATCTCTCACTCTTTATTACACACTTCTCACATTTAACATCATCTATTTATTTTGTTCTGGGTCCCTCTTAGCGTTGCCAAAATGTACAAGCTATTCCGGAAAGTAATGTTCCGTTCAATGAGAAAATGTTTACTCAAAAATTTGCAAGCACTACCATGGGAACTTAGTTTATTCGACGAAAAATACAAGGATGTTATCCGACAAATGTTTGAATGGTATAATTGACAAAAAAGGTTGAAGAAACCCAATATGGCACTCGGCAGGGCAAAATTATAAAATACATACAGCAGCAGTAAGATACGTAAGTAAGTACATGGCAGACCAGGTTACACAAGATACAAAAAAAGAGCGTAAGACTGCAAAGGTACAAAGTATGACCAGGAGACCCTGGGTTGAAGACACAAAAATGAAAAGTGATGGCAACAGGAGATACCTTCGCTGAGCAGAAACTTGCAAGGACATAACAATAGGAGTATGAAACAGGAGCAAAATAGACAAGAAAACAAGAAATACAAACGAGATAGAAAGTAAAGGCGAGCCTGACAGCTAAGGATGGAAAAAGTTACCACGGTCCTCTGACGACTGGTAATCACAAAGTTCGGACAAAGGGATACTACGTCCCTTGAAAGTGAAAGCACTAAAGACTTGAAAGGTGCATCGGGATTGGAATCAAAGATGGTGCTCTCACCAAAGGCTTCGATCTTGCGCATTCCGTAATTACAGTATATGCAGGAATGAATTCTCGAATACGAATGTCGAGAGCGCTACATGATTTGATATGATTCAAATAAGATCTTAGCTGAGATAAGTCCAGCTTCCATCAATATCGAGTTCATCATGGAAATGACGGGTGAGAACAAAGACGCTTTTCACCGTAAAAAAAGGATGCGTTTAATTTGGTCAAGTTAAAACGGTCGCGAAATGGGGGCCAGTAGATATAATTGGCCGGTCTGGCCCCAAAGATGCGGGGGCGTGGCCTGGGTAGAAGGAGTAGAGGGCGTGGCCTGACACCGCCAGCAGGAGGATGAGGGTGTGTGGCAGGGATGTAGGTGGCGCTAGTGTGTTGGGTTGATGCTGATGTGCTGCCCCCTGGCGGTGCTTCTTGGAACTTTATGTTTTCGATGTATCTTTGAGGGACGGTAACGACCGAGTGGGGAAAGGGGATGGATATAAGGGGATGTATACTCGATGTGCTGCCCCTTGCGGTGCTTTTTGGAACTTTATGTTTTCGATGAATCTTTGAGGGATGGCAACGACCGAGGGGGGAAGGGGTCGCATAGGTGTTGGATATGTTGATGCTTGGGGGGATGGATATAGGATGATGTATACTCGATGTGCTTCTCCTTTGCGGTGCTTCCTGGAACTTTATGTTTCCGATGGATATTTGAGGGATGGCAACACCCAAGTGGGGAAAGGGGGTGGACATAGGGGGGATGTGCACTCTATGTGCTGCCCCCTAGCGGTGTTTTTTGGAACTTTATTATTTTCTTGGGCGATTTATTGGACGTTGACAAATTTTTGGGGAAAGGAAGCGGAAGTCTTTCCAATATTTTTTCCCTCGAATTTGTTTTACAAAACTTATATTTTTTTTTAGGAATTCCCTGAGATGTTACGAATTTTTATAGAAGTTTCATTTTTTTTAATTGTTATATTTGTCCTCCCTCCAATTTTAATTTAGACGAGGAAATGCTTCGTTTGAAAAGATATCTTTCCTGTTAATCCCTATTCAGCGTCAGGTTTTCTCCCCTTTCAAAGGAGTGGTTCTTTTCCCAGGTCACATGATCGTTATGCTCCATTCCTGACAAGGTGGTTGATTGACGTAAGGGTTTAAGATTCTCTCACTTGAACTCGATCGGTCGAGGAGAGTGGTCGCCCTTCGTGTTTCCTGAAAACATTTATTATCGAATCGCTCATAGCAACATACGATGAAAATCGTGTCATCTTTAGGAAGAACGAAATGCCTGAAAATTGCTTTTTTAGGAGACGATCGATTCACTCGGATATTTTGTTTTGATGGGGAATTACAGAGTCATGTCCGAAAATTTATTTGCCTCGGTGACTTATGCGTTCCTATAGCTACGGGAATCGCTTTGAAGGGTGTTGAATGGCTTGAACTTCTAAACAACTTTATCTTTCTGAGTGTTGTTGTTCAAAGTCGCAAGCCTACGAAATATGATTACGTTTACAGTGGAAATATTACAGTGACTCTTTGTTCAGAACCGTTGACTCCTTTCATGAGAGCGAATCCCCACTCAAGGGAATGCATAAGTCGCGATTTCCACCATGCATTAGATTTCACTCAGGAAAAAGTGGGTCATGATGGTGAAATTTTGAAATCTGTAATTTCTCTGTGTAGAGAACATTGGATTAAGGTGGTTTATAAGGAATCTACTATGTTACGAGTCATACAACAGACGTTTCTTCGTTCCATTTCGTTTTCCGCTTTCATTAAGAAAGTATTGGAAAAAATAATTTGACTTTGGAAGCATTACAACCCCCAAAAGAAGGATTTCTGTGGAATGATGGCTCTACTCTGCTTGAAGAAACTCTCTGGGACACAATGTATGATCTACTGAATCTGAATGGATGGGAATTCTCTTACGACGACGACAATCAAATTCACATGACCAAAATTATTTTACAACTGGATTTTGAGAAAATAGCTGAATAGTATCTGAAAGAACTCCCTGCCTGGAATCTACGTCATAAAGTAGATGAAGCATTTCTGGACTCAGTTGGCCTAGGCCATTAAGTTGGAGAAATTTTAAGAGATTTAGACGAATTCTATTAATGGTAAAAAAATCCTAACGGTCGTTTCCAGGACCACACAATTTATTCAAAAAGGGATATTGAATTCGCACACTGTGTTTTCCTTATGTGAAAATTTGAAGAACAAAGTATTTCATAGTTCACTCGTTTTTCAAAAGCAGCGTTAAATCCGAGATGAATTCTTTGAAGGTTATAGTGTCAGATTAAATTCCCACGCTTTCCGTATACCTCCCTTGTTTTAGTGGAAGATCAGCCCAGTAGAATTTCTTTACGCTTATTATGTACTCTATGGTGAATCTGTTTCAGTTTAATATCTCAAGATATAAAAATTACTTTTTTAAGGTTTAATGAAATTCTTTCGTTTTTCTCTCTCTAAAAATTTGCCTTAAGATAAGCCCTGAGCTGAAGTTCGCTTTGTCTGATTAGAGTCAATAGCGTGTTCGTTGCGAGATAACCAGATAAGGAAATAGTCACCGTGAAGTTACTGTTTTGAAGCGTCCCAAGCGCTGACGCAGCAACACGTGTTGGTGATGGATACGCCGTGGTGATAAGAATAATGCGTTGTTTCCTTGTGAACTGATGTAAGCAGAATTTCGGAAATTGATTCAAGTTAGAACCAACAAAACAAAATGCTAAGAAACCACATAGTTCACCCCCCCCTCCCCCGTTTTAAATGCCCTCGTGACGTTTCCCCAAAATGCTTGGGGTCAAAGTGCATTCTGTTCGCTATAAAACGTTGTCCATTCCTTCTCAGGTTTTCTGTAGATTTCGTTCTGAACAGACGCGTAGTTGATTTGCTCCATTACTTTTGCTTTAAATTTGGATTTTTTAAAATGGCTGCAGAAATGAATAGTTCTTCAATGGAAGAGGTAGGCGTTCGTTTATTTCCATGCTATTTCTATTTATTGTTAGGTCCCTCAAGTTGTTTGAATTAGGATGTTGTTAGAATTTCATGCAGTCATGAGTGGATTCCCTTAAGGAAAAAACATGTTAGCGTATTAGGAACAGTATTTGAGTTCTTTTGCATACGATTAAAGTTAGATTTTAAGGAAGGTAAATTCATGTTAGTGGAATCGTTTATTCTCATGAAGGAAAATCATAGTTCTTTTTTAAAAGATTTTAGGAATTCATACTTTTACGATAGCTCCCCTTTCCCATAAAAATTTAAGAATGTTAGTCTCAATGTAGGAATTTCCCATTTTAATGTTTATTTCATGAAAATGCGTTGTTAGGTTAGAGGGTTAATTGTTTTGTTTTTATTCTTTCACAGAAGGAATGGTCGCTCCTTGGCGAGCAAATGATTTTGCAAAACTCGGATGTGTTCGCGACATTAGAGGAAATTCCGATGTTTCGAGACCTGCTTTCCTCATTTGTGCCCGACGTCCCCTTTCGCTTGTAAGATCTGTCAGAAGGTCTTCACTTTGAAACAGAATTTGTATAGACATATGAAAATTAATTCTGAGGTACCTTTTCCGTGTGAGTTTTGCAGGACGGGTTTTTCTAGAAATGTATACTTGAAGATTCATATTTCTAAATGTCATTCGAGAATTCAAGTGGGGGGAGCTCGTTGAATGCGTCTTCGGCAGACTCCTCCAATGCTGCAGGGCCCAGTCATGAAGTTTTTGCTGGCCCCAGTCATAAAGTTGTTGCTGGCCCCAGTCATCAAGTTATTGATGACCCCTGTCACGATGTCGCGGTCCCCAGTCATGATGTCGCGGACCCCAGCTATGATGTCGCGGGGCCCAGCCACGTTGTTGCGGACCCCAGCTATGATGTCGCGGGCCCCAGCCACGTTGTTGCGGATCCCATTTCCGAAGCTCCTATTCTTTCTCCATTGAATATGGGAGCTTACATCTAAGTGCAGTCGGTGTCTCAGAACCGACTACAAACATTTAAAATCATTCCGGAAAGGGAAACAGCGGACTGTCTCTCCACATTTTTGAATGACGTCCAAAATTCCATTGTAAGCATTCTAGAACATGCACTGGCAGCCCACCCATCCATTAAATCGAATGCATTTATGCAGGCGGCTTTTACAAAGCCTAAACTCCATGACCCGAAGTAATTTGATGTTAGTTCTCGGAATTTAAAAACAACTCATAAGCCAGTGTATCGGTCGACAAATCTCGGGGAATTTTTCGATATCATGTCCAGGAAACTACTCACTGAATGTTATGAATGCGAACTGAAAGGATCAGGCTGGATGTTTTCTCACGTAGAGTGGTTCGAACTCCTGGTTAATCGGTTTAGGCCATTGAGAGGAGGTTCCTTTATTATGCTTCCCAGCCATATTCAGAAGAAATATGCTGTCGTAAACGTACAAAATTCAGATGCCTTCTGCTTCAAATATGCCGTGTGGACCCCACCTCTTAAAGATCAAAGACGACATCGAGAAAGGGTAGCCTCTTATCTCAACGATCCTGATTTCGAAGGTGGCTACAAGTGGGATTGCGTGGGATATCCCGTCAAGATTTCCGACATCCCAAAATTTGAGAAGACCAAAAACATCCGCATCAACATTTACGGGATAGATGAAGCTGGTAAAATATTCCCTATTAAAGTATGTGAATAAGAGCTGGCGGACCACAGAAATTTATTGTATTTAGAAAACGGATGTTGCAACCACTTTGCTTACATTACAAATTTTGAGCGGCTTATTTCCAGTCAATTGTCAGCCAACGAAAGTAAAGTACAAATCTGCAAAACGTGTTTTAGAAAGTATGCAATAAAAACAAGACTGTCCTGATCAAGATGCCAAAAGATCAAGAATTAGCATTTAAATACTTCAAATTCAGCCAGAGGGTTCCTTTTGTTGTATACGCTGATTTCGGGAGCGTCTTAAAACCTATTCAAGGTCCGTTCCCGAATCCAAGCAAGTCCTTCACCACTCCAACCCAGTCTCATGAAATTATGTCATATGCTTATTTCATAAAAGATGTGGAAGGTCGTTATGATGCTTTCCGAACTCATAGAGCAGAGCAGGAAGTTGTGAGTCATTTCCAGGAAGTTGTGAGTCACTCTCAAAGAAGATGTGGAAGTCATTGAAAAAAATTATAAGTTAAATATTCCTATGATTGCATTGAGGGAGGCAGAAAAAGATTCCTATCGGAAAGCAAACATATGTCATATTTGTGGTGAAGGTGGATTTAATTCCTGCAGCAAATCCAAAAAGAAAGTGGAGGACCACGATCATCGTAATAAGAAATTCCGAGGACCCGCTCACGCTTCCTGCAACATCAATTACAAAAATCCTTCCTTTGTTCCTGTTCTGATGCATAACCTTTCAGTATACGACTCGCATTCCATCATCAAGAAATTAGATTGCCTTCCAGGAGATATTAGTGTCATCCCCGAGTCGACCGAATTTTTTTTTTCTAAAAAGATGGGTGGGCTTGAAGTTCGTTTCCAAGCAGTTTATCGAAATTATCAAACAATCTTCCGAGAACGCATTTCAAAATTTACTCGACAGCTTATTCCTAATGACGAAACATTTCATCTCCTCGTGCAGAAAGGTATCTTCACCTATGACTATATTTCTTCCTACGACAAGTTGAATGAAACTTCTTTGCCTCCACAAAGGGATTTCTTCAATAAATTGACTAATTGTCATATCACAGATGAAGATTATGAGCACGCCAAAAAAGTATGGGCGGTCATGAAGATTCAGAATTTGGGCAAGTATGCAGATGTGCACTTAAAAACAGATGTGCTCATTTTGGCCGACGTATTTGAAAATTTCAGAAATATTTGCCAGGACACTTATACTTTAGATCCTGCCTGGTTTTTCAGTTGTCCTGGCTTAAGTTGGTTCGCCATGCTGAAATGTACTAAAGTTTCTCTCCAGCTTTTAAGTGATTATGATATGCTACTTTTTCTGCAGAGCGGAAAGCGGGGTGGCTTGTGTATGTGTGTGAAGCGGCATGCTGAGACAAATAATAAATATGTGAAAAATGTTGATGCCTCCAAAGAAACCAGCTTCATCTCTTATCTCGACGCGACGAACCTTTATGGATTTTCAATACATGAGTCACTTCCGGTGAATAATTTCCAGTGGCTCTCCCATGAAGAACTGAAGCTATTTGATGTCTCCAGCATAGCGGACGATGCCAACACGGGATACTTTCCCGATGTTGACCTCAGCTATCCCGACATCCTTCACGATCTTCATTCGGATTTGCCTTTCTACCCAGAAACGGAGGTTGTTCCCGGAACACGCCAGGTAACATTACTGACTACCTTGAAAAACAAAACCAGGTATGTGGCTCATTATCGCCTTCTCAAACAGGCAGTCAAAGCGGGTCTCATCATTACAAAAGTGCATCAAGTATTAAGATTTGATCAAAGCAAGTGATTGGAACCTTATATTCGGCTGAATACTGAAATGAGAAAGAGGGTTAAAAATTATTTTGAGAAAGATTTTTTTCAAACTCATGAATAATTCCGTCTTTGGCAAAACGATGGAAAATATTCGCAACCAAACCAAAGTTGAGCTGGCGTGCGAAGACAATCAACTGGAAAAGCTGCTCAGAAGCCCAATTTTAAAGACCGCTCGATACTGAAAAATGAAGCTGATGGAAGTTTTCTTGTGTCTATGCATTTTAATGTCACTCACCTCACCTTCAACAAACCCATTTATTTGGGATTCGCCATGTTAGACATCTTTAAAACTAGAATGTACGACTTCCATTATGAAGTGATGAGACCTTTATATCGTGACAACATTTCCATTCTCTATATGGATACTGATAGTTTCTTCTATCATATGAAGACAGAAGATTTATACAAAGATATGGAAAAAATTAAATATGAATTAGACACGAGCGATTTCCCAAAAATAAAAAAGTAATTGGGAAATTTAAAAATGAGACCCAAGGAAGAGCCATAACAGAATTTGTTGGTCTCAGACCGAAGATGTATGCTTTTGCCCCACAAGAAGAAGTCAAAAAAGCTAAAGGCGAAACAATAGTTTCCCAACAGCTTCGTCTGAATGATTTCCAGTCTTCACTCATTCATACGCAAGAAAAGAAGAACATGAGTTATTGCATACGAAGCATGAAACATTCGGTTTTCACTGTTGTCATGAACAAAACGTCTCTTAGCCCATATGACAACAAGCGAGTCGTACCTCAGGACAATATTCATTCTCTTCCTTATGGGGATTATTCTTTAGAATCTAGAGAGCCTCCCAGGAAGAAATTAAAAACAAAATAACTGCTTTTTTCGAACCACTCCATGTCGATAAACTGCGGACCCCTATGCCAACATAGGGGTCCACACGGCACAGGAACGAATTCATGAATGAATATATCAAGTCTATTCCCCTTCAGTCATTGCCGAGGAAGATTTCCCTTATAAAAAAATTCTCTGCTCTATGAAATGCCTCCGTCATTTTGCTGCTGCTCGCTTGATTCATAGAAAAAAATTTCGTCTCAAAATTTTTCTTTTGCTCACGTGAAGATATCAAGTTTTGTCTCAAATTTTTTATTTGCTCACATGAAGATATTTCTTCTCAAATTTTTTATTTGCTCACATGAAATCTTTTCCTGTGGGAATTCATGAATACGAATTCATTATTTGATTCATCAAATTTTTACTCTGCCGACGTGAAGATATTTCACTGTCTCAAAATTTTTATTTGCTCATGTGAAGATATTTCACTGTCTCAAAATTTTTACTTTGCTCACATGCATTCTTTTCTTGTTGGAAGAAATTTGTAATGAAAGACCTCCTCTCAAATGACGTCATTTTAAAAATGTGTGGGGACATTCCATTGTTTTTTACTTCCGTCTTTGAATTTGATGGTGCTCCTGGCGTTGAGCGGTATGTACAGAAATAACAAGTGATCACGTTCCTTTGAAGTACGAAAATCTGCATTCCCCAGGAAGTGTACCCCTTTCGGAACAAATCATTTTGAAAAGAACAGAAGTTCAGCTTTCGGGGTTGTCAAAGATGCATTCAGCGAGAAAAAAATTACAAGAGAAGAAACTTGTTCGTTAAAACCAGCAGGGGTTTTTTAATATAAATTGAGGAATGTTGTTACTTTAGTATTGTTTCTTCATCTACGCATTTCTAGGGAGTTCCTTTGCCACCGTAATTGGGGGAGTAATTTTTATTTTTTCCCGAAATTTCAAAAGGGAAGGCACTTCTGACAGAACAAGCAGGTGGGGAAGGGGGGGGATAAGCTGCTTGCTCCTCTTGAAACCTGACGTCATGCGCCTTATCGCAAGCCTGCCTGCCTCTTTCTCGCTTCGGTGCTTGGTGTGAGTGAATTGCCCTCCCTGTAAAAAGAAAAAATGTTGTCTCTTCATCATAACAAGGAAAATCTCCATTTTCGTTACTCTCAGCTCTTCTCCCCTGCTCATGCGATTCATTAGTATTCTCGCTTGGAAGACGAAGAGGAATATTTGAGTGGTGAATTCTCAAAAATAAAAATTTTCGGAAAGTCATATAACATTCCTAGACAGCGTGTCGCATTTGGGGACCTTGATCTGAAATACACTTTTAGTGGTTTGACCTTGGAACCCTGTCCTTGGACCCCATTACTCCAAGAAATCAAGCTCGCTGTTGAGAAAAAATGCGGGGTGAATTTCAACTTTATTTTAATAAACAAATACCGAACTGGAAAAAATTGCATCGGATTTCACAAGGACAATGAATCAGATTTAGAACCTTTGTCTTGCATTGCCTCTGTATCTCTCGGACAAGAAGTGACTTTGGTTTTAAGCGAAATGGGGTAAACCAGTTTCATTAACTCTGATATCAGAATCTCTACTCCAGATGCTTCCGCCAACAAATTCCTATTGGAGTCATGGCCTACCTCGTCAAAAGAATGCTCCAAATATTAGGCTGGATTTATCCTTCAGAGTCATGAAATCATTGTTCCCCATACCGTTTTCAAATCCAAGGTCCACCGCTTGTTTGTCTGCTGATAACAACCAGATAAATACAGTGCGCTTTCGCCCTTTCCACCGTCAGTTCGTCTTGTGAATTCGTCCGAGTCACTTGTGCCTTCTTCCGCCTTGTTGTGTGCTAACGATTCAATTTCCCGAATCAAGATTAAGCGTTCGTCTGCCTCTTCCTCGTCAGTTTCCAAGAACGTCTGCGTAACCGAGCCCAGCCGAGCGTTATGGATCGGTCTCCAACTGCTAATGATATCCCCCCCCCCCCCCATCATTTTCCTTTGGGAGGAAAAGTTGAGGGGAAAGTTACTGATTTCACAAACTCGGTCAGAGTCCATCTCCGGAGGTATCGCTATGACGGAAAAACTTTCTAGCCCACCAAAAATGGAATCACTATGACAGCTCTAACTTTCCGAAAGTTTATGGAACGTTCGTATAGTTTCGGAGCTAGGATTGACGAAGTAATTGTCAACAGCGAACTGATTGTTTCTTCCTCTCCTGCCGGAGAAGTAGGATTCAGTTGTGTGTATACCTTTAAGCAGCTCTCCCCTAGGGTTCATGGTTTGCGCCGTTTAAACCCCATTTCCATCACGCTAAAGTGGGAAGAATTTGATGAACTGTTGGAGAAATGCGACGACATATTGAAAAGCATTACTCAGCTGCAGTTTGGATCCATTTTCAGAAAAGCTGTGTTAAAACTGCAGAGTTCGAATCACCCAGGAACGAACATTTCCGATGAAGAGTTGATTTTCATCTTGACCGAGGTGCTCCTCACGACACAAATAAAAGAAAAGGTAAACCTACTGTTTCAATGTCCGGAATGTCTCTTGCCCTATCGTGAATTGCCTAACAACGTCATGGTGCATGCCTGCCCTGATTCCATGAATACTAAGTTCAGCACTCACTTTGCCTGCGCCGTTGCTATGCTGCAAATTGCGGTTGTAGCGGAATCTTTCGTTGCTGCTTCGAAGCGACTCATAACCAAAGAATTTTTAGAACCTCTGGACATCACGAACTTGTTGAAAACTGTTCACGACATGCACGTAGCTCAACGCGACTTGTATTGAGTTGGAGGAAACAGCAGCTGTTGAACAAAAAAGTATTTTTAGGACTCCTAAAAATTTGGATAAGAAAATGGGGGAGGCAGGTATGTAGATTACTGAAAAAAAAGTGACAATTCAAATTTTAAAAATGCAAATATTTTTTTTGGAAATGTTTAAAGTAATTATTTTTTCTAATTTTAGAGCCTAAATTTAAAGTGTAATTATTTTTTTAATTCTAAGACATAAATTTTGTGGAATTAGTTTTTATATTGACATAAATTAGGTGAAATTATTTTCTTTTTGAAATGAGCCAAAATATTAAGCTTTCAAGATTTTTAAAAGTAAAAGTGAGTATGTAATTTTTTTATTGAAATGTTTAAAAACAGTAACACAATGCATGCAATTTTTTTAATGGGGAACGAGTGCTTTTTTCCTAAAGACTTTTCTTAAGAATATTTGGGTATTATTAAGGGAAAGGGGCCCAATGTTTTCAATTAGGCGATCAATCGGGGAGGGGGGGGAGGTTTCGACTGGTCTGAGAGCAATGCTTCACAGTATTGAGCCGAAACCAGTGAACACGGCTTAATTTCGGGAAGTTTGAAAATTTCAAACTGACTAGTTTTATTCTTTGTGTTAAAAAGAAGAAGCGCTGTCACTGAAGACCCTCTAGCCTGAAAAAAACTAAACATTCTGTATTTTATAACAATTTCTTTCCTTAGACATTTTCAGTACATTCCATTTTCAACCTGATCTATTTTCAGCTTTCAGAAACTTGCTGTGACTGTTTTTAGTTCATTTCATTTTCTACCTGATCTGTTTTCAACTTTTACGAAAACGATCTTCAACAGATTTTTACTGCTAAAAGTCTATCGTACGAAAGGTCACTATAAAGTAATTCACCGGTGCTATCACACGTACGGTCATTCACAAACATAATTTTCAAATTGCAGGTCAAGATTAAAAACACTTTATTTACAATTAAAAATTAATATTTACACGCGAGATCTTTCGGGGCTGAACATAGCACCCATCATCAGGCTCAAGCGCCACGAAACACAGGAGCAGACATTATATACTGTCAACACGACCCACAATTCACTCGGTTTCCTCAATCAACGGTGATGCCATCAACAAATCGTTAAAGTCCAAAAAATCAAGCCTTAATCTTTTATCCTATAAAGTCCTCTTCTTCAGAGTTGTGTGAGGAGGGGGCAACCATCTTTCTCCACTGTCTTGGAACAAATGTCGGGAGTTCAATGTTACAGCATGTCTCCCCATATGCAATAATGAAGAGGCTTTCCGTAAGGAAGACATTACGTTTATTAACACTTCTGTTAAGTACCCTAACATTTGTCCAATCTGGGGAGTAACCTCACTGGTTAACAACTTGAGTGAAAGCTGTGGAAACCGTTTAAGAACGAAGAGCGTATTTATGTTGACCCATTCTGACATTAACGGTTCTTAGGGTAGAACCTATATAGTATTTAACTGCAGTATCTGCATCTTCATGAATTAATGGTATGCAGTAGACGCCTGGTTTGTTAAGTGCTGGGACTCTATCTCTATCATTTCTTATCGTAGTAAAAGGGTTTCTGGTGGACACTCCAAACGTTAGATTGTGTTTGTAACAGGCTTTTCTTAAGATAGACACAAGAGGTGGAATGAAATCAACTTTGCCGATGTACTTAGTAGGTTTTTTCTCTGTGGACAAAGTCATGAATCTCAGTCTTTGAAATTGTTGTAATAGTCCTTGGAAGAGGTTGACAGAGAACACAAACAATAAGGCCAAATTTTGAACTCTAGAAAGTTCATCACGTCGAGTTTTACTAGTCGAAGAATGGGTGAAGGCGCGTCTTATAAGAAACGTAAAGCTGAAGCTTTATGTTCGGGAGGGTGAGAAGAAGTGAATGGGATCATACAAGGCATGAACGTCGGTTTACGGAAAACAAAATGCTTGATTTTATTGGAATTCAAATCTCGAGACAGTAAAATGTCCAGGAATGGCAATTTTCCGTCTTTCTCAAGGTCTTTGGTAAACTTTATAGTTGGAGACTGGGTAGAAAGACAATCTACAAATTTGTCCAGTAAAGGTAAAGCATGGGGCCAAAAAACCAACATGTCATCAACGTACCTAATCAACAGTGACGGTTGATCAGGGATGTCCAACATGACCTTGTTTTCTAGATGCTGCATGAGGATCTCGGCTAAAACGGGGGAGAGGTGGGAACCCATTGGTGCCCCTTCCTTTTGTTGATAGAACTTACCATCAAATTTACAGTAAGTTCTCTTAGCTACGAGTTTGAGACCAGAAATTATTGCATTAGCTTCAAGTGGAGAGATGGAATTGTCTTCTTGTAATTTGTCCTCAATAATTGAGTGAACAGTGTTGAGTGGTACATTTGGAAATAGTGATACTACATCCAGCGAAGCCATTATGAACTCAGTTTCCCCAGAGTCAAAGGTTTTGATACGAGATATAGCCTGCATAGAACGTTTAATGGATACACATGAATTTGAGGTGAGAGGTATTAAAGATAAAACCAACGCTGTCTCGAGTGTGCGAGTAAGGTTAGCATATCCTGAAACAAGCAACCTAAGAGGTTGATTCGGTTTGTGAATTTTCATTTTTCCAAAGACCTCGGGAACCCTAGGTCCTACTGGAGGTCTCATTTTTGTAGAAATAGATTTAGGTAGGAAATCTTGGTTTCTTAGTTTACTTAATTCTGCAATAGTAGCTGAAGTTGGGTCAGACCTGAGAACACGGTGGGGAACTAAATTGATGGCCTGTTTCATCCTAGCGTAATAGTCGTCACGGTCCAGAATAATGATTTGTTGTGTTTTGTCTGCACAAATGATTGACAATTCTGGGTTTTTTGCTAGATGTAGTAACTGTTCTCGTTCGTATTTCAGAGCTGGTGATGTTCTATTAGGCCCTGCAAGAGTCTTGGCATGAACGTCGGTTTACGGAAAACAAAATGCTTGATTTTATTGGAATTCAAATCTCGAGACAGTAAAATGTCCAGGAATCACGTACTTCTTCGGGAAGTGCACTGATAATGTTTTCAACCTGTGGGATGGTATTTAGAGGTCGAAAAGAAGTCACTGGAAAGCTATATTTAAATCCTCGACTTAGGGCTGAACGTTGGCTGTCCGAGAGTTCTACAGAACTGTAGTTAAGGAATGGTTCTTGTAGCGAGTATTCATCAGCATGTTAAACATTTTGACTTCGCAGATGAATTTGTAAGGGTCGGTTTGATACCAGAACGAGGTCACAGAGTTTCCGTATATGTCGTTGATTAACCACATTCACCTCTTTTTGTAAATTAGAAAAGAAAATCATTAAACGATTACCCAAGATAATTTGGCGAGCATATCTCGTCAGGTAGGCATATGCATTATATGACTTACGGTTGAGCATGTCCACATAGCTTCGTTTTCTCCTTATTTCAGCTGTTAATCTTTTTTGTTGTGCATTGGCAATGACCCAGGCATCCCTTTGAGATATTGCGAAACATCTGATTCTAAGAAACTTTGGCATCACTTTTAGTGAGCGACAATTAATTAAAAAACTTAAGTGGGCCTCGTTGACAGATAATGTTCTGCGAAAAACACAGAAGATTTTAAAAGCCCTCTCCATGCCTCGTGCACTTTAGGTAAGGTATCCACTTGAAGAGGTTTCTTACAAAGCATAAGAAATTTGCAACTAAGATATGGTTAATGCTAAAAGTCTATCGTACGAAAGGTCATTATAAAGTAATTCAACGATGCTGTCACACGTACGGTCATTCACAAACATAATTTTCAAATTGCAGGTCAATATTAAAAACACTTTATTTACAATTAAAAATTAATATTTACACGCGAGATCTTTCGGGGCTGAACATAGCACCCATCATCAGGCTCAAGCGCCACGAAACACAGGAGCTGACATTATATACTGTCAACACGACCCACAATTCACTCGGTTTCCTCAATCACCGGTGTTGCCATCAACAAATCGTTAAAGTCCAAAAAATCAAGTCTTAATCTCTTATCCTATAAAGTCCTCTTCTTCCGAGTTGTGTGAGGAGGGGGCAACCAAATTTCTCCACTGTCTTGGAACAAATGTCGCGAGTTCAATGTTACAGCATGCGTCCCCATATGCAATAATGAAGAGGCTCTCCGTAAGGAAGACAATACGTTTATTAACACTTGAGTTAAGTACCCTAACATTTGTGCAATCTGGGGAGTAACCTCCCTGGTTAACAGCTTTTGTGAAAGCTGTGGAAACCGTTCCAGAACGAAGAGCGTATTTATGTTCACCCATTCTGACATTAACAGTTCTTAGGGTAGAACCTATATAGTATTTACCTGCAGTATCTGAATCTTCATGAATTAATGGTATGCAGTAGACGCCTGGTATGTTTAGTGCTGGGACTCTATCTCTATCATTTCTTATCGTTGAAAAAAGGTTTCTAGTGGACACTCCAAACGTTAGATTGTGTTTGTAACAGGCTTTTCTGAAGATAGACACAAGAGGTGGAATGAAATCAACTTTGCCGATGTACTTAGTAGGTTTTTTCTCTGTGGACAAAGTCGTGAATTTCAGTCTTTGAAATTGTTGTAATAGTCCTTGGAAGAGGTTGACAGAGAACACAAACAATAAGGCCAAATTTTGAACTCTAGAAAGTTCATCACGTCGAGTTTTACTTGTCGAAGAATGGGTGAAGGCACGTCTTATTAAGAAGCATAAAGCTGAAGCTTTATGTTCGGGAGGGTGAGAAGAAGTGAATGGGATCATACAAGGTATGAACGTCGGTTTACGGAAAACAAAATGCTTGATTTTATTGGAATTCGAATCTCGAGACAGTAAAATGTCCAGGAATGGCAATTTTCCGTTTTTCTCAAGGTCTTTGGTAAACTTTATAGTTGGAGACTGGGTAGAAAGACAATCTACAAATTTTTCCAGTAAAGGTAAAGCATGGGGCCAAAAACCCAACATATCATCAACGTACCTAATCAACAGTGACGGTTGATAAGGGAAGTCCAACATGACCTTGTTTTCTAGATGCTGCATGAGGATCTCGGATAAAACGGGGGAGAGGGGGGAACCCATTGGTGCCCCTTCCTTTTGTTGATAGAACTTACCATCAAATTTAAAGTAAGTTCTCTTAGCTACGAGTTTGAGACCGGAAATTATTGCATTAGCTTCAAGTGGAGAGATGGAATTGTCTTGTAATTTATCCTCAATTTTTGAGTGAACGGTGTTGAGTGGTACACTTGGAAATAGTGATACTACATCCAGCGAAGCCATTATGAACTCAGTTTCCCCAGAGTCAAAGGTTTTGATACGAGATATAGCCTGCATAGAACGTTTAATGGATACAGAGGAATTTGAGGTGAGAGGTTTTAAAGATGAAGCCAACGCTGTCTCGAGTGTGCGAGTAAGGTTAGCATATCCTGAAACAAGCAACCTAAGAGGTTGATTCGGTTTGTGAATTTTCATTTTTCCAAAGACCTCGGGAACCCTAGGTCCTACTGGAGGTCTCATTTTTGTAGAAATAGATTTAGGTAGGAAACCTTGGTTTCTTAGTTTACTTAATTTTGCAATAGTAGCTGAAGTTGGGTCAGACCTGAGAACACGGTGGGGAACTAAATTGATATCCTGTTTCATTTTAGCGTAATAGTCGTCACGGTCCAGAATAATGATTTGTTGTGTTTTGTCTGCACAAATGATTGACAAGTTTGGGTTTTTTTGCTAGATGTAGTAACTGTTCTCGTTCGTATTTCAGAGCTGGTGATGTTCTATTAGGCCCTGCAAGAGTCTTGGCCAAAGTATAACGAGTTGAATCACGTACTTCTTCGGGAAGTGCACTGATAATGTTTTCAACCTGTGGGATGGTATTTAGTGGTCGAAAAGAAGTCACTGGAAAGCTATATTTAAATCCTCGACTTAGGGCTGAACGTTGGCTGTCCGAGAGTTCTACAGAACTGTAGTTAAGGAATGGTTCTTGTAGCGAGTATTCATCAGCATGTTAAACATTTTGACTTCGCAGATGAATTTGTAAGGGTCGGTTTGATACCAGAACGAGGTCACAGAATTTCCGTATATGTCGTTGATTAACCACATTCACCTCTTTTTGTAAACTAGAAAAGAAAATCATTAAACGCTTACCCAAGATAATTTGTCGAGCATGTCTCGTCAGGTAGGCATATGCGTTATATGACTTACGGTTGAGCATGTCCACATAGCTTCGTTTTCTCCTTATTTCAGCTGTTAATCTTTTTTGTTGTGCATTGGCGATGACCCAGGCATCTCTTTGAGATATTGCGAAACATCTGATTCTAAGAAACTTTGGGCATCACTTACAGTGAGCGACAATTAATTAAAAAACTTAAGTGGGCCTCGTTGACAGATAATTTTCTGCGAAAAACACAGAAGATTTTAAAAGCACTCTCCATGTCTCGTGCACTTTAGTTAAGGTATCCACTTGAAGAGGTTCCTTACAAAGCATAAGAAATCTGCAGCTAAGATATGGTTAATGCTAAAAGTCTATCGTAGGAAAGGTCACTATAAAGTAATTCACCGATGCTGTCACACGTACGGTCATTCACAAACATAATTTTCAAATTGCAGGTCAAGATTAAAGACACTTTATTTACAATTAAAAATTATAATTTACACGCGAGATCTTTCGGGGCTGAACATAGCACCCATCATCAGGATCAAGCGCCACGAAACACAGAAGCAGACATTATATACTGTCAACACGACCCACAATTCACTTACCTGAAGTGCACGTGGCATGGAGACGGCTTTTAGAATCTTCTGTGTTTTTCGCAGAAAATTATCTGTCAACGAGGCCTACTTAAGTTTTTTTATTAATTGTCGCTCACTGAAAGTGATGCCAAAGTTTCTTAGAATTAGATGTTTCGCAATATCTCAAAGAGATGCCTGGGTTATCACCAATGCACAACAAAAAAGATTAACAGCTGAAATAAGGAGGAAACGAAGCTATGTGGACATGCTCAACCGTAAGTCATATAATGCATATGCCTACCTGACGAGACATGCTCACCAAATTATCTTGGGTAAGCGTTTAATGATTTTCTTTTCTAATTTACAAAAAGAGGTGAATGTGGTTAATCAACGACATATACGGAAACTCTGTGACCTAGGTTCTGGTATTAAACCGACCCTTACAAATTCATCTGCGAAGTCAAAATGTTGAACATGCTGATGAATACTTGCTACAAGAAACATTCCTTAACTACAGTTCTGTAGAACTCTCGGACAGCCAACGCTCAGCCTTAAGTCGAGGATTTAAATATAGCTTTCCAGTGACTTCTTTTCGACCTCTAAATACCATCCCACAGGTTGAAAACATTATCAGTGCACTTCCCAAAAAAGTACGTGATTCTACTCGATATATTTTGGCCAAGACTCTTGCTGGGCCTAATAGAACGTCACCAGCTCTGAAATACGTACGAGAACAGTTACTACATCTAGCAAAAAACCCAGACTTGACAATCATTTGTGCAGACAAAACACAACAAATCATTATTCTGGACCGTGACGACTATTACGCTAGGATGAAACAGGCCATCAATTTAGTTCCCCACCGTGTTCTCAGGTCTGACCCAACTTCAGCTACTATTGCAGAATTAAGTAAACTAAGAAACCAAGGTTTCCTACCTAAATCTATTTCTACAAAAATGAGACCTCCAGTAGGACCTAGGGTTCCCGAGGTCTTTGGAAAAATGAAAATTCACAAACCGGATCAACCTCTTAGGTTGCTTGTTTCAGGATATGCTAACCCTACTTGCACACTATAGACAGCGTTGGCTTCATTTTTAAAACCTCTCACCTCAAATTCCTCTACATCCATTAAAAGTCCTATACAGGCTATATCTCGTATCAAAACCTTTGACTCTGGGGGAACTGAGTTCATAATGGCTTCGCTGGATGTAGTATCACTATTTCCAAGTGTACCACTCAACACCGTTCACTCAACTATTGAGGGGAAATTACAAGAAGACAATTCCATCTCTCCACTTGAAGCTAATGCAATAATTTCTGGTCTCAAACTCGTAGCTAAGTGAACTTACTTTAAATTTGATGGTAAGTTCTATCAACAAAAGGAAGGGGCACCAATGAGTTCCCCCTCTCCCCCGTTTTAGCCGAGATCCTCATGCAGCATCTAGAAAACAAGGTCATGTTTGACTTCCCTTATCAACCGTCACTGTTGATTAGGTACGTTGCTGATATGTTGGTTTTTTGGCCCCATGCTTTACCTTTACTGGACGAATTTGTAGATTTTCTTTCTACCCAGTTTCCAACTATAACGTTTACCAAAGACCTTGAGAAAGAGGGAAAATTGCCATTCCTGGACATTTTACTGTCTCGAGACTCGAATTCCAATAAAATCAAGCATTGTGTTTTCCGTAAACCGACGTTCATACCTTGTATGATCCCATTCACTTCTTCTCACCCTCCCGAACATAAAGCTTCAGCTTTATGCTTCTTAATAAGACGTGCCTTCACCCATTCTTCGACAAGTAAAACTCGGCGTGTTGAACTTTCTAGAGTTCAAAATTTGGCCTTCTTGTTTGGGTTCTCTGTCAACTTCTTCCAAGGACTATTACAACAATTTCAAAGACTGAGATTCACGACTTTGTCCACAGAGAAAAAACCTACTAGGTACATCGGCAAAGTTGATTTCCTTCCACCTCTTGTGTCTATCTTAAGACAAGCCTGTTACAAACACAATCTAACGTTTGGAGTGTCCACCAGAAACCTTTTTTCCACGATAAGAAATGATAGAGATAAAGTCCCAGCACTTAACAAACCAGGCGTCTACTGCATACCATTAATTCATGAAGATGCAGATACTGCAGTTGAATACTATATAGGTTCTACCCTAAGAACCGTTAATGTCAGAATGGGTGAACATAAATACGCTCTTCGTTCTGGAAAGGTTTCCACAGCTTTCACTCAAGCTGTTAACCAGGGAGGTTACTCCCCAGATTGGACAAATGTTAGGGTACTTAACTCAAGTGTTAATAAACGTACCGTCTTCCTTACGAAAAGCCTCTTCATTATTGCATATGGGGAGGCATGCTGTAACATTTAACTCCGGATATTTGTTCCAAGACAGTGGAGAAAGGTGGTTGCCCCCTCCTCACACAACTCGGAAGAAGAGGACTTTATAGGATAAGAGATTAAGACTTGATTTTTGGACTCTAACGATTTGTTGATGGCATCACCGGTGATTGAGAAAACCGAGTGAATTGTGGGTCGTGTTGACAGTATATAATGTCTGCTTCTGTGTTTCGTGGCGTTTGATCCTGATGATGGGTGCTATGTTCAGCCCCGAAAGATCTCGCGTGTAAATATTATTTTTTAATTGTAAATAAAGTGTTTTTAATCTTGATCTGCAATTTGAAAATTATGTTTGTGAATGACCGTACGTGTGACAGCATCGGTGAATTACTTTATAATAACAGATTTTTACTTGTTTCCAAACAGTTTTTTTATGCTTGCTAGTTTTCCAATGTTATTCTATGGAAATTTCCCTGTTTTCTCTAAAACGTGTTTTCTCAAAACCACCCCCTAAGAAAAATGAAGTGTTTCATTTTTAACCCTAGTAAAAAATGAACTTTTCCGAAAACGTTTCCGAAAATGGACTTTGTTCTCTTTCGTACATTCCATTTTCTTCCTGATCTATTTTCTTCTTTTCCGAAAATGATCTTTGCAAACATCTTTCAATCAAAATTTAAACCCTACTCTACATGAACTTTTAGAAAATGAATACATTTACAAAAGAGAGAAGAAAAACTAAAAAAGAATGACGCTTTTTTTCAACTAATTTTTTAATAGGGAATCCCGGGAACATTTTTACATGTTTTCTTATAATTTGTCTTTTTTCGTTTAGAAGTTACAACAGAATTTCCTTCTTGTACAGGAACTTTCAACATTTGTTTATTTTTAATATACTTTTTGGGCAAATAAATGTCTTTTAATGCTTTTACAAATTCAGGAGGTATGTGCAGCTTAGATCCCTTGCTTCGAAACATAGAGTCTATGAGGTCTACTATATTCGTGGTTTTTTACAATGCGTCCATTATATTTAAATTCAGCTTTGGGACTCCAGCCAATAATATCAGAGTTCGTTTTAAAGACGTCCAGCACATTTCTGGCATTTTGTTTCAAGTTTGAACAGGAAAGGATTGAACGATAAGGTCTGCCACAACATCTTTTACTTTCTCGTCTTTGACATGTTCTTCTTTCACTGGTTCTTCAGTTCTCGATGGGGTTTCTTGAGATGTAACTGGAGGATTAAAACTGGAAACATGAATGCGCTTATTCAAGACTTGATTATATAATTTCAATTTTACTTCGTCAGACTCTTTCATTTCTTTGTCCGTTAACGTTTCATCTGTTGGCATATGACGGGAAATCCGTTTTTCGGGAATCAGAACCATTTATCTTGGCAAATTTCATTACTTCGTAAGCATAGTTGTTAATACACTGAGAGCAGCTGGAATCAACACACCTAAAAATCTAAAAATCCCCCTTTTTGAATAAGGAGTTTCCTCTTTTTATACAGAGGTGTCTTTTTTCGAGAGAGTGCTCTCAAGGTGTGCTCATGCAGTTGCAATGAATGTTTCTGGGCGGGAGTAAGCTGAACATTTCCTTTTAAGGTATTTATACAAACTTCGCATGTAGCTTTAATTCCATTTTTTCTACACTTCGATATTAGGTCTTTTAATACTTTTTTCGAACAGTGTTGAATCAGACATAAAAGTTGGACCTGTTGCTTAGACAGCGTCATGATGAAAACTGAGACTTATTTCATTTCACCGAGGTTGATAAATTCATTGAAAGTCTCCCGGAAGTACTGGTAGCGTAATCTTGATTCTTCCTATGTCTCAGGTTTTAGATCAATCAATAAATAGCTGTAAGGGGATTTTCTGGCATCCATATACACTTCTTGAAAAAAATTAAGCTTGCTAGGGCACAACTGCCTCCCTAAATGAGTGATTTGATTCACATCTCTTCGTGATTTAAACAGAAACAAGTAATAAGCATTCGGGGAAATTTCTCGCATTTCTTTGCCTTTATGAAAAATATTTTGAGTAATTAATATCACGGACACATTGAAATGATGACTCCCTCTAGTGAACAAATGAGTTATCGCTTCCGCATTCAGTCATGATATCGTCAATGACAAACAGCGTTCTTCCTTTCACATAGTCACGGAAATTAGAGGGGAGGCCTTCCACAAATATCAGGTTTTCTATTTCATCGTACAATGTTTGGTGAACTCGTAGAACCACACCACGTTATTAAATTGAAAACAAATGACGTCTTCTGCACGATACATTTTAATGATAAAAAACTATGTACAATTAATGTACATAGTTTTTATCATTAAAGTGTATCGTGCAGGAGACGGCATTTGTTTTCGATTTAATAGCTTTTGGTGCACGAGTTAATTTCTTCATAACCACACCACGTGTTCGGGAGGGGGAGAGATGACTTCCCCTTGATGCTGAAGTAAACATTTTACAAACTGGGTGTTCCCATATCCCGTAGGACCCGCTATCAGAACTGTGAAAGGATGTTGTAGTCTGGCCACTTCCATGTCGTCAACTGAGGTCATTCAAAAACTTACAAAATAGTTTAAAGACACATAAAATAGAGTTGAAATCAATTTTTATTTTAAATTCTAAATATATTTTGAATTAGAATATCCAGGCAGCAGTTCAGAGAGCGCTGGCCGAAGAGTCTCACAATCTCTTATTAGACCGGGACGTTAACGCTTACGATGCACAGCAGGAATTGGGTTCAATTCCAGTAACTTCACAAGGGCGAAAGAACAGTTCAACTGACCAGATAGCCGATTTGTGTTCAATGATGGCGAGGCAACTAGCAACTCATGAGATGCAGGTGAACGCCTTGAAAAGTGAGGCAGGTCATTCGAGGGAAAGATTAAGGCAAGCAGAAAATTCGCACCGGGCGCACGTGGATCGTATTAGATATTATCGGGGCTCTAATTGTCAAACTAGGGGAAATTTACCAGACGTAGGAATTACTTCTGCCACTTGCTATAAGTGCGGGAATTTTGGCCATCTAAAAACATTTTGCTCCCTAAATAATCGGGAAGGAGCAGTTTATACGCAGCCATCGCAGCAAGCTCAAAGAGGTTCATGGGACAGGGCGCCCAACCCTTTGTAGACGCGACAGCAGAGTAACTTCTCCCCTGGCTACAGCCGCGGTAGTCAGTATCGCTCCTACAGGAACTCCAGCACCGCTTACCGACAGGACGCTCACGTCTCACAGAATTAAAGGAATTTAGGGAACAGGAGAGAAAACCGAGTTCGTTTCGAAGAGGATGCATCAAGAAAAGAGTGGGATATGTATTCCAGGCAAAATTCACGTCCTTCAAACTAATTTCGTTTCAAGATAAGGGGACCACCCTTGGCCGGAATTATAATAAGGTCCATGGAGTTACATTAACAAATTGTTACGTCCGAGGTGATGGAGCACTTCCGTTAGTGAAAGTTAAGATAGGAGATACTCACGCGTTTGCACTCATCGACAGCGGAGCTTGTATCCCAATTTTTTGTGCTTCACTGTTAGAGGAGATAAAGGGAAGAATTCATATACGCGACTTAGGATCGGCAGTCTTGGTGAAAGGAATCACTGGACACACCCTACCCCCCCCCTCACAGTGCTATGAGATACCGGTAGAAATCGGAGGAGAAATCATCGTTCATCCCTATCATGTTACTCAGCGGATATTGCATCAAGATTATTCTTTAATCTTAGGCTGGGATTTATTGAAGGAGCACGGGTACATATTCGACAGAGGAAGAGGAATTCTGAAACGGGAAAGCAGCGCAAATTTGGCTAGGGCAGAGTACAGTAAAGGAAGGAATATCAAGAAAAAAATCCTAAAAGAAAAGAGCCTCAGTCGAAAATTCGAACCCAAGCCTTGTCCGTAACTTCAGCGGAAAGGACCAAACCATTAACCGCGACGTAACCAAGATAGAAAGGACCGTCTATAAGGAACTCATCCCACCTTATTCGAAAAGGGTTATTCAGATCCAATGGGGGAAATTTTCGGAATGTCACGTTAACCAAGTGTTCGTACAACCGTTAGAGAGGTACGCCCAGGGAAATGTGCGAGTGGGTCGTTCAGTAAGCACACTTGATAGGTCCGGCATCATGCCCGTATTGGTAGCTAACCTTACAAATCGCCCATTCACTTCAATAAGAGGACCAGATTAGTGAACATTCAACCAAGCGTCTACGGACATTTGCAATAAGCAGCGGCGAAACAAGAGAAGTATGCAGACGCTGCAGAAAAGGATCTACATATAGGCGATCGGGTATTCTTGCACACTCCTTTTTTACAGCCGCGTTTATCACGAAAGCTAGCCCGAACTAACTGAGGATATTGGGAGATAGTTTCGTTCCCCACCCCAGTAAATGTCCAGTTACGGTCAGTCGAAAATCCAAAGAGATACCAGACCGTGCATGAAAATCGAGGTTTCAAGCAGACCGAACGCCTACCCTAGCTCGTAACAGAGTCACCTGTGCAAGACAGTACAGAGGAGCAAGTACCCAGGCAAACGCAGGACTTTCCTGATGACGGTTCAGAAAGCACCCAGCCGCCCCGGTGGCGCAGTGGTCTAAGCGATGGCCTCTGATCACTCGTCCGAACGGGGTCCGGGTTCGAATCCCGGTGAGGCATGGATTTTGTGTTTGTCTTACGGCACTGGCTCTCTCCCTTCCCTGGAACCAGTGACCCTAAATTAGGGACGGGCGACTGCTTATAGCCCATTGAGTTGCTCACGGTGGTCGTTAAACCTCCAACCAAAAAAAAAAAAATAAAAAAAAAGAAAGCACCCAGGACTACGACTATCTAGATTGGGTCGATTTTCCGAGAGTAGTCATGCCGCAGCCCACAAGCAGTAGAGCGATGCCGTCTGCATGTCAAACTCCCAACATCGAAGGACAGTATAAATTCGCCGCCCGCTACGTCGAGTTCAGCGCGAAGGGAGACAAGCAGGGAAGTACCGCCGCCCTCGCAACATGTTGAAGAGCCAAGACACACACCGGCGATCGCGAAACCAACGGAGGAGACGATACCGCCGCGGGATTTCTGCCAAGAAAATAGCAGCCGACAAACACAAGAAGCAACGCGCCAAAAGGTTATCAGAGATCCATATCTAGTCCGTTCGCAAGACAGAATTCAGCAGACACCAGCATTACACCCTGCGGAAAATTCACAAGGGCCCAGCCTTTTGGAAATAGGCCTGAATCGCGCGTACCCAAAGGAGATTGTGGTCGGCGACTCGACCGGAAGACCTGAGCAGCCGGAAGATACCAGTTTAGTAAATAGAATTCTGAAAAGTCTCAGCCAACCCAGTAATTCAGAGGGAAACTCTTGGTTCGATTTGGCCAACCGCTATTTGTCGCAGCGCATTCAACCTAACCGCAGAGGTACCGGAAAGAGCACCCGTAAATAATATCTATCCACAGTGGAGGAAAATCGTAGCATAACCTCAGGAATCGTGGGTTTAAACCCGAGGAAGTAGAAAGAGCGCAGGGTTGAAGAGAATTTTTTTATTTATTTTTTTTTTCTTGAGAGAAAAAAACAGCGATGCAGAATAAGTAGGAAGATCCCTGAATGTTCACGGTAAATGTTTAGTAGATGTAAGAAATTAGGATAGGTGTCAAGAAAAAAAGGGAGACGATGAGAAATTTGTGTGAAAGATATCGTTTGGACCACGTGACAAGAAAGAGGAGAAGTCCGGAAAATCAATTTCTTTTAAAAGAAAAAAAAAGGGGGGGGGGCTTTGCGCTTAGAACAATAATCGAAGATAATTCGTAAGGAGAGCCTAGCTAGGAAATGGTGTCTAAATAGAGAGGAATTTGCAGTCAGTAAGTAAGAATATTCATAGGAGGACTGCAGTGCAAAAGGTTCATCGCAACTTTTCACGTTTTGAGTTCACGAACCACGGAAAAAATAGTTTTTTTTTAATTATCCGCTACGATTCGGGAAATTTAGTACTAAGTGGAAAAACAAAATTATGTAAGTAAAAGGAGAAAGAATTGGTCAAGAGTTAAGCACCCAGCAAAACCTGCGGAGGAAGCAACGGTTTTTTTTCGGAGGAAAGACTGAACGGCAGAAATTATATCTTCTACAAAGAAAAATTTTTTTTTGAAAGAAAAAAATAGAAAAAGTGAAATAATTTTTTTTTAGCTCCGCTCGAATTTTGGTGATGGAAGGCAGTCAGAGGATAAGCGAAGGTAATCGTAGGCACAAAGACGCCGCTCATGGACGGGACTTGCAAGGTAGAGGAACGGGCGGACCCTGTTTCCAGTTTGGAAAACTCCCTAGATAGACTCGCCGGCAGGAGCAAAAAGAAGAATGGGAAGACGCCATCTTTAAATGATTTGCAAAGAAGAAATTCATCGTTAAAGAACGGGAACGCTCTGTAGGATATTTTGTATAGCAAAAGAACGAGCACTTCACAGGATGTGAACATAGAAAACGGGAGTGCAGTACGATAAGAGAAAAACATTTTTTTTTATTATTACAAAACTTTCTTTCTTACATTAGCCAGGCGAATTCATTCTCAGCGTTCTGAAATCTTACTTTCAGGAGTGCAGCGGAAGGTAATAGGAGATTTACCCCACGGGCAAACATAAAACAATATCGGTAAGCGCAGGCAGGAATAATATATCGCTAGAGAAGGAAAAACAAACGTAAGCACTTTTGCGGAGAAATAGCCGTGCGGGAACACCGACGTAATACAATGAGATTAACAGCGTAACGGATAGTCAGCAATTCTAAAATAGAATCCATGGCAGATATTCAAATCAATTAAATACGCGAACCTGAAACAAAAGTTGGTATTAGAAAGTAGCAGCAAATATGATCTACGCGAGCTTAGCCTAACCATAACCTAACAAAGATACGAAAAGGCACTTACCTCGAGAGTTAGTATCCAAGTGTATCCATTTGGGAGGGCATAGCGCATATTTATTTCATGGCAGAGTGTGATTTTTTGTGTGCCGATGGCAGGTAGTTCTGGATTAAATAGGAAAAGGAAAAAAAGGGAGAAGAAAATAGGAAAGTTGGCTATGTACAAGGAAGAGGCATGAGGTTAGGGTCGAACCCTAATCCCTCATGGGTGATCCGCCGAAAGGAAGACGGAAGACGCACGTGCAATTTACACCGTGTAGAGTTCGACAACGCTCCGAGATGAGCTGTCTTCGCTCGAATTCCACGAGCACTAGCTCGGAACGAAGCCTAGTTTTCCTAGTGTCAAGAGAAATCAAGCGACAACAGGCGCAATCACACACTCCAGCGTTCTCCTTCAGCAGACGTCTGGCACGCTGGTAACGTGGGACCAGACCCAGGTCCCCATCCTCTACCACCGCAGCACACGAAGAGCAGCTGCAGATTTTCACGAACCACAACTGGCGTCTGGAATGGGAAAAATGCAACGAGGTAATGTAAGGGTTAGTAGTGCAGACATGGGGCAACGGTGGCAGATGACAAAAAATAGGGTTGAAGAGGAAATTTCGAGAGGAACAAAAAAATTTTTCTGACCGCAGAATAAGGAGGTGTTTTGCTGAATAAATCTACGAACTGAATGCCGGCTCAAGCGAACGACAGTACGGACAGGTTAAAGCAACGCACCTCTGACCCAAGGGTTCGTGATGTTTTCGCACACGGAAAGGAACAACAGACAGCCAGGGCTAGAAAAGAACGAGCACTTATTGTACGCTCACTTAGGCCACGGGCCATTGGCGCGGGAAGTTCAGATTGCGCAATGGAGAAACGATTCCAACCTAGAGACACAGGAACGAACCATTTTTGGAACGGCGAAGTTTGAGGGGTGACATCGCCCAAAGGGGACCTTCGCGAACATTTTCGAGGAAATTCTCTATTTCCGAAACCCTCAGCGTTTCTTAATTGTCGCCCACACACCTGCGAATACACGGAAAAAAACTGGTCGTGAAATCGGAGATTTCAGTAAAGCAGAACGTGATGGGAAACACTATGCAGTTTTCTGTTCAGGGAAAAATAAACTCGTATCCTTTGAATAGGCAAGAAAGAGGATAAAGTGGGTTGAGGAAAAAAAGAAGGGCGAATATAAGTATCTCATAGAAGGAGTAAGATAAGTATCACATGGAAAATAAGCCGGAAAAAACAGGTAACCATATGCGAGAAAAAAAATCGATAAAAAATAAAAGGAGAATGATGCGTCGTACATACGTAGGTGTACCGCAGGAATAGATATAGGAGATAAACTAGAAATAGAGTTATTATTTACGAGAAGCAGATAGATACTATTAATAAGCAGGATGGTAATATTGATTTGGCGGGGTATATGCACACACACACACACACACACATATCATCATCATCATCATTGTCAACCATTATCAATCCACTGCTGGACAAAGGTCTCCCCAAGTTTCTTCCACAACGGTCTGTCTTTTGCCAGTCTTCTCCATGTCACTCCTGCATACTTTCGAATTTCATCCACCCATCTCCCATGTGGTCTTTTTCTGGGTTATTTCCTGTCACTTGGAATCCAATCTAAAATTTCGGCTGTCCATCGATGGTCTGTCCTTCTGGCAGTATGTCCAGCCCATTGCCATTTCAGGGATTTAACTCTGATCATGATGTCTTCCACTCTTGTCATTTTTCGGATCCACGAGTTCCTCTTCTTATCTCTCCTGGTTACACCAAGCATGCACCTCTCCATCCTCTTTGAGTTGTCTGCAGCCTTTGTATGTCTCTTTCAGTTAAGGTCCACGTCTCTGCACCATATGTAAGCACTGGAAGGATGCATTGATCAAACACTTTTCTTTTAAGACATAATGGCATATTGCTCTTGAAAATTATGCTGTTTCTTCCAAAAACTCTCCAGGCAAGTTTTGTACGCCGATTAATTTCTTCATCAATGTGACCCTCACTTGATATCTGCTGTCCAAGATAAGCATACGTGTTTATTATCTCCAGCTTTTCTCCATCAATCAATAAATCTTCCTTTCTTGAAAAAGCATTCAACATCACTTTTGTCTTCTAAAAGTTCATTTTTAATCCCACTTCTTTACTCTTGTCAGCAAGTTCCTGGATCATACTCTGCAGCTCTGATGGGGTAGTTGCAAAAATGACTACGTCATCAGCAAAACGAAGGTGAGTTAGATAATCTACATTAATCTTTATCCCTTTGTTTTCCCAGCTCAGCGACTGAAAAACACCCTCTAATGTAGCATTAAAGAGCTTCGGAGATATGGTGTCACCTTGTCTCACTCCCTTTCCTACTTTTATGTGTGCTGTATTCTCAAACAGCCGAATCTTTGCACTTGCATTTACATAGATGTTATTAATAATATTAATGTATGCATCTTCAATACCACAGGATTTCAGAGACATTGTAACTGCTGATGGTTTCACCGAATCAAAGGCTTTTTCATAATCAATAAAAGCCATGCACAATGGAAGTTCATATTCCCTCGCTCTTTCAATTAGTTCTCTCAGTACGTGGATATGATCTATTGTGCTGTAGCCACTCCTGAATCCAGCTTGTTCTCTCGGTTGAGCCATGTCCAGTGTTACCTTCAAACGGTGTGAAAGAACTTTAGTGAAGATTTTATAAACCACTGATAGGTTTGTAGTTCCTGAGATCCTCAATGCCACCTTTTGTATGTAGCACGATCATTGTAACGTTGTTCCAATCCTCAGGAATCTTCCCTTCATTAAAGCATCGAGTGAAGATTTGGGCGAGTACTGTTTCGATTTCTCCACTTGCTTCTTGTATGATGTCTACAGTAATTCCATCTTCTCCTGGAGCTTTTCCCCGCTTCATGTTCTTGATTGCATGTGCAACTTCTGCTGGGAGTACTGGAAGAACTCTGCTACTTTTCATGATGTCTGGAGTACATGTATCATCCCTTTCATATAATTTGGAGTAGAAATCTTTCACTCTTGTCAAAATTTTGCATCTATTTGTTGTTACAGAACCATCTTCTTTTCTCAGTGCCATAATCTGTTTTCTTCCCTTACTGAGATGTCCCTTTGCTATCTTTAGGATTTGGTTGCTTTTTAATTGCTGTCCTCACTAGTTCACAGTTGAATTTCCTTACGTCTTCAGTGATACTTTTTCGTACTATCTTGCATAGCTCTATGTATTCCACTTTGGAAGTCACATCTTCTTTAGTTGTCCTCATCTCTCTTCTTTTTTGCATCAACATTTTGGTTTTTCCTGATAATTTGTTCACATGCAACTTGTTCTTAGACCCAGCTAATTTTGTTGCTGTTTCCATAAGAGCTTTGGTTACTTTTCTGTTAACTTCAGAAATATCTACTTCTTCCGATGTTAGGCCTTCTAAAGCGGAGAATCTGTTCTTCAGTTCCAACTTGAAGGTATTATGGTGTTTTTTAAGGTTGGTTATGTCAATGCATTTTTTTTTTGTCTAATGAGCTTGCCACGTTCAAGTTTAGTGTTGAGATGCATTTTACATCTCACCAATCTATGGTCACTACCTGTGTTGAACTTGTTTAGCACACTACAGTCTTCTATGACGAATTTTTTGTTACACATAATAAAATCAATTTCACGTGTCGTTCCAATTGGATGTCTCCATGTCCATTTCCTGTGTGGCTTTTTCTTGAAAAAGGAGTTCAAGATGAAAAACCCTTCTGCCTCTGCAAACTCAACGAGAGTATTTCCACGCTGGTTTCTGTTGCCGTGACCTAATTTACCTACTGAATTTTCATTCTGTTGCCGTTGCCCTATTTTTGCATTGAAATCTCCCATAATTATCTTCAAATGCTGCTTACCTTTATTATTTAGATGACGAATTTTCTCATAATATTCTTCAATTTCTTCTTCAGGATGACTTGTGGTGGGTGCATAAGTTTGAATTATCTGAGACTGGTATCTTCTCGAGAGTTGGATAACGAGTCGTGCAGCTCTGTCAGAGGAACTTTTAACTTCTACAACTTTATCTTTCAGTTTCTTGTTTATTATAAATCCGACACCACTAGTTCTGCCAGTATCTGTCCCACGATAGTAGAAGAGATGTCAACTTTTCAGTTCAATGAGATCTTCTCCTTTTCTCCTTACCTCACTTAGCCCGATGATGTCCCGCTTGATCCTATGTAGTTCCTCTTCCAATTCAAGAAGCCTTGAATCAGAAGATAGGGAGCGTCCATTTTACGTAGCCAAGATCAGCATCAGATGGCAGCCTAGTCCGGTCCTCCGGGGATTCTTAGCACCCTCTGCCTTCATGTCGCACTGGCCGCTGCCTTGGCCAGGTACATTCCAGCTGCCGGAGACTGAGGGCCAAGATTTAAGTTGTGGAATCATTTTGGAGGGGTTTGGCCATAACTCACCACGCTGGCCAAGCGGGTTGGTGAGTGTGGGTTAGCATTTCCTCTAATCCCGATGGTATAGTTATACCGCTATTGGTGGTCGTCAGAGCCCCTTTAGCGGGAACAGGATGCACCACGAGAAGGCGGGGTTGACATTTGTCAAGGAGAGGCTGTGATGGTACGCATCACTTGACTTTACATCCCATTTTACATCCCATTTCAGGCGACCCTACCTCCAGAAATGCTACAATGGTCCGCGGAGATGCATCTCATCTTCGTGACGACGGACGGACAGATGCTGAGAGGAACTGCGCAAATTGTGGGGCGTATGACCTGCAGGCCCCTACAATGCATATTGTGCCGGGACTTATTGCGGCAGTTAAAGTGCCTGCCTACCGCAGTCACCTACACACACATATATATACGTATCTTTTCTCGAAATAGTGAAATCAATAATTTCGCACTGCATTGAAATTAACTATATAATGAAATAAACATATATTGTAGGAACGATGTGCTAGAGCTGTGACTTGGAGGTCGGTCCCATGTTGTGTATATGTAAAGTGGGGGCTTGGCCCAAATTTTTGTCATGCACACAGCTGTGATGGATGCATAACCGTGTGGAAAACTTTCATTGCACACGACTACGAGTTAATCGAACCAAGGGCATTTCATTTCCAGCAAGAAGCCAGCTCACGAGGGATACGCTCCCTTATTGAATGCAAGCGTGCAGGCCTACCCTGCAGCTGTACACAAGCCTCCCCTTGCTCAGGTACTATGGAATACTGCAATCGGACGGGATGCACAGCATGAATTCAACATGTTATTGCCGATTAGTACCAGCAGTGACCACGTTAGTGCACGAGGCTGAAGAAGTGAAAATCCTGAACCCAATGCTAATATCATTATAACTGTGCGTACCGAGTCGTCAGAAGGCGTCAACGCATCGCCGACGGCATCAGCGACATCTGCTAACAGACGAGGAGACAGTTTTCCAGCGCAGCGATGTACGACTGACATACAACGACCCTGTTGTAACCCTTTCACATCCAGCTATGTTAGTCATCAGAGTAAAGGGGATAGAGACTGTAATTTCGTTAAAAGAGCCGCCATTTCAGGCAACCCTGCCTCCAGAAATGCTACAATGGTCCGCGGAGATGCATCTCATCTTCGTGACGACGGACGGACAGATGCTGAGAGGAGCTGTGCAAATTGTGGGGCGTATAACCTGCAGCCCCCTACAATGCATATTATGCCGGGACTTATTGCGGCAGTTAAAGTGCCTGCCTACCGCAGTCACCTACACTGTTATCGTGCTTTTGGTCTTAATTACGGCCGTTACCTTCTTATATGCAAAGACAGATATTTTGTGTGTCTGGAAACCCCTTTACAGCATCGGCTACGTTATATGGAAAGCGTATCGTCTAATTCGAGGCTCTGCGCTCATCGCCGTCAAAACCGGAGCATTGGCCGGAAATGCACTTCGAAATAGAGCCCAAGTATTGCAGCTATACCTCGAGAGACTTGTGGCGCGCCCCATAGCACAAGCCCCACTGCATGGTCTTGCATTGATGACTATATTGCTACTAGTAATGGACGGAGCATCTGCGGAGTGCAATGCACACTCCATAATTTCCTCCAAAGTAAAGTCATGCACGGACTCAGACGTAGATGCAACGTGCCGGCTCTCCACCAGTGCACAAATTACACTCTTAAATCTAGAGCATCAACAAGGCCTTTGGTTCACGGACAAAAGTAACGAAAATAATCTGTACTCCCTAAAATTCCCTTTTAAGCAGGTGAAATGTGAATGGCAGACCGCCAGGGAATAGGGAATATTTTACACATGTCACCAGCATGCGCTATCTGAGCCAAATCATGTGTGCAAATAACCCAACATGTAATTCGGGAAAAGGATGTGTGCGAGAAAAGAACTTAGAGGCACTAACCAAGCAGTCCCTGGACTCTCCCGGAATAATGGGATGTCACCTATCTGACAGCGGAAGCACCACCTTTTGGATAATAGACAGCCAGCATTCCATATAACACAGAATCTGGCTGGAGGCCGACTTTCTAAGGACATATGATGCAAAACGTATCGTTGCCATGCAGTGTAGATACGAACTTCTCATACAGCAGCAAGAAAACGATACCTTAGAGGCAATCACGGTGAAAAACCAAGCCACCACCTCCACGGGCATCAGGGTCCGCGTAGTAGGAGCACTGGACCAGCCCACACCGATTCTGCAGATGCACTTAATTTCACGAGTCGGAAACCCTCAAGAAAACTATCTCGAAAGAGTTAGTTTGCCCTCCAGGCCCGAAAACGGTCACATAGGTGATACGCAAGCAAATGACTCTACGTCGAAGGGATTTCTCTTCCAGGCCCGAAGACGGTCACATAGGTGATACGCAAGCAAATGACTCTACGTCGAAGGGATTTCTCTTCGACGAAGATATGTTCTCATGCACATTTTATGAAGACAATATGCGGTGTGAACGTCATCAGTCTTATCTTCTCACGATGATATAGACGGAAAAAAACGCCCTACCGTTCACTTCAGCCTGACACCACTTCAAGGTGGATAAAGAAGGAAAATTAACTTCGGAACTGTTGCACTCGGCACCGTTGGTGATAAATTTGGAGATCAATAACTTCAGACATAGTGTAAAAACCAGAACCGTTTGCCCGAAATTCACGAACTCAGAAATTCAAACTTCCGGATGCTTTTCGTGTGAGCCTTTAGCAACAATTCAATTCGAGGTATTTTCCTCCGGTGGAGCAGGAATTGTAGATGTACACTTTCAATCACTAAACATACATACCAGATCGGTGAAACTGCGTACTGAAAAAAGCACGCTGGTGATTAAGTCCAAGTCAGCAGCGCGCTGTGTGAGCGAAAAGCTATGCCTAAAAGCACGCACCGTGAACACTTGCAGGGAACTAGAATTCTGCCTGGACCCGCCAAATATGAACTTGGTGCACCCAAATTTCGCGTACGCGAATTGGTGTAACTCAGCCATAACCCCAGGATGGAATTTCGCTAGCTGGGTTAACAGCTTCTCGTTTTCACCAGCCGGAATAACTAAGGTTTTCGCCGTTAGTGTTTCAACAATGATACTGCTGTTGTTTCTGATATCAATCCTCCTCACCTGCTGCCGAAGTTAAGATGCATTGGAGAGAACAAGCTTCACTTCTCCGAGCCCCTTTCAGAGGAGAGCGGGATACTACAGCACCGCGCACACTGCGGGACTGAAACCGAAACCTGACGGCAAACTCAGGAAACGGATTTCCATACCTGAAAAATATATCCATAAAATTTGTGTGTCGCCCATTGTAGACAGGCGAACGAAGAAGAATAATAACCCAGAAATTGCAGAAACCGACCTGTGTCGGTAATTATGTATCTAAATTTCTAAGTTAGAACACGATGGAGGTAATCATGACTAATATTAAGTAAGATAGTATTATAAGAGTAAATTGCAAGTATTTTGAATAACAGTATCCCCTTTATAATGTATGTATATGGAGTGTGATGTGTGTACAGTTGGTATTCGCCCGATTGGGTGAAGACGCCGGCCCGGAAACACGGACGCTAGAGAATATCTGCACTAAACACATGATCAACGGGAACGGTTACCGAAGTTTTGGGTGAGTAGTTAGTTTTCTTTTGGGAACGGCGGGAGATAATGTTACCGCGAAATCCTACGTATTCTTCGAAAATATCGGACTTCTATAAACTTTAATTCAAAATTATCATTTTTCATTTTTTTTTATTTCGAGTTCGGTCTCAGTATAGATTTTCACCAGCAAAAAGGGAACCGGATTACGGATCAGTACAGCGGTAGCCAAGGAAAAACTATCACGCGGGAATTAAATTTCGTACGGCTAATTACCAGGCGAGCACTAATCTGGTCCCCAATTCCAGTTCGATTTAATTGGTTTCATTTTCTTCCTTCGTATTATTTTACTGCGCAGAGAACGCTCGCCCACCTAGAAAAAGGGGAAGAAAGGTTGGAAAAGCTAGGAGCGGTCAGGAAATTCCACGCACAAAAAAAGGGAATACAACAGGAAGCCACCCCATCTGCGAAGTACGAAAGCAACGGATGTTATAACTCTCCAAGGGGCGTAAAGGCTGTTCAGAAGTCTTTCACTGCACAAAGCACCCCGCGGTTTCTCTGAATAGGAAAGATCTTTAGACGCAACTCGTACGTGACTTTTCCCAAATTTTAAAAATTGGGTGAGGCACAGAATGAAGGGAAATGATCCGAATATTTCATCGTCGTGTAGAATGCAGAAAGGGTAGCCTCTGCGAATCGCGATGCAGGGCATTGAAAGTGTCGGGCGAATCGCAGGCCTTGAGTAAACGCTAAACCCAATTGGAACGAGCGACCCCTTTCAGGGAGGTGGCCTGGAAACACTCCATTCACCAGACGCGGGACGAGGAGGAAAGGAAGAAAAAGACAGTTTTTTTTATCAGAGTTGCTCACGAAATGGACTTTTGCGAGTCAGAAGTAACAGACTGATTCGGCGGACACTAATGATGGGAGACTCTCACTTTCGGACCCAGGCACTTGCACTTGAGACACAAATGATCCGACATTCACTACAGACGGTAATGACTCTAGACTAACTACGCTAGACTGGACATAGAGGATGGAGCCGGTTCAGACCTTCGTATTTTTGGGAGAAGTGGAGAAGAAATTTGAAATCCTGGACTTAGGATTCAGAACTATATGAGAACGAACAAAGATATTGGTGTGAAACTTCAACTCGACTACATATCCTGACCTCAGTGAGGGTAAGATGCAACGTTTAGTTACATATCATTCTATTTCATTGCCTCATAGCCACGCATGTGCTATGCAGGGTCAGTTCTCCGAGAGTCTCAGCAAACCATACAAACAAAATCTCTAGCGCACCGTATTTCCGCGGTTTAAATTAAAACTTTAGCAATACATTAACTATGTTTCAAAGTGTTATAATTCTATCCATACTGTTAAATAAATATCATTCCTAGTTTGAATAGCTTAAAGAAATTAACTCCACCGGTACATCCTGTACCTAATTTAAGAAACTTCTGAATCAAATAAACGGTTAAAAGATTCATGAGTTACTCAGTCATTTACTATATTGTGATGTTTGCATGTTCATTTTCCATTTGTAGAGTTCACAAATGTTGTATATGCTGTTGAAAATATAAATAGACGATCACTGAAATATTGCGGCATATGGATGAGCATGGAGACCCCATGTTGGTCCATATGAAACACAACGTAACATCTTGTTGACCCTGAGATTGGACAGCCTACCATGGCAACCCAATTTCATCGCCGACACCACTAGGAAAATTTCACGGAAGTAATTTGCATATTTCGGCCCAGTGGTGGCTTTTGGGAGGAAGCAAGGGAGGCAGTGCCTCCTCAGAATTTTATGACTTTTAGTTAGAATTATTCGTTTTGTTCATTCAGTACTTTTCGGTATAGGAGAGCAAACGTTTATGCTAGTTAACTCTTTTGAATTAAATGTCGTCTATGCGTTCATTCAGTTTTTTTAAATTGACGCTTTTCGAAAACAATCGGTAGCGCGTAGTTGCGAATTGTCCTCAGCTTGCGATATCCGTCCTTGAGGCAGGAAGCAAACTGCCTCTCATACATTTTGCGCCAAACCTGTTTACTCCCACAGAATCAGAATCAGTAGATACGAAGGTAGGCGGTGGAACTGCCAACACAAAGAGCGCACGCGCACCGTGGACTTCCTGTGAGACAGATGTTATTTTGCCTCATGGGAACAGCTGTTTAGTAGGCAGCAGCTCCGCTATGTTAACTCCTTATTCTGACAGCTTCGAGCGTCATTACATAGCGTCTTCTTCCTAGTTGCTTTTCTTTCACACTAATGTTTGTGTAACTAATTTTATTTATGTTTTATGAAGTGTTGTTTATCAGACCATTGCCTCTGCCTCAAACTTATCTAATATGGTGGATAGCTTACTGGAAAAGCCTTTGAGTAGAAGATATTTTGAAGAAAAGAATCACATTAAGAATGATGGCAAGCCTACACCTGAAATGAAAAAGACGACTTCAAAGGGCAAAACTTCAAACAGAGGTTTTAGTATTGACTGGTACAGAAAAGAACAAAGGCTAACTGGTAGTGAATCAACGAACAAACTATATTGCTGGCCATGTTTGTTGTTTCCTGTGAGTGGCAATGAAGTCTGGCAAGGGAAAGGCTTCAATGATTTTAAAAAGTTACCACGTGCTTTGGACAGGCACAAAAAGTGTAAAGATCACATTCTAGCAGTTGTTAAATTAGAGTTGCTAGGCAAAACAAGGATAGACTACTCTCTCAACGAAGCGAAGAGAACAAGTGACTTACGTCATAATGAAAAAGTAGAAAAGAAACGTGAAGTAATGAAGAAGTTGATTGATATTACAACACTACTGCCCCGGCAAGAGCTCCAATTTCGTGGACACGATGAGAGCGAAGTCTCTGAAAATAAGGGAAATTACCTCGAGATGATTGATTTACTCTCCAAGAGTGACGAAGCATTGAAAGTGTTAATGGAGAATAGTACATTTTCAGGAACTTCAAAAACAATACAGAATGATTTAATCGAATCAGTTACTCATGTAATTAGGAATGAAATCAATGCAGATATTGAAAATGCCCAGTTTTTTTCTTGGCAGATTGATGAAGCGACAGACATTAGCTCCCATGCACAAGTATCAATTATAGTTCGATTCGTGAAAGATGGAGTACCAGTAGAAAGATTTTTAGGATTTTTCGACGTAAGTTCTGACGGTGTGCTACTTTGCTTAAAGAATTACTGGGTCGTGAGCTGGAAAGATTTAGCTACAAAGAAAAACTAGTTGCACAGACATATGATGGCGCATCAGAGCTGAATGGATTGCAAGCAAAAGTGAAGTGTGATGCCCCTCAAGCATTATTTGTTCACTGCTACGCACACAAGCTGAACTTAGTTTTGAGCAGAGCACATCAGTGTTGAAGGAATCACGTTTTTTTTTTTTTTTTTTTTTTTTTTTTCAAATTTAAATGCAATTTGTGCATTCTTTTCCAAATCGACAAAGCGTGTTCATTTACTAGAATCTGTTGGTGGACCCAGACCACCTCGTGTATCTCAGACCAGGCGGAACTTCAAATCTCGTTCAGTGTCTACCATAGCTGACCACAGGTGCATGCTAATTGAAGTATTTGAAAAAATTGAGGATGATTCCAACTACGATGATGAGACAATTCACGAAGCAGCAGGACTAAAACGGTGGCTCCAAGATTTTAATTTCCTTTTTCTTCTCTTCTCTTATAAAAAAATATTTGATTTAACTGAGGTTACTTTCTCTTTACTGCAATCAAATAGTTCCGATGTTACATTCTGTAACAAACGAATTACTGGCTTATGTGAAAAATTGTTGTACTTTCGAGATCAGAGACAGTTTGATTATTTCTATCATAACGCGTGCAGTGAGGTTGGTTCTCCAAATAAAAGATTTAAAGGAAGCAATGATATTCCAGCCACCGTGCAATGCAGAAGACTGTATTATGAGGTAATAGACAATGTTACAACTCAGTTAAAATGCCGGTTTTCTGACATTGAGAAATTAAAATTTCTTCAGCTGGTCGATGTACACTGCTTTGAAGCTCATTCTAGAATTTTTCCTGAACATTGTTTTAAAGTTCTGCTTCAAACTAATGAAAAATACTTTGACAGCACCAAACTGCATAGTGAGTTGCAGGTTCTGTATTCAGACAGAGATCTGTGGAACAATGCCAAAAGTACAACAGAACTTCTATCTGTCATATACAATAATAATCTAACACGGGCACTGCCAGAGTTGTTTAGACTTCTTTCCCTCGTAGTAACAATTCCTTCAACATCGACCACTGTGGAACGCAGTTTCTCGTGCCTGAAAAGGATACAAAACTACTAGAGAAACTCCATTGGGCAAGAAAGGTTGTCAAGTTTATCAGTTCTGTCCATCGAAAAGGCGCTTGTGAATGAAGAGGATGGAAGCAGAACAGACATGGTATGATCATATGATAAATCACTTCGCCAAACAGAAAGAACGAAAGATAGATATCATATACAAGACAATGTAAGCGTAAGGTAAGCTTTCTCTCTTGTTGTATAGGTAAACGCTGTGTGCAGAAGTCTTCAAGACTTTTTTCTTTTGGCGTCAGTGAAGGCAGAGGCGTACATACAATAGAATTTCATTTGAGATGAAAGAGATGTATAGTTCAGTCTTGCTTTTTATCTTCTGTTGATCTCTTTAATAAAAAATCTATTTCGATGCAATATATTTCATATTCAAACTGGCTTAACAGTTCCCAAATAGTTCAAGAGGGCAATTCAGACTGAAAAATCTATATTTAGGGGAAGGGCCGGAGCCTTACGTAAACAGGTTTTGTGTTGGTAAGTCATATAAAACGTGCGTTTCCGGTAAAATTTCATAAATCTTTTGACGGGTCACGTTACTTATTTCATACTTCGCACATGAGAAAGTAAATAAAAAAAATTATATTGTAAAACAAATGGCATTAAATTGAATAAATTTATCATGAAAGAAATACGAGATTACACCATATAATACAAATTTTGAAGATGACAATCCGATTTTTGGCGTAAATGTGACAAGGATGGTAAGTCTGATAATATCCGAAAACTTGAAAACTTTCATCGTCCTGGATCGGGACTCTAACCCGCGTCTCCCAGACAGCGCCCGGGTATGCTAACCACTACACCACCCAGGAGGATGAAAATTTTAAAGTTTTCGGATATTATCTGACCTACCGAATAAATTTATTTGAATCCAGGCTGAAAAGCAGTTTGCCTTCCCAGCAATTTTGGTCACGGGCCGCCACTGTTTCGGCCTTTACAAAAGATAATTTAATCCCACTGCAGCGAATAAGACGCGGCAGATGGTTCGCCAACCCGGCTAGGAGGCGTTAATATAAAAACTGGTGCACGTAACCAGAATTTTTTCAGTTCTTTGGTTAAAAAGTAATAAAATTTGTCAAGATAATAAATCGAGTATACAGAATTAACAGAAGAACGCGATGTGTTTCTATCATATTTCCTTCATTTCTTAGTGACAAGATACAGGTTTTAAGAAAAATTAAGAAAATTTTAGCAAAATCTAACTTCAGGTTTAGAAATAGCGAAGGTGAAATGCAAGTAAATATAAGTTGCAGGAAGTCAGAATATAATGAAATAAATTTTAGATTGCAAAAGTACTGATAAAAACAAAAACAAATAAGAGTTATACTGCTAATTTAGCAAAAGAATAGATAAAATTTTACAGAAAATTCATGAAAACGTTTGGTACTGAGAAAATAAATTTATACAAGTGTAATTCACGAGTAATTTTGATTTATCGTTGAAAATCACGGGGAAAATCCTTTGCAAATCAAAGTGAATTTGTTTTGATGTGTTGTTTATTTTGTGCATTTGAATGTGGTGATTTAAATCGGTAACTAAGGAGAATAATATGTTCATTGATAATTGAGGATAATATTATTATTTAACGGGGAGGCACTGATAGAAGAGTAGTGATGAGAAGTTGAAGTGATATATTTTTAAAATCAAAAGTGCATTATTACTGGTGTGATTTTATTATATGTGTTGATGTTTTAATTAGAAACTGATAATTCAGGAAGGAATAGGCAGGTTAATCAGCGATAAGAAGAATTAATTTTTTTTTCCTGCAAGATACAAAGGAGCTAGTAGAAGGTTAAAGAGTAATCTTTTTTTCTTTTTATTTTTTTGGAAGGTTAAAAGCGAATGCATTGTTTAAGTGTGTGATTTATTGTGCATATAAATGTGTAGAGGTACTTGGGAGTGTAGACAGAGAGTGGTTAAGTGGAGTAATATTTGGGAAAAAGGTAATAAAAAGGTTTAGTGCAAGAAGAATTGGTAGGAGTAATAATTGGATAATGCTGGAACAAATTTTTGAAATCAAAACAGTGTTTATTGAAGTGTGATTTATTGTGCTTTAAATGTGTGATATATATACATCCAGCAAGGGAAGTAGACAGAGTTTATTGCTAGTGTTCTAAAATGTAATGAATTTAGGAAGTCAGCATAAGTATTTGAGGAGTGGTTCTAGTTTCTTGATAAAGTGGTTATCGTACATAATTTTGTTGCAAATGCATATTTTGATCTCAAGTGTTTCTAGTGTATTTATATATATATTTAAGACGTTCAAATTTATTTCATATCATAGTGTGAAGTGTTGGTTATATATGTGCATATTTTGAGGGAATTTTGTTTAGTGTGTCGCGAGTAGGTCCAGTTAAGTTGAAAGCCGAATGCAATTTAATGAGAAAGCTAGGAAACGTTTATCAGTATACTCGTAGACGATTGTTTTCTGATCATAAGTCAAGAGCTAGTAGAAGAAGCAGTGAGTTACGGTATAGTAGAAATAAAAAAAAAATTGGCGTGCGTAGCTTCACAGGAGTTTTTCTAATTTTATATGACTTTACGGGATTACGAAGCATATAGTAGATGCCGCGGGAATTTAATTTTGTAAGGTTAAAGAATAAATATATGGCTAATAAAGGGAACGGAGACCAGAGCAACGGTGAACAGAATTTTGTTTCTGAAAATTGTATAGTTGACCAACATAATCAAGCGAACGATCTTCAGGGCACTCTAGAAAGGGAGGTCGTTTCAGAAAATTGTGTAGTAGCCCCTCAGAACGTACAAATATTGGCAGGATTGTTAGCATATATCCCCACATTCAGCGGAACGGATTAAAATCTGACCGCGAGGCAATTTTTCGAAACATTGGAGAGTACCGTCGCACTGTCAGAATGGAACGACGCCGTTAAGATTTTAGCAGCTAAGGCAAAATTCAAAGTAACCGCCAGTCATTTTCTTTCGGCGGCCATAGATTTTACGAGAGAGACCGAGTACGAAAGATTTAAGCAGGCGATAGTGCAAAGTTTCGACACATTGCTACCAGTTACCGTGTGAATGCAAACATTTACGACTTGCCGACAAAAACCATGAGAACGGGTGGCCGAGTATGTAGCTCGTCTTGACGGCTTAGCTTATTCATACATGGAAACGATGGATTTGGAAAATGAGCAAGTACCCGGACTGGTAGACAATACTAAAATGTCCCAATTTTTGAACGGATTAAACACCAAATTGAGGCGCACGGTTTTATCCTTCACCCCGGAAAATTTTCAGGCAGCAGTTTAGAGAGCGCCGGCCGAATAGTCTCACAATCTCTTATTAGACCGGGACGTTAACGCTTACGATGCACAGCAGGAATTGCGTTCAATCCCAGGGACATCATAAGGGCGATAGAACAGTTCAACTGACCAGATAGCCGATTTGTGTTCAATATGGCGAGACAACTAGCAACTCATGAGATGCATGTGAACCCCTTGAAAAGTGAGGCAGGTCATTTGAGGGATAGATTAAGGCAAGTAGAGAATTCGCAACGGGCGTACGTAAATCGCATGAGATATTCTCAGGGCGCTAATTCTCAAACTAGGGAAAATTTACCAGACGTAGGAATTACTTCTGTCATTTGCTACAAGTGCGGGAATTTTGGCCATCTACAACCATTTTGCTCCCATTTTGGCTGTGTATAAACTGCTCCTTCTCTAAATAATCGGGAAGGAGCAGTTTATACGCAGCCATCGCAGCAAGCTCAAAGATGTTCATGGGACAGGGCGCCCAATCCTTCGTACACACGACAGCAGAGTAAATTCTCCCCTGGCGACAGCCGCGGTAGTCAGTATCGCTCTTACAAGAACTACAGCGCCGCTTACCGACAGGACGCTCACGTCTCACAGAATTCAAGGAATTTAGGGAACAGGAGAGAAAACCGCGTTAGTTTCGAAGAGGATGCATCGGGAAGGGAGTGGAATAGGTATTCCAAGCAAAACTCACGTCTTTAAACTAATTTCGGGTCAAGATAAGGGGACCACCCTTGGCCGGAATTATAATAAGGTCCATGGAGTTACATTAACAAATTGTTACGTCCGAGGTGATGGAGCACTTCTGTTAGTGAAAGTTAAGATAGGAGATACTCACGCGTTTGCACTCATCGACAGCGGAGCTTGTATCCCAATTTTTTGTGCTTCACTGTTAGAGGAGATAAAGGGAAGAATTCATATACGCGACTTAGGATCGGCAGTATTGGTGAAAGGAATCACTGGACACACCCTACCCACCTCACAGTGCTATGAGATACCGGTAGAAATCGGAGGAGAAATCATCGTTCATCCCTATCATGTTACTTAGCGGATATTGCATTAAGATTATTCTTTAATCTTAGGCTGGGATTTATTGAAGGAGCACGGGTACATATTCGACAGAGGAAGAGGAATTTTGAAACGGGAAAGCAGTGCAAATTTGGCTAGGGCAGAGTACAGTACAGGAAGGAATAACAAGAAAATAAATCCTAAAAGAAAAGAGCCTCAGTCGAAAATTCGAACCCAAGCCTTGTCCGTACCTTCAGCGGAAAGAACCAAACCATTAACCGCGACGTAACCAAGATAGGAAGGACCGTCTATAAGGAACTAATTCCACCGTATTCGGAAAGGGTTATTCAGATCCAATGGGGGAAATTTTCGGAATGTCACGTTAACCAAGTGTTCGTACAACCGTAAGAGAGGTACGCCCAGGGAAATGTGCGAGTCGGTCGTTCAGTAAGCACACTTGATAGGTCCGGCATCATGCCCGTATTGGTAGCTAACCTTACAAATCGTCCATTCACTTCAATAAGAGGACCAGATTAGTGAACATTCAACCAAGTGTCTACGGAAATTTGCAAGAAGCAGCGGCGAAACAAGAGAAGTATGCAGACAAGCACGCTGCAGAAAAGGATCTACATATTGGCGGCCGGGTATTCTTGCACACTCCTTTTTCATAGCCACATTTATCACGAAAGCTAGCCAGAACTAACTGCGGATATTGGGAGATAGTTTCGTTCCCCACCCCAGTAAATGTCCAGTTGCGGTCAGTCAAAAATTAAAACAAATACCAGACCGTGCATAAAAATTGAGTTTTCAAGCAGACCGAACGCCTACCCCAGCTCGTAACAGAGTTACCCGTGCAAGACAGTATGGAGGTACAAGTACCCAGGCAAACGCAGGACTTTCCTGATGACGGATCAGAAAGCACCCAGGAATACGACTATCTGGATGGGGTCGAATTTCCGAGAGTAGTCATGCCGCAGCCCACACGCAGTAGAGCGATGCCGCCTGCATGTCAAACTCCCAACATCGGAGGACAGTATAAATTCGCCGCCCGCTGCGTCGAGTTCAGCACGAAGGGAGACAAGCAAGGAAGTAACGCCGCCCTCGCAACATGTTGAAGAGCCGAGACACAAACCGGCGATTGTGGAACCAACGGAGGAGAAGATACCGCTGCGGGATTTCTGCCAAGAAAATAGCAGCCGACAAACACAATAAGCAACGCGCCAAAAGGTTATCAGAGATCCATATCTACTCCGTTCGCAAGACAGAATTCAGCAGACAGCAGCATTACACCCCACGGAAAATTCACAAGGGCCCAGCCATTTGGAAATAGGCCTGAATCGCACGTACCCAAAGGAGATTGTGGACGGCGACTCGACCAAAAGACCTCAGCAGCCGGAAGATACCAGTTTAGTAAATAGAATGCCGAAAAGTCTCAGTCAACCCAGTAATCCAGAGGGAACCTCTTGGTTCGAATTGGCCGACCACTATTTGTCACAGCGCATTCAAGATAACCTAACTGTAGAGACAGCGGAAGGAGCACCCGTAAATAATCTCTATCCACAATGGAGGGAAAATCGCAGCAAAACCTCAGGAATCGTGGGTTTAAACCCGAGGAAGTAGGAAGACCGCAGGGTTGAAGAGAATTTTTATTTTTTTTTATTTTTCTTTGTTGAGAGAAAAAAAACCAGCGATGCAGAATAAGTAGGAAGATCCCTGAATTTTCACGGTAAATGTTTAGTAGATGTACGAAATTAGGATAGGTATCAAGAAAAAAACGGAGACGATGAGAAATGTGTGTGAAAGATATCGTTTGGACCACGTGACAAAAAAGAGGAGAAGTTCGGAAAATCAATTTAAAAAAAGGGGGGGCGATTTAGCGCTTAGAACAATAATCGAAGACAATTCGTAAGGAGAGCCTAGCTAGAAAATGGTGTGTAAATAGAGAGGAATATGCAGGCAGTAAGTAAGAATATTCATAGGAGGACTGCAGCCTGAAAGGTTCATCGCAACTTTTCACGTTTTGAGTTCACGAACCACGGAAAAAGTAGTTTTTTATTATTCGCTACGATTCAGTTAATTTAATACTAAGTGGATACAAAAAATTATGTAAGTAAAAGGAGAGAGAATTGGTCAAGGGTTAAGCACCCAGCAAAACCTGCGGAGGAAGGAATGGTTTTTTTTCGGACGAAAGACTGAACGGCAGCAATGATTTCTTCTATAAAGAAAAAAAAATTTATAGAAAAAAAGAAAAAAGTAAAATAATTTTTTTTAGCTCCGCTCGAATTTTGATAATGGAAGGCAGTCAGAGGATAAGCGAAGGTAATCGTAGGCACAAAAACGCCGCTCATGCACGGTGCTTGCAAGGTAGAGGAACGGGCGGACCCTGTTTCCACTTTGGGAAACCCCATAGACAGGCTCGCCGGCAGGAGCAAAAGGAAGAATGGGAAAACGTCATCTTAGGCGCCATCTTGAAATGATTTGCAAAGAAAAAATTTATTGGTAAAAGAACGGGAACGCTCAGTAGGATATTTTGTATACCAAAAGAACGAGCACTTCACAGGATGTGAACATGGAAAACGGGAGTGCAGTGCAAGAAGAGAAAAACATTTTTTTTTATTATTACAAAACTTTCTTTTGCGGAAGCACATTAGCCAGGCGAATTCATTCTCAGCGTTCTGGAGTGCAGCGGAAGGTAATAGGAGATTTACCCCACGGGCAAACATAAAACAATATCGGTAAGCGCAGGCAGGATAATATATCGCTAGAGAAAGAAAAAAAAACGTAAGCATTTTTACGGAAATATAGCCGTGTGGGAACACCGACGTAATACAATGAGATTAACAGCGTAACGGATAGTCAGCAATTCTAAAATAGAATCCATGGCAGATATTCAAATCAATTAAATACGCGAACCTGAAACAAAACATAGTATTAGAAAGTAGCAGCAAATATGATCTACGCGAGTCTAGCCTAACCATAACCTAATGAAGATACGAAAAGGCACTTACCGCGAGAGTTAGTGTTCAAGTGTATCCATTTGGGAGGACATAGCCCATATTTATTTCATAGAAGAGTGTGATTTTTTTTGTGCGGATGGCAGGTTGTTCTGGATTAAATAGGAAAAGGAAAAAAAGGGAGAAGAAAATAGGAAAGTTGGCTATGTAAAAGGAAGAGGCATGAGGTTAGACTCGAACCATAACCCCTCATGAGTGATCCGCCGAAAGGAAGACGGAAGCCGCACATGCAATTTGCACCGTGTAGAGTACGACAACGCTCCGAGATGACCTCTCTTCGTTCGAATTCCACGAGCACTGCCTCGGAACGAAGCCTAGTTTCCCTAGTGTCAAGAGAAATCAAGCGACAACTGGCGCAATCACAAACGCCGCCGTTGTCCTTCAGCACACGTCGAGCACGCTGGTAACGTGGGAAAAGACCCAGGTCCCCATCCTCTACCACCGCAGCACACGAAGAGCAGTTGCAGATTTTAAAAAGTGCAACGGGGTAATGTGAGGGTTAGTACTTGCAGACATGGTGCAACGGTGGCAAATGGCAAAAAAATAGGGTTGAAGAGGAAAAAAAAATATTTTTAACCACAGAATAAGGAGGTGTTTTGCCGAATAAATTCACGAACTGTATGCCGGCTCAAGCGAACGACAGTACAGACAGGTTAAAGCAACCCACCTCTGACCCAAGGGCTCGTGATGTTTTCGCATACCGAAAGGAACAACAAACAGGCAGGGCTAAAAGAGAACGCGCGCTTATTGTACGCTCACTTAGACCACAGGCCATCGGTGGAAGTTCAGATTGCGCACTGAAGAAACGATTCCAACCTAGAGACACAGGAACGAACCATTTTTGGAACGGCGAATTTTCAGGGGTGACATCACCCAAAGGCGACCTTCGCGAACATTTTCGAGGAAATTCTCTATTTCCGAAACCCTGAGCGTTTCTTATTTGTCGCCCGCGCGCCTGCGAGCACACGGGAAAAAACTAGTCGTGAAATCGGTGATTTCAGTAAAGCAGAACGAGATGGGGAACACTCTGCAGTTTTCTGTTCAGGGAAAAATAAACTCGTATCCTTTGAATAGGCAAGAAAGAGGATAAAGTGGGTTGAAAAAAAAAAAAAGAAGGGTGAATATAAGTTCCTCACAGAAGGAGTAAAATAATTATCACATGGAAAATAAGCCGGAAAAACCAGGTAACCATACGCGAGAAAAAAACGATAAAAAATAAAAGGGGAATGATGCGTCGTACATACGTATGTGTACCGCAGGAATAGATATAGGAGATAGACTAGAAATAGAGTTATTATTTACGAGAAGCAAATAGATACTATTAATACGCAGGATGGTAAGGTTGATATCGCTGGGTATATGCACACATATATAGCAAAATCAAATTAGGCGAAAAAACAAAAACCTTTGTACAGATTTGAAATTCCATAGCGCAAGAGGCTGCATAAGAGAAAGATCAAAAAACAATCGGGCAAAACAAAGCAAAATTTTGATCAAGAGAAAAAAAAATTATAAAAAGATCAGCAATCACCAAATACATCATCTGAAATAGGCTAGCTTCAAGTGATGAAAAATACCGAACATAAGAATGAAGGGAAGCATATTAATGACTGATCCCTTGTCGGCTTCGTCAAGGGCAAGCAACAATGAAGTCACTCACTAATCTACTGAGTCAGAGAATTGTGGGTTTCTGCTATTTTAGTTTGCTTAAAGGACCAATTAAATTTAGTGGAATAATGTCAATAAAAGGGATTACTAATAAAAACCCAAACCCAGCAAACTAAAACACATTTGCCCGACCTCACAACAAAAATAATAAAAATCAATAAAGAGAGCCAAACTCCCTAGCACAAATCCAGTCAATAAAAAACTCAACCAATAAATAGTACAAATGGGATACTTTAAAACCTGATACAAAAAAAAATTTTGAAACAAACAACCAGCCAAAAATAAATAGTAAGAACCAAATTTTTTTTTAAAAATACACAAAAACAAAAAATAAATAAAACTAGAAATTACATCCAACCAAATTGAAAAGAAAGCAACAGTCAATTTTAGGAAAAAAGAGTTACATAAAACCCAAGGAGCAAAATACATTGTTAACTCCAAGAGTGAACAAGCAAACTAAGTTGCATGTCACATAGCTGCAAAGTAAAATCCCAATACCCACAGCAAAAGCTAAGTAGAAATTATTCTGCAAAATAAAATAAAAATAAAAATAAAATATATTTTTAACTGAATACACCAAAGGGCATGGTTTTAAGCCCCAGAAAAGCAATTTTTAACCCAATATACTCAATAAAATATAAGAATTAATCTTAGTGCAAACTCACAAATCCTAAATTAAAATAAAAGAAGACTTACTTACAGTTAATGTAATGTATACTTACAGTTAATGTAATGTATACACTAGCGGAAAGTGAAAAAAGAACACAAAGAAGGAGACGTCTGATACCAACGAAATTTATACAGCATAATAACGGACTACAGAGGATAACGTAATCAAAACATTATGGCAAAATACAACTGTATTTGCTGGTAAACTGAAAAATAACATTTCCATGTAAAATGGTCAGTATGAGGTTGAACCGCCATGAACTGCGTCACACTGTGCAATTCTGGCATGGGGTCGGCCGTACAGATGTTGGATGAAAGTTTGGGGTATTGAGTTCCAACCATCCTCAATTTGGACGCGTAAATCGGGGATGGTCGTGGCTGGCCGTGGAGACCAGATAAGTCGTTGTCCCATAAAATCCCACACGTGCTCAATGGGGGACAAATCCGGTGAACGTGCAGGCCATGGAAGTTGTCTCACACCCTGAAGTGCATGTTGCGTTCCACGTGCCGTGTGTGGGCGTGCGTTATCTTGCTGGAAAATACCACGATGGACCGACCTTACAAATGGCACAACAACGGGCTGAATGATGTTGTTGATGTAGGAGGTGCTGTTTAACGTACCCGGTACAAACACTAGTTGTGTACGGGAGTGATAGCTGATCGCTCCCCACACCAGGAGACCAGGTGTAGGCCCCGTGTGTAGCTGGCGGATGCAAGAAGGGTGGAGACGCACTCCTGTGCGTCTGCGAACACGCATACGGCCGTCGGAGGCTCCCAAGCAGAATCTGCTTTCATCACTGAACACGACAGATCGCCATTGCGTTCTCCAGTGCAGACGTTGGCGACACCACTGCAGCCGTTCCTGACGGTGGGCTGGAGTCAGAGGTACACATGCCAGAGGCACACGTGCACGTAGTCCTGCATCCAGTAGACGGTTGCGGATTGTTCTCACAGTCACCTCAGGTGCAACGGCAGGTCGTATTTGCGTCGCAGTGGATGTTCTGCTTGACAACGCAGCTCTTCTTATGCGTCGATCGGTCCGCTCATCAGTGCGTCTGTGACTCCCGGTTCCACGTCTTTTCGTGTGGGAATGTTCCTCGGACCATCTACACCCCCATCGTACCACCACCGATACTTCCCGTCCAATTCGCTCCGCAATACGACGATACGACCACCCGGCCTCGCGGAGTCCGACAAGACGACCTCGCTCAAAGTCCGATAACTGCTGAAATCGTACACGTCTTCCATGTCCAGGCATTGCAGCTACTTAAGGGTCTTCGCACGTGTCCGTACGCCGACGACTGATTACATTCACTTCGCCGTATTCCTTAAATACCACCGACGATAATTTGCATATTATGCCGTGCTGTGGCGTAAGCGCTCACTGGTTGGTCTCGAAATTAACATCAGACCTACGTAAACTCAACCCCATTAACATATGTAAATTTCATGATTGTCCGACAATTCCTTCTTGGTGTTCTTTTTTCACTTTCCGCCAGTATATATATACACTGACGGAAAAAACCCAACACCACGAAAAAATAGTTGTAGAGGAATGAAATGGCGGCAATACATTTGCATAGGTAACATATTTAATCGATTAAGGTTTCAAGATCACAGCTTAATGTAAGCGCGAGAAGAGCCATTTTAAATGTGAAATGCTGGTACATTAATAACCGGTGTTACCTCCGGAATGTTGAATGTAAGCACGCAAACGTTCATGCATTGTGTCGTACAGGTGCTGGATGTCAGTTTGTGAGATGGAGTTCCACGCCTGTTGCACTTGGTCGGTCAATACAGGGACGGTTAATGCTGGTTGTGGGTGACGCTGGAGTTTTCGTCCAATGATGTCCTATACGTCCTCGTTTGGTAAAAGATCTGGTGATCTAGAGGGCCCCGGCAACATATCGACACTCTGTAGTGCATGTTGGGTTACAATGCGGTATGCGGTCGAGCGTTATCCTGTTGGAAAACACCCCCTGGAATGCTGTTAATGAATGGCAGCACACCAGGTTGAATCACCAGACCGACGAACAACTGTGCCGTCAGGGTGCGTGGGATGACCACGAGAGTGCTCCAGCTGTCATAGGAAATTGCTCCCCAGACCAAAACTCCAGGTGTAGGTCCAATGAGTCTCGGCCGCAGACAGGTTGGTTGCAGGCGCCCACCTGGCCTCCTTCTAACCAACACACGGCCATCTCTGGCACCCAGGCAGAACCGGCTTTCATCAGAAAACACAACAGATCTCCACTCCGCCCTCCAATGAGCTCTAGCTTGACACCACTGACGTCGCAAACGGCAGTGGTTTGGAGTAAGTGGAATGCACGCTACAGGGCGTCTGGCTCTGAGCTGTCCTTCAAGTAACCGATTTGTAACAGTTCGTTGTGTCACTGTGGTGGCAACTGCAGCTCAAATTGCTGCCGCAGACGCAGTACGATGCGCCACGGCCATACGTCGTACACGGCGGTCTTCCCTCTCAGTAGTGCCACGTGGCTGGCCGTAACCCAGTCTTCTTGAGGCAGTACCTTCCCTTGACCACCGCTGCCAACGATCATGCACAGTGGTTATATTCCTGCCAAGTCGTTCTGCAATATTGCGGAAAGAAAATCCACCTTCTCGTAGCCCTATTACACGACCTCGTTAAAACTCCGTGAGCTGTTGATAATGGCTTCTTCGTTTTTTTAAAGGCATGACTAACATCAACTCACTACGTCGAATCTCAACGATAACTAACGCTCACGAACGTTACAGCGCGTATTTACAGCAAACCTGCTTTGCATGTTCCGAGGGGCGCTACTAGCGTCACACGTATGCGCCGTGCGCTAAATTTGCATAGACGTCATCTTACAGATGACGTCTATGCAAATTTAGCGCACGGCCTACCAACTGTCGTTTATCTAACACAACCCCTCCTTGGTGTTGGGATGTTTTTTTCCGTCAGTGTATATAAACTTTTTTTAGTCGTTAGGCCCACAGTAAGGCCCTGAACAACTAAAAAGGTCTTCAAACAATACAAAAAGATGTAGGAATGCTACAGAAAGCTCGAATGCAACAAAAGGCAACTCTTAAGCTCATAGCCTGCTTGAAATTGGTAAACCCCCCCCCCCCCCCAAATATTCCTGAAAGAGAAGTTAAATAAGTAGCAGGAGCAAGCAGTACATCCCCACCATGCCTGAGAAACAGCAATGTACCACTTGCTGCTACATCTATGGGGTGAACCAACTGAATTCAGGGGCAGGCCCTTTGCAGCGCCATCTAGCGTCCAACTTTAGAACCTTCCTGTTGGGAACAGTTTTAGCCTTTAAGTAGACTTCAAAAAACAGAATTAATGCCCTGAAAAAACCTTTACAAGTTATCTGTGCAGCCCAGAATACTAATCTGCCCTTCCTGTTAGGAGGGAGGCATTTCTCTGCTCCCAAGGGTTCATAAAGTATTATAATACCTAAATATCACCATTCCTCCCAAGCCTTTGAACGTAATAGTTATTACTACTTTTTTAACAAAACTTTTTATTTTTTTAATTATTTTTAGTATATCTTTCTAGGTTTTTTTTTTTTTTTTTTTTGCTATTTTAAAAAAAAAATTTAATATATACTACTTTTTTGGGTATCAAAGGAGAGGAACAAAATTGTGCATTATAGGTTCCTTAGTTGATTGCTAACAACATCATTGCCTAAATGTCTAGAATTTAGCTTTAATTTGGACAATTCATTTAGTCAACAATATTTAAATTAAATTAAGCCTTCCATCTTAATTCTATTTTTGAGAACTATTTTTCTTAATGCGATTTTTAATAGGCCCTTAGGAACTTGGTTTTCGAGAAACTGTTTGATTAGAATAATAACATGTTTTTCTAGTTCAGAGTTTAAGCTACATATTCTAGAAAGCCTTAGTACTTGGGATATGAAAACATTTTCGATAACTTTATTTGAAATATTGCTCCACCACATATGATATTTAACAATTTTGAATTTAAATTGATTTCTCTTATCATAAAGACTTATAATCGGGTTACCTGCATTGAGATTAATAGTTAGATCCAAAAAATCAAGTACTTGGTTATTATCATTAGTTTTATTAAGTTTAAGGCTCTTAGGATAAATAGCAGCAAAGTCCTTTTCTATGTTTCCTGAATTATCAAAGCAAACGAGGTCATCGATATATCTGTATGTGTGAGAGTAACTTTCCTGATTGGAATAATTTAACTTCATGAATTGATATTCTTTAAAAAACAGGAACAAGTTGCAAACACGTGTACTATGCGTACTACAAAAATAACTTTATCCTTTACAATAACAAGTTTTTCAAACAGGTTAACGGAATACCTATGGGTAGTGCAGATCACGTACACCCATACATTGAAGACTTCAAAGTACTTCCCTGGTTCCCTAATTCCCCAGACTTAAACCCAATTGAGCATCTGTGGGACCACCTCGATCGTGTTGTTCGCTCTATGGATCCTTCACCACGCACATTCCAGCAACTCCCAGATGCACTGCAGTCAGCATGGCTCCACATACCTGTGAACACCCTCCAGCACCTTATTGAGTCACTCCCAGCCCGTCTAGCTGCTGTCCGCGCTGCACAGGACGGTTATTCTGGATATTAGCTGGTGGTCACAATAATGTGACTCAAGCGTGTATTACAGTTCTCAGCCGATGAAAGTCTACTGGCTGACCGGAGCCAATTGAATCATAAACAAAGTCATGCATGAATTGTAAAGTTACTTACAGGAAGCCGTGAGCTCCGATTAGATATATCCACGTTTGAAGCACTCACATTTATTTGATGCACTGCTTTTCAGCTCACCTGTATGACGACAAGCCCATTTCGAAGCGCTCACGGTGGACGATGGAGAGAGGAGTAGAACCCCATCTCCCACTTAAGCACACACACACACACACACACACACACACACACACCTTATAGATAGTTGACTCAAGGCAGGGAACTGCAAGATGTCGCGAGTTGTTCACAGTGGTCGTTAAAACCCCAAACAAACAAACAAAAAAGCTATAACAAAGGGAAAAGAGAATTTTTCAAGTACGACTTCTGGAAGCACAGATAGCGAGAAAAAGTGTTTACCTTTACGCCCCTAGCGGTAAAACTGTGCATCATTTAAAGAGGATAATGTTCCCAATATTTACCGAAGCGAATGGCATACAATACGAAAAGAATTTTTTCAATAAGCTTTAAGAAGCGATATACGATTTTTTTTAATAGGACTTCTGCAGCGCCAATAGAAAAACACACTAATGCCACCTATTGTCAGAACTATGCTCTATAAAAATCCAAATGTTCCCAAAAGTGATTGGTATACGGTTCTAATAATATTTTTCAAATTGGGCTGTTAGAAGAAGAGTTATAAAAAGGAGATCAGACAGTTTCATACCTTAGAGGGAAAATTGTGCATTGTTTTGGGCAGGAAATCTGCTTCCTGTTGTTGGTGGTATCTTTCTGTTGTTTTATGTATCTGATAAATTTCTGTTGATGGCGGTATCCGACAGAAAGAAACTTTTTAATCAGGTGTATATATGCTGTAAACAGAAATATGAACTTACGTCCTCCAGCGGCAAACATGTACTTTTAGAAAATATCAGGAATTATATGCAAAATATTTCTCATTAGAAACACTGTGTGACAAATATAATTCCTCAAATTGATCTGTTAGAAGCAGAGATGTCGGGAAAAGTAAGATATACGTTTATGCTCCCTAGCGAAAAAACTGTGCATTATTATGAGCAGGAAAGATACGTGAAATGTTTACCACTTTTTCATCGTGAACGGCATTCGTAGAAATTAATTCCATGTATTTGCGTTTTCATAAATAACATAGAAAGAAGCTACTATTAGCAAATTTTCGCGAACAATGCGCATGTTCGTTGACCAAAAAGGACTCATATCCTAAAAGTATGTAAAGGTGTGAAATCAATTATTTATCAAAAACTGAGAAGCTGGTGATCTTGAAGAAGCGAACAAATTACACAAACTTTTGCTTTAGTCTTAGCAACCCCGTGCAAACAAGAATTTTTCCAGTCTGACTTCTTGAAGTTGACATATTATTTTAAAAGCAAATATACGTTTATGTTCCCTACCGGGAAAGCTGTACATCAGGAAATACTGTAAAATGCATGATAAACCTTTGTCGTAGTTTCTGCAATATTATGAAAAAAAATTTTCGCAGTCGGGCTGCGGCACCCGGTGATATTACTAAAAATATGTGCCAATAAAAATAATCACAGATAAACATTTAAGCCATCTTTCAATGATATAGAGGGGTGGGTGAAAGTAGGTTTACAGTTGTGAGTATGAGAAACACAGAGTTTATTCTTGTATTATTATTTATTTATTATTATTATTATTATTATTATTATTTCGTATCCTTATTTATGATTTATCTTTTAGGTAAATAATGACTGGTAATTTAACCAAGACGACCAAAGAAAGTGTATACTTAAACACTACTGGAAGACAGAGAATGCCGAAAAGGTTTGACAGAAATAGGCTGAAGAATTTGATACATCTCAACCAAGTAGAAAAACAATTTACAGAATACGCGATAAATTTGATGAAACTGGGTGCATCTGTAATGCTCCAAAAAGTGGCCGACCACCCAGGAAAATGAAATGTTAGTGAGTCAGGCATTTGCGAAGAGCTCCAAAAAATCAAAGCAAAGAGCTTCTATTGAGTAGGCATTTCCCGTAGATCTTTGAGTCGTATAATGCAATGTTTAGGTTTGAAAATGTATCGGCCAAGATTGCTTTATGGGTTATTAGATGATCATCCGGATCGCCGTTTACAATTCTACGAAAAGGATCTGAATAAAGAAAGACAAGGCAATAGCATCATTGATAAAATTACGTGGTCGGACAAAACTCATTTTAAACTTTCAGGTACTGTAAATTGGCGTGTCTACTATTCAAAAAAATATCCTGTGTCTACTATTCAAGAGAAAATCCCCATGTTAGAACTGTGTATACTATTCACGAGAAAATCCCCAGGTAACGATGGAAGGACAGCTGAATCAGTCGACGCTTACAGTTTGGGTGGGTCTTTGGTGTAAAGAGGTACTTGGACCTATTTTTTTTTCATACAACTGTTACACACGACCTGTATCTCAAGATGATGAGGGACACTGTTTTACCACAATTACAGAGACAGCATGATAGTTACGACTTCTTCTTTCAACAAGAAGGATCTCCTCTACACTATTTCTTAATGAACAATTACCCAACAAATGGACAAGTCGACAAGGGCCAGTGGAATGGCCACCACGATCACCAGACCTCACCCCATTAGACTTCTTCTTCTGGGGTGTTGTTAAAGTATTTTCAAGAAAACTACGTACTGTAGATGATATGTTTCGCTGCATGAGAGAAGCATGTCAAGAAAGTGATGACAATAAAGAACTTTGTACCAAAGTGTGCTTGAGTGTAGCAAGTAGACTACAAGAATGTGTAAATAATGAAGGCTGGCAATTTGAGCTCATACGAGATTGTACCTAAGTGCACTATGCCGTTGTGACATTCTTTTGAGTTAATAAAGCTGTTGTAATAATCATAACCTGCATGTCTTTTTCCATACGAACAACTGCGAACCTACTTTGGCCTCTCCCTGTGTATATTTTTAAAACACATAGCAGGAAAATCGCGAATATGGAAAAGCAGATGTATTCAAGATCTGTACTATAGAAGCAGCTATCCGGTGCAAGAGGAATTATTCTGGTCTGACACCTAGAAATGGATATCGTACCAAATACTGTATGTATACATCTTTGTGCCACATACAGGAAGAACTGTGCATTACGAAAAGTCAAAAATGCACGAGTCATCACTGTCATGATTCCAGTTTTTTAATGCAAAACGGATTTTTCTAATCCGATTTATCAGTTCGGTGATGCTATCTATATCCGTAAATAAAAGAACGAGGGACAAAGGGATGTTACAATCAGATCTCCTTTTGATATGCCCAAAGAAATGTTTAAATATATTAAAGAAGTCCGATGGAAAAAAGAACTTTTTAAATCGGTCTTTCATTAGCCACGAAAGGGCTGCAAATGGAAACGTCCGTTTGCACCTCATCTTGACTACGAAACTGAATAATGGAGGAGAGAATTCTCATGACATATTATTCAGAAAGAAACCTATCTCCGGCATTTTGTTTAATTTGTCGGAATTTCAGAAACTGACATATAAACGCGAATAAACATAAACTCGTCATCCCCATAGTTGAAAAATTGTGCATCATTAAAACAGGGAATGTTTGTAAATTTTTTTCACAGTAACTGGCGTGCTATGCAGGGGAAAAGCTGAGATTAGTTACAACAAGGATGCCATTGATTCTCGGGTGTAATAGCACTTCCTTTGAATCAAAACAATGAGTGATAACATAAAATCTACTGATAATGTAAAATGTAGTGAGAAAGTCTTCTTTCATGGAACATTTATTTTCATACGAAATTTTATAAAACCGATATATGGTAACTAACAATCTGATATTATAGAGAATGCAGCTCGAAGAAAAAAGAACTTCTTAAGTCGATCATTTAGAGATGGAGAAACGCCTGTAAATGGAAATATCCATTTACGGCCCTATCAGAAAACTGGATTACGATAACAGAAAATTCACGCAATATGTTAGTCACAAAGATTTTTATCTGTAGAAGAAGCTTTTGCATTCAGTAGAATTTTCAAAAACGGTAATGTGGTCGCAAGTAGAAATAAACAAGGAATCTATCTCCGGCATTTTTTTTAATTCACAGTAACTGGTGTGCCAAACTTACTGCCCTCCTAAAAAATAAACACTTGCCCTCCCCGGTCTCAAGTAGAAATAAACACTTGCCCTCCTAAACCAGGAAATGTACGTTCATTTTTCTCATAGTGACTGGTACCGTTTGCAGAAGAAATTATTTCAATCGATACTTTAGAACAGAAACTTCTGATGCAAATGTGCACTTTCGACTATTAGAGACAGAACTGTTCATTGGGAAAAAGTGTACACGAAACATGGTACAAAAGAAAAGTCTTCCCTGAAGAATTTTAGAAGACAGGATAATCACAGCAAAAAAAGTATTTTTTCACGCATCCCCTAGCGAAATGTATGTTCATTATTTTAAATACACGAAAGGCGCAGTGTTCTGTATAGCGAAGGGTACCCGGAAAAAGAAGAACTTTTTCAAAGGGAATTTTTAGAATCGAAAATATATTTGCAAGCACATATATGTACTTAAGCCCATTAACAGCATCACTGTGCACTATGAATAATTAAAAACATACACACAAAAGGCTGTTTATAGCCATATATCTGAAACAAAAGAATTTTTCAAATCGGACTCTTAGAAGCAGAGATAGCGAAAAAAATGAAATAAACATATGGCTACGACCCCTAGCGGGAAAAGTGTTAATTATTTAAAGTACAAGGTGTGCGCAAAATTGTTTTCGTAGTAAAAGATGTCCAAAGAAAGAAAACAGAATTTTTTTCAGTTAGGTTTTTATAAGTAATAGTATAGAACGAAATATATTTTAAATAATTTAATCGGCACTTATGCCCTCCAGTGGCAAGATTATTCATCTGAAAAAGACCAATACATCTTCATTCTGACAATTCCAGTTTTCCAATGCAAACAATATTGTTGGCAGGCGCATTTATAGGTGCAAAGTTATGGTGACCACAGGAAGAAAGAAGAACGAATGGACATGATGATGATATAAAAACGTACTTTTTTCGAAGTACGTGCTAAAAATAACGAAAAAAATAACGTGCTAAAATAACGAACTTCAAAGTGTTCTCCATAAAATTTTGTTCGTGTCACTTATTTCTGATGTTAAACAAAAATTCTACTTCGCAGTTGGTTATATCAAAATCTATCCAGCTGCAGTACCTGAAAATGTAAATTTTTCCTTCTTGAGTAAGGTATAAGAAGGAATAGGAATACAATATTTGCACAAATCTTTTTCATCACACCGAAAGTGATGGGCAACTAGTTTTTGACTTTGTTGCCCAAATGAATATCAAAAAAAATAGGCGTCCATCATTTGTGTAAAAAACGTCCTTTTGATCCTTTGAGTAAGTGCTCCGTACTTCTTGACCTCTTTCTTTCTTTCTTTCTTTTTTTTTCTTTTTGGTTAATGTGTGAAGTCTGGTTGTTTGTTGAAGCACACCTTTTCGGATATGATAACGTGACCTACATGTTTTGGACAGACTTGGATCCGAAAATATTGCGAAACAGATAAGCTTTTTGAAATTAATTTGTTATCAAAATGTTAACTGACAGTTCCAAGCAAAAGAGGTAAGAAATATTTAGAGAACTGAATTTTTCGAAAAATTATGCTTAAGGAGAAAAGCATAGGTCTTTAATAACTTAACTTTTAAAAAGCTTTCGTACATAATTTGGCGCTCAAAGCAAAGAAAGCCTGTTGAGCAGGATAAGCAACAAATTCAATTACTAATGCAGTAAATTTGGGATATGAGAAGAAACCACGTAGAATTGTACGAGAAAATTAATTAAAAAGCTATTATCTGACTTACCATCCTTGTCACATTTACGCCAAAAATCGGATTGTTATCTTCAAAAATTTGTATTATATGGCGTAATCCCGTATTTCTTTCAAGATTTATCTGCTTCTCCGGGCAAACACGGGATAAGTTTCTTAACCTCCAGATTCGCTAAACATGAATACCGGTTGCTTCGACTAGCGAATCCTGTGATGGTTATATTCAAATTGATCGGAAACTTGAAACTTAATCGTTCTGGGTGGTGTAGTGGTTAGCATACCCGGGCGTTTTCTGGGAGACGCGGGTTCCAGTCCCGCTCCAGGACGATGAAAATTTTCAAGTTTTCGGATATTATCTCACTTACCATCCTTGTCACATTTACGCCAAAAATCGGACTGTTATCTTCAAAAATTTGTATTATATGGCGTAATCCCGTATTTCTTTAAAAAAAAAGCTTAACATATCTTATACAGCATGTTGCTGTCCCGAAAAATGTACCCATGACTTCTTTAAGGCATAACATGCTGAAGTTGACCTTTTTTTACCTTTGGGAAAGGAAAGACTTCCAGAATTCAAGTTTCTATTTTGAAGATCCGTATTTCGAAAAAAGAAAAAGATAAGAAGAGATCAGTAGAACGCTATGTAATCAGCGGGAAGCCTTGAATTTTGATATGAATAACTGATTACCATATGAAACCTGAGAAATTTAGACCTTTTTTGCTTTTCCAGCGGAAAATTTTATTTTATTAATTTCCCTGCAACCGAAACAAACAATGACAGTGCGTTTCAGTTACACTAAACGTATGATTTCTTGAAAAACAAAAGCGCTCTGTATTTGCACATATATGGCAAAAAACATTTTACACGGGTTTAATGAGGGGAAGCCTAGAAATAATGGGAAATAATGAATTTATGAACTTCGAGAAAACTGTAAAAACACGAAATGTGATTTTTTTGTTTTCGTTATAATGAAAGAAAGATGAAATTATTTAACATTCCAAAGGAATTAGGTTAGAATTTTGCTTATTTAAAGGGCAAAACGATCAATTACTTTTAAAAAACTTTTCCGGTGAAAAACCGAATCGAGAAAACTTCAGCAAAGGGTATCTAACGCACCTTAATTTAACATTAATTATTCTTGTACATCAAATTCAAAGATATGATAATTTTGAAAACAAAGGAAATAAACGATTCAGAGCAAAATAAATGGAGAGCCATTTTTTTATAAAAATATTATTTAACATAATGAAGAAAAATTTTCATTTATTGAAAATTCCTAAAGTACCCAATTTAGCATGTTACTAAGAAATGGTATTCTGAATACAGACACACACAAAAAATGAAAATAAATAAATAAATAAAATAAAACACAAACGTCTAGAATAAAGAGAGCGTTATAGTCCTGGGCTATTGAATCTTCCACATAATTCTTCTTGTGTTTCCAGCTCGTCAGTCTGAAAGCAGTGGTCTAGAAGAGCCTTAACACGGTTCAGGGGCGCTAAGGCACTTTTTGCTTCTAGCTGGGAAAAAAAGCTGGGCAAATAAATTTTTTAGACGTTCGTGTATGCAGTAATAATGTGTTTTATGTACAGGCATACTCGTAACTTAACCGAATTTTCGTATTCCAAGGATAAAATTAAACATCATCGTCACGCAGTTGGGCATCTGACGATCACATAGTAGGTGTGAAGAGAAAGGGAATATCTTTGTCAAGATGCAGTCTTCAAAATAAGATTGTAGGAGGTAGCTTCTCCTGCACTGCACTGCACTGCACTACTAGAATTAAATAAACTCAAAAAATTAAACAGGAATACAGGCTGAATGTCAAGCTTTTTAAGATTGGAGAAAACATTTCTACTAAACCTTCCACAGACTCAAAAAAAAAAAAAAGATTAAATAAATAAAATAAAATAAATAATGCTCGAATACAACTTTCTGATTTCTTATATGTAACACAAAAGGGCATCATGTGACAACGTTGTTAGAGCCGCTCGTTTCTGTTTGCTTCTGCTGGGCCCGAGCCCCAGAAGAGGCATGGGCCCCCGCGGAACTAGTCGTCGTCCTTCCCACAGCCAGTGACTCCAAATCATGCTCACGGTGGTCGTTAAAACATCCCGTAACAAACGAAATGCATCACAGAAGATATCTTCTACTCTCACCACATAATCTTAGCAAAAGCAGTGCATGAGTTTCATGTATTTAGTGTAATTAGTTTAACTATTCATACTGCATATTTGGAATCATGTGGAATAACAGAGTGGTATTTAAAAGAAAGACCCAGTATTCTTAGCATCTGACTCCCAAGTATCATTATTTTATTTAAAATGGTCCAAATTAAGCAACCTTGATGAAACTCGACAAAAAAATACACTCCTCGCAAAAAAAAAAAAAAAAAAGGAAAAATTCGAAGCACCTCAGTCATCTGGTAACCGAGGTCAACGACAAAGCACGGGGATCAAGCGATTGTGAGAGCCGCACGAACAGAACCGAATTCGTCGTTCTCAACCATCCGTGGCAGTGTTGAATCATTTACAGGTACGGAAGTGGCCATTCGGACTGTTACCAGATGACTTGCAGCACGAGGACTACATTCAGGAAGACCAGCCCGCCGCCTAACACTGATCAGCGAGCATCGCCGGCACCAGTAGCAGTGGTGTCCGGCCCGATCAACGTGGGAATGTCCAGTGACATCGTGTTGTCTTCAGTGATGAGTCGCGGTTTGCACTTGGCGCCGATGACCAGCGCATACATGTTGGAGACGAGCCGGCTAACGCCCGGATCCTGCCTTTACCGTAGAACGGCACACGGATCGCACACCGGGAGTGACTGTCTGGGGTGCCATTTCCTACGTTATCCGCACACACTTGGGAGTCCTCCATAACACCCTCGCGGCTGAACGGTACGTCGACGACATTCTGCGGCCTATTGTGTTGCCATTCCTGTCGCAGCATCACTGAACAATTTTCAACGAGAAAATTACTCAGTGATGCTGCAACAAAATGCCCGGCCACACACAGCACAGTTCTCCCAGGCCTGCCCCCGAAATATCGGTAGCCTTCCGTGGCCAGCCCGATCACTCAACCTCTCACTGATCGAACATGTTTGGGGCATAATGGAACGCCACCTACGCCCGTCCCAGAATGTCGGCGAACTGGTCCGCGGTTTGGACACCATCTAGCATGCTATACCCCAGGACAGTATCCGTGAAATGCATGTGACTATGCCTCGCCGGAACCGCTTGTATCCGAGCCAAAGGTGGCGCTACAACGTGATGACTGGTCTAACTGCTCTGGTATTGCAATCATATCCGAATAAATGGTCCAACTGCTCTGGTATTGCAATCATTTTCTTTCTTCTTTCTCTTTTTTTCTTTTTTTTTTTTTTTTTTTTTTGCACGTACTAATTTTATCTCTGTTAGATGATTCTTTCTGGGTGCTTCGTTTCTTTTCTTTCTTTTTTTTTTCAACAAGTGTAGCAATTAAATTTAATGAACAATGCTGAAGGATAAAAAAGTAGACTTTTAAATTAAGAATGTTATTTGGAAATGACGCACAGAAGACATCGATAAGCTAAGAAACTTAAATAACAAAAGTGCGCTCTTCATGTTTCAACGTAACTACAGATAAGTCTTCATCAGGAGCACGTCTAATAACACGTTCAATTATTGAAAGGGAAGTTTGAAAATGGGAAAACCGCCCCGGTGGCGCAGTGGTCTAAGGCGTTGGCCTCTGATCGTTCGTCCGTAAGGTGTCCGGGTTCGAATCCCGGTGAGGCATGGATGTTGTGTTTGTCTTACGGCACTGGCTCTCTCCCTTCCCTGGAACCAGTGACCCTAAATTAGGGACGGGCGACTGCTTATAGCCCATTGAGTTGCTCACGGTGGTCGTTAAACCTCCAATCAAAAAAAAATGGGAAAGGTAGAAATAGACTCGTAGTGACGTAATTTAAAACAGGTGCGTTCGTCATCCTGTCTCAAGGACAGGTTCTCAGAGGCTCAAAATGTTTGCAGCAGCGCCTAAATTTCTGTTTAAAACCTGTTTTTTGTTCTTAAAGAACTGAAACGACTCCCTTACGTTGAGATGGGGAAGGAAAGAAGATTTTTAAAAACTAATTCTGCATCTTCCTATTAAATTGCTTTCGAAATCTTAAGGGCCTTCTTTCTGGGTTGGTTTTACCTCAAAGCACTTAATCTCCGCTAAGGCACTTATTTTCTTAGAGCTACGTCACCATCTGAAAGATAGTGAAATGATACTGACTTAAATCAAGCTGTTCTTTGTAACATAACCACAGAAATTTTAAAATTTCATCATCCTGGAAGGAGAATCGAACCCGCATCTCCCGATTTGCGCTCCAGTATGCTAACCATTACACCACTCAGGACACTCATACTCGAGCGCAAATCGGGAGATGCGGCTTCGATTCCCGTTCCAGGACGATAAAATTTTCGAATTTCTGTGGTTATGTTACATGAAAAGAACAGCTTGATTTAAGTCAGTATTAATTATTCCATGTGTTTCAACGTGATATATATATTCATAGTGAAATGATGTTTGCAAAGTGCAGCGAATATGGTATCTGTTCAGAGAGCAGAGCTTCTTAGGAAATTGTGACTTTAATATGCTTGAGCGTTTCCAGGTGTTGCTATGTTCTTTGCTTCAAACACCTAAATACAAGACCTGTTTATTTTGTATTAGATATTTTTTTCAAATTGTTATTAAAGGCGAAACAGCAGCAGCCAACGAAACAGCACCGTACGTTATACTGCTTTCAGACAAAGTAGTTCGCTTTGCTAAAATGTAAAAATGGAGAAAAATCGAGAACCTGGAGAAGTGCATTAGGAATATGAGAAGGCTACGAAAGAAGAACTAAAACAGTGTGCAAGTGCTACAGCGAAGAGAAAAGGGAGAATCGAAATGTTGGTGTTGATCAAAATAGTGTGCACTATTATATATTTTCAGTGAATGTAATATTGTGCTTCAAATCATGGCTGAATATAAAAAAAAAAAAAAAAAAAAAAAAAAAAAAACGAAAAACGGCAGCAGGAATTGCATATTTCTCATTTCGCGTTAGTTATTGACGACGGTGAATAAGTTCAATTTCCCATAATAAATTTAACTAAAATTGATTTTTAAAATTAAAAGGCTCGATCTGTTTCGAAAAAAGGCAGAAAAAATCAGTGTCAAGAAATTTCAGTGTTTCGTGTTATGCCACAAGTACCAAAAAAATACCACATTATTTCTACGTAAGTTTGTTGTCAAAAGAACCAACCCGATTACAATCAAGTATTAAAGTCCAGGAAAATATAACTACTGAAACATCGTGAAATAACCTCAACATCTCAAACAAAATATTGGATCCATTTCTAAATTCTCTTTATCTCAAGTTGTGCGTGTTGATTTGTTGCAGAAAATTCTGAACTTCTAACAGGGAGTAGAAAAAGAGAAGATTTTTTCCATTGTACATTACCATCACTTACTAATAAAAGTATAAAAATCCAAGTGTTTCATATACGCAAAGGCACATTCTAACGGTTATGAATTAGAATTTTATGAAAATCGAACGGTGTAAAAAATTATTTTAATTACACAACACTGAAACAATAATATCATGAAACATTACGTTGAGGTAATGCCACAGTAGTTTAATTTGGGAATTCTCTACAATCGCTTAAGCAAAGGGCAATGTAATATAAATATCTCCTCATCTTAAGGGAAAACAAATTATCCTTAAGCTCTAACAATATTTTTTTATCCTTTTGATTACCTTTCCAAACTGTTTCCCCACTCATGAATTTTATTCTTCAAACACCAAAATCTCAGTAAGATATGTCCATCTAAATTTTAAATTTCCAACTCACGGGTACTTTTGAAAAAAGCAATTAAGGTAGTTTCAAAATAGTAATTAAATGGTAGTTTTATGATAACTTCCTCTCAGGAAACGTCACAAAACAAATCATTTTCAAAAAAAAAAATTATGCAAGAGGAACTTTATACAGTTTTGAAACAATGGTTTCATGAAAAAGTAAATTCAAGAAGCGCTGTAGAATCTTAAAGCATCTGCTTCATAAAAAATTGCACGGGAAAAACAGCAACAATTTACGAATAAGTTATATGAAACAAATTACTCAGGAAAAAACTACAAAGTTTAAAAAAACACTTTTATGCAAAACATTACACTAATGAAAATCGACTGAATATTGATTAGGATTTTCGCTAAAAAAACTATGTGGAAAATCTATTAGACTTCAGAAATATTCACTGAAGAAAAGCCATGTGGTTCGAGCGTAACACATTCATGAAAAAGAAAACTGTCAAGAAAGTTGCAGTGTATGAAATAACGGTTTCATGAAAAAAATTAAGCTCAGGAAAAGCTAGAGTTAACACAAAACTAAAAGAATTATTACAGTGAAAAATCGCTATGGAGTTTGGGCTTCGTGAAAAAAAAATTACAACGGACAAAATATCTCAGGTACTACAGAATCTACTTAAAGCCCTCAAATTCATTGTCATTACTTTAGCGATTGGAAGAATACAGAAGTTCAGGTAGGAGGAACTATTTTCACGTAACTGAATTTCCCACACAAAGAAAATATTTCGACAAGCACGTAAGCAGAACCATCACACATATTCAGGTGCAAAAGATCAGGGCAACTTTTGCCACAGTTTGGTCAAGTTCAATTGCACACGCTTTAAGACACGCAGCAACTCTTGCAGGCATAAGTTGCTTTAATATATGTAAATTCAGTTAGCAATTTGAAATTTGGTTAATCATTAATGCAAAATTTCAGTGTTTTCAGGAAACATGTCGGAACTCATAAAGAAAATTTCGCGTTTTTTTACGGAAAATTTCATTGTTTGTGTAGAGCTCAGCTTACAAATACTGCAGATTTTAAACATCAATGATTCTTACTATCCTCTATCAGAAAATTCTTATTTTCGTGAACCTTGAAAACCTGTTCAGTTCAACAGCATCTTTCCATAGGAATTATACGTGAATGTTCAAAGGCTTGCGATAGTACAAAGTTCTTTTCGTTTTACAGCATGCAGTACTTTCTGTAGTGCCCTCTGTTTTAGCATTATACAATTCTTTTGACAACATGCTTTCTTCCTTATTGTTAGGAATATATTACCTGAACTTCTCCCTCCTTCGTACTTTTTATTATATCTTCTCTTGTATTTTAAAATACAGTACTTCTCATCATATGCCCTCCCTTTTCATACTAAGAGAGAACTTAACGTAAAAATTATTTTAAATGTTTATGTAAGTTTCTTTTGATGGCATATATTACTTATCCTCTCATTTAGAAACACGAAATATTGTATTTTAGATAATACTTTGTTCCCTCATTTTGCAGTGTTCAACATCATAAAATTTTTTATGTTATGTCGTTTCTTTTAATATTATGCAATGCTTTAGATCATGCGTTCTCTCTTGAGATGGACGCAATATTTTTGATGATATGCCTCCGTTTTCATAGTATAATTGCTCAGAAGCTTTTGATATTAGATCTTTCCTTTTAGATAGCAGGTCTATTAGTTTAATCGTATGTAATTACTTTGATAGCATATTCCTTCGCTTTATTGTATGTACCTTATCTTAACAGCATAAAATTATTTTATGATATATAATAAATTTGATATCATGTTATAATTTTGGTACAGTGTATCAAAATTATAACATAGTATCAAACACAAGAACAAGAGGCCAAATTTTTTGGGTGGTGAGGGCTCTAAAAATCTTTGACCTCTTGTCCTTTCTTCCGATACTATGCAGCACTTTTAATAGCGCATAATACCTTTCATGTATCTCCTCATTTGATAATATGCGATATTTTTAGCAAACGTTCTCTCTCGGCTACAGCAGAATAAAAAATTAAGTGAAAATCCACAGTTTTCACACTCATGTATATTGCGGGAAAACAAATTTTGATCCGAAAGAAATTTTTAAGTTCAGATTTCGCAATGAAGCATAAAATATTTTAGCAAAAGTTTTCGGGAGTTATGAGTTGGACGATGGGCACAAACTGAAATGAAACTGCTATCAAAAGATTACTTACTTAGACCGTCGAATTTCCGGATGATACTGTCAATGAAGGTATTTTGCGGTGCCACATGTCCTCTCTTGACTGGCATCTTCTTCCTTCCTTCCTTCCTTTTTCTTCGCTTAAAGATGCTCAGAGTATAACATCACTATTTTATGTAAAGCAAAACGATGTCTGTAGTAGTCGGGAAGCTCAAAATATTCGAAGGTTCAGTAATCCGGCAGCATGTTACACCGATATCCGCTAGCGAAGTTACGCTACACAGTTCTTTATCTGGAATAAAATCTTTAACACAGTTTAGAGGAACACATATATTGACCTTCTAAGGAAGACGCTGAAAAAAAAAACACTGATTATATCCTAAGGAAAAATTATGTTTCATTTCCATAAACGATTATTCATTTATTGATGAAAAGGATGCGTAAACTAAAATATGTACGTATTTTTAAACTGAGTAAATTAGTTGCGATATCATTGAAGGGAAGCTTCCAGAAATTTTGCTGCTCAGGTTCTTTTTCATCCAGTGATGCAGTAGCACTTTGCAGTGCAGAGATTTCTTAGTTGCAATAGATCTTTTGATTTCTGCAGAGAAACGTATTGGTAGACATGTTGTGCAGCAAATGTTGTAGAAAAACCTACATCTGAGCAAGGCAAGGATGATAATGGCCTGTTAGGAGATTTCAAATCGCCTCGATGCTGAGCTCTCCATGAAAGAAGAATTGTCTGCCGTGGAAATGCCGTGCATCTGAGCGCAGATGAATGAACCGGGCACGAAAGCGACTAAGGGAAACACAAGCGACGTTCTATGGTCCTCGGGTTCTATGGCCGCAATCGTCCTTCGGATCGATTCCGCCACAGTCCCCACTCTCCGCCTCACGTCTTTGCCACGCTATCATCCGAAGCCATGCACAGATGTCAAAAGTCGCCGTTCTTCAACTCTAATTCCTATATCTATGGACTTGCAACCTGGGAAATGAACAATTCCAACAATGTGCTACCCTGCGAACAACCACATTGATAGATATAGATAGATGTCTCTCGATGTTCACATCTGAAGCAGTTTCATCTCTGCGACGAGCAGCGATTAGAACTTCCGGAATCACTGGGACACCGAAAGAGAGCAGCATCCATAGGAACGCACATCGACTTTACAGCGACATCTGGTGGAAGAATCTGAAAACATCCCTAGGATCACGTGAGACTGCTTTCATAAAAACACCTCTGTTTCCAGATTTCAATTTCAATTCGACAGATGCTGTTTAACTACTGCTGTATCAGATGTTATCTTACTTTGTCATTTAATACTATTATATCATTTATACTGAGGTAAAAGAACAATGTGGAATTTCATACAATAGCGCAGTTGAACAAAATTACAGACTCCTGCTAAATTAATTTTCGTAAAACAAAGTGGTCTGAAACTTTGTTAAGAATTTTAGCGTCGATATTAATAGACCGTAAAATTGTAAGTCTAAACATGTATGAAGATTTCATATAAGTTAAAGTATGAAATAAAATGTAGAAATTTGTAAGAGTTTACAATAATAAACGTCGGTGCGTGCGCGTTTGACTGTTTGTATGTACTTAAATAGCATTTCTTTAAAACCTGAAAATAGTGAAAGACTTGAAGCATTGCCTGAGTAGGGAAGAAGGCTTGAGTGTGCGTCATATGAATACTTATTTCTTATGGAGGAGCACATAAATTTTATTTTAATAACCATCACTTCACTGCTTCAAGGTGGCAATTGCTACGTTATTACCCTGTAAAAAACTTTATGAAATTCACGAGCCACTTTCCGTGATTCCTTTCGTGAATTAACGAAGCATATTTCTGATACAACCTCTTCCGTGAAGTAGCGGAAAGAAACCTGAATTTCACGGATTTTTTCGTACGCCAGGAAAATTCTGAATTTTCAGAAACCTTGCAACAATTCCTTTCTTACATTGACGGTGAACTGGCGTTTTAAAGATGTATTAACGGAAAATTCTGAATTCTCAGAAACCTTTCCGCACTTTTTTTCGTATTAATATTAACGGGAAAACTCCGTTCTCACTTTTTCCGTATACATATGACGCAAAATTTCCGAGAATAGAAACGATTCGTCGGAATACTTGAGGTTTGATTAACTGTTAAAATTCAGTGGTCTGTCGAAGGATCTGATTTTCAAAATCGAATTCACCTGCTCAGAGGCCTCACGCACAGCAGAACTTTGGGGCCTTTCTTTTCTCTACAACATTCACCGTCCCATACATTTATTACGATAGCCTCACAGCGAACATTTAACAAGACCTTACCAGTAATCTGTGATTTTAAAGTGCAATCAACCATCAGCCACACTTATAAGGGAATAACTCATGCAGTAGGCGAGTGCCTTATTCCTGAAATTAAAAAAAAAAAACTCGCTGTGTTTTGTCAGAACACCAGAAGTAGAAGTAACTGCATCACACACACACCACAACATGGAAAGAATAACCATCACGGGAAGATAAATTTTTAGATGCGGAAAATTCACTCTATATCATCATCATCATTGTCAACCATTATCAATCCACTGCTGGACGAAGGTCTCCCCAAGTTTCCTCCACAACGATCTGTCTTGTGCCAGTCTCCTCCATGTCACTCCCGCATATTTACGAATTTCATCCACCCATCTCCCATGTGGTCTTTTTATGGGTCTTTTCCTGTCCCTTGGAATCCAATCTAAAATTTCGGCTGTCCATCGATGGTCTGTCCTTCTGGCAGTATGTCCAGCCCATTGCCATTTCAGGGATTTAACTCTGATCATGATGTCTTCCACTCTCGTCATTTTTCGGATCCACGAGTTCCTCTTCTTATCTCTCCTGGTTATACCAAGCATGCACCTCTCCATGCTTCTTTGAGTTGTCTGCAGCCTTTGTATGTCTCTTTTAGTTAAGGTCCACGTCTCTGCACCATACGTAAGCACTGGAAGGATGCATTGATCAAACACTTTTCTTTTAAGACATAATGGCATATTGCTCTTGAAAATTATGCTGTTTCTTCCAAAAGCTCTCCAGGCAAGTTTTGTACGCCGATTAATTTCTTCATCAATGTGATCCTCACTTGATATCTGCTGTCCAAGATAAACATACGTATCTGTTATCTCCAGTTTTTCTCCATCAATCGATAAATCTTCATTTCTTGTAAAAGCATTGAACATCACTTTTGTCTTCTGAAAGTTCATTTTTAATCCCACTTCTTTACTCTTGTCAGCAAGTTCCTGGATCATACTCTGCAGCTCTGATGGGGTAGTTGCAAAAATGACTACGTCATCAGCAAAACGAAGGTGGGTTAGATAATCTCCATTAATCTTTATCCCTTTGTTTTCCCAGTTCAGTGATTGAAAGACATTTTCCAATGTGGCATTAAAGAGCTTCGGAGATATGGTGTCACCTTGTCTCACTCCCTTTCCAATTTTTATGTGTGTTGTATTTTCAAACAGCCGAATCTTTGCACTTGCATTTTCATAGATGTTATTAATAATATTAATGTATGCATCTTCAATACCGCAGGATTTCAGAGCCGTGGTAACTGCTGATGGTTTCACCGAATCAAAGGCTTTTTCATAATCGATAAAAGCCATGCACAATGGAAGTTCATATTCCCTCGCTCTTTCAATTAGTTCTCTCAGTACGTGGATATGATCTATTGTGCTGTAGCCACTCCTGAATCCAGCTTGTTCTCTCGGTTGAGCCATGTCCAGTGTTACCTTCAAGCGGTGTGAAAGAACTTTAGTGAAGATTTTATAAACCACTGATAGGAGGCTGATAGGTCTGTAGTTCCTGAGATCCTCAATGTCACCTTTTTTATGTAGCAGGATCATTGTAGCATTGTTCCAATCCTCAGGAATCTTCCCTTCATTAAGGCATCGAGTGAAAATTTGGGCGAGTACTGTTTCAATTTCTCCACTTGCTTCTTGTATGATGTCTATAGTAATTCCATCTTCTCCTGGAGCTTTCCCCCGCTTCATGTTCTTGATTGCATGAGCAACTTCTGCTGGGAGGACTGGAAGAACTCTGGTACCTTTCATGATGTCTGGAGTACATGTATCATCCCTTTCATATAATTTGGAGTAGAAATCTTTCACTCTTGTCAAAATTTCGCCTCTATTTCTTGTTATAGAACCATCTTCTTTTCTCAGAGCCATAATCTGTTTTCTTCCCTTACTGAGATCTATATATAGCGTATTAAATCCATTTATTTTTGTGGCGTAGTAGGTACAAAGATTTGCCAAGCTTTCGCACTCCACTGGGAGGCTTTCTCAAGGCAATGGTAGACATAAAAATGCAAGAAATTGGAACACGTAAGGAACAAAGATGATTTTTGAAAATAACGAGAGATGGAAACACATCCCGACACACCGTATCATTGCGTAATAAAAATTCGTGTAATACGCTCGTGATGTCACCCGCGTTATTTTCAAAAATCATCCTTGTTCCTTAGGTGTTCCAATTTCTTGCATTTTTATTTTTACCATTGCCTTGAGAAAGCCTCCCAGTTTAGTACGAAAGCTTGGCAAATCTTTGTACTTACTACGCCACAAAAATAAACAGATTTAATACGCTATATGCGTCTCTTGACTGTTCACAGTATGGTGTATTTATAATTACGTTCACTCTTTATGACTGTTAAACATTCTTTTTGATGCATTTTTTAAATAAAAATAAGAAATAAGTGTTCATACTTTTTAGAACTTAAACTTTTTATTGAGAGTCAGTAGTCAATAACCTTTGATTTTAATGTAAGTGTAGCCATCTCAGCCATGTTCATAAGTAAACATCCTTTTAATGCATGCAGTGTCTGAACTAAAACCTATTTGCTTAAAAAATAAATAAATAACAACTCACCATGCTTCGTGAGAAGTACAAATAAACACATCATAGAAGAAAATACCCATTACAGAAAGATAAATTTTTAGAAGGTAAAAATCCATTCTCGATGTCTGTTAGACGTTCTTTTTCCTGAACTTTTAAAAACAAAATCATCGATTAACAAATCATAGTTCAGATTTTTTTAGAGCTTCACTTTCAACTGAGAGTGTAGCAACACTGGTGAGATTTTCTTGCGTCATTGTGGAACGCAGGTAGCTTTCTACTCTTTTTAAGACACTGAACGACCTTTCACTACTGGCGTTTGAAATTGGAATAGTTACACATTTTTTTTTTAAAGATTTTCTCAACATTTGAAAAACTAGCTGCTAAACCATCACACCCCAATTTGTACAATTCTTTCTGCGACATCGGACCCAAATTTTCGTGCTTTGCTAAATGCAAATACTGTGTAACTTCATCTGCGAAGATAGTTTTTTCAATGTCAAGTGCATACATATCAGACATTTTCTGAATGTTTTCAGTTAGCGTTTGCTCATCCCTTATATCTATGCAAAGACCTTCGAAGTAAGTTCAAGACTTCTTTGTACGCATTTTCTCTTTTTTGTCAACTCTACCATGATTTTGTCGCATATTACGTTGAATGTTTCAACAAGTTTTTTTACCTTCAGGAACGACTTCTGTGTCTAAATTATCTTCATCAAAAAATGTTTTCCTTTTTCGTTTCCGTTGACTTTCTTTTTGCCTGGTCATCATAAGGGTCAATTATTTTTCTGTCAGCAAGATTGCCTCCCCTTCAATAAATAAGTAGTCACTTTTCAATTGGGAAATGAAATCCTTCAGAGGCGACAGAAAAGTTGAAGCCATCAGTAAATTTCCATCTTTTGCTTCAAGTGATTTACTAACAAAATGCATCCGCTGAAGTATTCGATTCCAGAGAGTGGTCAGCACGACATTCTCATATTTTTCAAATATTTTCGCCAATGATTCTGCTTTCAATTTGTTTATCGGTCTATCCCTATCTTCTTCAGCTATATCAAATAAAGTTTTTTTCACTTCACTTCATTATATCCAGTTTTTAAGGCAAAAATCGCATCAGCCTTAGCAGACCATCGACTGTCAGACAGCTTTCTCGCTGTAAAGATTTTAGAATCTTTTTTTGGTTTATTTTAAGAGTGTTCCACTGGTGCGTAGGCGCTTCCAAATACACATATAGGCTTTCGACAAAATCAAAGTATAAGGGTCGCCCACAGGGGCGTAGCCATAGGGGGGTGTAGGGGGTGTAGGTGGTGTATAGGGGGTGTCACACTCCCCCAAATTCGGTATTTTGATTTCTATTCGGTAAATCAGCTCTGACAAAAATTGCCAAACTTTGTAGACAAAAAATTATTTATTAACATCCACGCAAAATATCATTATAAATTCTGGTTTATATAAAAAAAAATTAACCATTATTTCTCTGCGTCTTAACCGTAGACACAGGTGAGGAGGATGAAAGTTGTTTCTGTGACCAAACCAACTCCAGGCATTTTCCTTTCGAGAATTTGTTACTAATATCAGTATGGCCAGGGTCTCAGAGAGGGACGGAGACAAAGAAAAAACACATGGTTTACTAGAGTCGCTGGATGTCAACCTCTATATAAAAATATAAGTCGGACCTGGTGACTGCCCTAATTGTGCCCATCGGATGTATTGTGCTCTGATTGACATGTCATGAACAACATAACTGCGTAGCCTGACAGTCAACAGTAATTGTGCGGTTTGTGTCATGCGGTATATCCTTAGACCTCGGACTTCAGAATAAGTTTTCTGCCGTGGCGACGTTCTGGCTGAACCTAAGTAGAAACTGCCTCCAGCCGTCTGTAGCGTTCAAATAAAGGAGAATCAATCATGTTGTTCCCTTCTCTTCCTCGTGTGACCAATGAATAGAAACAAATGAGACACAATAGCGGCGATTTCTACTTATGCGTTGGTAGTTGGTAAACTACGTAGAAGAGGTGTAAAATGGAACGAGAAGATATTAAAAGACGCAATAAGTACAAAGTTGAATGTTTGCAATGTACAAAGCAATTCGATATGGATTATAAGAAAAAGCATGTAAAACTTTGCCACGATAAGTAACCAGTGAAATGTGTTGGATCTCCTGCAAACCCTTTCGAAGCAGCTGCAAAAGAAAGAAAAACAGCATGAAGAGACCATTTTAAGAACAACATTATCCGTGGATATACCGTCGGAAAAGGGAGATCCTGTAAATTTCAGTTAAACCAACGTGGAAGTTTTTGATTGTAACATAAAATCAAAGGTGCTAAATGAGAACGTAGCGGAAGATGCTGGTATCAACAGTAAAGAACCTGAAAATTAGCCACTCTTTTCGAGCTCTTCTGTAGACTGGACAAACTGTATAGGTCAGTTTCAAATTTTTCTAAATTATTACGATGACTGTAAGGAAATATTTGCAAAATATCAAGACAGGGAAATAATTAACCTTGATTTAATTTTACTTGAAATTTTGGAGATTACAGAAATTATTCATGTGGCAAAATATTAACTTTTTGTAAAGATGCACTATCAAATCGATCAAAAAATACAGGAACAGTTGATGATAGTTTAAACAACTGCAGCAAAGTCTAACATGATGCTGGTATGAGAAAACAAATTAAAACAGATGCTGAGAGAAAATATTTAATTTTTATTGGACGTCATCAACCGAACTTAGCAATTTTTCCTTCAAACCCTTCTATTCCTGCTGCAAAGCAGAGTCGTTTTTCTCCTTCGTGGCATAAACAATATCCTCATTTAGAATATAGCATTGTTAAAGATACTGCTTATTGCTTTGTCAGTTTTCTTTCCAATGAAGGTCCAGACAGGAAGAAATCAGATTCTACTTGGAATGAAACGGGTGTAAGGCAATGGCACAAAATGAAGAGTGTCGTTTTAAATAGGGAAAATTATCGCAGCTTTTCTCTTCTAAAGCTCACAAAGCTGCGCCAGTTGATTTTCGCCATTATTCGCAAAAAGATAAACACGTCGATATTCTTTTACACAGAAATAAAAGGCTAGCATTTTCAAGAAGAACATGATAGAGAATTTAGTACTAAAGTTTTAAATATTTCATTTGATGTTGCCAGAACATTGGCCAGGTAAGGAATTGCTCTTCGCGGAAATAACTCATATGAAAACGGAAATTTTCGTCAAATCGTGTACTTGATTTCTCGACATTGTTTGATAATGAAGAAATGGTTAGATGAAAAGATATTAAGGCCGTATCATGTTACGTACTTAATGAGAAAGTGCTGACTCTCAAAATGAATTTATTAATTTGTTGGTCAGTGAAGTGAGAGAAGTCAATAGTTAATGACATTAATTTTTTCAGACGACAAATAGTTTTAATAAAATGAATTTATGATAGTCAAATATTCTAAAATTCAAAATTGACGGCATTCCCCACGTTAAATTAAGTCAATCTAATTTAATGGGGAGAATTCGGTAATTTTCATCTGTACACCCCCCCCCTCCTAATATAAACACTTTAGCTACGCCCCTGGTCTCCCAAATGAAACTGAGACCGTCAGTTTTTTGCCGTTAGGGTTTATAGGTTGGAATATGTGAACATACAGGAAGTAAGAGTGATGGGCTACATGGGCTACCTACCCGCTACACATAGTCGACTTGACAGTTCAAGCAAGTGTCCCAGCGCTGCACGAGATTGTGAATACCCTGAGCGAAGAACGTCCGTGGTTGGGTGTGGAACCAATCTTCAACGGCGTCCCGGAACTCAGTGTCGTTAGCGAACCGGCGGCACTTGAAAGCTTTTTTCAGTGGCCCAAAGATGTGATAGTCGCAGAGCGACAGATCGGGGCTATAGGGAGGGTGGTCGAGGACCTCCCAGCGAAAGCTGCGCCGCAAATCTTGGCACACTGTCGCCACATGCGGGTGTGCGTTGTAGAGCAGCAGAATAACCCCATTTGACAACATACCGGGTCGCTTACTCTTGATGGCCATTTTGAGGTTGCATAACGTATTGCAATATGTGGTTGCCTTCACCGTACTGCCTGCGTCGAGCCAATCCAACAGCAATGGGCAATTCTCACCGAAGAAAACCGTGAGTACCACTTTTCCAGCTCTAAAGAAAGACTGAGCTTTTTTCAGGAGTGGAGAATTGGGATGTCGCCATTCCATACTCATCTGTTTTGTGGCCGGATCAAAGTGATGGCATCAAGTTCCATCTGAAGATACAGTCTTCGAAAGAAACTGTCCCCCCTCTGCGTGGTAATGATGCAGATGCTCCAGTCAAGCACCCATTCGCCGAGTCTTCTGCTCCTCCTGGAGATGTTTGGGGACTCATTGTGCGCAAACCTTGATGTATCCCAATAGGCGATGGAAAATGGTGTTAACAGTTCCTTTACTGACGGACAATGTAGCCACAAGCTCGATGGTGGTTATTTGGTGATTCTCCTTCACACGGTTGTCCACGCCAGCAATTTATTGAATGGTGATGACCACGTGTCGTGTCCACATGCCGAGACCTGTGCTTGCCCAGGTCTCAGCATGTCCTCCGTGCTCACACGTCCTTTACGAAATCCACTCCACCAGCAGATCCCTGTATACCGTAATTGACACTCATTCCCAAACACATCCTTCATATCACGATAAATTTCGGTTCCACTAACACCTTCTGCCATCAAAAATTGCGTAACTGCCCGCTGGGTCTGTTTGGACGAATCCATGTCACGACCTTACTTGGTCAACTTGCCTCCGCACGTGCAAACAGCACAGTAACACGTGCCGTTGATAACAGCGCGCTTCCTGACATGACACGCCATCTACCGGCGCAAATGCACGGCTTTGTGTAATTATATTGGGATATAAATAATATTTGAGGGATTTGAGGTGAACAAAACACGTTGTTGGAGAACAGAAACAATATTTTAATATTAATCGAAGTATGCTCCCTCTGAAGCTAAAACTTTACCCCATCTTTCAAGCAGTGAACGTATGCTCCGAAGGAAGAATTCCGGTTCCTTGGAAGAGATCCAGTTGTCGAGCCAATTTTTGATGTCTTCATAAGAACTACACCGTTCTCCAGAAAGTGCTGACTGCATCGACCGGAACAAATGGTAATCCGATGGCGCAATATCTGGCGAATATGGCGAGTGGGGTAGAACTTCCCAGTCGGATCTTTCTAAGTACTTTTTCACAGGTCGAGAAACATGTGGTCTTGCGTTGTCATGCTGTAAGATGACTTTGTTGTGTCTATTCTCGCATTCCGGCCGTTTTTTGGGCGAGAGTTCGTTTTAAACGCCTTAATTGGGTTCGATACCAATCACCAGTAATAGTTTCTGACGGTTTCAGCAGTTCATAGTAGATCACCCCTTCTGGTCCCACCAGATACACAGCATTACCTTTGAACCACGGATATTGCGTTTTGGCGTTGAAGGACCTGGTTCACCTGGCTTCACCCATGCTTTCTGCCGTTTAGGGTTATCGTACCATATCCATTTCTTGTCGACAGTAATAATACGCCGCCGTGGTTGCTCGTGGGCGACCACTGCTAAACTCTCGGACAGCTGTTCCTGTCGTTTGAAATGCTCTTCAAGCTCTTGAAACGATGCTGTTAGCGATCCCGAACTCCTCGGCCACCCTAGTCACACTCCGACCTTCTTCCAACTTACCAAAGACGCGACATAGGGTAAAGTCATCCAGATGTCATCTGCTGGATTGCCTGTTGGCCATATCACACGGTGGCAGCAACTCGACCTCGTTCAAACCGATGTACACCGTGCCATAGCTTTCACCGAATTGCTGAGCGTACACCGCCCGTGTGCTTTATACCCTTCCGACACCCCCTACGTCATGCTGCATATATGCGCATGCCGTACCGTACCAGACCCTAGTCTATCTCCTGAGTGGTCTTTCGGTCCGTTCTGCGTGCTCGTGCCGCTGTTATGCTAATTTCTCCTATTCGTCCTTAATTTTTGCACACCAGTGTATTTTCCTGTTTTGTTTAATATATAGATTGCGAAGTCAAAAAATGTAATTACCATTACAACCAATCCCTATGGTGTAAAGTTCAAAATTTAGGCCTAACATCAGAATACATAAACCAGAAGACATCAAACGTCATATACGAATGTTTGCAGCTCTAGCATTCATTCCAGCCACTTGTGTAGACGATGGATTTTTAGCCATAATGGACGACGCACCCACAAATGATGCTGTTCAAGAGTTTAATAGCTTTATGGTAGATCAGTGGATGGACAACTCTGTTATTGGTTGAATATGGAACTGTTATAAAGAGCGTCACAGAACGACAAATTCCATAGAATCGTGACACGACAGACAGAAATTAAATAAATCTGTAAGAAAATCACATCCAAATATATTAGGACTTTTGATTAAGTTAAAAGATCTATGACATTCAAAGAAAACGACACGAACTTAATATGCCTACAAAAAAAAAGAAGACAAAAAATATATATAAATTTGGATAAAATAATTGAGAAACCGTTTCATGATTTCGAAACCGGAAAGAAGACATTAATTGAATGCTTACGTGCTTTGGCATACACAGTGAAACTACAATAATATGTTAGATAAGTTCTTAAAATTGCCAAAGCGCTACCAATCATAGCTATTTTCACTGCAATTTTCTGACAAAGATTTTTCCTGCATTTTTGACAAGAAAAATTAAAAGAAGACGGAGTGGTCTCAGAAACCACGATAATAATTTTTGAGGAACAAAGTCAGACTACCTCCTCGTGGTGTACTCTGAAAACGCAATATGCGGCTAAAAGTCTGAGCAAAACTAAATAGCGAGTAAACACGAACTCAAATAACACAGTTTATTAAGCGACTGTGAAAATGTAGGTGGGGGGGGAGGACGAATCGCCACTCCTGTTAAACCCCGAGGATGAAACGGCACGATTTTGAGCAGAGGAGGAAACGGGAAAGGATGAATCGGGACGTCACTGTTTACAGCACTGGCCTTATTCAGGACCACTGAGCCTCCAGCTTCTCTGCTATACCCTGCTTTCACCTAGCAGACAAGTTTTTCAGATTTCGTGATATAAGCCTACTGTAAATCCAATTGCTACTTAAATTAAGTGCCCCCGCCTTCATCTTTCTAAGACTTGAAATTAGAGGATTTATACATCTCAGTCCCTTAATAGTTATCGATTTATGTGGGGCTAAAGGTTTGAGATCGAAACCATAAGGTACGTACCAATTTACAATATTCCTTCTAAATTATGAAGAAAATCGATACTCCTTAGTTTAATCTTTCTTCCCAGGGTATGCTCGGGAGTCTGTCGCATGTGGCACAGTGTGCATAGTGGTAAATCTGCCCCTGCTGATTTTGAAGCTCAGTTGCGAGATCGTAAATGGAATAGCATATCACATGAATTTTGGTTATTGTGGACAAGGACATTTCTTCTCTTCTCTGTGCACCAAATATTGTGTTGCCCTAAGACACCACGTACTTAAATTATTGTACAGGTACGATATCTATGTATCAGTCCGTGTAGTCCTTAAGACAAAAGCTATTACAGCTATCAAGCGTGAATTTTATATTTAACAGTTTCGTGAAAGAATACCATAAAAAAGTATATAACGAAGTAAATTTCTCCGTCATATTTGTCCACGCCGGGCTCGAACCCGGGCCCCCTTCATTCCGGAATAAGTCACTCTACCAAGTGAGCTACGCGGACGTTCGTTCTGACTGCTATCTGCCTTTATGTCGTGTGCGTCCTGCTGGGCAGGCTCGTCACAAGTGTATGTATTATTTTATTTTAAGCATGAACCAGCATTTTGCACTAGTACTTGTAAATCGCTGTTTCTTTTAAGATGGGTGTGGTACGAAATGTCGACAGTCAAAATGTTGACACTCAAAATGTCGACAGGGTCAAAATGTCGACACTTAAAATGTCGACAAGTTCAAAATGTCGACAGTCAAAAAGTCGGCACGGTCAAAATGTCGACACGGTCATAATGTGGACAGGGTCAAAATGTCGACAATCAAATGTTGACAGGGTACAGAAAATGTCCGAATTGTACTCTACCTCAGACGGTTTTTAAAACGGGTCGGCGCCTAGGGGTCAGAGCCGCCCCCCCCCCATAAAAAATTTCGTTAAATCTACAGTTTTCGATTTAGAACCACCAAATTTGGTATACTATCTCACGAAATACTAACTTAGACTGTAGATGGTTTTTTGGAGGGGTTGGAGCATGGGAGGTGAGAGCCCCCATCATAAGAAAATTTCTTAAAATCTACAGTTTTCAATTTAGAACCACCAAATTTGGTATACTATCTCACGAAATACTAACTTAGACTGTAGACGGTTTTTTGGAGTGGTTGGAGCCTGGGGGGTGAGAGACCCCCATCATAAGAAAATTTCTTAAAATCTACAGTTTTAAATTTAGAACTACCAAATTTGGTATACTATATCATGTTATTCTAACTTAGACGGTAGACGGTTTGAGGAAGGGGTCGGAGCCAAGGGTTCAAATCTCGCTACATACAAAGTTTTCGTAAAACCTACAGTTTTCAATTCAAAACGACCAAATTTGGTATACTATCTCACAGAACACTAACTTAGACGATTTTTGGAAGGGTTCAGGGCCTTGGGGGAGGGGGGTGCCCAAAGCCCGTCCCATAATATATTTTCCTAAAATCTACGGTTTTCAATTTAGAACCACCAAATTTGGTATTCTATCTCATAGTACTCTAACTTACAGAGTAGACTGCTTTTGGAAAGGGTGGGGGCCTGGGGGTCACAGCCCCCAGGTTCAAAATTTTCGTAAAATCTGCAGTTTTCAATTTAGAACCACCAAATTTTGTATACTGTCTGATGGTACTCTAGCTTAGACTGTAGACGGGTTTAGGAAGGGGTTGGAGCCCCAGGGGGTCGGTGTCCCCCCCGAACAAAAATTTTCCTAAAATCTACTGTTTTCAATTTAGAACCATCAAATTTGGTATACTATCTCCCGGAACACTAACTTAAACTGTAGACGGGTTTTGGAAGGGGTCAGAACGGGAGGTCAGAGCCCCCACATACAAAATTTTCGTAATATCTACAGTTTTCAATTTAGAACCACCAAATTTGGTATACTATCTCCTGGTGTTTACAAAGTATTTATTCAAGGAATGTACATGAGACGAGCAAGAGAAAAACGTCTCAAAAAAACAGTGACACATGAATGCACGATTTACAGATGACAGTAGATACCTATTTACAATATTTACATGACATTCAGATGTAAACAAATCTTGAGGAGATCGTACACACTAGGTTGAGCAGATATGGCAAGAGTTCAGGTAGAGAAGCACAGAGTAAAATGTTATAATATAGTCTTATGAGCACTAACTCTGTGCAGCGAAGGTGGAGTCCCAGCAACCCCAAGGCCTCTGGGGACCATGGAGAGAAGAAGCTGGGTTCACTTGAAGACGCAACGGCACCGTTATGAAAACAAGATAAGTACATGTACATGAGACGAGCAAAAGTAGAATGACCAGATAATTGTGACATAGAAATGGGATATTTACAGATGACTGTAGAAACAAAGAGACATTTTGTTGCATGACATTCAGATGGAAATAGATGTTCAGGAATCTCGTGGAGATAAGACATACCTTGATGAGCAGGAGTGACGAAGTTTCGGATAAAGAGTCACTTAGTTAACTGTTAAATAGTCATACAAGCACCACCAACTGTAAGACGCAGCGAAGTCGGTGTCCCAGCGAACCATGGGGCCGCTGGGGACCATGTAGAGAAGAAGCTGGGTTCACTTTGTCAAGCAACGGCGGTGTGGTACTCAAGGCGTAAACGAGAAATGAGACATTCCCGAAAAAAACTGAGCAACGCGGCACTTGCGTGAGGTATCGTAGGAGGCAACTCCCGAGCACGACACTGTTGATGATAGACGTATATAACGTGTTTCACTTGCACAAAAATGTAAGTGCAGACTACAGGAAGTCTGATTGGAGGCACGAGGTTGAGCAACAGCGTTCGGTAAGCACTGAAGGAAAGATGAGTTGTACAGGATCGTTGCGCAATCGAAAAGGCAAGATTTAGCATTGGTAGCAGTATAGTGCAATATAGATAAACATGACTCACATCTGCCTCCCCGGCGCAGAAAGGGCAGAGTGGGGAGGAAAGAAGGGTCATCCTGTGCAAGATTGAGGGTACGGGAAGACGATTATGTAAGAAGAACCAGTGGGTGTTGATCTCCGGTGGTGTAGATGGAGGACAGAGGGTGGCAGACCACACAGCAGAGAGAGCGGAAGACGGAATATCAGGGATAGGTGTAGGCGTAGAAGGGCGGGAGAGAGAGAGAGAAAACTGTAAAGAGCGGGTGTGGAGAAGGAGAAAATCGGAAGATCTATGCCGTGAGCCGACAAGAAAAAGGGGAGGGGGAGAGACGCGGATAGAACGGGAACGAGACCGGCGGGGGAAGCAAGATCGGGGAAGAGAGAAATAAGGGATGAGAGTAAGGAGGTGTGAACCTGAAGAGCATGGGGTAGAGCACGAATAGCAGGAGGAAAGTCGGAGAAGGAGCACCAGAAAAAATCAGGGGTGACAAGGTCTCGGACTGTGACTACTCCGGCGCGGAGCAAGGTGGGGAAAGCAAAGCATGGGAGGTGCGGAGGATGAATGACGGAGGAGAAAAATAGAGGTTCTGATAGAAGTTCGGAGGTAGTAGCTGGTGGAGAGCGAGACAGAGGGAAAGAGCGAAGCAGGGTGATAGCCTCTCGACAGAGAGGAGATAAGTTGGAAAGGAGGGGGCAGTGATCCATTAAAAGATAGGAAAGAAAAGTAAGGTGGGTATTACGCGGGGAGACAGTGACGTCCCGGGTTGTTTCCGCAGGCAGAACAGGTGAAGCAAGAAGGCGAAGAAACGCAGACACTCGGAATGCCTGATAGTATAACCGCACGTCAAGCAGCCCAATACCGCCATTCTGAGGAGACAAGCTGAGAAGTGAAGCATTAACCCAATGATGACCAGCCCACACGATATTGGTTTGGCACTGGGTGATTGAAAGAAGACGATAGACAGGTTGTTTGGACGCAAGCCAAGAGAACGTGCACATGGATATCAAATATGTTCGAGTGATCTGGGCACGCTGGTACAGAGAAGTGCAGAACTGTGCTTGTCTCCAGTTGGCAGCCGTGCGCGGCAGGCAGGGGTGCAGTGCATTCCACGTTGTCGTCGAGGCTGTAGGAGGTTTGCCCAGGTGCACTCCTAGAAAACGCTGTGAGGATGTGGACCATTCGGCTCCCCATGGAGAGTCGGTTCGACTAGCCCACGACGCGCACCACAAGCCAGTGCTTTTTGACTCGTTTAGCGTGGCACTAGAACAAGAGGCATACCGAGCGTAGAGGTGGCGAAGTTTGCAGAATTGTGCATCTTGTCGAACACAAAAAGTCACGTCATCAGCATAGGCAACATAGGTGACAATATGATGGCGAGTGCTGGCGACCACTGGAGGCAGAGAAGCATAGAAGGATCTGTGAACGGAGCGGAGAAAAGGTTAGATTGCAAGAGCGAAGAGCTGTCCAGACAAGGGGCAGCCTTGCCGGACGCCGCGACGGAAAGGAATTGGCGCTGTGAGAAGGGTGGGCAACCTGACGTGGAAAGTGGCGTCCTGATAGAGGGAGAGGAGAACAGAAACAAAAGGAGGTGGAAACCCGAAACTATGAAGTGTAGACGAGAGGTAAGCATGAGAAATATTGTCAAAAGCGGATTGTTGACCGAGAGACAGCAGAGCAAGAGGTTCTGAGCAAGATCGAGCGAGATGGATTAGGTCACTGAGAAGTTGAACGTTATGCGAGATGGAGCGCCCTGGGACAGTGTAGGTCTGGTTAGAGGACAGGATGTGGGGGAGGATTGGATTAATCCGGCGCGAGAGTAGTTTAGTATAAAGCTTGTAATCAAGATTCAGAAGTGAGATGGGACGCCAGTTCCGCAAGTCTAGGAGATCACCCTTCTTGGGGAAGAGGACTATATGGGCAATTGTGAAACTCCTCGGAAGGGTGGATAGGTGGAAAGCAGCGGAGAAAGCACTAAGCAGAAAAGGGAGGAGGGCTGGGAGGAAAGCTTTGTAAAAACAGAAAGAAAGTCCATCCGGGCCAGGTGCAGCCTTGGAATTTAGAGAAGAAAACGTCTCGGAAATCTCTGTTAGCGTGGGAGGCCGGAGGAGAGAATCAGAAAAATAAGAGGGGACTTGAGGTAAAGCAGAGTGTAGATCAGATAAGGCAGTGCTGGAAGGAGGAGGAGTCTCCCAAAACTTCGTTGTAAAATAGCTGTGGGCAACAGAGCAATGAGTAACTGGGTCAGAGGATACCTCGCCGGTAGAGAGGCGGAGATGGCGAATTGAAGCAGAGGCATGACGCTTAAATTCAAGATTGGAAAGAAACTCATATGTGCAAGCATCGGGCACGAGATGCTGTAATCTCAGCCGCCGAATGACCTGTTGCGCAAGTGGCACTAGGAGAGAATTCAGTTCAGCCTTATACACAGCAAAAAGAGGGTCAGCCATATTTACAAGAGAAAGCATCGTACGGATGTGATCCAAACGCATCCTCTGTAGCGTCGTGATCGTAAAAGCCTGATTTCACACATGAAGCAAGAGGCGATGTTTTACCTCCAGCCAGAAAGTCAGGGCACACGGCGCAGACTGCAGTTGCGTGCGCCATTCGGAGAGGAAATGGCGGACTGAAGAGCAAAAACCGGCGTCATCCAAAAGAGCGGCATCAAATGTCCACTGCCGGGTTGTCCTGGGCTGTGCATGTGTGTGGAACACTGTGAGAGTGATGGCACAATGGTCGGACGACGTAGTGGGCTGGCAACAGGATTCAGAGATCGCTGGAAGAAGTATGGACGTGGTATAAAATCTGTCAAGTCTGGCCGTTGCCGGGTTTATCGCACCAGCTGCACCCCAGGTATGGGAGGGTGTAGTCGGATATAAATGTCGATGGACATCTATCAGTGAGAAATAAAAAACGAGGGACTGTAGCTGCTGTACAAGGTCTGCACGATGTCCGCGTGAAGGCAGGGAACGATCAAGTTGAGGTGTAGAGTACAATTAAAGTCGCCACCAACGAGAACTCGGTCGGTGGCAGGTATACCAGAGAGAGCACCGCGAAAGCACAGAAAAAGCTCCGACACCTACGTGGAGGTGTTTGGCACGTAGATGTTGAAGATATGAAACCTCTCCGTTTGAATAGTGAACGTGACTTGTTGTAAGAGATCACGACAGAGATTTTTTACAGAAAAGAGAGTCATCGTAGAGCGAAAAGTCGAGCGTACCCCGACGGCAATGCCACCATATGATGAACAGCTGAATGCGTGGTGGAAAGTAAAATTCCATGATCGCCAACGGGTAAACAAAGTGGTAGGATGACAGTTCGTCTCTTGTAAAAGTAGCAAGTCCGCACCCAGTGGGGAAAGGTCCTCATAAGCTAAAGCGTTCGCAAGTGGTGTCGCAAAACCGCGAAAATTAAGTGACGTGACCTTGAACTTTTAGGTCCGTCGGCGGATTTAAGATGTGTTGACTTGCAGTGGTGAGAACATGTAGGCGCTGAATAAAACCCAGACCCCACGGAATGTCATCGACGTTCCACCGAAGAGTGTGCATAAGAGAATCAAGTTGACTGAGAACCCGGGGTAGGGCAGCTTCATACTTTAGTAAAAAAGCACGGGCAGTGGCCGTGCTGGTGGGACTCACTAAATATTCAAGAAGATCTACGTAAGGCAGTGGCTCAGCGGGAAAAGCATTCTCTTGAAGGAGATTAGTGAAGTCCTCTAACGAGGGAGAAACATCCTCCGTCTCTGGTTCAGTCCCGGCTTGTACTTGCGAAGACGAAATGCCACGTCGAGAGAAGATTGCGCGAGTAACCGGTCGATTAGACCGCCTTGTGAACAAGTGCGGGGATGAGGACGTCTTAGATTTCTTCAACTTCTTCCGAGAGGAGACACTGCGTTTGCCAAAAATCGTGGAGGAACCAGCTGGTATAGAAGTTTCTGTGCTGGAAAGGGTATCGGCTGCTGGATCTGCAGTGCCAACGGTAAACACCGACGACAGATCAGCAGGTAAATCTGTAGGAGCAGAAAGTATACGCCCCGGTGGCGCAGTGGTCTTAGGCGCTGGCCTCTGATCATTCGTCCGTAAGGGGTCCGGGTTCGAATCCCGGTCAGGCATGGATGTTGTGTTTGTCTTATGGCACTGTCTCTCTCCCTTCCCTGGAACCAGTGACCCTAAATTAGGGACGGGCGACTGCTTATAGCCCATTGAGTTGCTCATGGTGGTCGTTAAACCTCCAATCAAAAAAAAAAAAAAAAAAAAAGAACCAGCTGGTACAGAAGTTTCTGTGCTGGAAAGGGTATAGGCTGCTGGATCTGCAGTGCCAACGGTAAACACCGACGACAGATCAGCAGGTAAATCTGTAGGAGCAGAAAGTATACGCTGCGGGGGCGCCGTAGGAAGCGTGGGAAATTTCCGGTCTGTAACTGAAAGTGAGTCTGCCAAAGACGTTTGTCGACCAACGTCTGTAGGCCGACGTCGGGAAGATCTGGGTCCTGCAACCTTCCACTCGTGTGGAGACGTTGACACGGCAGTAACAGGAGGGACAGAAGGTGCCACAGCACTTGGCACTGTTATGGAAACAGCACGAGTGCAATTGGCTCGCACATGACTCTCACTTTGACAAAGGGTGCAATGCTGAGAAGTGATGATCTCGATATGACGTCGCTGTTGCCCACAGCGCACGTGAAGGACAGTTGGACAGGCCTGAAGATGAGTATCAGACGGAAAGAGCACACGAGCGGTGCGACGGAAGCCACGAATGGCTTTGTCTTCGGGGTCTCTGGGTGCCGCCGAAAGGGTTGTTATGGGGCCGACCACTCGGCCGAACTTACTGAGTAACGTGCAAAGAATAGTATCATAAACCTCTGGCGGGACAGGGTAGAAAGTCACCTGCACGGGGCGGTGCGCGACTGGTTGTGGTAGTAGATGTACATCATTAATGGTCAGTCCTGCTGTCAAGACAAGGTCTGCATGCTCCTTTTTCTTAAAGTAAACCAGCACTGATCGTGGTTTTCGGGCAACATAATCTATTGCATCCGCCGGTAAGATGGATTTAAGAGCTCGGCTATAGAGCTGAAGCTTTGTATCCGGCAGCGCATCAAAACATACGCCGAGTCTCATCGTTGATTGTAGTTGACGGCCGGCTGGTGAGTCTTCGGGAATATCTATCGTGGCTGTGCATCCCACGACATGAAGATACGAATCGGGAAGGAGAGTATCAGACGATAAGAGTGACGTAGAGCCACTAGACATGGCAGTCGCATATGATGGAGGAACAGTACTTTTACGAGATGTAGAGGGCGAAACTCCAGCTGTTATAGGCGAATCTGGTAGTTGAGATGAAGTGGTGGCCGTAGAAGCGACGGCACCCGACACCTCCATAGCATCCGCGACAGGGACAGAGATTAGACCTGTAACGGTAGTACTCTCTGTGGGAAGGCAGGCCGTAGGCGCAGGAGAGGAGGAGGAACTCATGACGTCAGTAAGGCAGTTAGAGATCTCTGCGACCAACGAAGCTGTGTCTGCAGCTGGGTTGGAAGAAGAGGAGGAAGATGGCTTCTCTTTCAAGATAAGGGAGTGAGCTCACCCTTATCTAATGCCGCCATGTCAATGGCGAGGCTTACCGAAGAAGAAGACCAACTCGGTCGAAAAATATAACTAACGATAAAGAATAAAGTAATTCACTCACCACCTCGTGAGATAAACGAAACGAAAGCACTGATTTTCAACTTGAAGATGTACTCGAAAAGAAAAAGTACACCACTCGGGTAACTACTCGAAAGCACGTAAAAGACAGAGCTCAAAAAACACACATCACAATCTCATGGTACTCTAACTTAGACTGTAGACTTTTTTGGAGGGTGGAGCCCGGGGGTGGGAGCCCCCATCATAAGAAAATTTCGTAAAATCTACAGTTTTCAATTTAGAACCACCAAATTTGGTATACTATATCATGGTACTCTAACTTAGACGGTAGACGGTTTTGGGAAGGGGTCGGGGCCCGGGAGGTCAAATCCCCCTGCATACAAAGTTGTCGTAAAACCTACAGTTTTCAATTCAGAACGACCAAATTTGGTATACTATCTCACAGAACACTAACTTAGACGGTTTTTGGAAATAGTCAGGGCCTGAGGGGGAGGGGGTCAAAGCCCATCCCGTAATATATTTTCCTAAAATCTACCGTTTTCAATTTAGAACCACTAAATTTGGTATTCTATCTCATAGTACTCTAACTTACAGAGTAGACTGCTTTTGGAAAGGGTCGGGGCCTGGGGGGTCACAGCCCCCACATTCAAAATTTTCGTAAAATCTGCAGTTTTCAATTTAGAACCACCAAATTTTGTATAGTGTCTGATGGTACTCTAACTTAGACTGTAGACGGGTTTTGGAAGGGGTTGGAGCCCCAGGGGGTCGGAGTCCCCCCCCCTCATACAAAATTTTCCTAAAATGTACTGTTTTCAATTTAGAATCACTAAATTTGGTATACTATTTCATGGTACTCTAACTTAAACGGTAGACGGTTTTGGGAAGGGGTTGGGGCCCGGGGGTCAAATCCCCCTACATACAAAGTTTTCGTAAAATCTTCAGTTTTCAATTCAAAACGACCAAATTTGGTATACTATCTCACGGATCACTAACTTAGACAGTAGACGGATTTTGGAACGGGTTGGGGCCTGGGGGTCAAAACACTCCACATAACGACAGGGTCAAAATGTCGGCAAATCAAAATGTTAACAGGGTGCAGAAAATGTCCGCATTGTACTCTACCTCAGACGGTTTTTGGAACGGGTCGGCGCCCAGTGGTCAGAGCCCTCCCCCTAACTTTTTTCGTAAAATCTACAGTTTTCAATTTAGAACCACCACATTGGGTACACTATCTCACGAAATACTAACTTAGACTGCAAACGGTTTTTTGGAGGGGTTTGAGCGTGGGGGTGAGAGCTCCCCATCATAAGAACATTTCTTAAAATCTACAGTTTTGAATTTAGAACCACCAAATTTGGTATACTATATCATTTTGCTCTAACTTAGACGGTAGACGGTTTGAGCAAGGGGTCGGAGCCGAGGATTCAAATCCCGCTACATACAAAGTTTTCGTAAAATCTACTGTTTTCAATTTAGAACCACCAAATTTGGTATACTATCTCCCGGAACACTAACTTAAACTGTAGACGGTTTTTGGAAGGGGTCGGAGCACGAGGGGTCAGAGCACGAGGGTCAGAGCCCCCACACACAAAATTTTCGTAAAATCTACATTTTTCAATTTAGAACCACAAAATTTGGTATACTACCTCATAAACCTCTAACTTAGGCTGTAGACGGTTTTTGGAAGGGGTCGCAGCACGGGGGATCAGAGCCTCCCTCATACAAAAGTTTCGTAAAATCTACAGTTTTCAATTTAGAACCACTAAATTCGATATACTATCTCACGAAACACTAACTTACATTGTAGACGGTTTTTTGGACGAGTTTGAGCCCGCGGGTTGAGAGCCCCCATCATAAGGAAATTTCGTAAAATCTACAGTTTTCAATTTAGAACTACGAAATTTGGTATATTCTCATGGTACTCTAATTTAGACGGTAGACTCTTTTTGGAAGAAGTCGGGGCCCGGAGTCAAAGGGCCTTCACAAAACATTTTCCTAAAATCTACCGTTTTCAATTTAGAACCACCAAATTTGGCTTACTATATCATTGTACTCTAACTTAGACGGTACACTTTTTTGGAAGAGTTCGGGGCCCGGGGTGAAGGGGACCCATTCAAAATTTTCGTATAAATTACATTTTTTACTCTTAAGAACTGTAGCCCAATTCAACACTCCAAAACAACACCTACGGTCTAAGTTAGAGGCCGTAGATAACAATAAAATACAAAAATTTCCGGTTAATGGTGTATTAAAAACACAAATTAATAAACGTTAGCTTTCAAGACCAACGGGGGGTGTCTTATCAAGCACAAATACAATGTAATGCAAATAATGTAAATTCTTTTTTGTTTCGTATAATTAAATTAACTAAATCAAAAAAATTAAAATAAGTTTACTGGAAATTTACGGAAGTATTTTTTCATTCATTGACTTTCACCCGCTGAACTTGGTGACTCTACAAATAACAATATTTACCCGGTAAATGCCGGGTACTTTGGTTAGTAGGAACTAAAGATAATGTTACACTTTTAGTCAGGTACAAAACAATAATTACACAGCCCTAGGCCTGGGCCTTTTTAGCAATCCGCCGTGCTAATTTTCATAAGGCTTGCATAGAAGTCCAAGATTTTAGCAATGCACTTTACTGAATTTGAAACTATTAAGCTCACCCTAGGCCTAGGGCTTTTTGATAGTTTTCAGTCCTCCAAGATGATATTTATATAGCTTTCATAGAAAATCAAATGCATTCTGTTGAAATTTTACTCGAGCAGAACACTAATAGATAAGCCTGAGGCCTAGGCATATGCATTTTTAGTAATTTTTATAATGCCGTGATCATATGAGGTTTGCATGGCAAATTAATTTAGGAGTGTTGCGCTTATTAAAAATTCTTTAAAAGACCTAGGCCTAGCGGCCAATAATTAATATTTGGTGCCTAAGTGAAAGCACAACATTATTAACTTGATTTATTATGCAAACCTTATAAATATGAGCACACCGATTAAAAGTTACTAAAGAGTCCTTGTAAGTAATATTTTTTGACCGAGTGCAAGTGCAATTTACGAAATGTCGACAGGTCAAAATATCTAAAGTAAAAATGAAATTTGGAGTATTTCTGTTCTCTTTCTTTTTATTTCAGTTTTGACAGTTGCATTAAGTTCTGAAAACTCATATATTTCACCTATTTTTTATCTTCATTGTGCTTTTAATAGAATTTCTTTCCATGTTTGGGGCATTTTATTTTGTGTGGTTACATTTTTTTAATGTTTTGGCATTTCATTTTGTGTGGTTACTTGTTTCTATATTTTGGGGATTTTACTTTGTATGGGCATTTTTGTTATGTTTTGGTTACTTCATTTTCTGTGGTGGTTGTAATTTCGACAGGATGAAAAGGAGAAACTGTGGACAGTCACGATGCTTACTTGCTTACAATATTTTTTCAAATACAGCACATGTTTTTGTATTGATTTATACCACTTACTCATAAGCGACTACAGGTTTCTTTAAATATGTACTTTTTCTCAGAGCCTTCTGTTTCCTGTACCTAGCTTTTTCGGCTCCGCAATCTCTTTTCTTGCTTTTAGAATATTTTCCTTATTGTTACTCTAGTTTCTCCTGTAAAATATTTATGTAAGGTATGGCTATTCTATCGAAGGATTTTGCAATTATACATGAAGCCCTGTTGCTGAAGTAAAAAATATTTACATCTGAAACAACGCAGTTCAGATATTTTCCCTTTGTTAACTCAAGGAATGAAAACAAAAACAACAAATATGGGCATTGGTTGAGGCATGAGACAGTACTTACTAGTAACCAGGCAAAGTTTTGAGGAAGAATGAGTTTAGGAATTTCTAACTCCAACGAAAAAGATTAACCGCACTGTATCCCTCCCATCCCCTAGTGCCGGCCTTAGGACGTTTTGAAAGAGAAGTCCTAAGGACACATCTGTATCTTAATTGCCTGAGAATCCGTGACAATCTTCTGGTGTCGTAGTAGAAAAACACACTTCCTACTTCGCTTAAATTGCTTGGATGATAATGCCAACAAACAAAGTTTTGATCTGGCATTGGATTTCTGTTGCTTTTGATGCAATACTTTTCCCCTGAGGTTCACTGCTTTCAGTATAGTCTTCAGGATACACGGAAATACGCTCCAACGTAAAACACCCGTTTCACAGCAATTAACTACAATTAGCGAAAGGAAGGCGCGGTACAGGAAATAAATCGAACGAGACGGATCTAAACTTAGAAAGTCGGGGGAAAGTGTTGCATGAAAAACTGTGTTTGGCTTAGAGACCATTTGGCACGTAGCGACGTAGGTCTTTGATTTGAATACGTTACGGGGTAAACAAATTGTCTTTTTAGTATAACAATTTTCTTTCATACGCATGGTGCAGCACAGAAAATAATTTGAATTTATTTTTGAGAATTAGCTGGCGCCTACCGGCCCAGAGTACAGCGGCCCAGTCCGCGCCTGCTGCCGGCCCCGGAACCTGACGCCCGGGTGCTTCGCATCCGTTGATCCCCCGCTTGGATCGTCTCTGCTGTAAAATACATGTACCCTGGCGTTTCGGAAAAACAAAAGATAATATGCCAATCCCTAAACTTAACCTCTTCTTGTGACCGCAGGTACCAAAATCTTGAACTTCGCCTGAACCGTAACTGGAGGAACAGGCCGCACGCAATCATCTGTATTCAGAGTGTTTTATTGAATGGTTGCTCATCAGTTCGTAGTTGACTGGCGAACAGATAACTTGCTTGTTGAAACCTTTGTTGCGCGTTGTCAACTGATAATAGTGGAAATATACCATTCTAAATATTTTGGAAAGAGAAAGTGCATTGTTTTCAGAAAGCACTATGCAGGTGAAGTATGCAACATAGTTAACTCACAAAAAGGAAATGATTTGCTGAAATGGAAAGGGTATTTATTTTGCCATAACAGAGTGCGGGTTGATTTATGGTATTGGCACTGTATTCAAATAAATTATGGAAACTGTACTGGCTTTGCTAGTACTTTTCTTATTGGAGATGAACACAGGGTGCGCAATGAGAAACCACATAATCATGCTCCAAGACCGGAGAAAAGTGATGTTTTTATTGCAAGAGCGCAAGTAAAAGAACTAGCGAGAAATACGGACGAAGCCCCTGCACAAATTATTCAAACCGTGACAACGTCAATGGCTACAGTAAATGCAGCTTACATGCCTAATATAAATGCACTAAAGCAAGTTGTAAAACGAATACAAAGAGAAGACATGCCTGCGGAGCCTACGCCTTTAGAAGGGATCGATGCCCCAATAGATTTACAGGAAAGAGATGGTGTAAACTTTCTTGGCAGAGATAGCGCATTTGGAGATCAAAGAATTATTTTATTTTTAACAGAAAATAATTTACGAAAGCTTAAAGAAGCACCCCTCTGGATTACGGATGGGACATTTAAAACTTGTCCAACCCTATTTAGGCAAGTATATACCATTCATGCTATGGTTGAAACGAATCCAGAGATGCAAAGATTTGTCCCACTAGTTCATGGGTTACTTTCCAGTAAGAATGAAGAATATTATATTATACAAGATTTTTGCAGGATTTACAAGACTATGCATCAGACTATGATATTGAACTTGCACCACAATATACGTATAATGATAGATTTTGAAATAGCTACCATTATAATCCTGCTAAAAAGGAATTTGGAAGCAGACACACAAATGTTGTTGGTTTCATCTCGGAAAAAATGTGCCGGGGAATATCAATCCTCTGGCATAGCATCGGAATATGGGAAAAATAGTAAGTTTGCTCTCAAAGTCAGACATTTGCAAGCACTCGCATTTCTTTCACATGATGAAATTGCAGCTGCTTTTGAAGAAGTGAAATCAATTTTACTAGAATATGCAGATTCTGTAGTTCAGTGGTTTGGGGAAAATTTCGTGGAAGCAGAAAAAAGAATCCGAGCAGAAACCCTCCGCTTTTCCCACCAACAATTTGGTCAGTAAGTGAAAACAATTTACTTGGCTTTCCCAGAACACAAAACAAACTTGAAGAATGGAACAGACGCTGGAATACAATTCTGGGAGAAAAAAACTGTGACTGTATAAAATAATCAGTGAAATTGCAAAAGAGCAGAGAACAACTATGGCTAAAATCGAAAGAGTGATAGCACAGATTCCAACAAATCCACCCAGAAGAGAAACGCTGACAAGAGAAAAAGGAATACGAACTTCTTTGGCACACAGAGACAATGTTAACTTGCTAGAGTATTTAAGAGGAATAGCTTATAATTCTGCCCTTTACTAAAATGTGCTGGTGTTTCTCACTAATTGAATTATACCTTTTACTAACTTGTATTTGAATTTTTCAAGAATGTAATTCTGCCGAAGGTGCAAGAATTTAAAACACAACGCAAAATTAAAAAAGACAAAATTTTTAAAACAGCATGTCAAAAACATGAAATGTCAAAAAGTAATCCAAAATGTGAAACAAATAAAAATTCAAAATGCAATCACAAGTCACAAGCATAACAAAAATGCGAAACGCTATGTAAAAAGTACAACACAAAATAAAACAAATGCCAAAACATAAAAAAAATGCACACGCTATGTAAAATGAACAAAATAAAAAAAATGCCATATTCATAAGGATTGCATGTCCAGTCAAGTTAATAATGAACTTTTACTAAGGCTTCAAACAATAATTATTAGCTTTTATACCTTTTTAAAAATCTTTAATAAGCGCAACATTTTTAACCTGACTTGTCAAACATTATCAATATGACATTGGCATACAATTACTTAAAACACTTGTGCCTAAGCTTAATGGCTGTTTATATTTTTGTACTCGAGTAAAAGCGCAACACAATAAACTTGACTTTCTGTTAAAATTTTATATACTGTATATGAGCACGGTTGGTTGAAAACTGATAAAAAAGGCTTAAGGCCTGTTTATTAATTTTTGTGCCTCTGTCAAAACGCAGTACCATAACCTTGGCATGTCATCGAAACCTTATGAATAAGTCGGACTAAAGATTCCTAAAAAATGGTTACGCCTAAGGTCTTGTAATTAAGGTTTTGTGCCAGATTAAAACTTTAACACTTTTTTTTATTGGAGGTTTAACGACCACTGTGATCAACTCAATGGGCAACAATCAGTCGCCCGTCCCTAATTTAGGGTCACTGGTTCCAGGGAAGGGAAAGAGCCAGTGCCGTAAGACAAACACAACATCCATGTCTCACCGAGATTCGAACACGGACCCCTTTCCGGACGAATGAACAGACGCCATCGCTTAGACCACTGGGCCACCAGGGCGGCCTTCAACATTAATAACTTGACATGCTGTGTTAACGTTGTGAATATGAGCACGGCGGCTTAAAGACTTCAAGAAATAGCCTTTGGGATTAATGTGTTGTAACTGAGTAAAAGTGTAACATTATTTTCTATATAAAACAAACTACGTGCTGAAATGGCCCAACTATATATACGTATACTTCAACCATATACCGAAGCGCTGACAAGGTGAAAACAAAAGTGCAAATTTTTACCGTCCCCTAACATTTCATGGCCAGCCTACGTGGAAGTGGACACGTTGATATCAAAAACGTACTTTTCATACGGCTCCATAACAAATCGCAATGGACACGTCGCAATCGTTTTTTTAGTTGGGGGTTTAAGGACCACCGTGATCAATTCAGTGGGCTATAAACATTCAGTCGTTCCTAATTTTGGGCAACTGATTCCTGGGAAGGGGGACAGTCAGTGCCAGATGTCAGTCACAACGTCCATGACAAACCGGGATTCAAACCATGATCCTTCTCGACGAGTGGTCAGAAACCAGCGCTTAGACCACTGGGCCACCGTAGCGGCTCACGTTGAAATGTATTTTTCATACGGCCTCAAACGCTCTTATGGACATACTAGATTGAACTGGACGCAAAGAAATCATTAATATAATTTGCACTAGCAGGGATACCAGGTATTTGCCAGGTACATATTACTATTTGTGGAATCACCAAGTTCAGCGGGTGAAAGTTAATGAATGAAAAATATATTCCTGTGATTTTCCTGTAAATTTATTTTAAATTTTTTTATTTAGTTAATTTAATTTTACGAAACAAAAAAAAGGAATGGGAATATTTACCGTCGAGGAGACATCTATAGAACTGCCGTACATCTGGCGTGTGCTTCTGAGAATCCCCCGACATAGAAATGCAATGTACCTATGTGATGTCACATGCATATGACTTGACATTGGCATAGATAATCTTTTTTTACCGTTTTGAATTTTGAATATCTGGAACTCTATATTTACATTACATTATATTTGTGCCTGATAAGCGGCCGGTTGGAAGTGAAAGCTAAACTATATTGGTTTGTGTTTTTAATACACCATTAATCGCACATTTTTTCACTTTATTGTTATCTACGGTCTCTAACTTAGACCGTAGGTTGGTTAGTTGGTGGTTAATGGCGCAAGGGCCTCAAAAGGCCAAAGAGCGCCTTAGAACGTAGATAGGGTATTGGAGAGCTGAATTGTGTTGCACATCTTAAGAGTAAAAATTGGAACCTTTTACGAATTTTTTTTTTTTTTGATTGGAGGTTTAACGACCACCGTGAGCAACTCAAATGGGCTATGAGCAGTCGCCCGTCCCTAATTTAGGGTCACTGGTTCCAGGGAAGGGAGAGAGCCAGTGCCGTAAGACAAACACAACATCCATGCCTGACCGGGATTCGAACCCGGACCCCTTACGGAAGAATGATCAGAGGCCAACGCCTTAGACCACTGCGCCACCGGGGCGGCCGAAAATTTTGTATAGGGCACCCTTGAACCCGGGCGCCGATCCCTTCCAAAAACCGTCTACCGTTTAAGTTAGATAACCATGAGATAGTATACCAAATTTGGTAGTTCTAAATTAAAAACTGTAGATTTTACGAACATTTTGTATGGGGGCCCCGACCCCTTCCAAAAACCACATGAAGTCTAAGTTACAGTTTCATGAGACAGTATACCAAATTTGGATGTTCTAAAATGAAAACTGTAGATTTTACGAAAATTTTGTATTGGCCCCGACCCTTCAAAAAACCATCGTAAAAATGTTTTGCAAAGGTTTCATTAAAACCATCTACAGTATAAGTTAAAGTTTCATGAGATAGTATAACAAATTTGGTGGTTGCAAATGAAAAACTGCAGTTTTTAGGAAAATTTTGTGTAGAGAAACCGTGACCCCAGGCCCCCGATCCCTTCCGAAAACCGTCTTCAGTCTAAGTTAGAGAATCATGAGATAGTATACCAAATTTGGTGGTTCTAAATTGAAAACTCTAGATTTTACAAAACGTTTTGTGAAATCTACAGTTTTTAATTAACACTGGGCCGTGAACCCTTCTAAAACCGTCTACGGACTAAAATAGAGTACCATGAGATAGTAAACCAAATTTGGTGGTTTTAAATTGGAAACTGAAGATTTTACGAAACTTCTACAGTTTGACCCCATGACTCGACCCCTCCAAAAACCATCAACTGTCTAAGTTACAGTACCATGAGATAGAACATCAAATTTGGTGGTTCTAAATTAAAAACTGTAGATTTTACGAAAATTTTGTATGATGGGGCTCTGACCCCGTGCTCCGATCCCTTCCAAAACTCGTCTACTGTCTACGTTATAGTTCAATGAGATAGTATACCAAATTTGGTCGTTCTAAATTAAAAACTGCAGATTTTACGAAAATTTTGTATGAGGGGGGCTCTACCTCCCCCGCCCCTCGGATTCAACCCCTTCCAAAACCCGTCTACAGTCTACGTTAGAGTAGCATGAGATAGAATGCCAAGTTTGGTGGTTCTAAATTGAAAACTGTAGATTTTTCGAAAATTTTGTATGTGGGAAGGCTTTGACCCTCCAGGCACCGACCCGTTCCAAAAACCGTCTACCATCTAAGTTAGAGTACCACGAAATAGTATACCATATTTGTTGGTTCTAAATGGAAAACTGTAGGTTTACGGAAATTGTGCTCCGTGAGTTTTGTTTGAATAACAAGTATTTCGGCTATTAGGATAACTGAGTTTGTGCTTACCTCCACTATAAAGGTTGGGTGATTCGTTTCGGACATCTCCCGAGGTGGTGAGTGACTTTTTTGTTTCTTATCGTCTCGTTTATAACTCCTACGGTGGCGCAGTGGTCTAAGCGATGGCCTCTGATCATTCGTCCAAAAGGAGTCCGGGTTCGAATCCCGGTGAGGCATGGATGTTGTGTCTGTCTTACGGCACTGGCTCTCTCCCTTCCCTGGAACCAGTGACCCTAAATTAGGGACGGGCGACTGCTTATAGCCCATTGTGTTGCTCACGGTGGTCGTTAAACCTCCAATCAAAAAAAAAAAAAACCGGTAAAGCTTCGTTATCTCGGCGCCATTAAACATGGCGTCATCCGGTGGTGTTGTCAGCCCTGACTTCACTTCCGGTGATCACGGCACTTTGCCCAGCGGTGGTGTTGTCAGCCCTGACTTCACTTCCGGTGATCACGGCACTTTGCCCAGCGGTGGTGTTGTCACGTTGCCTTCTTGGTCGGCGTCAACCGTTGGTGACGTATCGTTTTTCTCCCAAGACGTCACTTTTACAGCTCTTGCCCCAGCTGCTTCTCACATAGTGACAGATGACGTCATGGACGCTATAGATGACGGTGCTTTTCTGCCTTCAATTGATGGCGGTGTTCCTCTGCCTTCAACTTGAAGTTCTACTGCTTCCCGCTCCTATTATTCAGCGGTAACTTCCCAAAGGCTTCAGCCCAAGTCTAATTCCATGCGAGCGGATGCCGCAGCATTAAAACCTCATGTCCGTCGCTCTGGTAATGAGGTTGTGCTCGAAATTCCAGTGGATTCTCCAGCAGGTACTTCTTTGACCACGGCTACTGAGTTGGGTGTGTGCTTTGAGGCGGTGCCAGACACACCACTCAAACTGTACTCTACTGCCCTGAAACAAAAGTTCTTTCCGTCAGCGATACGTCATATGTCGCGCAGTTGGCCGAGTGTCATTGTTTACTTCTTTCATGCGGCAGATGCTACCTCTGTCTTACAGACTGGGCTGGTTGTTGGTGATCCCCAATTTATTCCTGAGCCTGTCGCCCAAAGACCAGTAACGGTCTCGATGTACCCAGTAAATCCTGAAGTCACAGATGCTATGCTTGTGCTTTCCTAATGCAATCCGATCGTGTTGTCGGTAACATTACTACACACTCCGCTGCTCCAAAGGACGAGGATGATCGTTCGATTGAAAGTGCCCGACGAGTTGCACGAGTTGTATTCTCTTCGGAGGAACATATCAAAACTCTTCCTACTCTCTTCACTGTAAAATGCGAAGATCACATCCGACGCATCGACGTTTTAATCTCCTTTCATTGTCAGACTTGTAAGGCGTATGGTCATCAACGAAGAGAGTGCTTCCGCCGCCCTGCTGTACCTCAGTCTTTGGGACCAAAAGTCACTCGTCACAGCCCTGTGTTGTCCACACCTACCGCTTCTCAGGTGTCTCCAGAATGTCATAAAACCGCTCTACCATAAGGCCCCACTCCAGGGGGTTCTGTCCCACAATTGTTGACAGTGGACTTCCCTCATCTGGTTCCGACTGCTCCGCCCACGTTCCTTGCAGCTCCAGCTGACCTGACTGCTGACCTTCATCCTCCGTCGGATGAAGAAACTCCAAGTACAGTTACTGATATGGACTGCCCTATTGCTAGTGACTCTTCTGGCAGTTACTCTGACCCTACCGCTACCAGCACGCCTGCTCGACGGGAGTCCTGGAGGGCGTGCTCCGCATACCCCGCTCCCTCCTCGGACCGGTGCAGCAACAGGTCGTTCTCTAGACTCACCTTCCCGCTCCTCCTCTTAACGACGTACTTCGCCACGAACAAGTCGACATCCTTCTTAGGCCGCCCCGGTGGCGCAATGGTCTAAACGATGGGCAATCCCGGTGAGGCATGGATGTTGTGTTTGTCTTACGGCACTGTCTCTCTCCCTTCCCTGGAACCAGTGACCCTAAAATAGGGACGGGCGACTGCTTATAGCCCATTGAGTTGCTCACGGTGGTTGTTAAAATTCCAATAAAAACAAAAAACAAAATCCTCCTGTGATTTCAGGTTCTAACACTCCACCCACGGTGCTTTCCCTAGATTCTTTTCCCCGGTACCTAGCTGGAGCGAAGGTGGATATACCGATAGGTCCACTTCATCTTCATAAAATATCTAAAGTATTATGCTCTCATAAACATCCTAGCTTCCTTAATCAGTTTGTTGAACGTCATATGCTTTGTCTTCCTACTGTTCTAACCCAAGTTCCTAGTGTGACATCTGTGTTTCGAAATCTTGTGCTTTCCTATCCCGATCTCAAATTTAGTGTTGACAGAATGAAGAAGCAAACGAAGAAAATAACAGATTCCAGCGCACGTGCGTGTCGACCTGGGAAGGACCTACCGAATCAAGGTGGACACACTTAACTGCAGAGGGTTCTGTGCTTCTCCTAGAAACGCCCTCGTGTATGAGGACTTGGCGCCTCTACACGCAGATCTTCTCTTGCTCCAAGAGACCAATTGCTCTGCTACCACTTTGTTCTCTCGTTGGCGGGCTTGGCCCTACGATTTTCACCATGCTTATCGAGTTGGACGGAATGGTGGCCTTGCACTTGGGGTACATCACCGCCTACTCCCTCTGCTTTCGTCGCCAGTGGTTCGTGCATTACATGTGGACAACCTCCAGGTCGTTGTCTTTTGCTTTGAAAACGTGACCTATCATGTTTTTAATATTTATGTCCCTGTGATGAGCGTTTGTTATCTGATCTTCTCTCCACACTCCGTACAGAGCTGTCATGCAACCCACCGTCTGAATTTATTCTCATCGGCGGAGATTTCAATTGTACGTTGTTGCCGGCCCTTGACCGCAATTCAACCATTGGCGAATACCGCAGGCACCGGGTATTACAGATTTCTCAGCTAGTAGATGATTTTCAATTGGTTGATGCGTTCTGGCATCTACAACCGTCGGAAATCTCTTTTACCTGGCGCTCTTCCATACATGGCAGCACTAGGCAGCACGGCTGGATAAATTTTTTCTTTCGACTGCTCTTCTCCCGTCGATCGAAGCTGCTGTCCATCATCCTTCCGCCGCTTCAGACCACAGTATTGTCAGTCAGTCGGTGTGTGTTTCTCCTTCACCTTCAAGGACTCAACGAGTATGAACTTTTTCGTACTCGCTCCTGGATGATCAACAATTTTGTGTTGCTCTTCGTGAGTTCCTCCGAAGTCGTCAGTCCCTTCTTGATACTACGTCAGACGCGATGCAACTGTGGCTCACTGTCAAACATGACTTGGTCCTTTTTGTACGACGCTACTCCCATGCCTCTCGGAAGGAGAGTGATATGAGAATTGCGAATCTCCGTGCTCTGCTGTCGATGCTCTCTATTGATGATCCGCAATACTCCAGCTATCTGGCAGATCTCCACACTTTGCTTCTTCCCGCGCATCCGATGCAGCCTGCAGGATGCATTTCTTGCATCTCTCCCCTACAGCTGATTACGACGATTACTTAACCGCCTTGGAATCTCAACATCGTTCTGCTACATCTTTGCGTCATCTTCGCCTCCAGGATGGTTCCATCACTTCGAACCCATCGAAGCTATGCACTTTCACCAGACAGTATTTCACCGCCAAGTACAGTGCGGTAACGCAGTCTTCATCCTAATTAGCTTCTCCTCTTCTCCCCTCTCTTCCTCAGGTCCCCTATACTTTATCAACTTCTTTACTCTCCCCTTTCCCTCTTCGGGAACTCCGCGAGGCGTTCGCTACCTTCAATCCTCATGCCGCTCCTGCACCTGACGGCCTTCTTCTGTCCTTTTATCGTGCGTTTCTACCCTGCCTTCTGCCTTTTCTGTCTGCGTGTTTCTCGTCTGCTTTTTCCTCTTCTGCGTTACCGCCCGACTTCACTTTGGCACACATCGTCCTCTTTCCTAAGAAGGGTGACTTCTTGGATCTTGGAAACTGGAGCCCTATCTCTATCCTAAACATTGACTATAAGTTCTATACAAAACCCTTATCCCGTCGCCTTAATTCTGTTCTCTCTTTCATTATTTCTCGCGAGAAGCCATACATCGTGCCTGGTCGGACTATTTCAACTAACGTTTCTCTTCTCCCTCATCTTCACTTCCTCGCTCGCTCTTTTTCTGAACCTCTTGCCTTTCTCGATCTGGATCAAAAGACCGCATTTGATAACGTCTCTCACTTTTATCTCTCTGCTGTTCTTTCACACTTTGGCTTTCCTCCTGCCTTTTCTTCCGCTATCTTGGCCCTTTATCAGGACGCCAGTTTCCATGTTCGAGCGGCCACTTTTCTAACCGCTCGAATTCCGTTTAAGCGAGGCATACGGCAAGGATGTCCGCTCTCAAGCCAGCTATTCGCTCTCGCTTTCGAGTCTTTCTTGTTAGGAGCCCGAAGATCACTCCTGGATGTCCTACCGCCAACAGTGGCTAGTACTTGTCATCATCGGATAATTTTCACCGCCTATGCTGATGATGTGACCTTTTGCGTCCGGGATGAATCTCAATTTGATCGCCTGTATCCTGTATATCATCAGTATGTTGCAATCTCTGGAGCTGCGCTGAATGCCACTAAAAGTACTGGCTTATGGTGTGGGGCATAGGCTGCCCGCACCGATGCTCCTTGAGGTGCGCAGTGGACAGCCACTACACAGAAGATCCTCGGGGCGTTTGTCGGTTTGCCATTGGCTTCTGCATCCGCCACCTGGACTGCTCTTCTTCCCCGAATAAAACGGGAGTAAATCCTGCCCTTTCACATCGTTCCGTCAACGAGCAGCCGTTGTTTGTCGACAACTTATCTCACTATGCGAATACTCTTGAATGTCGACGGTTGTTCCCGTGCCACAAATGCTGACCATCACTTGCCTCTCAACTTCCGTCATCTGGTCTTCACATCACTGGGTTAAACCTAGCACGCTTCATCTGCCAGCCTCATTGTGTGACATCCAGCTTCCTGATCCAGCTGTCCTTTATAAAACACATCGCATTATTCATTTAGTTCGTCTTGCCACTTCAACTGTTCCGTCCCTTACCACTACCTTGAATGTTCTAGCTTCTTCCCGGGACCCATCTTTCACCTTCCTACTATTTCTGAAGATGGATGCATACTCTCTTCTCCCGTCCCACCTCCCTCCTGTCCCGCGAGTGTGTCATCTCTCTCTCGTTCACTTCCTCTTCTCTGTTCATTTCCTTCTTCAACTCTTGATCTCCTAGATGAACCTCTCTTCTTCTCTTCTCTTATTCACACTCCTAACCTCCCTTACTTTTACTTTCCTATTTGGATCCGCTCTGGTGTGATAACTGCCCGTTCTCTAGTAACTTCTGATCTATCCTGGAGACCTCTTTCTTTCCTGTTTCTATATCCAACCATTACTCTTGCTAACGAATATATTCTCCTTCGCACAGCGCTTTGGAGCCTCTTACCACTCCTCGCTTCCCCTGATGGTCTCTTCTCGGAACCCTCCACCCCTCTTTCTCTGCCGTTCTTTCTCCTCATTCGTAGCTCTCCTGTTCTAGTTACTTCTATCTCCTCCTCTTGTCTTTTTTGGCTTCTTCTTTCCCCTCCCGCACTTCCACTTTCTGTTCATTCTGCTTCTTCCTCTCTTCTCCCCGCCATCTGGACAGCCTCTACCTCTCCCCTTTCCTTCCCTCTTGATCTCAATGTCCATTGGCAATTTCTTCACCTTCGTCTCCCCGCCCCATCAGTACTATTTCGCATGACCCTTCTCACCTCTCCGCAGTGCTCCTTTCGCTCTGAAGTCAGTGACGTCCAACTTCAATACTTATCCTCAGCATTTCGTCTGCTGAGAATAGGTACTGATCCTATACACAGCATTTCGTCTTGCTGATCGAATTTGTGCTCGATCTTTACCATTTCTTGGATATGCTTGGTTACTTCAAACAAATCATCCACCTAATCACTTGCCTCCTGTGTGCCGCTACATTTTTCTTCTTCTGAAGTTCACTGTCTATGCTTTCCATCTTCAAAAACGCATACCTGCTCTTCTTCCACCTCCTCAGGAGGCAAGTGCTATCATTCGGAGACGCTTCCTAGCACGGTTAACCACTCGTCTCCAAATGGAGCACTCTCGTACTGCCTCAACAAACACCGATAGCGTTTTTCAATTCACCTGGACCGAATCGGCTGGGTGGTCCCATATCCACAATTTGCAGCTACATCTCAACTTATTGGTGGGATTTTTGTTGTCGCCCACGTTCACTGTCACATATCATGATTTTAGGTATTAATTTTGGTGGTATGAGGCTCATAGGTGGTGTCTCCTTTTCACCCCCATGGTTCGCTATTTGCGATTATTCTGTTTAATTTGCCATTGGAGATAGCTCACCATGTTTCCCATGTTCTCTTTGATAATGTTGAATTTTATGATGTTGTATATAATTCTTCCTCATGCACAATTTACTGCACAAGCAATGTCCCCTTCATTATGTTGAATATATTTTGGAATATTTGTCCTTGTGTGAATAATTTAATGTAAGAAGATGCCTTTCAGAGTACATTTAGCGTTTCTCCCCCTTGTCACTGAATACTTCTGTACATATGATGTAAATTTTGAGCGTAGCTTCACTGTTACATTTCTGTTTCATGAGAAGCTGCCCTTGTGGGCATATTTAGCGGATTTCTTCCTTGTCACTGTATTGTTCTGTACATATGATATAAAACTTGTGCATTGTATTACTGTTAGATTTCTGTTTTTTGTAAAGTTGCCCTCCAGGGTCCGTTTAGCGTATTTCTCTCTTGTCACTGCATAATTCTGTACATATGATAAGTATTTGTGCTTAATTGTTTCTACCATTACTGTCATATCTCTAAATACTGTTGCACCTGTTAGTTCCTTCTCACCCATGGTCTATTATGTGAATTAGTACCTTGTGCATGTTTAACCTTTAGTATGGTAGTAATGCTTGTTTGGAATTTTTGCATAGTATAGAATCATGTCTTTCCTTGTCTACAATACTGTAGGTATACATTTTAATTTGTATCGCTCGTGCTTTATTGTCTGCTTCTCCTTCGCCCTACGTGGCGAAATAATTTTATGATTTTAGCAATATTTTGCTTTACGTTTCACTGGAACTTTCCAGTTGACCATTAGCGTTTCTCCCCATAAATACAATAAATACAGTGGTATCATCATCATCATCATTGTCAACCATTATCAATCCACTGCTGGACGAAGGTCTCCCCAAGTTTCCTCCACAACGGTCTGTCTTGTGCCAGTCTCCTCCATGTCACTCCCGCATACTTTCGAATTTCATCCACCAATTTCCCATGTGGTCTTCTTCTGGGTCTTTTCCTGTCCCTTGGAATCCAATCTAAAATTTCGGCTGTCCATCGATGGTCTGTCCTTCTGGCAGCATGTTCAGCCCATTGCCATTTCAGGGATTTAACTCTGATCATGATTTCTTCCACTCTTGTCATTTTTCGGATCCACGAGTTCCTCTTCTTATCTCTCCTGGTTACACCAAGCATGCACCTCTCCAGGCTGCTTTGAGTTGTCTGCAGCCTTTGTATGTCTCTTTTAGTTAAGGTCCACGTCTCTGCACCATACGTAAGCACTGGAAGGATGCATTGATCAAACACTTTTCTTTTAAGACATAATGGCATATTGCTCTTGAAAATTATGCTGTTTCTTCCAAAAGCTCTCCAGGCAAGTTTTGTACGCCGATTAATTTCTTCATCAATGTGACCCTCACTTGATATCTGCTGTCCAAGATAAAGGTACGTGTCTGTTATCTCCAGCTTTTCTCCATCAATCGATAAATCTTCATTTCTTGTAAAAGCATTGAACATCACTTTTTTCTTCTGAAAGTTCATTTTTAATCCCACTTCTTTACTCTTGTCAGCAAGTTCCTGGATCATACTCTGCAGCTCTGATGGGGTAGTTGCAAAATTGACTACGTCATCAGCAAAACGAAGGGGATTAGATACTCTAAATTAATCTTTATCCCTTTGTTTTCCCAGTTCAGTGATTTAAAGACATTTTCCAATGTGACATTAAAGAGCTTCGGAGATATGGTGTCACCTTGTCTCACTCCCTTTCCAATTTTTATGTGTGTTGTATTTTCAAACAGCCGAATCTTTGCACTTGCATTTTCATAGATGTTATTATTAATATACTGTATGCATCTTCAATACCGCAGGATTTCAGAGCCATTGTAACTGCTGATGGTTTCACCGAGTCAAAGGCTTTTTCATAATCGATAAAAGCCATGCACAATGGAAGTTCATATTCCCTCGCTCTTTCAATTAGTTCTCTCAGTACGTGGATATGATCTATTGTGCTGTTGCCACCCCTGAATCCAGCTTGTTCTCTCGGTTGAGCCATGTCCAGTGTTACCTTTATGCAGTGTGAAAGAACTTTAGTGAAGATTTTATAAACCACTGATAGGAGGCTGATAGGTCTGTAGTTCCTGACATCCTCAAAGTCACCTTTTTTATGTAGCAGGATCGTGTTCCAATCCTCAAGAATCTTTTTATGTAGCGTTGTTCCAATCCTCAGGAATCTTCCCTTCATTAAGGCATCGAGTGAAAATTTGGGCGAGTACTGTTTCGATTTCTCCACTTGCTTCTTGTATGATGTCTACAGTAATTCCAGCTTCCCCTGGAGCTTTTCCCCGCTTCATGTTCTTGATTGCATGTGCAACTTCTCCTGGGAGGACTGGAAGAACTCTTGTACTGGTACCTTTCATGATATCTGGAGTATATGTACCATCCCTTTCATATAATTTGGAGTAGAAATCTTTCACTGGTATTAAAAGAAATCCGTCTTGTTGCACGATGATATATATTCAGCTAAAAAACGAAATATATGTACAGTTTAAAAAACACATGAGCACTTTCAGTGTCACATTGACACCTTCATCAGATGTGATTTCGCCAAGTGGTTACATGCTGGTCTTAAGTACGTGGAGCAGATGCATCATGGGAAAGGTAATGTAAATGTCACATGATATACCAGATAACAAGACAGTCAAAAAAAGCATAATTAGCCACTGAAAATTACTTTAACAGAAACAATTGTTATTGTGCAGTCCTTCCCAACAAGATTGCTCCTGGGTTCAGGTAAAACACAAGGATAATAGTCATCACAGCAACGTGTATTATAAGCCGAAATATAGACGCTTTCTGTAAATAACAAGGAATAAACAGAGTTAGGTGTGTTTAGAATCTTAGCGTTGTCCCAGTCTGGGATGGAATTTCCAGCACTTACATTTCTTGCAAAAGAGGTGCTTTGGTGAATCACCAAAGCACTGCTCTTTTGCAAGAACTGTAAGTGCATCACCAAAGCCCCCCCTCTTTTGCAAGAACTGTAAGTGCTGGAAATTCCATCCCAGACTGGGACAACGCTAAGATTATAAACACACCTGAATCTGTTTATTAATTGTTATTCACAGTTTATTGACAAAAGGTGAAAACTTCAGCAAAAAGGAACATGGCAGAATCACTGAATTTCTCAAATACTAATTTCAGCCTCATCTTAAAACTTGAGTAACATGCATCTGTGCACTGAACATTTTGAGCACAGACCCTTAAAACGAAAATGCATATCTTAAAAGATAAATTTTCCTGGGCACACACACAACTAGCGTTACTTATTTTTTAAGACCTGATTATTAATAATTCCTAAGTGATTTCTGAAGTGCTTAGCCTTTAGGCCCAAAAATATAAATAGCTACGAATTTGAGAATCAACATATTAATCTTCCCCTTTCAGATATAATCTCTACTCTTGAAGAGATGTTTCAAGAATTTACATCGCTGTTCACAACGTAACGATTAAAACTAGGCTTTATATCAAATCCAAATGCTGTTCAGCCATGTTTATTTCTAAGAGTGAAACTTTGCAATACATGTACACAGTTTCGTAAGTCTAATATCTAAAGTGTGTAACCGATGTCGTTATTTTTATCAAACTGTAATTAAACTTAATTTTAAAAAGTATCTACTCACATTTTTTTCTGTCTATGATGCTGACACACATGCTTTCCTACATGTGAATAAGGTAAATTCTGTATTTGAATGAACGACACGACCGTTGAAGCGGAGCAGCTCTCTACCACCTTCCTCCGCCATTACATATGATTTCCAGCCGTGCTATTGGTTGAGAGGTTGAACCAAATTTTGTACCTGACTGACTGAATCGCTAGCAAATATGATTTCACCCAATACCAGCTTGATTTCACCAAAAGTGTTTGCTTCCTTAATTTTGAAATAAACAATTTTTGGCGAAACTCATTCAATCCGACCATACTATGGTAAAACGTTGAACAGAAATTTTTAACAGTGTAATCGCTGGCACAATTTCTCCGAGCAATATGCGATTAATCAGATTAAAATATTTTTTTAATGAATTAAGTATCTAGTAGTTTTCAGCCGGATATGTGGCAGGGGAAGAAAAATATTTTGTTTGTTATAACAATGAAATAAGTAACGTAACTTTAACAGCCGGAATTGGCCGAGCTTAAAGGTTTTGAGGTCAAATTTTTTAGTTGAATTTTAAAGGTCGTCTGCCGGTAATGGCAGGGGCGGCAATACGGTTAGAAGGTTTTCAGTTTTTAGTATAATAATTACAGGTTGTCTGCCAGGTATTAGGCAGCGCGGATCAAGAGTTTAATAATTTTGGGTGTTAACTAAATAAGTATATTATGTTTATTGTGTGTATTCCTATGTCGTATATCGAGAAGAACAACTTTAAGATATCAAGGTTAAAGTTCTTAAAGTAGTTTGCTGTCTCTTAAAGACAGGGAAGAATTGCTAAAAAGTGGTAAAAGTAACTTAATTTAGGAATGAATTGATAAGGCTAACTTGAAATTTAAAGGAACTTAAACAATTATAAAGTGAATAGTGCTGGGAGCAAAGACTCTGGAGCAGTCTATCGAGTGTATTTCATGTTAATATGTATGAAGGATCAGTAATTGATAGTTGAGAGTGTGTTCATGAAATTATAGAAATAATCTATCACTTAAAGGTTTACCATTTTGAATCAAAGTAATTAACTAAGGATTATTCACAAAATTTGTATTAAGCTAAGATTTTATTCACGAATACAAAGTTTTATTTGTTATTTCGTTAACTCTGTTTTCTTCACTACAAAATTACTTTAAGTGCATTAATTTTCAAGTTCATAATCTTTGTTTACCGTATCAAATTTTACTTTTTATTTATTGTAACTTTATTTACCCATTTGGACTTTTTTTTTTTTCTAAATTTAAATCTCTAAAAATATTGTGGCCTATGAGGGCGTACGCTTTTGCGTGAGTGCTCATATGAAAATACAATGCGGTCCGGCTGAAAATTTGTGTCGCCCTCTTTGGATTGGAAACGCAACTCTTCAGCTCACTTAGACGATTTGAATAAAGTTATTTTGTCTCTCCCAACCACCATCGGTGTGGCGGTACGACAGCTGAAAATGCAGAGTACATGCCATCGGCAGGTCTATCGCCATTTGGATGCATATCAGAGAGGAAGAATTGTAGGCCTGTGTAAAGCGGGCTGGTCTACACGTCATATCTCTGCGCATGTGCAACAGCACAAACTGTTGGACCCTGTACTTACAGTTTCAGCCATCGCAGCGCTCGTCTAGCTTGGTGCCGAAGTCATGCGAACTGGGGTCACGAATGGATCACTGTGGTCTTCAGTGATGAATCCCGTTCCTGTCTGGGTGCTGACACTCGACGGATCCGTGTCTGGCGATACCCTGGTGAACGGACGGATCCCGGTTTCGTGTGCGACCGCCACACCGCCCGTCAGGCAGGCATCATGGTATGGGGTGCTATTACGCATGACAGTAGGTCGCCTCTTGTCCGCAGCACGGCCCACTGACGTGAGCGAGGTTCAGCACCCCATTTTGACACCGTGATTGAATGGTCTAGGGCACCCATTTCCCAGCAAGATAACGCCCGTGTACACACCGCTCGGGTTTCCAAACAATGTTTGCAGCATGTTCAAACACTGCCATGGCCAGCAAAATCGACCGATTTATCGCCAATCGTAAACCTGTGGACCACATTGGACGTCGTCTGCAATCGAATCTGCCTGCGCACGATCTTGATGAATAATAGGAGCAAGCCAACCGTGCTTGGTGTTCCATTCCTCAGGACGATATCTGCCTACTGTATGACTCATTACCACGCCGTATTGCTGCCTGTATTGCCGTTTGCGGCGATGGAACCCTTACTGAAGCACACTCAATGTGTTGCATTATCTCATCTGATAAACGCTGTACGTGGTTGAAAATAACATCAAGGTAAACCCTTATGTATTTCTATTTGAATGCTCAATTTCGCTCCTCTATCATCACTCCTTTGGGGTGGGACATTTCTATGTCAAGCAGTGTATTAATGTCAAACAAATATTTTGTTTTTATGTGCTAATAGATCGCACACTAATGCTATGAATGATTTTATATCCAGGTTTTCACAAAATTCCTATGAGAGATATCATTGCCTTCTACTGCACATTTGTTAAGTTATTAACACACAGGCACAATCTTTATAACATTCCTATATTTTGATGATACCACAAACACTCGTGCACAGTTCTTGCTGCTTTGGTTGAGTCAAAAGTACGGGGACCATAAATCTCGCCACGTTTACATAGCATTTCTGGCTAAATATAAACTTCGTCCATTGGTAAATAAACCACCATCATTTTGCAGTAAATGCTCTCCAAATACCCAGTGCAACTATCAAATAAACATGCAGCCAGCACCATGGTTTGGTTAGAGTAACGCCGGCAGTTTTTTGGCAATCGTCATAACAATGTTTGTTCAGCAAATATCAACGAGCATACCAGCAAATATCAACGAGCACATTTCCGGTACCAAAGATATCAAATTAATCACAACGAACTGTACAAAAATGGTAAAATACAGTACATTGGCGAACTACGAAACATACTATGAAAGCATACCACGTTTCCGCACTCCCAACTGAATGGCGCCGAGAATTGGCAGGCAAGCTGATCAGCGTGTGAACGCGAGATGAGGGTCTAGTCGTGGCCAACGAGATTCTGAAGGCCCGGGCAGCTTTTTGTGACGTCAGCAGCACCGTCCCTCGTTACACAGAGCACTGCGATTTTTCGGAAGATTATTACTTCTCAGCGCAAACAGTTTGGCTCATGGATCAACGGGAAAACAAATGTAAACATAGAATCTTTAAGTTAACAGATGAAACTGATAATGTCGCTAAATATGTTCATTCCTGCAAGGTTTACATGATTACTTTTATGTTCGAAATTCAAAGAATCTCGATTAACTCTAATTAGAACCAAACACGTAAACTAAAGTGATACACACATTACGAAGCACATAATTATGTGAAATTAAAAATATATATATATACCTAATTACTTAAAGTAGCAAATAAATATTTTTAATCAAAATATATAGTAATTAAACTAAATTTCTTTAAAATAACTTTTTTGGAAATTTAATAGGTTCTGAAAATTTAAATGACTTACGTTTTCTTGACGTATGATCGAAACAAACATTTTGGAGTTTAAAATATTCTGACCTTTGTTCCAAAAAGACATGGTTTCAATAACAAAAAAGTTATTTTTGAATTTCCATTTTACAGTTGAATTTCCGGCACTTAATTTTTTTCAATTTTCTTTCATCAGAAGCATTAAATTTGCGATCAGCTAAAACTTTAGTGTAATTGTTCAAGCATATGTTTACAAATGTTCTAATATTTTTGATGAAAAAATAAGAAAATCCACTTTCACACTGAATGCATTTGCTACAAAAACATATTAGTTAGTTGTACAACTATGGAATGCTGAGATTTAAAAAACAAATCTTCATACTTTTTGGAGAGAAGTTTCTGGAAGATCACGTATGCTACTGAAATAGCATTAACTGCTTCAGGCGGCGGATATTTCAAGCCACCTCGGTTAAGCAAGTTAAAATATACTTCATCATTTGTTAAATGTTTCTTTACGTCATCATAAGTGATTTGGACATTTGCTTCCTTGGTTGAGAAAGAAACCCGATATGCATGCGGGACATCTAACATCGAGTTTATGAATGCAGTAAATCGAAAACAGCTGAGTCATCTCTGCAAATCACATTAACATCAATTTCTTCCAGTACATTGAGAAACGGTGTTGTATTTATTTCCGTTTCACATTGTCCTGAAAAAGATGAAAACAAAACGTTTACAGGAATATTTCCTAGACTGTTTGAGCACAGTCGGAGAATACTTTTTATTCGCAGTTTCCTCTCCGATTCTAAAATTTGCTGTACAGAGATATGATAATCGCCTCCGCTCATTTGAAGGTACTGCCCAAATCTCATCTCTCTAAGTTATCAGTTTGAAACGTTGCAATAAGTACATATTTAGCTCCCTATTCCAGTAAATATTTTGCCATCTCAACCATCGTACGTGAAGTATGTTTTAAGGCGAAAAATGTTTCTTCACTTAATGTTCCTGATCTTGGTTTCTGTTTCAAACCCTGCCATTCTTCTAACCACTGTACAAAGTTTTCTAAAAAAACAAGACCTTCATCATCAGAAGATTCGAAAGGGGAGCTGTTGCTATTCCTACACTGGCGTACAAAGATTAAGGACGAGATGGTTTTTCGAATGTAACGTCGTGCAGAAGAGCTCCACATCGACTCAAATCATACCATGGGATCCCGAAGATGTAAGAATATGGAACAAGTGAGTAAAACCGTCCAAACAAGGAATCCAAAGGATACAAAGGCACTTTATTGAAAAGGTAGCTTCGAGCACAACTGGACAGAAGACAGAAACGTCCATGTGACAGGCGGCTGCCAAGAGAAATCGAGTTTTTAGTAGGTGATATGATCACCCCTGACTGCGTTGCAGGATTTACAACGTCTGTCCATGCTGAGGACGAGGTTGTCAAGGAGCTGTTGAGACATCGCGGCCAATTCCTCTTGTAACGCCAATCGCAGCTGCGGAATCGTTGCTGGCGGCTGGTGACGTGCTGCCAAGCGTCTCCCGAGCAGGTCCCACACGTGTTCGATTGGATTTAGGTCCGAGGGCCTTGCAGGCCAATCCATGCGTTGAAAATCTTCACTCTCCAACAGCTCTGCGACAGCCACTGTACGATGATGTGTAGCGTTGTCGTCCAAGAAGAGGAACTCAGGACCCACAGCACCTCTAAACAGACTCACGTGAGGCAGGAGAACCTCGGTACAATAGCGGACACCAGTGACTGAACCTCCTTGGAAGATGTGGAGGTCAGTACGGCTACCAAGCATGATACCTCCCCAAAAGAGAACTCCGCCACCTCCAAAGCGGTCCCTTTCGATGATGTTGGAGGTGTGATTGCGTGTTCCCTGATCTCTCCAGATGTGTATACGTCCAGAATCGCTGGTCAGACTAAATCGGCCCTCATCCGTAAAGAGAACTCGACCCCGTTGCTGATGTCTCCATTTCTTGTGTTCCTGGCACCACAGAAACCGCCGTCTCCGATGAGCAGGCGTTAATGGCACACACCATACTGGTCGTCGTGCAAATAGACCACCTTTGTGCAGCCTCCTGGCCACGGTAAAACGCGATAACGGACGTCCAGGTGTCTGTTGCATGTGCCTTGCGATTTCTCCCTCTGTCTGCCGTCTGTCTGTTCTCGCCTGTAGGACAATATACTGGTCGTCCGCCGCCGTGGTTGCTCGTGTAAAACTACTGCTAAATTCTCGGACAGCTGTTCCCGTCGTTTGAAATGCACTCCAAGCTCGTGAAACGATGCTGTGAGCGATCCCGAACTCCTCGGCCACACTAGTCACACTTCGACCTTCTTCCAACTTCCCAATGACGCGACCTTGGGTAAAGTCATCCAGATGTCGTTTACTGGATTGCCTGTTGGCCATATCACACGGTGGCAGCAACGCGACGTCGTTCAAACCGATGTACACCGCGCGATAGCTTTCACCGAGTTGCTGAGCGTACACCGCCCGTGTGCTTTATACACTTCCGACAACCCCCCCCCCCTCCGTCATGCTGCATATATGCGGATGCCCTACCGTACCGGACCCTAGTCTATCTCCTGAGTGGTCTTTCGGTCCGTTCTTCCTGCTCGTTCCGCTGTTATGCTAATTTATCCTCTTCGTTCTTAATTTTTGCACACCAGTGTAGTAAATATACCTTTACAACGGTGACTTACATTCATAATGTCCCACCATTTTTCAATAACAGTCAAGAATGCTGCTGTGTCTTCCCAGTTCGTGAAAGCTGAATGTTGGTTGGAACATATTTCTAAAGCTGCAGCGTTCGTTTCGTGAAATATTTTTAAAGCTATATTAACATTCTGCCGCTCAATGTTGCTGGGGTACAAGGCTTTAAAAGTTAGTCGATGGGCAAATTTCACCACAGATTCTTTTTCCAAATTGGAAAGCTTTCTAAGTAGGCTAAAGTGAACTTTCACGACTTCATGAGGTTTAGAAATATCCAGAGAAGGACACTCAAAGGTATTTTCTACATTTGATTGAATTAATCAGTTGTTTCTTATTGATTTAATAAGATGAACAGAATCAAAAAGCAAAAAATAGTTTTGGTTGAGTTCACTGGTTTTTTAATGCGCCCCTTTCACTCATCGCTTTCAGAAAGCTTCGCAAACATTTTCCTATTGACCCTATTATTATCGGAAATAATACAGAATACTGTATATCCAGCATCTTCGAGTACCTGCAGACCCTGTTTAGTTGAGCTATACAACTCTTCTGCGGTCATCCTGAACACAGACACTAAACCAACTACATCTTTGAAATAACGAAGATACCATGAACGTATGAATGGTTGTTGCCTTCACGTTAGCTTTATTTTGAGTAAATCTTGTTAAAGATCGTCCTTTAAAGGTCACATTGGGTTTAACATGAATTTCATCAATCAATAAGTTCACAATTTTTTCGTCGTTCGTCAGATTTCTGCATTTTTCTTGGATGTAACTGGAATTATCTGCGCCCAGTATGCTATGGTTAAGTTTCAGCTGACTCAATATTCTTCTTAAATGATCAGTAGAAGGAACTGGTATCATTTTGCTGACGTACAAAAAATTATAAGAGGCTGAAAAATGAATGGAAAGTGCGAAGGCGAAAGCAATTAAATCGCTACTATATAGCTTATCCATTTTGTTGGTGTTACATAGCATCATTTGTTCAAATACAAAACGATTGCCGTCGTATTTCTCTAAAGTTTCAGTCTCGGAACTCTCATCACAAAATGTTCTCCAAGAATTTACAGCTCTACTGTAGCTGGACTCGTCACACATTTTTGCTTTTGGCAGGTTTTCAAGATAACATAATACGTTTTTCAGTTCAGTCCACAAATTCAATTTTCCGGGTTCACTTAACATGTTGCTGAAAGCTGAAATTTCTATTTTGTCAGTTTCAAGATATGCACGTACGTTCATAGAAGTGATTTTCAAACTTCTGTGTATCGATGGTGCGTCATCCAAATATAAAGATAAATAAAACACTTCTATTTCCGTTTTATGCAAGAGTACTCCTGCATTTAAACTAAAACCATCAGACTTTTTTTATATTTCCTTTAGAAAATCTGTGAAAGAGTAAATCTTATCCATTGCCATTATCATGACTTGGGCCTGTAGTATTTTTTCTTCTTTGCTCGTTCGTTCTTTGGGTTGCTTCACAGTGAGGTAATACGGACAACCAGGAAAAATTCTCGAATACGCTCCATCCTTTAATCTAGGAAATCTCTTAATTAGTACTACACTGCCATCTTTATCTGGCAGTTCGTCATATCTTACAATCATTGATTCTTAAAAATGTTTCTCGCACACGACAGCACGTTTCCCTGGAACGTAATCCTTTCTCGGAATCTTTCTCACCCATAAGGCATGTTCATCAGCACATTTCGGAAACCGGAAAACAGTTGCATATTCTTTTGCCTTTTTATAATTGGATCGGCAAGCTGGGACACAACACTGATCAGACATTTTTGAATAACTACAAAGCTTTAAACAAATGTAAAATAATAATAAAACAACCATGAGCTACACCGAATGAGAAGTTCTGTGGAAAAACAGGAAACAATGCACTTCCGCGACTTTCAGCAGATTGAAGAATGCTCCGGAGATAAGACTAAAGCGATTAGAAGGTACGGTGGTCGTGACGTAGCAGCTCTCCCCACCCCATCCGGGTCTACTTAGGTCACGACCCAACTGCCCAGACCTACAATTTATCTCGTTGGTCACGGTATAGTCCGATGCGGAGATTTTCAGTGTTTAGAAATACAACAAATTCTCTGCGGGCATGTGCTAACGCAGGAAACCTGTTTGTGGGAGGATGGAGAGACTTAATGCCAAAAAATATGAAATACAAAGAATTTGTCGCCTGATCGGGAGATTTTTAACGTTTACAAATTACAGATCAACAAATTCTCCTCGGGCATGTGGAAACCCAGGAAAGCTGTCGGGGTGGGGGGAAGCTAAAATTATAAAATACACTGCTGGCCACCCAAAATGCAACACCAAGAAGGACACGAGATAGCAAAGCCAGATTTACTGGACACATAACAACAGATACAAAGATGAAACGATTGAGCTTACAGGCCCGTGCGACATGCGGAACACGCAGACATCAATAGTTCGTGTGGCTCCATGGCTAGCAATAACGGCCGTTACACGCCGCGGCATTGAACGAAAAAGCTTTGGATGTGGGCTTGGGGTATGTCGGTCGAGGATGCTTCCACACGTTGCCACAGTTCATCAGGCGTTGCCACAGGTGGTGCTTGCAGGGCCACTCGGTTGCCGATCAGCGACCAGACTTGTTCGATGGGCGACATATCGGGAGAGCTGGTCACGGCAGCAATGACACCTGTTGGGCCATGAAGAATTGTTGCACGATGCATGCCACGTGCCGGCACGCATTGTCCTGTTGAAACGTGGCCGTTGGCAGGCCCTGAAGGTACGGGAGGACTACAGGCTCCAAAACGTCGGAGATGTAGCGGTGGCTGTTGAGTGTACCGGCGATGTGTACCAGAGGGGTGCGGGTGTCATATCCAATTACACCACAAACCATAACGCCAGGTGACGGACCGGTATGGCGATGCATAATGCAGGCGTCATACAGTCTGTCGCAGCGGTGCCGCCACAAGCGGATCCGACGATCGTGGTGTTGCAGGCAGAAGCGAGATTCGTCGGAGAAGACATAATGTCGTGCCAACTGCCCACTGACGCCGCACTCGCCCGTGCTGTAACGTCAATGATAATCGGACCAATGCGCGCCATGTAACAAGTCCCCGCTCCTGCAGACGACGTCGAACGGTACGTGTTGACACATGTTGTTGCGCAACACACCCTAATTCCTGCGCTAACTTTCGCGATGTGGCGGTGCGAGCCGTCAATGTCCGCCACATAACATGCCGGTCCTCTCGTTCGGTGGTGTGCCGCGGCTGCGGCAATCGTTCACGTCGGTCCGTTCGTCCCTCCTGCACCCACCGAAGCCATACTCGCCTCACTGCGGCTGGATGTCGTTCCACACGGGCACCGATGTCTCGGTACGATAAACCGCTGTCGCGATAAGCCACTATTCGTCCTCTGTCGAACTCCGGAACGTGCTGGAATGACTGCCGTATTCTGCGACGATGCATCAGGAAGTTTCCCACGCACAGGTTCGGCAGCACAACACACTTCCACTACTTACACCCCGCCTTATGTGCACCCTTCTTATAGTGCTTCTCGGTGGCGTGCCGGGCGCACATGATTTGCATATGCCCTGTAATGCTAATCGTTAGCATGTCCTCTCGCGGGCGACGCATGCTGCGAATTTCAGGCCAATCAGGTGCTTCCTTCTTGGTGTTGCATTTTGGGTGAACAGCAGTGTATAAAGAATTTCTGGTCCGTTTGGCAGGTTTTCAGCATTTACAAATTCCAACCCAACATTTTTTATCTGACGGCACGTGCTAACGCAGAAACTTGTCAGGGGGAGGGTGCTTTGTACTGAAAAAATAAAATAAAAAAATTTCTGGTCCGATCCGGAGGTTTTCAACGTTTACTGACTACAGCTCAACAAATTCTCTGCGGACATGTGGTAACGCAGAAACCTGTTTGGGGGGGGGGCATTAATACCCGGCAGGTTATCTGCGTTTGCACGCGCCGTCAGATAATTTGTTGGGTTGTAATTTTCAAACGCCGAAAATCCCCCGATCGGGCTGCAAATTCCTTACATTTTAATTTTTCGGTATTAAGCCCACCTCCCTCCGGACAGGTTTCCTATACGTCAGCATATGTTCGCAGAGAATTTGATGAGTTGTAGTGTTCGTAAACGCTGAAAATCTCCCGATTGGGATACAAATTCTTTTAGTTTTATATCTTCGGTCTTAAGAGCCCCCCCTGCCCCGACAGGTTTATTATTGCATGTGCCCTGAGATAATTTGCCGAGTTGTAGTTTGCAAAAGTTGAAAATCTCCGGATCGGACAAGAAATTCTTTATATTTTATATTATATTTTTGTATTAATGCGCCCCCCCCCTTCCCGACATTCTTTCATAAATGTCCGTTTTCATATCATTACAGGTTTCCTGTATTTGCACATGCCCCCGATAATTTTTTGAGCTGTAGTTTTTAAACCGTGAAATTCTTTTACTGAGTTGTAGATTATAAACATTTTTTAAAAAGAATTACATTAAATATCGCAATTAAGAAAATACGAAATTACGGAAACTTTATGTGATTCAGATAATCAACCTCTAGAGACGTGGCCACGAAGCGGTCGAAAGCGCAAACTTTATAGGGCCCCTCAAAATGTTTCTGACCAGTTCTCCGGGTGCCCAGTTCTCCAACACCCGTTTGAAGGTGGGCCTCTTTCCTGCGCGATGTAAAACGACGGGTTCTTTTTTAAATTTTACAATATTGCGAGCTATTTTTCATAAATGTCCGTTTCATATAATTCATACATTTATTTTTTCAACGTAACGATTGTTTTTATTTTCACTCACTTTCAACGAGTGTACCAAATTAAAGACGTTTTCCAAAGTTTTGTGCTGTCCTTGTGGTCTTGAAAAGCTATTATTTAATTAATATGTTTATCCGTTCATGTCACAATATGTTATATTTTTAACGCTGCACCTTTTTTTCCCACGGTCCGAAGCTACATTTGTTCTGAAGAAGAAATATATGGTACTTGGTAAACGGTAAATATACCCCCGGAAAAATACCCCCGGAAGAAATACCCCCAGAACTAACGGTTCACTGTAAACTGCCACACAGGAACACTGATGTGTAGCAGAGTTCCGGTGTGGCAATTTACCGGCAACCCTGCCACACATCTTTCAGCAACTTGGAACATTGCCACACAGGAAAATTGCCACATGTTTTCCATTAATGGGTCTGGCACAAATTGATGTTCCTCCGAAGAACGCTTTGAATGTGTGACAATTTCTCCAGTAGGGAAGTTTTCCAAATTTCCGAATTTTGTGTGGCAGTTTTCCAAGGTGCCTAACCAGGGGAAGGAACTCTTTTGCTTGTCTGATTTTTCATGGCGGTTCATACGACTTTAGGGCAACTGGCCACAAATGTTCAAGGGAGGGGGGGCATAAAGATTGCCATTTCTGGGCCTATATTGAGAACTGAATTGGGAACTCCAAACGAATTTCGAGAAAACTTTCCATGTAAGCCAAGCCATAATTGTACTTTAATTTGAAGAAATAAATTGCCAAGGATCCGAGGTACACTTGGTTTTGGGAGGCTCTACCCCCAACTTCCGTAATTATATTCTGGGCAACTGGAGTCTGTCAGTGTATCCAGGATGTTCCCCTTAAAGCGTCCGCTAGGTCCGTGAGCTTTTGGGGGGGCTTCCCCAAAAATGTTAAAATGGACGTAGAGCTGTAAGCATTAGTACCATGCTTTATACGTATAATAATTCCGTGCACGACCACGAATTTTCAGGAGGGTGGGGTGAATTCACCCCCAGATCTCTTTAGGGGTAACATCGAGGATACACTGACCGATTCTAGAGGTACAGAATATAAAATTACTGAAGTTGGGGGTAGAGCCCTCCAAAACAAGCACCTCGTATCCCTTTTACAGACTTCACCAAATTTCTGGGGGAGGGGGAAGGCATACATAGTCTGCCACTAAACACAACATGAAGCATAGAAATTGCGAGCAAATCCCTTACCTTGAACACTTGTCTGCGCTCTTAGAAACTTGGGGGAGGATGAATTCACCCGACCCTCCTGAAAATTCGTGGTCGTGTACAGAATAATTATATAAAGCATGGTTCTAATGTTTACAGCTCTACGTCCATTTTAACATTTTGGGGGAAAGCACCCCCCCCCAAGCTCGCGGGCACTTCAAGGGGAGCATCCTGGATACACTGACAGACTCCAGCGGCCCAGAATATAATATTACTACGGAAGTTGGGAGTAGAGCCCCCCCTCCTAAACCAAGTGTACCTCGGATCGTCAGCAATTTATTTCTTCAAATTGAAGCACAATTCTGGCTTAGCTTACATGGAACGTTTTCTCGAAATTCGTTTGCAGTTCCCGATTCAGTTTTCAATACAGGCCTAGAAACGGCAATCCTTATCCCCCCCTTGAACTTTTGTGGGCCGCCCCGGTGGCGTAGTGGTCTAAGCGATTGCCTCTGATCATTCGTCCGAAAGAGGTCCGGGTTCGAATCCCGGTCAGGCATGGATGTTGTGTTTGTCTTATGGCACTGGCTCTCTCCCTTCCCTGGAACCAGTGACCCTAAATTAGGGACAGGCGACTGCTTATAGCCCATTGAGTTGCTCACGGTGGTCGTTAAACCTCCAATCAAAAAAAAAAAAAAAAAAGAGGTCCGGGTTCGAATCCCGGTGCGGCATGGATGTTGTGTTTGTCTTACGGCACTGGCTCGCTCCCTTCCCTGGAACTAGTGACCCTAAATTAGGGACGGACGACTGCTTATAGCCCATTCAGTTGCTCACGGTGGTCGTTAAACCTACAATCAAAAAAAAAAAAAAAAAACTTTTGTGGCCAGTTGCCCTAAGCTCGTATGAACCGGCATGAAAATTCAGACAAGCAAAAGAGTTAATACCCCTCGTTAGGCACCTTGGAAAACTGCCACACAAAATTTGGAAAACTGCCCCATGGAAAAATTGTCACACATTCAAAGTGTTCTTCGGAGGAACAGCAATTTGTGCCAGACCCAGTAATGAAAAACATGTGACAAATTTCCTGTGTAATAATGTTCCAAGTTGCTGAAAGATGTGTGGCAGGGTTGCCGGTAAATTGCCACACCGGAACACTGCCACACATCAGTGTTCGTGTGTGGCAGTTTACAGTGAACCGTTTGTTCTGGGGATATTTTTTCCAAAGCGGAAGAAATACTGTCCAATTGATTTTAGTTGATTGCACAAGTAAATCGCTTTAGTATTACTGCAAGAATGACTTCTTTTCATTCTCTTTCACCGCATGCAGTTTATGCGTGTAGACTGTTTTCAAGGTGGACGTCAAGTAATTTTGCTTCCTATACTTCCAATGGAAAAACTTTTGTACACATTTCCTTCAGAATTAGTGAGTTCCCAAGGATGAAAATTTGAACATCGATTAAAATAGCTTCATTTTATAACTTGGAATACTTAATATTTTCTAAAACATAGCCATAATTATGCAATTCAACATTTGTTTGTCTACTGACGTCATCAAAGTACAGGTCGCGCCATCTTTTTTTCTGGTTTCAACACCACCAAAGGAAAAGTTATTGACTTTTAATATAATTATGGTTATGTTTTAGAAAATATTAAGTATTCTAAGTTATAACATGAAGTTATTTTAATCGATGTTCAAATTTTCATCCTTGGGGACACACTAATTGTGAAGGAAATGTGTACAAAAGTTTTTCCATTGGAAGTATAGGAAGCAAAATTATTTGACGTCCACCTTAACAAACGGAGAAAGCGTCGAAGGTAACTGCAAAAATGCATGATATTGGGAGATCTGAGTGTTTGATCTGCTGAGGTATTTCTTCCGGGGGTATTTTTTCAAAGCGGAAGAAATACCCCCGTCCAATGGATTTTAGTTGAATGCACAAGTAAATTGCTTTAGTACTACTGCAAGAAAGACTTCCTTTCATTCTGTTTCACCGCATGCAGTTTATGCGTGTAGACTGTTATTAACAAACGGAGAAAGCGTCGAAGGTAACTGCAAAAAATGCATGATATTGGGTAATGTGAGTGTTTGATCTGCTGCGGGTATTTTTACCGCTTCTCAGTTTTCATGGGTATTTTCTCCGGGGGTGTTTTTACCTACATCCATTTTATTTGACTTTTCGTTATTTTTGGCAGCGAATTCCTCCAATCAATGTATTCAACCCATGGATGAGTACATTATACACTGACGGAAAAAAATCCCAACACCAAGAAGGGGTTGTGTTAGATAAACGACAGTTGGTAGGCGGTGAGAGTACATCTGTAAGATGACGTCTATGCAAATTTCGCGCTCGGCGCATACGTGTGGCGCTAGTAGCGCCCCTCGGAACATGCAAAGCAGGTTTGCTGTAAATACGCGCTGTAACGTTCGTGAGCGTTAGTTATCGTTGATATTCGACGTAGTGTGTTGATGTTATTCAAGAATGCCTTTAAAAAGACGAAGAAGCCATTATCAACAGCTCACGGAGTTTGAACGGGGTCGTGTAATAGGGCTACGAGAAGGTGGATTTTCTTTCCGCAATATTGCAGAACGACTTGGCAGGAATGTAGCCACTGTGCATGATTGTTGGCAGCGGTGGTCAAGGGAAGGTACTGCCTCAAGAAGACCGGGTCCGGCCGGCCACGTGGCACTACTGAGAGGGAAGACCGCCGTGTACGGCGTATGGCCGTGGCGCATCGTACCGCGTCTGCGGCAGCAATTCGAGCTGCAGTTGCCACCAGAGTGGCACAACGAACTGTTACAAATCGGTTACTTGAAGGACATCTCCGAGCCAGACACCCTGTAGCGTGCATTCCACTTACTCCAAACCACTGCCGTTTGCGACGTCAGTGGTGTAAAGCTAGAGCTCATTGGAGGACGGAGTGGAGATCTGTTGTGTTTTCTGATGAAAGCCGGTTCTGCCTGGGTGCCAGTGATGGCCGTGTGTTGGTTAGAAGGAGGCCAGGTGATCGCCTGCAACCAACCTGTCTGCGGCCGAGACACACTGTATCTACACCTGGAGTTATGGTCTGTGGAGCAATTTCCTATGACAGCAGGAGCACTCTCGTGTTTATCCCACGCACCCGGACGGCACAGTTGTACGTCGGTCTGGTGATTCAACCTGTTGTGCTGCCATTCATGACCAGCATTCCAGGGGTTGTTTTCCAACAGGATAACGCTCGCCCGCATACCGCTGTTGTAACCCAACATGCTCTACAGAGTGTCGACATGTTGCCGTGGCCTGCTAGATCATCAGATCTTTCACCAATCGAGCACGTATGGGACATCATTGGACGACAACTCCAGCGTCACCCCCAACCAGCCTTAACCGTCCCTGTATTGACCGACCAAGTGCAACAGGCATGGAACTCCATCCCACAAACTGACATCCAGCACCTGTACGACACAATGCATGAACGTTTGCGTGCTTGCATTTAACATTCTGGCGGTTACACCGGTTATTAATGTACCAGCATTTCACATTTAAAATGGCTCTTCTCGCGCTTACATTAAGCCGTGATCTTGAAACCTTAATCGATTAAATATGTTGCCTATACAAATGTATTGCCGCCATTTCATTCCTGTACAACTATTTTTTCGTGGTGTTGGGATTTTTTTTCCGTCAGTGTATTAACATAGCGCGTTGCTTTTTTTAATTTATTTTTTCAAATAATTGATGAATATTGAAAGCGTATAATTCTTATGTTGTTGTTTTTGTGTGTTTGTGTGTGTGTGTGTGTGTGTGTGTGTGTGTGTGTGTGTGTTTCAATATGACGAAGTTTTAATGTCTTTCGGGGACTTTTGTTTGAAGCGGTTTATTGTACGTTAACGAAAGATTCTACAGAAATTATTTCTTTTTATTCATGGGAATGGAGTAGGTGTATTTCATGGCTGTCTATATTCTCGATTCTTTGTGTGTTAGTGCAGGAATTTTGCTACGAAATGAGTTTCTATAAATAAATGAGAGTAAGTGACTATTTCTTACAGTTCATTAATTATTTACGCGATGGCGATGGCGTCGTCTTCAACTAACTGGTACCACGAGAGATACAGCATGTGTTGCTTCTAGGCAGCGCAGTCCCTCTGCTTCCACCTTGTTTTGGAGTAGCTTCGGTGGCCTGCTACGGGCCACTCGTGGCGCTTGCTTGGAGGCCCGTAATTCACAAAGATGCTGCAGGGTCATGAATGGCTGCAAACTGATGGTGCTGCCACCAACGGATCGCTACCGTACCATGAGTGGCAGATTTCAGCCAGCAATGACCCAGCACTGCCAGTGGGTGCCAGCAGTTTCCCAACGCTTGTGCTTTTGCTGGTGAGAGACGTTTTCCTTTTTCATCCTGCTAGTACTTTGTGATTTCCTTTTTTCTCATCATGGATCAGCTAAGGTAGTTTATCCCGCGTCTCATGGATGACATTAAAAGTTTCAAGGTTCTTGATGATTAAACAATGAAATAGAAATAATATTAAGTTTTATCGGAAGGAATTTGAAATGGGAGGAAATCAAGAAATGTTGGCGTGCTTATTGTTGACATTTCAAGTAAACGCCAAAATATGTTTGCAGGTATCTATATCATTGGAGTAGGGCGAAGCAAATAAATAATAATTGAATACAAAAACAAGTGCTTTTGGTCGCACGGAAAATCTTGATTTATTCTTCTGGTTGGGGGGGGGGAGGAAAATATTGATCAGTCAAATGTATATGTTGTAGATCGCCAAAAGATCCACAACGACAGTCCCCAAAGATGGATGATCATCCTGTAATGCAATTTTTACATATCCCCGTAACGGTCTAGAAACAGAAGGTTGCCACTCCCCCTGGTACGAGTTTTCCAGGTGCCAATCTCCCGTGTATTAATTAACAGGGGTACCAGTTTCCTGGGTACCAATATCTCGAGTGCGAGTATTGTAACATTCAATTATACGCAAATACCGGGACTGTTTCCATTAATTTACGAATTTGAAGAGCAAAAAACGCATCGGAATACTTTATAAGGGCTGAAGATGATGCTAAAGCTGGAAATTCAGACATTAAAATTGAACAGACTATTATGAAACTGCATGGATACGAGTTTGCCTGGTACCAATATCCCTGGATCCGATGAAATGCATGGGTACAAGTTTTTTTGGTTACCAATTTGCCACATGTCAGTTTGCCGGTTACGAATTTCCCGGGGTCCCTTGAGCAATGCTGAAAAAGTAAACAAATTCTACAAAAACTTTTTCGGCGTCATTTATGAAAAAATTTAAACTATGAGCAGCTGAAAAAACAAAAAATGCCCTTCGGTTTAAAGGCGAATTTTTTTTTTTTTAAAGTCTGTCATTAGGGCCCTATTGTGTAAGTCCAAGTCCGTCATTGGGGCCCTTTGCCACGCATATCATGAATTCTGAAATCTTCATGATTTGAAAAATTTATAACATAATGTTAGTTCCTTGGTAGTGGTATCCGTTTTACGAAATAAAACGGATACTGTTATTTCAAGTAATTTTCTATTGAATTATACAATGACTTATTTCTACTAAAAATAAACATACCCTGTATCATCACTATTTCTCACAATAAAACGTTTTCTTATCTTTTCTACCCTATGATGTTAATTTATATACAATAAATTTTGATTGGTACTTTCTGCCTCCTCCGAAATCTAGTCTGTCAACATTTACTTTCCAGTCATAGCCCACAGCTGCTGCTCTTTTTTTATGGTGCTGTTAAATGAAAGCTAAGACGCTGTTCCCTTAAGAGTTTACAGTAACTGCTTCATTGTCCATAGGAAAGAAAAGGGGCGGAAACTCCTCATCATCACTGCTGCTGACCACAATATTGGACTTCCGTCTAAGGGCTTGACCTTCCTTTTTCCACACCATGCTGCATTTGTTCACAGCTGGGTACGTTTCGTGGCTTCTGTGACGTGCCTAAGATAGATGTGGGTTTTGAGTTTCATTTAAACAACCGGAAAACACAGTTTTTTAATGTTTCTCAGATTGTCGCTAAATATGTAGATATATGTCTTACTTTTTTATATATACTTTATATATATATATATATATATATATACGAGTGAGATGTAAGGTCAGGTGATGCGTAACATCACAGCCTCTCCTTGACAAATGTCAACCCCGCCTTCTCGAGGTACATCCTGTTCCCAATAAAGGGGCTCTGATGACCGCCGATAGAGGTATAACTATACCATCGGGATTAGAGGAAATGCTATCCCACACTCACCAACCCGCTTGGCCAGCGTGGTCAGTTATGGCCAAACCCCTCCAAAATGACTCCACAACTTAAATCTTGGCCCTCAGTCTCCGGCAGCTGGAATGTACCTGGCCAAGGCAGCGGCCAGTAAGAAATGAAGGCAGAGGGTGCTAAGAATCCCCGGAGGATCGGACTAGGATGCCACCTGATGCTGACCTTGGCTAAGTATAATGGACGCTCTCTATCTTCTGATTCAAGGCTTCTTGAATTGGAAGAGGAATTACAAAGGATCAAGTGCGACATCGTCGGGCTAAGTGAGGTAAGGAGAAAAGGAGAAGATCCCATTGAACTGAAAAGTGGACATCACTTCTACTATCGTGGGACTGATACTGGCAGAACTAGTGGTGTTGGATTTATAATAAACAAGAAACTGAAGGATAAAGTTGTAGAAGTTGAAAGTTCCTCTGACAGAGCTGCACGACTCGCTATCCAACACTCGAGAAGATACCAGGCTCAGATTATTCAAACTTATGCACCCACCACAAGTCATCCTGAAGAAGAAATTGAAGAATTTTATGAGGAAATGCATCATCTAAATAATACAGGTAAGCAGCACTTAAAGATAATTATGGGAGATTTCAATGCAAAAATAGGGCAACGGCAACAGAATGAAACTTCAGTAGGTAAATTCGGTCACGGCAACAGAAACCAGCGTGGAAATACTCTCGTAGAGTTTGCAGTGGCAGAAGGGTTTTTCATCTTGAACTCCTTTTTCAAGAAGAAGCCACACAGGAAATGGACATGGAGACATCCAAATGGGACGACAAGTGAAATTGATTTTATTATGTGTAACAAAAAATTCGTCATAGAAGACTGCAGTGTGCTAAACAAGTTCAACACAGGTAGTGACCATAGATTGGTGAGATGTAAGATGCACCTCAACACTAAACTCGAATGTAGCAAGCTCATAAGACAAACAAAGTTTATTGACATAAACAACCTTAAAAAACACCATAATACCTTCAAGTTGGAACTGAAGAACAGATTCTCTGCTTTAGAAGGCCTAACATTGGAAGAAGTGGATATTTCTGAAGTTAACAGAAAGGTAACCAAAGCTCTTATGGAAACAGCAACAAAATTAGCTGGGTCTAAGAACAAGTTGCATGTGAACAAATTATCAGGAAAAACCAAAATGTTTACGCAAAAAAGAAGAGAGATGAGGACAACTAAAGAAGATGTGACTTCCGAAGTGCAATATATAGAGCTATGCAAGACAGTACGAAAAAGTATCACTGAAGACGTAAGGAAATCCAACTGTGAACTAGTAAGGAAAGCAATTGAAAACAACCAAAGCCTAAAGATAGCAAAGGGACATCTCAGTAATTGAAGAAAACAGATTATGGCACTGAGAAAAGAAGATGGTTCTGTAACAAGAAATAGAGGCGAAATTTTGACAAGAGTGAAAGATTTATACTCCAAATTATATGAAAGGGATGATACATGTACTCCAGACATCATGAAAGGTACCAGTACCAGAGTTCTTCCAGTCCTCCCAGCAGAAGTTGCACATGCAATCAAGAACATGAAGCGGGGAAAAGCTCCAGGAGAAGATAGAATTACTGTAGACATCATACAAGAAGCAAGTGGAGAAATCGAAACAGTACTCGCCCAAATTTTCACTCATTGCCTTAATGAAGGGAAGATTCCTGAGGATTGGAACAACGCTACAATGATCTTGCTACCTAAAAAAGGTGACATTGAGGATCTCAGGAACTACAGACCTATCAGCCTCCTATCAGTGGTTTAGGAAATCTTCAGTAAAGTTCTTTCACACCGCTTGAAGGTAACATTGGACATGGCTCAACCGAGAGAACAAGCTGGATTCAGTAGTAGCTACAGCACAATAGATCATATCCACGTACTGAGAGAACTAATTGAAAGAGCGAGGGAATATGAACTTCCATTGTGCATGGCTTATCGATTATGAAAAAGCCTTTGATTCGGTGAAACCATCAGCAGTTACAATGGCCCTGAAATCCTGCGGTATGGAAGATGCATACATTAATATTAATAACATCTATGAAAATGCAAGTGCAAAGATTCGGCTGTTTGAAAATACAACACACATAAAAATTGGAAAAGGAGTGAGACAAGGGGACACCATATCTCCGAAGCTCTTTAATGCCACATTGGAAAATGTCTTTCAATCACTGAACTGGGAAAACAAAGGGACAAAGATTAATGAAGATTATCTAACCCACCTTCGTTTTGCTGATGACATAGTCATTTTTGCAACTACCCCATCAGAGCTGCAGAGTATGATCCAGGAACTTGCTGACAAGAGTAAAGAAGTGGGATTAAAAATGAACTTTCAGAAGACGAAAGTGATGTTCAATGCTTTTACAAGAAATGAAGATTTATCGATTAATGGAGAAAAGCTAGCGATGACATCGTCCATTTACATTGTCTCCACGTATTTGATATGTATTAACTATTTCTATCGCCCTTTGAATTTATCAGCTACAATTAAATATCTGTTGCGTTAAATACCACCAGATGACGCCATCTCAGTTGCTGAGACCATCAATACGTATTCGTGTAGTCAGATGCTGACTGATAAACCACGCATGGCGCTGAGAATTGTTGGCGCCGTAGCGTGAATTCGAACGCACTCGACTAGTTGTCGAGAGTTCTGGGGTTTGATCCCAGCGGTGCCGGAATATAATTTTTCAGTCGCTATGCGTTGTTTAAAAAATAACGTGGAAAGAGCGATGACATCGTCCATTTACATTATCTCCACGTATTTGATATATATTACCTATTTCTATCGCCCTTTGAATTTATCAGCTACAATTAAATAGCTGTTGCGTTAAATACCACCAGATGACGCCATCTCAGTTGCTGAGACCATCAATACGTATTCGTGTAGTCAGATGCTGACTGATAAACCACGCATGGCGCTGAGAATTGTTGGCGCCGTAGCGTAAATTCGAACGCCCTCGACTAGTTATCGAGAGTTCTGGGGTTCGCTCCCAGCGGTGCCGGAATACAATTTTTCAGTCGCTATGCGTTGTTTAAAAAATAACGTGGAAAGAGCGATGACATCGTCCATTTACAGACACGTACGTTTATCTTGGACAGCAGATATCAAGTGAGGGTCACATTGATGAAGAAATTAATCGGCGTACAAAACTTGCCTGGAGAGCTTTTGGAAGAAACAGCATAATTTTCAAGAGCAATTTGCCATTATGTCTTAAAAGAAAAGTGTTTGATCAATGCATCCTTCCAGTACTTACGTATGGTGCAGAGACGTGGACCTTAACTAAAAGATACATACAAAGGCTGCAGACAACTCAAAGAGGCATGAAGAGGTGCATGCTTGGTGTAACCAGGAGAGATAAGAAGAGGAACTCGTGGATCCGAAAAATGACAAGATTGGAAGACACCATGATCAGAGTTAAATCCCTGAAATGGCAATGGGCTGGGCATACTGCCAGAAGGACAGACCATCGATGGACAGCCGAAATTTTAGATTGGATTCCGAGGGACAGGAAAAAACCCAGAAGAAGACTACATGGAAGATGGGTGGATGAAATTCTAAAGTGTGCAGGGGTGACATGGAGGAGACTGGCACAAGACAGACCGTTGTGGAGGAAACTTGGGGAGACCTTCGTCCAGCATTGGATTGAAAATGGTTGACAATGATGATGATGGTGATGATGATATATACGGGTGTGGTAGGAAATGTCGATAATCAAAATGTCGACACCAAAATCTCGACAGGGTCAAAAATTCGAAAGTTAAAATGTCGACAAGTTCAAAATGTCGACAGGGTCAAAATTTAGGCAATCAAAATGTCGACACGGTCATAATGTCGGCAGGGTCAAAATGTCGACAATCAAAATGACGCAAGGGTACAGAAAATGTCCGCATTGTACTTTACCTCAGACGGTTTTTGGAACGGGTCGGCGCCCAGGGGTCAGAGCCCCCCCCCCCCCCTAAAATGTTTTCATAAAATCTACAGTTTTCAATTTAGAACCACCAAATTTGGTATACTATATCTCACGAAATACTAACTAGGACTGCAGACGGTTTTTTGGAGGGGTTGGAGCCTGGGAGGTGAGAGCCCTCCATCATAAGAAAATTTCGTAAAATCTAGTTTTCAATTTACAACCACCAAATTTGGTATACTATATCATGTTACTCTAACTTAGACGGTAGACGGTTTGGGGAAGGGGTCGGGGCAGAGGGTTCAAATCCCGCTACATAAAAAGTTTTCGTAAAATCTACAATTTTCAATTCAGAACGACAGAGACCTATCAGCCTCCTATCAGGTTGGTATACTATCTCACGGAACACTAACTTAGACTGCAGACGGGTTTTGGAAGTGGTTGGAGAAGGGGGGTCAGAGTCCCCCCCATACAAAATTTTCCTAAAATCTACTGTTTTCAATTTAGAACCACCAAATTTGGTATACTATCTCATGGTACTTTAACTTAGAGGGTAGACGGGTTTTGTAAAGGGTCGGGGCCTGGAGGGGTCACTGCCCCCCACAAACAAAATGTTCGTAAAATCTACAGTTTTCAATTTAGAACCACCAAATTTGGTATACTATCTCATGGTACTCTAACTTAGACTGTAGACGGGTTTTAGAAGGGGTTGGAGGCCGGGGGTCAGAGCCCCTCCCCCCATACAAAATTTTCGTAAAATCTACAGTTTTCAATTTAGAACCACCAAATTTGGTATACTATCTCACGGTACTCTAGCTTAGACTGAAGACCGGTTTTGAAATGGGTTGTAGCCCGGGGGTTAGAGCCCCCCAATACAAAATTTTCCTAAAATCTACTGTTTTCTATTTAGAACCACCAAATTTCGTATACTATCTCATGGTACTCTAACTTAGAGGGTAGACGGTTTTTGGAAAGGGTCGGGGCCTGGGCGGTCAGACCTCCCCCTCCCCAATACAAAATTTCCCTAAAATCTACTGTTTTCAATTTAGAACCACCAAATTTGGTATACTATCTCATGGTACTCTAACTGAGAGGGTAGACGGGTTTTGGAAAGGGTCGGGGCCTGGAGGGGTCACAGCCCCCACGTACAAAATTTTCGTAAAATCTACAGTTTTCAGTTTAGAACCACCAAATTTGGTATACTATGTCATGGTACTCTAACTTAGACTGTTGACGGGTTTTGAGAGAGGTTGGAACCCGTTGGGTCAGAGCCCCCCCCCCCCCACACACACACACACACAGAATTTTGTAAAATTTACAGTTTTCAATTTAGAACCACCAAATTTGGTATACTATCTCATGGTATTCTAACTTAGAGTGTAGACTTTTTGAGGGGGGTTGGGGCCCGAGGGGTGAGAGCCCCCATCATAAGACAATTTCGTAAAATCTACAGTTTTCAATTTAGAACCACCAAATTTGGTATACTCTAACTTAGACGGTAGACGGTTTTGGGAAGGGGTCTGGGCCCGGGGGTCAAATCCTCCTAAATAGAAAGTTTTCGTAAAATCTACAGTTTTCAATTTAGAACCACAAAATTGGTATACTACCTCATGAAACTCTAACTTAGACTGTAGAAGGTTTTTTGGAAAGGGTCGCAGCACGGGGGATCAGAGCCCCCCCCCCTCTTGCAAAAGTTTCGTAAAATCTACAGTTTTCAATTTAGAACCAAAAAATTTGGTATACTAACTCACGAAACACTAACTTAGACTGTAGACGATTTTTTAGACGAGTTGGAGCCCGGGGAGTGAGAGCCTCCATTGTAAGGAAATTTCGTAAAATCTACAGTTTTCAATTTAGAACCATCAAATTTGGTATACTATCATGGTACTCGAACTTAGTCCGTAGACGGCTTTTGGAAGAGGTCGGGCACCGGGGTCCAGTGGCCCCCATACAAAATTTTCCTGAAATCTAAATGTTTTCAATTTAGAACCACCATATTTGGTTTACTATCTCATGATTCTCTAACTTAAAGTGTAGATGGTTTTTGGAAGGGGTCGGGGCCCGGTGTCCGACCGGCCCCCATTCAAAATTTTCGTTAAACGTGCGGTTTTCAATTTAGAACTACGAAATGTGGTATACTCTCATGGTACTCTAATTTAGACGGTAGACTCTTTTAGGAAGAAGTCGGGGCCCGGAGTCAAAGGTCCTTCACACAAAAAATTTCTAAAATCTACCGTTTTCAATTTAGAACCACCAAATTTGGCTTAATATCTCATGGTACTCTAACTTAGACGGCACGCTTTTTTGGAAGGGGTCGCGACCCGGGGTGAAGGGGACCAATTCAAAATTTTCGTAGAAATTACATTTTTTATTCTTAAGAACTGTAGCCCAATTCAACACTCCAAAACCCCACCTACGGTCTAAGTTAGAGGCCGTAGATAACAATAAAATGCAAAAATATCCAGTTAATGGTGTATTAAAAGCACAAATTAATAAACATTAGCTTTCACCACCATCGGATGTCTTATGAGGCAAATATACAATGTAATGCAAATAATGTAAATTATTTTTTGTTTCGTATGATTAAATTAACTAAATCAAAAAAATTAAAATAAGTTTACTGGAAATTTACGGAAATATTTTTTCATTCATTAACTTTCACCCGCTGAACTTGGTGATTCTACAAATAATAATATTTACCAGGGAAATACCGGGTACTCCAGCTAGTAGGAGCTAAAGATAATGTTACACTTTTAGTCAGGTACAAAACAATAATTATAAAGCCCTAGGTCTGGGCCTTTCTAGTAATGTTCAGTCCGCCGTGCTAATTTTCATAAGTCTTGCATAGAAGTCCAAGAATTTAGCAATGCGCTTTACTGAGGTTGAAACTATTAAGCTCACCCTAGGCTTAGGGCTTTTTGATAGTTTTCAGTCCTCCAAGATGATATTTATATAGTTTTCATAGAAAATCAAATGTATTCTGTTGAAATTTTACTCGAGCAAAACATTAATAGATACGCCCGAGGCCTAGGCATATGCATGTTTAGTAATTTTTATAATGCCGTGATCATATGAGGTTTGCATGGCAAATTAATTTAAGAGTGCTGCGCTTATTACAAATTCTTTAAAAGGCCTAGTCCTAGCGGCCAATAATTAATATTTGGTGCCTATTGTTATGCAAACCTTATAAATATGAGCACAGCGATTAAAACTTACTAAAGAGTCCATGTAAGTAATATTTTTTGACCGAGTGCAAGTGCAATTTACGAATGTGGACAGGTCAAAATATCTAAAAAAACAATGAAATTTGGAATATTTCTGTTTTCTTTCTTTTTATTTCAGTTTTAACACTTGTATTAGGTTCTGAAAACACATGTATTTCACCTATTTTTTATCTTCATTGTGCTTTTAACAGAATTTCTTTCCATGTTTAGGACATTGTTTTTTTTTGTGGTTACATTTTTTTAATGTTTTGGGCATTTCATTTTGTGTGGTTACTTGATTCTATGTTTTGGTCTTTTTACTTTGTATGGGCATTTTTGTTATGTTTTGGTTATTTCATTTTCTGTTTTGGTTGTAATTTCGACAGGATGAAAAGGTGAAACTGTGGACAGTGACGATGCCTACTTGCTAACATTTTTTTTAAATACAGCACATGTGTTTTGTATTGATTTATACCACTTATGATTAAGCGGCTACAGGTTTCTTTAAATACGAACTTTTTCTCAGAGCCTTCTGTTTCCTCTACCTAGCTTTTTCGGCTCCGCAATTTCTTTTCTTGGTTTTAGAATATTTTCCTTAATATTACTTTAGTTTCTCATGTAAAATCTTTATGTAAGGTATGTCTATTCTATCGAAGGATTTTGCAATTACACATGAAGCCCTGTTGTTAAAGTAAAAAAAGATTAACAACTGAAACAACGCAGTTCAGATATTTTCCCGCTGCTAACTCAAAGAATGAAAACAAAAACAACAAATTTGGGCAATAGTTGAGGCATGAGACAGTACTTACTAGTAACCAGGCAACGTTTTGAGGAAGAATGAGTGTAGGAATTTCTAACTCCAACAAAAAAGAATAACCGCACTGAATCCCCTAGAGCCGGCCTTTGGACGTCTTGAAAGAGAAGTCCTAAGGACACATCTGTATCTTAATTGCCTGAGAATCTGTGACAATCTTCTGGTGTCGTAGTAGAAAAACACGCTTCCTACTTCGCCTAAATTGCTTGGATGGTAATTCCAACGAACAATGTTTTGCTCTGGCATCGGATTTTTGTAGATTTTGATGGAATACTTTTCCCCTGAGGTTCACCGCTTTCAGTATAGTCTTCAGGACACACAGGAATACGCCCCAACGTAAAACACCCGTTTCACAGCAATTAACTACAATTAGCGAAAGGAAGGGCGGTACAGGGAATAAGTCGAGCGAGACGGATCTAAACTTAGAAAGTCGGGTGAAGGTGTTGCATGAAAAACTGTGTTTGGCTTACAGACTGTTGGCACGTAGGTACGTAGGTCTTTGATTTTAATACGTTATGGGGTAAACAAATTGTCTTTTTAATATAACAATTTTTTCATACGCATGGTGCAGCACAGAAAAAATTATTTTTGAGAATTAGCATGGCGCCTACCGGTCCAGAGTACAGCGGCCCAGTCCGAGGCTTCTGCCGGCCCCGGAACCTGGCGCCCGAGTGCTTCGCCTCCGTTGATCCCCCGCTTGGATCATCCCTGCTGTAAAATACATGTACCTCAGCGTTTCGGAAAAACAAAAGATAAGATGTCGATCCCTAAACTTAACCCGAACGGGGTCCGGGTTCGAATCCCGGTGAGGCATGGATGTTGTGTTTCTCTTACGGCACTGGCTCTCTCCCTTCCCTGGAACCAGTGACCCTAAATTAGGGACGGGCGACTGCTTATAGCCCATTGAGTTGCTCGTGGTAGTCGTTAAACCTCCAATCAAAAAAAAACTTAACCTCTTCTTGTGACCGCAGGTACCAAAATCTTGAACTTCGCCTAAACCATAATCGGAGGAACAGGCCTCACGCAATCGTCTGTATTCTGAGTGTTTTATTGAATGGTTGCTCATCAGTTCGTAGTTGACTGGCGAACAGAGAACTTGCTTGTTGAAACCTTTGTTGTGTGTTGTCAAGTGATAATAATGGAAATATATCATTCTAAATATTTTGGAAAGAGAAAGTGTATTGTTTTCCGAAAGCACTATGCAGGTGAAGTATGCAACATAGTTAACTCACAAAAGGGAAATGATTTGCGAAAATGGAAAGAGTATTTATTTTTCCATAACAGAGTGCGGGGTGATTTATGGTATTGGCACTGTATTCAAATAAATTATGGAAAATGTACTGGCTTTGCTAGTACTATTCTTATTGGAGATGAACACAGGTAACGCAATGAGAAACCACATAATCATGCTCCAAGACCGGAGAAAAGTGATGTTTTTATTGCAAGAGCGCAAGTAAAAGAACTAGCGAGAAATACTGACGAAGCCCCTGCACAAATTATTCAAACCGTGACAACGTCAATGGCTACAGTAAATGCAGCTTACATGCCCAATATAGATGCACTGAAGCAAGTTGTAAAACGAATACGAAGAGAAGACATGCCTGCGGAGCCTACGACTTTCGAAGGGATCGATGCCCCAATAGATTTACAGGAAAGAGTGGTGCAAAATTTCTTGGCAGAGTTAGCGCATTTGGAGATCAAAGAATTATTTTATTTTTAACAGAAAATAATTTACGAAATCTTAAAGAAGCACCCTTCTGGATTATGGATAGGACATTTAAAACTTGTCCAACCCTATTTAGGCAAGTATATACCATTCATGCTATGATTGGAACGAATCCAGAGATGCAAAGATTTCTCCCACTAGTTCATGGGTTACTTTCCAGCAAGAATGAAGAATATTATATTATACATGATTTTTGCAGGATTTACAAGACTATGCATCTGACTATGATATTCAGCTTGCACCACAATATACGTATAATGATAGATTTTGAAATAGCTACCATTATAATCCTGCGAAAAAAGAATTTGGAAGTAGCACACTCAAATGTTGTTGGTTTCATCTCGGAAAAAATGTGCGGGGTTATATCCATCCTGTGGCATAGCCTCGGAATATGAGGGAAATAGTGAGTTTGCTCTCAAAGTCAGACATTTGCAAGCACTCGCATTTCTTTCATTTGATGAAATTCCAGCTGCTTTTGAAGAAGTGAACTATATTTTACTAGAATATGCAGATTCTGTAGTTCAGTGGTTTGGGGAAAATTTCGTGGAAGCAGAAGAAACAATTCGAGCAGAAGCCCTCCGCTTTTCCCACCAACAATTTGGTCAGTAAGTGAAAACAATTTACTTGGCTTTCTCAGAACAAAAACCAAACTTGAAGGATGGGACAGACGCTGGAATACAATTCTGGGAAAGAAGAAACTGTGACTGTATGAAATAATCAGTAAAATTGCAAAAGAGCAGAGAACAACTATGGTTAAAATCGAAAGAGTGATAGCACAGATTCCAACAAATCCACCCAGAAGAGAAACGCTGGCAAGAGAAAAAGGAATTCGAACTTCTTTGGCGCACAGAGACAATGTTAACGTGCTAGAGTTTTTAAGAGGAATATCTTATAATTCTACCCTTTACTAAAATGCGCTGGTATTTTTCACTATTTGAATTATACCTTTTCCTAACTTGTATTTGAATTTTTCAAGAATGTAATTCCGCCGAAGGTGCAAGAATTTAAAACACAACGCAAAATTAAAAAAGACAACCTTTTCAAAACAGCATGTCAAAAACATAAAATGTCAAAAAGTAATCCAAAATGTGAAACAAATAAAAATTCAAAATGCAATCACAAAGTCACAAGCATAACAAAAATGCGAAACGCTATGTAAAATGCACAAAATAAAATAAATGCCATATTCATAAGGATTGCATGACAAGTTAAGTTAATAATGAACTTTTACTTAGGCTTCAAACAATAAGTATTAGCCTCTATACCTTTTTTAAAATCTTTAATAAGCGCACCATTATTAACCTGACTTGTCGTCAAACATTATCAATATGACATTGGCATACAATTACTTAAAACACTTGTGCCTAAGCCTAATCGCTGTTTATATTTTTGTACTCGAGTAAAAGCGCAACACAATAAACTTGACTTTCTGTGAAAATTTTATGTATATGAGCACGGTTGATTGAAAACTGATAAAAAAGGCTTAAGGCCTGTTTATTAATTTTTGTGCCTCTGTAAAAACACAGTACCATAACCTTGGCATGTTATCGAAACCTTATGAATACGTTGGACTAAAACTTCCTAAAAAAAGGTTACGCCTAAGGTCTTGTAATTAAGGTTTTGTGACAGAGTAAAACTTCAACATTAATAACTTGACATGTTGTGTTAACGTTGTGAATATGAGCACGGCGGATTAACGATTTCAAGAAATAGCCTTTGGGATTAATGTGTTGTAACTGAGTAAAAGTGTAACATTATTTTCTATATAAACCAAACTACATGCTGAAATGGCCCAACTACAGTATATATACGTATACTTCAACCATATACCGAAGCGCAGACAAGGTGAAAGCTAAAGTGCAATTTTGTACGCTCCCTAACATTTTAAGGCCAGCCTACGTGGAAGTGAACACGTTGATATCAAAAGCGTACTTTTCATACAAATATCAATGGACACGTCGCAATCGTTTTTTTAGTTGGGGGTTTAAGGACCACCGTGATCAATTCAGTGGGCTATAAGCAGTCGGCCGTTCCTAATTTTGGGCCACTGATTCCTGGGAAGGGGGACAGCCAGTGCCAGAAGCCAATCACAACGTCCATGACTCACCGGGATTCAAACCAGGATCCTTCTCGACGAGTGGTCAGATGCCAGCGCTTAGAACACTGGGCCACCGTAGAGGCTCACGTTGAAATGTATTTTTTATACGGCCCCAAACTCACTTATGGACATACTAGATTGAACTGGACACAAAAAAATCATTAATATAATTTGTACTAGCAGGGATACCAGGTATTTGCCAGGTACATATTACTATTTGTGGAATCACCAAGTTCAGCGGGTGAAAGTTAATGAATGAAAAATATATTCCTGTAATTTTCCAGTAAACTTATTTTAAGTTTTTTGATTTAGTTAATTTAATTTTACGAAACAAAAAAAGCAATGGTAATATTTACCTTCGAGGAGACATCTATAGGACTGCCGTACATCTGGCGTGTGCTTCTGAAAATTCCCCGACACAGAAATGCAATGTACCTATGTGATGTCGCATGCATATGACTCGACATTGGCATTGATCATCTTTTTCTTAGCTTTTTGAATTTTGAATATCTGGAACTCTCTATTTACATTACATTATATTTCCGCCTGATAAGCGGCCGGTTGCTAGGGAAAGCTAAACTATATTGATTTGTGTTTTTAATACACCATTAATCGCATACTTTTGCACTTTATCGTTATCTACGGTCTCTAACTTAGGCCGTAGGTTGGTTAGTTGGTGGTTAATGGCGCAAGGGCCTCAAAAGGCCTAAGAGCGCCTTAGAACGTAGATAGGGTATTGGAGAGTTAAATTGTGATGCAGATCTCAAGAGTAAAAAATGGAATCTTTTGCAAAAATTTTGCATGGGACCCCCATGACCCCGGGCCCTGACCTCCTCCAAAATTTGTCTACCGTCTAAGTTAGATAACCATGAGAGAGCATACCAAATTTGGTAGTTCTAAATTAAAAACTGTAGATTTTACCAAAATTTTGTGGGCTCCGACCCCTTCCAAAACCTACATGAGGTCTAAGTTACAGTTTCATGAGACAGTACACCAAATTTGGATGTTCTGAAATGAAAACTGTAGATTTTACGAAAATGTTGTATGGGGGCCCCTTGGCCACGACCCCTTCCAAAAAACTATCTTAAAAAAATTTCGCAAAGTTTTCATTAAAACCATCTGCAGTATAAGTTAGAGTTTCATGAGATAGTATAAAAAATTTGGTGGTTCCAAATGAAAAACTGTAGTTTTCAAGAACAATTTGTGTAGGGGCACCTTGACCCCAGGCCCCGACCCCTTCCGAAAACATTCTTCAGTCTAAGTTGAGAACCATGAGATAGTATACCAAATTTGGTGATCCTAAATTGAGAACTGTAGATATTACAAAACTTTTTGTGAAATCTACAGTTTTCAATTAACACCGGGCCCCTTCTAAACGCCGTCTACGGACTAAGATAGAGTAAAATGAGAGAGTATACCAAATTTGGTGGCTTTAAATTGAAAACTGAAGATTTCACGAAACTTCTGTATGGCGGCCCCTCGACATCCTCCAAAAACCATCAACTGTCTAAGTTACAGTACCATGAGATAGTATCTCAAATTTGGTGGTTCTAAACTAAAAACTGTAGATTTTGAGAAAATTTTGTATGAGGGGGATCTGACCCCCGTGCTCCGACCCTTTCTTAAAACCGTCTACAGTCTAAGTTAGAGTTTTATGAGGTAGTATACCAAGTTTGGTGGTTCTAAATTGAAAACTGTAGATTTTAAGAAAATTTTGCGTGTGTGTGTGGAAGGGGAGGGCTCTCAAACACCGGGATGCATCCCTTCCAAAAACTATCTACAGTCTAAGTTAGAGTTTCATGAGATAGTATACCAAATTTGGTGGTTCTAAATTGAAAACTGCAGATCTTACGAAAATTTTATATCAGTGGGCTCTGAACCCCGTGCTCCTACCTCTTTCAAAAACCGTCTACAGTCTTAGTTAAAGTTTCCTGAGGTAGTATACCAAATTTGGTGGTTCTAAATTGAAAACTGTAGATTTTACGAAAACTTTGTATGGGGGGAGGCTTTGACCACCGTGCTCCGACCCCTTCCAAAAACCGTCTACAATCTAAGTTAGAGTTCCATGAGGCAGTACACCAAATTTGGTGGTTCTAAATTGAAAACTGTAGATTTTACGAAAACTTTGTATGGGGGAGGGGCTCTGACCACCGTGCTCCGACCCCTTCCAAAAACCGTCTACAATCTAAGTTAGAGTTCCATGAGGCAGTACACCAAATTTGGTGGTTCCAAATTGAAAACTGTAGATTTTACGAAAACTTTGTATGTGGGAGGAGGCTTTGAACCAACAGGCCCCGATCGTTCCAAAACTGTTTACCCTCTAAGTTAGAGTACCATGAGATAGTACACCAAATTTTTTTTATTGGAGGCTTAACGACCACCGTAAACAACTCAATAGGCTATAAGCAGTCGCCCGTCCCTAATTTAGGGCCACTGGTTCCAGGGAAGGGAGAGAGCCAGTGCCGTAAAACAAACACAATATCCATGCCTCACGGGATTCGAACCCGGACCTCTTTCGGACGAATGATCAGAGGCCATCGCTTAGACCACTGCGCCACCGGGGCGGCATACCGAATTTGGTGGCTCTAAAGTGAAAACTATATTTTACGAAAATTTTGTATGAGGGGGCTCTGACCCCCGTGCTCCGACCCCTTCCAAAAACCATCTACAGTCTAAGTTAGAGTTTTAAGAGATAGTACACCAAATTTGAAGGTTCTACACTTTGAAAACTGTAGATTTTAAGAAAAAAAAATTGGGGGCGGGGGTGCTATTACCCCGCGAATTCCGCCCCTTTTAAAAACCATCTACGGTACAAATGGGAGAACCACGAGGACGTCGACATTATGAGCGCCACATATATATACACTGACGGAAAAAAATCCCAACACCACGAAAAAATAGTTGTAGAGGAATGAAATGGCGGCAATACATTTGTATAGGTAACATATTTAATCGATTAAGGTTTCAAGATCACAGGTTATTGTAAGAGCGAGAAGAGCCATTTTAAATGTGAAATGCTGGTACATTAATAACCGGTGTAACCGCCAGAATGTTGAATGCAAGCACGCAAACGTTCATGCATTGTGTCGTACAGGTGCTGGATGTCAGTTTGTGGGATTGCGTTCCATGCCTGTTGCACTTGGTCGGTCAATACAGGAACGGTTAATGCTAGTTGGGGGTGGCGCTGGAGTTGTCGTCAAATGATGTCCCATACGTGCTCGATTAGTGAAAGATCTGGTGATGTAGCAGGCCCCGGCAACATGTCAACACTCTGTAGAGCACGTTGGGTTACAACAGCGGTATGCGGGCGAGCGTTATCCTGTTGGAAAATAGCCCCTGGAGCGCTGTTCATGAATGTCAGCACAACATGTTGAATCCCCAGACCAACGTACAACTGTGCCGTCCGGGTGCGTGGGATAACCACGAGAGTGCCCCTGCTGTCATAGGAAATTGCTCCCCAGACTATAACTCCAGGTGTAGGTCCAGTGTGTCTCGGCAGCATATAGGTTGGTTGCAGGCGCACACCTGGCCTCCTTCTAACCAACACACGGCCATCACTGGCACCCAGGCAGAACCGGCTTTCATCAGAAAACACAACATATCTCCACTCCGTCCTCCAATGAGCTCTAGCTTGACACCCCTTGACGTCTCAAACGGCAGTGGTTTGGAGTAAGTGGAATGCACGCTACAGGGCGTCTGGCTCGGAGCTGTCCTTCAAGTAACCGATTTGTAACAGTTCGTTGTGTCACTGTGGTGGCAACTGCAGCTCGAATTGCTGCAGCAGACGCGGTACGATGCGCCATGTCCATACGCCGTACACGGCGGTCTTCCCTCTCAGTAGTGCCACGTGGAGGGCCGGAATCCGGTCTTCTTGAGACAGTACCTTTCCTTGACCACTGCTGCCAACAATCATGCACAGTGGCTACATTCCTGCCAAGTCGTTCTGGAATATTGCGGAAAGAAGATCCACCTTCTCGTAGCCCTATTACATGACCTCGTTCAAACTCCGTGAGCTGTTGATAATAGCTTCTTCGTCTTCTTAAAGGCATTCTTGACTAACATCAACATCCTACGTCGAATCTCAACGATAACTAACGCTCACGAACGTTACAGCGCGTATTTACAGCAAACCTGCTTTGCATGTTCCGAGGGGCGCTACTAGCGCCACACGTATGCGCCGAGCGCGAAATTTGCATAGACGTCATCTTACAGATGTACTCTCACCGCTTACCAACTGTCGTTTATCTAACACAAATCCTTCTTGGTGCTGGGATTTTTTTCCGTCAGTGTACTTTATATACACTGGCGGAAAGTGAAAAAAGAACACCAAGAAGGAGACGTCTGTTACCAACGAAATTTATACAGCATAATAACGGAATACAGAGGATAACGTGATCAAAACATTATTGCAAAATACAGCTGTATTTGCTGGTAAACTGAAAAATATCATTTCCATGTAACATGGTTTGTACGAGGCTGAACCACCATGAACTGCGTCACACTGTGCAATTCTGGCATGAAGTCTGTCGTACAGATGTTGGATGTAAGTTTGGGGTATTGAGTTCCAAGCATCCTTAACCTGGACGCGCAAATCGGAGATGGTCGTGGCTGGCCGTGGAGACCGGATTAGTCGTTGTCCCATAAAATCCCACACGTGCTCAATGGGGGACAAATCCGGTGAACGTGCAGGCCATGGAAGTTGTCTCACACCCTGAAGTACATGTTGCGTTGCACGTGCCGTGTGTGGGCGTGCGTTATCTTGCTGGAAAACACCACGATGGACCGACCTTACAAATGGCACAACAACGAGCTGAATGATGTTGTTGATGTAGGAGGTGCTGTTTAACGTACTCGGTACAAACACTAGTTGTGTACGGGAGTGATAGCTTATCGCTCCCCGCACTAAGAGACCAGGTGTAGGCCCTGTGTGTCGCTGGCGGATGCAAGAAGGGTGGAGACGCTCCCCTGTGCGTCTGCGAACACGCATACGGCCATCGGAGGCTTCCAAGCAGAATCTGCTTTCATCGCTGAACGCGACAGATCGCCATTGCGTTCTCCAGTGCAGACGTTGGCGACACCACTGCAGCCGTTCCTGACGGTGGGCTGGAGTCAGAGGTACAAATGCCAGAGGCACACGTACACGTAGTCCTGCATCCCGTAAACGGTTGCGGATTGTTCCCACAGTCACCTTAGGTGCAACGGCAGCTCGGATTTGCGTCGCAGCGGATGTTCTGCATAACAACGCAGTTCTTCTTATGCGTCGATCGGTCCGCTCATCAGTCCGTCTGTGACTCCCGGTTCCACGTCTTCTCGTGTGGGAATGTTCCTCGGTCCATCTACGCCACCATCGTACCACCACCGATACTTCCCGTTCAGTCCGCTCCGCAATACGACAATACGACCACCCAGCCTTGCGGAGTCCGACTAGACGACCTGTTTCAAAGTCCGATAACTGCTGAAATCGTACACGTCTTCCATGTCCAGGCATTGCAGCTTCTTCGGGGTCTTCGCACGTGTCCGTACGCCGACGACTGGTTACATTAACTTCGTCGTACTCCTTATATACCACCTAGCCGCCCCGGTGGCGCAGTGGTCAAAGCGATGGCCTATGATCATTCGTCCGAATGGGGTCCGGGTTCGAATCCCGGTGAGGCATGGATGTTGTGTTTGTCTTATGGCACTGGCTCTCTCCCTTCCCTGGAACCAGTGACCCTACATTAAGGACGGGCGACTGCTTATAGCCCATTGAGTTGCTCACGGTGGTCGTTAAACCTCCAATAAAAAAAATACCACCGACGATAATTTGCATATTATGCCGTGCTGTGGCGTAAGCGCTCACCGGTTGGTCCCGAAATTAACATCACACCTACGTAAACTCGACCCCATTAACATACACTGACGGAAAAAAATCCCAACACCAAGAAGGGGTTGTGTTAGATAAACGACAGTTGGTAGGCGGTGAGAGTACATCTGTAAGATGACGTCTATGCAAATTTCGCGCTCGGCGCATACGTGTGGCGCTAGTAGCGCCCCTCGGAACATGCAAAGCAGGTTTGCTGTAAATACGCGCTGTAATGTTCGTGAGCGTTAGTTATCGTTGAGATTCGACGTAGGGTGTTGATGTTAGTCAAGAATGCCTTTAAGAAGACGAAGAAGCCATAGCTCACGGAGTTTGAACGAGGTCGTGTAATAGGGCTACGAGAAGGTGGATTTTCTTTCCGCAATATTGCAGAACGACTTGGCAGGAATGTAGCCACTGTGCATGATTGTTGGCAGCGGTGGTCAAGGGAAGGTACTGCGACAAGAAGACCGGGTTCCGGCCGGCCACGTGGCACTACTGAGAGGGAATACCGCCGTGTACGGCGTATGGCCGTGGCGCATCGTACTGCGTCTGCGGCAGCAATCCGAGCTGCAGTTGCCACCACAATGACACAACGAACTGTTACAAATCCTTTACTTGAAGGACAGCTCCGAGCCAGACGCCCTGTAGCGTGCATTCCCCTTACTCCAAACCACTGCCGTTTGCGACGTCAGTTGTGTCAAGCTAGAGCTCATTGGAGGACGGAGTGGAGATATGTTGTGTTTTCTGATGAAAGCCGGTTCTGCCTGGGTGTCAGTGATGGCCGTGTGTTGGTTAGAAGGAGGCCAGATGAGCGCCTGCAACCAAATTGTCTGCTCGAGACACACTGGACCTACACCTAGAGTTATGGCCTGGGCAGCAATTTCCTATGACCGCAGGAGCACTCTCGTGGTTATCCCACGCACCCTGACGGCACAGTTGTACCTCGGTCAACCTGTTGTGCTGCCATTCATGAACAGCATTCCAGGGGGTGTTTTGTAACAGGATAACGCTCGCCCGCATACCGCTGTTGTAACCCAACATGCTCTACAGAGTGTCGACATGTTGCCGTGGCCTGCTAGATCACCAGATCGTTCACCAATCGAGTCCGTATGGGACATCATTGGACGAAAACTCCAGCGTCACTCCCAACCAGCATTAACCGTCCCTGCATTGACTGACCAAGTGCAACAGGCATGGAACTCCATCCCACAAACTGACATCCAGCACCTGTACGACACAATGCATGAACGTTTGCGTGCTTGCATTCAACATTCTGGCGGTTGAACCGGTTATTAATGTACCCGCATTTCACATTTAAAATGGCTCTTCTCGCGCTTACATTAAGCTGGGATCTTGAAACCTTAATCGATTAAATATGTTACCTATACAAATGTATTGCCGCCATTTCATTCCTGTACAACTATTTATTTGTGGTGTTGGGATTTTTTTTTTCCGTCAGTGTATGTAAATTTCATGATCGTCCGCCAATTCCTTCTTGGTGTTCTTTTTTCACTTTCCGCCAGTGTATATTATATAAAGCGAACGAAATCGTTTGTTTCTTTTTTATTCGGGAACGGCAAATTGGTACCCGACAAATTCGTACCCGGGAGATTGGTACGTGGTAAACTTGAACCCGGGAGATTGGTACCCTTCTGTTGCTACGACGTTACGGGGGGGGGGGTATACAAATTGCATGGCTAACAAATTGTCGTCAATTTGTAGATCTTTCAAAGCTATGGTGTTCGGTGAAACCGGTGGCGGTCAAAATGTCGACACCATAATGTCAACAGGGTCGTAATGTCGACAGTTCAAAATGTCGACACGATCATAATGTCGACAGGGTCCAGAAAGTGTCCGTATGGTACTCTAACTTCAAGGTACTTAGAAGAGAGAGGTAGGTCAAAGATTTTGTGCGATCTTCCCTCTCGCCGCTTCTAGGAATCGTGACGTCAGCTGGTTCCGAGTGCCCATTTGAGGAGGGACGCTGTAATACATGAGGCCAACTCCTCTGCCTACTATAAAACTTAAGGGATCCACTTTTAGTGCTTTCTTTGCATTCTAACCTTATCTGTTTGTTGACTGATCAAGTTTTCCGAATTGTCTGATTTGTTTTCAAATATACGAATATTTAAGAGAACAGATTAAACTTCCCTTACCTAGTTTGAGCACACTGAAATTATCGATTTCAATTGCTCACCTGGAGTTCTCTCTGAAGTTTTGCACATGATGCAAGAACACGGAAAAAGCCTCACAGGTATGTATGAATACGAGGAATGAAATGGCGTATGAGCATGCGGAAGATCGCATTTTAGGCCCTTTCAAAAACGTCCAACTTGTTTCAGCTACCCATAACTGGAAACAACCAATTTATTACAATCTCGATACAAAACTGACACGGTCTCTGCTGGAAACAATTATATATTCTCTGGAAAAGATGGGCTTTAAAGTGGTCGCGTTTTCTTCTGACCTTGGAGGAGGTAACCAAAGTTTATGGAAAGCGTTGGGAATTACTGTCACTCAAACATTTATTCAAAACCCGTGAGATAATGAAAGGAAGATTTGAGCATTTGCTATCCCACATATGATAAAACTTCTGAGGAACCATTTTATAGACCAAGGATATTGGTGGAAAACTTGTTACAGCTAATTTAATTGACAAAATATTAAAATCTGATAGTGATGAAATGCGACTATGCCCGAAACTTTCGACCTAATTCTTAGAAGTAAGAGGAAACGAAAGGCAAATGGTTCAGTTTTCTGCACAATTATTTTACACTTATACTGCTACCTTACTAAAAAAATTCTCCCCGATGAAGTTATTGCCTCTGATTTTTTCCAGAACGTAAATGATTTCTTTGATGTTTTCAATTCAAGAGTGCCGGTTGCAAAACAAAGTAAATATATCTCAGCCTACGGAAACAATATTACTGAGCAAAACCAAATTTTACACAAAATGGAACAAATTATTTCTGATTTAAGGGTCATTGGTAGAAAAACCATGCTTTCCTTTCAGAAAGGTATTTTGGTTTTGATTAGGAGCTTATACGGACTGTATGATGATGCAGCAGCATTCAATGTCAAATATGTTATGACAAGTAGATTAAATCAAGATGCGTTAGAAAATATCTGCTCTCAAATTAGGGGTTTATGGCATTTTTACATGCATCCACTTCCAACAGACATCAAAGCGCGACTGAAAATGCTGCTGCTTGGTTCGAACCTTTCTTTGCCTATGAACTGTAATGTCCAAAATGACAGCAATAAAATACTCAGTGCGACATTATTTTTTGACTTTTGTGATAAAGAATTCCCAACGACTAGTACGGATTGCGAAACAGGTAATGATGAAATAAAGCGCATCCCATATGAACTATCTGTAGAAAGAGGTGAAGAGAGACAGGAAGCGATACGGTATTTTACTGGCTACTACTTGTCGTATAACCATAAAGATCAAAATCTGGGTACGTATGAATTTCAGGCGCAGAATACAAACCAGAAAGGATGGATCGTATCTTTGTCAAGAGGTGCCCTTATGATACCGAACAAAAATTGGGTAAGAACTTTGAATCATTTTGAAACCATTTTCTCCGAAATTTATGGTAATGGCCTCTCTAAAGTGAAAGGAATAGTTGGAAAACTGCAAGAAAAACTACAAATCAAGTTCCCGGTTATTGGTCCAAGAGTAATTAAAACATATTCGCGAGCCCGAACATTTTTCCGCATGAAACATCTAAATTCTCTTCAGTCAAGAAAGTCTATGAAACGGAAAGATCCTGACAGGAAATTCTTCTCTATCAAGAAAGGAAAATAAAATAAAAGAATGGAAGCAAAGTTCCCACCACTAGCAACAATCTGAATAAGGTAAGATTTTTTTTTTTTTTTTTTTTTGCATTGTCAACTGTTTAACATACTTAGAATTTGAAATGTAAATTTCATGGCATAAATCTTCTGGCATAATTCATTTTACATCTGCAACATTAAGTGGAAATATTCCACATAGTAAAATTTATTTGCTTCGCACAGCATGCGCAAGGAATTTAAAGTTTATTTTCAGAAAACAAAAGAAATTATTATATTATCACGATTTTAAGTTTGTTCAAACCATTTTCGTATTTAAAACAAACAAACAAACAAAAAAACACGCACAACTGTTAAATGAATCTTTGCTAGTTGCCTTTTCACATCCGTTGTGAAGCACGCCGAGCCACAGAAGGAACCAGCTGACGTCAATCGTCCACGGAGGGGAGGACCTCCCGCTGTTTGTTTACAATCTTTGCCCTACCTCTCTCTTCTAAGTACCTTGCTCTAACTTAGACCGTAGACGGTTTTTGGAATATTATATAAATCAAATGAATTCGTTTTTTTTTTTGTTTTTTTTTTCGGGGAACTGCAAATTGGTACCCGGGAGATTGGTACCCTTCTGTTGCTACGAAGTTACGGGGGCATATACAAATTGCATGGCTCATTGCTGCTGTCGACTGTGGTTTCACTGCTGGATTGTTCGAAGACAGCGTCGTCTTCAGTGCCATCCATCGCACTGAAAATGCCGCACTTCAGATAAGACCTCTGTAGGGGCGGACTTTCTCATCAATTATGCTAGCACGCCTTAAGGTTATGCTTCGTGACTGCTCACGTCATAGGCTCCCTTACAGCCAGTAGAGATATAAAAGGTTCGTTACCTAGAACCATCCCAAAACAAAGATTGGATGATAAGACGAAATCCTCCCCGCTTTACTATGTAATCTGCGAATCAGGAGGATGGAGGAAATTCTCGGAAAACTTAGAAGAATTACCAATGTCCAAACGTAATGAACGATAACCGGGATAAACTTAACAATTTATTAGATCAATCAGAATATCGAGTTCCGTCTATCTGCTGAGTCACCGTCTTTGATTATAATTCAGTACAACCGCTATCTGATGAATGGTCATGAGGTCACAAACATTAACTTGATATCTTTCTTACACTCTGTCCCTTAACCTTGAGCGAGAGTCCTACTCCTCGGAGATAAGACCTATATCCTTCCGTTGTTACTAATCTTCGTAGCAAATTAGGGCCTAGTTCCGAGAGTCGTTTCTTCTACCTGTTTCGTTGTTGCCTAAAACTGCCTACGTTAGATTACTTAGAAATATTCGTGAGAGTCCTCAAGTCTTGGACCTGTATCACGAATGCACTAACTTCTAATCCGTCCCGTCGCTCCTCGGCACGCGGTCATCATTCTTGACCCTTCTGTCCGAATCAACACGCGTCCGGTTCCCCTGATCTAAGCTGCAAGAGAACCACCTCTCCCTTCCGAAGACAAACTAACACACACCACCTTCTCCATCTCCTCCCTCTCTTCTCGCCCGTCACGCGTGCGTCATTTTTTCTGCTCCGCTCTGCGGGCATGCCAACTCTCTCTCTTTTCTGACACCTACGTCGCGGGAACGACCCGGCGTCCCTTCCCCCGTACTTGCTCAGCACTCCTGCCTCATCTCATGCGTCGTGCGGTCCCTCTCATGAGATTAGCGGTTTACTTGAAGTACCTCGGTACGTCGCTCCACAGACAGAGACAGACTTACTCTACTTCAAACGCACAGTAATATAATACACTTCACTACACAGATACAATAGTTAATGGCAGTTAGTCAGACATACTGGCATTTGCTTGGTGTTGACAATGTTCAGTTTTCTTCATCCGGGCGTGGGTATAACAGCCCTTTACATACCGCACAAAGAACTCTGAAAAAGTTCTAGAATTATCTATTCTTTTCTCCGTCCACTGGACCACGTTTTAGTGTTTTGTTAATAGACATTGTGCGTTAATATTCATATCATAATTTCATATAGCGCAAGTGATTCGTGATAATGTAGGCATAAAGTTCATGTCATCAGTCCATTAACATATAAGATTCCTGATCGTACAGGCATAATGTTTATGTGATTGGCTTATTAACGTATATAATTCCTCTGCTCTTACAACCGCTAAACTAAGTCATTAGGAATGAACTTCCAGGTAACTACTACAAAGAGTAAAGGTTTTTTAACACATCCAGTTTTTATCTGTTCTGTGTCTAACGATGTAAGCCACGCATTATAGCGTGCTCGAATTGCTGCTTTAAAAGGCCTATTTATGCAGACATCAAGGGGCTGAAGTTGGGAAGTCATTCCTCCAGGCATAACAACTAGATCAGTTCTGTTTTCAACAATGCTGGTTTTCACCGAGTTGGTTACATACCCCTTGAATGAATCATGGACCGAAGTCACAAACATGAATCGCAGTCGCCCGCACCTGGTCGTCTAAACCATACTTTTTGAAGTTATTCGATTATCCAGACATTTTCTTGAACTCTGACATGAATTTTCTGAGAAAAAGTCTCTTTATTCGGAAATGCTTTTCTCTTGAAAATAACATACGGTGGTAGCTTGTTCCCATCGGTGGTAATGGAGAGCATGACCGCCATTCGGAGCTTCTCGTTTCCTGTTGTTCGCACTGTAACTTGCTTTGCACCAATACTTTCTACAGGGTAATTTGATGGCATATCAAAATACAGTGGTGTTTGGTCAGCATTCCTAATCTGGCTTAAAACATGGTACCCTTGTTTTCTTACCGATATGACGTTCTTGAGAAAACTGTATATCTTTTCTTCAAAGTCAGATGACATTCTCTGACATATTGAAGTACGCTGCCTCAGAGATAACCTTTTCTTTTCATAAAACGGCAAATCCATTCTCTTGAAGCAGTGAACCTTACACTGGATCCAAGTTACGATAAATCTCTCGTGCTTTGGCCTGAAGATTTTCTACAGTAACAGAAAAACTTGATGCACGCTGCTGCTTCACGAAATGATCTAGACGATCGTCAATCTCGAGAATCTACCCGTCTTAGGTCCCGAGCACGTCTTTCTTGTTTTGGAGCACCGATTCAGCTTTTCCTTGTGCTTCTTCCAAAGCCTTACATTTGCTTCTGAAACTTCATACTCCCTAAAACAAGCGCGATTGCCATTTGTCTCTGGATTAGCCTGCAGTTAATTTTTATCTGCACCTCTGCAGTTTAAACTTTGCTGGATAATGCTCTCATTTAGAACACATCTCTGGACAGCATACTCCACGTTCAAGTAACAAAATGCAGTGTTTCTTTCAGAGAACAATACGATGAGGCAAGCGACTGTCCGTATTTTATATCTTTCGTCGAAGCTTCTCAAAGAATGTAGAAGAATGGGAAAAGTCGAAGATTCTCGGTGGCCATAGCAACAGTCAGGCGCTCAGATGAAATTCCATCCGCTGGCGTGCCATAACGACGACATCTAGACATTCAGGCATTTGTGGGACTCCCGATGTAGGTATTTTTCACCGATTCTAACGCGCACCCGGATATACAGGTTCGATTTTGGAGGGAAAAGGTGTGCGTCAGATTCGAGTAAATACGGGAAGTCGAACGAGGCGGATCTTAACTTAGAAAGTCGGGGGAAGGTGTTGCATGAAAAACTGTGTTTGGCTTACAGACCATTTGGTACGTAGGAACGTAGGTCTTTTTTTAAGACGTTACGGGTAAACAAATTGTCTTTTCAGTACAACAATCTTCTTTCACACGCATGGTACAGCACAGAAAAAAATTGAATTTATTCTTGAGAATTAGCATAGTGCCTATCTGCCCAGAGTACAGCGGACCAGTCGGCGCCTGCTGCCGCCCCCGGGACCTAGCGCCCGGGTGCTTCCCATCTGTTGATCTCCTGCTTGAAGGTCCCTGCTGTAAAAATATGTATCTCTGCATTTTGGAAAAACAAAAGATAAGAAGCAATACCTAAACTTAACCTCTTCTTGTGACCGCAGGTACCAAAATCTTGACCTTCACCTAAACCCTAACTGGAGGAACAGGCTTCACGTGACCGCCTGTATTCTGAGTGTTTTAATGAATGGCTGCTCATCAGTTTCTAGTTAACTGTCGAGCAGAGAACTTGTATGTTGAAGCCTTTGTTGTGCTTTGTCATGCGATAATAGTGGAAATATGTCATTCTAAATAATTTGGAAGGAGAAAGTGCATTATTTTACGAAGACACTATGGAAGGTGAAGTATGCATCATAGTTAACTCACAAAAAGGAAATGATTTGCTGAAATGGAAAGGGTACTTATTTTCCCATAACAGAGTGCGGGGTGATTAATGTTATTGGCATTGTATTGAAAAAAATTATGGAAGTACTGGCTTTTCTAGTGTGCTAGTACTACTTTTGTTAGAGATGAACACAGGATGCGCAGTGAGATACCACATAATCATGCTCCAAGACAGGAGAAAAGTGATGTTGCTGTTAAAAGAGCGCAAGTAAAAGAACGACTGGGAAATACGGACGAAGCCCCTGCACAAATTATTCAAACAGTGACAATGTCAACGGCTTTAGTAAGTGCAGCTTACATGCCTAATGTGGATGCACTAAGGAAAATTGTAAAACGAATACAAAGAGAAGACATGCCTGCGGATCCTACGACTTTAGGAGGGATCGATGTCCCAATAGATTTACAGGAAATATATGATGCAAAATTTCTTGGCAGTGACAGCGCATTTGGAGATCAAATAACTCTTTTATTTTTAACAGAAAATAATTTACGAAAGCTTCAAGAAGCACCTTACTGGATTATGGATGGGACATTTAAAACTTGCCCAACCCTATTTAAGCAATTATACTGTATATCATTCATGGAACTAATCTAATCCCGAGACGCAAAGATTTGTCCCACTAGTTTATGGGCTACTTTTCAGAAAGAATGAAGAATGTTATATTATACAAGATTTTTGCAGGATATACAAGACTATGCATCAGACTATGATATTCAGCTTGCACCGTAATATACGTATAATGACAGATTTTGAAATAGCTACCATTAATGCTGTTAAAAAGGAATTTGGAAGCAGCACACACAATGTTGTTGGTTTCATCTCGGAAAAACAGTGAGTTTGATCACAAAATCAGACATTTGCAAGCACTCGCATTTCTTTCAATAATGAAGTGAAATCAATTTTACTAGAACATGCAGATTCTGCAGTTCAGTGGTTTGAGAAAAATTATGTTCTTAGAAGATTTCGTGAAAGCAGAAGAAACAGTCTCAGCAGAAGCCCTCAGCTTTTCCCACCAACAATTTGGGCAGTGAATGAAAACAATTTACTTGGCTTTCTCAGAACAAAAAACAAACTTGAATAATGGCGCACACGCTGGCATACAATTCTGGGAGAGAAAAAACTTTGACTTATTAACTAATCAGTGAAATTGCGAATGAGCAGAGAATAACTATGGCTGAAATTGAAAGAGGGAGAGCACAGATTCCAACAAATCCACCCAGAAGAGAAACTCTAGCAAGAGAAAAAGGAATTCAAACTTATTTGGCGCACAGAGACAATGTAACGTGTTACACTTTTTAAGAGGAACTGCTTATAATTCTACCCTTTACTAAAATGTGCTAATATTTTCACTAATTGAATTCTACCTTTTACTAACTTGTATTTGAATTTTTCAAAAATGTAATTCTGCCGAAGATGAAAGAATATAAAGCACAACACAAAATTAAAAAAGACAAAATTTTCAAAATAGCATGTCAAAAACATAAAACGTCAAAGTGTAATCCAAAATGTAAAACAAATAAAAATTCAAAATGCAGTCACAAAGTCACAAGCATAACGAAAATGCGAAACGCTATGTAACACGTACAACACAAAAAAAATGCCCACGCTATGTAAAATGTACAAAATAAAATAAGTTCCAAAACAAGGAAATGCACAAACTAGGTAAAATACACAAAGTAAATAAATGACAAAACAAAGAAATGTACAAGCTATGTAAAACTTAAAATTAAAAAAAATGCATAAGGATTGCATGACAAGTCAAGTTAATAATGCGCTTTTACTTAGGATTCAAACAATAATTATTAGCCTCTATACCTTTTTAAAAATCTTTAATAAGCGCAACATAATTATCCTGACTTGTCATCAAACCTTATCAATATGACCATGGTGTTGCAGTAAGGGCCATGTCCTCATATCAACCTGTCATCCGTCCCTTGTAGGAAGCATTTTGAAATTCCATTGTAATGAACTAACAACATAAGTCGCTACGTATTAAGTGACTTCATCCTCAGCCTGCCTGTTATTCGGACCTATAAATGGTTTCCAGATTGTCGGTATAGATACTGGAGCATTGTCATTACAGCATAAATGTCTCTGAGTAGCAATTCCAAGGCTCTCGGTGAACAGCAATGAAGAGACAGCACCTGGTGTTACAATAACGGAGGCATCATTCCAGAATGGATAGTGCAGGCCATCGCTCATGAATCGAGACAGTGCAGAATTTTTATATCCATTTTTCACGGCGCATTTATAGTCATTTAGTCTTGTTGCTAGTGTACGTTTTGTAGATCCTATGTATTTACTATCGGGAGTGTCATCGTCAATACTTTTCAAAGGGATGCTGTATACGCCAAATTTATTTAGCTTTTTTACGTGGTCTCGATCTTGTTTAATTAATTGGAAAATGTTTGTAGTACGCATTCCGAATTCCAGGTGAGAGTTTCGGCAAATGGCTTTGAGAACAGGTGTTATGGTTGAATAATAACTTATGGCACCTACATATCTACGAAGTTGTTCGTCCCTCTGGAGAGTAGTAGAGTTTTCTTGGTGGAGCTTCATAACAGCTATTTTGATGATAAAGTTATTAAAGCCGTGGTCGAGGGTGATGTTGAATATTTTGTTAATTTCACATTTGCGTCTACTGCAAGTAGATGCATGCATGATCGCTCTGCGTAGAAGGAAATTGATTGAGGAGAGTTTGTAGCTTTACGGATGTGCTGAAGAAGCCGGGATCAATGTAGGTATAGAAGTGGGTTTTCTATATACAGAGTGTTGCAAGGTTGCAAGGTGCAAGTGACAGCACCTCGTTCAAGCATAAAATCCAGGAATGACAATTTACCTTCATTTTCCAGCTTAATGGAGAATTTTATAGTCGGGATTTGGGATGATAAGTGTTCAGCAAACGTTTGTAGGTCAGCTGGTTCGTGATCCCAGAAGAAAAGTACGTCATCGGCATATCTTATGTAAAAGCACGGAAGTTATTTATATTCTTGTAGCACTTTATTTTCTATGTGTTGTAGTAGAATTTCGGCTAGAATCGGAGATAGTGGTAATCCTATTGGGACGTCTTCAGTTTGACGATAAATAATGTTGTCGAATTGAAAATATGATCTGTTCTGTACTAGTTTTAAGGTTGCAATATTGAACTGAATCGTTTCGGGTTCGTATTGACGTCCAAGCAGTTTTGTCTGAATGATGTCATGTACAGTTTTTATCGGAACATTAGGAGACAAAGAAATGACATCAAGAGAAGCCATAATAAAGGTTGAGTTATTTGCATTAAAGGATTTGATCTTGTTAAGAGCTTGTACTGTGCCTTTAACAGATAAGAGTGAATTATTATCGAGTGGTTGAAGGAAGCAAGTGCCTTCTCTATACGACTGCTAGGTGCTGCAAATCCAGATACTAGCGGGCGTAATGGGTGTCCTGGGTTATGACTCTTTAGTTTACCAGAAACTTCAGGAACTCGTGCCCCTGGAGGGCAGTTCAAGCATTGCGAAATGGCCGTTGGGAGGTTTAAGAGTTTCTTCAATTTATATATGGCCGCTATGGTAGCATTAATAGGGTTCGAACTAAGAGTGTGGTGCGGTATATTATCAATTGCCTCTGGCATTTTCTTCCGATAGTCTATTTTGTTCAGAATAATAATTTGCGAGGTTTTATCAGCTGATATGATCAATATATTTGGGTCGTTGCGCAATTCAAAAAGTCGCTTTTTTTGTTCTTTAAGACGAGTCAAATCCGTGTTGGGTCTTTGAACATGAAAATTTCTAATCGAATTGATTAATCGATGTCGTGCATCGTCTTGTTTTCTTAACGGTAGATGGGTAATGATGGCTTCTGCTTGGGGGATAAGTTTCAACCTATTAACCCTGGAGCTCGGGAAGGCGAATTTCAGGCCTTTATTTAGTGCTGATACACTGACGGAAAAAAATCCCAACTCCACGAAAAAATAGTTGCGGAGGAATGAAATGGCGGCAATACATTTGTATATGTAACATATTTAATCGATTAAGGTTTCAAGATCACAGCTTAATGTAAGCGCGAGAAGAGCCATTTTAAGTGTGAAAGCACGCAAACGTTCATGCATTGTGTCGTACAGGTGCTGGATGTCAGTTTGTGGTATGCGGTTCCATGCCTGTTGCCCTTGGTCGGTCAATACAGGGACAGTTAATGCTGGTTGGGGTGACGCTGGAGTTGTCGTCCAATGATGTCCCATACGTGCTCGATTGGAGAAAGATCTGGTGATCTAGCAGGCCACGGCAACATGTCGACACTCTGTAGAGCTTGTTGGGTTACAAAAGCGGTATGCGGGCGAGCGTTATCCTGTTGGAAAACACCCCTGGAATGCTGTTCATGAATGGCAGCACAACAGGTTGAATCACCAGACCGACGTACAACTGTGCCGTCAGGGTGCGTGGGATAACCACGAGAGTGCTCCTGCTGTCATAGTAAATTGCTCCCTAGACCATAACTCCAGGCGTAGATCCAGTGTGTCTCGGCAGCATACAGGTTGGTTGCAGGCGCTCACCTAGCCTCCTTCTAACCAACACACGGCCATCACTGGCTCCCAGGCAGAACAGGCTTTCATCAGAAAACACAACAGATCTCCACTCCGTCCTCCAATGAGCTCTAGCTTGACACCACTGACGTCGCAAACGGCAGTGCTTTGGAGTAAGAGAACTGCACGCTACAGGGCGTCTGCCTCGGAGCTGTCCTTTAAGTAACCGATTTGTAACAGTTCGCTGTGTCACTGTGGTGGCAACTGCAGCTCGAATTGCTGCCGCAGACGCGGTACGATGCGCCATGTCCATACGCCGTACACGGCGGTCTTCCCTCTCAGTAGTGCCACGTGGCCGGCCGGAACCCGGTCTTCTTGAGGCTGTACCTTCCCTTGACCACCACTGCCAACAATCATTCACAGTGTCTACATTCCTGCCAAGTCGTTCAGCAATATTGCGGAAAGAAAATCCACCTTCTCGTAGCCCTATTACATGACGTCGTTCAAACTCCGTGAGCTGTTGATAATGGCTTCTTCGTCTTCTTAAAGGCATTCTTGACTAACATCAAAACATAACGTTGAATCTCAACGATAACTAACGCAGACGAACGTTACAGCGCGTATTTACAGCAAACCTGCTTTGCATGTTCCGAGGGGCGCTACTAGCGCCACACGTATGTGCCGAGCGCGAAATTTGCATAGACGTCATCTTACAGATGTACTCCCACCGCCTACCAACTGTCATTTATCTTACACAACCCCTTCTTGGTGTTGGGATTTTTTCCGTCAGTGTATTTAGATTTGGTTTAGAGGATATTCACTGTACTTGATGTAGTTGAAGGTTATGATTGATGCTGGTTAGGCCTCCGTGTACATGAGGTACGGTTTTTCTCAATAACGTCCTGGTCCATAATGATTACGTAGTTCATGGCTGTGTTTTTTCTGGGCTTGCTTAACTTCCGAGTAGATAATAGCCGTAAGTACTGTGAGGTATTTATTGAAGTGAATAGCATGGCTATCACCAGTTTGTCGTAGGTAGGCCTTATAGGAGCTTCTTTGTAGTGAGTCTAATAGGCATATTTGAGCTCTGATTTCAGCGAGGAGTCTTTTATTTTTGTCGTATTTTAGCACTTGAGCGTCCCTCCATGAACGAGGTTTCTTCCTTAGTCTGAGGAATCTGGATAAGATGTGTAAGTCTCTACGATTTATTAGAAGAAACAAATGCGTCTCCTCCACGGCGAGTCTCATTCGGTAGAGTTTCAAAGTTTTAAATGTGCCCTTCATCTTGTGAGGAGTGGTATATACATATATTCGTGATAACTATGATGGTATTGGAAGATTTAAATTCGTGCAGAGGTAGTCAAAAGTAATCGAGGTAGTTGCCTTTGATGCACGATCTTGATAAGAATAATCACATCACAATACAAATTCAATTCATGGGTTCAATTTAAAGATTTTATTGTATCATCATCATCATCATCATTGTCAACCATTATCAATCCACTGCTGGACGAAGGTCTCCCCAAGTTTCCTCCACAACGGTCTGTCTTGTGCCAGTCTCCTCCATGTCACCCCTGCATACTTTCGAATTTCATCCACCCATCTCCCATGTGGTCTTCTTCTGGGTCTTTTCCTGTCCCTTGGAATCCAATCTAAAATTTCGGCTGTCCATCGATGATCTGTCCTTCTGGCAGTATGTCCAGCCCATTGCCACTTCAGGGATTTAACTCTGATCATAATGTCTTCCACTCTTGTCATTTTTCGGATCCACGAGTTCCTCTTCTTATCTCTCCTGGTTACACCAAGCATGGACCTCTCCATGCTTCTTTGAGTTGTCTGCAGCCTTTGTATGTCTCTTTTAGTTAAGGTCCACGTCTCTGCACCATACGTAAGCACTGGAAGGATGCATTGATCAAACACTTTTCTTTTAAGACATAATGGCATATTGCTCTTGAAAATTATGCTGTTTCTTCCAAAAGCTCTCCAGGCAAGTTTTGTACGCCGATTAATTTCTTCATCAATGTGACCCTCACTTGATATCTGCTATCCAAGATAAACGTACGTGTCTGTTATCTCCAGCTTTTCTCCATCAATCGATAAAACTTCATTTCTTGTAAAAGCATTGAACATCACTTTTGTCTTCTGAAAGTTCATTTTTAATCCCACTTCTTTACTCTTGTCAGCAAGTTCCTGGATCATACTCTGCAGCTCTGATGGGGTAGTTGCAAAAATGACTACGTCATCAGCAAAACGAAGGTGGGTTAGATAATCTCCATTAATCTTTATCCCCTTGTTTTCCCAGCTCAGCGACTGAAAAACACCCTCCAATGTGGCATTAAAGAGCTTCGGAGATATGGTGTCCCCTTGTCTCACTCCCTTTCCAATTTTTACGTGTGTTGTATTTTCAAACAGCCTAATCTTTGCACTTGCATTTTCATAGATGTTATTAATAATATTAATGTATGCATCTTCAATACCGCAGGTTTTCAGAGCCATTGTAACTGCTGATGGTTTCACCGAATCAAAGGCTTTTTCATAATCGATAAAAGCCATGCACAATGGAAGTTCATATTCCCTCGCTCTTTCAATTAGTTCTCTCAGCACGTGGATATGATCTATTGTGCTGTAGCCACTCCTGAATCCAGCTTGTTCTCTCGGTTGAGCCATGTCCAGTGTTACCTTCAAGCGGTGTGAAAGAACTTTAGTGAAGATTTTATAAACTACTGATAGGAGGCTGATAGGTCTGTAGTTTCCGAGATCCTCAATGTCACCTTTCTTATGTAGCAGGATCATTGTAGCGGTGTTCCAATCCTCAGGAATCTTTCCTTCATTAAGGCATCGAGTGAAAATTTGGGCGAGTACTGTTTCGATTTCTCCACTTGCTTCTTGTATGATGTCTACAGTAATTCCATCTTCTCCTGGAGCTTTTCCTCGCTTCATGTTCTTGATTGCATGTGCAACTTCTGCTGGAAGGACTGGAGGAACTATGGTACTGGTATCTTTCATGATGCTTGGAGTGCATATATCATCCCTTTCATATAATTTGGAGTAGAAATCTTTCACTCTTGTCAAAATTTCGCCTCTATTTCTTGTTACAGAACCATCTTCTTTTCTCAGTGCCATAATCTGTTTTCTTCGCTTACTGAGATGTCCCTTTGCTATCTTTAGGCTTTGGTTGTTTTCAATTGCTTTCCTCACTAGTTCACAGTTGAATTTTCTTACGTCTTCAGTGATACTTTTTCTTACTGTCTTGCATAGCTCTATATATTCCACTTTGGAAGTCACATCTTCTTTAGTTGTCCTCATCTCTCTTCTTTTTTGCATCAACATTTTGGTTTTTCCTGATAATTTGTTCACATGCAACTTGTTCTTAGACCCAGCTAATTTTGTTGCTGTTTCCATAAGAGCTTTGGTTACTTTTCTGTTAACTTCAGAGATGTCCACTTCTTCCGATGTTAGGCCTTCTAAAGCAGAGAACCTGTTCTTCAGTTCTAACTTGAAGGTATTATGGTGTTTTTTAAGGTTGGTTATGTCAACAGATTTTGTTTGTCTTATGAGCTTGCCACGTACAAGTTTAGTGTTGAGGTGCATCTTACATCTCACCAATCTATGGTCACTACCTGTGTTGAACTTGTTTAGCACACTGCAGTCTTCTATGACGAATTTCTTGTTACACATAATAAAATCAATTTCACTTGTCGTCCCATTTGGATGTCTCCATGTCCATTTCCTGTGTGGCTTTTTCTTGAAGAAGGAGTTCAAGATGAAAAACCCTTCTGCCTCTGCAAACTCAACGAGAGTATTTCCACGCTGGTTTCTGTTGCCGTGACCGAATTTACCTACTGAAGTTTCATTCTGTTGCCGTTGCCCTATTTTTGCATTGAAATCTCCCATAATTATTTTCAAGTGCTGCTTACCTTTATTATTTAGATGACAAATTTCCTCATAAAATTCTTCAATTTCTTCTTCAGGATGACTTGTGGTGGGTGCATAAGTTTGAATAATCTGAGCCTGGTATCTTTTCGAGAGTTGGATAACAAGTCGTGCAGCTCTGTCAGAGGAACTTTCAACTTCTACAACTTTATCCTTCAGTTTCTTGTTTATTATAAATCCAACACCACTAGTTCTGCCAGTATCTGTCCCACGATAGTAGAAGAGATGTCCACTTTTCAGTTCGATGAGATCTTCTCCTTTTCTCCTTACCTCACTTAGCCCCACGATGTCCCACTTGATCCTTTGTAGTTCCTCTTCCAATTCAAGAAGCCTTGAATCAGAAGATAGGGAGCGTCCATTGTAAGTAGCCAAGGTCAGCATCAGATGGCAGCCTAGTCCGGTCCTCCGGGGATTCTTAGCACCCTCTGCCTTCATGTCGCACTGGCCGCTGCCTTGGCCAGGTACGTTCCAGCTGCCGGAGACTGAGGGCCAAGATTTAAGTTGTGGAATCATTTTGGAGGGGTTTGGCCATAACTCACCACGCTGGCCAAGCGGGTTGGTGAGTGTGGGATAGAATTTCCTCTAATCCCGATGGTATAGTTATACCGCTATTGGCGGTCGTCAGAGCCCCTTTAGTGGGAACAGGATGCACCACGAGAAGGCGGGGTTGACATTTGTCAAGGAGAGGCTGTGATGTTACGCATCACCTGACCTTACATCCCTTTATTGTATATACACATGTATATACAATAAAATCTCTTAACTTTCAGGTTTCCCTAGAACCCGTCGTCAGATACATAAACAGAAGAAGGAATACGTTTAAATAGAATGTTACGTGACATGATAAAGACATCAGATATTAATATGTGATACAATGTCACGTGGCTTCAAATTTTCTAAACGTCGTGACAAGTATCATTAACCCTTTAAGCGGCTTGAACGAAATAACTCGGGGTACGTTTCTGTGGCCAATAACGGCTGGCACGAAATAACTCGGGGTACGTTTCTGTGGCCCATAACGGCTGGCACGAAATAACTCTGGGTACGTTTCTGTGGCCCATAGCGGCTGGCACGAAATAACTCGGAGTACGCAATCTGTCCACTGCCCAGCTCAACCGGGTGACCTCGAACTCCGGACAACAGGGAACATTGCATTCCGCCTTTGCTTTGTTATTCAAACTGCTCGTTTACGGGGATGGTTGACACTAATCCTTTCTGACTGATTACTGGCTAAAAGGGTTCGGACAATGCACTGAATCTAAAAGGACAGGCCTTTGGATATCATTGCAGTTTCTACATTTGTCTTGGAAAGATAAATTCACGAAACTTGAACTGTTGTTATGCGACAATTAAAACTGAAGGAAAACTTTAGAGTATTTCAGTAATTCTCTGTAATCAACTTTGCAAGAAAAAACATTACTTTCGGGAACACAATCTTTTAATTTTAAAATATTTAATTAACGCGAGTTTATTTAAAGAAATAGGAAATCCACTGTGAAACTGATTTTTCGGTTTGCAACAGCAACCTAAAAATAATTTAAAGGATATGACATGATTTTTTTACATGAAATTTCTCATTAGGTGGTACTGAAAACAAAAATTAAATTTCAAAAATTACTTTATTTTAGGATTTTTCAAAAGTGCTTTGCTATTTTAAATGAAAACAGCAACGATTTGAACTATTAGTGAGAACAGATAACCGATATAAGTGTGAGGAATAAAAAGTAGATAAAACACATAAGACACAAAGACGATTTTCTTTATTATAACTGGAGCAAATAGTAGGTTGGTTGCCAATCAGCATGCTTTGTACAAAGACAGTTGATCTAATTCTTTTGAACAATATGATTTCGGATTCACAGAGATGGAAAACCTTTAGCTAGAAAAAAATTGCGCTATCCTTGCAGAAGTCCAGTCAGACTCTCATTCATTGTATGTGGTTTAGAATTCAATAATATTACAAGCTATGCTTATCGGAAAGCTTAATACCGAGTTGCCCATAGTTAGATTTTTTGAACCTACATATTTTGAGGAGCGAGATCAGACTCGATTAGTTTGTCATAAATACAGTCATGTAAACACTTGCATTTAGTTTAAAAACAGCCAACGTCTCCTAATGCACAATCTCGTGAATAAGATATGAATAACGAATGCACACAGAAATATTGCTCACAGAAAAAATCGCATTCCTTGAAAATAAGAAAAAGATGCCCACGTCTTGAAAATAAGATAATACTCAGATGTGTGTTGTTTTCTTACGTCTGTTAGAAACAAGAGGCCATTTTTAATTTCACGAAAAAATATCTTGATTTTAACTGAGCAATCGACTTTTCGGACAAATGATGAGAAGCCATCGCTTTAATGATACTTACCACGTCGTTTAGAAAATTTGAAGCCACGTGACATTGTATCACATAATAATATCTGATGTCTTTATCATGTCACGTAGCATTCTATTTAAACGTATTCCTTCTTCTGTTTATGTATCTGACGATGGGTTCTAGGGAAACCTGAAAGTTAAGAGATTTTATTGTATATACATGTGTATATACAATAAAATCTTTAAATTCAACCCATGAATTGAATTTGTATTGTGTTGTGATTCTTCTTATCAAGATCGTGCATTAAAGGCAACTACCTCGATTACTTTTGACTACCTCCGCACGAATTTAAATCGTCCAATACCATCATAGTTATCACGCATATATGTTTATACCACTCCTCACAAGATGAAGGAAATATTCAAAACTTTCAAACTCTACCGAATGAGACTTGCCGTGGAGGAGACGTATTTGTTTCTTCTAATAAATTGTAGAGACTTACAGATCTTATCCAGATTCTTCAGACTAGGGAAGAAACCTCGTTCATGGAGTACGCTCAAGTGCTAAAACACGACGAAAATAAAATACTCCTCGCTGAAATCAGAGCTAAAATATGCCTATTAGACTCACTACAAAGAAGTTACTATAAGGCCTACCTACGACAAACTGGTGATAGCCATGCTATTCACTTCAATAAATACCTCACAGTACTTACGGCTATTATCTACTCGGAAGTTAAGCAAGCCCAGAAAAGACACATCCATGAACTACGTAATCATTATGGACCAGGACGTTATTGGGAAAAACCGTACCTCATATACACGGAGGCCTAACCAGCATCAATCACAACCTTCAACTACATCAATTACAGTGATTATCCTCTAAACCAAATCCAAATATCAGCACTAAATAAAGACCTTAAATTTGCCTTCCCGAGCTCCAGGGTTAATAGGTTGAAACTTATCCCCCAAGCAGAATTCACCATTACCCATCTACCGTTAAGGAACCAAGACGATGCACGACATTGATTAATCAATTCGATTGGAAAATTTCGTGTTCAAAGACCCAACACGGATTTGTCTCGTCTTATAAAAGAATAAAAAGCAACTTTTAGAATTAGGCAAAGACCCCAATATATCGACATAACAGCTGATAAAACCTCACAAATTATTATTCTGAACAAAATCGACTATCGGAAGAAAATACCAGAGGCAATTGATAATAAACGGCACGTCCCTCTTAGTTCGAACCCTATTAACGCTACCATAGCGGCCATATATAAATTGAAGAAACTCTCAAACCTCCCAACGGCCATTTCACAATGCTTGGACTGCCCTCCAGAGGCACGAGTTCCTCAAGTTTCTGGCAAACTAAAGAGTCATAACCCCGGACACCCATTACGCCCGCTAGTATCTGGATTTGCAGCCCCTACCAGACGTACAGAGAAGTCACTTGCTACTTTCCTTCAACCATTCGATGATAATTCACTCTTATCCGTTAAATGCACAGTACAAGCTCTTAACAAGATCAAATCCTTTAATGCAAATAACTCAACCTTTTTATGGCTTCTCTTGATGTCATTTCTTTGTCCCCTAATGTTCCGATGAAAACTCTACATGGCATCATTCAGACAAAACTGCTTGGACGTAAATACGAACCCGAAAGGATTCAGTCCATTTTTACAACCTTAAAATTAGTACAAAACAGATCATATTTTCAATTCGACAACATTATTTATCGTCAAACTGAGGACGCCACAATGCGATCACCACTATCTCCAATTATAGCCTAAATTCTACTACAACACATAGAAAATAAAGTGCTACAAGAATATCGAAAACTACCGTGCTTTTACATAAGATATGTCGATGACGTACTTCTCTTCTGGGATCACGAACCAGCTGACCTACGAACGTTTGCTGAACACTTATCATCCCAAATCCCGACCATAAAATTATCCATTGAACAGGAAAGTGAAGGTAAATTGCCATTCCTGGATTTTATGCTTGAACGAGATGCTGTCACTTGCACCTTGCAACATTTTGCATATAGAAAACCCACTTCTATAGCTACATTGATCCCGGCTTCTTCACCCTATCCAAAAAGCTACAAACACTCCTCAATCAATTTCCTTCTGCGCAGAGCGATCATGCATGCATCTACTTTCAGCAGACGCAAATGTGAAATTAACAAAATATTCAACATCACCCTCGGCTACGGCTTTAATAATTTTATCATCAAAATAGCTGTTATGAAGCTCCACCAAGAAAACTCTACTACTTTCCAGAGGGACCAACAACTTCGTAGATATGTAGGTGCCATAGATTATTATTCAACCATAACACCTGTTCTCAAAGCCATTTCAGAAGCTCTCACCTGGAATTCGGAATGCGTACTACAAACATTTTCCAGTTAATTAAACAAGATCGAGACCAGGTAACAAACCTAAATGAATTTGGCGTTTACAGGATCCCCTTGAAAAGTATTGACTCTGACACTCCCGATAGTAAATATATAGGATCTACAAAACGTACATTAGCAACAGGACTAAATGACCATAAATGCGCCGTGAAGAATGGATATAAAAATTCTGACCTGTCTCAACTCGTGAGCGATGGCCTGCACTATCCAGTTTGGAATGATGCGTCCGTTATTGTAACAGCAGGTACTGTCTCGTCATTGTTGTTCACCGACAGCCTTGTAATTGCTACTCAGAGACATTTATGCTGTAATGACAATACTCCAGTATCTAACCGACAATCTGGAAACTATATACAGGTCCGAATAACAGGGAGACTGAGGATGAAGTCACTTAATATGTAGCGACTTTTGTTGTTAGTTCATTACAATGGAATTTCAAAATGCTACCTACAAGGGACGGATGACAGGTCGATATGAGTACATGGCCCTTAATGCAACACCCCGCAAAATGAAGGATGAATAAATCTCGATTGCTGCTCTAATGTTCCTCGTTGTATCTCCTGATGAGAACAAAACAAATAATTCAGCTACATACTAACTTTCGTTTATTTTTACAATGCAGTGTTGTATGCATACCTGCATTCCATTTGTCTTTATTTAATGATACCTTTTTTTTATTTGAGGTTTAACAACAACCGTGAGCAACTCAACGGGCTATAAGCAGTCGCCCGTCCCTAATTTAGGGTCACTTGTTCCATGAAGGGAGGAAGCCACTCTCGTAAGTAAAACACAACATCAATGCCTCACCGGGATTCGAACACGGAACCCTTTCGGACGAATGATGCGAAGCCATTGTTTTAATGATACTTATCACGTCGTTTAGAAAATTTGAAGCCACGTGACATTACATCACATATTAATATCTGGTGTCTTTATCATGTCACGTAACATTCTATTTAAACGTATTCCTTCTTCTGTTTATGTATCTGACAATGGGTTTTAGTGAAACCTGAAAGTTAAGAGATTTTATTGTATATGCATGTGTATATACAATAAAATCTTTAAATTCAACCCATGAATTGAATTTGTATTGTGATGTGATTCTTCTTATAAAGATCGTGCATCAAAGGCAAGTACCTCGATTACTTTTGACTGCCTCTGCACGAATTTAAATCGTCCAATACCATTATAGTTATCACGCATATATGTATATACCACTCCTCACAAGATGAAGGAAATATTCAAAACTTTCAAACTCTACCGAATGACACTCGCCGTGGAGGAGACGCATTTGTCTCTTCTAATAAATTGTAGAGATTTACACATCATATCCAGATTCCTCAGACTAAGGAAGAAACCTCGTTCATGGAGGGAAGCTCAAGTGCTAAAACACGACGAAAATAAAAGACTCCTCGCAGAAATCAGAGCTAAAATATGTCTATTTCACTGACTACAAAGAAGCTCCTATAAGGCCTACCTACGACCAGCTGGTGATAGCCATGCTATTTACTTCAATACATACCTCACAGTACTTACGGCTATTATCGAATCTGAAGTTAAGCATGCCCAGAAAAGACACATCCATGAACTACGTAATCATTATGGACCAGGACGTTATTGAGAAGAACCGTACCTCACATACACGTAGGCCTAACCAGCATCAATCACAACCTTCAACTACTTTAAATACAGTGATTATCCTCTAAACCAAATCCAAATATCAGCAGTGAATAAAGGTCTGAAATTTGCCTTCCCGAGCTCCAGGGTTAATAGGTTGAAACTTATCCCCCAAGCAGAATTCACCATTACCCATCTACCGTTAAGGAAACAAGACGATGCACGACATCGATTAATCAATTCGATTAGAAAATTTCATGTTCAAAGACCCAACACGGATTTGACTCGTCTTATAGAAGAAAAAAAGCAACTTTTAGAATTACGCAATGACCCCAATATATCGACCATAACAGCTGATAAAACCTCGCAAATTATTATTCTGAACAAAATCGACTATCGGAAGAAAATGCAAGAGGCAATTGATAATATACCGCACGTCACTCTTAGTTCGAAACCTATTAATGCTACCATAGCGGACATATATAAATTGAAGAAACTCTCAAACCTCCCAACGGCCATTTCACAAAGCCTGAACTGCCCTCCAGGTGCACGAGTTCCTGAAGGTTTTGGTAAACTGAAGAGTCATAAACCCGGACACCCATTACTCCCGCTAGTATCTGGATTTGCAGCACCTACCAGATTAATAGAGAAGGCACTTGCTACTTTCCTTCAACCACTCCATAATAATTCACTCTACTCTCTTAAAGGCACAGTACAAGCTCTTAACAATATCAAATCTTTTAATGCAAATAACTCAACCTTTATTATGGCTTCTCTCGATGTCATTTCTTTGCCCCCCAATTTTCCGATAAAAACTGTACATGACATCATTTAGACAAAACTGCTCGAACTTAAATACATACCAGAAACGATTCAATCTATTATTACAACCTTAAAACTAGTGCAGAACAGATCATATTTTCAGATCGACAACATTATTTATCGTCAAACTGAGGACATCCCAATAGGATCACCACTATCTCCGATTCTAGCCGAAAATCTACGACTACACATATAAAATAAAGTACCACAAGAATATCAATAACTTCCGAGCTTTTACATAAGATATGTCGACGATTTATTCTCTTATGGGATCACGAACCAGCTGACCTACGAACGTTTACTGAACACTTATCACCCCAAATCCAGACCATAAAATTCTGCATTAAACTGGAAAAAGAAGGTAAATTGCCATTCTGGATTTTATGCTTGAACGAGATGCTTTCACTTGCACCACCCTGTAATTAGAAAACCCACTTCTATACCTACACTGATTCCAGCTTCTTCAGCACATCCGAAAAGCTACAAACTCTTCTCAATCAATTTTCTTCTGCGCAGAGCCATCACGCAGGCATCTACTTTCAGCAGACGCAAATGTGAAATTAACAAAATATTCAACTTCACCCTCGACCACGGCTTTAATAACTTTATCATAAAAACAGCTGTTTTGAAGGTCCACCAAGAAAACTGTACTACTCTCCAGAGGGACCAACAACTTCGTAGATATGTAGGTGCCATAGATTATTATTCAACCATAACACCTGTTCTGAAAGCCATTTGCAGAAACTCTCAGCTGAAATTCGGAACGCGTACTACAAACATTTTGCAGTTAATTAAACAAGATCGAGACCAAGTAACAAACCTAAATAAATTTGGCGTATACAGCATCCCCTTGAAAAGTATTGACGCTGAAACTCTCGATAGTAAATACATAGGATCTACAAAACGCACACTAGCAACAAGGCTAAATGACCATAAAAGCGCCGTGAAGAATGGATATAAAAATTCTGCACTGTCTTGACTCGTGAGCGATGGCCTGCACTATCCAGTCTGGAATGATGCCTCCGTTAGTGTAACACCAGGTACTGTCTCTTCATTGCTGTTCACCGAGAGCCTTGGAATTGCTACTCAGAGACATTTATGCTGTAATGACAAAGCTCCGGTATCTATACCGACAATTTGGAAACTTCTTACAGGTCCGAATAACAGGCAGACTGAGGATGAAGTCACTTATTATGTAGCGACTTATGTTGTTAGTTCATTACAATGGAATTTCAAAATGCTTCCTACAAGGGACGGATGACAGGTCGATATGAGTATATGGCCCTTAATGCGGGTCTGGGTCGAAACACCGACAGGACAAAACACCGACACCCGAAACACCGACACCCAAAACACCGACAAGACAAAACACCGACAGGCCAAAACACCGACTGGACAAAACACCGACAGGACAAAACACCGACAAACTGTCAACATTTTACTTTCTCACATTAGTCCAGTTTAAAACTTCAAGCCTTGTATCGTACTTCTTTGACAATAGTCGACGCTGCAGTTCCAATGCAAAATTCCCTTTGTCAAAACTGCAATAAGGAGCTATATAAAAATTTACTTTTTCCTGTATATTTAAAACTGATTGTTTGTTTGTATGTCCGCTATACAAATCGACAGTTTTCAATTTAGAACTACCAAATTTGGTATACTAATTCATGGTACTCTAAGTGAGACCGTAGACCGCTTTTGGAAGGGGTCGGGACCCTGGGTCAAGTGGGCCCATACAAAATTTTAGGAAAATCTACAGTTTCCAATTTAGAACCACCAAATTTGGTATACTATCTCATGGTGCTCAGAGTTGAATCGTTGACAGTTTTGGGAAGTGATTAGGGTCCGGGGTCAAGAGGGCCCCATACAAAATTTTCGTAAAATCTACAGTTTTCAATTTAGAACCACCAAATCTGGTATAATATCTCGTGGTGCTCTAAGTTAGACCGTAGACAGTTTTTGGAAGGGGTCTGGGCCCGGGGTCAAGTGGGGACCATACAAAATTTTAGTAAAATTTACAGTTTCCAATTTAGAACCACCAATTTTGGTATACTATCTCATGGTGCTCAAAGTTAAACGGTTGACAGTTTTGGAAAGTGGTCGGGGCCAGGAGTCAAGGGGGTCCCATACAAAATTTTCGTAAAATCTACAGTTTTCAATTTAGAACCACCAAAGTTCGTATACTACCTCATGGTACTGTAAGTTAGACCGTAAACCCTTTTTGGAAGGGATCGGGGCCCGGAGTCAAAGGGGCTTCACACAAATTTTCGCAAAATCTACAGTTTTCATTTTAGAACCAACAAATTTGGTATACTACCTCATGGTACTCTGAGTTAGACCGTAAACCCTTTTTTGGAATGGGTCGGGGCCCTGGGTCAAGGGGAGGCCCATACAAAATTTTCGTAAAATCAACAGTTTTCAATTTAGAACCACAAAATTTGGTATACTATCTCATGCTGCTCAAAGTTGAACCGTTGACCGTTTTGGGAAGTGATTGGGGCCCGGGGTCAAGAATGGCCCAAACAAAATTTTCGTAAAATCTAGTTTTCAATTTAGAACCACCAAATTTGGTATAATATCTCGTGGTGCTCTAAGTTAGACCGTAGATAGTTTTTGGAAGGGATCTGGGCCCGGGGTCAAGTGGGGCCCATACAAAATTTTAGTAAAATTTACAGTTTCCAATTTAGAACCACCAATTTTGGTATACTATCTCATGGTGCTCAAAGTTAAAATGTTGACCGTTTCGGGAAGTGGTCGGGGCCCGGGGTCAAGAGGGCCCCATACAAAATTTTCGTAAAATCTACAGTTTTCAATTTAGAACCACCAAAGTTCGTATACTGCCTTATGGTACTGTCAGTTAGACCGTAAACCCATTTTGGAGGGGATCGGGGCCGGGCTCAAGGGGCCCCATACAAACTTTTCGTAAATTCTACAGTTTTCGATTTAGAACCACCAAATTCGGTATACTACCTCATGGTACTCTAAGTTAGACCGTTGACCGTTTCGGGAAGTGGTCGGGGCCCCATACAAAATTTTCGTAAATTCAACAGTTTTCAATTGAGAACCACCAATTTTTTTTTTTTTTTTGAATCGGAGGTTTAACGACCACCGTGAGCAACTCAATGGGCCATAAGCAGCCGCCCCTCCCTAATTTAGGGTCATGGGTTCCAGGGAAGGGAGAGAGCCAGTGCCGTAAGACAAACACAACATCCATGCCTCACCGGGATTCGAACCCGTACCCCTTTCGGACGAACGATCCGAGGCCATCGCTTAGACCACAGCGCCACCGGTGCGGTCACCAAATTTGGTATACTACTTCATGGTACTCTAAGTTAGACCGTAAACCTTTTTTGGAAGGGATCGGGGCCAGGAGTCAAGGGGGTCATATACAAAATTTTCGTAAAATCTACAGTTTTCAATTTAGAACCACCAAATTTGATATACTATCTCATGGTGCTCAAAGTTAAACTGTTGACTGTTTTGGGAAGTAATTGGGGCCCGGGGTCAAGAGGGCTCCATACAAAATTTTCGTAAAATCTACAGTTTTCAGTTTAGAACCACCAAATTTGGTATAATATCTCGTGGTGCTCTAAGTTAGACCGTAGACCGTTTTTGGAAGGGGTCTGGGCCCGGGGTCAAGTGGGGCCCATACAAAATTTTAGTAAAATTTAGTTTCCAATTTAGAACCGCCAAATTTGGTTTGCTATCCCATGGTGCTTAAAGTTAAACCGTTGACCGTGTTGGGAAGTGGTCGGGGCTCGGGGTCAAGAGGGCCCCATACAAAATTTTCGTAAAATCTACAGTTTTCAATTTAGAACCACCAAAGTTCGTATACTGCCTTATGGTACTGTAAGTTAGACCGTAAACCCTTTTTGGAAAGGATCGGGGCCGGGCTCAAGGTGCCCCATACAAAATTTTCGTAAATTCTACAGTTTTCAATTTAGAACCACCAAATTTGGTATACCACCTCATGGTACTCTAAGTTAAACCGTTGACCATTTCGGGAAGTGGTCGGGGCCCGGGGTCAAGAGGGCCCCATACAAAATTTCCGTAAATTCTACAGTTTTCAATTGAGAACCACCAAATTTTTTTTTTTTTTGGATCGGAGGTTTAACGACCACCGTGAGCAACTCAATGGGCTATAAGCAGCCGCCCGTCCCTAATTTAGGGTCACTGGTTCCAGGGAAGGGAGAGAGCCAGTGCCGTAAGACAAACACAACATCCATGCCTCACGGGATTCGAACCCGTACCCCTTTCGGACGAACGATCAGAGGCCATCGCTTAGACCACTGCGCCACCGGGGCGGCCACCAAATTTGGTATACCACTTCATGGTACTCTAAGTTAGATAATAAACCCTTTTTGGAAGGGATCGGGGCCCGGAGTCAAGGGGGTCCCATACAAAATTTTCGTAAAATCTACAGTTTTCAATTTAGAACCACCAAAGTTCGTATACTACCTCATGGTACTGTAAGTTAGACCGTAAACCCTTTTTGGAAGGGATCGGGGCCCGGAGTCAAAGGGGCTTCATACAAATTTTCGCAAAATCTACAGTTTTCATTTTAGAACCAACAAATTTGGTATACTACCTCACGGTACTCTAAGTTAGACCGTAAACCCTTTTTTGGAATGGATCGGGGCCCGGGGTCAAGGGGAGGCCCATACAAAATTTTCGTAAAATCTACCGTTTTCAATTAAGATCCACCAAATTTGGTATACTATCTCATGGTGCTCAAAGTTGAACCGCTGACCGTTTTGGGAAGTGATTGGGGCCCGGGGTCAAGAGGGCCCCATACAAAATTTTCGTAAAATCTAGTTTTCAATTTAGAACCACCAAATTTGGTATAATATCTCGTAGTGCTCTAAGTTAGACCGTAGGCAGTTTTTGTAAGGGGTCTGGGCCCGGTGTCAAGTGGGGCCCATACAAAATTTTAGTAACATTTACAGTTTCCAATTTAGAACCACCAATTTTGGTATACTATCTCATGGTGCTCAAAGTTAAAGCGTTGACCGTTTCGGGAAGTGGTCGGGGCCCAGGGTCAAGAGGGCCCCATACAAAATTTTCGTAAATTCTACAGTTTTCAATTGAGAACCACCAAATTTTTTTTTTGGATCGGAGGTTTAACGACCACCGTGAGCAACTCAATGGGCTATAAGCAGCCGCCCTTCCCTAATTTAGGGTCACTGGTTCCAGGGAAGGGAGAGAGCCAGTGCCGTAAGACAAACACAACATCCATGCCTCACCGGGATTAGAACCCGTACCCCTTTCGGACGAACGATCAGAGGCCATCGCTTAGACCACTGCGCCACCGGTGCGGTCACCAAATTTGGTATACTACTTCATGGTACTCTAAGTTAGACCGTAAACCCTTTTTGGAAGGGATCGGGCCCGGAGTCAAGGGGGTCCCATACAAAAATTTCGTAAAATCTACAGTTTTCAATTTAGAACCACCAAATTTGGTATACTATCTCATGGTGCTCAAAGTTAAACCGTTGACCGTTTTGGGAAGTGGTCGGGGCCCGGGGTCAAGAGGGCTCCATACAAAATTTTCGTAAAATCTACAGTCTTCAGTTAAGAACCACCAAATTTGGTATAATATCTCGTGGTGCTCTAAGTTAGACCGTAGACAGTTTTTGGAAGGGATCTGGGCCCGGAGTCAAGTGGGGTCCCATACAAAATTTTCGTAAAATTTACAGTTTCCAATTTAGAACCGCCAAATTTGGTTTACTATCCCATGGTGCTCTAAGTTAGACCGTGAACCCTTTTTGGAAGGGATCGGGGCCCGGAGTCAAGGGAGTCCCATGCAAAATTTTCGTAAAATTTACAGTTTTCAATTTAGAACCACCAAATTTGGTTATCTCATGGTACTGCGAGTTAGCCCGTAGACGGTTTGGGGAAGGGGTCGTCGGATCCCGTTGTCAAGGGGGCCCATACAAAATTTCCGTAAAATCTGCAGTTTTCAATTTAAAACCGCCAAATTTTATATACTATCTCATGGTGCCCTAACTTACACGGTAGGCGGTTTTGGGAAGGGGTTGGATCCTTGTATTGGTTGGAGCCCGGGGTTACGGGGCGCCCACCCAAAATTTTCCGTAAAATCTACAGTTTTCAGTTTAGAACCCCCGAATTTGGTATACTATATCTTGGTACTCTGAGTTAGACCGTAGACAGTTTTTGTAAGGGGTCGGGCCCGGCGTGAAGGGGGACCATACAAAATTTTCGTAAAAAGTTCCATGTTGTACCTTTGAGAACTTCAACGCAATTTAGCACTCCAATATCCGATGTACGGTCTAAGTTGGAGACCGTAGATAACAATAAAGTGAGAAAATATCCATTTAATGGTGTGTTAGAAACACAAATGAATAAACGTTAGTTTTCATCACCAACGGAATGCTTCATCAGACAGAAATACAATGTAATGTAAATAGAGAGTTCCAGATATTCAAAATTCAAAACGGTAAACAAAAGGATGATCAATGCCAATGTCAAGTCGCATGCACTCGACGTGTCATAGGTACATTGCATTTCAGTGTCGCTGGGTTCTCAGAAGCGCACACCAGATGTACGGCTGTTCTATAGATGTCTTTTAGAAGGTAAATATTTCCACTCGTTTTCCTTTTTTTTTTTGTTTCGTATAAGTAAATTAAGTAAACCAATTTTTTTTTCACAATTTCAGCCATCCCGGCTCCTCTTTTTTTTTTTTTTTTTTTTGCAGAAATATTACTGCATCAGCCAGTCACTGGCATTGGCGGGCATTAATTTCGAAGAACCCTGCTTTTCACACGGACAACTCAACGTTGCGTGCTCAGGGGTTGGCAATCCTAAAAATCTTTACATTTTTGCTCCCAATTGATAAACTAAAAGTAGAGTTTATCAAAAAGCAATAACCTAAATGAATTAAAATAAATTTACTGGAAAATTACAGGAATACCTTTTTAATTTATTAACTTTCACCAGGTGAGCTTGGTGTTTCCACGAATAGTAATATTTACCCGGGAAATACCGGGTACCCCCGCTAGTTTGAGATATAAATTACCTCGGTTTTGCAGATTTTTCTCAGCTACATAACTTATGTTTTTAATTTCGTGTTTTTTAATCGCGGGGACCTGGGCAGTTTCAACAATTCTTAATCACCTGTACTCATGTTTATAACGTTTATATGGCAAGACATGTTAATGCTTTTAAACGTACATAAAATGCCTAAGTGATTGGTCCAAAAATTATGTTTTTTTAAGTACATTGTGTTTTTCCTTCATACTAGCCCCCATTTATTCCTTCATATTGGACCTGGCCACGCATTTCATGAAAGCTGAAATCTTCAAAATTAAAAAAAAAATTTGAAAATAAAATATTAGTCCTTTGCCCGTAGTATCCGTTAGTGAACAAAAGAATAAATCATTTTGCTCTGATTTTAAGTCGTTTTCTATTGAATTATGTAATGAATTAAATTTTTACAAAAAAATCAACGTGCCACGTAGCATTTCCATTTTTCACAATAAAACGTTTTTATAGCTTTTGCCATGTCTCTGTTATTAATTTATTAAACGTAAAATTTTATTTTGGATTCTTACCTACCCTTGGAATTTGGCTGATTGGCACGTCTCTGGTTCTCGCTATGACGTCACAGCCCCCATGAACCGTTCTTTGCAGAAGCTTAGAATACTAATCTTGTAACAAATGAATGACCCAGCCCTTCTTTTTCTATAGCCCTGGTCTGTCGCCACCTTTACGAAAGCTCAGGGATGTAATAGAAAAGATAAGCAAACAATGTATTGAAGAAAGAATAAGATATTTCCCTTCAGCCAAGGACTAGCAGGAAACACCCCAGAGACATCACTGCCCAAGTACAACACCCAGGGTGCTGTGGGCTACTGCAAGTTTTAACCACAGGAGAAACCCCTGGGAGAAACCCAGTTTCTCCCAGTCTCACAATGCGCTTTGTTGAGATGTATGATAGAGATAAGCAACAAACTGCGGCCGAAAAATTATCTTACAATGAAAGCTATTACCTCCCACCCAGAGCTGCCTCCCACCTATCTAATGACCTTCCTTTACTTACACTACTACGGAACGGTGAGAGGGGAGCAGGTTATTGAATTCATTAACCTTGGACCGAACCCCAATCCTCGGAGCGGAGGAAAAATCACGTGATCTAAGAGCACTAGTCGTTTTGTAATCAGTCTGTTTCTCAGTTCCATGAGTAACAAAGGTTTTGAAGAAGTTCCAAACACAACCATGTCGGAACTATGTACGTTTGTCGATTCGCAAAAGGGAGGAAAAAAACTGAGTTTAAATGGATTTCTTTTCCTTAAAGAAAGACAACGGTGTAATAAATTTTACTGGATATGCCATCAGAAGAATAATGGCTGCAGAAGTAGAGCAATTACATCACTTGCAGCCGAAGAACATTATCTTATAAGTGCGTCCGAGCATAACCATGCTCCTGAAAGTGCTCGATCTAAAGTAGCCCAGAAGATTGCGGACATCAAAGAGAAAGCCAGAACCACCAACGATTTACCCCTGCGAAATATATAGGATGTAGCCTCCGAAATGTCTCTTGTGGCTCATCAGAGCATGCCGTCGAAAGAAGCACAGAGGAAATTGATAAAAAGAACTAGGAGGGTTGAAATGCCACCTGAACCTGCAACTGTGGAAATACTAAATATACCTGAGCTCTTAAAATACACAGAGGACAGGGAATTATTCCTATTAAAAGACTTCTATGAGAGCAATGAAAAAATTTTAGTTTTTTCAACAGAAGCTAATCTCAAAATGTTGAGTGAAGCTGCATTTTGGGTGATGGATGGGACTTTTAAAACAGTGCCCAATATTTTTAAACAGCTGTATTCCATTCACGGTACCGTGGGTCCTATGAACAATCTTTGAAGAACTAAAGACATTTGCCACTCAGAAAGATATTATTTTAGATCCACAGTGGGTGATCACTGATTTTGAGATGTCAGTCATCAATGCTGTAAGGGCCGCCTTTCCAGGTGTTAGACACCACTGATGCTTCTTTCATCTTGGGCAAAACATTTGGCGCAAAGTTCAGGCTACTCCTGGCCTGCAATCGAAATATTGTAGTAATGAAGAGTTCAGCTTGATAGTTCGACATCATCCGGCGCTTGCTTTTCTTTCTCCTGAAGATATTGCTAATGCCTTTAACGAGATAAAACTATTGTTTGATGACAAAGCGGAAGACTTAGTCAAATGGTTTGAAGACTACTATGTCTTGGGAAAAGTTCGTCGTACAACACGTAGCGGTGAAAAACGACGAAACGAGCCACTCTTCCCACCAACTCTGTGGTCAGCGAATTCAGGAGTGATCCCACGCACTCAGAACAAAGTTGAAGCGTGGCATCGACGATGGGAGCTCCTGATTGGGCGTTCCCATGTTTCGTGTTTTCGGTTAATAAAGGAACTGCGAAAGGAAGAAGCTTCTGTCCAAAGAGAAATAGAAACAATAATGCGCGGAGAAGCTCCGCTTAGAATTAAGAAAAGTTTGATTCGCCGCGAAGAAAGAATTCGAAGAATTGTAAACAGCCTAGAGGAACGCACGATTATTGAATTCTGTAGAGGCATAGCCTACAATTTAAATTTGTGAAGTTAAAAAAAAAAGGTGATATTTAAATATGATCACTCTAATAAAAGTTTTTGCATGTGCTGCACATCTTTGGCAAGGGAATTTACTCGTTACTTATTTTACGTAAATTACGGGTAATTTACTAGCAATTTACTTGGCGTAGAAAACCAGTTTTTTATGAAAAGGTAAATAACTAATTTTCTTTCATGCATTCTAATAATAATAAGCTTGCCTCTTTTTTTCAGGTTAAGGGTTCCTGGGGGTGCGTGTGTGTTTGTTCATTTATTTGTTTTTTGAATGTTTGTGACTGAAAGTGGGAACTGTGATGGGTGTGGTGTGCCGGTTCAGAATGCGTGTGAGGCCTGGCGGAGGTGAGAGTCACCGCTGGGTGGGGGTGAAATGGGCCTTTGAGAGTTCTTCTCTTTGCTAGCATGTATCGGGGGTTCATGTGCTTTTGATTGTGGAACCGTGGTGTGTGTATGAGGGGTGTGACTGTATCACCTGCCGATCTGACCTCATGACTACAATATTCATGAGAGGAGGGGAGGCACTGTGTTTCCGGTGATTTAGGCAAAAATCAGCCAAAATGCACTTACGGGTTCACTGTAACTGGCTTCGTATACTGGTGGGAGGGTGTCGTGCGAGTGCACATTATGGCACTTCTCTCACTTCAGTGTAAAGTGCAAACTTATACGAAGACATGAGTGGATGGACTAAGTTTCCTTTTCTCAAGTAAAGTACTCAGTTCTGTTGTTTCAGTTCTCAATTGTTGATATGTCAGGGCCTTATCAACAGAAAGGTGTGCTAACCCATATTGCTTTTGCCCCGCCCTTCCAAGAGGGCTCCGAAACCATTTCATTGTTTAGAATCTGTTTCTTTTACCGCAATATTTTTTAACAGTTTTCTTTTCTTTCATATTTTTCCTTTTGTTTTATTTGTCAGATAAAGATGTGCCTATTTTTAATTAAACACCTTCCTTTTCTTAAAAAAAAATCCTTTTTTGAAAAATTTGAGTTAAATGATAGAAATAAAAACAAAAAACACAAAATAACAACGAATAATATATTACATTCATTGTTTTAAATATTTCAACTAATAATATATTAATTAATAAAATTAAGTAAATCTTGTAATTTATGGTATTAACTATTATAATTTATATGTATATGCATACAGAATACAAATGTGTCCTTGTTAAATTATCTTATAAAAGAATAAGTAGCTGAAAAATGATAGCGTGATTTAATTTGAAGCCAGGACCGGATGGAGCTCTTGCGGGGCCCAGAGCAAAATTTCATTGCGGGCACTAAAAAATAAATCTCATATTTTAATAAAGTCGTTTCTGAAAATTATCGTTCGTGAGGAAGACAAAATGATTATCTCATAGAAGTATTTGCTTTAAGCTTAAGAAAAATACTATAATACGGACTGAAAGTTCAGAGAGAGAGAAAAGAGAGAGAAAGAAAGAGAAATAGAGACAGAAGTGAAGAGAGAGAGAAAAAGAGAGGGAGAGAGAGAGAGAAAGAGTAAAAAGTGTTAAAATCTAATATTTTCTTTCCCAGGAGAAGATGTTTAGACATTGTGACTCTTATAACAGCTTATTCACAAAATGATAAAACGATACCTGCTTAGCGAATATTTTTGTATAGGAAATGTAATAAGGATCCCTCTAAAACAAATTGGTATAAACAATTTTTCTCCTGATGCATGTTTAGCGATTGATTTTTAATGCACAGTGGAGTAACTGACAAATTAGTGACATTCTAAACTTTTATACGCGTTCATATATGAAAGTTGCCTTTTTTTTTTTTTTCAATTTCTTGTAATGTAGGAAAAGTAACCTCTATGTGTAGTCCGAAAGTAACTTGGATATTGTTCTTTTATTTCCTTAAATTCAAGTATCAGGTTTTCACACAAATTGTTGGATATATAAAAGAAGGGGACCACAAAATGATGAAATTTAATTTCCTATTTCATGAATGCGGGAAAGATTAAGGTGGTTACAAAAATCATTTCGAATCTGCAAATTTCAGTGTCCGTACGACGAATAAGGGGGATAACGTATTCGAAAATGAGGAGATTGGAAACAAACAAATAAGTTCAAAAATACATTTTTAAGGGCCTTGCGCCCCAAAAGTTACAAAAAAAATGTAGTTAATTTTTTTACCGAAAATTATTATTTTTTCTTAACTGCGGGGCCCCCTGAAGGCGCGGGGCTCAGGGCTACTGGCCCGGTTGCCCCTATGGTCCAGTCGGCCCTGTTTGAAGCAGTAATTTACTGTGAAAATGTTTCACCAGTATAGATTTCTGTTACGTTTGTAAAGACATTCAAACATTTCTGTAATATCAAAAAGAATAATAATAATTATAAAAATAGATAAAATAATGGATGTCCAAAATATTGCTATTAATTTATTTAAGACATTTTGCAAATTTTCATACTAACATATTTCGGATTGAAAGAATCACCAACAATAACTTCCCTGACCACTACAACATTTATCATTTCTAAATTAGGCATTTACCACCATTTGGTCTTGCCAAGGTACTTACCATCTCTTATTAAAATAATCCAAATACATATTACGGCTTTGTTTAGCTGCGTCGGTAGAATTTTTAGTTTGTTTTTGCAAGTCACATAGGTACGATGCATTATGTACTTTTTAAGTTTCGTCGTGGAAAGTCGTGCAGTACGCATGCGCCAAGCACAATGTAGTCCAAGTTTTTCAGAGAAAAATTTGTCTGTGTGTGGAAAATCCTGAACGTCGAAGCCAAAAATCCAATTGCGTTTTCCAACTCCCTTCTCGCCTTCGACAACCTGTAGTTGAAAATTCGTTTATATATGCTTTTCTTTCTTTTTTTTTTTTTTTATCCTTTTTTTTTCTTTCTTTTTTTTTTTTTCGTTTGCCGAAATTATTACTTCTAAAGCTCTGCTCTTTTGTGCGGAAAGGAAAAACGATATTTTGTAGATTTTTGCTGGGAACGAAGATTGAGTGAGATACTTGGGAATGAAAAGCGCGAAGTTTTTAAGTTTATGTCTGTGGTCAAACCTAGTCAGGGGGACGATCTCTGGAGCGACCACAGGTGGTCAACCGTAATCCGCGCGAAGGCAAAAGTCTGTGTGGGGGGGGGCTTAAGGAGGGAGAGGTGGATACAGAAGACCTCAGGGAGAAGACCCACACATTTTGCCCTCCCCCTCTAGGGGAAGGGGGACAGGGAGGTTCCGGCATAAGATGCTCTGTGCTGGACAATGCGCCACCGACTCTTTGCAAAACAGTGGTGTGGTTGCATTGCATCATTCTTCAGACAGCAATTACAGAAGTAACATCTAGTTTATGTACAGCCAAAGAGGGAAAAAATTATTGATACATTTAGGGCCCAAATTCTATAGAGCTGTAGAAACAGAGGTAAGGTAGAAGTGGCGTTGTAAAGAACGCAAATGATTGGCAAAAGTGTACCTGGTTACTAGTGACTCGGTTATTTTACAATTCAACTTGTGTCACAGCCATGACCCACCAAAACTGATCATATCAAATAGTGTTAAACGAAAAGCAATAGAGGATATTTCAGAACGGCCGTTAAAACTGATCATACAACTGCGGGAAATAACTGTTTACTAATTGAAAAAATAAATAGCAACAATGGAAAAATAGTGCTAAGAAAAAGAAACGAATTTGAAAAAGAAAATAAAAAAAGCTAAAAAAAAGAATAAAAACGTTAAAATGAGAGATAAAAAAATAAAAAAGCTAAAAAAACAATAAGAAAATTAAAATGAGAGAAAAAAATAAAAAAAATAAATGATAGAAGAAAATTAAAAAAAAAATGTTTTGGCGCATGAAGAGACAATCTGCACGTGACATCCCCCTTGGTAACGGTAATAAACTCTGTTGATTTTACCAAAGACTCTGTCGAGGTTCACTGTTCCAGCAAATGTTTCCTCAGATTCCACAACTAGTAAAAATATCAATGTACTTTATTGCAATAGACTTATCAATAGTTCAAGACATGTCCGATCTCTAAAAATATAAAACATGCAGTAATAAATAGTGAAAGTACCGGAAGTTCGCTAAGCGGATAAAGGCAAAGAAATCAGCGTATTTTTCTGAGACCCGCATACTAAGTTTAGATAAACAGTCAACCTCTTATATCAATTTCATTTTCAGAGAATTGCTCTCAAATCACAATGTTCGTCCTAATTCGGATGAAGAATGCAGACTCCCAAGAAAAGGTAATTGAAACACACCTGGAATTCCGTGTTCTCTGAGTGCAGTAATCTCTGGGGGATGGACGCTTTGGGTGGGGTTGAGTGGAGTAGGATGTCTGTGTCCAGGGCAGTTAGCCCATTAGCCGGGAGAGGCTGGAGGGCAGCTGACTCTTTTCGTAATGGAGTCAGTGCAGTTGACCAACGCACTCAAGTCCTCTGGAACTGATGCTTTTCGGCCATCCAGTGTTAATAAACTAAAACCGTGAAAATGATTTCTAAATACACTGCCTGACAGAGAAAATGCCACACCACGAAGACGTGAACGCAGTGACATGCAAATTTCAGGGTGGGTGCATATGTGCAAGTTATGGAAATGATAACCAGCCCGTGAGCCCATCAGTCGAGACGTCGACACGCTCGCAAGAAGTGAGTGGTTCTTCTGCAACCGTGTCTGGAGAACGAACAAGGGGTGCCAATGCCGTTATGACGCTGTCCTACGCAATTTCGTCAAACGGATGAGTTCACGTGAGGTGTCATCGTAGGCCTTCGTACCACCGGATGGTCCTTACGTCGTATTGCGGAAGAAGCGCAACGTGATGCCCCAACCGACGGTCGCATTTAGACACAGTGGTCTCAAGAAGAATCTGTGCAACGCCGTAGGGGACCGAAGCACGGAGACGGACGTCCGAGCGCATCGATCGTCGCATCCAACGTCATATCTGTGCGGACCCACAGGCGACATTTTGCAGAGTGTACGGAGAGGCTTGGATGCTCCGATATCAACGAGGACAGTGTCGCGCCTATTGGCTGCGTCTGGTTTGCTGTACAGCCGTCTTTTGCGAAGGCTGCCCTTAACAGTGAGCCATCGTCTCCACCGCTTGGAGTGGTGTCGCTCCAGAGCTGCGTGTGATGCCGAATGGAACAGTGTAGTGTTCAGCGATGAATCGCGGTTCTTTCTCACCACGGATGATCGCTGTGTGAGAGTCTGGAGAAGACGTGGCCAACGGCGGGTTCCTCTGCCATTGTGGAGGGCCACACGGCCCAGCAACGTAGCATCGTGGTGCGGGATGCTATCAGCTGCTCACCGCTGGTACGTAATACTGAACATTGACTGCAGGGCAGCCCATACGCCGTTTTTCAACAAGATAACGCCCGGCCGCCTACCTCTCGGATCAACCTGAATGCTTTACACGGTGTGCGGATGCTTCCGTGGCCAGCACGATCCCCCGCCCTCTCGCCCATCGAGCATCTGTGGGACACGATTGGACATCTGTTGGGTACCCTCCCACCACCGCAAAATGAAGATGAACTGTGGACTCGGATCAACACCACATACATGGTCCACGATACCCCAGGACTCTATTCGGACTCTCATTGCCTCGATTCCACGTCGGAGTCAACGCTGTATCACCCAAAATGAGGGCCACACTCCTTATTGATCATCCTGTATATTCGGCCACTGGAGGGTGTTCCAGAGCTGCGTAGAGTGCCGAATGGAACAGTGAAAATTAAATCATTTGTTACAATTTTTTTTTGTCTGTATGTGACAATTAAATCATTTGTTCAGGACCTACTTAGCTATCTGTGTGTGCAGTTTGGTCAGTTTTCGAGCACTCCTTCATGGTGTGACATTTTCTCTGTCAGGCAGTGTATTTTACAGTACTTATATATTGAAACAAAAACTCCTGATAAAGGTTTCTATTTTACATACATTTCATAGTAAGAATTTTATTTTGGATTCAAGCTTTTCTTCTTTAACTGCTGAAATTAAATTTGTCTGTACTGTTCTAAATACAGTTTTGAAAAGCGGATTTTCATTTCCCAGAATTCATAAGAATTTGCGTATTCGGTTACATAGAAAATGTGTTACATTAGGAAGTTATAATTTTCTTCTTTAACTGCTGAAATAAAATTTGTTTGTACCGTTCTAAATACAGTTTTGAAAAGCGGATTTTCATTTCTCAGAATTCGTAAGAATCTGCGTTTTCAGTTACATAGAAAATATCGTACATTAGGAAGTTATAATCACACTAGTACAAGCTTGGGTTTAAACCGTATGAACGTAGTACACTCTACATTATTCTTTCATATGTTAAATTTCAGTGTTATGTGAAAATCATTAATTAGAACTACTGGAAAAACAATTCACAAGAAACAGTTCGTTTCATCTTGCAATTCGAGTTGAAAGCCAGGAGTTTAACGGATGTACTCGTATAAATGTATTTACATGTGTATATTAATAAAAGCATTTTATTTCTCTATTGATACCTTTTCCCCCACTATTCAGGAGGCTTGAATGGTGAAACCAAATAAGACGGCGTTATTAATATTCACGTCAACTATGAAGTTCTTCAACAGCTCTTTTTATCCACTCATATCAATGTTTGCCGGCTCAGTCCACGGAATCGAAGTTTCTTTAGCAATGTTCTTTGTCCCTAACTTATTGCTTCCAACGAAGTACGGAAGTGATACGTTATTAGGGCACAAGATGACGGTTGCTTCTTCTTTGGGACTAAAGGGAGTGCCCGTTAACCGCTGTTAAGATGTTCTATTGTGTGCAGGCTATCGTTAATGTTATTCGTAGTGCACATATTCTGTACAGTCTGAAACTCACCGTTGTTTAGAAGTTACCGCTATTCGGTGATGTCTCTTCAATAAAACTCGGTGAATGCACAGTAAAAATAAACAACAGGTAATATTTAATAACATTTAATTTACTGGCGTTTAAAATACTTCATACAATACACTTTTGACGTCGTTCGTATAATTACTGAAAGCTGTGGTAAAAGGCCTCTTTCGTTATTTTTTTCAGCTGGGTTGTCACGCCGTTTGAATGTTAGAAATATCAACAATAAATTTCTTCCTTTTAGTGCTGATATCGAAGGGGAGGGGGATCACTCACTGAGCCGGCGCCAGATCAGGATAATACGGTGGGTTATTCAATGCAGCAACGGCTCGCTTACCAAGAAATTTCTCTAATGTCTCTGCCGAATAGGACTACGCATTGTCATGCTACGAGACCCATGTGCAAAGGGCGGCCCTACTGGACGAATGGGTTTTAACCGGTTCCGGACGATTCGTCCAACGAGGATTGGTCCAATGCCGATTGGTTCAATGTCCGATTCATCCAATGGTACGATTGGTCCAACGCCGATTCGTCCAATTGTATCATCTTACCAACGATAAACTGTTCTATTTTCCAGAAAGGAATAATGATTTAAATTTTTCTGCTCATTATATCCTTTTGAAAGAGCATTTCCGTATATTTGGTAATTGTAAACATTTTACATAAACCTGGTAAAAGGCACTCAATGGAGCATTACAACCTAGATATTTGGTATTTGTAAACCTTTTATAAAACCTTATAAAAGGCACTCATCGTATCATTTCTCAGGTATTTACAAGGCACCTAGGCCGCCGGACTTTTTAGAAGATTTTAAGTTACAACCTAGATATTTGGTATTTGTAAATATGTTATAAAACCTCATCGTATCATTTATCAGGTCTTTACAAGGCACCTTTAGGCAGCGTGCCTTTTTTTCAGAATCGTGTCTTAGGGATTTCATTAAAACATTCAAAGTTTTAGAAGATTAAGCAATTAAAATAGAAAATAATACTATTTAGCTTTATCATACGGAATTTTAAATGGCAGGAAATACAGGATTTAAAATATTTACCTGACTTCCCATTTAGGGATATAATTAAAAATAAGGAAAAGTGAGGGGCGCTTAGCGCCCACGCAAGGCCAGATATGTCGCCATTTCTACAAGAATATATATATATAAAACATTGAACATACATGATGGGCGTCTCCTTAACTATTGTAGCCAAAAAATTTCTGATATGGGGACATAGCAATTGTATAAAACTAAAAACAGAATTGGAAATTACTGGTTTTGATATTAAATAACCATAAACTGAAAACTGAATCTTCAAGAAATCCCGCAAGCAATTATGCGTAGTTTCAGCTAAAATGAACTGTTCCAATTTTTTTTTTTTTTTTTTTTTACGGTTGCAAACTTTTCCCAAATTCGTGGCAATTTTATTTTCAGTATTAACGATACTTATATTTGAAAGTCGTTTCTGTTTCATATTAGATCAAAAGTAATTTTTCATGATTTTAAGTTCGGAAAACGATCTTTTCTCTCAAGCCACTGTTTCAGACAGTAGAAATTTGCACAGGAGGATGTGTTCACCTTAGGCAATCGGAAAAGTCCCCAACAGGAAAACTCCCCCACATTCGGAAAAGTTTCCCACATCGGAAAGGTCCCCCATAGGAAATGCCCCTCACAGGAAAAGTCCCTCATCTTTTTCAGTCAGGGACCATGCACAAATTGCATTTGACACAAAATATCGAACGTGGGGGAGATTTCCGGGGTCATCATTTCCATTCCCACGCTGTTTAAAACAAGATGCAGCCGTACAAAGTGCTCAATTTTGTGGGGGAAATTTCCGGGGTCGGCATTTCAAAATTTTATTACAGTTCATAGTAAAAAAATGTCTTGCAAGTAGCTGGATGAGGTGGGGAAAATTTCCGGGTCAATATTTCGACTGTTACCGCGGTTTTAGTGAGAGACGGTCTTACAATCAGCAGGCTGACATTATGGGGGAAAATTTCGGGGTTGGCAATTCGGTATTCACTGCAATCTGCAGATGTTTTACAAGTACTAGAAAAATGTGGGGGAAATTTCCGGGGTCGGCATTTCAAACTTTTACCACAGTTTAGAGTAAAAATCGGTTTACAATTAGCGGGGTTGGGTGGGGAAATGTCCAGGTTGATATTTCCACTTTTACCGCGGTTATTAGTGGAAAACGGTCTTACAATCAGCAGGCTGACCGGGCGGGGGGAAATTCCGGGGGGGGGGGGTCAGGATTTCTTTTCCATTGTTCTCATTTTCATAATGTTTACGTAACAAGTCAATAATATTGCGATGTTACGCAGGCAGAAAATATTATTAGGCTTAACGCCTAAGCCCTTCTAAAAGTTTTCATTCCGTCATTCCCATATTTCTAAAATTTATGTAACAAGTAATGTCAGTAATACTGCGCTTTTACTTATGCACCATACATTGATTAATAGGCCGTAGGCCTAGGGCTTTAACACTTTTCTTTGCTAATGTGATATTTGTAAAATTTACAAAAAAGTCAAGTTAATAGCTTGGCGAGTTAAATTAGGCATTCAATATTAACCACTAGGCCTCAGGCCTTGGGCCAATGATATTAATAATTTGTGCCTAAGTGCAATATGATTAACTTGAGTTCATGTAAAAACGTTATGAATATGACATCGTTAGAATGAAAACTGTTAAAAAGGCCTAATCGTAGGGCCTATGAACTAATACACTGCCGGACAATTGCTAAGGACGGATGACCATAGCAACGATAGCAACCATAAAATGGAAGGCAGGAAAATGTGGAAATTAGCATAAGTGCGGGATACAGTAAGACGTGTTGTGCGTATGCAAATTTTGGATTGCCGAACTTGTTCGTGACGTCATAGCGCTGATAAGAGATATAAAGGATTTGACGCGTATTGACCGTTGTTGTTCAAACGCAAAGTTGAAAGGGAAAGAATCAATTGACGAACTTGCAATTTTCAGTATGTCTTCCCAACATCACCTAGATGATTTTACGCGTGTATTATTAGCAAGATTGAAGACGGGCGAAAAATAACAGATGTTGCCAGGGAGTTCGACGTCAGTCACAGTGTTGTTTCAAGGCTTTGGAAATCATTTCAAATAAATGGAGAGTGTAGCACACGTCACGGGGGAGGTCGTGTTCGCCGTACGACACCTGCAGAAGATCGATACATAGTGCTATCAACAAAAAGACACCGGCGCAGCACAGCTAGTGAGGTAGCAAATCAGTTTATGGCTGCTACTGGCAAGCGGATCTCCCGAAAAACTGTCGCAAGACGTTTGCATGAAGGAGGACTATACGCCCGCCGTCCTGTTGTGTGCATCCCATTGTCCAGACGTCACCGTACCGCCCGTTTGCAATGGTGCCATCAACATCGCAATTGGACTGATAACGACTGGTCTGCTGTCCTCTTCTCAGATGAGAGTAGATACAGTCTATCGTCTGATTGTCGACGACAACTGATCTGGCGTGATAGTGGTACTGCATATTGTCCAGCAAACATACAGGAAAGGGACCGATATCCGACATGTAGTGTCATGGTATGGGCTGGCATCATGATCAATGGCCGTACGTCCCTCTATGTGCTTCCAACTGGGACTATGACTGGCCAACGATACATTAATGATGTTCTGCTACCTCATGTTCGCATGTTCCGTGGTGCTGTTGGTGATAGATTCATTTTCATGGACGACAACGCAACATGTCATCGAACAGTCGCTGTCCAGGAGTGTTTTGAGAGCGAGGATATTCAACGCCTCGTATGGCCAGCACGTTCTCCAGATCTGAATCCCATTAAAAATGTGTGGGATGCTTTGGGGAGGAGTCTTGCTGGTCGCCAACGCCCTCCAATAAACAAGGACACCCTCATCCGTGCACTGACAGAGGAATGGGATAAATTACCCCAACAGCTGCTTGATAATGTTGTGCAAAGCATGACACGACGTGTGGAATCGTGCATCGCCCTCCATGGTGGCCATATCCCGTATTGACATCTTACGCCGGAACGCCCTCGGACGGTAATTGCATTTTTTTCACGTTTACGTATTCTGCACAAAATGGCCTGTTTGTCCCTTGAACACGTTCCAAAGCCTTCTGGATTTCAGAGCACAATAAATTGTCTTTCTTGTAATGTCCTGGCATTCTGACATTATTTTATTTCACTTGGCATCCAACCACACTTACTTTTTTATGCGCTATATAGCCGTTTATGATCCGTCCTTAGCAATTGTCCAGCAGTGTATTTAGTGCCTAAGTAAGAAGATTATTACCTTGACGTGTTATGTAAACGTTATTAATATGACATCGGTAGAATGAAAACTGTCAAAAGAGCCTTGGCCTAGTAATTAATTATGAATGCCTAAGTAAACGCTCCCAAAACTATGTTCTGAGGCCATCCACGTTATAGCTTCCCCCCTCACAGCCAATTGATATATGATGTTCGTTCCTAAGAACCTTCCAAAAACCAAGATTGGGTGAATGGATGAAATCCTCTCTGCTTTGTTATAATTAATCTGCGAATCATGAGGATGGATCGAGACCACTGAAATTCAAACAATAATTGCCAATGTCCAAAATTAATGAATGATGGCTTGGTTAAAACTCAACAACTCTATTAGATATGTCTGATGGTTGAAAGTCAGTCCGTCCGTCGAGTCGCTGTCTTTGGTTGCATATCAAAATGTCCATTATCTGGTGAAGAGTTCGGAATTCGCCAACGGTAATTTAGCGTCTCTCTGTTAACGTTATTCCCTAAAACTTGAGAGAGAGTCTTTCTTCTCTGAGATAAGACTCTCTCAGTGATCTTCTCCTTTCGAGCGGTAACAAAATGCAAGTCCGACCTTCATCTTCGCTGCCTAGAAGAACGATCTCCTTCGGAATATCTGGAGATATCCGTGAGAGTCTCTAAATATGAGACATATCACAGATTCTAACTTCGAAAACATCTCGTTACTGTTCGGTACGCGACCGACATACATAGACCCCTACCGCCTGGGTCAGCTCGCACTCGACTTCCTTTGAGCTACGACTACGGGAGAACTTATTCCTCTCCTTACCAAAATCAGACTAACTAACGGTTTGGCGCGCTTCTCTCTCTCTATTTTACCCCGCCGCACGTGCGTCACTTCCGCTTCCTTGGCTTGCTGGCGTCCCGCTCTCCCTCTCTGTGTTGACGCCTACGTCATGCGATGACCAGGCGTTTTTCTATCTTCGCGTCCGTTGGACGCGCCCATCCCCTGTACGAACATATCGGACCCTCACCAGATAGCCGGCCCGTTTGATGTACCTCCTTTAGCGGCGCTGTTTTGGACAGACTTAACTTACTTCAAAGTACAATAATACATTAGACACAATATACTTTGCTACATACATACAATAACTAATGGTCAGCTTGCCAGACATCCTGACGTCTGCTCTTCGCTGAAAATGTCTGGCGGATGTCGTTAGCTTAATGGCTGATAGTTATCTTGCTTGGAAAAGGAATGTGCCTTTCTCCGAGCGTGTGAAATCCAGCCCTTCTTTGTATCACACAAATAATTTCGAAAAGTTCTAGAATCATCCAGTTTTTTCTGTGTCCACTGGACCACGTTTTGAGTTTTGTTAATATTCATATACATGGATGTTCGCATCATAAGTCCATATCACATTGGTTTAATATTATATAGGCATAATGTTGCCATCATTAGTCCATTAATATATGAATTTCCTGATTATACAGGTATAAAGTTTATCTGATTATCTCTCTCGCATAAATAATGCTTCAGCTGTTACATAAACTTTACGGATATCACATAGGCGAAGCAAAAAGTGTTTAAAAGGCCTTGATCTACGGCCTATTAATTAATGTTTGCTGCATAAGTAGAAGCGCATTTTGACATTACTTGTTGTATAAATTTTAGGAATATGGGAATGTGACGGAATGAAAACTTTTAGAAAAGCCTAGGTGTTAGACCTAATAATATTTTCTGCCTGAGTTGTACCGCAGTAATAATAATTTGAAATGTTACGTAAACGTTTTAAACATGAGCACGATGGAATAAAACATGCAGACCCCGGAATTCCCCCACCCTGTGAGCTTGCTGATTGTATGACCGTTTTCTACTGTAAACTGTGGTGATTTTTTTTACACTAAAAAACTTAGGAAAACCACTAAAAACTGTGGTCACAGTTGAAATACTAACCCGGAAATTTCCCCCAACCCATCCAGTTACTTGTCAGACCGTTTTTTACTAAAAAGTGCGTAAAAGTCGAAATGCCGACACCGGAAATTCCCCCACCCGGCCCAGCTAATTGTAAGACTGTTTTTATTTTGTATAAACGGCGGTAAAAGTTGAAATGACGACCACGGAAAATTCTCCCACATATTTGTGCTCGTTGAACGGATGCATTTTGTTTTAAACAGCATGAAAATGGTTACTGTGAGAGCGGGAACATCAGCGATGCACGACACATAATTAATGGAACATTACGCCTGTGTAATCAGGAAATAACCCATTAAATGAACTAGTAACAAAGACATTAGGTTTTATAATGTAATACAAAAATTAATGTATGTTGTATGGGCGTACGACGAAAAACCTCCATATATGTATTTTTCTAATGGAACCTAGAATGTATTCCACGAAGGCAAAGAACTTTCGAAAGTTCCAGAACACTTTGCAAAATATTTGGAGGCTACAAATAAAGCCAGAAGTTCTCACGCTCAGGAAAAGATACACCTTTCTCGGGTACGATAAAGATCGACCCATTAAGCTAATGGCATCCGGCAAATATTGTTTAACGAAGGACAGACGCCGAGAAGTCTGGCTGTCTGCACATCAGCATTGTATGTGGGCAGAAAAAATGTATTGTGTTCATATATGCTTGTATCTTTTGCGGTAGGTTAAGCCCGTCTAAGAAACGCCACAGATCAAACGATCCGGCTATCCAGTGGAAAGAATAAACGCCCGCCGAACGGATAGGGGCGTCGACGCCGTTGAGGGGAAAAGGAGCAAACGTGCTGGCCACGAGGACCTCGCTTGCCAACAGGGAGAGGAGTAGTAGGCCCTCGGGCCCAGGAAGCGGCAGTGACGTACGTACAGTGAGGAGGCGTACGAGGGCAGAGCACCAAGCGAAAAGGGTAGTCTGTCGGTTGTTCGCGGAACAAACGGAGAGGATCAGGGAAGCTTCAGCTGACGCGACTCGAAGGTTTTTCGGGTGCGTGTGTACTCAGAGTAAGGGTACGAGATGGTACAGTCATACCATTACGGTGATGGAACTATTATTATCTAGGTTAAGGAAAATCGGTAGCACAGGTCTCAGGAAGACAGACTCTCGCGATTTTTTCCGTTAGCCGGAGAGTGTAACTTAGAAATTTGGTGAAACTGGTCCCCGAAACGGGAACTCTCACCGATTGCGTTGTTCGTCAGGTAGATAGGAAACCACGAGAGATACAGGTCTTAGGCATTATCGAGAAAGACTCTCTCTCTAGTTCAAGAGTATCGGTAGATGATAGGCGCCAGTTGGTAGGTTGGCCGATTACAAACTTTTCTCTTTCCACTGGAAGAAACACATTTGATTTATCACTACGGAGAGCGTTTTCTTTTTCTACGGACAAACTTACCTGCAAAAGCCTCCTATATTATTCATTAAATGTTGTTACATTTCAATCAAATCTTTCAGCAATTACTTTGTAGTCATTGGTAGTTTTCGTCTGTAGTTTTTCGGCAGTCTCAATCTATCCTCCTGGTTCACAGATATTCTTTATAGTAAAGTGGGGAGGAGCGTCCGTTCACTCAATAGTAATATTGGGGTAAGTTCTTAGGAACGAGCCTAATGTTTCTATTGGCTGTGAGGGGTCCTATAATGTGGACGACAGTGAAACATAATTTAGGGCGTGGCCACATAATTAGCTGGGTACGTTCGCCCCTACAGTTACCTCGGAAATCTTTCCCACATTTGATATTTTGTGTAAACTGCAATTTGTGCACGGTCCCTGACTGAAAAAGGTAGGGGACTTTTCCTAAGGGGAATTTTGTCAATGTCGGGAACTTTTCCGAATGAGGGACAGTTTTCCTGAGTGGGAGTTTTCCTGTGGGAGACTTTTCCGTCCATCACTAGCAATATCATTCTTTCCACCACGCGAAACGCTGAAATTACATCAACACGCAGTGCAAAATGCATGTTTTTCATTTTTTTGAAGATTTTGCAATACACCAGAATTCCGCAGAACACGCATCACGAAATATTTTATAGTACTCGCCCCTCCCTCCCCCTTTATATTGCTGCTCATAGCGAATCACTAATACTAAATTTATTGGCACTTTTAAAAAAAATGCATGTAAAACTGATATAGTAAAACAATAACCGCTTAAAGAGATGCAATTTGCAGAGGAAGAAATAGTACCCCAACATATTAATTGAATCAAGCCAAGGCATTTTTATGCACGTTAACGAGCGACGAACAAAGCACGGTTGGAAAGCGTAGAAAACTTAAGAAGCACTGGCTCGAATGAACATTGGATTTACTTTTTTTTTTTTAACTTCCTCTTATAGTAATATTCTTTCTTTAAGTCAAATTTATTGCAAGAGAAGAAGTTACGAAACCATGCCCCAACGCATTCTTAATTTCACAAAACTGGCAGCTTTTGCTTAATTTCGTCATGTTGGGTATCGATCTGGGCTTAAAAATTCCACAGATTTAAAATCCGTTTGTATTTTTTTCTACGATAACTAGATTCTGAGATAGAATTTTGAACTGTGAGTAATAAAGACACGTGCTCGAAAGCAAAACGCACCCCACGCTGGCCTACTGAGAAGTTGCGACCCGGGGGAGGAACAATGCATTGTCTGAAAAGGAGAGGAGGGGGACATAGCGAGAGAGAGATAGAGAGATATGGACAGAACCAAGCCCAAGATTAAACAAGACCACTTAGTTGGTGCAGTCCAGTTTAAGCGCGGTGCAAGTTTTACTGTTTTAGTGTCTGAAACAACGCAAAACAATAAACCTAAACCGTGGAAAAACTGCTGCAAATGTTCCCACATAAACACATGTAACTGAAAAGTTATTCGTAACTTACATCGGCGCTTTACTTTGAATAGATTAAGCTAAATAAAAAAAGTTCCGTAAATTTTACGGGCAAATCGTAAAACTTGGCAGGTATGTGCTACCATATTGTCGAAATTTAAGCATCAGGACCTGCTTTGAATTTGGGATATGGTGTACACCCGCCGAAATTTTAATTTCGTACGTGCCGTGTAGCCCAACGTACGTTTGGGACATGATGTACACCCACCGGATTTGTCCACCCGCCGAAATTTTTAATTTGCATGTAGTCTGACCCAACACACGTTTTAAAAAAGAATTCGAATTGTCTCAACTGGAGGGGAGGGTGCGATAGATCCCAAAATAAAGCAAATGCAATGCAAATAAAAAAAACCACACCAGATCTCTACGGGAAATGGCAAATTCGTACCAGGGAGATTGCCCCCCCCCCTTCGCCCCGAGTCTGCGACGTTACGGGGTCATATAGAAAATTCATACATCGCAATTGCGTTTCTTTCACAGATCTTGTCAAAGTGTAGAAGTTTTCCTAGTAGAACAAAACGAAATGTACGAGTTTTCCTAGGGATATAAATGCGTTTGTAAGATCATAACGACACAAGGTTTATGTAGAAGCTTTGCCACTCACTAAATCTTGAGTTATTGCTTTAATATTTCGCATGTCATGCAATAAAGGCTAATTTACAGGGACTCAACAAATCGATCTTCAGGTGTTGACAAGATACCCACGTTACGGGCCTTTTTCGAAGATTTTAAATTACAACCTTGATATTTCGTATTTGTAAACATTTCATAAAACATAATAAAAGCCACTGAACAGATTATTTCTATGCTCTTTACGAGGCACCTAGGCTGCCGGCCGTTTTAGAAGATTTTAAGTAGTTACAACCTAGATTTTTCGTATTTCTAAACATTTTGTACAACATTCAGTTCTCAGCTCTTTACAAGGGACCTAGGCAGCCGGTTTTTTTAGATTTAAGTTACAACTTAGATATTTGTTATGCAACTTAGATATTCTTGTAAACAGTTTATAAAACTTAATAAAAGGCACTCAACAGGTTATTTCGCGGCTCTTTACAAAGCACCTTGGCCGCGAGCCTTTTTAGAAGATTTCAAGTTACAACCTAGATATAGTTTGAGCTTTTAGAGCCCATGAAAAATATTATATATGTTAGTTTACGTTTAGGGGTTTAACACCACCCAAATTCAAAATTTTCTTTCGTCTATTGATAGCGTTGTCTAATGTTATAAGTTTGAGCTTCTTGAACTCATAAGAAAGGTGATATATATTAGTTTAGGTTTGGGGGTAACCCCCTTAAATTTCAACATTTCTAAAACAAAGTGCAATTTTTATAAGGTTCATAAATATTTATTTGATCATTTTCTTACACTAGATCGGAAACGTCCTCCAACGTTACGTATTATCTACAAATTATCCGTAGTGGGCATGTGTCCGGTGGGCAAGTGCCCTGTGGGCTATAGTCCGGATTTCCCTCTTCTTATACTTCCCAGTTATGTCAATATGATTAACTTGATACGTAAATGTTACGAATATGACATCGGTAGAATAAATACTGTTTAAAAGGCCCAGGTCTTTAAACAGTAATAGTAAATGACGGAGAAATTTACTTCGTTATAATATATATATATTAATTTTCCAGTACTATGTTTAAAGTCACTGAAAAATTGGCCTCCATATACACTGACGGAAAAAAAAATCCCAACACCAAGAAGGGGTTGTGTTAGATAAACGACAGTTGGTAGGCGGTGAGAGTATATCTGTAAGATGACGTCTATGCAAATTTCGCGCTCGGCGCGTACGTATGGCGCTAGTAGCGCTCCTCGGAACATGCAAAGCAGGTTTGCTGTAAATACGCGCTGTAACGTTCGTGAGCCTTAGTTATAGTTGAGATTCGACGCAGGGTGTTGATGTTAGTCAAGAATGCCTTTAGGAAGACGAAGAAGCCATTATCAACAGCTCACGGAGTATGAACGAGGTCGTGTAATAGGGCTACGAGAAGGTGGATTTTCGTTCCGCAATATTGCAGAACGACTTGGCAGGAATGTAGCCACTGTGCATGACCATTGTTGGCAGCGGTGGTCAAGGGAAGGTACTGTCTCAAGAAGACCGGGTTCCATCCGGCCACGTGGCACTACTGAGAGGGAAGACCGCCGTGTACGGCGTATGGCCGTGGCGCATCGTACCGCGTCTGCGGCAGCAATTCGAGCTGCAGTTGCCACCACAGTGACACAAGGAACTGTTACAAATCGGTTACTTGAAGGACAGCTCTGAGCCAGACGCCCTGTAGCGTGCATTCCCCTTACTCCAAACCACTGCCGTTTGCGACGTCAGTGATGCCAGAGCTCATTGGAGGACGGAGTAGAGATCTGTTGTGTTTTCTGATGAAAGCCGGTTCTGCCTGTGTGCCTGTGATGGCCGTGTGTTGGTTAGAAGGAGGCCAGGGAAGCGCCTGCAACCAACCTGTCTGCGGCCGAGACACACTAGACCTACACCTGGAGTTATGGTCTGGGGAGCAATTTCCTATGACAGCAGGAGCACTCTCGTGGTTATCCCACGCACCCTGACGGCACAGTTGTACGTCGGTCTGGTGATTCAACCTGTTGTGCTGCCATTCATGAACAGCATTCCAGGGGGTGTTTTCCAACAGGATAACGCTCGCCCGCATACCGCTGTTGTTAACCAACATGCTCTACAGAGTGTCGACCTGTTGCCGTAGCCTGCTAGATCACCAGATCTTTCACCAATCGAGCACGTACTGGACATCATTGGACGAAAACTCCAGCGTCACCCCCAACCTGCATTAACCGTCCCTGTATTGACCGACCAAGTGCAACAGACATGGCACTCCATCCCACAAACAGACATCCAGCACCTGTATGACACAATGCATGAACGTTTGCGTGCTTGCATTCAACATTCTGGCGGTTACACCGGTTATTAATGTACCAGCATTTCACATTTAAAATGGCTCTTCTCGCGCTTACATTAAGCTGTGATCTTGAAACCTTAATCGATTATATATGTTGCCTATACAAATGTATTGCCGCCATTTCATTCCTCTACAACTATTTTTTCGTGGTGTTGGGATTTTTTTTTCCGTCAGTGTATAATACTGCAATAGCTTCCAAAGAACTTTGATACTGTTCTTTTCATTTTCTTAAATTCAAGTACCTGGTTTACACACAAATTGTAGAATATATCAGAAGGAAGCCACACGTTTAATTTGCTATTTAACGAATGGGGAAACGATTAATGTGGTTATGATAATAATTCAAAATCTGCAAATTTCGGTATTTGTATGACAAAGGGCGGTAACAATTTGAAAGTGGGGGTGATTGGCAACTAAAAAAAAATTACAAAAAACTTAACAATACGTAATAATAATAAATGAGAAAGTCTCCCCAAAAAGGTTTTGTTTTAATTTTTTTAACTGCAGGGCCTCGTAAGGTCACTTCCTGGGCAATTGCACCGATCGTCCAGGTGGCCCTGAGAGTATGTATTAAGAAATAATCCTGAATCCAGGAGTTTCCGTATCGCTGTAATGTGCTAAAAACCAAATAATACATTCGAAAACCCTTGAGAAATTTTTGTGCTTTATACAACATTTACACAGTGGATTTCCCATTTCATTCATTCAAAAACTTTTTTTAGCTAAATAATAAATAAAATATCATTTCCCACAGTGATAACATACTATTTTCTCAGTACATCTGGAAACGTATCGCAGTCCACTGTATTTCTAAAAAAAAAAACTAAAAAATGCGTACTGCATACACGTTCAACATGCAACTAAAAAAATATCTTTGGACACCGAAAGTTTATGTATAACTGATGAAATGGAAGAGTAAGGAATAAGTTTAACGAAAGTGTATCTTATCCACCCAGATGTGTTTTTGAAAACGAAGAAATCGTTTGTCTGGTGGTTGTTCGTTGAGGGAAGCATGAGCGGGAGGATCCCTTTGGTCTTTCCCTCCATCACCCTTAGGGTTCTAAGGGGAAGGGTGCGGGGAAAAATACAGATAAACAAGAGATAGGAACTTGTTGGTGAATCGGTTTCACAGCATTGACAGTGTAATCAGCTTACCTTTGCTCCGAGTATAGTTTCGCGGAAGAAAGAAAAGTTCTTTTGTTCCCCATCTATAGACTGATATTACCGGTAAAGCCCCCCCCCCTTCCCCACAGGATTCTAACGGATATATTGGATTGTAGAAAAAGTAACACCACACGTTTTCTTAATCGCAGTCGAAGGTTTTGCTCCCTGGGTTTTGCTACTGGTAATTTTAGTTCCAATGCTGAAAATCCTGTGTCCTTGATGAAGGACATCTGGTTTCTCCCATAGTTTTCCCGAGTCCTGGCGTTCCGGTCGTTCATTTAGTTGAGAGTCTCCATCATCCTTAGCAATGGAAAAATTCTTCAGCATACGCGGGGAATTAAAGTAGCTTTACATGGCTACATCCAGTGGCACACCCAGGAATTCTTGTTGGAGGGGCTATATATACGTATATATAGTATACGCACACAATGTGTGTACACACACACACACACATATACATATATATCATCATCATCATCATCATTGTCAACCATTATCAATCCACTGCTGGACGAAGGTCTCCCCAAGTTTCCTCCACAACGGTCTGTCTTGTGCCAGTCTCCTCCATGTCACCCCTGCATACTTTCGAATTTCATCCACCCATCTCCCATGTGGTCTTCTTCTGGGTCTTTTCCTGTCCCTTGGAATCCAATCTAAAATTTCAGCTGTCCATCGATGATCTGTCCTTCTGGCAGTATGTCCAGCCCATTGCCATTTCAGGGATTTAACTCTGATCATGATGTCTTCCACTCTTGTCATTTTTCGGATCCACGAGTTCCTCTTCTTATCTCTCCTGGTTACACCAAGCATGCACCTCTCCATGCTTCTTTGAGTTGTCTGCAGCCTTTGTATGTCTCTTTTAGTTAAGGTCCACGTCTCCGCACCATACGTAAGCACTGGAAGGATGCATTGATCAAACACTTTTCTTTTAAGACATAATGGCATATTGCTCTTGAAAATTATGCTGTTTCTTCCAAAAGCTCTCCAGGCAAGTTTTGTACGCCGATTAATTTCTTCATCAATGTGACCCTCACTTGATATCTGCTGTCCAAGATAAACGTACGTGTCTGTTATCTCCAGCTTTTCTCCATCAATCGATAAATCTTCATTTCTTGTAAAAGCATTGAGCATCACTTTTGTCTTCTGAATATGAACTATAGGCGTACACTATATATATATATATATATATATGTCTTCTGAAAATGAACTTTCAGAAGACATATATATATATATATATATATAGTGTACGCCTATAGTTCATATACGGTTATGACGTACGTCGCTCTTAATCTCTTTGGGGCTTTGGGAAGAAGACATCATGTAATAGAAGACACTATGAAATTTTTTGAACATGTAAAATAATGTTTAATTTGTGATGTACGTCGGTCTTAATCTCCTTGTGGCTTTGGAAAGAAGACACCATGTAATGAAAGACATTATTTCAGACACTATATGATTTTCTGAACATGTAAAATAATATTTTTGAATGTTTAATTTGTGACGTACGTCGCTCATAATCTCCTTGGAGGGGTTTAAGCCCCCAAAGCCCCCTCCGTGGGTGCGCCAATGGCTACATCTATATCAAATACAGAGTTTATGAACACCACATGTTTCGTAAGTGAACGCAAGCAAACCGACGGATGCAATGTTTATATTCTAACGAATCCTGAAATTTCAGGTGATTTTATCAAAATCCTGAAAAAATGGCAACTCCTCAAACAACAAGAAAATTGCAACCGAAAACTTTCGAGAAGAAATAAATGTGCGCAATTCAGAGGATAACCTGATTTTAATTTATTCGGCTGTTGCGCATGGCCTTCAGTATAACGACATTGCAGACCTCAAGAAAGAATAACCGACCCCGGAAATTTCTCCCACCCCATCCTGCTACTTGTAATATCGTTTTTTGCTACAAACTAGAATAAAAGTCGAAGTGCCGTCCACGAAAATGTCTCCCACATTTTTCTACTACTTACAAAGCATCTGTAGATTGCAGTGAATACGGAATTACCAAAACCGGAATTTTCCCCTACCCCATCAGCTTACTAATTGTAAGATCGTTTTTCACTGAAAACCGCGATATTAGTCGAAATACTAATCCGAAAATTTCCCCCACCCCATCTTGCTAACATTAACTACTGTAAAAGTGGTAAACATAAGTAGGTTGCATTAAAAAATAAGGAAAAGCCGACCCCAAAAATTTCTCCACGTTCGATATTTTGTGTCAAAGGCAATTTGTGCACGGTCCCTGACTGAAAGAGGTGGGGGACTTTTCCTGTGGGGGACTCTTCCGTCCACCCATATGAATGGAATGGGAAGCTAACAGTTCGTCTTTTTCTTATGACACCGCGAAGAATGCCGAGTAGTTCACTACTCGGAATGCTTTCACGTAAAATGAACAATTTGCTTTACTTTTTGTAAAAAAACTTACACATGTATGTTTCCTTTTCGCTTTACTTCTAAATAGCCAAATCTCTAGAAAGGGATATTTAAATGATTATGCTAAAAACCAATAAAATTGATACTAAAACCTTATCAGTGCAAAAATGAAAAATATCAGTATTAAAGTGATTGGGGGAGAGAGGCCCATTGGTACTGCAAGTTCTCACGATGTGGTTTTGGACGTTTGGCGAAAAAATCCCTATATGGAAAAAGTTTTGTACCGGTAAACTCTTACACTTTCTCATATAAGGGATTTTTCGTTGTTGTTGTTGTTGTTGAGAGTTTAACAACCACCGAGAGCAACTCAACTCAGTGGGCTATAAGCAATCGTCTGTCCCTAATTTAATGCCACTGGTTCCATGAAAGGGAGAGAGCCAGTTTCGTAAAACCAGGGGGGCTTCACCAAATTATTGGGGGGGTCACGCTTCTTAAAGATAAACTACGTCAACGTCGTGTATTTTAAAACACAATTGTAATTGTTCATTAGTAAATGCACAAGGAAACAGAAATATTCTTTTATTTAAAAATAAAATTGAGCCTGTGATTTTATAGAAATATCCAGAAATGCTTTATTTCCAAACATTTATAAAAAAAAAAAGTGAGAAATTAGTGAGGTTACTCGAACAAAGAACGAGAAGCACAAAAAATAAATTGATAAATAAAGGCGCAAGAGGTTATACGTTTCTGTATTTTTATTTATTTTATTTATGATAATTGTTTTGAACATTTCCCACACATCGTGAGAACATATCAAACACAATACGGGGATGGGAATCAAGTTTCCTATCAAATGAGCGATACTGAATATGAAAAAACGTTTTTACTTATTTTGCTATTTATTATTTTCTTGGAAATAAAGAGCTTTGGCCTCATAAAGTGGAGCTTGGTCTACTTTATGAGACCCAAGCGATTATTTGGTTGAACAGAATGAAAGACACTAGGTGGGCACTTCTCTTCCAGTAAAATTATTGAGGGGCAAGATTCGCCTTGCCCCTCCATAGTCGGCGCTTCTGCGTAAGACAAACACAACATCCATGACTCACTGGGATTCGAATCCGGACCTACTTGGACGATTGGTCATATGCCTGCGCCACCGGGGGGCACTGTAGTTTTAGGAAATGTACTAAGTCACGGCAATTTATTTCTTCAAATTAAAGTACATTTCTCGCTTGTCTTACATAGAACGTTTTCTCGAAATTTGTTTCGAGTCCCCAATTCAATTCTCCATATAGGTCAACAAACGGCAATCTTTATACCCCAAGCCCCACCTTGAACTTTTGTGACCCATTGCCGTAAACTAGTATGAACTGGCATGAAAAATTCAGACAAACAAAAGAGCTCCTTCCCGTCGTTAGACACCTTGGAAAACTGCCATACATAATTCGGAAACTTGGAAAATTGTCACACATTCAAAGTGTTCCTCGGAGGAACGGCAATTGGTGCCCCGCCCCTTAATGAAAAACACGTGTCAATTTTTCTGTGTGGAAGTTTTCCAAGTTACTGAAATACGTGTCACAATTTTTCTGTGTGGCGGTTTTCCGGCAACCAACAAAAATATACGGCAAAAAATATTTTGCAGTGGAGCCGTTGCTAATGTTCCTTTACATAATTTAGCTGACGTAATGAGCCCTTATGTTCTGCTGAACTGCCAAACGGATTTTGCATCTTTGTGATGCAAGAGAAAAATTTACAAAATGTAAATAACCATAAATAACTTTGAGAAACCATACTAATCGTAAGATGCTTCGGTTTCCCTGTCGACACAATAAATGGCAATATGTTGCATACAGATGCACGAAAAAGTCCCCCACATAGGAAAACTCCCCCATAGAAAAATGCCCCCACATAAATATCCCCCAGCTCTTTGAGTCAGGTATAGCGCACAAATTGCATTTTACTCAAAGCCTCGAATGTGGGGTAGATTTCTGGGCTTGCTTGTGATTTCCATTTTCACGCTGCTTAAAACAAATATGTGCAGGGTAAATTAAAACAAATATGTGCAGGGTAAATTAAAACAAATATGTGCAGGGTAAATTAAAACAAATATGTGCAGGGTAAATTGCCGGAATCGGCATTTCCATTTTTCCCGCAACTTTCAGATGTTTTATAAGATATCCGGTAAACCGTCACACAAGAAAAGCTTCACATATTCTTCAGCAACTTGGAAAAATGCCACACATTGGAACACTGTTACCCAGGAAAACTGCCCCATAGTTTTCACAAAGGGCCGTCGCACACAAATGCCGTTCACTGTAAACTGACACACAGGAAAACCGCCACACATCTTTCAGCAACTTGGAAAACTGCCACACATTGACAAAGTGCCACACAGGAAAATTGCCACTTGTTTTTCACTAAGGGACTGGCCACAAATTGTTGTTCCTTTGAGGAACACTTTGAATGTGTGGCATATTTCCAGTCAGACAGTTTTCCAAGTTTCCGAATTATGTGTGGTTGCTTTCCAAGCTGCCTCACGACGGAAAGGAGCTATTTTGTCTGTCTGAATTTTCATGCCGGCTCACAACGGGCCATAAAAGTTCGGGGAGTGGGGGGGGGTATAAAGATTGTTATTTCTTGGACTATATTGAGAATTGAATTGGGAACTCTATAATATGTAAGCCAAACGAGAACTGTACATTAATTTGACGAAATAAATTGTCGGACTCCGTACATTTCTTTAAACTACGGTGTGCAGTGTTCGACGGAACAACGGAACTACAGCACGACTCACGCTGTGTTCAGAAAAGGACGATAAGGTGGGATTTTTTAAAAACGCTGAATTTTTACTTAGGCGTTAAATATTTACATAACATGTCCAGCTTGTAATATTTTTTTGTAACTTAATTAATTCATAGGCCCTACACCTTGGCCTTTTTAACAGCCTTTAATACGCCGACTTCATATTCATAACGTTTACGTATCAAATCAAGTTAATAGCATTACGCTTTTACTTAGGCACTAAATATTAATTCACAGGACCTAGGCCTAGGCTCTTTTAACAGTTTTTATTCTACCGGTGTCATATTCACAACGTTGACATATCAAATCAAGTTAATAATATTGCGGTTTTACTTAAACACGAAATATTAGTTCATAAGGCCAAGGCCTAGGCCTTTTTAACCGTTTTTATTCTACCGATGTCACATTCATAACGTTTACCTATCAAATCAAGTTAATAATATCGCGCTTTTTTACTTAAGAACGAAATATTAATTCCTAAGGTCTAAGCCTTTTTAATATTTTTACTCTACCAATGTCATATTCATAACATTTGCACATCAAATCAAGTTAAGAGCATTGCTATTTTACTTAGGCACTAAATTTTAATTCATTTTACGAAAATTTTGTATGGGGCTCCATTGACCCCGGGGCCCGATCCCTTCCAAAAAGGGTTTACGAGGTAGTATACAAAATTTGGTGGTTCTAAATTGAAAACTGTACATAGAAATGTTATTTTACAGAAGAATAAAGGCAATTTTGAAATGTAGATTTCACGAAAATTTTTAAGGGCCCCCTTGACCCCGAGCCCCGATCCCTTCCAAAAAGGGTTTACGGTCTAACTTACAGTACCAAAAGGTAGTATACGAAATTTGGTGGTTCTAAATTGAAAACTGTAGATTTTACGAAAATTTTGTATGGAGTCCCCTTGACTCCGGGCCCCGATCCCTTCCAAAAAGGGTTTACGGTCTAACTTAGAGTACCATGAGGTAGTATACCAAATTTGGTGGTTATAAATTGAAAACTGTAGATTTTACGAAAATTTTGTATGGGGCCCTCTTGATCCCGAGCCCCGGCCACTTCCCAAAACGGTCAACGGTTTAACTTTGAGCACCATGGGATAGTAAACCAAATTTGGTGGTTCTAAATTGAAAACTGTAGATTTTACTAAAATTTTGTATGGGCCCACTTGACCCCGGGCCCAGACCACTTCCAAAAACTGTCTACGGTCTAACTTAGAGCACCACGAGATATTATACCAAATTTGGTGGTTCTAAATTGAAAACGGTAGATTTTACGAAAACTTTGTATGGGGCCCTCTTGACCCCGGGTCTCGACCACTTCCAAAAACGGTCTACGGTTTAACTTTGAGCACCATGGGATAGTATACCAAATTTGGTGGTTCTAAATTAAAAACTGTAGATTTTACGAAAATTTTGTATGGGGCCCCTTGACCCTGGGCCCCGATCCCTTCCAAAAAGGGTTTACAGTCAAACATAGAGTACCATGAGGTAGTATACCAAAATTGGTGGTTCTAAATTGAGAACTGTAGTATTTTCGAACATTTTTTATGGGGGCCCCTTGACCCCGATCCCTTCCAAAAAAGGGTTTACGGTCTAACTTAGAGTACCATGAGGAAGTATACCAAATTTGGTGGTTCTAAATTGAAAACTGTAGATTTTACGAACATTTTGTATGGGGCCCTCTTGACCCCGGGCCCCGACCCCTTCCTCAAACCGTCTAGGGGCTAACTTAGAGCACTATGAGATAGTATACCAAATTTGGTGGTTCTGAATTGAAAACTGTAGAATTTACGAAAATTGTGTATGGGGGGCCCTTGACCCTGGGCCTCGATCCCTTCCAAAAAGGGTTTACGGTCAAACTTAGAGTACCATGAGGTAGTATACCAAAATTGGTGGTTCTAAATTGAGAACTGTAGTATTTACGAACATTTTTTATGGGGCCCCCTTGACTCCGATCCCTTCCAAAAAAGGGCTTACGGTCTAACTTAGAGTACCATGAGGTAGTATACCGAATTCGGTGGTTCTAAATTAAAAACTGTAGATTTTACGAAAATTTTGTATGGGTCCTCCTTGACCCCGGGCCCCGACCGCTTCCTCAAACCGCCCACGGTCTAACTTAGAGCGCCATGTGATAGTGCACCAAATTTGGTGGTTCTAAATTCAAAACTGTAGATTTTACGAAATTTTTGTATGGGGCCCCCTTTATCCCGGGGCCCGACCCCTTCCTCAAAACGTCTAAGGACTAACTTAGAGCACCATCAGATAGTATACCAAATTTAGTGGTTCTAAATTGAAAACTGTAGAATTTACGAAAATTTTGTATGGGGGCCTCTTGATCCCGGGCCGCGATCTCTTCCTAAAAGTGTTTACAGTCTAACTTAGAGTACCATGAGGTAGCATACGAAATTTGGTGGTTCTAAATTGAAAACTGTAGATTTTAAGAAAATTTTGTAAGGGGCCTCCTTGACCCCGAGCCCCGACTGCTTCCACAAACCGTCTACGGTCTAACTTAGAGCACCATGAGATAGTGTAGCAAATTTGGTGGTTCTAAATTGAAAACTGTAAATTTTACGAAATTTTTGTATGGGGCCCCCTTTATCCCGGGGCCCGACCCTTTCCTCAAACCGTCTGAGGGCTAACTTAGAGCACCATCAGATAGTATACCAAATTTGGTGGTTCTAAATTGAAAACTGTAGAATTTACGAACATTTTGTATGGGGGCCTCTTTGACTCCGGCCTCGAATCCTTTTCCTCGAACCGTCTACGGGCTAACTTAGAGCACCATGAGATAGTATACCAAATTTGGTGGTTCTAAATTGAAAACTAGAATTTATGAAAATTTTGTATGGGGCCCCCTTGACCCCGATCCCTTCCAAAAATCATATACAGTCTACCGTAGTGTACCATGAGGTAGTATATCAAATTTAGTTCTAAACTGAAAACTGTACATTTTATGAAAATTTTGTGTGGGGTTCTCGACCCCTTCCAAAATCGACCCCTTCCAAAATCCGTCTACGGTCTAACTTAGAGTACTATGAGATTCTACACCAAATTTGGTAGTTCTAAATTGAAAACAGTAATGCCGCAATTTTTTTTTGTTTTTCTGCCGTTAAAAGCCGTCTTACAAACTTTCTGAGCCGCCCTGGTGGCGCAGTGGTCTAAGGCGTTGGCCTCTGATCATTCGCCCGTAAGGGGTCCGGGTTCGAATCCCATTCAGGCATTGATGTTGTGTTTGTCTAACGGCACTGGCTCTCTCCCTTCCCTGGAACCAGTGACCCTAAATTAGGGACGGGCGACTGCTTATAGCCCATTGAGTTGCTCACGGTGGTCGTTAAATTTCCAATCAAAAAAAAAAAAAAACTTTCTGATATTACTTGATCCTTGACATATAGCGCCGACTGCTGTTGGGGAAACAAAATAGAAACGAGATGTCGGTGTTTTGTCCTTTCGGTGTTTTGTCCTTTCGGTGTTTTGGTTGTCGGTGTTTTGGGTGTCGGTGTTTTGAGTGTCGATGTTTTGTCCTGTCGGTGTTTTGACCGGCACCCCTTAATGCAACACCCCGCAAAATGAAAGATGAATAAATCTCGATTACTGCTCTAATGTTCCTCGTTGTATCTCCTGATGAAAACAACACAATTAATTTAGTTACATACTAACTTTCATTTATTTTTACAATGCAGTGCATACCTGCATTCCATTTGTCTTTACTTAATTATACTTTTTTTTTGATTGGAGGTTTAACAACAGCCGTCAGCAACTCAATGGGCTATAAGCAGTCGCCCGTTCCTAATTTAGGGTCACTTGTTCCATGAAGGGAGGGAGCCAGTGTCGTAAGTAAAACACAACATCAATGCTTCACCGGGAATCGAACACGGAACCCTTTCGGACGAATGATGCGAAGCCATTGCTTTAATGATACTTATCACGTCGTTTAGAAAATTTGAAGATACGTAACATTGTATCACCTATTAATATCTGATGTCTTTATCATGTCACGTAACATTCTATTTAAACGTTTTCCTATTTCTGTTTATGTATCTGACGATGGGTTCTAGGGAAACCTGAAAGTTAAGAGATTTTTATTTTTATTTTATTTTTTTAATTGGAGGTTTAACAACCACCGTGAGCAACTCAATGGGCTATAAGCAGTCGTCCATCCCTAATTTAGGGTAACTGGTTCCAGGGAAGGGAGAGAGCCAGTGCCATAAGACAAACACAACTTCCATGCCTCACCGGGATTCGAACCCGGACCCCTTATGGACGAATGATCAGAGGCCATCGCTTAGACCACTGCGCCACCGGGGCGGCTGAGAGATTTTATTGTATATACATGTGTATATACAATAAGAAAATTCAACTGTGAACTAGTGAGGAAAGCAATTGAAAACAACCAAAGCCTAAAGATAGCAAAGGGACATCTCAGTAAAGGAAGAAAACAGATTATGGCACTGAGAAAAGAAGATGGTTCTGTAACAAGAAATAGAGGCGAAATTTTGACAAGAGTGAAAGATTTCTACTCCAAATTATATGAAAGGGATGATACATGCACTCCAGACATCATGAAAGATACCAGTACCAGAGTTCCTCCAGTCCTTCCAGCAGAAGTTGCACATGCAATCAAGAACATGAAGCGGGGGAAAGCTCCAGGAGAAGATGGAATTACTGTAGACATCATACAAGAAGCAAGTGGAGAAATCGAAACAGTACTCGCCCAAATTTTCACTCGATGCCTTAATGAAGGAAAGATTCCTGAGGATTGGAACACCGCTACAATGATCCTGCTACATAAGAAAGGTGACATTGAGGATCTTGGAAACTACAGACCTATCAGCCTCCTATCAGTAGTTTATAAAATCTTCACTAAAGTTCTTTCACACCGCTTGAAGGTAACACTGGACATGGCTCAACCGAGAGAACAAGCTGGATTCAGGAGTGACTACAGCACAATAGATCATATCCATGTGCTGAGAGAACTAATTGAAAGAGCGAGGGAATATGAACTTCCATTGTGCATGGCTTTTATCGATTATGAAAAAGCCTTTGATTCAGTGAAACCATCAGCAGTTACAATGGCTCTGAAAACCTGCGGTATTGAAGATGCATACATTAATATTATTAATAACATCTATGAAAATGCAAGTGCAAAGATTAGGCTGTTTGAAAATACAACACAAGTAAAAATTGGAAAGGGAGTGAGACAAGGTGACATAATATCTCCGAAGCTCTTTAATGCCACATTGGACAGTGTTTTTCAGTCGCTGAGCTGGGAAAACAAGGGGATAAAGATTAATGGAGATTATCTAACCCACCTTCGTTTTGCTGATGACGTAGTCATTTTTGCAACTACCCCATCAGAGCTGCAGAGTATGATCCAGGAACTTACTGACAAGAGTAAAGAAGTGGGATTAAAAATGAACTTTCAGAAGACAAAAGTGATGTTCAATGCTTTTACAAGAAATGAAGACTTATCGATTGATGGAGAAAAGCTGGAGATAACAGACACGTACGTTTATCTTGGACAGCAGATATCTAGTGAGGGTCACATTGATGAAGAAATTAATCGGCGTACAAAACTTGCCTGGAGAGCTTTTGGAAGAAACAGCATAATTTTCAAGAGCAATATGCCATTATGTCTTAAAAGAAAAGTTTTTGATCAATGCATCCTTCCAGTGCTTACGTATGGTGCAGAGACGTGGACCTTAACTAAAAGAGACATACAAAGGCTGCAGACAACTCAAAGAAGCATGGAGAGGTGCATACTTGGTGTAACCAGGAGAGATAAGAAGAGGAACTCGTGGATCCGAAAAATGACAAGAGTGGAAGACATCATGATCAGAGTTAAATCCCTGAAATGGCAATGGGCTGGACATACTGCCAGAAGGACAGATCATCGATGGACAGCCGAAATTTTAGATTGGATTCCAAGGGACAGGAAAAGACCCAGAAGAAGACCACATGGGAGTTGGGTGGATGAAATTCGAAAGTATGCAGGGGTGACATGGAGGAGACTGGCACAAGACAGACCGTTGTGGAGGAAACTTGGGGAGACCTTCGTCCAGCAGTGGATTGATAATGGTTGACAATGATGATGATGATGATATACAATAAAATCTTTAAATTCGATCCATGAATTGAATTTGTATTGCGATGTGATTCTTCTTATCAAGATCGTGCATCAAAGGCAACTACCTCGATTACTTTTGACTACCTCTGCACGAATTTAAATCTTCCAATACCATCATAGTTATCACGCATATATTTTTATACCACTCCTCACAAGAGGAAGGACATATTCAAAACTTTGAAACTCTACCGAATGAGACTCGCCGTGGAGGGGACGCATTTGTCTCTTCTAATAAATTGTAGAGACTTTCACATCAATTCCATATTCCTGAGACTAAGGAAGAAACCTCGTTCATGGAGGGACGTTCAAGTGCTAAAATACGACGAAAATAAAAGACTCCTCGCTGAAATCAGAGCTAAAATATGTCTATTAGACTCACTACAAAGAAGCTCCTATAAGGCCTACCTACGACAAACTTGTGATAGCCATGCTATTCACTTCAATAAATACCACGCATTACTTACGGCTATTATCGAACCTGAAGTTGCCGCCCCGGTGGCGCAGTGGTCTAAGCGATGGCCTCTGATCATTCGTCCGAACGGGGTCCGGGTTCGAATCCCGGTGAGGCATGGATGCTGTGTTTGTCTTACGGCACTGGCTCTTTCCCTTCCCTGGAACCAGTGACCCTAAATTAGGGACGGGCGACTGCTTATAGCCCATTGAGTTGCTCACGGTGGTCGTTAAACCTCCAATAAAAAAAAAAAAAAAAAAGAACCTGAAGTTAAGCATGCCCAGAAAAGACACATCCATGAACTACGTAATCATTATGGACCAGGACGTTATTGAGAAGAACCGTACCTCACGTACACGTAGGCCTAACCAGCATCAATAACAACCTGTACAGTGATTATCCTCTAAACCAAATCCAAATATCAGCATTAAATAAAGGTCTGAAATTTGCCTTACCGAGCTCCAGGGTTAATAGGTTGAAACTTATCCCCCAAGCAGAAGCCATCATTATTCATCTACCGTTAAGGAAACAAGACGATGCACGACATCGATTAATCAATTCGATTAGAAAATTTCATGTTCAAAGACCCGTCACGGATTTGACTCGTGTTATAAAAGAAAAAAAAAGCAACTTTTAGAATTAGGCAACGACCACAATATATCGATCATATCAGCTGATAAAACCTCGCAAAAGTATTATTCTGAACCAAATCGACTATCGGGAGAAAATGCTAGATGCAATTCATAATATACCGCACGTCACTCTTAGTTCGAACCCTATTAATACTAACATAGCTGCCATACATAAATTGAAGAAACTCTCGAACCTCCCAACGGCCATTTCACAATGCTTGTACTGCCCTCCAGGGTCACGAGTTCCTGAAGTTTCTGGTAAACTAAATAGTCATAACTCCGGACACCCATTACGCCCGCTAGTATCTGGATTTGCAGCCTCTACCAGACGTATAGAGAAGGCACTTGCTACTTTCCTTCAACCACTCGATAATAATTCACTCTTATCTGCTAAAGGCATAGAACAAGCTCTTAACAAGATCAAATCCTTTAATGCAAAAAACTCAGCCTTTATTACGGCTTCTCTTGAAGTCATTTCTTTGTCCCCTAATGTTCCGATAAAGACTATACATGACATCATTCTGACAAAACGGCTTGGACGTAAATACGAACCACAAAGGATTCAGTCCATTATTACAACCTTAAAACTAGTACAGAACAGATCATATTTTCAATTCGACAACATTATTTATCGTCAAACTGAGGACGCCCTAATGAGATTACCACTATCTCCGATTCTAGCCAAAATTCTACTACAACACATTAAAAATAAAGTGCTACAAGAACATCAAAAACTTCCGTGCTTTTACTTAAGATATGTCGATGACGTATTCTCTTCTGGAATCAGGAACCAGCTGACCTACGAACGTTTGCTGAACACTTATCATCCCAAATCCCGACCATAAAATTCTCAATTTAACTGGAAGGTGAAGGAAAATTGCCATTCCTGGATTTTATGCTTGAACGAGATGCTGTCACTTGCACCTTGCAACACTCTGTATATAGAAAACCCACTTCTATACCTACATTGATCCCGGTTTCTTCAGCACATCCAAAAAGCTACAAACTCTCCTCAATCAATTTCCTTCTGCGCAGAGCCATCACGCATTCATCTACTTTCAACAGGCGCAAATGTGAAACTTCACCCTCGACCACGGCTTTAATAACTTTATCATAAAAACAGATGTTATGAAGCTCCTCCAAGAAAACTGTACTACTCTCCAGAGGGACGAACAACTTCGTAGATATGTTGGTGCCATAGATTACTTTTCAACCATAACACCTGTTCTCAAAGGCATTTGCAAAAACTCTCGCCTGGAATTAGGAATGCGTATTACAAACATTTTCCCGTTAATTAGACAAGATCGAGACGAGGTAACAAACCTAACTAAATTTGGCGTTTACAGCATCCCCTTGAAAAGTATTGACGCTGACACTCCCGATAGTAAATATATAGGATCTACAAAACGTACACAAGCAATAAGACTAAATGACCATAAATGTGCCGTGAAGAATGGATATAAAAATTCTGCCCTGTCTCGACTCGTGAGCGATGGCCTGCACTATCCAGTCTGGAATGATGCCTCCGTTATTGTAACACCAGGTGCTGTCTCTTCATTGCTGAACAGCAATGAGAGCCTTGTAATTGCTTCTCAGAGACATTTATGCTGTAATGACAATGTTTCGGTATCTATACCGACAATCTGGAAACTACACTGGCGGAAAATGAAAAAAGAACACCAAGAAGGAATTGGCGGACGATCATGAAATTTACATATGTTAATGGATCTAGTTTACCTAGGTGTGATGTTAATTTCGGAACCACCCGGTGAGCGCTAACGCCACAGCACGGCATAATATGCAAATTATCGTCGGTGGTATTTAAAGAGTACGGCGACGTGAATGTAATCAGTCGTCGGCGTACGGACACGTGCAAAAACCCTGAAGAAGCTGCAATGCCTGGACATGGATTACGTGTCCGATTTCACCAGTTATCGGAATTTGAGCGAGGTCGTCTAGTCGGACTCCGCGAGGCCGGGTGGTCGTATCGTCGTATTGCGGAGCGAATTGAACGGGAAGTATTGGTGGGGACACGGTGGTGATGTAAATGCTCCGAGGAACATTCCGACGCCGCCCCGGTGGCACAGCGGTCTAAGGCGCTGGCCTCTGATCATTCGTCCGAAAGGGGTCCGGGTTCGAATCCCGGTCAGGCATGGATGTTGTGTTTGTCTTATCTCACTGGCTCTCTCCCTTCCCTGGAACCAGTGACCCTAAATTAGGGACAGGCGACTGCTTATAGCCCATTGAGTTGCTCACGGTGGTCGTTAAACCTCCATTAAAAAATCAAAAAAAAAAATTCCGACACGAGAAGAGGTGAAACCGGAGTCACAGACGGACTGATGAACGGACCGATCGACGCATAAGAAGAGCGGCGTTGTCAAGCACAACATCCACTGCGACGCAAATCCGAGCTGCCGTTGCACCTGAGGTGACTGTGCGAACAATCCGCAAGCGTTTACTGTATGCAGGACTACGTGCACGTGTGCCTCTGGTATGTGTACCTCTGACTCCAGCCCACCGTCAGGAACGGCTGCAGTGGTGTCGCCAACGTCTGCACTGGAGAACGCAATGGCGATCTGTCGTGTTCAGCGATGAAAGCAGATTCTGCTTGGGAGCCTCCGACGGCCGTATGCGTGTTCGCAGACACACAGTGGTGCGTCTCCACCCTTATTGCATCCGCCAGCAACACACAGGGCCTACACCTGGTCTCCTGGTGTGGGGAGCGATCAGCTATCACTCCCGTACACAACTAGTATTTGTACCGAGTACGTTAAACAGCACCTCCTACATCAACAACATCATTTAGCCCGTTGTTGTGCCATTTGAAAGGTCGGTCCATCATGGTGTTTTCCAGCAAGATAACGCACGACCACACACGGCACGTGCAACGCAACATGCACTTCAAGGTGTGAGGCAATTTCCATGGCCTGCACGTTCACCGGATTTGTCCCCCATTGAGCACGTGTGGGATTTTATGGGACAACGACTAATCTAGTCTCCACGGCCAGCCACGACCTTCCCTGATTTGCGCGTCCAGGTTGAGGATGCTTGGAACTCAATACCCGAAACTTACACCCAACATCTGTACGACAGACTCCATGCCAGAATTGCACAGTGTGACGCAGTTCATGGCGGTTCAACCTCGTACTAACCATGTTACATGGAAATGTTATTTTTCAGTTTACCAGCAAATACAGCTGTATTTTGCCATAATGTTTTGATCATGTTATCCTCTGTATTTCGTTATTATGCTGTATAAATTTCGTTGGTATCACACGTCTCTTTCTTGGTGTTCTTTTTTCACTTTCCGCCAGTGTATTTAAATGCCCGAATAACATGCAGACTGAGGATGATTGTTGTTGTTGTTGTTGTTTGAAGGTTTAACGACCACCGTGAGCAACTCAATGGGCTATAAGCAGTCGCCCGTCCCTAACTTAAGGTAACTGGTTCCAGGGAAGGGAGAGAGCCAGTGCCATAAGACAAACACAACATCCATGCCTCACCGGGATTCGAACCCGGACCCCGTTCTGACGAATGATCAGAGGCCATCGCTTAGACCAATGCGCCACCGGGGCGGCAGACTGAGGATGAAGTCACTTATTATGTTGCGACTTATGTTGTTAGTTCATTACAATGGAATTTCGAAGTGCTTCCTAAAAATGGCGGATGATAGGTTGATATGAGAGCATGGCCCTTAATGCAACACTCCGCAAAATGAAGGATGAATAAATCTCGATTACTGTACCTCCTGATGAGAACAACACAACTAATTTAGTTACATGCTAACCTTCATTTATTTTTGCAATGCAGTATTGTATGCATACCTGCATTCCATTTTTCTTTATTTAATGATAATTTTTTTTATTGGAGGTTTAACGACCACCGTGAGCAACTCAATGGGCTATAAGCAGTCGCCCGTCCCTAATTCAAGGTCACTTGTTCCAGGGAAGGGAGGGGGCAAGTGTCGTAAGACAAACACAACATCAATGACCCACAGGGATTCGAACACGGAGCCCTTTCGGACGAATGATGTGAAACCATCGCTTTAATGATACTTACCACGTCGTTTAGAAAATCTGAAGCCGCGTTACATTGTATCACATATTAATATCTGATGTCTTTATCATGTCACGTAACATTCACTTTAAACGTATTCCTTCTTCTGTTTATGTATTTGACGATGGGTTCTAGGGAAACCTGAAAGTTAAAAGAGTTTATTGCATATACATGTGTTTATACAATGAAATGGGATGTAAGGTCAGGTGATGCGTAACATCACAGCCTCTCCTTGACAAATGTCAACCCCGCCTTCTCGTGGTGCATCCTGTTCCCACTAAAGGGGCTCTGACGACCGCCAATAGCGGTATAACTATACCATCGGGATTAGAGGAATTGCTATCCCACACTCACCAACCCGCTTGGCCAGCGCGGTGAGTTATGGCCAAACCCCTCCAAAATGACTCCACAACTTAAATCTTGGCCCTCAGTCTCCGGCAGCTGGAATGTACCTGGCCTAGGCAGCGGCCAGTGCGACATGAAGGCAGAGGGTGCTAAGAATCCCCGGAGGACCGGACTAGGCTGCCACCTGATGCTGACCTTGGCTACTTACAATGGACGCTCCCTATCTTCTGATTCAAGGCTTCTTGAATTGGAAGAGGAACTACAAAGGATCAAGTGGGACATCGTCGGGCTAAGTGAGGTAAGGAGAAAAGGAGAAGATCTCATTGAACTGAAAAGTGGACATATCTTCTACTATCGTGGGACAGATACTGGCAGAACTAGTGGTGTTGGATTTATAATAAACAAGAAACTGAAGGATAAAGTTGTAGAAGTTGAAAGTTCCTCTGACAGAGCTGCACGACTCGTTATCCAACACTCGAGAAGATACCAGGCTCAGATTATTCAAACTTATGCACCCACCACAAGTCATCCTGAAGAAAAAATTGAAGAATTTTATGAGGAAAGGCATCATCTAAATAATACAGGTAAGCAGCACTTAAAGATAATTATGGGAGATTTCAATGCAAAAATAGGGCAACGGCAACAGAATGAAACTTCAGTAGGTAAATTCGGTCACGGCAACAGAAACCAGCGTGGAAATACTCTCGTAGAGTTTGCAGTGGCAGAAGGGTTTTTCATCTTGAACTCCTTTTTCAAGAAGAAGCCACACAGGAAATGGACATGGAGACATCCAAATGGGACGACAAGTGAAATTGATTTTATTATGTGTAACAAAAAATTCGTCATAGAAGACTGCAGTGTGCTAAACAAGTTCAACACAGGTAGTGACCATAGATTGGTGAGATGTAAGATGCACCTCAACACTAAACTCGAATGTAGCAAGCTCATAAGACAAACAAAGTGTATTGACATAAACAACCTTAAAAAACACCATAACACCTTCACGTTGGAACTGAAGAACAGATTCTCTGCTTTAGAAGGCCTAACATCGGAAGAAGTGAATATTTCTGAAGTTAACAGAAAAGTAACCAAAGCTCTTATGTAAACAGGAACAAAATTATCTGGGTCTAAGAACAAGTTGCATGTGAACAAATTATCAGGAAAAACCAAAATGTTGATGCAAAAAAGAACAGAGATGAGGACAACTAAAGAAGATGTGACTTCCAAAGTGGAATGTATAGAGCTATGCAAGACAGTACGAAAAAGTATCACTGAAGACGTAAGGAAATTCAACTGTGAACTAGTGAGGAAAGCAATTGAAAACAACCAAAGCCTAAAGATAGCAAAGGGACATCTCAGTAAGGGAAGAAAACAGATCATGGCATTGAGAAAAGAAGATGGTTCTGTAACAAGAAATACAGGCGAAATTTTGACAAGAGTGAAAGATTTCTACTCCAAATTATAAGAAAGGGATGATACATGTACTGCAGACGTCATAAAAGGTATCAGTACCAGAGTTCTTCCAGGCCTCCCAGCAGAAGTTGCACATGCAATCAAGAACATGAAGCGGGGAAAAGCTCCAGGAGAAGATGGAATTACTGTAGACATCATACAAGAAGCAAGTGGAGAAATCGAAACAGTACTCGTCCAAATTTTCACTCGATGCCTTAAAGAAGGGATGATTCCTGAGGATTGGAACAATGCTACAATGATCCTGCTACATAAAAAAGGTGACATTGAGGATCTCAGGAACTACAGACCTATCAGCCTCCTATCAGTGGTTTATAAAATCTTCACTAAAGTTCTTTCACACCGCTTGAAGGTAACACTGGACATGGCTCAACCGGGAGAGCAAGCTGGATTCAGGAGTGGCTACAGCACAATAGATCATATCCACGTACTGAGAGAACTAATTGAAAGAGCGAGGGAATATGAATTTCCATTGTGCATGGCTTTTGTCGATTATGAAAAAGCCTTTGATTCGGTGAAACCATCAGCAGTTACAATGGCTCTGCAATCCTGCGGTATTGAAGATTCATACATTAATATTATTAATAACATCTATGAAAATGCAAGTGCAAAGAGTCGGCTGTTTGAGAATACAACACACATAAAAATTGGAAAGGGAGTGAGACAAGGTGACACCATATCTCCGAAGATCTTTAATGCCACATTGGCGGGTGTCTTTCAGTCGCTGAGCTGGGAAAACAAGGGGATAAAGATTAATGGAGATTATCTAACCCACCTTCGTTTTGCTGATGACGTAGTCATTTTTGCAGCTACCCCATCAGAGCTACAGAGTATGGTTCAGGAACTTGCCGACAAGAGTAAAGAAGTGGGATTAAAAATGAACTTTCAGAAGACAAAAGTGATGTTCAATGCTTTTACAAGAAATGAAGATTTATCGATTGATGGAGAAAAGCTGGAGATAACAGACACGTACGTTTATCTTGGACAGCAAATATCAAGTGAGGGTCACATTGATGAAGAAATTAATCGGCGTACAAAACTTGCCTGGAGAGCTTTTGCAAGAAACAGCATAATTTTCAAGAGCAATATGCCATTATGTCTTAAAAGAAAAGTGTTTAATCAATGCATCCTTCCAGTGCTTACGTATGGTGCAGAGACGTGGATCTTAACTAAAAGAGACATACAAAGGCTGCAGACAACTCAAAGAAGCATGAAGAGGTGCATGCTTGGTGTAACCAGGAGATATAAGAAGAGGAACTCGTGGATTCGAAAAATGACAAGAGTGGAAGACATCATGATCAGAGTTAAATCCCTGAAATGGCAATGGGCTGGACATACTGGCAGAAGGAGAGACCATCGATGGAGAGCCGACATTTTAGATTGGATTCCAAGGGACAGGAAAAGACCCAGAAGAAGACCATATGGGAGATGGGTGGATGAAATTCGAAAGTTTACAGGAGTGACATGGGGGAGACTGGCACAAAACAGACCGTTGAGGCGGAAACTTGGGGAGACCTTCGTCCAGCAGTGGATTGATAATGGTTGACAATGATGATGATGATGATGATGATGATGATACAATGAAATCTTTAATTTCAACCCATGAATTGAATTTGTATTGTGATGTGATTCTTCTTATCAAGGCACTACCTCGATTACTTTTGACTACCTCTGCACGAATTTAAATCTTCCAATACCATCATAGTCATCACGCATATATGTTTATACCACTCCTCACAAGATGAAGGAAATATTCGAAACTTTCAAACTCTACCGAATAAGACTCGTCGTGGAGGAGACGCATTTGTCTCTTCTAATTAATTGTAGAGACGTACACATCTTATCCATATTCCTCAGACTAAGGAAGAAACCTCGTTCATGGAGGGACGCTCAAGTGCTAAAATACGACAAAAATAAAAGACTCCTCGCTGAAATCAGAGCTAAAATATGTCTATTAGACTCACTACAAAGACGTTCCTGTAAGGCCTACCTACTAGAAGCTTGTGATAGCCATGCTATTCACTTCAATAAATACCTAACAGTACTTACGGCTATTATCGAATCTGGAGTTAAGCAAGCCCAGAAAAGACACATCCATGAACTACGTAATCATAATGGACCAGGACGTTGTTGAGAAGAACCGTGCCTCATGTGCACACAGGCCCAACCAGCATCAATCACAACCTTCAACTACATCAAGTACAGTGATTATCCTCTAAACCAAATCCCAACATCAGCACTAAATAAAGGCCTGAAATTCGCGTTCCCGAGCTCCAGGGTTAATAGGTTGAAACTTATCCCCCAAGCAGAAGCCATCATTATTCATCTACCGTGAAGAAAACAAGACGATGCACGACATCGATTAATCAATTCGATCAGAAAATATCATGTTCAAAGATCCAACACGGATTTGACTCGTATTATAGAAGAAAAAAGGAACTTTCAGAATTGCGCAACGACCCCAATATATCGATCATATCAGCTGATAAAACCTCGCAATTTATTATTCTGAACAAAATCGACTATCGGAAGAAAATGTCAGAGGAAATTGATAATATACCGTACGTCACTCTTAGTTCGAACCCTATTAATGCTACCATAGCGGCCATATAAAAATTGAAGAAATCTCAAACCTCCCAATGGCCATTTCACTATGCTTGTACTGCCGTCCAGGGTCATGAGTTCCTGAAGTTTCTTGTAAACGAAAGAGTCATAAACCCGGACACCCATTACGCCCGCTAGTATCTGGATTTGCAGCACCTACTAGACGCATATAGAAGGCACTTGCTACTTTCCTATAACCACTCGATAATAATTCACTCTTATCTGTTAAAGGCACAGTACAAGCTCTTAACAAGATCAAATCCTTTAATGATAATAACTCAACCTTTATTATGGCTACTCTTGATGTCATTTCTTTGTCCTCTAATGTTTCAATAAAAACTGTACATGACATCATTCAGACAAAAATGCTTGGACTTAAATACGAACCACAAAGGATTCAGTCCATTACTACAATCCTAAAACTAGTACAGAACAGATCATATTTTCAATTCGACAACATTATTTAGCGTCAAACTGAGGACGCCCCATTGGGATCACCACTATCTCCGATTCTATCGGAAATTCTACTAAAACACATAGAAAATAAAGTGCTACAAGAATATCAAAATCTTCCGTGCTTTTACATAAGATATGTGTATGACGCACTTCTCTTCTGGGATCACGAACCAGCTGGCCTACGAACGTATGCTGAACACCTATCATCCCAAATCCCCAACATAAAGTTCTCTATTGAACTGTAAAGTGAAGGTAAATATCCATTCCTGGATTTTATTCTTGAACGAGATGCAGTCAGTTGCACCTTGAAACACCCTGTATATAGAAAACCCCCTTTTATACCTACATTGATCCCGGCATCTTCAGCACATCCGGAAAGGCCGCACCGGTGGCGCAGTGGTCTAAGGCGTTGGCCTCTGATCATTCGTCCGTAAGGGGTCCGGGTTCGAATCCCGGTTAGGCGTGGATGTTGTGTTTGTCTTACGGCACTGGCTCTCTCCCTTCCCTGGAACCAGTGACCCTAAGTTAGGGACGGGCGACTGCTTATAGCCCATTGAGTTGCTCACGGTGGTCGTTAAGCCTCCAATAAAAAAAAAAAAAAACATCCGGAAAGCTACAAACCCTCCTCAATCAATTTCCTTCTGCGCAGAACCATCACGCATTCGTCTACCTTCAGCAGACTCAAATGTGAACTTAACAAAATATTCAACATCACCCTCGACCACGGCTATATAAGAAAAGCTCATAAGAAGCTTCACCAAGAAATCACTACTACTCCTCAGAGGGACCAGCTATTTCGTAGATATGTAGGTGCCATAGATTATTATTGAACTAGGAATTCCAAGCACATTTATCCCAGTCCATGTAGCGAGTGTTGTGTTCCATGAAGCATTTCAGTTCGTCGTATGCATAGTTCCACTGCAGTTTGTTCGTGTCATTTTCTGCTGGGTGTTTTGTCCAAGTTATGGTTGCTGTGTTGGTTGAGTCAGCTCTGTATCTGATGTATTTGGAGAATGGTTGGCCTCCGAGATTAATGTAGTTAAAGGATGTAATAACCGCAGGAGCATTAGACCTGTATTTTCGCGCTCCTTTTAGTAGTCGCTTTGCTCTGCGAGCCCTAGTGTTGAAACGTAGGTTTCTTCTTCGCGTGAGATCTGTTCGTTTGAGTGCCATGAATCTTTTTCTGTAGTAGTTACGTCTCCACATTTTTGTCGGAATGCTGCTGTTGCTCGTCTTGCTCGTCTTCGTCGTTGCTGTCTGAAGTAAGCTGTTCGGTTTGGTATCGAGTTTTGCGAAGAGAAAGCCATTTTGCTAGGGTTGGCTGATTTTTATCCTTTTGGGGTTGTTTTCGCTTTCTTGTTCTTCTGACTCTGAGCTGTTTAATATTTTTTCCAATTGAAAACATCGAGAGTAGTATTCCGTGTGTGAGAGCTCTAGAGAAGGTGTATTCTCTTCGGACGCTGTCAGTTGACTGAGTGTTTCTTCGATCTCCGCGGTCGTTAAGATCGGAAGTGCGATTAGTTCAGACCGGATGTTCTCCTTTTCATAACTGCTATCTTCAATCCTCTTGTCCTCATTTGGCTTTGTGCCAAGTCTCCACTCTTCGATTGCTTTTTTGAAACAGCCGTTGTGCCAAGTCTCCACTCTTCGATTGCTTTTTTGAAACAGCCGTTGTGCCAAGGGGTCATCTCCATATTGAAACGCGTAACAACGGTTATTCTTCTTTTAAGGGCGCTTGTGCCAAAAATTTTGTACCAGCTGTCTGGATGTGTATTGCTGGTGATGATAATTAGTTTTAGTACAAATGGAACGAAGCCGCCTTTCACCTGTACTTGAATAGGTGTACTGTCGCAGTATCTAAGCATATCGCTGTATGGTATGCATCCGTAGAAGTCATAAATGTGTACTATTTCGTGTTTGTTGTATCCATCCCACCAGTCAGTCCCTCCTTTTGCGCACTTTGTTTTTATGTAGATATTTTCTGTCGTTTTTAGTACCTGTTGTGTTTTTCCTTTTCCAGTTTCCTTTTCTGCTTGAACTTTAATACATACCAGAAACGATTCAATCCATTATTACAACCTAAAACCTAATACACAACAGATCATATTTTCAATTCGACAACATTATTTATCGTTAAATTGAGGACGCCTCAATGGGATCACCACTATCTCCGATTCTAGCCGAAATTCTACTACAACACATAGAAAATAAAGTGCTACAAGAATATCAAAAACTTCCGTGCTTTTACATAAGATATGTCTATGACGCACTTCTCTTCTGGGATCACGAACCAGCTGGCCTACGAACGTATGCTGAACACCTATCATCCCAAATCCCCAACATAAAGTTCTCTATTGAACTGTAAAGTGAAGGTAAATATCCATTCCTGAATTTTATGCTTGAACGAGATGCAGTCACTTGCACCTTGAAACACCCTGTATATAGAAAACCCACTTTTATACCTACATTGATCCCGGCATCTTCAGCACATCCGGAAAGCTACAAACCCTCCTCAATCAATTTCCTTCTGCGCAGAACCATCACGCATTCATCTACCTTCAGCAGACTCAAATGTGAAATTAACAAAATATTCAACATCACCCTCGACCACGGCTATATAAGAAAAGCTCATAAGAAGCTCCACCAAGAAATCTCTACTACTCCCTAGAGGGACCAGCTATTTCGTAGATATGTAGGTGCCATAGATTATTATTGAACTAGGAATTCCAAACACATTTATCCCAGTCAATGTAGCGAGTCTTGTGTTCCATGAACCATTTCAGTTCGTCGTATGCATAGTTCCACTGCAGTTTGTTCGTGTCATCTTCTGCTGGGTGTGTTGTCCAAGTTATGGTTGCTGTGTTGGTTGAGTCAGCTCTGTATCTGATGTATTTGGAGAATGGTTGGCCTCCGAGATTAATGTGGTTAAAGGATTTAATAACCGCAGGAGCATTAGACCTGTATTTTCGCGCTCCTTGTAGTAGTCGCTTTGCTCTGCGAGCCCTAGTGTTGATACGTAGGTTTCTTCTTCGCGTGAGATCTGTTCTTTTGAGTGCCACAAATCTTTTTAGTAGTAGTTACGTCTCCACATTTTTGTCGGAATGCTGCTGTTGCTCGTCTTGCTCGTCTTCGTCGTTGCAGTCTGAAGTAAACTGTTCGGTTTGGTATCCAGTTTTGCGAAGAGAAAGCCATTTTGTTAGGGTTGGCTGATTTTTATCCTTTTGGGGTTGTTTTCGCTTTCTTGTTCTTCTGACTCTGAGCTGTTTAATATTTTTTCCAATTGCAAACATCGAGAGTAGTATTCCGTTTGTGGGATTTCTAAACAAGGTGTATTCTCTTCGGACGCTGTCAGTTGACTGAGTGTTTCTTCGATCTCACCGGGCCGCCCCGGTGGCGCAGTGGTCTAAGGCGTTGGCCTCTGATCATTCGTCCGTAAGGGGTCCGGGTTCGAATCCCGGTCAGGCATGGATGTTGTGTTTGTCTTACGGCACTGGCTCTGTCCCTTCCCTGGAACCAGTGACCCTAAATTAGGGACGGGCGACTGCTTATAGCCCATTGAGTTGCTCACGGTGGTCGTTAAACCTCCAATAAAAAAAAAAAAAAAAAAAAAAAAAGATCTCACCGGCCGTTAAGATCGGAAGTGCGATTAGTTCAGACCGGATGTTCTCCTTTTCATAACTGCTATCTTCAATCCTCTTGTCCTCATTTGGCTTTGTGCCAAGTCTCCACTCTTCGATTGCTTTTTTGAAACAGCCGTTGTGCCAAGTCTCCACTCTTCGATTGCTTTTTGAAACAGCCGTTGTGCCAAGGGGTCATCTCCATATTGAAACGCGTAACAACGGTTATTCTTCTTTTAAGGGCGCTTGTGCCAAAAATTTTGTACCAGCTGTCTGGATGTGTATTGCTGGTGATGATAATTAGTTTTGGTACAAATGGAACGAAGCCGCCTTTCACCTGTACTTGAATAGGTGTACTGTCGCAGTATCTAAGCATATCGCTTTATGGTATCCATTCGTAGAAGTCATTAATGTGTACTATTTCATGTTTGTTGTACCCATCCCACCAGTCAGTCCCACCTTTTGCGCACTTTGTTTTTATGTAGATATTTTCTGTCGTTTTTAGTACCTGTTGTGTTTTTCCTTTTCCAGTTTCCTTTTCTGCTTGAACTTTAATACATACCAGAAACGATTCAATCCATTATTACAACCTAAAAACTAATACAGAACAGATCATATTTTCAATTCGACAACATTATTTATCGTTAAATTGAGGACGCCTCAATGGGATCACCACTATCTCCGATTCTAGCCGAAATTCTACTACAACACATGGAAAATAAAGTGCTACAAGAATATCAAAAACTTCCGTGCTTTTACATAAGATATGTCTATGACGCACTTCTCTTCTGGGATCACGAACCAGCTGACCTACGAACGTATGCTGAACACCTATCATCCCAAATCCCCAACATAAAGTTCTCTATTGAACTGTAAAGTGAAGGTAAATATCCATTCCTGAATTTTATGCTTGAACGAGATGCAGTCACTTGCACCTTGAAACACCCTGTATATAGAAAACCCACTTTTATACCTACATTGATCCCGGCATCTTCAGCACATCCGGAAAGCTACAAACCCTCCTCAATCAATTTCCTTCTGCGCAGAACCATCACGCATTCATCTACCTTCAGCAGACTCAAATGTGAAATTAACAAAATATTCAACATCACCCTCGACCACGGCTATATAAGAAAAGCTCATAAGAAGCTCCACCAAGAAATCTCTACTACTCCCTAGAGGGACCAGCTATTTCGTAGATATGTAGGTGCCATAGATTATTATTGAACTAGGAATTCCAAACACATTTATCCCAGTCAATGTAGCGAGTCTTGTGTTCCATGAACCATTTCAGTTCGTCGTATGCATAGTTCCACTGCAGTTTGTTCGTGTCATCTTCTGCTGGGTGTGTTGTCCAAGTTATGGTTGCTGTGTTGGTTGACTCAGCTCTGTATCTGATGTATTTGGAGAATGGTTGGCCTCCGAGATTAATGTGGTTAAAGGATGTAATAACCGCAGGAGCATTAGACCTGTATTTTCGCGCTCCTTGTAGTAGTCGCTTTGCTCTGCGAGCCCTAGTGTTGATACGTAGGTTTCTTCTTCGCGTGAGATCTGTTCTTTTGAGTGCCACAAATCTTTTTAGTAGTAGTTACGTCTCCACATTTTTGTCGGAATGCTGCTGTTGCTCGTCTTGCTCGTCTTCGTCGTTGCAGTCTGAAGTAAACTGTTCGGTTTGGTATCCAGTTTTGCGAAGAGAAAGCCATTTTGTTAGGGTTGGCTGATTTTTATCCTTTTGGGGTTGTTTTCGCTTTCTTGTTCTTCTGACTCTGAGCTGTTTAATATTTTTTCCAATTGCAAACATCGAGAGTAGTATTCCGTTTGTGAGATTTCTAAACAAGGTGTATTCTCTTCGGACGCTGTCAGTTGACTGAGTGTTTCTTCGATCTCACCGGCCGTTAAGATCGGAAGTGCGATTAGTTCAGACCGGATGTTCTGCTTTTCATAACTGCTGTCTTCAATCCTCTTGTCCTCATTTGGCTTTGTGCCAAGTCTCCACTCTTCGATTGCTTTTTTGAAACAGCCGTTGTGACAAGTCTCCACACTTCGATTGCTTTTTTGAAACAGCCGTTGTGCCCAGGGGTCATCTCCATATTGAAATGCGTAACAACGGTTATTCTTCTTTTAAGGGCGCTTGTGCCAAACTTTTTGTACCAGCTGTCTGGATGTGTATTGCTGGTGATGATAATTAGTTTTGGTACAAATGGAACGAAGCCGCCTTTCACCTGTACTTGAATAGGTGTACTGTCGCAGTATCTAAGCATATCGCTTTATGGTATCCATTCGTAGAAGTCATTAATGTGTACTATTTCGTGTTTGTTGTACCCATCCCACCAGTCAGTCCCACCTTTTGCGCACTTTGTTTTTATGTAGATATTTTCTGTCGTTTTTAGTACCTGTTGTGTTTTTCCTTTTCCAGTTTCCTTTTCTGCTTGAACTTTAATACATACCAGAAACGATTCAATCCATTATTACAACCTAAAAACTAATACAGAACAGATCATATTTTCAATTCGACAACATTATTTATCGTTAAATTGAGGACGCCTCAATGGGATCACCACTATCTCCGATTCTAGCCGAAATTCTACTACAACACATGGAAAATAAAGTGCTACAAGAATATCAAAAACTTCCGTGCTTTTACATAAGATATGTCTATGACGCACTTCTCTTCTGGGATCACGAACCAGCTGACCTACGAACGTATGCTGAACACCTATCATCCCAAATCCCCAACATAAAGTTCTCTATTGAACTGTAAAGTGAAGGTAAATATCCATTCCTGAATTTTATGCTTGAACGAGATGCAGTCACTTGCACCTTGAAACACCCTGTATATAGAAAACCCACTTTTATACCTACATTGATCCCGGCATCTTCAGCACATCCGGAAAGCTACAAACCCTCCTCAATCAATTTCCTTCTGCGCAGAACCATCACGCATTCATCTACCTTCAGCAGACTCAAATGTGAAATTAACAAAATATTCAACATCACCCTCGACCACGGCTATATAAGAAAAGCTCATAAGAAGCTCCACCAAGAAATCTCTACTACTCCCCAGAGGGACCAGCTATTTCGTAGATATGTAGGTGCCATAGATTATTATTGAACTAGGAATTCCAAACACATTTATCCCAGTCAATGTAGCGAGTGTTGTGTTCCATGAACTTTTTCAGTTCGTCGTATGCATAGTTCCACTGCAGTTTGTTCGTGTCATCTTCTGCTGGGTGTGTTGTCCAAGTTATGGTTGCTGTGTTGGTTGACTCAGCTCTGTATCTGATGTATTTGGAGAATGGTTGGCCTCCGAGATTAATGTGGTTAAAGGATGTAATAACCGCAGGAGCATTAGACCTGTATTTTCACGCTCCTTTTAGTAGTCGCTTTGCTCTGCGAGCCCTAGTGTTGAAACGTAGGTTTCTTCTTCGCGTGAGATCTGTTCGTTTGAGTGCCATGAATCTTTTTCTGTAGTAGTTACGTCTCCACATTTTTGTCGGAATGCTGCTGTTGCTCGTCTTGCTCGTCTTCGTCGTTGCTGTCTAAAGTAAGCTGTTCGGTTTGGTATCGAGTTTTGCGAAGAGAAAGCCATTTTGCTAGGGTTGGCTGATTTTTATCCTTTTGGGGTTGTTTTCGCTTTCTTGTTCTTCTGACTCTGAGCTGTTTAATATTTTTTCCAATTGCAAACATCGAGAGTAGTATTCCGTTTGTGAGATTTCTAAACAAGGTGTATTCTCTTCGGACGCTGTCAGTTGACTGAGTGTTTCTTCGATCTCACCGGCCGTTAAGATCGGAAGTGCGATTAGTTCAGACCGGATGTTCTGCTTTTCATAACTGCTGTCTTCAATCCTCTTGTCCTCATTTGGCTTTGTGCCAAGTCTCCACTGTTCGATTGCTTTTTTGAAACAGCCGTTGTGCCAAGTCTCCACTCTTCGATTGCTTTTTTGAAACAGCCGTTGTGCCCAGGGGTCATCTCCATATTGAAATGCGTAACAACGGTTATTCTTCTTTTAAGGGCGCTTGTGCCAAACTTTTTGTACCAGCTGTCTGGATGTGTATTGCTGGTGATGATAATTAGTTTTGGTACAAATGGAACGAAGCCGCCTTTCACCTGTACTTGAATAGGTGTACTGTCGCAGTATCTAAGCATATCGCTGTATGGTATCCATCCGTAGAAGTCATCAATGTGTACTATTTCGTGTTTGTTTTATCCATCCCACCAGTCAGTCCCTCCTTTTGCGCACTTTGTTTTTATGTAGATATTTTCTGTCGTTTTTAGTACCTCTTGTGTTTTTCCTTTTCCAGTTTCCTTTTCTGCTTGAACTTTAATACATACCAGAAACGATTCAATCCATTATTACAACTTAAAACTAATACAGAACTGATCATATTTTCAATTCGACAACATTATTTATCGTTAAATTGTGGACGCCTCAATGGGATCACCACTATCTCCGATTCTAGCCGAAATTCTACTACAACACATGGAAAATAAAGTGCTACAAGAATATCAAAAACTTCCGTGCTTTTACATAAGATATGTCTATGACGCACTTATCTTCTGGGATCACGAACCAGCTGACCTACGAACGTATGCTGAACACCTATCATCCCAAATCCCCAACATAAAGTTCTCTATTGAACTGTAAAGTGAAGGTAAATATCCATTCCTGAATTTTATGCTTGAACGAGATGCAGTCACTTGCACCTTGAAACACCCTGTATATAGAAAACCCACTTTTATACCTACATTGATCCCGGCATCTTCAGCACATCCGGAAAGCTACAAACCCTCCTCAATCAATTTCCTTCTGCGCAGAACCATCACGCATTCATCTACCTTCAGCAGACTCAAATGTGAAATTAACAAAATATTCAACATCACCCTCGACCACGGCTATATAAGAAAAGCTCATAAGAAGCTCCACCAAGAAATCTCTACTACTCCCCAGAGGGACCAGCTATTTCGTAGATATGTAGGTGCCATAGATTATTATTGAACTAGGAATTCCAAACACATTTATCCCAGTCAATGTAGCGAATGTTGTGTTCCATGAACTTTTTCAGTTCGTCGTATGCATAGTTCCACTGCAGTTTGTTCGTGTCATCTTCTGCTGGGTGTGTTGTCCAAGTTATGGTTGCTGTGTTGGTTGAGTCAGCTCTGTATCTGATGTATTTGGAGAATGGTTGGTATCCGAGATTAATGTATTCAGAGGATGTAATAACCGCAAGGAGCATTAGACCTGTATTTTCGCGCTCCTTGTAGTAGTCGTTTTGCTCTGCGAGCCCTAGTGTTGATACGAAGGTTTCTTCTTCGCGTGAGATCTGTTCGTTTGAGTGCCATGAATCTTTTTCTGTAGTAGTTACGTCTCCACATTTTTGTCGGAATGCTGCTGTTGCTCGTCTTGCTCGTCTTCGTCGTTGCTGTCTGAAGTAAGCTGTTCGGTTTGGTATCCAGTTTTGCGAAGAGAAAGCCATTTTGCTAGGGTTGGCTGATTTTTATCCTTTTGGGGTTGTTTTCGCTTTCTTGTTCTTCTGACTCTGAGCTGTTTAATATTTTTTCCAATTGCAAACATCGAGAGTAGTATTCCGTTTGTGAGATTTCTAAAGAAGGTGTATTCTCTTCGGACGCTGTCAGTTGACTGAGTGTTTCTTCGATCTCAGCGGCCGTTAAGATCGGAAGTGCGATTAGTTCAGACCGGATGTTCTCTTTTTTATAACTGCTGTCTTCAATCCTCTTGTCCTCATTTGGCTTTGTGCCAAGTCTTCACTGTTCGATTGCTTTTTTGAAACAGCCGTTGTGCCAAGTCTCCACTCTTCGATTGCGTTTTTGAAACAGCCGTTGTGCCAAGTCTCCACTTTTCGATTGCATTTTTAAAACAGCTGTTGTGCCAAGGGGTCATCTCCATATTGAAATGCGTAACAACGGTTATTCTTCTTTTAAGGGCGCTTGAGCCAAAAATTTTGTACCAGCTGTCTGGATGTGTATTGCTGGTGATGATAATTAGTTTTGGTACAAATGGAACGAAGCCGCCTTTCACCTGTACTTGAATAGGTGTACTGTCGCAGTATCTAAGCACATCGCTGTATGGTATCCATCCGTAAAAGTCATCAATGTGTACTATTTCGTGTTTGTTTTATCCATCCCACCAGTCAGTCCCTCCTTTTGCGCACTTTGTTTTTATGTAGATATTTTCTGTAGTTTTTAGTACTTGTTGTGTTTTTCCTTTTCCAGTTTCCTTTTCTGCTTGAACTTAAATACATACCAGAAACGATTCAATCCATTATTACAACTTAAAACCTAATACAGAACCGATCATATTTTCAATTCGACAACATTATTCATCGTTAAATCGAGGACGCCTCAATGGGATCACCACTATCTCCGATTCTAGCCGAAATTCTACTACAACACATAGAAAATAAAGTGCTACAAGAATATCAAAAACTTCCGTGCATTTACATAATATATGTCTATGACGCACTTCTCTTCTGGGATCACGAACCAGCTGACCTACGAACGTATGCTGAACACCTATCATCCCAAATCCCCAACATAAAGTTCTCTATTGAACTGTAAAGTGAAGGTAAATATCCATTCCTGGATTTTATGCTTGAACGAGATGCAGTCACTTGCACCTTGAAACACTCTGTATATAGAAAAAACCCTTTTATACTTACATTGATCATCGGCTTCTTCAGCACATCCGGAAAGCTACAAACCCTCCTCAATCAATTTCCTTCTGCGCAGAACCATCACGCATTCATCTACCTTCAGCAGACTCAAATATGAAATTAACAAAGTATTCAACATCACCCTCGACCACGGCTATATAAGAAAAGCTCATAAGAAGCTCCACCAAGAAATCTCTACTACTCCCTAGAGGGACCAGCTATTTCGTAGATATGTAGGTGCCATAGATTATTATTGAACTAGGAATTCCAAACACATTTATCCCAGTCAATGTAGCGAGTGTTGTGTTCCATGAACTTTTTCAGTTCGTCGTATGCATAGTTCCACTGCAGTTTGTTCGTGTCATCTTCTGCTGGGTGTGTTGTCCAAGTTATGGTTGCTGTGTTGGTTGAGTCAGCTCTGTATCTGATGTATTTGGAGAATGGTTGGCCTCCGAGATTAATGTGGTTAAAGGATGTAATAACCGCAGGAGCATTAGACCTGTATTTTCGCGCTCCTTGTAGTAGTCGCTTTACTCTGCGAGCCCTAGTGTTGATACGTAGGTTTCTTCTTCGCGTGAGATCTGTTCGTTTGAGTGCCATGAATCTTTTTCTGTAGTAGTTACGTCTCCACATTTTTGTCGGGATGCTGCTGTTGCTCGTCTTGCTCGTCTTCGTCGTTGCTGTCTGAAGTAAGCTGTTCGGTTTGGTATCCAGTTTTGTGAAGAGAAAGCCATTTTGCTAGGGTTGGCTGATTTTTATCCTTTTGGGGTTGTTTTCGCTTTCTTGTTCTTCTGACTCTGAGCTGTTTAATATTTTTTCCAATTGCAAACATCGAGAGTAGTATTCCGTTTGTGAGATTTCTAAACAAGGTGTATTCTCTCCGGACGCTGTCAGTTGACTGAGTGTTTCTTCGATCTCACCGGGCCGCCCCGGTGGCGCAGTGGTCTAAAGCGTTGGCCTCTGATCATTCGTCCGTAAGGGGTCCGGGTTCGAATCCCGGTCAGGCATGGATGTTGTGTTTGTCTTACGGCACTGGCTCTGTCCCTTCCTGGAACCAGTGACCCTAAATTAGGGACGGGCGACTGCTTATAGCCCATTGAGTTGCTCACGGTGGTCGTTAAACCTCCAATAAAAAAAAAAAAAAAAAAAAAAAGATCTCACCGGCCGTTAAGATCGGAAGTGCGATTAGTTCAGACCGGATGTTCTGCTTTTCATAACTGCTGTCTTCAATCCTCTTGTCCTCATTTGGCTTTGTGCCAAGTCTCCACTGTTCGATTGCTTTTTTGAAACAGCCGTTGTGCCAAGTCTCCACTCTTCGATTGCTTTTTTGAAACAGCCGTTGTGCCCAGGGGTCATCTCCATATTGAAATGCGTAACAACGGTTATTCTTCTTTTAAGGGCGCTTGTGCCAAACTTTTTGTACCAGCTGTCTGGATGTGTATTGCTGGTGATGATAATTAGTTTTGGTACAAATGGAACGAAGCCGCCTTTCACCTGTACTTGAATAGGTGTACTGTCGCAGTATCTAAGCATATCGCTTTATGGTATCCATCCGTAGAAGTCATCAATGTGTACTATTTCGTGTTTGTTTTATCCATCCCACCAGTCAGTCCCTCCTTTTGCGCACTTTGTTTTTATGTAGATATTTTCTGTCGTTTTTAGTACCTGTTGTGTTTTTCCTTTTCCAGTTTCCTTTTCTGCTTGAACTTTAATACATACCAGAAACGATTCAATCCATTATTACAACTTAAAACTAATACAGAACTGATCATATTTTCAATTCGACAACATTATTTATCGTTAAATTGAGGACGCCTCAATGGGATCACCACTATCTCCGATTCTAGCCGAAATTCTACTACAACACATGGAAAATAAAGTGCTACAAGAATATCAAAAACTTCCGTGCTTTTACATAAGATATGTCTATGACGCACTTCTCTTCTGGGATCACGAACCAGCTGACCTACGAACGTATGCTGAACACCTATCATCCCAAATCCCCAACATAAAGTTCTCTATTGAACTGTAAAGTGAAGGTAAATATCCATTCCTGAATTTTATGCTTGAACGAGATGCAGTCACTTGCACCTTGAAACACCCTGTATATAGAAAACCCACTTTTATACCTACATTGATCCCGGCATCTTCAGCACATCCGGAAAGCTACAAACCCTCCTCAATCAATTTCCTTCTGCGCAGAACCATCACGCATTCATCTACCTTCAGCAGACTCAAATGTGAAATTAACAAAATATTCAACATCACCCTCGACCACGGCTATATAAGAAAAGCTCATAAGAAGCTCCACCAAGAAATCTCTACTACTCCCCAGAGGGACCAGCTATTTCGTAGATATGTAGGTGCCATAGATTATTATTGAAACTAGGAATTCCAAACACATTTATCCCAGTCAATGTAGCGAGTGTTGTGTTCCATGAACTTTTTCAGTTCGTCGTATGCATAGTTCCACTGCAGTTTGTTCGTGTCATCTTCTGCTGGGTGTGTTGTCCAAGTTATGGTTGCTGTGTTGGTTGAGTCAGCTCTGTATCTGATGTATTTGGAGAATGGTTGGTATCCGAGATTAATGTGGTTAAAGGATGTAATAACCGCAAGAGCATTAGACCTGTATTTTCGCGCTCCTTGTAGTAGTCGCTTTGCTCTGCGAGCCCTAGTGTTGATACGTAGGTTTCTTCTTCGCGTGAGATCTGTTCGTTTGAGTGCCATGAATCTTTTTCTGTAGTAGTTACGTCTCCACATTTTTGTCGGAATGCTGCTGTTGCTCGTCTTGCTCGTCTTCGTCGTTGCTGTCTGAAGTAAGCTGTTCGGTTTGGTATCCAGTTTTGCGAAGAGAAAGCCATTTTGCTAGGGTTGGCTGATTTTTATCCTTTTGGGGTTGTTTTCGCTTTCTTGTTCTTCTGACTCTGAGCTGTTTAATATTTTTTCCAATTGCAAACATCGAGAGTAGTATTCCGTTTGTGAGAGCTCTAAAGAAGGTGTATTCTCTTCGGACGCTGTAGTTGACTGAGTGTTTCTTCGATCTCAGCGGCCGTTAAGATCGGAAGTGCGATTAGTTCAGACCGGATGTTCTCCTTTTCATAACTGCTGTCTTCAATCCTCTTGTCCTCATTTGGCTTTGTGCCAAGTCTCCACTGTTCGATTGCTTTTTTGAAACAGCCGTTGTGCCAAGTCTCCACTCTTCGATTGCTTTTTTGAAACAGCCGTTGTGCCAAGTCTCCACTTTTCGATTGCATTTTTAAAACAGCTGTTGTGCCAAGGGGTCATCTCCATATTGAAATGCGTAACAACGGTTATTCTTCTTTTAAGGGCGCTTGAGCCAAAAATTTTGTACCAGCTGTCTGGATGTGTATTGCTGGTGATGATAATTAGTTTTGGTACAAATGGAACAAAGCCGCCTTTCACCTGTACTTGAATAGGTGTACTGTCGCAGTATCTAAGCATATCGCTGTATGGTATCCATCCGTAGAAGTCATCAATGTGTACTATTTCGTGTTTGTTGTATCCATCCCACCAGTCAGTCCCTCCTTTTGCGCACTTTGTTTTTATGTAGATATTTTCTGTCGTTTTTAGTACTTGTTGTGTTTTTCCTTTTCCAGTTTCCTTTTCTGCTTGAACTTAAATACATACCAGAAACGATTCAATCCATTATTACAACCTAAAACCTAATACAGAACCGATCATATTTTCAATTCGACAACATTATTTATCGTTAAATTGAGGACGCCTCAATGGGATCACCACTATCTCCGATTCTAGCCGAAATTCTACTACAACACATAGAAAATAAAGTGCTACAAGAATATCAAAAACTTCCGTGCTTTTACATAATATATGTCTATGACGCACTTCTCTTCTGGGATCACGAACCAGCTGACCTACGAACGTATGCTGAACACCTATCATCCCAAATCCCCAACATAAAGTTCTCTATTGAACTGTAAAGTGAAGGTAAATATCCATTCTTGGATTTTATGCTTGAACGAGATGCAGTCACTTGCACCTTGAAACACTCTGTATATAGAAAAACCCCTTTTATACTTACATTGACATCGGCATCTTCAGCACATCCGGAAAGCTACAAACCCTCCTCAATCAATTTCCTTCTGCGCAGAACCATCACGCATTCATCTACCTTCAGCAGACTCAAATATGCGAAATTAACAAAATATTCAACATCACCCTCGACCACGGCTATATAAGAAAAGCTCATAAGAAGCTCCACCAAGAAATCTCTACTACTCCCTAGAGGGACCAGCTATTTCGTAGATATGTAGGTGCCATAGATTATTATTGAACTAGGAATTCCAAACACATTTATCCCAGTCAATGTAGCGAGTCTTGTGTTCCATGAACCATTTCAGTTCGTCGTATGCATAGTTCCACTGCAGTTTGTTCGTGTCATCTTCTGCTGGGTGTGTTGTCCAAGTTATGGTTGCTGTGTTGGTTGAGTCAGCTCTGTATCTGATGTATTTGGAGAATGGTTGGCCTCCGAGATTAATGTGGTTAAAGGATGTAATAACCGCAGGAGCATTAGACCTGTATTTTCGCGCTCCTTGTAGTAGTCGCTTTACTCTGCGAACCCTAGTGTTGATACGTAGGTTTCTTCTTCGCGTGAGATCTGTTCTTTTGAGTGCCATGAATCTTTTTCTGTAGTAGTTACGTCTCCACATTTTTGTCGGGATGCTGCTGTTGCTCGTCTTGCTCGTCTTCGTCGTTGCTGTCTGAAGTAAGCTGTTCGGTTTGGTATCCAGTTTTGTGAAGAGAAAGCCATTTTGCTAGGGTTGGCTGATTTTTATCCTTTTGGGGTTGTTTTCGCTTTCTTGTTCTTCTGACTCTGAGCTGTTTAATATTTTTTCCAATTGCAAACATCGAGAGTAGTATTCCGTTTGTGAGATTTCTAAACAAGGTGTATTCTCTCCGGACGCTGTCAGTTGACTGAGTGTTTCTTCGATCTCAGCGGCCGTTAAGATCGGAAGTGCGATTAGTTCAGACCGGATGTTCTGCTTTTCATAACTGCTGTCTTCAATCCTCTTGTCCTCATTTGGCTTTGTGCCAAGTCTCCACTGTTCGATTGCTTTTTTGAAACAGCCGTTGTGCCAAGTCTCCACTCTTCGATTGCTTTTTTGAAACAGCCGTTGTGCCAAGTCTCCACTCTTCGATTGCTTTTTTGAAACAGCCGTTGTGCCAAGTCTCCACTCTTCGATTGCTTTTTTGAAACAGCCGTTGTGCCCAGGGGTCATCTCCATATTGAAATGCGTAACAACGGTTATTCTTCTTTTAAGGGCGCTTGTGCCAAACTTTTTGTACCAGCTGTCTGGATGTGTATTGCTGGTGATGATAATTAGTTTTGGTACAAATGGAACGAAGCCGCCTTTCACCTGTACTTGAATAGGTGTACTGTCGCAGTATCTAAGCATATCGCTTTATTATATCCATTCGTAGAAGTCATCAATGTGTACTATTTCGTGTTTGTTGTATCCATCCCACCAGTCAGTCCCTCCTTTTGCGCACTTTGTTTTTATGTAGATATTTTCTGTCGTTTTTAGTACCTGTTGTGTTTTTCCTTTTCCAGTTTCCTTTTCTGCTTGAACTTTAATACATACCAGAAACGATTCAATCCATTATTACAACCTAAAACCTAATACAGAACAGATCATATTTTCAATTCGACAACATTATTTATCGTTAAATCGTGGACGCCTCAATGGGATCACCACTATCTCCGATTCTAGCCGAAATTCTACTACAACACATGGAAAATAAAGTGCTACAAGAATATCAAAAACTTCCGTGCTTTTACATAAGATATGTCTATGACGCACTTATCTTCTGGGATCACGAACCAGCTGACCTACGAACGTATGCTGAACACCTATCATCCCAAATCCCCAACATAAAGTTCTCTATTGAACTGTAAACTGAAGGTAAATATCCATTCTTGGATTTTATGCTTGAACGAGATGCAGTCACTTGCACCTTGAAACACTCTGTATATAGAAAACCCACTTTTATACCTACATTGATCACGGCATCTTCAGCACATCCGGAAAGCTACAAACATTCCTCAATCAATTTCCTTCTGCGCAGAACCATCACGCATTCATCTACCTTCAGCAGACTCAAATGTGAAATTAACAAAATATTCAACATCACCCTCGACCACGGCTATATAAGAAAAGCTCATAAGAAGCTCCACCAAGAAATCTCTACTACTCCCTAGAGGGACCAGCTATTTCGTAGATATGTAGGTGCCATAGATTATTATTGAAACTAGGAATTCCAAACACATTTATCCCAGTCAATGTAGGGAGTGTTGTGTTCCATGAACCATTTCAGTTCGTCGTATGCATAGTTCCACTGCAGTTTGTTCGTGTCATCTTCTGCTGGGTGTGTTGTCCAAGTTATGGTTGCTGTGTTGGTTGAGTCAGCTCTGTATCTGATGTATTTGGAGAATGGTTGGTATCCGAGATTAATGTATTCAGAGGATGTAATAACCGCAGGAGCATTAGACCTGTATTTTCGCGCTCCTTGTAGTAGTCGTTTTGCTCTGCGAGCCCTAGTGTTGATACGAAGGTTTCTTCTTCGCGTGAGATCTGTTCGTTTGAGTGCCACAAATCTTTTTCTGTAGTAGTTACGTCTCCACATTTTTGTCGGAATGCTGCTGTTGCTCGTCTTGCTCGTCTTCGTCGTTGCTGTCTGAAGTAAGCTGTTCGGTTTGGTATCCAGTTTTGCGAAGAGAAAGCCATTTTGTTAGGGTTGGCTGATTTTTATCCTTTTGGGGTTGTTTTCGCTTTCTTGTTCTTCTGACTCTGAGCTGTTTAATATTTTTTCCAATTGCAAACATCGAGAGTAGTATTCCGTTTGTGAGATTTCTAAACAAGGTGTATTCTCTTCGGACGCTGTCAGTTGACTGAGTGTTTCTTCGATCTCACCGGCCGTTAAGATCGGAAGTGCGATTAGTTCAAACCGGATGTTCTGCTTTTCATAACTGCTGTCTTCAATCCTCTTGTCCTCATTTGGCTTTGTGCCAAGTCTCCACTGTTCGATTGCTTTTTTGAAACAGCCGTTGTGCCAAGTCTCCACTCTTCGATTGCTTTTTTGAAACAGCCGTTGTGCCAAGTCTCCACTTTTCGATTGCATTTTTAAAACAGCTGTTGTGCCAAGGGGTCATCTCCATATTGAAATGCGTAACAACGGTTATTCTTCTTTTAAGGGCGCTTGTGCCAAACTTTTTGTACCAGCTGTCTGGATGTGTATTGCTGGTGATGATAATTAGTTTTGGTACAAATGGAACGAAGCCGCCTTTCACCTGTACTTGAATAGGTGTACTGTCGCAGTATCTAAGCATATCGCTGTATGGTATCCATCCGTAGAAGTCATCAATGTGTACTATTTCGTGTTTGTTTTATCCATCCCACCAGTCAGTCCCTCCTTTTGCGCACTTTGTTTTTATGTAGATATTTTCTGTAGTTTTTAGTACTTGTTGTGTTTTTTCTTTTCCAGTTTCCTTTTCTGCTTAAACTTAAATACATACCAGAAACGATTCAATCCATTATTACAACTTAAAAACTAATACAGAACCGATCATATTTTCAATTCGACAACATTATTCATCGTTAAATCGAGGACGCCTCAATGGGATCACCACTATCTCCGATTCTAGCCGAAATTCTACTACAACACATAGAAAATAAAGTGCTACAAGAATATCAAAAACTTCCGTGCATTTACATAATATATGTCTATGACGCACTTCTCTTCTGGGATCACGAACCAGCTGACCTACGAACGTATGCTGAACACCTATCATCCCAAATCCCCAACATAAAGTTCTCTATTGAACTGTAAAGTGAAGGTAAATATCCATTCCTGGATTTCATGCTTGAACGAGATGCAGTCACTTGCACCTTGAAACACTCTGTATATAGAAAAAGCCCTTTTATACTTACATTGACATCGGCTTCTTCAGCACATCCGGAAAGCTACAAACCCTCCTCAATCAATTTCCTTCTGCGCAGAACCATCACGCATTCATCTACCTTCAGCAGACTCAAATATGAAATTAACAAAGTATTCAACATCACCCTCGACCACGGCTATATAAGAAAAGCTCATAAGAAGCTCCACCAAGAAATCTCTACTACTCCCTAGAGGGACCAGCTATTTCGTAGATATGTAGGTGCCATAGATTATTATTGAACTAGGAATTCCAAACACATTTATCCCAGTCAATGTAGCGAGTGTTGTGTTCCATGAACTTTTTCAGTTCGTCGTATGCATAGTTCCACTGCAGTTTGTTCGTGTCATCTTCTGCTGGGTGTGTTGTCCAAGTTATGGTTGCTGTGTTGGTTGAGTCAGCTCTGTATCTGATGTATTTGGAGAATGGTTGGCCTCCGAGATTAATGTGGTTAAAGGATGTAATAACCGCAGGAGCATTAGACCTGTATTTCCGCGCTCCTTGTAGTAGTCGCTTTACTCTGCGAGCCCTAGTGTTGATACGTAGGTTTCTTCTTCGCGTGAGATCTGTTCGTTTGAGTGCCATGAATCTTTTTCTGTAGTAGTTACGTCTCCACATTTTTGTCGGGATGCTGCTGTTGCTCGTCTTGCTCGTCTTCGTCGTTGCTGTCTGAAGTAAGCTGTTCGGTTTGGTATCCAGTTTTGTGAAGAGAAAGCCATTTTGCTAGGGTTGGCTGATTTTTATCCTTTTGGGGTTGTTTTCGCTTTCTTGTTCTTCTGACTCTGAGCTGTTTAATATTTTTTCCAATTGCAAACATCGAGAGTAGTATTCCGTTTGTGAGATTTCTAAAGAAGGTGTATTCTCTCCGGACGCTGTCAGTTGACTGAGTGTTTCTTCGATCTCAGCGGCCGTTAAGATCGGAAGTGCGATTAGTTCAGACCGGATGTTCTGCTTTTCATAACTGCTGTCTTCAATCCTCTTGTCCTCATTTGGCTTTGTGCCAAGTCTCCACTGTTCGATTGCCTTTTTTGAAACAGCCGTTGTGTCAAGTCTCCACTCTTCGATTGCTTTTTTGAAACAGCCGTTGTGCCCAGGGGTCATCTCCATATTGAAATGCGTAACAACGGTTATTCTTCTTTTAAGGGCGCTTGTGCCTAAATTTTTGTACCAGCTGTCTGGATGTGTATTGCTGGTGATGATAATTAGTTTTGGTACAAATGGAACGAAGCCGCCTTTCACCTGTACTTGAATAGGTGTACTGTCGCAGTATCTAAGCATATCGCTCTATTATATCCATCCGTAGAAGTCATCAATGTGTACTATTTCGTGTTTGTTTTATCCATCCCACCAGTCAGTCCCTCCTTTTGCGCACTTTGTTTTTATGTAGATATTTTCTGTCGTTTTTAGTACCTGTTGTGTTTTTCCTTTTCCAGTTTCCTTTTCTGCTTGAACTTTAATACATACCAGAAACGATTCAATCCATTATTACAACTTAAAACTAATACAGAACTGATCATATTTTCAATTCGACAACATTATTTATCGTTAAATTGAGGACGCCTCAATGGGATCACCACTATCTCCGATTCTAGCCGAAATTCTACTGCAACACATAGAAAATAAAGTGCTACAAGAATATCAAAAACTTCCGTGCTTTTACATAAGATATGTCTATGACGCACTTCTCTTCTGGGATCACGAACCAGCTGTCCTACGAACGTATGCTGAACACCTATCATCCCAAATCCCCAACATAAAGTTCTCTATTGAACTGTAAAGTGAAGGTAAATATCCATTCCTGGATTTCATGCTTGAACGAGATGCAGTCACTTGCACCTTGAAACACTCTGTATATAGAAAAACCCCTTTTATACCTACTTTGACATCGGCTTCTTCAGCACATCCGGAAAGCTACAAACCCTCCTCAATCAATTTCCTTCTGCGCCGAACCATCATGCATTCATCTGCCTTCAGCAGACTCAAATGTGAAATTAACAAAGTATTCAACATCACCATCGACCACGGCTATATAAGAAAAGCTCATAAGAAGCTCCACCAAGAAATCTCTACTACTCCCCAGAGGGACCAGCTATTTCGTAGATATGTAGGTGCCATAGATTATTATTGAACTAGGAATTCCAAACACATTTATCCCAGTCAATGTAGCGAGTGTTTTGTTCCATGAACCATTTCAGTTCGTCTTATGCATAGTTCCACTGCAGTTTGTTCGTGTCATCTTCTGCTGGGTGTGTTGTCCAAGTTATGGTTGCTGTGTTGGTTGAGTCAGCTCTGTATCTGATGTATTTGGAGAATGGTTGGCCTCCGAGATTAATGTGGTTAAAGGATGTAATAACCGCAGGAGCATTACACCTGTATTTTCGCGCTCCTTGTAGTAGTCGCTTTGCTCTGCGAGGCCTAGTGTTGATACGTAGGTTTCTTCTTCGCGTGAGTACTGTTCGTTTGAGTGCCATAAATCTTTTTCTGTAGTAGTTACGTCTCCACATTTTTGTCGGAATGCTGCTGTTGCTCGTCTTGCTCGTCTTCGTCGTTGCTGTCTGAAGTAAGCTGTTCGGTTTGGTATCCAGTTTTGCGAAGAGAAAGCCATTTTACTAGGTTTGGCTGATTTTTATCGTTTTGGGGTTTTTTTCGCTTTCTTGTTCTTCTTACTCTGAGCTGTTTAATATTTTTTCCAATTGCAAACATCGAGAGTAGTATTCCGTTTGTGAGAGCTCTAGAGAAGGTGTATTCTCTTCAGACGCTGTCAGTTGACTGAGTGTTTCTTCGATCTCAGCGGCCGTTAAGATCGGAAGTGCGATTAGTTCAGACCGGATGTTCACCTTTTCATACTTGCTGTCTTCAATCCTCTTGTCCTCATTTGGCTTTGTGCCAAGTCTCCACTGTTCGATTGCTTTTTTGAAACAGCCGTTGTGCCAAGGGGTCTTCTCCATATTGAAATGCGTAACAACGGTTATTCTTCTTTTAAAAGCGCTTGTGCCAAAATTTTTGTACCAGCTGTCTGGATGTGTATTCCTGGTGATGATAATTAGTTTTGGTACAAATGGAACGAAGCCGCCTTTCTACCGTACTTGAATAGGCGTACTGTCGCAGTATCTAAGCATATCGCTGTAAGGTATCCATCCGTAGAAGTCATCAATGTGTACTATTTCGTGTTTGTTGTATCCATCCCACCAGTCAGTCCCTCCTTTTGCGCACTTTGTTTTTATGTAGATATTTTCTGCCGTTTTTAGTACCTGTTGTGTTTTTCCTTTTCCAGTTTCCTTTTCTGCTTGAACTTAAATACATACCAGAAACGATTCAATCCATTATTACAACCTAAAAACTAATACAGAACGCATCATATTTTCAATTCGACAACATTATTTATCGTTAAATTGAGGACGCCTCAATGGGATCACCACTATCTCCGATTCTAGCCCAAATTCTACTACAACACATAGAAAATAAAGTGCTTCAAGAATATCAAAAACTTCCGCGCTTTTACATAAGATATGTCGATGACGTACTTCTCTTCTTGGATCACGAACCAGCTGACCTACGAACGTTTGCTGAACCCTTATCATCCAAAATCCCTACCATAAAATTCTCCTTTGAACTGGAAAGTGAAGATAAATATCCATTCCTGTATTTTATGCTTGAACGAAATGCTGTCACTTGCACCTTGCAACAATCTGCATATAGAAAACCCACTTCTATACCTACATTGATCCCGGTTTCTTCAGCCTATCCAAAGAGCTACAAACTCTCCTCAGTCAATTTCCTTCTGCGCAGAGCCATCAAGCGTTCATCTACTTTCAGCAGACGCAAATGTGAAATTAACAAAATATTAAACATCATCCTCGACTATGGCTTTAATAACTTTATCATAAAAATAGCTGTTATGAAGCTCCACCAAGAAAACTCTACTACTCTCTAGAGGGACCAACAGCTTCATAGATATGTAGGTGTTATAGATTATTCAACCATAACACCTGTTCTCAAAGCCATTTGCAGAAACTCTCACCTGGAATTCGCAATGCGTACTACAAACATTTTCCAGTTAATTAAACAAGATCGAGACTAAGTAACAAACCTAAATAAATTTGGCGTTTACAGCATCCCCTTGAAAAGTATTGACTCTGACACTCCCGATAGTAAATATATAGGATCTACAAATCGTACACTAGCAACTAGACTGAATAACCATAAAGGCGCCGTGAAGAATGGATATAAAATTTCTGCACTGTCTCGTCCCTTGAGCGATGGCCTGAATTATCCAGTCTGGAATGATGCCTCCGTTATTGTAACACTAGGTGCTGTCTCTTCATTGTTGTTCACCGACAGCCTTGTAATTGCTACTCAGAGACATTTATGCTGTAATGACAATGCTCCAGTATCTATACCGACATATTTACATGTCCGAATAACAGGCAGACTGAGGATGAAGTCACTTAATATTTAGCGACTTATGTTGTTATTTCATTACAATGGAATTTCAAAATGCTTCCTACATGGAACGGATGACAAGTTAATATGAGGACATGGACCTAAATGCAACACCCAGCAAAATGAAGGATGAATAAATCTCGATTACTGCTCTAATGTTCCTCGTTGTATCTCCTGATGAGAACAACACAATTAATTTAGTTACATGCTAACTTTCATTTATTTTTACAATGCAGTATTGTATGCATACCTGCATTCCATTTTTCTTTATTTAATGATACTTTTTTTTGATTGGAGGTTTAACGACCACCGTGAGCAACTCAATGGGATATAAGCAGTCGCCCGTCCCTAATTCAGGGTCACTTGTTCCAGGAAAGGGAGGGAGGCCGTGTCGTAAGACAAACACAACCTCAATGCCTCACCGGAAAGCGAACACGGACGCCTTTCGGACGAATGACGAGAAGCCATCGCTTTAATGATACTTACCACGTCGTTTAGAAAATTTGAAGCCACGTGACACTGTATCACATATTGATATCTGATGTCTTTATCATGTCACGTAACATTCTATTTAAACGTTTTCCTATTTCTGTTTATGTATCTGACGATGGGTTCTAGGGAAACCTGAAAGTTAAGAGATTTTTATTTTTATTTTATTTTTTTAATTGGAGGTTTAACAACCACCGTGAGCAACTCAATGGGCTATAAGCAGTCGTCCATCCCTAATTTAGGGTAACTGGTTCCAGGGAAGGGAGAGAGCCAGTGCCATAAGACAAACACAACATCCATGCCTCACCGGGATTCGAACCCGGACCCCTTATGGACGAATGATCAGAGGCCATCGCTTAGACCACTGCGCCACCGGGGCGGCTGAGAGATTTTATTGTATATACATGTGTATATACAATAAAATCTTTAAATTCGATCCATGAATTGAATTTGTATTGCGATGTGATTCTTCTTATCAAGATCGTGCATCAAAGGCAACTACCTCGATTACTTTTGACTACCTCTGCACGAATTTAAATCTTCCAATACCATCATAGTTATCACGCATATATTTTTATACCACTCCTCACAAGAGGAAGGACATATTCAAAACTTTGAAACTCTACCGAATGAGACTCGCCGTGGAGGGGACGCATTTGTCTCTTCTAATAAATTGTAGAGACTTTCACATCAATTCCATATTCCTGAGACTAAGGAAGAAACCTCGTTCATGGAGGGATGCTCAAGTGCTAAAATACGACGAAAATAGAAGAGTCCTCGCTGAAATCAGAGCTAAAATATGTCTATTAGACTCACTACAAAGAAGCTCCTATAAAGCATACCTGCAACTAGTTGGTGATAGCCATGCTATTCACTTCAATAAATACCTCACAGTACTTACGGCTATTATCGAATCTGAAGTTAAGCAAGCCCAGAAAAGACACATCCATGAACTACGTAATCATTATGGACCAGGACGTTGTTGAGAAGAACCGTACCTCATGTACACGTAGGCCTAACCAGCATCAATCAAAACCTTCAACTACATCAACTACAGTGATTATCCTCTAAACCAAATCCAAATATCAGCACTAAATAAAGGACTGAAATTCGCCTTCCCGAGCTCCAGGGTTAATAGGTTGAAACTTATCCCCCAGCAGAAGCCATCATTACTCATCTACCGTTAAGGAAACAAGACGATGCACGACATCGATTAATCAATTCGATTAGAAAATTTCATGTTCAAAGACCCTACACGGATTTGACTCGTCTTACAGAAGAAAAAAGCAACTTTTAGAATTGCGCAACGACCCCAATATATCAATCATAACAGCTGATAAAACCTCGCAAATTATTATTCTGAACAAAATCGACTATTGGAAGAAAATGCTAGAGGCAATTGATAACACTAATATGCAAGGTTTTTGTTGTTTTGAAATGAATAGGTGTATCTGAATGGATTTCGTGCGCAGATTCCAAAAATGACCTTTGAAATTCCGTATCAAATCAAGTTTTTTCACAAATGACGGAAATGTGAAAATTAAAAAAAACGTTATTTTTTAATGACATTGTTATATGGCAACGTTTGTAACGTGTGAAGATGTTCTCTGGAGGGGCGGAATGATTGTTTAAGGGATTGATAAACATAAATATATAGCTGATAATGGAAATGCAACTGTTTTATCTGTATGACGTTACGATTTGCGCCACTCACAAAGTCGGAACATGAGAGAATGTTATCTTGGCACGGCAGTATGACTCATACCTCACGCCACTGCTCCCTTCTTTCTATTGGTCACATGTGGCGTCATTCGGGGCAGATCGTGTTACACTAGTCAGCGTAAAGAAGGGACTGGTCCCGTTCGGCTGTTTCTTTGTGGCGTGTGCAATGGCTTCACGTGCTTGTGTAAATCATCCAGACATATTTTGCTACATATGTGGCTGTTATACGACAGGAAAAAAACAGAGGCAAAATATTACGCCTTTCGTGAAAAATGCTTATTTTCAATACGTCGGCATTAAACTAGCAGATCAGGACAAAGTTTGATCTTCTCACAATGTGTGCCGTGCATGTGTGGAAGGGTTGAGGAACTGTAAAAGTGGAAAAAGGGCATCAATGCCGTTCGGTGTACCCATGGTGCGGTGTGAGCCAAAAAATCACAGTGACGACTGCTACTTCTGCACAGTGAATATCGTGGGCCATACACGAACCAGTAAGCGTAACATTGTGTATCCCAGTATCCCATCTGCCATAAGACCAGTGCCCCATAGTGAATCCATCCCTGCCGCCCCGGTGGCGCAGTGGTCTAAGCGATGGCCTCTGATCATTTGTCCGAAAGGGGTCCGGGTTCGAATCCCGGTGAGGCATGGATGTTGTGTTTGTCTTACGGCACTGGCTCTCTCCCTTCCCTGGAACCAGTTACCCTAAATTAGTGACGAGCGACTGCTTATAGCCCATTGAGTTGCTCACGGTGGTCGTTAAACCTCCAATCAAAAAAAAAAAAAAAAAAAAGAATCCATCCCTGTGCCATACCCGTCCAATATCCAGCCCCCAACAGACACCGATTCAGACGGTGATACAAGTGATGAAATGTACCAACCGGACAGCATGGAGGATGAAACCCCAGTACCATTTACCCAGCATGAACTGAATGATTTGGTTCGTTATCTGAATTTATCTAAAGACGCAGCAGAGCTTTTAGGATCACGACTTCAGGAAAAGAATTTACTATGTGCTAATACGAGATTCTCTTGGTACAGACACCGAGAAGCAGAATTGGTTCCGTTTTTTGCTGAGGAAGGCGGTTTGGTATATTGTCGAGACATTCCGACAGTCATGAAATACTTCAACATCAATTACAATTCAGGACAGTGGAGGTTGTTCATAGATGCCAGCAAATCCAGTTTAAAAGGTGTTTTATTACACAATACTAACATCCATCCATCCATTTCAGTAGCATATTCTGTGACTTTGAAAGAGACATACGAGAACCTTAAATTACTGCTGGAAAGTGTGCAGTACAAGTTTCATGAATGGTCTTTGTGCGAGGATTTCAAGGTGATTGGAATATTGCTCGGCCAACAAGCAGGCTACACCGAATTTCCTTGCTTTTTGTGTGAATGTGACTCCAGAGCAAGGACGGAACATTGGGTTCGGCAGCAGTGGCCAGTCAGAAGTACATTCACACCTGGCGGAAAAAACATTGTTTCACTTCCACTGGGTGATCCCTCAAAAATTCTGTTGCCACCTTTACACATCAAACTTGGCTTAGTTGGTTGGTTGATTGATTTTTATGGCGCAAGGGCCAAGTTTGGCCGAAGAGCGCCAGACACAAGACAAACAAACAGTATTAAAAAACGTGGCATAAATCCCAAAATCTGGCTGACCAAGTAAAACCGAACCATGAGAATGATGGAACGGCCAAAAAAGACAATGAAACAAACAGTATAAGAAATATGGTACAATGGTTAGAAACTAGCTGATTAAGTAAAACTGAGGAATGAGAATGATGATAGGGCCAAAATCCAGATACGTTTACAAAAGTCAATTTGTTTAAAAAACACACACACACGGCAGCAGTATCGCAGTGGTCATTTAGGAGCCGCTGCATTGCAGCGGCTTCCCCGATCAACAAATGAGAATGAAAAAAAAAATGAAAACACACATCACGAAAACGAACACAACTACACAAAAGATGAGTCACAAGAGAGGGACGAACTGACACTCCCCCCTTATGTTCCCCCATAATGTTGGTTGAGGGTGGGGACCTCGCTGAGTCTGGGACAGTTGCAATGTTGGTCAGTTGGACCGCGACAGTTGGATGGGTTGGATGGACACTGCACACCTTTGTGGATTTAGGGCCGGCTCTTCCACACGTGCAAGCTTTCTGCTGGGAACTGGAAGAGTCGGTCGTCTTCAAAAGAGAAGGCGCAGAGTCAGCTGGTCGAATAAGCTGGAGCTCGGAGAAATTCACCTGTGTCGCTTGCTCAGCTGTAGATCTTTTGGCAAGTCCGGCGAGAGCTACAGGGCGCGCAACAAAGGGCTGCACGGGTTGTGGCAGAGACTGAACTACTGCGGCAAAAGTACGCTGTCGGTTGTTGGGAATACCCAACTTGGCCTTGGCAGCAGGGTACGAGAGGCCTTCCAGGGTCTTGAGGCTCTGGATCGCCATCTCGTTCTTCCATTTCATACAGTTGCGGGAGTAAGCTGCATGGGCCTCACCACAGTTAACACAGCAGGCCGCAGAAGTGCAACCTTTCCCCGTCATGTTCACTGGAGCCACAATTTGCGCAACGAGCGGAACTGTTACATGAACGTTGTGAATGCCCGTACCTCTGGCACCTGAAACAGCGCAGAGGACTGGGAATGTACGTGCGAACTCCACAGACCAAGTAGCCAGCCTTGATTTCGGTCGGAACTTTCGGGGAGTTAAAGGTCAAGATTACATTTTTAGACTTAATCAAAGGACCATCGCGCCGGAACATCATACGACGTGCAGCAATAACACCCTGATCTGCCAGTTCACTCACCAATTCGTCCTCACTGCACGCTAAGAGATCAATCTCCGAAATAACACCCCGAGAGGTGTTAAAAAACGGGGGAGGTGTCACTTTGACAGGAATGCCTTGAAGACTTGTGAGGTGCAGAAGAGTGTTACTCTGAGAAACACTGCAAGTTTGGACAAGCAGGTCCCCAAAGCGAAGCTTCCTCACAGACTTCAAGGAGCCAACCGCAGCGTCCAAAGCTTTAGAAATGAAAAAGGGAGATCTGGTGGACAGTCTCTCATTCGGATCGATGGATTCTACAACTAAGTGTGTAGCATGCGTATTCACAGCAATCGAGGGGAGGCGACGCTTAAGAGCGACTGGTACAGCTGCCGAAGAAGAGGTTCCACGTTCTTGGTCCAGGTCATGATCTAAAGACCGTTTAAGGTTATGGGACTTGGTAGGTTGAGAAGACAAAGGGGAGTCGTTGTCAACTATCATTTTTCAGGTGGCTTGAGTTTGGAGTTTTTGTTTTTGTTTTTACCCATGGAAAAAAGGAGGAGGATTCGTCTGCAGACTACTCCACCCACCACCGAGTCCTACAAGGGAGAACTGGAGGTCTGCAAGCCAAGAAAATGACGCTGGACACAGTTCTGGAGCTTATACGCTGCAGATATAGTCCGTTGGCTGTGATCACACGCACTCGGCGGACACTTCGGCCTCCAGAGTTTCGTCATGCCAACGCCTTTGGCATGATCCCACAGCCCCCGGGCTTACCCTGCCGTGCTATACGACAATAAAGCCGCTAAAACCCTGTACACAACTTGATACAAGACTTCTGACTAGAGGTGGGTTAGTCTCTAGCCTCCCGTTTACAGCGAAGCCGGGGTCGAAGAGGAATGTTGGTACACAGGAGGCACTTCTCCGGTCTCCTGCGACCTCAGCCGCCAGACATCCCATTTCCGCCTCACGGGTCTCCGCACGCGGCAAACATGCAGGTAGGTCTAGCACCCAAACCAGCTAAAAGGGAAAAAAGTAATCCAAGGAAGACAAAACCTGGTTGCACCTAAACGGAATCTCAGCAACCTACGAACTGAGAGGTTAATACAAACAGTTAGTAGTGGAGGGTAACAAAACCACAAGACCGGGGTGTTAGTACATAGCGTGGTAGCGATTAGGTAGAGTGTACAACACGGGCAACTGGCCAGTGCAGAAAATAAATAAAAACGAAAAAGCGAGGCACAAGACCAGCTTGGGATCGTGGGGCGCGACTCCCCAACAGCTGGATGAACAGTCGTCCCTACAAACTCCAACAGCACCGAAAAAAAAACCGTTGGCATGACACCAGATGTTGACCAGTCACAAGGTCAGCTCGGGCCGTGGGGGCGCCGCTCCCCAAATAACTGGAAAACCAGTTATCCCCGTGCGGTGAAACTTGGCTTAATGAAGCAATTCGTGACAGCTTTAAGCAGGGACAGTAAATGCTTTCAGTATCTTGGTGGTAAGTTTCCATCAATCACGTCTGAAAAAATTAAAGCTGGCACTTTCATAGGCCCTCAAATACGAAAATTAATGGCAGACAACATATTCGAGGAAACCATGAGTGAGTGTGAATTGCGAGCACGGACTGCATTCAGAAATGTGGTACACAATTTTTGGGGGAACACGAAAGCTTCAAATTACACCACTTTAGTCGAGGACATGCTGAAATCCTATGAACTGCTTGGTTGCAGCATGAGCGTCAAAGTTCACTTTCTTCATGCTCATCTAAATTATTTTCCTAACAATCTTGGTGATTTTTTGGAAGAACTTGGCGAGCGCTTCCATCAGGATATTATAGTGATGGAAACGAGATACCAAGGAAAATGAACTGTACATATGATTGCCGACTATTGTTGGATGCTGAACAGAGACTGTACGGACGCACTCCGAAGACAATCCAAAAAGAAGAAATTTGAAGGGGAGCCCAGTGGCGAATGTTAGGTATGTTTGCTTTTGAATATGTATTTATGTTTATCTATTCCTTAAACAACCATTCCGCCCCTCCAGAGAACATTTTCACACGTTACAAACGTTGCCATATAGCAATGTCATTAAAAAATAACGGTTTTTTAAATTTTCACATTTCCGTCATTTGTGAAAAAACCTGACGAGATACGGAATTTTTAAGGTCATTTTCGGAATCAGCGCAAAAATTCTACTCAGATACACCTATTCATTTGAAAACAACAGAAAAAAGTTGAAACATTGCAGATCAGTGTAATACTGTACGTCACCCTCAGTTCGAACCCTACAGTATTATTGCTACCATAGCAGCCATATATAAATTGAAGAAACTCTTAAACCTCCCAACGGCCATTTCACAATGCTTGTACTGCCCTCCAGGGGCACGAGTTCCTGACGTTTCTGGTAAACTAAAGAGTCATTACCCAGGACACCCATTTCGCCCGCTAGTATCTGGATTTGCAGCACCTACCCGACGTATAGGGATGGCACTTGCTACTTACCTTCAACCACTCGATAATAATTCACTCTTATCTGTTAAAGGCACAGTGCAAGCTCATAACAAGATCAAATCCTTTAATGCAAATAACTCAACATTTATTATGGCTTCTCATTTCTTTGTCCTATAATGTTCCGATAAAAACTGTACATGACATCATTCAGACAAAACTGCTTTGACGTAAATACGAACCCGAAACGATTCAATCCATTATTGCAACCTTAAAACTAGTACAGAACAGATCATAATTACAATTCGCCAACATTATTTATCGTCAAACTGAAGACGTCCCAATGGGATCACCACTATCTCCGATTCTAGCCGAAATTCTACTACAACACATAGAAAATAAAGTGCTACAAGAATATAAATAACTTCCGTACTTTTACATAAGATATGTCGATGACGTACTTCTCTTCTGGGAACACGAACCAGCTGACCTACGAACGTTTGCTGAACACTTATCATCCAAAATCCCGACCATAAAATTCGCCATTAAGCTGGAAAGTGAAGGTAAATTGTCATTCCTAGATTTTACGCTTGAACGAGATGCTGTCACTTACACCTTGCAACACTCTGCATATAGAAAATTCACTTCTATACCTACATTGATCCCTGTTTCTTCAGCACATCCGAAAAGCTACAAACTCTCCTCAATCAATTTCCTTCTGCGCAGAGCCATCACGCATGCATCTACTTGCAGCACACGCAAATCTGAAACTAACAAAGTATTCAACATCACCCTCGACCACGGCTTTAATAAATTGATCATAAAAATAGCTGTTATGAAGCTCCACCAAGAAAACTCTATTACTCTCCAGAGGGACCAACAACTTCGTAGATATGTAGGTGCCATAGATTATTATTCAAACATAACACCTGTTCTCAAAGCCATTTGCAGAAACACTGACCTGGAATTCGGAACGCGTACTACAAACATTTTAAAGTTAATTAAACAAGATCAAGACCAGGTAACAAACCTAAATAAATTTGGCGTATACAGCATCCTCTTGAAAAGTATTGACAATGACACTCCCGATGGTAAATATGTAGGATTTACAAAACGTACACTAGCAACAAGAATAAATCTCCATAAATGCCCCGTGAAAATTGGATATAAAAATTCTGCACTGTCTCGACTCATGAGCGATGGCCTGCACTATCCATTCTGGAATGATGCCTCCGTTATTGTAACACCAGGTGCTGTCTCTTCATTGCTGTTCACCGAGAGCCTTGTAAATACTACTCAGAGACATTTATGCTGTAATGACAATGCTCCAGTATCTATACCGACAATCTGGAAACTATTTACAGGTCCGAATAACAGGCAGGCTGAGGATGAAGTCACTTAATACGTAGCGACTTATGTTGTTAGTTCATTACAATTGAATTTCAAAATGCTTCCTATAAGGGACGGATGACAGGTTGATACGAGGACATGGCCCTCTTATTGCAACACCCCGCAAAATGAAGGATGAATAAATCTCCATTACTGCTCTAATGTTCCTCGTTGTATATCCTGATGAGAACAACACAATTAATTTAGTTACATACTAACTTTCATTCATTTTTACAATGCAGTATTGTATGCATGCCTGCATTCCATTTTTCTTTATTTAATATTACTTTTTTTTTTATTGGAGCTTTAGCGACCACCGTGAGCAACTCAATGGGATATAAGCAGTCGTCCGTCCCTAATTCAGGGTCACTTGTTCCAGGAAAGGGAGTTAGCCAGTGTTGTAAGACAAACACAACCTCAATGCCTCACCGGAAAGCGAACACGGACGCCTTTCGGACGAATGACGAGAAGCCATCGCTTTAATGATACTTACCACGTCGTTTAGAAAATTGAAGCCACGTGACACTGTATCACATATTAATATCTGATGTCTTTATCATGTCACGTAACATTCTATTTAAACGTGTTCCTTCTTCTGTTTATGTATCTGACGACGGGTTCTCGGGAAACCTGAAAGTTAACAGATTTTATTGTATATACATGTGTATGTACAATAAAATCTTTAAATTCAACCCATGAATTGAATTTGTATTGTGATGTGATTCTTCTTATCAAGATCGTGCATCAAAGGCAACTACCTCGATTACTTTTGACTACCTCTGCACGAATTTAAATCTTCCAATACCATCATAGTCATCACGCATATATTTTTATACCACTCCTCACAAGATGAAGGGCACATTTAAAACTTTGAAACTCTACCGAATGACACTCGCCGTGGAGGAGACGCATTTGTTTCTTCTAATAAATTGTAGAGACTTACACATCTTATCCAGATTCCTCAGACTAAGGAAGAAACCTCGTTCATGGAGGGACGCTCAAGTGCTAAAGTACGACGAAAATAAAAGACTCCTCGCTGAAATCAGAGCTAAAATATGCCTATTAGACTCACTACTAAGAAGCTCCTATAAGGCCTACCTACGACAAACTGTGATAGCCATGCTGTTCACTTCAATAAATACCTCACAGTACTTACGGCAATTATCGAATCTGAAGTTAAGCAAGCCCAGAAAAGACACATCCATGAACTACGTAATCATTATGGACCAGGACGTTATTGAGAAGACCCGTACCTCACATACACGTAGGCCTAACCAGCATCAATCACAACCTTCAACTACATCAGTACAGTGATTATCCTCTAAACCAAATCCAAATATCAGCAGTAAATAAAGACCTTAAATTCGCCTTCCCGAGCTCCAGGGTTAATAGGTTGAAACTTATCCCCCAAGCAGAAGCCATCATTACCCATCTACCGTTAAGGAAACAAGACGATGCACGACATCGATTAATCAATTCGATTAGAAAATTTCATGTTCAAAAACCCAACACAAATTTGTCTCGTCTTAAAGAAGACAAAAAGCAACTTTTTGAATTGCGCAACGACCCCAATATATCGATCATATCAGCTGATAAAACCTCGCAAATTATTATTCTGAACAAAATAGACTATCGGAAGAAAATGCCAGAGGCAATTGATAATATACCGCACCACACTCTTAGTTCGAACCCTAATAACGCTACCATAGCGGCCATATATAAATTGAAAAAACTCTTAAAACTCCCAACGGCCATTTCACAATGCTTGTACTGTCCTCCAGAGGCACGAGTTCCTGAAGTTTCTGGTAAACTAAAGAGTCATAACCCAGGACACCCATTACGCCCGCTAGTATCTGGATTTGCAGCACCTAGCAGACGTATAGAGAAGGCACTTGCTTCCTTCAACCACTCGATAATAATTCACTCTTATCTGTTAAAGGCACAGTACAAGCTCTTAACAAGATCAAATCCATTAATGGAAATAACTCAACCTTTATTATGGCTTCTCTTGATGTCATTTATTTGTCCTATAATGTTCCGATAAAAACTGTACATGACATCATTCAGACAAAACTGCTTGGACGTAAATACGAACCCGAAACGATTCAGTCCAATATTGACACCTTAAAACTAGTACAGAACAGATCATATTTTTAATTCGACAACATTATTTATCGTCAAACTGAAGACGTCCCAATGGGATCACCGCTATCTCCTATTCTAGCCGAAATCCTACTACAACACATAGAAAATAAAGTGCTACAAGAATATAAATAACTTCCGTGCTTTTACATAAGATATGCCGATGACGTACTTCTCTTCTGGGATCACGAACCAGCTGACCTACGAACGTTTGCTGAAAACTTTTCATCCCAAATCCCGACCATAAAATTCTCCATTAAGCTGGAAAATGAGGGTAAATTGTCATTCCTGGATTTTATGCTTGAACGAGGTGCTGTCACTTGCACCTTGGAAACTTGCAACACTCTGTATATAGAAAACCCACTTCTATACCTACATTGATTCCAGCTTCTTCAGCACATCGGAGAGCGATCATGCATGCATCTACTTCCTTCTGCTCAGAGCGATCATGCATGCATCTACTTGCAGCAGACGCAGATGTGAAATTAACAAAATATTCAACATCACCCTCGAACACGGCTTTAATAACTTTATCATCAAAATAGCTGTTATGAAGTTCCACCAAGAAAACTCTACTACTCTCCAGAGGGACCAATAACTTCGTCGATATGTAGGCGCCATATATTATTATTCAACCATAACACATGTTCTCAAAGCCATTTGCAGAAACTCTCACCTGGAATTCGGAATGCGTACTACAAACATTTTCCAGTTAATTAAACAAGATCAAGACCAGGTAACAAACCTAAATAAATTTGGCGTATACAGCATCCCCTTGAAAAGTATTGACGCTGACACTCCCGATGGTAAATATATAGGATCTACAAAACGTACACTAGCAACAAGACTAAATGACCATAAATGCCCCGTGAAAAATGGATATAAAAATTCTGCACTGTCTCGACTCATGAGCGATGGCCTGCACTATCCATTCTGGAATGATGCCTCCGTTATTGTAACACCAGTTGCTGTCTATTCATTGTTGTTCACCGAGAACCTTGTAATTGCCACAATGACAATTCTCCAGTATCTATACCGACAATCTGGAAACTATTTATAGGTCCGAATAACAGGCAGGCTGAGGATGAAGTCACTTAATACGTAGCGACTTATGTTGTTAGTTCATTACAATTGAATTTCAAAATGCTTCCTACAAGGGACGGATGACAGGTTGATATGAGGACATGGCATTCTTAATGCAACACCCCGCAAAATGAAGGATGAATAAATCTCGATTACTGCTCTAATGTTCCTCGTTGTATATCCTGATGAGAACAACACAATTAATTTAGTTACATACTAACTTTCATTCATTTTTACAATGCAGTATTGTATGCATACCTGCATTCCATTTTTCTTTATTTAATAATACTTTTTTTACTGGAGGTTTAACGACCACCGTGAGTAACTCAATGGGCTATAAGCAGTCGCCCGTCCCTAATTCAGGGTCACTTGTTCCAGGGAAGGGAGGGAGCCAGTGTCGCAAGACAAACACATCAATGCCTCACCGGGATTCGAACACGGACCCCTTTCGGAGGAATAATGGGAAGCTATCGCTTTAAATAGCCCCTACTAGGGGCGGATCACTGCACAGGCGTAGGAAGTGCGCGCTTGGGGCCTCGGAATCGCAGGGGCCTCAAAATACCAAAAAGAAAACTTAAATTTTATTTTTTATTTCCGTTGGTTTGTTAATTGGAAAAATATAAAAAAATAATAACGAAAATATAGGCACATTATCACGTGTTCTTTGACGCTATTTTCATAGAGGGTACCAGTTTCATGCTACGAAAGGAACCGCTTTCAGCGGGTGCTCCCGGGACACACCTCTCCTCCCTTTACGGGCTTGGCCGTCGTTTTTGTGACGTCACGCTAAGCGACGGAGTTGTGCACCGAGAAGCACAACTCCGTCGCTCATCTCTGAACTTTCAATCATATTAGGGTCTTTTTCTTAAGCAAATATTTTTTTGACATAATCATTTCGTCTTTATGATAGTTTTCTTTATGATATGCTACAGAGGTGAAGCACATGTCAAGACGGAGAAGTTGCAACAATAAATTCTTTCGGTGTAGCTTAATTGGTAAACCATTCGGCTCTGGAGTAGAGGGATGAGGATTAGTTGTCCCTGTCAAAATTTGTGAATTTCACATCGTGTGCGTTCTTTGAGGACATTTTTCACGTAACGACTATATTAAAATATGAGATTTATTTCCTAGTGCCAGCAATTAATTTTTGGTCCGGGACCCGCAATAAAATTTCGCCCGTGGCCCTGCAAAAGCTCCCGCCATCCGGCTCTAGTTCAGAGGGAAGAGGTCGTGTGCAGAATATTTTCTTTTATTATCGGATCAAATATTCGATGTATTTCAGCTAGAATCAAAAATTGATCATACCTATTACCGGCAAAGTAAGTCTGTTATTCTTGAGTAGAATTTTATATGTTTTAGCTAACTTGATATAAAATTTCCCTATCAATCACAACCCTACAACGGGCACGGAGAAGTGGTCATCGGAGAACTGGCCACAAGGAGAACTGGGCACATTAGAATTTCAGTGCCATAAAATTGTTCTGCATAAACAAATTTCGTGTGGCTATGCTTTCCACTACTTGAACAACTATTGTTCGTATTTTTTTTTTAATATTTCTTTTTCAGTCAGAAATGTAGACATTTCCATGATTTTCGGGCAAAAGACAAAGCGGAGAACTGGCCACCGGAAAAGTGGCCGCACGAAGAACTGGCCACAAAAATTTTAAGGGGCCGTATAAAAATTGCGTTCTAGACTGCTCCGTGGCTACGTCTCCCGAGATATCTGACACACATAAAATTTCCATAATTTCGTATTTTCTTATTTACGATATTTTTCAAGGTCTATAGATTACAGCTAAACAAATTCTCTGCTGGTATGGGCAAACCCAGGAAACTTGTCAGGTCTAAAAGTGTAAAGTGGTAGAAATACTTTATGTTTAATATTTTAGGTATTACCCCCCCCCCTCCCCATGACAGGTTTCCTGGCAGCAGATGTCCTCAGTGAGTTTGTTGAGATGTAGGTTGTAAATGCTGAAAATCTCCCTACCAGAACAGAAGTGTTTTATATTTTATACTTTGGTGTTGCACCCCCCTCCCCATGACAGGTTTCCTGGCAGCAGATGTCCTCAGTGAGTTTGTTGAGATGTAGGTTGTAAATGCTGAAAATCTCCCTACCAGAACAGAAGTGCTTTATATTTTATACTTTGGTGTTGCCCCACCCTCTACCCCCGACAGGCTTCCTGAGGCAGCACATGCCCTCAGATAATTTGTTTACTTGTAGGCTCTAAATAAAGAAAATCTCCTGATCGAACCATAAATACTTTATATTTAACACTTTTGGAATTTACCCCCCCCCCGACAGGTTTGCTGAGTAGGCACATGCCCTCAGATAATGTGTCGAGTTGTAGCTTGTAATTACTGAAAATTTCCAGATCGGACCAAAAATTCTCTATATTTTATATTTTTGGTATTACCCCCCAGGTTTCCTGAGTCAGCACGCAGCACATGCCCTCAGGTAATTTGCAGACTTGTACGAACTTTGTAAACCTTGAAATCTTTTGTTGAGTTGTAGATCATAAACATTTTTATAAAGAATTACATTAATTATCGCAATTAAGAAAAGACGAAATTACGGAAACTTTATATGACTCAGATAACCAACCTCTCGGGGTCGTGGCCACGCAGCGGTCAAAAACGCAATTTATATACGGCCCCTTAAATTTTTTTTGGCAAGTTCTCCTACACCCCTATCACAACGGGCTTTGGTAAACGCTTTGTTCCGACATATAAAAGTACTGTACCTGGGTCAATCACATGTCACCAAGAGCTCAGTGGCGCATTCCGGATTTCTTTATGGGGTATCCCAGAATATTGAGGATGCAAATGAAAATACCCCGAAAAAAATATCACCCAAACTAATGCGAACAAATGAAAATATTTTCGACATATTAAAGGCCATTTCCACTTATGGTTAAATATATATTTTAAAATTTCAACAAATATATTAAAAATAAGCACACCTATAACAAAGTGATACCTCATGTGGGTTGGCCCTGGTTTCTGGGTCACACTTCTGAGTGCGCCATTGCAAGAATTCACCCTTCCAAATCTGCATCTGATTCCCGATCATGGGAGTCTCATAAACCTTCTAGAATCTCTGTATAAAACAAAATAACAAAATGTGAGTGTTTCCGTAAGCAAATTGTTCGACCACTTCTGAATGACCTAGGGATCTGAAAATTAGTATGCTGATAGGTCTTAACGTACGTATACCTACAAAAGTCCAAAAACCAAAAAAAAAAAATCGAAATAGCGGCTTTAGAACATTGTGCGCTTGAACGTTTCGCGAACTGTTCGACCACTTCTAAATGAACCAGAGATCTGAAAATTGGCATGCTGAGAAGTCAAGGTCCTGATACCCAGGAAAGTCAGGAAAAAGAAATTCAAAATTGCGGCTTTGGAATATTGTCTGCTTGAATTTTGCTGTCACTTCTACAACTACAAAACTCTGAAAACCAAAAAATTCAAAAGGGAGGCTTAGCTTTACCGTTCAAAATGCTGATAAGTTTGAAATAAAATTATACCAGAAACTTTGAAATGCTGTAAAAATTCCATGAAATTTTGATTTCAAATTAACGACTGCCAAAACCTGCTCCATTTTACGTCAAACCATATGCATTGACGTCACGAACCCTGTTCTAAATCGTGAAACATTTACGGATCTTAAATTACATTGCTATCCCTTAATTACTTTCCTCTTCCTCTAATCATATTATATGTTCAAAAATGATTTCATTAATTTACTGTCCGGAGAGCGGGTATAACTGCTAATATGTCAGGGTCGTACAAAAATAATGATACTGATTTTACGTGGGGCAGAAGTGTAATGCAATAAATCAACTTACAATTAAACACTTTCGAAGTGTTCTTCCTCTACCTAAATGCACCGGTCCCACCTTTTTATCCACTTCCGGTAGGTGTGTTCGGGGCCCTTCCTAGACATGTAGTTAAAGATACCCATAACAGCCTTGTTCAGCTCAGTATTTGATGCAACCCGATCCCTACAAAGTTGTTTCTTTACTTCAGGGAATAGGGGAAGTCGCACGGCGCCAAGTCCGGTGAATAAGGAGAGTGCTTTACCATTTCGACGCCCAGATCTTGGATAACCTGCTGGATAAGCTAAGCATGATGTGCAGGGGCATTATCTAATGCAAAATCTAACCAGTCTGTACCTATTCAGTTGTTTTGGGGATTTTTTTCCCTCAGAGAACTTTTAAAAATTCCAAAGTAACAGACACCAATAGCTGTTTTTCCTTGTGGAACAGCAAGGTCATACACAATTCCCTTTATGTCGAAGGGACTATATCTTCCCTGTACTTGCATGAACCTTTTCTTTCTTGGATCGAAGACTCTAAGGGTGTTTCCATTGGGTATACTTTGTTGTTTTCTTTCTGGATCGAAATGATGAAAAACGTTTTCTCCACATGTGACGACTCGATCCAAATAGTGTGGTGGCTCACGTCGTACCTGACACTTCCATTGACAAGTGATAACAAGATTTGCCTCGTGTTCATCCGTGAACAAGTGGGAAATCTACTTTGCATCGATTTTCGGTATCCCAACCGGTTTTTCAGTGTCATCAACGGACATTTGCACCGCATTAGTAACCTTCTCAATGGTCATTCGGCGGTCTTTACTCAGGAATATATCGATGGTACTGATATTAACCACCGTAGTCGATGTCGAAGGCCTAACGGAGCGTGGCGCATCTTCCGGACACTCTTCACCGCTTTCACAAATTTCTTGTGCCACTCAAAACCTCTTGGACGGGACAACGCGTCTTCCTTATAGCCTGTTTTACTCACTTCGTGCTTTTCTGTGACAGTTTTACTCAAATGCACGCAAAATTTTATAGCTGCTCTTTGCTCCAATTTTAAATCCATACTGGGTTACAGAAACACGTGTGAACTCTACGCTGTCTACTACAGGAATGAACTAGCGGAGCGCTGTGACCACATGTCGTCACGTGACTGATCTTGCAGATGTTCCGTCACGGGCAGCTTCATTTTTTTGCATGAAGCTGGCCATGCAAAAATTTTTGTTTTGGCGCTATTTTTAACAATAGATATTTCTTCGAGCAAGCCTAAGAAATTTATTCTATAGACTAACAATAGAAAAACGAACCTTGATAGCGAAAACCTGTACTTTTTGAATATCAAGATTAATGGAATAGTTGGCGAACGGTTTGTGACGGAGATCTACGACAAAAGGAGAGACTTCGGGTTTAACAGCATTTGTTATACTCACTGGAACTCAAACATCTCAAATAAAGTACATAACAATATAATAATTTCACAGTTTTGGTATATCTGTAGAATCTGCAGTGAATTGTCTTCTATTAATAGGAACCTCGGGTGGTTTTTTAAACAACTGTTAGCAAATTGTTTTTCTTTTTGTTTCGTATACAAATACTTCAAACACCTGATCTTCAAATTTAATTCCACCAAGACTTACAATTTACTAAATGCCGTTTGATGGGTCACTAACGGCTGAAGTATTTGACTAACACGAGCATAGTTTGCACGTAGCAATCCCATGACATTCCTTCTACGAAAATTATGAGTTTTGCTCTTTATTGTTTGCTGTTTGTGTTAACCATGGCCGTTTGCTTCACCTTTCACCTTTGGAGCACAGGTATGTGTATGTTGGGTTTGTTCACCAAGTCGTCTCTGGCATGTCGTTTTAGCATTAACTATGGTCTCGTGGCTTCGAGACCATTCTTCCTAGTTGCTTTTTTCCACACTAATATTTGTGTAGCTAATTTTATTTATGTTTTATGAAGAGTTGTTTGTCAGACTATGGCCTCTGCTTCAAACATATCTAATATGGTGGAGATCTTACTGAAAAAGCCTTTCAGTAGGAGAGAATTTGAAGAAAAGAATCAAATTAAAAATGATGGTAGGCCTACACCTGAAATAAAAAAGATGACTTCAAAGGGCAAAACTTCAAACAGATGTTTTAATATTGACTGGTACACAAAAAAACAATGGCTAACTGGTAGTGAATCAACGAACAAACTATATTGTTGGCCATGTTTGCTGTTTCCTGTGAGTTGCGATAAAGTCTGGCAAGAGAAAGGCTAAAAAAAAACTATCCACGTGCTTTTTTTTTTTGATTGGAGTTACTCAATGGGCTATAAGCAGTCGCCCGTCCCTAATTTAGAGTCACTGGTTCCAGGGAAGGGAGAGAGCCAGTGCCGTAAGACAAACACAACATCCATGCCTGACCGGGATTCGAACCCGGACCCCTCACGGACGGACGATCAGAGGCCAGCGCCTTAGACGACTGCGCCACCGGGGCGGCCCACGTGCTTTGGACAGGCACAACAAGTGTAAAGATCACATTCTGGCAGTTGTTAAATTAGAATTGCTAGGCAAAACAAGGATAGACTACTCTCTCAACGAAGCGAGGAGAACATGTCACTTATGTCATAAGGAAAAAGTAAGAAAGAATCGTGATGTAATGAAGAAGTTGATTGATATTACAACACTACTGGCCCGGCAAGAGTTCCCATTTCGTGGACACGATGAGAGCGAAGTCTCTGAAAATAAGGGAAATTACCTCGAGATGATTGATTTACTCTCTAAGAGTGACGAAACATTGAGTGTTTATGGAGATTAGTACAACATTTTCAGAAACTTCAAAAACAATACAGAATGACTTAATCGAATCAGTTGCTCATATAGTTAAGAATGAAATCGATGCAGATATTGAAAATGCCCAGTTTTTTCTTGGTAGATAAAGCGACAAACATTAGCTCCCATGCACAAGTATGAATTATAGTTCGATTCGTGAAAGATGGAGTACCAGTAAAAAGATTCTTGTGATTTTTTGACGTAAGTTCTGATGGGTGTGCTACTTCGCTTAAATAATTGCTGGATCGTGAGCTGGAAAGATTTAGCTACAAAGAAAAACTAGTTGCACAGACATATGATGGCATCAGAGCTGAATGGAATGCCCCTCAAGCATTATTTGTTCACTGCTACGCACACAGGCTGAACTTAGTTTTGAGCAAAGCAGCGTCAGTGTTGAAGGAATCTTTTTTTTTTTTTTTTTTTTTTTGCAAATTTACGTGCAATTTGTACATTCTTTTCCAAATCGACAAAGCGTGTTCATTTACTAGAATCTGTTGGTGGACCCAGACACAGACCAGGTGGAACTTCAAATCTCGTTCAATGTCTACCATAGCTGACCACAGGTTGCTGCTAATTGAAGTATTTGAAAAAATTGAGAATGATTCCAACTATGATGATGAGACAATTCACAAAGCAGCAGGACTAAAACGGTGGCTTCAAGATTTTAATTTCCATTTTCTTTTCTTCTCATATAAAAAAATATTTAATTTGACTGAGGTTAATTTCTCTGTACTGCAATCAAATAGTTCCGATGTTACATTCTGTAACAAACGAGTTACTGGCTTATGTGAAAAATTGTTGTACTTTCGAGATCAGAGACAGTTTGATGATCTCTATCATAACGTGTGCAGTACGGTTGGCTCTCCAAATAAAAGATTTAAAGAAAGCAGTGATATTCCACCCACCGTGCAATAGAGAAGACTGTATTATGAGGTAATAGACTATGTTACAACTCAGTTAAATTGCCGGTTTTCTGACATTGAGAAATTAAAATTTCTTCAGCTGGTTGATGTACTCTGCTTTGAAGCTCATTCTAGAATTTTTCCTGAACATTGTTTTAAAGCTCTGCTTCAAACTTATGAAAAATACTTTGACAGCACCAAACTGCATAGTCAGCTGCAGGTTCTGTATTCAGACAGAGATCTGTGGAACAATGCCAAAAGTACAACAGAACTTCTATCTGCCATATACAAAATTAATCTAGCATAAGCACTGCCAGAGTTGTTTAGACTTCTTTCCCTCGTTGTAACAATTCCTGCAACATCGGCCTCTGTGGAACGCAGTTTGTCGTGCCTGAAGGGGATAAAAAACTACAAGAGAAACTCCATTGGGCAAGAAAGGTTGTCAAATTTATCCGTTCTGTCCATCGAGAAGGCGCTTGTGAAGGGGATGGAAGCAGAACAGACATGGTATGACCATATAAAAAATCACTTCGCCAAACAGAAAGAACGAAAGATAGACCTCATATAGTAGACAATATAAGCGTAAGGTAAGCTTTCTGTCTTGTTGTATAGGTAAACACAAGACTTTTTTCTTCTATTCAAGACTTTTTTCTTCTATGTACAGAAGTTTTCAAGACTTTTTCTTCTATGTACAGAAGTTTTCAAGACTTTTTTCTTTTGGCGTCAGTGAAAGTAGAGGTGTACGTATATAGAATTTCATTTGAGATGAAAAAGATGTATAGTTCAGTCTTGCTTTTTATCTTCTGTTGATCTCTTTAATAAAAAAAAACTATTTCGATGCAATATATTTCATATTCAAACTGGCTTAACAGTTCCCAAATAGTCCAAGAGGGCAATTCAGACCGAGAAAAAATATATTTAGGCGAAGGGCTGGAATCTTACATAAACAGGTTTTGTGTTGGTCTCAAAGTCATATAAAACGTGCGTCTCCGGTAAAATCTTTATAAATCTGTTCACGGGTCACGCTACTTATTTTATACTTCGCACATTTGAATGAAAATAAAAAAAATCATAATGTAAAAAAAATGGCATTAAATTGAATAAATTTATTTGGTCCCGGCTGAAAAGTAGTTTGCCTCCCCAGCAATTTTGGTCACGGGCCGCCACCGTAATTGAGGAAACAATTGTGACATGACTAATAAGATCATTTACATGCATCATAACCCATGTCCCTTAACAAGCATAAGCTCTCAATTTCTGACAGTATTGCAGGAAAGTCTAACTGTACATTACGTGTTATTTTCAAAGGGTTCATTGGAACAAAAAGATTGAGTGAGGAAATCAATACCTTTCATTGAACGTTCCAAGTCATCCCACAGAAAAGGTCAACCCTAAAGAACCTGATGAAAAGCATCACTGTTTTCGTTGCACTTTATAGAATTTGCCCATAATATTGATGAGACATTCAGTACAGAACATTTATTCACTTCATGCAGTACAGAACATTAATTGACAAGTTTGAGCAAGTCAGGTTATTTTGTGGGATTTCAGTTAAGGTCCCTCATAATTTCTTCCATCATAACTGCATGGAAAATTAAAGATATACTTGCAGCACATCAAGTGCTTTCCAACTCAGTTGAAAAAAAGATTTTTTTTTCTGGGTTAATCTAGTGTTGTCACTATCTACATATAGAATCCACACACACTGACGAAAAAAAAAACCCAACACCACGAAAAAATACTTGTAGAGGAATAAAATGGCGGCAATACATTGGTATAGGTAACATATTTAATCGATTAAGGTTTCAAGATCATAGCTTATTGTAAACGCGAGAAGAGTCATTTTAAATGTGAAATGCTGGTACATTAATAACCGGTGTAACCGCCAGAATGTTGAATGCAAGCACGCAAACGTTCATGCATTGTGTCGTACAGGTGCTGGATGTCAGTTTGTAGGATGGAGTTCCATGCCTGTTGCACTTGGTCGGTCAATACAGGGACGGTTAATGCTGGTTGGGGGTGACGCTGGAGTTGTTGTCCAATGATGTCAGTAGTATAAAAGGACAGATCCAGCGCCAAGGAGCAGCTCCTTCTACAGAAGGGGCAGGGGGCATGGCATGGCGCCGAAGGATGGAGGCTTGGAACGTTAAGAAGAAGCAGGGTGCGTGGCTTGTGTCGCAGAATGATGTGGGGGCGTGGCAGCTGGCGATAGTGTGTAGGGTAGGTGCTGCCCCTAGCGGTGCTTCTTGGAACTTTCGATGGATCTTTGAGAGATGGCAACGACCGAGTGGGGGAAAGGGGATGTGTACGTTGCCCCTAGCGGTGCTTTTTGGAACTTTTCTCGGGAGATTTGTTGGACTTTGACACATTTTTGAAGGAAGTTTTTTTCAATCGAAGCATTTCCTCGAATTTGTTTTATTAAATTTATATTTTCAGGAATTCCCTGAGGTGTTAGGAATTTTTATAGACGTTGCATTATTTTTTTAATTTTCTCGGGAGATTTATTAGACTTTGTCAAATTTTTGAAGGAAGTTTTTTGTCGTTTCCAATATTTTTTTACTCGTATTTTGTTGTCCTATTTATTCTCTCTAATTTATTTTATTAAACTTACATTTTCAGAACTTCCGTGTGGTGTTAGGAATTTTTATAGACGTTGCATTATTTTTTTAATTCTTATATTTGTCCTCCCTCCAATTTTAATTTAGACGAGGAAAGGCTTTGTTTGAAAAGATTTCGTTCTAGTTGATTCATGTTCCGCCATTTTAGTTTCACCACGTTGTCATTCTGTGAGCCATGTGTTTTGGGATGAGTCACCATTTCCTCTTTGTCTCAGAAAATTTTGTGAGCCATGTGGTTTTGGGATGAGTCACCATTTTCTCTTTGTCTCAGAAAATTTTGTATGACACGTGTTTTAGGATGAGTCACTATGATGGGTGACGCTCCCGTGATAGCAGACAAAACCATGACATCAGCCAACGTCGTTTTCTCCTCAGCGGGGTCGGCGGTTGACGTCATTTGAGATTCTGTTAGACACATTAAGCTCCAAGACTGATTTTTTTCAATAACTCGATCATTTTTACAACGAATTTATTCCTTATTTTCCCCCCTAATTTCCCATTTTATATCCATAATTTTTCAACGTAACGACTTTTTTCTTTTCTTTGAGGAGACTTCACGCATTTTCAACGGACGTTCCAACATAAAGACGTTTTCCAAAGTTTTGTGCTGCAGACATAATCTTAAAACACGATTGTTTATTAATGTACTTACGTGTTCATGGCATTTTCTGTTACATTTGTTAACATTGTACCTTTTTCCGCCATACAAAGCCGCAATGCTTTATACTTAGTTAAAATATTTTTTTTTATGTTTTCGTATTTTCTTTTATGATTAATCAGTGAAATATACCTTTTAATGAATTATCTTAATCTACTTTTTTTCTAAATGCGTGCATACTTGTTAAACTTCTCGATGTACCATCATTATTTTATTTTCTTACTTTTCAATCTAACAACTACTTTTATCGAGGCTTTATTTTTTCTGATTTAAACAAGCAAACGTTTCTTCATTATTATTTCTTTTTCCTACGCAAAGAACTTTTCTTACTTGCTTTTAATGTATGACTTAATCTGGTTTTCTATATAGCTGTTTTATGTTTGCGCAAGAAATATACAGATCTATAGTAGATATACATAAAATTCGTTCGTAACAGTATCTTTTTTTTTTTAGATTTAACCCAACATACGTTTCTTAACGGCTTGATATCTGTTCCACAAGATGTGACAAAACTTCAGATTTTTGATTTTTTCCCTCTGAAACTGTTTTTTTTTCTTACTTGCTTTTAATGTATGATTTAATCTATTTTTCTATCTTACTTTTCTATATGTGTACAAGAAATATACGGATCTATAGTAGTTAAAATTCGATTGAAACAATATTTTCTTCATTCTTACTGTATTTTTCCATTTCTTTCATCTATAGTAGTTAAAATTCGATTGAAACAATATTTTCTCCATTCTGACTGTATTTTTACATTCTCTCTAACAGACGTTTTTTCCTCTCAATTCCCGCTATCTAACAATATTTTCTCCATTCGTATTATTTTTTTTATATTTTTTTCTAACAATATTTTCTCCATTCAATATTTTCTCCATTCGTATTCAAAACATAGAGTTTTGAATATCATTCTATGTTCGCGTATTCGTCCATTATTTTATTTCAAACTTTGCTAACTGCTTCATACTTATATTCTGACTTTATTTTTTTCATTTCAACCAACGTTACTTAACGACTTGAACTTCCGGATGTGACAAAACTTCAGATTTATTTTTTCTCCTCTTAAACTATTTTTTTCTTACTTGCTTTAAATGTGACTTAATTTAGTTTTTACATCGCTGTTTCGTGTATGTACAAGAAATATACAGATCTATAGCATTTAAAAATTCGATTGAAACAGTATTTTCTTTATTTTTACATTTCTTTCTGACAAATATTTTTTTTTTCGCATTTTCCCCTATTTAACTTAATTTTGTGTTTTTTGAATATCATTCTATGTTCACGATTCAGACTTTATTTTTTCATTTCATTTCAACCAACGTTTCTTAACGACTTGATATCACAAGATGTAGCAAAACTTCAGAATTTTTTTTGTTTCTTCATGTAACGTAATATTTTTTCAAAACTCACTTTTAAGTATTCCTAAAAGCTCACATTTATGAGAAATATACAGATCTGTAGTGGTAAAAATTGGACGCAACAGTATTTTCTTCATTCCAACTTTACTTTTCTATTTCTTTTCAACCAGGCGTTTCTTCATTATTATTTCTTTTTCATATGTAAGCAACTTTTCTTTCTTTCTTTTAATATATAACTTAATAAATTTTTCTATCTTATCTTTTCGTGGGTATACGAGAAATATACAGATCTATGACAGTTAAAATACGATTGTATTAGTATTTTCTTTACTATGACTTTATTTTTTCATTTCATTTGAGTAAACGTTTCTTAACAACTTGATATCACAAGATGTCCCAAACACTTCAGAATTTTTGTTTCCCTCACTTTCCAACTCACTTTTAAGTATTCCTAAAACCTGCATGTATGTGAAATATTCATATTTTTTCATTCTGTCCTAATTTGCTATACTTTTCTTTAACTGACCCAACAGGAAAAGCATTCATTGTCAAGACATTCATTCTAAAGCAATCTTTCTTACGATAAAATTTATATTCTTTGCAATATATTTTCAGTATATTTTTTCTAAATCAACAGAAAAAACATTCATTCTGGAGACATAGCGTCCAAGTCCGTACTTCCACTAAACATCATATTCTTAGCAAACATTTTTCCCCCTACATAGCATTTTCCTAACTCACCCAGAAAAGCAGCTATTCTCAACATGTAGCTAAAATATCGAATTTCTCCAAACAAATGTAATAATTTTTTTAAGAAAGACTTAGTTCTTTTCTCTGTATAACGACTTAATCTATTTTTCGAAAAACTGTTCTACGTTTACGTATTTTGTTTAACTTTGCTTTACACTGTACTTCGATTTTTTTTTATTCGTAGTACTTTTTTCCTGTTTCATCCCAACAAACTTGTTTCTTTTCGACTCGATCACTCTCACATTTCCATACAAACTTTCCTAATATCAGAAATGTAACAAAAACTTCAGATATATTTTTTAACTTTAGAGTAAGTCTCACCGACATTTATTATCATGACATAAACTAAAATTTCATACTTTCCCCCAAAATAATTTTCTTAATGAGTTGTTTTTACACTTTTTTCATGTATATCCAAATATTTATTGCTAATTCACCTCGTCAAAGTCAGTATGAACACACCTAACCACATTCTTTTTTTCCCAATTTATTTCGCTTTATATCGAAATGCGTCAAAACTTTGCGTTTACTTCATTCACGCAATGATCACTTTTAACTTACCAGGCATTACATGTGAAACATCTGTGTTTGAGGTATTCCCCTTCATACGTTAACTTTCGTTTCCCCTTACATTCATTTCTAAATAGGTTATCTCCATCGCATCTGTTTTTCTGATACAAGAGCACACACCATTTATTTAATTACTTCAAGAACATATTAATATTGAACATAAAGAACAGCCAATCTTATTCTAAGTATGTTTTCTCTTGATTCTTGTAAAGGAACAGACAGCAAGAAGTCTCACACACTGAAACAAACATCGCAAATTCGTTGCTTTCATTGAGAGGGCGATTTTTTTAATTTTAGTTTTTTATATAGTCGCAAAAATCCCATAGAATAACATGAGAAAATTATTTACCTTAAAGAAGCGTTTTCAGACGTTAGAAATCTTAAAAGAGCGAAATATTTTCATTTGAAAAGTGACAGGGTACGTTTTCTAAAAAGTTCATAATTGGCAAGGACGGTTTATATTTTTTTATTTTTTTACAACTTCATTTTATAAAAGGTTAGTTTCGAGAAAGTTAAATTTCGTCTAGTGTTAATCGAACAGAAGAAATATACATCAAGGAAAGAAAACTGAAATTATACATATGCAAAGAATTTGCTACGGCTGAAGGTCCCCCGAGTGAGTTATTCAACCAATGCTGGTATTACCCATTCAAAGATGGAGGTATCAGGATGACCAGATCCCTCGTTGTTGCCTTCTTGTAGCAAAAGAGGTGGTGAACTTCACCAAACATGGTTCCATAATATTGGAGAAACACATTAAGGTTTACGGAGCAATTAAGCCCACGCCAGTGACCTTCTTCGTTCACATACACTCACATTCAAACAGAAAAAAATATAAATGAATGACAAAAAATAGTGAAATAAAAGTAATCCTGAAAAGGACTGATGTTTAGTCCTAAAAAGGACTTTTTTTCTCTCATCTGGACTCTAAATTGCTCCAACGTATTCCACATTCTTGAGCTTCTACAAGAATTTTCTTCACATTAATGTTCTCGAAGAAAAAGTGAGTAATGGTCGGACGTATCAGCGAATGAAGGCGCTCACCAAAGTATTTCCCCAAAGTTTTGGGTTCAACAAGAGCAAATGCTTCGTCAAAGCATAGAGTCCATTTGTCTTCTTCTGTTTCGTTAAAGCACCTATGCCCCAGCTGATTGTTTGGCATGAGATTAGGATGCAAATGACATTCTCTGCAGTAATACACTTTTGCAATGTTTTTTCCAACCGCATCGACCAGAGCAAGTTTAAGAGCATTGGTGTCTTGATCAGATATGGTATGTTCGAGTCCGAATTTACTGCATACCAATCTCGCTGCGTCACGAAAAACTGTTCCAAACTGTAATTGTAGAATACCGTCCCACAGCTTTTCAGAAGCATCACGAAGCGTGTTGAATTGTTCCCAGGTTAGGGACACCGAAGCACAATTCAATTGCAAGGCATCATTGGAGCACGTGAACAGTTGTTGAAAGGTGTACACAGGCCCATCAGATGAAGGTGAACAGTTCATCAACAGTTCTTTATTGATCACTTTGATTTTGTTGAGAGCGTCATAACAATGCGAGCGGTCCATGAACTTCTTGAATGTTCTAGAAGACATTGTCACGCCATATTTGGTAGGAAACAGTTTTTCTCCTTTGGTAGTGTAGCTGCGAATGTGCACTCTCACAGTTCCAGAAAAATCAGTCACTTACTTTAGCAACTTTGTTTCCCCCGAGGGACACATGATGAAGAGGCATGCTTTCTAATGAAATACCGTGAGAAGGAGGTTTGGCAAACGGATCAGGACATCCATAGTTTAAAAGCCTCCATCGTGCTTCCACTAAGCGCGGATCATCACTCACTTTTTTCTTGGCATCAGAAACATCTGAAGACGAAGAAGTTTGCTTCATGTTTAAACCAGATTGATGAGGTGGTAGGTAACACAACGTGCACAGAATTCGAAGGCAGAGAACAGAATGAGGGAGCTGGTCTGTCCTCGGCCAAAACTTATAACAAATTGTTGTTGACGCGTGCGCGTTGTTCACTGAGTGATGACCTGATTGTATAGCCACGTGATAAAGGAGCCTCTGTTATCATCTTTCTAAAGGTCAGATTTAATCGAACATCAGGTGCATTTTCGCAACGTGGAAGGTCGTGAAACCATGACTCATTCGTCTTGTTCACGCATGTGTGTTGTTCGCTTCTTGATGACGTGATTGCATAGTCACGTGATAAGGGTGACCCTGTTATCATCTTTCTAAATGTCAGATTTACACGAATATTGGGAGCATTCTTGCAACGTGGCAGTCCATGATACCATGACTCATTCGTGGGGGGTAACATTTGTAAAAGGGATCCACATTCCAAAGCTATGACGACATACTGAAAACCATCTCTTTTAAAAACAAAGTCCCTTGTTTGGCCTAGAGAAACTGAGGCAATGCATGAATTTTTTACAATTTCACATTCGTGAAAGTCTCCAAGTTTCTTCTTCCACAACAGTCTGCCTTGAGTCAGTTTCTTTCATGCTTTCGAATTTCATGTACACATCTCCCTCTTGTCATCTTCTGGATATTTATTTTCCCTTGCTATCCAGTTCAATATTTCAACTCTCCGTCGGTGGTTCTTTCTTCTAGCAATATGTCCATCCCATTGCAGTTTCAGAAATTTTGACCATGTCTTCCACTCTTGTCATTTTCCCGATTCACGAGTTCCTATTTGTATCTTTCCATGTAACAACAAACATGCATCTCTACATGCCTCTTTCAGTTCTCTGCAACGTCTGTCGGTCTGTTTTAGTTGAGGTCCATGTCTGTGCTTCATGCGTAAGAACTGGAAGGATGCACTGATTAATCAGTTTCTTTTTAAGAAATAATGTATCCGACGATGTTTTATAGGTCGATTATTTTCTTCATAAATGTGACAATGTGGCCATCGCTTAATATCTGTTGCCTAATTTAGGTATCGGTGCCTTTACATTTTCCCCATCAATCGCTAAATATAAAATCTAAATATTAATTTCTTGTAAAAAAAGCACTTTCGATCAGTATATATATATTATTGTTATTATTATTATTAAACGGATATCTAAAAAATTGAGATGCAGCCCCCCCCCATCTCAGCTTACCACGAGCCGCCACTGAAACCAATACAGGGATTTCCATTTTTATACTTATTAATCAAAACAAAATTGAATATTTCTCCACATACATTTTCAACAGCATCCTTGATTTCACGAAGTACTGGTATCTAAGGTTTAGCCAGCACACTCAATCCACTGAATGAGTAATGGAGATGATTATCACCGTAGGCCACATGTTGTCTAGGAATTTTATATGTTTTTCCATAAATCTTAATTTTGCTGAGATCATCACCGATATATTCTATTTCATTTTTGAGGTGGTTAAGATAATCTGTAGCTTCAGAATCAGAAAATAATTTCTCATAGGAAAAATGGAGGCCATCCTTATGATACATCTTAGAAGAATACATTTCTTCAGACGAAAGAAAATGTAGCAGTAATTGAAAAAAGCAGTATCTTCACACCGAGCAACGAAGCGAGAATGAAACAGACAGACTTGAGATAAGACGTACGATTAACGAGTGCGTGAGTCATCGGTGATGCAAGCATGATCACGTTACGGACAGGTGTATATGATCAAGAATTTAGCACGTTCGTTTAAAACCAGTGTCAAATAATCAGGCAAAAAGTATAATTTCCGAAGGGGTGAAAATGAAATTGACTACATGTGAGAAAACGAAATGGTGGTGATCGTGTAACGTCGACCCCCCCCTCCCAAAGAAAATGGCGGCGACAGCTAGTAGGATGGCAACATCTGCCATGGCGACTCACCCACACACGTGGCGTACAAATCACATCTCAAAGAAGTAGATATTAAACTTCCTTCTTCTTACATTGCCACCATTCACAAAAATTTGTAAAATGAGTGTTACTATCTCCATTGTTCCACCCTCAGGTTTCATTTTTCCTATGCGAACAGAAACGAACGTGAACCATTGACATAGAAGATGACTCGTCAGCATTTTCCCCCTCGACTCACACAAGACCAATGTCGTCACCTAACCCCAGCAGTATGTTCTTTATTAAGAGGTCATGTACATTAAATTTGGTGAACTACTGCCGGGGTTAGGCGACGACATTGGTCTTGTGTGAGTCGAGGGGGAAAATGCTGACGAGTCATCTTCTATGTCAATGGTTCACGTTCGTTTCTGTTCGCATAGGAAAAATGAAACCTGAGGGTGGAACAATGGAGATAGTAACACTCATTTTACAAATTTTTGTGAATGGTGGCAATGTAAGAAGAAGGAAGTTTAATATCTACTTCTTTGAGATGTGATTTGTACGCCACGTGTGTGGGTGAGTCGCCATGGCAGATGTTGCCATCCTACTAGCTGTCGCCGCCATTTTCTTTGGGAGGGGGGGGGGGTCGACGTTACACGATCACCACCATTTCGTTTTCTCACATGTAGTCAATTTCATTTTCACCCCTTCGGAAATTATACTTTTTGCCTGATTATTTGACACTGGTTTTAAACGAACGTGCTAAATTCTTGATCATATACACCTGTCCGTAACGTGATCATGCTTGCATCACCGATGACTCACGCACTCGTTAATCGTACGTCTTATCTCAAGTCTGTCTGTTTCATTCTCGCTTCGTTGCTCGGTGTGAAGATACTGCTTTTTTCAATTACTGCTACATTTTCTTTCGTCTGAAGAAATGTATTCTTCTAAGATGTATCATAAGGATGGCCTCCATTTTTCTTATGAGAAATTATTTTCTGATTCTGAAGCTACAGATTATCTTAACCACCTCAAAATGAAATAGAATATATCGGTGATGATCTCAGCAAAATTAAGATTTATGGAAAAACATATAAAATTCCTAGACAACATGTGGCCTACGGTGATAATCATCTCCATTACTCATTCAGTGGATTGAGTGTGCTGGCTAAACCTTAGATACCAGTACTTCGTGAAATCAAGGATGCTGTTGAAAATGTATGTGGAGAAATATTCAATTTTGTTTTGATTAATAAGTATAAAAATGGAAATCCCTGTATTGGTTTCAGTGGCGGCTCGTGGTAAGCTGAGATGGGGGGGTTGCATCTCAATTTTTAGATATCCGTTTAATAATAATAATAACAATAATATATATATATATATACTGATCGAAAGTGCTTTTTTACAAGAAATTAATATTTAGATTTTATATTTAGCGATTGATGGGGAAAATGTAAAGGTACCGATACCTAAATTAGGCAACAGATATTAAGCGATGGCCACATTGTCACATTTATGAAGAAAATAATCGACCTATAAAACATCGTCGGATACATTATTTCTTAAAAAGAAACTGATTAATCAGTGCATCCTTCCAGTTCTTACGCATGAAGCACAGACATGGACCTCAACTAAAACAGACCGACAGACGTTGCAGAGAACTGAAAGAGGCATGTAGAGATGCATGTTTGATGTTACATGGAAAGATACAAATAGGAACTCGTGAATCGGGAAAATGACAAGAGTGGAAGACATGGTCAAAATTTCTGAAACTGCAATGGGATGGACATATTGCTAGAAGAAAGAACCACCGACGGAGAGTTGAAATATTGAACTGGATAGCAAGGGGAAAAATATCCAGAAGATGACAAGAGGGAGATGTGTACATGAAATTCGAAAGCATGAAAGAAACTGACTCAAGGCAGACTGTTGTGGAAGAAGAAACTTGGAGACTTTCATCCAGCAGTGGATTGAGGGTGGTTGCAAATTATATATACAAGCATATACTGTACGTATATATACGTATATATATATATATATATATATATATATATATATATATATATATATATATATATATATATATATATATATATATAGGACAAAAAAATTGTGTGTGCCAGTGGTACCGGAGACACACTCAACGTCATGTACGCGCTACGCGTTCTCAAGTGTCTCATTGTGACCCCTAGAAATGACAATAAATATTTTTTCTTCTGATACACTCCCTTTGAAACTTCGACTTGATACCGACCACTGCAACTTGGACGGCGATGAAAAACATTTTGTGGAATTTTGAAGGGGTTTCAGAATTTCGCGACGAGTTGTTATTGCGATACTCACACACCGGCATTCTCTTTAATAAAAACGGATTGCAAACATAATCTGCCCAGTTTTAATTCTGAAGCCATCATGATAACAATTTAGTGTAGAAAAATTTGTTTTCCAAAATTTACCAACTTCGTAAATTTTCTAAACAATGATATCTGATTAAATGTTCTTTTCAAAGTAATTAAGTACACTATATCAATTGAAATGCGCAACTGATTTTTGGGAGGGAGGGGGATGCAGCAGAGAAATAAAGTGTATCCAGTGGAGTGACTTCAATAATTTTTGGTGAATAAAAATTTACGTGAGTTTAAGAGCGAAAATTTCGCTGTGCTTGGTAAGTGAAGAAATCAATTTTGTGTAAGTATTTCGCTGCAGAAATTAGTATATCTCTCTCTTTTTTTCCCTTCAATTTATCCAATACTGAACTCTATTTTTAATCGCAATTTGTTCACATGCCCATTTTGACCAGAAGAGAAAATATAAGTAAAACTTTTTTTGCAAAAGTCCCGGCAACTGAGTATTTGTTATTAGATGGGAGCAACATTGTTGTTAGAATTATTACGTTGTATAAAAGCAGGAACAAACCAAAAACTGGAAGAAAAAAAACCCAGGTTGAGTAATACATTCAAACGTACTTTATTTAATACTTTATTTCAACATTAGTCATGATTTTTATTTCATTCCCCTATTTTATGTCTTATTCGGAAGCACAATAACGGTATTTATCAACAAAGCACACAGGCCCGGCCATGCATTCCCACCCAACGATTCGAGAGCAACCCTGCTAGCGAGAGCTGCCATGAATGCAGTCCCCGGGGAAGTTTTATTCAAAGGAAACGAACTGATGTGGAAATAGGCAGAGTTTCCCACATGAGTTGGTTTCAATAGCCGTTAGGGCTGCAAAAAGCGCAGTCCGTGACGTTCTTCCCTCTCCGCAGGGGAAACTTCCAGTTGAGTTCAGAAAACTGCCGTCGTGGCATTATGGTGGGAAAACTTACAGCGGTGTTCACAAAACTTCTCTCTGTTGTTACGGCATGAAAAAAAACTGCTTTGGGTAGGGGGCTGCAGCCCCACAGCCCCATAGCAGGAGCCGCCCCTGATTCGTTTTCACAGAGATGACGAATGTGAAATTGTAAAAAATTCATGCATTGCCTCAATTTCTCTAGGCCAAACAAGGGACTTTGTTTTTAAAAGAGATGGTTTTCAGCCTGTCGTCATGGCTTTGGAATGTGGATCCCTTTTACAAATGCTACCCCCCACGAATGAGTCATGGTATCATGGACTGCCACGTTGCAAGAATGCTCCCAATATTCGTGTAAATCTGACATTTAGAAAGATGATAACAGGGTCACCCTTATCACGTGACTATGCAATCACGTCATCCAGAAGCGAACAACACATATATGTGAACAAGACGAATGAGTCATGGTTTCACGACCTTCCACGTTGCGAAAATGCACCTGATGTTCGATTAAATCTGACCTTTAGAAAGATGATAACAGAGGCTCCTTTATCACGTGGCTATTCAATCACGTCATCACTCAGTGAACAACGCGCACGCGTCAACAACAATTTGTTATAAGTTTTGGCCGAGGACAGACCAGCTCCCTCATTCTGTTCTCTGCCTTCAAATTCTGTGCACGTTGTGTTACCTACCTCCTCGTCGATCTGCGTTAAACATGAAACGAACTTCTTCGTCTTCAGATGTTTCTGATGCCAAGAAAAAGTGAATGATGATCCGCGCTTAATGGAAGCACGATGGAAGCTTTTAAACTATGGATGTCCTGATCCGTTTGCCGAACCTCCTCCTCACGGTATTTCATTAGAAAGCATGCCTCTTCATCATGTGTCCCTCGGGGGAAACAAAGTTGCTAAAGTAAGTGACTGATTTTTCTGGAACTGTGAGAGTGCACATTCGCAGCTACACTACCAAAGGAGAAAAACTGTTTCCTACCAAATATGGCGTGACAATGTCTTCTAGAACATTCAAGAAGTTCATGGACCGCTCGCATTGTTATGACGCTCTCAACAAAATCAAAGTGATCAATAAAGAACTGTTGATAAACTGTTCACCTTCATCTGATGGGCCTGTGTACACCTTTCAACAACTCTTCACTTACTCCAATGATGCCTTGCAATTGAATTGTGTTTCGGTGTCCCTAACCTGGGAACAATTCAACACGCTTCGTGATGCTTCTGAAAAGCTGTGGGATGGTATTCTACAATTACAGTTTGGAACGGTTTTTCGTGACGCAGAGAGATTGGTATGCAGTAAATTCGGACTCAAACGTACGATATCTGATCAAGACACCAATGCTCTTAAACTTGCTCTGGTCGATGCGGTTGGAAAAAACATTGCAAAAGTGTATTACTGCAGAGAATGTCATTTGCATCCTAATCTCATGCCAAACAATCAGCTGGGGCATAGGTGCTTTAACGAAACAGAAGAAGACAAATGGACTCTATGCTTTGACGAAGCATTTGCTCTTGTTGAACCCAAAACTTTGGGGAAATACTTTGGTGAGCGCCTTCAATCGCTGATCGTCCCACCATTAATCACTTTTTCTTCGAGAACATTAATGTGAAGAAAATTCTTGTAGAAGCACAAGAATGTGGAATACGTTGGAGCAATTTAGAGTCCAGATGAGAGGAAAAAGTTCTTTTGAGGAATAAAAAAAATGTCCTTTTTAGGACTAAACATCAGTCCTTTTCAGGATTACTTTTATTTCATTATTTTTTGTCATTCATTTATGTTATTTTCTTTTTGAATGTGAGTGTATGTGAACGAAGAAGGTCACTGGCGTGGGCTTAATTGCTCCGTAAACCTTAACGTGTTTCTCCAATATTATGGAACCATGTTTGGTGAAGTTTACCACCTCTTTTGCTACAAGAAGGCAACAACGAGGGATTTTGTCATCCTGATACCTCCATCTTTGAATGGGTAATACGAGCATTGGTTGAATAACTCGCTCGGGGGACCTTCAGCCGTAGCAAATTCTTTGTATATGTATAATTTCAGTTTTCTTTCCTTGATGTATATTTCTTCTGTTCGATTAACGCTAGACGAAATTTTACTTTCTCGAAACTAACCTTATATAAAATGAAGTTGTAGAAAAATAAAAAAATAAAAACAGTCCTTGCCAATTATGAACTTTTTAGAAGACGTACCCTGTCACTTTTCAAGTGAAAATACTTCGCTCTTTTAAGATTTCTAACATGTCTGAAAACGCTCCTTTAAGGCAAATGATTTCTCCATGTTATTCTATAGGATTTTCTCCTGCTTTTCAGATCAACGTTTTCCCAAAACTATCCTCTAAGTAAAATGAAGTGAAACATTTTTCACCTAGACGGAATTTAACTTTCTCGAAACGAGCCTTATCTAAAATAAAGTTGTAAAAAACACAATCCCCCTCATTATGAACTTTTTAAAAACGTACCCCTTAACTTTTCAAGTGAAATATTTTGCTCTTTTAAGATTTCTAACATGTCTGAAAGCGCTCCTTTAAGGTAAATGATTTTCTCATGTTATTCTATGGGATTTTTGTGACTATATAAAAAAACTGAAATTAAAAAAATCGCCCTCTCAATGAAAGCAACGAATTGGCGATGTTTGTTTCAGTGTGTGAGACTTATTGCTGTCTGTTCCTTTATAAGAATCAAGAGAAAACATACTTAGAATAAGATTGGCTGTTCTTTATGTTCAATATTAATATGTTCTTGAAGTAATTAAATAAATGGTGTGTGCTCTTGTATCAGAAAAACAGATGCGATGGAGATAACCTATTTAGAAATGAATGTAAGGGGAAACGAAAGTTAACGTATGAAGGGGAATACCTCAAACACTGATGTTTCACATGTAATGCCTGGTAAGTTAAAAGTGATCATTGCGTGAATGAAGTAAACGCAAAGTTTTGACGCATTTCGATGTAAAGCGAAATAAATTGGGAAAAAAAGAATGTGGTTAGGTGTGTTCATACTGACTTTGACGAGGTGAATTAGCAATAATATTTGGATATACATGAAAAAAGTGTAAAAACAACTCATTAAGAAAATTATTTTGGGGAAAAGTATGAAATTTTAGTTTATGTCATGATAATAAATGTCGGTGAGACTTATTCTAAAGTTAAAAAATATATCTGAAGTTTTTGTTACATTTCTGATATTAGGAAAGTTTGTATGGAAATGTGAGAGTTATCGAGTCGAAAAGAAACAAGTTTGTTGGAATGAAACAGGAAAAAAGTACTACGAAGAAACAAAAATCGAAGTACAGTGTAAAGCAAAGTTAAACAAAATACGTAAACGTAGAACAGTTTTTCGAAAAATAGATTAAGTCGTTATACAGAGAAAAGAACTAAGTCTTTCTTAAAAAAATTATTACATTTGTTTGGAGAAATTCGATATTTTAGCTACATGTTGAGAATAGCTGCTTTTCTGGTGAGTTAGGAAAATGCTATGTAGGGGGGAAAATGTTTGCTAAGAATATGATATTTAGTGGAAGTACGGACTTGGTCGCCATGTCTCCAGAATGAATGTTTTTTCTGTTGATTTAGAAAAAATATACTGAAAATATATTGCAAAGAATATAAATTTTATCGTAAGAAAGAATGCTTTAGAATGAATGTCTTGACAATGAATGCTTTTCCTGTTGGGTCAGTTAAAGAAAAGTAAAGCAAATTAGGATAGAATGAAAAAATATGAATATTTCACATACATGCAGGTTTTAGGAATACTTAAAAGTGAGTTGGAAAGTGAGGGAAACAAAAATTCTGAAGTGTTTGGGACATCTTGTGATATCAAGTTGTTAAGAAACGTTTACTCAAATGAAATGAAAAAATAAAGTCATAATAAAGAAAATACTAATACAATCGTATTTTAACTGTCATAGATCTGTATATTTCTCGTATACCCACGAAAAGGTGAGATAGAAAAATTTATTAAGTTTTATATTAAAAGAAAGAAAGAAACGTTGCTTACATATGAAAAAGAAATAATAATGAAGAAACGCCTGTTGAAAAGAAATAGAAAAGTAAAGTTGGAATAAAGAAAATACTGTTGCGTCCAATTTTTACCACTACAGATCTGTATATTTCTCATAAATGTAAGCTTTTAGGAATACTTAAAAGTGAGTTTTGAAAAAATATTACGTTACATGAAGAAACAAAAAAAATTCTGAAGGTTTGCTACATCTTGTGATATCAAGTCGTTAAGAAACGTTGGTTGAAATGAAATGAAAAAATAAAGTCTGAATCGTGAACATAGAATGATATTCAAAAAACACAAAATTAAGTTAAATGGGGAAAATGCGAAAAAAAAATTGTTTGTCAGAAAGAAATGTAAAAATAAAGAAAATACTGTTTCAATCGAATTTTTAACTGCTATATATCTGTATATTTCTTGTACATACACGAAACAGCGATGTAAAAACTAAATTAAGTCACATTTAAAGCAAGTAAGAAAAAAAATTTAAGAGGAGAAAAAATAAATCTGAGGTTTTGTCACATCCGGAAATTCAAGTCTTTAAGAAACGTTGGTTGAAATGAAAAAAATAAAGTCAGAATGTAAATATGAGGCAGTTTGCAAAGTTTGAAATAAAATAATGGACGAATGCGCGAACATAGAATGATATTCAAAACATAGATTAAGTTAGATAGCAGGAATTGAGAAGAAAAAACGTATGTTAGAAAGAAATGTAAAAATACAGTAAAAATGGAGAAAATATGGTTTCAATCGAATTTTAACTACTGTAAATGAAAGAAATGGAAAAATACAGTAAAAATTAAGAAATCAATTGAATTTTAACTACTATAGATCCGTGTATTTCTTGTACACATAGAAAAGCGAGATAGAAAAATAGATTAAACCATACATTAAAAGCAAGTAAGAAAAAAATCAGTTTCAGAGGGAAAAAATTAAAAATCTGAAGTTTCGTCACATCTTGTAGAACAGATATCAAGTCGTTAAGAAACGTTGGTTGAAATGAAATGGAAAAATACTGTAAGAATGAAGTGTAAAGTTAGAAAAAAAGACAATGGACGAATACGTGAACATTATAATGATATTCAAAAACACAAAATTAAGTTAAATTTGGGGAAAATGTGAAAAAAAAATGTTTGTCGGAAAGAAATGTAAAAATAAAGTAAAAATAAAGAAAATACTGTTTCAATCGAATTTTTAACTGCTATAGATCTGTATATTTCTCGTACATACACGAAACAGCGATGTAAAAATAAATTAAGTCACATTTAAAGCAAGTAAGAAAAAAATAGTTTAAGAGGAGAAAAAATAAATCTGAGGTTTTGTCACATCCGGAAATTCAAGTCGTTAAGTAACGTTGCTTGAAATGAAAAAAATAAAGTCAGAATATAAGTATTAGGCAGTTAGCAAAGTGTGAAATAAAATAATGGACGAATACGCGAACATGGAATGATATTCAAAACATAGATTAAGTTAGATAGCGGGAATTGAGAAGAAAAAACGTCTGTTAGAAAGAAATGTAAAAATACAGTAAGAATGGAAAAAATATTGTTTCAATCGAATTTTAACTACTATAGATGAAAGAAATGGAAAAATACAGTAAGAATGAAGAAAATATTGTTTCAATCGAATTTTAACTACTATAGATCCGTATATTTCTTGTACACATATAGAAAAGTAAGATAGAAAAATAGATTAAACCATACATTAAAAGCAAGTAAGAAAAAAACAGTTTCAGAGGGAAAAAATCAAAAATCTGAAGTTTTGTCACATCTTGTGGAACAGATATCAAGTCGTTAAGAAACGACTTGGGTTAAATCTGAAAAAAAAGATGCTGTTACGAACGAAATTTATGTATATCTGCTATAGATCTGTATATTTCTTGCGCAAACATAAAACAGCTATATAGAAAACCAGATTAAGTCATACATTAAAAGCAAGTAAGAAAAGTTCTTTGCGTAGGAAAAAGAAATAATAATGAAGAAACGTTTGCTTGTTTAAATCAGAAAAAATAATGCCTCGATAAAAGTAGTTGTTAGATTGAAAAGTAAGAAAATAAAATAATGATGGTACATCGAGAAGTTTAATGAGTATGCAAGCATTTAGAAAAAAAGTAGATTAAGATAATGCATTAAAAGGTACATTTCACTGATTAATCATAAAAGAAAATACGAAAACATAAAAAAAAATATTTTAACTAAGTATAAAACATTGCAGCTTTGTATGGCGGAAAAAGGTACAATGTTAACAAATGTAACAGAAAATGCCGTGAACACGTAAGTACATTAATAAACAATCGTGTTTTAAGATTATGTCTGCAGCACAAAACTTTGGAAAACGTCTTTATGTTGGAACGTCCGTTGAAAATGCGTGAAGTCTTCTCAAAGAAAAGAAAAAAATCATTACGTTGAAAAATGATGGATATAAAATGGGAAATTAGGGGGGGAAATAAGGAATAAATTCGTTGCAATAATGATCAAGTTATTGAAAAAAATCAGTCTTGGAGCTTAATGTGTCTAACAGAATCTCAAATGACGTCAACAGCCGACCCCGCTGAGGAGAAAACGACGTTGGCTGATGTCATGGTTTTGTCTGCTATCACGGCAGCGTCACCCATCATAGTGACTCATCCTAAAACACGTGTCATACAAAATTTTCTGAGACAAAGAGGAAATGGTGACTCATCCCAAAACACATGGCTCACAGAATGACAACGTGGTGAAACTAAAATGGCGGAACATGAATCAACGGGAACGAAATCTTTTCAAACAAAGCCTTTCCTCGTCTAAATTAAAATTGGAGGGTGGACAAATATACGAATTAATAAAATAATGCAACGTCTATAAAAATTCCTAACACCACACGGAAGTTCTAAAAATATAAGTTTAATAAAATAAATTAGAGAGAATAAATAGGACAAAAAAAATACGAGTAAAAAAAATATTGGAAACGACAAAAAACTTCCTTCAAAAATTTGACAAAGTCTAATAAATCTCCCGAGAAAATTAAAAAAATAATGCAACGTCTATAAAAATTCCTAACACCTCAGGGAACTCCTGAAAATATCAATTTAATGAAACAAATTCGAGGAAATGCTTCGATTGAAAAAACTTCCTTCAAAAATGTGTCAAAGTCCAATAAATCTCCCGAGAAAAGTTCCAAAAAGCACCGCTAGGGGGAAACGTACACATCCCCTTTCCCCCACTCGGTCTTTGCCATGTCTCAAAGATCCATCGAAAGTTCCAAAAAGCACCGCTAGGGGGCAGCACATCGACCCAACACACTAGCGTAATCTGCCACACCCTTTCTTCCACTGGGTCGTTGCCATCTCTCAAAGGTCCATCGAAAGTTCCAAGAAGCACCACTAGGGGGCATCACCGACCCTACACACTAGTGCCAGCTGCCACGCCCCCACATCATTCTACGCTACAAGCCACGCCCCCTGATCCTTCTGATCATGCCACGCCCCCCATCCTTCGGCGCCAGTCACACCCCCTGCTCCTTCTCTAGAAGGAGCTGCTCCTTGGCGCCGGATCCGTCCTTTTATACTACTGACATCATTGGACAACAACTCCAGCGTCACCCCCAACCAGCATTAACCGTCCCTGTATTGACCGACCAAGTGCAACAGGCATGGAACTCCATCCTACAAATTGGTGAAAGATCTGGTGATCTAGCAGGCCACGGCAACGTGTTGACACTCTGTAGAGCATGTTGGGTTACAACAGCGGTATGCGGGCGACCGTTTTCCTGTTGGAAAACACCCCTGGAATGCTGTTCATGAATGGCAGCACAACAGATTGAATCACCAGACCGACGTACAACTGTGCCGTCAGGGTGCGTGGGATAACTACGAGAATGCTCTGGCTGTCATAGGAAATTGCTCCCCAGACCATAACTCCAGGTGTAGGTCCAGTGTGTCTCGGCCGCAGACAGGTTAGTTGCAGGCGCTCACCTGGCCTCCTTCTAACCAACACACGGCCATCACTGGCACCCAGGCAGAACAGGCTTTCATCAGAAAACACAACAGATCTCCACTCCGTCCTCCAATGAGCTCTAGCTTGACACCACTGACGTCGCAAACGGCAGTGCTTTGGAGTAAGTGGAATGCACGCTGCAGGGCGTCTGGCTCGGAGCTGTCCTTCAAGTAACCGATTGATAACAGTTCGCTGTTTCACTGTGGTGGCAACTGCAGCTCGAATTGCTGCCGCAGACGCGGTACGATGCACCACGGCCATACGCCGTACACGGAGGTCTTCCCTCTCAGTAGTGCCGCGTGGCCAGCCGGAACCCGGTCTTCTTGAGGCAGTACCTTCCCTTGACCACCGCTGCCAACAATCATTCACAGTGGCTACATTCCTGCCAAGTCGTTCTGCAATATGGCGGGAAAAAAATCCACCTTCTCGTAGCCCTATTACACGACCTCGTTCAAACTCCGTGAGCTGTTGATAATGGCTTCTTCGTCTTCCTAAAGGCATTCTTGACTAACATCAACACCCTACGTCGAATCTCAACGACAACTAACGCTTACGAACGTTACAGCGCGTATTTACAGCAAACCTGCTTTACATGTTCCGAGGGGCGCTACTAGCGCCACACGTATGCGCCGAGCGCTAAATTTGCATAGACGTCATCTTACAGATGTACTCTCACCGCCTACCAACTGTCGTTTATCTAACACAACCCCTTCTTGCTGTTAGGATTTTTTTCCGTCAGTGTACTTGTAAACTGAGTATGTTGAAATTTAAAAAGTACTATAAACTGACAAAACTGTTTGTTGTTGGCAGAACATAGCTACGTTTAGTAATCTCATTCTACTGTGAAAACATTTATTGCAATATGACAAAATTCTTCACGCACATTAAAAACCACTGGTACTGCGAAAAAAACTTTCATTTAACTGTGGGAAATTAAGATTTTACATCATAAAACTATAATATGCATCACTGAAAGCCAAATTTATTCATAGTTCTGAATTCCAGTAAATACTCCTGCATGTTTTCAAGTCAAGAATTTCGGTAATCGAAAACGACATCAGATGAAGAAATGTTGAACAAATCGTAAAATCGACTTACTTTGCTGTTTGTCGTGATGTGGAACTCGTCCTTTCGTTTTACTAACTGTATCCATTTCAATTTCAGTTTTTCATCTTTCGGAAAGGAAAACACGCTAACTTTAAATCCAGTTCTATAGTTACCTTTGCAATTTGGTATTTGGAATTCTTATATAAATAAATAGCCACAATTTTGCAAAATAAAACACGACTGACTTAAACTTAGCGCTCTTATAATAACGAACCCTAGCTTGAATGCGACTTCTTCGTTCGCGACTCGGTAGCCCCAAGTATGATGACGTCAAGGCTTAGAAGGGAGAGAGCGAAACATCGCACGACATATGATCGCCGACATAACATCGCACGACATATGATCGCCGACATAACATCGCACGACATATGATCGCCGACCTTACATCGCACGACATATGATCGCCGACATAACATCGCACGACATATGATCGCCGACCTTACATCGCACGACATATGATCGCCGACATAACATCGCAGGTCAAAACATCGCGGCACCATAACATTACAGGGCAAAACATCGCAAGTCATAACATCGCAGGTCATAACATCGCAGTAATCTCTAAATAAATTGCTTTAGATAGATTTTGATGAATTGCCAAAAAAGAAAGTATATTTAAGGGGGTGGGGGACTTCATTGAAATTGATGTCCTGATTAAATTTTGGTAGAAATCGGGGTTCCCCGTACCGCTTTTCCGACAGTATTTTTCTGTGAAGCTGATAAACTGTTGTAGCTATCAACACGAAAATATATATTTAGGAGTTATATTACACTTTCATGGGTCGACAAAATTTCGATAGACATCGGGGAACCGGAAGTGGGCGTTCCCCATAGCACTTTCTTTCTTTTTTTTTTTTTCGGATTTTTCTAAACATTTGAAAAATCCGAAAAAAATGGTAGGAAAAATCAGCTCAGAGACTGGATTAATTTGCAAAAGACTAATAGTGGCACTTATCAACCTATTGGGGGGGGGGGGGGCACAATAACCTATTTATGCCTCATGCTCCATTATTGGAACGGTAGTCACGTGGGAGTTATTTGTATCCTACTGTTCAAGGTCATCAACGAGGTCTGATTTTTCACATCTGTCTGCTTCCTAAGGGCAGGGCCTGATTTCTGCACGTGCACAGTCCAAACTACCTTAACAGTAGTATAATTTTTCAGAACCAAAATATTTTTTCCGTTATAGCACGAAATTATTATACGGTTCGGTTTCAAAATTTAGGATGAGATTTTGGAAACCAAATTATTATTATTTCGTATAATAAAGCTGAAATGTTGCGCTGAGCTGTGTTCGACCAGTGTAACATCTTAATCTCACCCTTATTTTTAACAATCAAAATGCAATGGGAACAGCCTATATTCGGAGCATACAGTATATTATACATGAAAAGCATTTCAGCAAACATGTAGAACTTGCTAAAAAATATTTTTATTATTAATATTAGTTTTGTGAGAACAAAAATTGTGAAGCAATATTCATAATTATGTAGGGTTTATTTTTACATAAATAAAAATACAAAAAAGTTTAATTGACATTACTTTATTTAAAGACTGTTGTAATAATTTGCATGGAGTGTTGGAATAATTTATCCCACAATGTGTGTGATAAATTATGGTAAACTAGGTGTTTTAAATTATAGATAATGTTATGGTAAACTAGGTGTTTTAAATTATAATGTTATGGTAAACTAGGTGTTTTAAATTATAATGTTATGGTAAACTAGGTGTTTTAAATTATAATGTTATGGTAAACTAGGTGTTTTAAATTATAATGTTATGGTAAACTAGGTGTTTTAAATTATATCTGGGAGGATAGTTATTTGTTTCCATAAATAATACTATAAAAAAAAATTCCAGAGTAATTAATATTGCAGCTGTAAGCTCTGCGGTTGCGGGGAAGTACAAGCAGTGTAAGTGCCTATTACAAGCCACATTGGCTACAAAATTGACTAGCACGTGGGATGTGTTTTAATGTTTTTATAGCTAGAAAAACTGCTTGCAAAAAAAATATTTACCAGTAAATATTTTTTTTGACTTTTGACTGAAAACTTTAATCGAGGGGGCCCCAGACACAGGATGTGCACAAGGCCTTGACTGACCTAAGTCGGGCTCTGCCTAAGAGTAGATGTTATCACGTTCATCACTGTTGGCAGTCAGTAGACGGTTTATGGAAAGGGTTGGGGCACATGTTCAAGGGGCCCCATACAAAATTCTCGTCAAATCTAGTTTTCAATTTAGAACCACCAAATTTGGGATACTATCTCATGGTGCTCTAACTTAAACGGTAGAGGTTTTTGGAAAGGGTCGGGGCCCGGAGTCCAGGGCCCCTCATTTAAAATTATCGTAAAATCTACAGTTTTCATTTTAAAACCACCAAATTTGGTATACTATCTCATGGCACTCTAACTTAGTCCATAGACCGTGTTTGGAACGGGTCGGGGCCCGGGGTCAAGGGGTCCCCTTACAAAATTTTCGTAAAAAGTTCCATTTTTTACTCTTAAGATCTGCAACACAATTCAGCACTCCAATACCCGACCTACGGTCTATGTGTGAGACCGTAGATAACAATAAAGGGCAAAAATATCTGGTTAATGGTGTATTAAAATCACAAATTAATAAACGTTAGCTTACACCACCAACGGGCGGCTTATCAGGCGCATTCATTTCAGTGTCGCGGTTTCTCAGAAGCACACGCCTGATGTACGGCAGTTCTATAGATGTCTCCTCGGTAATAAGTATTTCCACCGAAGAGAACATGGTGATTCCACAGATAGTAATATTTACCCGTGAAATACCACCCTGCTAGTACAAATTACATTAATGATTTCTTTGCATCCAGTTCCATTAGTATGTCCATAAGAGCGTATGGGCCATATGAAAAATACATGGTTGATTTAAACGTGAGCCGCTCCGGTGGCGCAGTGGTCTATGCGCTGGCTTCTGATCACTAGTCCGAGAAAGGTCCGGGTTCGAATCAAGGTGAGGCATGGATGTTATTACATTATTGATTCCTTGACTTCTGGCACTGGCTCTCCCTCTTCCCCGGAACCAGTGACCCAAAATTAGGAACTGCTGACTGCTTACAGCCAACTGAATTGATCACGGTGGTCGTTAAACTCCCCAACTAAAAAAAAAAAAAGATTGCGACATGCCCATTGCTATCTGTTATGGAGCCGTGTAAAAAGTACGTTTTTGACATCAACGTGTCCTCTTCCATGTGGGCAGGCCACAAAATTTTAAGGGACCGTACAAAATCGCACGTTTGTTTCACCGTGTCCGCGCTTCGGTATATGGTTGAAGTATACGTATATACACTGAGTGGCCACTTTATTATGACCATCTGACAGTTTTAAGCAAATGAGCTATGGCTGCACGCGGTTGCTGCCACCAGAGGGCGAGGCTAGTATAAAAAGGGAAAGCTTAGTGCTTGCGACAGTAGTAGAAGTGATTTTTGGGTGACGAGATGGGTAAAAAAGGCGTTTTGACGGACTTTCAACGAGGGATGATTGTAGGAGCTCGAAGCCATGGAACGAGTATAACCGAAACCGCCGCATTCGTGAAATGTTCCAGAGCAGCTGTTGTTAAAGTGTTTAAAGACTGGACTGTCAGCCAAAAAAACTGGGTCTCTACGTGCAACGTGTGGTCGTCATCGACTAGTGACTGCTCGGGCGGAACGGAGAGTGTCCAGACTGGTAACAGACAACAGAAGGGCAACAGTGCAGCAAATTACAGACCATCTTAATCAAGGATCCCCTCAGATGATCTCTGCACGCACTGTTCGCCGTACACTGCATCAGATCGGATATGGCAGCCGAAGGCCTGCATGTTTGAACACCTTTGCTGTCTGAAGTTAACAAGATAAAACGTCTCCAGTTCGCACAGAAGCACAAGGATTGGACAGTCGATAATTCGAAACAAATTATGTGGTCCGATGAATTACGTTTTCAGTTGCACCATGCCAATGGCCGAGTGAGAATTTGGCGGAAACAGCACGAAAGCATTGATCCCAAATGCATTGCTACAACCCTTCAAGCTGGTGGAGGCAACGTTATGGTTTGGGGAATGTTTTCCTGGCATGCTTTGGGCCCTTTAATTCGTGTTGAATAACATCTGACTGGCACATCATATCTAAACATTTTTACGGACCAAGTGCATCATAAACATCGTTGCGGACCATCCCAATGGCGATGGCTACTTTCAACAAGATAATGCGTCCTGCCATGGTGCTCGTATTGAACAGGATTGGTTTCAGGAACATGCCGGTGAGTTTACTTTGCTTTGGTGGCTCCCACAATCTCCAGATCTCAACCCCATTGAGAATTTGTGGGATGAAGTTGAACGAGCCATCAGACAGCTGGATCCACAACCCTGCAATCTCGCACTCCTGGAAAGTGCTATTCATCAAGCATGGTCACAGATTCCACAAACCACCTATCAACATCTCGGGAGTCCAAGCCACGAAGAATCGACGCTCTATTAAAGACAAAAGATGGCCCAACGAAGTACTGATGGGGTGGTCATAATAAAGTGGCCACTCTGGGTATAGTTGGGTCATTTCAGCACGTAGTATGGTTTATATAGAAAATAAAGGCAATGTTACACTTTTACTCTACTACAACACATTAATCTCAAAGGAGATTTCTTGAAATTTTTAATCCGTCGTGCTCATATTCACAACGTTATCATAACATGTCAAGTTATTAATGTTGCACTTTTACTCTGTCACAAAACCTTAATTGCAAGACCTTAGGCCTAGCCTTTTCTTTAGGAATTTTTAGTCCGACGTATTCATAAGGTTTCGATAACATGCCAAGACTAAGGTACTGCGTTTTTACACAGGCACAGAAATTAATAAAAAGGCCTTAAGCCTTTTTATCAGTTTTCAATCAACCCCAACCGTGCTAATATGCATAAAATTTTCACAGAAAGTCAAGGTTATTGTGTTGCGCTTTTACTCGAGTACAAAACTTTAAATAGCCCCTACTAGGGGCGGATCACTGCACATGCGTAGGAAGCGCGCGCTTGGGGCCTCGGAATCGCAGGGGCCTCAAAATACCAAAAAGAAAACTTAAATTTTATTTTTTTATTTCCGTTGCTTTGTTAATTGGTGAAAATATAAAAAAATAATAACGATAATATAGGCACATTATCACGTGTTCTTTGACGCTATTTTCATAGAGGGTACCAGTTTCATGCTACGAAAGGAACCGCGTTCAGCCGGGGCTCCCGGGATTCACCTCTCCTTCCTTTACGGGCTTGGCCATCGTATCGTCACGCTAAGCGACGGAGTTGTGAACCTAGAAGCACAACTCCGTCGCTCATCTCTGAACTTTCAATCATATTAGGGTCTTTTTCTTAAGCAAATATTTTTTTGACATAATCATTTCGTCTTTATGATAGTTTTCTTTATGACATGCTACACAGGTGAAGCACATGTCAAGACGGAGAAGTTGCAACAATAAATTCTTTCGGTGTAGCTTAATTGGTAAAGCATTCGGCTCTGGAGTAGAGGGATGAGGATTAGTTGTCCCCGTCAAAATTTGTGAATTTCACATCGTGTGCGTTCGTTGAAGACATTTTTCACGTAACGACTATATTAAAATATGAGATTTATTTCCTAGTGCCAGCAATTAATTTTTGGTACGGGACCCGCAATAAAATTTCGCCCCGGGCCCTGCAAAAGCTCCCGCCATCCGGCTCTAGTTCAAAGGGAAGAGGTCGTGTGCAGAATATTTTCTTTTATTATCGGATCAAATATTCGATGTATTTCAGCTAGAATCAAATATTGATCATACCTATTACCGGCAAAGTAAGTCTGTTATTCTTGAGCAGAATTTTATATGTTTTAGCTAACTTGATATAAAATTTCCCTATCAATCACAACCCCACAACGGGCACGGAGAAGTGGTCATCGGAGAACTAGCCACAAGGAGAACTGGGCACATTGGAATTTCTGTGCCATAAAATTGTTCTGCATAAACAAATTTCGCGTGGCTATGCTCCCCACTACTTGAACAACTATTGTTCATAATTTTTTTTTAATATTTCACCGGAGAAGTGTCCGCATGAAGAACTGGCCACAAAAACTTTAAGGGGCCGTATAAAAATTGCGTTCTAGACTGCTCCGTATCTACGTCTCCCGAGATGTCTGACACACATAAAATTTCCATAATTTCGTATTTTCTTATTTACGATATTTTTCAAGATCTATAGATTACAGCTAAACAAATTCTCTGCTGGTATGGGCAAACCCAGGAAACTTGTCAGGTCTAAAAGTGTAAAGTGGCAGAAATACTTTATGTTTTATATTTTAGGTATTACCCCCTCTCCCCGACAGGTTTCCTGAGTCAGCAGATGCCCTCAGAGAGTTTGTTGAGATGTAGGTTGTAAATGCTGAAAATCTCCCTACAGGATCCAGAAGTGCTTTATATTTTATACTTTGGTGTTGCCCCACCCCCCACCCCCGACAGGCTTCCTGAGGCAGTACATGCCCTCTGATAATTTGTTGACTTGTAGGCCCTAAATGCTGAAAATCTCCTAATCGGACCACAAATACTTTATATTTAGCACTTTTGGAATTACCCCCCCCCCTCCGACAGGTTTGCTGAGTAGGCACATGCCCTCAGATAATGTGTCGAGCTGTAGCTTGTAATTACTGAAAATTTCCAGATCGGACCAAAAATTCTCTATATTTTATATTTTACACTTTTGGTATTACCTCCCCCCCCCCCAGGTTTCCTGAGTCAGCACATGCCTTCAGATAATTTGCAGACTTGTACGAACTTTGTAAACCTTGAAATCTTTTGTTGAGTTGTAGATCATAAACATTTTTATAAAGAATTACATTAATTATCGCAATTAAGAAAAGACGAAATTACGGAAACTTTATATGACTCAGATAACCAACCTCTCGGGGTCGTGGCCACGCAGCGGTCAAAAACGCAATTTGTATACGGCCTCTTAAATTTTTTGTGGCAAGTTTTCCTACACCCCTATCACAACGGGCTTTGGTAAACGCTTTGTTCCGACATATAAAAGTACTGTACCTGGGTCAATCACATGTCACCAAGAGCACAGTGGCGCATTCCGGATTTCTTTATGGGGTATCCCAAAATATTGAGGATGCAAATGAAAATACCCCGAAAAATATATCTCCCAAACTAATGCGAACAAATGAAAATATATTCGACATATTAAAGGCCATTTCCAATTATGGTTAAATATATATTTTAAAATTTCAACAAATATATTAAAAATAAGCACACCTATAACAAAGTGATACCTCGTGTGGGTTGGCCCTGGTTTCTGGGTCACACTTCTGAGTGCGCCATTGCAAGAATTCACCCTTCCAAATCTGCATCTGATTCCCGATCATGGGAGTCTCATAAACCTTCTAGAATCTCTGCATAAAACAAAATAGCAAAATGTGAGTGTTTCCGTAAGCAAATTGTTCGACCACTTCTAAATGACCTAGGGATCTGAAAATTAGTATGCTGATAGGTCTTAACGTACGTATACCTAGAAAAGTCCAAAAACCAAAAAAAAAATCGAAATAGCGGCTTTAGAACATTGTGCGCTTGAACGTTTCGCGAACTGTTCGACCACTTGTAAATGAACCAGAGATCTGAAAATTGGCATGCTGAGAAGTCAAGGTCCTGATACCCAGGAAAGTCAGGAAAAATAAATTCAAAATTGCGGCTTTGGAATATTGTCTGCTTGAATTTTGCTATCACTTTTACAACTACAAAACTCTGAAAACCAAAAAATTCAAAAGGGAGGCTTACCTTTACTGTGACCGGCCGATTCGTCATCGAGCCGGGGAGCGAGTTTTGCGAGTTTGATTGCGATTTTTAGTTCGTTGCGTTTGAGAAAAGTGAGCACCGCTCACCCCGCGAGAGAGGATTCCTTCCTCCCTCGCAAATTTTTTTTTTCTTTTTCGAACTGAAAGTGTTTCGGTGCAGTCAGATCGGTTCGTGACTTAGAATAAAAACGCCCTTGTCAGGGCGAAGTCCCAACTGATCGCAAACTCGTTTGTGACGAATAGCGAATACGTCGACGTCGTGCCGGTTCGGCCAGTGATAGGACTCTTTGATCCGTCACTGGGCTGAAGCTCACGCGCCCGGGTTTTCTGAGCGTTACCTTGAGTGGGAGAACCCCAGGGTGCCCACTCAGGACTCAGAAAAAACTTTGCATCTCTCTCACAGAGATGCAAACCTCCCAAAAGGGAGTGATGTTGAAGGGGGTTTCCCCCAAATCTGCTTTGAAATCAAAGCAAACCACAGCCCTATCCACCAAGGTGAAACCCTCGGAGGTCCAGGTAGTTAAGACATCCTCTCCTTAACCCGGTACCTCCCGGTCACCAAAGGCCTCGCCGGTGGTGACCTCGGAGCCCACTCCGAAGGCCAATCGGGGGTTGAGACTCCCCAGCAGGGGCCACTAGGGAATTTCTAACCCTGGTGGAGGGCTGTGTAACAGAAATTGGAGTGGTCTTGGGCTCACTACCCAAGACGGCAAGCAAGGCTGCGGTGAGTAAGATCGCGGCGGTGTTGAGTAAAATTCAACACGCCTGCACTCAGCAAGGGATGCTGACCGCAGAGCTGGAAGGCAAGCTTGAGGAGAGGGTGGAGCGTCACCCCTCCCCCCTCAGTAGGACCTATGTCCTACGCCGCCGCAGCCAAAATGGGTGCCACGAAGGCGCAACGGTCTGTGCCGGCACCCAAAGCGAAGGTTGCAAAAAAGGTGGTGCCAGATAGGAGACACGTGCTCCTTATCTATCCAACCGATGAGGGCAAAACGTCTGACGACGTAAAAGCAACACTCCTATCCGCAGTGCAGCCAGCAAAACTGCAGACAGGAGTCAAAGGCGTTAGTAAGGTTTGGAATGGAGGGGTGGCGGAAGAGTGCTCGAAGAGCGAGGATATCGCCAAGCTAGAAGGCGAGCTGCGGAGCAATCCCTGACCAAGGATTGCCCCCACTCTACCCCCCCCCCAAAGCGACTCCCGCGTCTAATTGTTTATGGCGTCGACGGGGAGGTCTCGCGAGAAGACTTCGAGGCCGGTGTTAAAGAGCAAAACCCGGACCTCGAAGGGGATTTTACGGCGAAATTCGCCATTAAGGCCAAAGGGGGTAAGGCCCACTGGGTGGTGGAAGCCGAACCCCTGGCCTACAGATTACTGATCAAGCGAGGACGACTCAACTTGAGATGGTCGATCCTACGCTTGAAAGAGTTTGTCAGAGAAGTCCGATGCTTCCGGTGCAACGGCTTCGGCCATTTCAGGAATGGTTTCAAGGAATCAGAGGACAAGTGTGGACGGTGCGGTGAGACAGGTCACCGGCACAAAGATTGCACTGCTGCTCCGAAGTGCAATAACTGCACTCCGCGAACAGGCGGTTTAAACTGAAGCTGAAAACAGCCCATTCTAGCTTCAGCAAGACTTGTCCCTCCCTGAGCAGGGAGTTGGAGCAGCAGAGAAGCCGAACCAACTATGGTTGATCGGCCAAGGACAAATACCGGTCTTAGAGTACTCCAGCTCAACGCTCACCATGCGAGAGCCGCAACAGAGCAGATTCTTAAAACTGCCAGTGAAGTCGCTGCGAAAATCCTGCTGCTGCAGGAACCGTACCACTCCCATGGTAGGGTAGCGGGGTTTCCCAACTCCTCACGGAGGTACTACTCTCGATGCGAAAAACCAATGGTAGCCACAGTCGTTGTTGATCCAGATCTGGGAGCTCTGGAGCTGGAATGCACATCCAATGTGGTGGCATTGGGCATTGAGAGCAGTAACAGAAAACTCTTGATTGTTAACGCATACTGTTCACCGTCAGATGTTCTCTCAGACGTGCTAAATTCTCTCTCGGTTGCTGGATTCCCACCCGCAACACGAGACTATCATTGCAGGCGATTTTAACGTGAAAAGTCCCCTCTGGGGAGACCAAGAAGAAGATGGGCGAGGTAGTGAATTCCTTGACTTCGTCATTTCTTCAGATCTGACGATCAGGAACGACCCGACAGTGTTCCCACGTTCCAAGCTGCCACTGGGACGTCGTGGGTTGACCTCACCCTCACGAGGACATCGGTCCTCAACCTCCTCCAGAACTGGCAGGTACTGGACGATGTGAGTTGCAGCGATCACCTTGCTATAACCTTCACGATAGGGTTTGAGAAAATTGGGAAAAAACCCAGGTCTAGGTTCGATGCCCGGAACCTCAAATGGTCGGAACTCCAGGGCCGACTATCAGATCTGCTAAGAGATAGAAGTGCAGCAGATCTCGATGAGGTAGAAGATCTCAATGAATACCTTGGTAATCTCACCAAAGAGATAGTAGAGACTTGTGAAGGTTGCAGGAAAGCAGGGGAAAGGGCAAGACCCCTGCTCCCCTGGTGGTCGGAAAATCTGAGCCTTCTGCGAGGGAATGCCAGACGCAGCAGACGAAGAATGCAACGCGAGAGATTTGACCCAGACAGGAGAGAGCGCCTGAAAAGGGAATATAATCTCTCCAACGCTATGTATCGCAAAGCAATGGTAGCATCGAAGAGAGAGCACTGGAGACAGTTGTGTGAGACCACCCCTGTCGGCAATCCCTTTGGGGTACCGTACAGGGTGGCGAAGGGCTCGATCACCGGTCCACTGTTACTGGCATCCGTCAGAACAGAGAGTGGCACCAACACCGCCACTCTGCAAGACACAGTGGAAGTGCTCTTAAACCACCACTTCCCAACCGATGAGGAGACGGGGGACTCCCCGGATCAAATATCGATCAGAGAACACTGCAGAGAAACACCAGACACGGTTGACGACCCGCCCTTTACGGATGCGGAGATAGGTGCTGCAATTAACAGCCTAAACAAAGGCAAGGCACCAGGCATAGATGGGTTGGACCTCTCGATCAACAGAGAGGTGTTTTTAGCCAACCCTGGGTACTTCGCTGCCCTGTTTAATAAATGCCTGGAAAGAGGTTGTTTCCCATCATTGTGGAAAACTGCGCTGCTCGTTCTCTTCAGCAAAGAAAACAAGAGCCGAGCAGATCCCGCAGCCTATAGGCCGATTTGCCTGTTAACAGCATGGAGTAAGGTGCTGGAAAAGGTCCTTGTGATCCGAGCAACCCATTACCTAGTCGGCCTAGGTAAGCTCTCCAGCCGCCAATTCGGCTTCACGCCGAAGAGGTGTACCGGCCAAACGCTGGTCAGCCTTACTAAGCAGGTAAAGCAAAATCGTGCACAGGGAAAGCACACCTGTCTCGTCTCGTTGGATGTGCGGGGCGCTTTCAACAACGTCTGGTGGCCACTGGGTGTTGGACCGTCTGAAAAGACTTGGCATCTCCAGGAATCTGTTCCTGTTAATAAGCGATTTTTTCTCGCATAGAAGAGTAGAGTTTGAGGTCGGAGACAAGACCTACAGCAGGGAATACACCAAAGGGTGTCCGTAGGGCTCTTGCTCGGGCCCCTTGTGGTGGAATGTGGTTGCAGATACCGCACTTGCGCTTCCTCTGGAAGACGGGGTGCAGCTGCAGGCCTACGCAGATGACCTCATGCTAATAGTGTCAGCATCTGGTAGGTATGTGATTGAGCGGAAGGTACACACCGCTCTCTCACAGCTAGATAGATGGAGCAAGGAGTGTAAGCTCTGCTTCGCTCCCGAAAAAGACGACACTAATGCTAATAGCAAAGAAGGGGGAACTGGTCACCCCACCAAAGTGTCGCTTCAATGGGCATACTATCAAAGCGGTGAGAGAGATGCGGTACTTAGGAGTCATCCTTGACACCAGATTGTCGGGGCTACCGCATCTTTGCTTCTTGAAGGACAGATGCACCAGCATTCTAAATAAGATCAACGGAATGCGGCTGCCTGGGCCAGCCAAAAAGGTGTTCTATAAGCGAGGGGTGGAGCGCATATTAACATATGCGTGTCCCGCCTGGTGGTCAGATACCGTTAGGATGAAAAATGGTATTAACCAAATTCAGCGCAGGGCGCTATTGGGCATGACGAGGTGCTTCCGCACGACCTCCACAGCAGCGCTCGAAGTGCTGGCTGGATGCGAACCGGCGGACCTGGTCGTAGCGAGGGAAGCAGTAATGCAGACCCTCCGCTACGGGGACGATGTTACCTTCCTGGGACACCAGTATCGGTCGTCCGAGGTGGAACTTCTGAGAATGGACTGGACTTGCCACCCAGCCAGCGAGCTTTGTCTGAGTTGGGACAAAGCTCACCCCACAGGTCAGGGGAAGGAACTGTACACGGACGGTTCTAAAATAGGCAGTAGTGTCAGCGCAGGTTTCTGCGTGATCTCGGATGGCAACGAGATGCACGCGGAGCGAATGAACTATCGCCCAATTCCTCTGTCTTCCAAGCAGAGTTATTGGTGATCAGAGAAGCACTGCGTTGGGTGCTTGCTATGAACAGTGAAGGGGCTTATAGCATATACTCTGATAGCCAAGCGGCACTGAAAGCGCTTGGTCAGTTCGGGAGTAGAACTCCCCTTGTCAGAGAGATAAAAGCGCTATTCAAGTCAATGGAGAGTAGGAGGGTTACCTTCCACTGGATCCGAAGTCATGTCGGTACAGTTAGAAATGAACGTGCAGACCAGCTAGCGAAGGTAAAGAGGACATAGGTAACTGGTAAAGAGGACATAGATTTTCAGATGCGGACGCAACTGAAATCAGCCACATTGGTGGAGTGGCAACAGAGATGGGATGAAGGGGATACGGGTAGAAGGACATGCCGTATCTTCCCCCGAATCTCGATAAGGCGCATTGAGAGTAATGGCTTCCTCAACCAAGTACTAACCGGGCACAGAGTGTCGCCGGAGTACTTCCGCAGATTTGCGGTTAGGGAGCGAGTGTGCATGTGTGGTGCCCAGACTGCAGATGTCGCACACATAATTCTAGAATGTGCTTCTCTGGCAGAGAAGAGAGCAACATTAGTGCCAGAATTAGCAAAGACGAGGGACCTTTCGATCCTGCTCGCGTACCCAAGAGCGCGACAGGGGCTCATCGAGATATTCAAGTACCTCAAAGAAGAACAGGCGATCTACCTAATAGAGGGGTGACCGAAGAAGAAAGAAGAAGGAAGAGGGATGAAGAGTCGAAGAAGGGAAACAGATGACTCGAGCTCAGTCATCACTACAGAACCGACCCTAGTCCTGTGGCAATGTAAATACCAATGTAAATATTTCTTAATACTTCTTAGTGTGAGAGGGCCCATTGAGCAAAGGACTTGATTCCCACGCGGAGATGGGTTCCTCAGTGTAAATAAATATGCTTGTATCTTCTTCTTTGAATAAAGGGCAGACGCCGCAAACAGTTCGCGCCAGCAATTGATTCTCCCAGTCAGGGGTAGAGAAATTTCTTTTCTAGCCCCTGCCCAAATGGCACGCACACCTGGGTCATGATGTAGAGGTGGGAAGTGCCGGCTCACGGGGGTAGCAGCAAGCTGCAGGTCTACGGACCGATTCTGTTCGAATGGGGGAATGTCGGATCCTGGCAGGATTACTTGCAACGCCGTCACTATTTTATTTCGAGAGAGTTTGCTTAACCCTGTGGAGTCCGCAATTGGACGGTACAGGTAAATGATCATCAGCTAGTATTTATCTTTACTGTTCAAAATGCTGATAGGTTTAAAATAAAATTATATCAGAAACTATGAAATGCTGTAAAAATTCCATGAAATTTTGATTTCAAATTAAGGACTGCCAAAACTTGCTCCATTTTACGTCAAACCATATGCATTGACGTTACTAACCCTGTTCTAAATCGTGAAACAATTACGGATCTTAAATTACATTGCTATCCCTTAATTACTTTCCTCTTCCTCTAAGCATATTATATGTTCAAAAATGATTTCATTAGTTTACCGTCCGGAGAGCGGGTATAACTGCTAATATGTCAGGATCGTACAAAAGTAATGATACGTGAGGCAGAAGTGTAATGCAATAAATTAACTTACAATTAAACACTTTCGAAGTGTTCTTCCTCTACCTGAATGCACCGGTCCCACCTTTTTATCCACTTCCGGTAGGTGTGTTCGGGGCCCTTCCTAGACATGTAGTTAAGGATACCCATTACAGCCTTGTTCAGCTCAGTATTTGATGCAACCCGATCACTACGAAGTTGTTTCTTTACTTCAGGGAATAGGTGGAAGTCGCACGGCGCCAAGTCCGGTGAATAAGGAGAGTGCTTTACCATTTCGATGCCCAGATCTTGGATAACCTGCTGGATAAGCTAAGCAGGGGCATTATCTGATGCAAAATCTAACCAGTCTGTACCTATTCAGTTGTTTTGGAGATTTTTTCCCTCAGAGAATTTTTAAAAATTCCAAAATAGCAGGCACCAATAACTGTTTTTCCTTGTGGAACAGCAAGGTCATACACATTTCCCTTTATGTCGAAGGGACTATATCTTCCGTGTACTTGCATGAACCTTTTCTTTCTTGGATCGAAGACTCTAAGGGTGTTTCCATTCGGTATACTTTGTTGTTTGTTTCTGGATCGAAATGATGAAAAACGTTTTCTCCACATGTGACGACTCGATCCAAATAGTGTGGTGGCTCACGTCGTACCTGACACTTCCATTGACAAGTGATAACAAGATTTGCCTCGTGTTCATCCGTGAACAAGTGGGAAATTCCCTTTGCATCGATTTTCGGTATCCCAACCGGTTTTTCAGTGTCATCAACGGACATTTACACCGCATTAGTAACCTTCTCAATGGTCATTCGGCGGTCTTTGCTCAGGAATATCTCGATGGTACTGATATTAACCATCGTAGTCGATATCGAAGGCCTACCGGAGCGTGGCGCATCTTCCGGACACTCTTCACCGCTTTCACAAATTTCTTGTGCCACTCAAAACCTCTTGCACGGGACAACGCATCTTCCTTACAGCCTGTTTTACTCATTTCGTGCTTTTCTGTGACGGTTTTACTTAAATGCACGCAAAATTTTATAGCTGCTCTTTGCTCCAATTTTAAATCCATATTGGGTTACAGAAACACGTGTGAACTCTACGCTGTCTACTACAGGAATGAACTAGCGGAGCGCTGTGACCACATGTCGTCACGTGACTAATCTTGAGATGTTCCGTCACGGGCAGCTTCATTGTTTTGCATGAAGCTGGCCATGCAAAAATTTTTGTTTTGGCGCTATTTTTAACAATAGATATTTCTTCGAGCAAGCCTAAGAAATTTATTCTATAGACTAACAAAAGAAAAACGAACCTTGATAGCGAAAACCTGTACTTTTTGAATATCAAGATTAATGGAATTGTTGGCGAACGGTTTGTGACGGAGATCTACGACAAAAGGAGAGACTTCGGGTTTAACAGCATTTGTTATACTCACTGGAACTCAAACATCTCAAATAAAGTACATAACAATATAATAATTTCACAGTTTTGGTGTATCTGTAGAATCTGCAGTGAATTGTCTTCTATTAATAGGAACCTCAGTAGTAAGAAATGGGGGTTTTCATCACAAAGGAAACGCACCCCAACGCACCACGGCCCCGCCCACTGCGGCCAACGTGCTCCCACTGCTGCCCACGTGCTCACCCCGACCCCGCCCACTGCGGCCACGTGCTCCCGCACAGACGGATGTGGTCAATCATGACGTCAGTCACCGCCATTTTTTTTTCACGTGTTCCTTCCGGCCATCTTTTGTACGCAACGTGTTTTGAGATTAGTCATCGTTTTCTCCGACCATGATATTTTGTACGCCACGTGTTTTGAGATGAGTCATCGTTTTCTCCGAGAATTCCTTTTTTTGTGCCACGTGTTTTGAGATGAGTCATCGTTTTCTCCGACCATGCCATTTTGTGTGCCACGTGTTTTGGGATGAGTCATCGTTTTCTCCGAGAATTCCTTTTTGTGTGCCACGTGTTTTGAGATGAGTCATCGTTTTCTCCGAGAATTCCTTTTTGTGTGCCACGTGTTTTGAGATGAGTCATCGTTTTCTCCGACCATGACATTTTGTACGCCACGTGTTTTGAGATGAGTCATCGTTTTCTCCGACCATGGCATTTTGTGTGCCACATGTTTTGAGATGAGTCATCGTTTTCTCCGAGAATTCCTTTTTGTGTGTCACGTGTTTTGAGATGAGTCATCGTTTTCTCCGACCATGACATTTTGTACGCCACGTGTTTTGAGATGAGTCATCGTTTTCTCCGACCATGGCATTTTGTGTGCCACATGTTTTGAGATGAGTCATCGTTTTCTCCGAGAATTATTTTTTGTGTGCCACGTGTTTTGAGATGAGTCATCGTTTTCTCCGACCATGACATTTTGTACGCCACGTGTTTTGAGATGAGTCATCGTTTTCTCCGACCATGACATTTTGTACGCCACGTGTTTTGAGATGAGTCATCGTTTTCTCCGAGAATACCATTTTGTGTGCCACGTGTTTTGGGATGAGTCATTGGGTGACATCGCCGTGCTAGCAAGCAATACTATGACATCACCGATACAGTCATGATGGGGTTCGTACAGACGCTTGGGATGACATCATCGCTTGAGCGGGATATAAAAGGGTCGACGCGAACGCTACTCTCCATTCAGTTCTAGGTTCTGCCAGTCTGAAAGTCTTTTTCTTCGACATTTCCGAGCTTTATTTTGCTGAGTCTGTTCATCGACTTTTCAAGTCATTTTGTAGTGATAGTGCAATGGATTTTTATTCTGCAAGGAGTCAACCCAGCGCTTCCAGTGACGATATAAGTTGATTTTGCATGCTTTATTCTTTATGCATGAGTGTATTGTTAATGTTCTATAATTACACACAAGTTTCAGATATGTTTAGGCGGGTTACATTAGAAGTAAAACTAGATGGTTTGGGTTTATGTAAAATCGTTAGTGTAACAATCTTCGAAAAAAGCGTGCATTATATTTACTACAAGATCACTTCAACTTGGGATTCCATTTCTGTTATGAGCTTTCTAGGTGTGATATACATTTCAGAGAGTTACTTCCAAAAAAAAAAAATAGTGAAAGAAAAATCTCAGATTTATTTAAACATTCGATATTTTTTTCAGTATGTTTCCCAAACGAAATTTCTAAAGTTCCGTACTTTATTCTTTCAGTATATTTATTTCTTTAGGGGTTAAAAGTGTGTTTCTTCTCTTTCACTGAACACTGATTTTAAGTTTTCTTTCAAAGCTCCGTATTTATTTGTACGTGCTCATAACGTGTTCATACGTGCTTCACCGATGAGTCATTGATTCCCTCTCGCTGACTGTTTGTTTTTGAAGATATTAGTGTTCCATACAACTTAATTTTTTCCATGTTATTGATGTTTCACGATATTTTCTCTTTCACACCATTTTCATTTGATGTAGATTTTAAAAGTTTTCTTTCAACGCTGAGTATTTCTTTGCATGCGTTCATAAATATGTTTTTTCTATGAGTCATTGATTCTTTCTCGCTGAGTGTTTGTTTCAGAAGACATTAGTGCTTCATACAACTTAATTTTTCCCGCCACAGTTTTTAAGAATGTAGTTTAATTTCACTGTTATATTCATTCAAGATTATTTTGTTCTTCATTCATTCTATTCTCTCTCGATATTGGTTTTCAAATTGTTCCATATTCTTTTTCACATGTTCATGGTATGATTAGTTCGTAACGTATTCACAGCATAAACCACTGATGACACACAGCTCGGTTGCTGTAGAGATATGTGTTTCGGTTGAAATTCGGCATTTCGAATATATTATAATTTCAAGATGAATCTCATTTAAATCATATTTTCTCTTTCGATTCATTTTGCATTTAAAAATTTTCTTTCAAAATCCCGTATTTATTTACACGTGCTTGCATGTATTATCAATGAGTCATTGCTATACCCATTGTTCAGAAAACCGCACGTGTTTCAGAAAACATTTGCATTTCACATAATTTTTTTTTCATGTTGTTGCTGTTTCATGATATTTTCTCTTTCGATTCATTTTTCATTTAAAAGAGTTCTTTCAAAAACTCAGTATTTATTTACACGTGCTCATTCATCAACATGTTTTTACGTGTTTCGATGAGTCATTGCTATACCCATTGTTCAGAAAACCGCACCTGTTTCAGAATACATTAGTGTTTCAAACAACTGAATTTCTCCTACTTCAGTTCTAAGATTTAGGAATATTGAATATATATACATTTTTTTATTCCATTTTCACGCGATACAAAAGTTTTCTTTCAAAGTACCGTTTTTATTTTACACATGTTTTGGCCGAGACGTCATTTTTCTTTGTTTCCAACTATGACATTTTACACGCCACGTGTTCTGGCATGCATATTCGATGAGTCACAGATTTAGTTGTCATGTTTGTTCAGGAACACGTGTTTCAGAAAACATTTGCATTTCACATAATTTGTTTTCATGTTATTGCTGTTTCATGAAATTTTCTCTTTCGATTCATTTTGCATTTAAAAATTTTCTTTCAAAATCCCGTATTTATTTACACGTGCTTGCATGTATTTTCAATGAGTCACTGCTATACCCTTTGATCAGAAAAACTTCACACGTTTCAAAAGACATTAGTGATCCACACCACATAATTTTTTCATGTTATCGATATTTCAATCCATTTTCATTTGACATTGATTCAAAACAGGTTGTTTCGAAAAGACATATTCAAATAGATAAATTTCTACTTTTATGATATGTAATTTTTTTTCAGAGTTACCTTCACTGTGTATATAATGTAGAAAAAACGTTAGGGGGATGAAGGGTTAATTCCGATTCCCCCCAAGTTATTCGATCAATGGTGGTTGCAGGAAGAACAGATGTTCCTCCAGAACACTGACGTATTTGCAGCTCTAGAGGAAATTCCTGTGAGTCAGGATCTCACAACAGATTTCACACCAGATCCCCCAGTCCCTGCTTCCTCACACACATGTTCGATCTGTTCAAAGACCTTCAAACGAGGTCATGATTTGAGACGACACATGAAAACTCACACAGGTGAAAAACCATTTTCATGCACTCAATGTTCTGCACGATTTGTGCATAAAGCACACCTGAGGCGTCATGTACAGAGAGTTCATAAACAGAGTGGGGGTTCGGATCCTGTTGTTGCTGGCCCAAGCCATGCTCTTGCCAATGCGGATGTTCCTGCTCCAGTGCAAGCTCCTGATGCTATAAATATTCCTCTCCCCGCCCCTGTGGATGTGGAAGCTCCTGCTCCCCTAGACAACATTGGAAACTTTGCCGAAGTAGAATCCGCCGCGAGGCAGCGGCTCTCCACCTACAGGACCATACCTGAGGAGGGGGCTGCCAATTGCCTCCGAACTTTCATGCAGTCCATTAAAGCCCCAGCCATGAGAATTATACAACACTCGTTGACAGCTCATCCCTCCCTCAAGTGCAATATCTTCATGGAGGCAGTATTCAAAAAGCCGAAACAGGAAGATCCTGAAAAATTTGAATACTGCCGTTACAATCTGAAGACGATGAACAAGCCACTCTACAGAGCCAGCGATGTAGATGAGTATTTTGATAACATGGTGGAGAAGCTACAAAGAGAAAAATCAGAGGCTGAACTCAAAGGGTCGGGATGGTCATTTTCCCACGTCTCATGGCTGGAGCTTCGTATCAACCGCTTCAGGCCATTGAGAGGAGGCTCCTTCATCCAGATGCCCATCACCATCCAGCGGAAAAGGGCCGTGGTGAATGTTCAAAACACTGACGACTTCTGCTTTAAGTATGCGGTATGGACTCCTCGTTTGCAGGAACAAAACAGAAACAGAGCCTCCTCTTTCATCAATGACCCTCAGTTCTCATCTGGATATAACTGGGGCTGCATAGAGTATCCTGCCAGGATATCAGACATTCCCAAGTTCGAGAAGACGAACTCCATATCCATCAACTTGTATGGTCTGGATGACAAAGGGTTGGTATACCCCTCAAAGTATGTGACGAAGAGCTGTCTGATCATCGAGACCTCCTTTATATGGAAGATGGCAACAGCACTCACTATGCATGCATCACAAACTTCGAGGGTCTGATTTCAAGTCAGTTGTCAAGACATAAAGAAAAAGTACACATGTGTAAAAAGTGCTTCATCACTTACGATAGGAGGTGCAATGGTGAGCAAAAACTGAAAGAACATAAACTTTTATGTTATAAGAACAAACCTGTTCTAATCAAGATGCCGGAAGAAACAGAGCTTTCTTTCAAAAATCATAAATTCACCCAGCGAATACCATTTACCATTTATGCTGATTTCGAAAGTGTTTTAAAGCCCATCCAGGGACCTGATCAAAATCCAGAGAAGTCCTTCACGAAAACGACACAGTTGCACGAAACAATGGCGTGCGGCTATTATATTAAAGATGCAGCGGATGAAATCAGCGTCTACAGATCACATAGTGCACAGCATGGAGTCATCCAGCATTTCCTGAACTCGCTGAAAACTGATGTGGAGGTGATAGAAAACATTTATAAATTAAATGTTCCAATGAAAAAGTTGTCACCCCAGCAAAAGATGATGCATAATAGTTCTACAGTCTGCTACATCTGCAATGAAGGAGGATTTGATCCCACCAATAGATCAAAAATGAAGGTGACAGATCACGATCATCGCAGCGGGAATTATAGAGGTCCATCGCACGCTTCGTGCAATATTAATTTTAAAAATCCTCGTTTTATTCCAGTATTCATGCATAATCTATCAGGCTATGATTCGCACTTTATTGTCAAAGAGCTGGGTTGCATTCCAGGTGAAATTTCTGTTATTCCAGAGTCATCAGAAAAATTTATTTCTTTTTCGAAGAAGATGGGAAGATTGGAGGTTCGATTTTTGGATAGTTTTAGGTTCATGCCTGCCAGTTTATCTAAACTGGCAGGTATTCTTCCTAGAACCCAATTTCAAATCACCAAACAACACTTTCCAAATGATGACGAATTTGACCTGCTCACCCAAAAAGGAATCTTCCCATATGAATATATCACATCGTATGACAAGCTAGAAGAAACAGCTTTACCTCCGAGAAATGAGTTTTTTTAATAAGCTAACAAACACTCATATATCTGAGGAGGAATATAAACATGCCGAGAAAGTATGGAGTGTGTTGAAAATACAAAATTTGGGTGAATACACTGACATATATCTACAAACTGACGTACTCATTTTGGCTGACATATTCGAAAACTTTCGGAATTTATGTCAAGAAACATACAAATTAGATGCTGCTTGGTTCTATTCATGTCCTGGACTCAGCTGGTCAGCCATGTTGAAATGCACGAAAATTTCCCTTCAACTCCTCCACGATTACGACATGCTCCTAATGGTAGAACAAGGAACGAGAGGCGGATTGTGTCAATGTGTAAAGAGGCATGCTCAAGCCAACAACAAGCATCAGGATAACCATGACCCATCAAGAGCCTCCACTTACATAAGTTACCTCGATTGCAACAACCTATACGGGTGGGCGATGGCTGAAAATAATCTTCCTAAAGGTGAATTCGAATGGGTATCTAGGGAGGAGCTAGATCAAATGAGCATTAATTCCATCTCCGACGATGCTTCAATTGGTTACATCTTAGAAGTTGATATTTCCTACCCGGAAAAACTACATGATGAACATTCCGATTTGCCTTTTTGCCCCATACTACAAACCATTCCTGGAACTTCACAATCAAAATTATTAACAACGATGGAAGAGAAGAAGCATTATGTGGCTCATTATCGCCTTCTGAAGCAGGCAATACAGGCAGGTCTAGTCGTCACTCATATCCATAGAGGTCTTCGTTTTGATCAATCTCAATGGCTGCAACCCTATATCCATCTGAACACAGAAATGAGAAAAAAGGCGAAAAATGATTTTGAAAAAGACTTTTACAAACGTATGAACAATTCGGTTTTCGGAAAAACAATGGAGAACATAAGAAACAGAACAAAAGTTGAGCTGGTGAGTGAGGACAGAAGACTTGAAAAACTGCTTGCAAAACCAAATTTCAAAGACCGCACACTATTGAAAAGTGAAGATGATCAAAACTATTTAGTATCTATCCATTTGAATGTTACCCAGCTTACCTTCAATAAGCCTATTTACTTAGGAACAGCTATCCTTGATATTTCCAAGGTAAAAATGTACAATTTCCATTATAGTGTCATGAAACCTAGGTACCAGGAAAATCTGAAATTATTATACATGGATACCGACAGTTTCATTTATGAGACGAAGACTGAAAATCTTTATGAGGATATGACTGAATTTAAGGAACTACTCGACACGAGTGATTATCCTCCAAATCACCATCTCCATTGTCAAAAAAATAAAAAAGTTTTAGGAAAATTCAAAGACGAATTAAATGGGAAAAATTATGAACGAATTTGTCGGTCTAAGACCCAAAATGTACTCATTCACGATGGAAAACAATCATGAGGTGAAAAAGGCAAAAGGGGTAAGCAAAGCTGTGGTAGCAAGACAATTAAAATTTATTGATTACAAAATTTCTCTCATGGAAAAAAAGGAAATGTGGCATAAGAATAACTCCATAAGAAGCATGAAGCATACGGTGTTCAGCATCACCACAAATAAAAAATCTCTCAGCCCACATGATAACAAACGCGTGATCAGCGATGATAGGATTCACACTCTACCCTATGGTCATTACACATTGAACCAAGCAGTGGAACCACAAGCCAAAAGAAGGAAAATGTAAGAAAAAAAAGTTATTTTTAGGAAAAAAAAAAGAACTTTTTTCCTAAAAAGGGGATTTTTTTATTAGTTTTGAAAAGAACTTTTTTCCTAAAAAGAAGATTTTTTTTATTAGATATGAAAAGAACTTTTTTTTCCTAAAAATAACTTTTTTTTTCTTACATTTTCCTTCTTTTGGCTTGTGGTTCCACTGCTTGGTTCAATGTGTAATGACCATAGGGTAGAGTGTGAATCCTGTCATCGCTGATCACGCGTTTGTTATCATGTGGGCTGAGAGATTTTTTATTTGTGGTGATGCTGAACACCGTATGCTTCATGCTTCTTATGGAGTTATTCTTATGCCACATTTCCTTTTTTTCCATGAGAGAAATTTTGTAATCAATAAATTTTAATTGTCTTGCTACCACAGCTTTGCTTACCCCTTTTGCCTTTTTCACCTCATGATTGTTTTCCATCGTGAATGAGTACATTTTGGGTCTTAGACCGACAAATTCGTTCATAATTTTTCCATTTAATTCGTCTTTGAATTTTCCTAAAACTTTTTTATTTTTTTGACAATGGAGATGGTGATTTGGAGGATAATCACTCGTGTCGAGTAGTTCCTTAAATTCAGTCATATCCTCATAAAGATTTTCAGTCTTCGTCTCATAAATGAAACTGTCGGTATCCATGTATAATAATTTCAGATTTTCCTGGTACCTAGGTTTCATGACACTATAATGGAAATTGTACATTTTTACCTTGGAAATATCAAGGATGGCTGTTCCTAAGTAAATAGGCTTATTGAAGGTAAGCTGGGTAACATTCAAATGGATAGATACTAAATAGTTTTGATCATCTTCACTTTTCAATAGTGTGCGGTCTTTGAAATTTGGTTTTGCAAGCAGTTTTTCAAGTCTTCTGTCCTCACTCACCAGCTCAACTTTTGTTCTGTTTCTTATGTTCTCCATTGTTTTTCCGAAAACCGAATTGTTCATAAGTTTGTAAAAGTCTTTTCAAAATCATTTTTCGCCTTTTTTCTCATTTCTGTGTTCAGATGGATATAGGGTTGCAGCCATTGAGATTGATCAAAACGAAGATCTCTATGGATATGAGTGACGACTAGACCTGCCTGCTTCAGAAGGCGATAATGAGCCACATAATGCTTCTTCTCTTCCATCGTTGTTAATAATTTTGATTGTGAAGTTCCAGGAATGGTTTGTAGTATGGGGCAAAAAGGCAAATCGGAATGTTCATCATGCAGTTTTTCCGGGTAGGAAATATCAACTTCTAAGATGTAACCAATTGAAGCATCGTCGGAGATGGAATTAATGCTCATTTGATCTAGCTCCTCCCTAGATACCCATTCGAATTCACCTTTAGGAAGATTATTTTCAGCCATCGCCCACCCGTATAGGTTGTTGCAATCGAGGTAACTTATGTAAGTGGAGGCTCTTGATGGGTCATGGTTATCCTGATGCTTGTTGTTGGCTTGAGCATGCCTCTTTACATATTGACACAATCCGCCTCTCGTTCCTTGTTCTACCATTAGGAGCATGTCGTAATCGTGGAGGAGTTGAAGGGAAATTTTCGTGCATTTCAACATGGCTGACCAGCTGAGTCCAGGACATGAATAGAACCAAGCAGCATCTAATTTGTATGTTTCTTGACATAAATTCCGAAAGTTTTCGAATATGTCAGCCAAAATGAGTACGTCAGCTTGTAGATATATGTCAGTGTATTCACATAAATTTTGTATTTTCAACACACTCCATACTTTCTCGGCATGTTTATATTCCTCCTCAGATATATGAGTGTTTGTTAGCTTATTAAAAAACTCATTTCTCGGAGGTAAAGCTGTTTCTTCTAGCTTGTCATACGATGTGATATATTCATATGGGAAGATTCCTTTTTGGGTGAGCAGGTCAAATTCGTCATTATTTGGAAAGTGTTGTTTGGTGATTTGAAATTGGGTTCTAGGAAGAATACCTGCCAGTTTAGATAAACTGGCAGGCATGAACCTAAAACTATCCAAAAATCGAACCTCCAATCCTCCCATCTTCTTCGAAAAAGAAATAAATTTTTCTGATGACTCTGGAATAACAGAAATTTCACCTGGAATGCAACCCAGCTCTTTGACAATAAAGTGCGAATCATAGCCTGATAGATTATGCATGAATACTGGAATAAAACGAGGATTTTTAAAATTAATATTGCACGAAGCGTGCGATGGACCTCTATAATTCCCGCTGCGATGATCGTGATCTGCCACCTTCATTTTTGATCTATTGGTGGGATCAAATCCTCCTTCATTGCAGATGTAGCAGACTGTAGAACTATCATGCATCATCTTTTGCTGGGGTGACAACTTTTTCATTGGAACATTTAATTTATAAATGTTTTCTATCACCTCCACATCAGTTTTCAGCGAGTTCAGGAAATGCTGGATGACTCCATGCTGTGCACTATGTGATCTGTAGACGCTGATTTCATCCGCTGCATCTTTAATATAATAGCCGCACGCCATTGTTTCGTGCAACTGTGTCGTTTTCGTGAAGGACTTCTCTGGATTTTGATCAGGTCCCTGGATGGGCTTTAAAACACTTTCGAAATCAGCATAAATGGTAAATGGTATTCGCTGGGTGAATTTATGATTTTTGAAAGAAAGCTCTGTTTCTTCCGGCATCTTGATTAGAACAGGTTTGTTCTTATAACATAAAAGTTTATGTTCTTTCAGTTTTTGCTCACCATTGCACCTCCTATCGTAAGTGATGAAGCACTTTTTACACATGTGTACTTTTTCTTTATGTCTTGACAACTGACTTGAAATCAGACCCTCGAAGTTTGTGATGCATGCATAGTGAGTGCTGTTGCCATCTTCCATATAAAGGAGGTCTCGATGATCAGACAGCTCTTCGTCACATACTTTGAGGGGGTATACCAACCCTTTGTCATCCAGACCATACAAGTTGATGGATATGGAGTTCGTCTTCTCGAACTTGGGAATGTCTGATATCCTGGCAGGATACTCTATGCAGCCCCAGTTATATCCAGATGAGAACTGAGGGTCATTGATGTAAGAGGAGGCTCTGTTCCTGCAAACGAGGAGTCCATACCGCATACTTAAAGCAGAAGTCGTCAGTGTTTTGAACATTCACCACGGCCCTTTTCCGCTGGATGGTGATGGGCATCTGGATGAAGGAGCCTCCTCTCAATGGCCTGAAGCGGTTGTACGAAGCTCCAGCCATGAGACGTGGGAAAATGACCATCCCGACCCTTTGAGTTCAGCCTCTGATTTTTCTCTTTGTAGCTTCTCCACCATGTTATCAAAATACTCACTACATCGCTGGCTCTGTAGAGTGGCTTGTTCATCGTCTTCAGATTGTAACGGCAGTATTCAAATTTTTCAGGATCTTCCTGTTTCGGCTTTTTGAATACTGCCTCCATGAAGATATTGCACTTGAGGGAGGGATGAGCTGTCAACGAATGTTGTATAATTCTCATGGCTGGGGCTTTAATGGACTGCATGAAAGTTCGGAGGCAATTGGCAGCCCCTCCTCAGGTATGGTCCTGTAGGTGGAGAGCTGCTGCCTCGCGGCGGATTCTATATCGGCAAAGTTTCCAATGTTGTCTAGGGGAGCAGGAGCTTCCACATCCACAGGGGCGGGGACAGGAATATTTATAGCATCAGGAGCTTGCACTGGAGCAGGAACATCCGCATTGGCAAGAGCCTGGCTTGGGCCAGCAACAACAGGATCCGAGCCCCCACTCTGTTTATGAACTCTCTGTACATGACGCCTCAGGTGTGCTTTATGCACAAATCGTGCAGAACATTGAGTGCATGAAAATGGTTTTTCACCTGTGTGAGTTTTCATGTGTCGTCTCAAATCATGACCTCGTTTGAAGGTCTTTGAACAGATCGAACATGTGTGTGAGGAAGCAGGGACTGGGGGATCTGGTGTGAAATCTGTTGTGAGATCCTGACTCACAGGAATTTCCTCTAGAGCTGCAAATACGTCAGTGTTCTGGAGGAACATCTGTTCTTCCTGCAACCACCATTGATCGAATAACTTGGGGGGGGGGAATCGGAATTAACCCTTTATCCCCTAACGTTTTTTCTACATTATATACACAGTGAAAGTAACTCTGAAAAAATTACATATCATAAAAGTAGAAATTTATCTATTTGAATATGTCTTTTCGAAACAACCTGTTTTGAATCAATGTCAAATAAAAATGGATTGAAATATCGATAACATGAAAAAATTATGTGGTGTGGATCACTAATGTCTTTTGAAACGTGTGAAGTTTTTCTGATCAAAGGGTATAGCAGTGACTCATTGAAAATACATGCAAGCACGTGTAAATAAATACGGGATTTTGAAAGAAAATTTTTAAATGCAAAATGAATCGAAAGAGAAAATTTCATGAAACAGCAATAACATGAAAACAAATTATGTGAAATGCAAATGTTTTCTGAAACACGTGTTCCTGAACAAACATGACAACTAAATCTGTGACTCATCGAATATGCATGCCAGAACACGTGGCGTGTAAAATGTCATAGTTGGAAACAAAGAAAAATGACGTCTCGGCCAAAACATGTGTAAAATAAAAACGGTACTTTGAAAGAAAACTTTTGTATCGCGTGAAAATGGAATAAAAAAAATGTATATATATTCAATATTCCTAAATCTTAGAACTGAAGTAGGAGAAATTCAGTTGTTTGAAACACTAATGTATTCTGAAACAGGTGCGGTTTTCTGAACAATGGGTATAGCAATGACTCATCGAAACACGTAAAAACATGTTGATGAATGAGCACGTGTAAATAAATGCTGAGTTTTTGAAAGAACTCTTTTAAATGAAAAATGAATCGAAAGAGAAAATATCATGAAACAGCAACAACATGAAAAAAAAATTATGTGAAATGCAAATGTTTTCTGAAACACGTGCGGTTTTCTGAACAATGGGTATAGCAATGACTCATCGAAACACGTAAAAACATGTTGATGAATGAGCACGTGTAAATAAATACTGAGTTTTTGAAAGAACTCTTTTAAATGAAAAATGAATCGAAAGAGAAAATATCATGAAACAGCAACAACATGAAAAAAAAATTATGTGAAATGCAAATGTTTTCTGAAACACGTGCGGGTTTCTGAACAATGGGTATAGCAATGACTCATTGATAATACATGCAAGCACGTGTAAATAAATACGGGATTTTGAAAGAAAATTTTTAAATGCAAAATGAATCGAAAGAGAAAATATCATTTTAAATGAGATTCATCTTGAAATTATAATATATTCGAAATGCCGAATTTCAACCGAAACACATATCCCTACAGCAACCGAGCTGTGTGTCATCAGTGGTTTATGCTGTGAATACGTTACGAACTAATCATACCATGAACATGTGAAAAAGAATATGGAACAATTTGAAAACCAATATCGAGAGAGAATAGAATGAATGAAGAACAAAATAATCTTGAATGAATATAACAGTGAAATTAAACTACATTCTTAAAAACTGTGGCGGGAAAAATTAAGTTGTATGAAGCACTAATGTCTTCTGAAACAAACACTCAGCGAGAAAGAATCAATGACTCATAGAAAAAACATATTTATGAACGCATGCAAATAAATACTCAGCGTTGAAAGAAAACTTTTAAAATCTACATCAAATGAAAATGGTGTGAAAGAGAAAATATCGTGAAACATCAATAACATGGAAAAAATTAAGTTGTATGGAACACTAATATCTTCAAAAACAAACAGTCAGCGAGAGGGAATCAATGACTCATCGGTGAAGCACGTATGAACACGTTATGAGCACGTACAAATAAATACGGAGCTTTGAAAGAAAACTTAAAATCAGTGTTCAGTGAAAGAGAAGAAACACACTTTTAACCCCTAAAGAAATAAATATACTGAAAGAATAAAGTACGGAACTTTAGAAATTTCGTTTGGGAAACATACTGAAAAAAATATCGAATGTTTAAATAAATCTGAGATTTTTCTTTCACTATTTTTTTTTTGGAAGTAACTCTCTGAAATGTATATCACACCTAGAAAGCTCATAACAGAAATGGAATCCCAAGTTGAAGTGATCTTGTAGTAAATATAATGCACGCTTTTTTCGAAGATTGTTACACTAACGATTTTACATAAACCCAAACCATCTAGTTTTACTTCTAATGTAACCCGCCTAAAAATATCTGAAACTTGTGTGTAATTATAGAACATTAACAATACACTCATGCATAAAGAATAAAGCATGCAAAATCAACTTATATCGTCACTGGAAGCGCTGGGTTGACTCCTTGCAGAATAAAAATCCATTGCACTATCACTACAAAATGACTTGAAAAGTCGATGAACAGACTCAGCAAAATAAAGCTCGGAAATGTCGAAGAAAAAGACTTTCAGACTGGCAGAACCTAGAACTGAATGGAGAGTAGCGTTCGCGTCGACCCTTTTATATCCCGCTCAAGCGATGATGTCATCCCAAGCGTCTGTACGAACCCCATCATGACTGTATCGGTGATGTCATAGTATTGCTTGCTAGCACGGCGATGTCACCCAATGACTCATCCCAAAACACGTGGCACACAAAATGGTATTCTCGGAGAAAACGATGACTCATCTCAAAACACGTGGCGTACAAAATGTCATGGTCGGAGAAAACGATGACTCATCTCAAAACACGTGACACACAAAAAGGAATTCTCGGAGAAAACGATGACTCATCTCAAAACATGTGGCACACAAAATGCCATGGTCGGAGAAAACGATGACTCATCTCAAAACACGTGGCGTACAAAATGTCATGGTCGGAGAAAACGATGACTCATCTCAAAACACGTGGCACACAAAAAGGAATTCTCGGAGAAAACGATGACTGATCCCAAAACACGTGGCACACAAAATGGCATGGTCGGAGAAAACGATGACTCATCTCAAAACACGTGGCACAAAAAAAGGAATTCTCGGAGAAAACGATGACTCATCTCAAAACACGTGGCGTACAAAATGTCATGGTCGGAGAAAACGATGACTCATCTCAAAACACGTTGCGTACAAAAGATGGCCGGAAGGAACACGTGGAAAAAAATGGCGGTGGCTGACGTCATGATTGACCACATCCGCCACTTCGCCCAACCGTCGTTCTCCTAAAAATAATGAATGGTTGGGACTTCTTGCATATTATTCAGGCCTCGTGTCGACTACTTTCAAAGGTTTAGATACATTTGTTTATGAAAAGTTATGGCATGTTGTTGCATTTTCCTGGGTTATTTTACTGCTTGTGTAGTACGAGTTTCGAGCTGGATGGTATATTACTTATATGGATTTCAAGGTTGTTTATGCCTTTTTCTGGTATACTTTTTTTTATTTGAATGCTTAACGACTACCGTAGCACCTCAATGGGCTATATGCAGTCGCCCATCCCTAATTTAGGGTCACTGGTTCCAGGGAAGAGAGAAAGCCAGTGCCGTTAGACAAACACAACATCCATGTCTCACCGGGATTCGAACCCCTTTCGGACGAATGATCAGAGGCCATCGCTTAGACCACTGCGCCACCGGGGCGGCATTTTCTGGAATACAACTGATATGGGTTACATATGTGTGTATACACACACACATCGAGTGAAAACTTAATTATGACCTCCCCTATCAAAAGTGGATGCGGCCTGTTGACCACGTGATTTCCGAGAGGGCGTGATTAGTAAACCGACGTAGCATTTATAAGGTGTAAGTAATAAGTAGGAAAATAAAGACGAGTGTGATGGGTAAACGCAAGGATTTGTCGGACTTTGAGAAAGGACAGATTGGGGGAGCTCGAAGAGAGGGTACCTTGATTCTCCAAACGGCTGAACTGGTGGGTTGTTCGTGGTCCGCCGTAGTTAAAGTGCATCAAGACTGGGGTGAGATTGGTAAAACAACGACTGAGAGGCAAAATTTTTCAGGACAGCGAAAGGTTGATGTGAGACTGCAGGGCCGGCCCGTGATATTGTTCATGCGTGGATAAGGTGAAGGTCTGGCAGCCTTTAGATGATTCGATGAAAATAAGATATTTTGTTACACACATCCTCCCCCCCCCCCCTACACACTTTTCTTGAGGCACACAGTCCACATAGTGATAGCATTATTTATTGAATTATCTTCTAAAAATTCAATGAAAACCTGCACAAATTGCCAGTTTGTATTTCGAGGGAGAATCCTGTAAGAATACATATCACGCAGGGGGAAAAAATGGGAACACTTCCGAAAACTTTCGGAACAGGCAACAGAAAAAATGAAATATTCAAAACCGACTGTGGAATGTATATCAGAAATGACGACGGGGTATGTATCCTTCATACAGCCGGGCAAGAGGGGGAGTCAAACTTACTTACATGGAAAATACCAACCCATCAAGATAGCACTGTATGTACGAAGGTATCTAAGGAAAACCAGGGATTGAGGAGTTACCTGAATTTTGTAGTGTACGCATTTTTATTTAGTTTCTCTTTTTATTATAATAGCAATCTGGATTTCATTTGCAATTTATATATTAATTCTATAAGGTTTTTTACTGTGAGTCCTATTTTGGAAGAACAGCTGAACGTAAAGATATGGTTAAGGTATCAAAACAAAGGTTTTACCATGTAGATGTGCCAGTCGAAGAGAAAAATCAGATTGGGGCAACGGTTCGGTCGTTGTGGGGTGACAAAGTTCCCATGTAAGTCTATGGGAGAAGCGTGCGGTTGACATTCGATCGCCTGCGATTGACTCACGCGCTGTTGAAGGCGGGAGCATGGAGGGACTGAGATAGTCCAAAGTCCGAAGTCTCTTTTCTGATCGAACCGTTGCGCAAAGCAACGCTAGTAGGATTCGTATCAAAGTTCTCATCGGAACAGCGAACACTCTCGAAAACCTGATTGCGCTATGCCGTTGGATTGTGTGATGCATATATACAATTTAATATTCATTCAATCCAGTTTATTAATGTAGGTCGTAGGTAAGACGTTTTCCATTATGTAAAGATGTAAATAAACATTCCGTTGACCATTGTTAGTGAAAATATTTAGAATGTACATATTGAATTGCGCCATCTACATCTTCATTCTATAAGGTTTTTACTGTGAGACCTATTTTCAAAGAACCTAAAAATATGGTTCAGGTATCAAAATAAAGGTCTTACCATGTAGATGTGCCAGTCAAAGAGAAAACTGAGATCAGTGCAACGCTTCGGGCGTGGAAGGGCTGCAAAGTTCCAATGTAAAGTCTATGGGAGAAGCGTGCGGCCCTTATCTACATCAGGCGCTCAGTTCAGTATCAGACTTGGTGTGTGCATGGTGTTCTATGATCAGTCCTAAAGTAAGTAAATACTTTATTGCATACTTACCCTTAACAGAACGTCTCTCCCGCAGAAAAAAGAAAACGTAAGAGCCTTACTGGAAGGAGTGAGCGATCAATGAGTCGCAACTATATGTCCCAGACAAGAGAGAACGAAGAGTATTCGCAACGCGAATCTCATTCCAACAACATTTACGAACACAGTTGTGACTGAAGATAAGAGTGAAAGAGTGCGCTATCCAGTTGAATTTTAGCACACGATCGAGATGAGTGGAATTCCGCCTCACATTTTACGACTGAAAAAGGGTGCAGTCGGGATGCTCATCACGAACCTGGCCACCCCGGTGGCGCAGTGGTCTAAGCGCTGGCTTATGATGATTAGTTCATGAAGGGTCAGGGTTCAAATCCCGGTGAGGCATGGATGTTGTGTTCGTCTTACGGCACTGTCTCTCTCCCTTCCCTGGAACAAGTGACCCTAAATTAAAGACGGGCGACTGCTTATAGCCCATTGAGTTGCTCACGGTGGTCGTTAAACCTTCAGTCAAAAAAAAAATCACGAACCTGGACTGTTGTCTTTACTGAAGTGGTTGAATGAATTTGTCAATCAAATAAAGTTTACATTTGTTGTTTCATATAAGTTTATTCTTCTCAATTAAAAAAAACTAATCGTCGATTCCGACGGGTTTCGTCTAGTTAAGTTAGAACAAATAATTATAAATACTTCGAAAATGAAAGAAAACAAAACAAAAAAAACGTATTTCCTTCCCCACTTAAATCCCAGTTTTCTTTTTCCTCTAAATGATTAGGGTATTTTTCCTGTATTCAGTCTTTTCACCTCATATGGGTAAAATGAAAATTGCTAAATCACATGTTGTGCCAACCGAACATGCCGATTTCCTACTCGGTCCTAGGAAGAAAAATATTCACTCTGAAAACAAATATTCCCATCGGAGCGATCATACCGTCCTCCCTTTTATGGTGTAATTAGTTTAAATTGCGGATGCGGTCGCTTTGAAAATGATACCGTGCTATAGTGGTAGGGTAACGGGGAGAGGGCTTAGGTTTGTTTCCCTCCTGCTCCTGGCCTCCTGCTTTGCAAAACAAGGGGTTGGTCAAGAAGCGAGTGACAATGGACCTTACCCGCCGCTCGTTGCATTCTGGGAAATTAACCACGTGACAGCGGACCAACAATGTTTCGGTTATAGGTTGTCGTAGTGTTGAGTTCTGATAGTTGTTACTGATAAATTTTATATTTTCTAACAAATCTGCATTATGCCTAAATTTTTTTCTGCGTTTGGTTGTGTAAATAAGTTGTGCCACAGGAAATGCATCGAAGAAGGGATAAGTTTTTACAGTTTTCCACTGAAAAGACTTGATATTTCGAAGCAATGGTTGTGCAAAATGAAAAGGAAGGATTTTCACCCCGATGTGCATTCAAGAATATGTTCTTCCCACTTTGTAGAGGACGATTTTGTTTACCAGCCTTTTACAAACCGTAGGCAAAAACCGACAGTGTTGTTTCTAAAAAGAAACTTTGAAGGGAATCGAAGTTCTACAAATTCTGCTCACCAAATTTATAGTTATTGCTTTAAATAAGACCACCTATTTATTTATTTATTTTATGGCTCAAGCTATTTGTCATTATTAATATAAAATTATTATCTTTAGCTTGGTAATTTTGCATGCAACGGTGTTTTCTTCCATCATCCCTTAATTAAGCTTTACTGATAATTTTCTCAAACACGGTGGTGCCTCCAACATCTCAAGCGTGATATAAACAAACCTTACTAAACATTCCCTCAGTGAACATTATGATCATTGGTCTGTCTTGTACTTCAACTAACGATAGAATCTTACCTTTCATGTTTTGGAGAGCATACATTTAATAGTATAGACTAATGCTTTAATCTTTCCAGAAATCAGGAAAGCTTCAGCAGAATCTTCAGTTTCATCGTCATTCGTCTGAATAGCCGTCTCGATGAAGAACACATCCAATACAAACATTGCACACTCAGCCATGCTGGTCCGCAATCACGTGATCATGACGACAAGCGGGTAAGGTCCATTGTATATACACTGAAGAGCAATTGAATTAGAGATACATGTCTAGTAACGTGTAGCACCACTTTTCGCCCAAATGACGGCGGCGATTCACCTCGGCATGGAATCGACAAGACACCGGAAATGTTGGGAAGCCATACGGATCCACGACCCCTGAACAAGCTCCCACAGTTCACGAAGATTTGATGGATGGGAGTCAGAGCCTCGAACATCTCTCTCGATGGCATCCCAGATGTGCTCGATGGGATTGAGGTCAGGTGACCTAGCTCGCCAAGGAAGCGAGGTCACGTCGGTGGAGTGTTCATCCAACCATTCGGATACAATTCGGGAGTGATGGCACGGTGCATTGTCTTGTTGCCGGATGAGGTCCCCAGTGGGATGTTGAAGACACACAAACGGGAGCAAATGGTCGTCCACGATATCCCGGTGACGTTTACCTGTGAGGGACAATGTCACACGTACCAGGGGTCCCATTTCAGTCCACGTAAACAGTCCCCAGACGAGAATGCCACCCCCACCAGCTTGAAGAGTACCCTGCTGGCAAGAAGGATCCATCGCTTCATGTGGTTTGCGCCGTGCTCGTATCCTGCCATCCGCATGTACCAACGTGAATCTCGACTCATCAGTCCAGGCAACATTTTTCCACATGTCTAGGATCCAGTGGCGATGTTCCCGCGCCCATGCTAATCTTTGCACCCTGTGATGTGAGGTCAGCAGCGGTACCCTCGTGGGACGATGGCTTCTGTACCCCATAGCGAGGAGATGGTTGTGCATGATGTGGCTGCTTACACGTTTTTGTGCACCTGCGTTAAATTGGCGAGTGATTTCTTGCACTGTGGCCCGTCTATCCGCTGTTACAATGCGAGCTAGCCGACGATGACCCCGCTCATCCACACGCCGTTGTCCACGGCAGTTGGCCCTTGCAGGGATGGTTTTACCGGATTCGATGTACTCATGGTGCACCCGTGACGCAGTGGCTCGTGAAAATCCCAGTGCCTGCACGACTTCCGAAATGGAGTGACCCATTCGTCGGGCCCCGACAATTTTCCCACGATCAGATGCGCTTAGATCCTTCGTCTTACCCATACTGCGTCCGACTCTTACTGATTCCCGTCGCATCACTCCTTATATTGTCGGATCGCTGCATACGTCATGTAGTTTCCGTTTACAGTGCCGCCCACAGCGCCACATTTGCATAACGCCAGCTGTCTCGAATTCAATTGCTCTTCAGTGTACTTTGGAGACATTTCCATGACTGTAGCCACAAGGCGAATAATGTCTCAGGTCCAGCAAGAGACACAAAGATACAGACTTCAAAAATAGAAAAGCTAAATATACTGGCTTAGAAGAACGGCAGAGAACGAGAACTGCTATAAAATATTGCAATTAGGAATTCGCTTTTATGTAATAGTACGGATGAAACAAACGCGATTAATTCACAAAGAAAAAAGGGCAAATAACATGTATTTTATGACACAATATATTTCAGATCATTATCATATAAACATAATATATACATATATTTATATGAAAAAGTTAAAGCAAAATAAGGGCAGTCTACCGGCCAGCCGCCCTCCATATGACCGCCGACGTGGGCTTGCACCCATGTCGCCCACGCCTGGGGCCGGCCCTGTGTGAGATGTGAGCGCTGGGTCTGACGACTCGTACAGTCCAACAGACGAAACACTGTTCAACAGTTGACTACCCAATACAACAGAGCTCAACCCAGAACAGTATCTGTGATGCCCATGCGTCGCATGTTTGCACGTATGGCCTATAGATGCAGACGATCCCGACGAAATCCTTTTCTAACCGCGGTGCATAGGCGCAAAAGACTCGCCTGGAGCAAAGATCTTGCAAGTTGGACGTCATATGACTGAAAAAGCCTGTTCTGTTGTCACGAGTCTCATTTTCTACTACACTCCGGGTATTGTCGTTTACGTATTTGGCACAAAGAGCATGACGCACTCGATCCATCATGCATCGCCTCCACAGTGCAAGTCGGTGGAGGGGTTGTATGGTGTGGGGCATGTTTATCTGGCAGGAACTAGGATTCCTGGTACATGTGGAACGTGTGACTGGTGCCCACTATCATGTGTTCCTTTCTTACTTTGTACACCCAGCATTGTTGCATTTTTTCCTGAATGGAGATGATGTCTTCCTAGATGACAATATGCCGAACTATTGGTACAATGTTAGGCAAGATTATAAAACCATTTGGAAAGATTCAGTAGTCTGATTCAATTCCAATACAACGCAAATTATTATCACGCACTGTGTGTGACGAATTTATAAGAGTAATAAGTTTAATGGGAAAAGAACTAAAGAAATTTTTAATATCTGAAGTTCAAGACGCTTTGTATTATTCCATAATTGTAGATTCGACCTCCGATATCCCCCACACGGTTCAATTCACTTTAACCTTAAGTCTTTTGAAAAAGAAGGAGATATAAAATAAATGCTTTTGGTTTTCTTCAAATCGAGAATCAGGATTCCGCATATTTAGAAAAGATTGTATTGGAATCATTAAAGGATCTATTTATTGAAATCAAAACTGTACAGACCAAACATACGATAATGCTGCAAACTTTTCGGATAAATACAGTGGATTACAATCACAACGTATTGAAAAAGCAACCTAAGTACCATGTGCTACGCGTTGTTTTTAAACAAGCGTTTCATTATTTTAACTTTATTCAGAATTTATAAGAATATTTCTCTTTGTCTTCTTGACGATAGAATATTCTCATAAATGGTTTGCCGGACTCTCAATCCAAACATACAAAGAGAATATGCGACACCAGATGGGCAGCAAGAGCTGACAGCAGTTTCAAAAACCGTCTACCGTCTAAGTAAGGGCACTATGAGATAGTATACCAAATTTGGTGGTTTTAAATTGAAAATTGTAGATCTTACGAAAATTGCGCATGAGGTCCCTAGACACCCCCCGCCCCATCAACTGCGTTCCAAAAACCGTCTACCGTCTAAGTTAGGGCCACATGAGATAATATACCAAATTTGGTGGTCCTACTTTGAAAATTGTAGATTTTACAAAAATTGCGTGTGGGGGACCCTTGACCCCCCCTGTTCCGAACACCGTCTACCGTCTAAGTTAGAGCACCATGCTATAGTATACCAAATTTGCAAATTTGGTGGTTTTAAATTGAAAACTGTAGATTTAACGAAACTTTTCTGTTGGGAGCCCCACGACCATACCCCCTCCCCGTTCCAAAAACCGTCCACCGTCTAAGTTAGAGCACCGTGAGATAGTATACCAATTTTGTGGTTCTAAATTGAAAACTGTAGATTTTACGAAAATTTTCAATCCCCCCCACACACACACACCCCCGTTCCAAAAACCGTCTGCCGTCTAAGTTAGAGCACCATGAGATAGTATACCAAATTTGGTGGTTCTAAATTGAAAACTGTAGATTTTACGAAAAATTTCTATTAAGGCCCCTCGATAACCCCCCCCCCCACCCCCTTCCACTCGTTCCAAAAACCATCTACCGTCTAAGTTAGAGCCCTGTGAGATAGTATACCAAATTTGGTGATTCTGAATTGAAAACTAGATTTTACGAAAATTTTCTATGCGGGTCCCTCGACCCCGGGTTTCGACCCCTTCCAAAAACCGTCTACGGTCTAAGTTAGAGTACCATGCTGACATTTTCTGGACCCTGTCGACATTATGAACGTGTAGACACCCAATTATTTATGAAAATCCTCAGTAATGAGATGAGAGATTAATTAGTGCCCCCCGTCCTCCTGAAATATTTTTATAAGTGCCACGTCTTCTACAAATGAAACCAGTCTCTGAACAAATTTTTCCTACCAAAGATCAAAGGTTTAGAAAAATACAAAAGAAAAAAAAATAAAAGAAAATAAGCCGTTTAATTAATGCCCCATCCTGAAATGTTATGGCTCGCGATGTTATGGCTTGCGATGTTTTGTCACCGCGATGTTTTGACCTGCGATGTTTTTTGTCCGCGATGTTATGACTTGCGATGTTTTGTCACCGCGATGTTATGTCGTGCGATGTTTTGACGTGCTACGGGCGAGAAGGCCTTCTATCTCGGTGGCCACGGTTAGACCAAGAAGGTTAGAATAAGGTATCAGGAGATGCCCTTGTTAATGAAGCAGTACTACTTTGCGTGAAGCCTATAACCGCGAGCGACGGCCGTCTAAGTGTGGGAAAGCTGATGGTTTTTAATGCTATTGCCATGCATTTTGTGTTGGCCGAATCGCCTTCTTTCGTCGTAAATATTTCCAATTTCGCATCGTAACTTGTTGCCAATGTGTGAGAAAATGCTGAATTTATAAAATTCTTAATTATTCTGACGCTTCTTCCCATTTTTATTCTAAATTGAAATACACGAACATTGGTGCGAATTCTAAACAAAACATAGCTTCAAAATTGTAAACTTCACTCATGTAAGAAGTATAATTCGTTCCGGGTTGATATTAACACGGTTTCTGCAACCACAAACCACGCAATTCCAAAATACAAACAGATGAAATTACATAGGCATGAGGTAAACAATGGCAAATTCCCACACCTTGTGGCTTCACGGTTAAGAGACCAGGGCATCTCCAGAAGTATTATTCTAACCTCCTTGGGTTAGACGTGGGAGATAGCGCCACGGGAGATAACAGTCAGCTTAGGGGAAGCTTGACGGGAAGGTTAAAAATATGTTTGTAAAAGAATAGAAATTGTAACTCATCGATTTTGTTTTTCAGTCTTGAACTCTAAAATACAGGACAAAAAGCTGTCCTGAAGAGTTTTCTCGGGACAACGGGACGCATTAGCCAAAAACGGGATGATCCCGTATTTTACGGGACGTCTGGGATCCCTACTCAAGAAGGATCCAGGCTGACTTGGAGACGATCCAGGAATCGGAGACGACTGTAGATCAGGCGGTTTCTTTGGCGGACGAAGAAGCGGCATAAAGAAAGAAGGACGCTTCTGTGGACGACGAAGGATAGTCGATGCAGGTATTGGCTCCGTCCGTCCCGAGCGGAGATTCGAAGGATGAAATCCAGGCGGATACAAAGGCTGAACTCATCGTTGGGCGGAACAAGAGGGGGAAATTCAGGCGGCGGTCGCTTGCTAGGTCTTCAGAACAACACAGTTAGTGAAACAGGACGTTTTTGCCGTGCTGTAGACTGACTAAATGTTTCTGAAGTAGGTAACTGCTCAATGCGAACAGAAGCAGGGATTTTCCCACTTGAAGACTGAAGAACCTCAACTATAGTGTCTGATGAATCAGTGTCAACAAGAGGTAAGGATCTCTTGGCTACAGGAGAGATAGAGATATCTGAAGAAAATGAAACGTCAGTAATTTGTCTTTTTAATGTCTTAGACGTAGGACCAAACGGAGGCACCATGCGTGAAGTAGAAGGAACAATTGATTTGTGAGAAGCAGATGAAAATGAACCACGTTGCACATGACGAGAATACCCAGAGGAACTGGAAGTACTTGAAGGGGATCTCTCGTGTCTTGAGAAGGCAGGAGACGGAGGAGTAGAAATGGTTGTAGCGCCCTGAGTGAATGAGCGAATGTCAGAATGAGAATTTTGAAAAGAAGTTAAAGGAAAGACCTGCTCAGACGAAGGTAGAGAATCGGACAGGATAGGGGTAGGGTCAATAATTTTATCATCAACAGTAGAGGCTTGTGAAGGAGTCCCACTCTCTGCCTGGGGATTCATACGAGACTTAGGGTCGATAATTGCAGCAATATCTCGAACATAGAAATTTTTACATTGCTGCACATGGGCAGACTGCAGGGAGCCATCTGGCTTCTTTAATACTACATTATTATTGTAAAATTCCACCAATTCAAAGGGGCCTTCATATAAGGATGCAAATATTCTCACAAACGTATGTGCAATGGAGGATTGAAAATGCGTTTCTAACAATACCAGATTACCAACTGCGAGATCTGGTTCTCTCTTTCTTGCATTATAGTGTCGAGCTTGATTTAACTGAGCTCGAATGATGGCAGCTTGCGCCTTTTCTGCCAGTTTCTTTACAGACTCAGGTGTTGGTCGCTGGTTAATTTCATCCACAGTGTCAGTTAAATTTTGAAAGAGGGTGCGAATCTTGCGCCCGAGAAAAAGTTCAGCGGGCGTAAGCCGCGTTGGCCCATGAAAAGATGAGCGAAGGCGAAGTAAAACAATTCAACAATACACTAAGCAACTGCTGTATCGTCTTTTTTATCTATCGTTCTTATCACATTCATACGTCACTCTCTCTGACCTCAAAAGTGTTGCCAACCTCATTCATGTGAGAGAGAAGATATGTTAAGTTCGGAATGTGCGCAAGAGAACAAACTCAAATTTACATAGGAAAAGGAACTAAAAATGAAAGTTAAATTAGAATACACGTCACATTATGGTATTTGCAGACCCCTGTATGAGCTCGAAAACACGTTTCTCTGTTGAATAAATTATATTCTGTAGATTTCCCGGCCATTACAGCTTTTGTTTAGCAGTTAATTAACTATTAATTGTATAATTTTTTTTTATTGGAGGTTTAACGACCACCGTGAGCAACTCAATGGGCTATAAGCAGTCGCCCGTCCCTAATTTAGGGTCACTGGTTCCAGGGAAGGGAGAGAGCCAGTGCCGAAAGACAAACACAACATCCATGCCTCACCGGAATTCGAACCCGGACCCCGTTCGGACGAATGATCAGATGCCATCGCTTAGACCACTGCGCCACCGGGGCGGCTATAAAAATTTATCAGTATGTTATCTTCAGTCGCCTTTGAATGATTTTCTTTTGGAGTTCTTAAAGACATTTCGTCCGATTTTTAAAAAAAAATTACCTAGACGAAACGAACAACAGTTTCACGTTATAAAGACACTTTTGTCCAATTTCAACCAAATCGGCTATAAACATTTTTTTAACAAAAACCTAAAAGCATGTTGACAATGCACAATGCATATGCAAATTTAAAAACAATTATTATTTTTTTTGTTGAAGGTTTAACGACCACCGTGAGCAACTCAATGAGCTTTAAGCAGTCGCCCGTCCCTAATTTGGGGCCACTGTCTATAGGGAAAGGAAAGAGCGAGTGCCGTAAGACAAACACAACATCCATGCTTTACCGGGATTTGAGCCCAGTCCCTTTCTTGGACAAATGGTCATAAGCCAGCACTTAGACCACTGCGCCACCGGGGCGGCAACATTTTTTGGTATCTGTAATTATCATCATTATGAAAACGATTTACAGGGCCTATAATTATTATTAAAACAATTTATAGAACCTGTAATTATTATTGTTATTGATGTCTTAACATTAAACACAATTTACAAAACCTTAAATTATTTTCATTATTATTATTATAAAAAAATTTATACGATGTGCAATGTGTTTCGTATTTACGGTATTGTCTTTTTAAACAATACCCATGTAGCACAAATTTGTTGTTTCAACGTTCAGAAATTTTTAACGGGTTGTTTGCAGAAACGTTAAAATGAATACGCTTAAAAAATACCAGGATGTCGGTTTTGTCAAACTTTCGAAAAACCCATTTTTAACTTTTAGGAAACGTTGAAAAGCTGTTTTCTAACGTATTTAAAGTAACTCCGACAGGCAGATTTTTGGTTAAAGAGGGGTTGCTATAGCGTTTTCATTGTACCTTACGACTTCTGCATTCATATAGCATTTAACAAAAAATTCCTGCAACTAAAGTTATCATTACATGCACTTGTATATGGCAGATCTTCAATAAAGTCCCTCGGTATACTACCTGCTATACTTTAAATATGCTAATACTTATTTTGGGGAAGATTCAAGCCTCTTCGTCAGTCTCTACAACAAGACGAAGTTTTCATGTAGCGGGAGCCAAAACAATTCAGAACTGTCGTTTCGTCCTCTAGAGAGAAATATTTGACAACATTCCTCGTAAAAAAACACCACTTAGGTACAAGGCTATTTAAGCAAGACTACCTTTTATACAATACAAAAGGCAGTAGAAAATCTCGTGCTAATTTAAAGTTTTGCCACGTGCTTTCTATTAAACGGTTTTTCATGTAGACCAAAAGAGGGCACTGGATTAGGCTTTATGAAAGAATTTGGAAATAGACTCAAGAAATAAAATATGATGTCTGCCGAAATACTGAGGGGTTTCAACACACAATAGTTCATGTCCATAAAAAAATTTAGTACTTATGTAAAAAAGTTACCACTTTCTATTAAAATTAGGTGCGCTTATATTTAGTTTTTAAGTTTTGTTGATAGATGGCGCTGAGATCTGAGCCTGATTTTCAACGTTTTAAAACTGTTTTAAAAATTCCTCAATTCTAACACAAATATATCAACTTTACTAAAACATTTCATAAATGTTCTGAAACGTCCACAGTTCCAACGTTCAGCTGCTAACCACATATCAATATTTTAAAAGGTTTTAAACCAACCAGAAACCAATTATCAGCTACCAAACTCAAATTTGAGCGTTCAAACAACGTTACTGTGCTGCATGGGTTATCTGATTCGTAGAGCACATGCATACTAGGTTTTCGCAATATGCAAGATATTGTAAGGCTGTTCTAATTTCGTTTGATTTATTCTCAACAATTTTCCACCAAAAACACACACATAGAAAGCATTTTCATCGTAGATTTTAGATACAGCGACACTTATTTAGTTAATATAAAGCGAGGCCCACGAAACTGTCCAAATATGGAATAGGTGCATGGATTATTAGCATTTTGATTTCTAAACTTTAATTTAAAAAAGGATGAAATGTTTTAAACCTCACAAACGACAGGTATGTATACCAAACGTTTTAAATATGCCCAGAATAAAAATTTATTGTCAAAAGTTCTTTCCATGCTACATATTTCAATAATTTTTGTGCACGCTATCGATTCCATAAATTGGGACCACATATAAATAGACTACGGTAAATAATATCAACGGTACAAAAACAAATGAATTATTGACCATATTTTCAAATCAAACTTTTTTTCTGAGTCAAAGGAGGCACTGCATTAAAGTATTGTACATCATGAGATTTTTGTGGTTAAGAATTTGTAGTGTGTGATTTCATCCATTAAAAATATGGGGTAAATAACATTTTTAATACCATTTCAAACAAAGTTTAAAGTTCAGATTGAATAGTTAAATTGTATATAAAATTAAATGGTAAAAGTGTATGATACTGCTTTGTAAACAAACAGCGAGAAAAGAAAAATATGGATCCCACAGGGACAGTTTTAACAAGCCTCCAACAAAAATAAAAAAAATCACTTTGCCACATTACAGGGTGTATCAGTATTATAGGATTTTGTATTGCATAAGTACATGCGCGCGCACACATGTTATCGCGTGCACTGCATTTCATTCCCTTTCGTGCTCTGATTTCCATCTTTGCATATGGTCACTGTACAATTTGGCATTATGGCGTTAGGAAAATGCCAAGAATATCCAAAACAAGAAATCACAATACACACACCGCGCTTCATAATGGTAATATAACTATGGAATAATTATATTAATATAACTAGAATTACTAAATTAATATAACAATTTTTACTAGATAAATATAGCAAGAAGGACTAGATTAATCTAACAAGAATACCTAAATTAGTACAACTCCTTGAATACAATTGACCTCAATAAACACGACACGAGTGCAAGGAAGCGGGAGATTGGAGCTGAGACATGTTTACATCTGCGGTTGAATCGCACTAGATGATGACGACATGCTCAAATCACCGAAACTTTTTTCACTGCCGCGCATTGCTATTATGGCTATTCCTGTGTACATGGGTAAAACTGGATATTCACGTGCAGTGTTGTAAATACATAGTTGAAATTTTGGGTTGCGGGTAAACTGCCACAGAAAAATTGCCACGTTTTTCATTAAGGGGACGAGCACAAATTGTTGTTCCTCCCAAGAACACCTTGAATGTGTGACAGTTTTCCAAGGTGCCTAACGACGGGAAGGAGCTCTTTCATTTGTCTGAACTTTCATGCCGGTTCATACGAGTTCAGGGCAATTGGCCACAAAAGTTGAAGGAGGTAGGGGGCTATAAAGATTGTCGTCCCCTGTGGCAGTTTACAGTGAACCAAAATTTTGTATGCACATGTAGTGTTGTAATGTTTTATAGGTGGGTTGTGAGATTTGGAGAGGACTGATATGGTTAAGCATTGACCTGTAATCGCTCTTATTTCATTATACTCTATGAACATTTTAATCTCAGTTTTGTGAAATACATAATTTTGCTGTCTAAAAATTTTGTGCAGTAGGTACAGGAATTTTTAGTGTTCCTGGGCACAGACACCGCAGTTGAACTTTTTTATTGGAGTTTAAGTACCACTGTGAGCAACTTTATGGGCTATAAGCAGTCACCCGTCTCTAATTTAGGGCCACTGGCTCTAGGGAAGAGAGAGAACTGGTGCAGTAAGACAGACACAGCATCCATGCCTCACCGCGACTCGAACCCAGACCCATCTCGGACAAATGATCAGAAGCCGCAGTTGAGCCTCTGTATGGTTTTAAAATAAAATTGTACACAGATTTTTAAATTTTGGATTTTTTTACAATTGGTTGGCAGGGTTTTCAAATGGTAAAAGTTATCAACTGTGGCGACTTTTCTTTTTCTGATATACACTGCTGGACAATTGCTAAGGACGGATCATAAACGGCTATATAGCGCATAAAAAAGTAAGTGTGGTTGGATGCCAAGTGAAATAAAATAATGTCAGAATGCCAGGACATTACAAGAAAGACAATTTATTGTGCTCTGAAATCCAGAAGGCTTTGGAACGTGTTCAAGGGACAAACAGGCCATTTTGTGCAGAATACGTAAACGTGAAAAAAATGCAGTTACCGTCCGCAGGCGTTCCGGCGTAAGATGTCAATACGGGATATGGCCACCATGGAGGGCGATGCAAGATTCCACACGTCGTGTCATGCTTTGCACAACATTATCAAGTAGCTGTTGGCGTAATTTATCCCATTCCTCTGTCAGTGCACGGATGAGGGTGTCTTTGTTTATTGGAGGGCATTGGCGACCAGCAAGACTCCTCCCCAAAGCATCCCACACATTTTCAATGGGATTCAGATCTGGAGAACGTGCTGGCCATACGAGGCGTTGAATATCCTCGCTCTCAAGACACTCCTGGACAGCGACTGTTCGATGACATGCTGCGTTGTCGTCCATGAAAATGAATCTATCACCGACAGCACCACGGAACATGCGAACACGAGGTAGCAGAACATTATTGATGTATCGTTGGCCAGTCATAGTCTCAGTTGGAAGCACATAGAAGGAGGTACGGCCATTGATCATGATGCCAGCCCATACCATGACACTACATATCGGATATCGGTCCCTTTCCTGTATGTTTGCTGGACAATATGCAGTACCACTGTCACGCCAGATCAGTTGTCGTCGACAATCAGACGATAGACTGTATCTACTCTCATCTGAGAAGAGGACAGCAGACCAGTCGTTATCAGTCCAATTGCGATGTTGATGGCACCATTGCAAACGGGCGGTACGGTGACGTCTGGACAATGGGATGCACACAACAGGACGGCGGACGTATAGTCCTTTTTCATGCAAACGTCTGGCGACAGTTTTTCGGGAGATCCGCTTGCCAGTAGCAGCCATAAACTGATTTGCTACCTCACTAGCTGTGCTGCGCCGGTGTATTTTTGTTGATAGCACTATGTACCGATCTTCTGCAGGTGTCATACTGCGAACACGACCTCCCCCGTGACGTTTGCTACACTCTCCATTTGTTTGAAATGATTTCCAAAGCCTTGAAACAACACTGTGGCTGACGTCGAACTCCCTTGCAACATCTGTTATTTTTCGCCCTTCTTCAATCTTGCCAATAATACGGCCACGCGTAAAATCATCTAGGTGATGTCGGGAAGACATACTGAAAATTGCAAGTTCGTCAATTGATTCTTTCCCTTTCAACTTTGCGTTTGAACAACAACGGTCAATACGCGTCAAATCCTTTATATCTCTTATCAGCGCTATGACGCCACGAACAAGTTCGGCAATCCAACATTTGCATACGCACAACACGTCTTACTGTATCCCGCACTTATGCTAATTTCCACATTTTCCTGCCTTCCATTTTATGGTTGCTATCGTTGCTATTGTCATCCGTCCTTAGCAATTGTCCGGCAGTGTATAATTGTATTGTTGCAATTAGAAAAATATACATACAAACCTCCAGGATGTGAGAAAAGCAGTTCCTCCAGTCCTAATGTGGTGACTTTTCAGCAGTGCGTGTTACTGAAACAATGGCAAGGACAAAAAAGTAAAATCTGCCCGCAGAGACTAAGCGATGGTTTTGCCATCCCGGTGGTACAGTGGTCTAAAATCGATGGCTTCTGATCACTGATCCGAGTTGGTTCCAGATTTAAATTCCGGTAAGCATAGATGTGTTTGTCTTATGGCGCTGGCTCTCTCCCTTCCCTGTAAATAGTGGTTCTAAGTTAAGGACAGGCGACTGCTTATAGCCCGTTGAGTTGCTCACGGTGGTCGTTAAACCTTCAACCAAAAGAAAATAAAGAAAAATGGGATGCAGCGCCCCCCCCCTGATCTCAGTTTTCCACAAACCGCAACTGAGTAAACAACACGCAAAATGCGACTTCAAAACTTTAGATATTGTGTACCACAATAAATATTTCACGCCAGCGAAGCATTTCAAGATGTGTCGGGGCAAGTAGAGGGGAAAACTTGCATATTCCGAACGAGCAAACAACACATGGAATAAGACTTCAAAACTTAAGTTATCGCAAATTTCATGCCAACTAAGCCTTTCAGCGCAGCCAATGATGTAGACAGGGCTGGGCTGCCAAGCCGCTCAGCCTGAGGAGGTCATGTGGCCGTAGCAGTTCTAGCTGCTCTTCAGAGATGAAAAAATATGTTAACAATCTGCATTGTACTTTAACCTATCCTGTTTTTCATTTTCCGGGGAAGGAAGATTACACATATACACACGATATTCCTTTACACTCATATATTATATATTTCTGATAAAAATGACAAACTTCGGTTTAATTATTCTGAGATGAGAAGTCAAGTTTTATCAAATATTAAAACAATGTGTTTATTTTGCTTATACGCTATGCAATCAGAATTGCTTTCATGTGTCAGGAAAAATATAACAGCTGAATTTTCACGATACATCATGAATGCAAACTTACATAAACTATTTGGCTGTTGTTACAGCCAATGAGATTAATCTCGGCTGTGGGCTGTTGTATAAATGGAATGCACAAATATGTTTTTTACTTACAGAAGTGTTAATTTCCTTAATACTTACTCAGTTTTTTGTAACTTTTTCAAAATGTGTGTGTGTGCGCACATCTTTTATTTATTTTTTTGCCAAAAATTGCAACTTTTTTTCTGCTTTCAAAAAGTGTTATTGCTTACATGTTATGCAAGCAAAACGATCAAATGTAGTAGCTAAATTCTACCTGAATACCATGCAAACAAGAATGCATAAGTAAAACTTTGGCAGTTGTACATTAGAGAAACGAACAATACTATTTATTCACGTGCTGATGGCTGTCGAAAGTTCATTTCTCAAGCATCATTTTTCAAAAGTAATTTTTTTGCTTATACATATTGTGTTAAAGTTTGCATGCATCTACATTTGTTTCATTTCTGCTTGTATAATTAATACAAATGCAAATTTTGGAGGGGTATATAGAAAGAACTCTTGCTTTGAGTTGTGATTGCAAGCCCAACAAACCAGCTACATTCACTCTCTTTCAATGTCATAATCACAACTCAAAGCAAGATGTACCTAATAAATAAAAACAAACTTCTAGCCACACATATCATTATAAATAACATAGTTTTTGCTCTTGTGGGCAGTGTTTGTGGTCAATAAACTACATCACCCAAAATGCATAGTGAAATCACTCATTTGCATTCTTCCACAACCATAACATTCTGTTAACCGGAGAACACTTATTCTTTTTTCACTCTTTTTTGCTAATGTCAAAAACTTTCGCTTTTGTTTTTTACTCATTTTCATGAAAGTGCAAGAACTCACGAGTTTAAACTGCAGAAAAATGTGCTTTTTGCAAATATTGAAAAGTCGTCCTTTTTGCAATGTTGAAAAGTCGTCCAGATCTTCATGTGTGTGAAACCAGCTTTCTGTGAAATGAGGAGAAAAGAGGCATGTCCATGGGCAAATAATTTCGATATGCCAAACAATTCATCAATAAGTTGGGTTGAGCGTATCCTGAAAGTCAAAACGGAATTAGAGACAGATATACTCTGTGCCTGTATTGATGCGAGGATGAGAATGCAAACGCAATTGCTTATCTACAAAAAAACTGAACACTGAACTTAGTTCAAGAGTGACATTATCCAGATTCAGAACAGTAAAACAATTGCTTATTTAGAGCTGAATTTTTTAAGCAGGGAAAGGAATAACGAGTATGTCTTGCAATTTAAATACAGGATCGTGATCTTCCGTTATGGTCATTAAAATTGGCCGGCCCAAGCAAAGCTTTTACAATCATGCTGAACAAAAAATGTCACAGACAGTGAAATGTACCTGCAGAGTTTTCTGACCGCAAATCCGCAATGGAAAGCAGGAACAAGACCCACAGGGACAAAACCAATTGGCACCGTCGCCAACAGGCGACATTTAAGGTACCATCCCGCTTAACGCAGGGACGGGGAGATATGGAGTTCGCCTTAAGTAATTACTGATGTACGTCGAATTAAGGTTTGACTCCTTTATATGTGCTTAAGCATTCCACTGTACCCGCCATAATGAATGCATAGCAACATTCCTTGTCCCCCTCTTATTACTCCAGACCACACCGTGCTCCAGACAAAGTACCGAAGGAACTGCGTAAAATCCCTACAGGCAAAGTGTCCATTAACCTTCAAGGATGTCCGTTGACTGTTGTTAAGAGGTCTCATTATTTGGAGGTTACGCTAATGTTCACGCTACCGCAGCTGTTCGGGACCGACAAACACTTGCCATTGTTCGGAGGTGTCCATTAACAGAGGTTTTACTGTATTACATAACATTATTTGTAAATAAGAGTATCCCATCATCAAACGTAGTACATGTTTCTTTTTATGCTGCTGGTCTGCTAGATTATAAAGCTTCTCTATTCATCAGTAGAACGTGCTTATTTTAGTCATATGGCAAACTTACCGAACATGTAAATTGCCACCCTCAAATTTATAAAATATCACTATGACATGTATTTCACATATTTTAAAAAAATCAAAATATCACTTTTCGCGAAATTCAAGGTTAAATTTGTAATTGCGTGACCTCGAAATGAAAAATTTTAAATTATGCATTAGTAATATATCATTTTTAAGCCAGTGAAAAGAATTTTAAAAAACATCACTCTATGATAAAAAGAACTTAAGTTTTGTACCTTTAATGACATGCAAAACACTGAAATTCGGCAAATTCTTGAATTTTATGATCTGCCTCAGAAAATTTCAAAGCTATTGTGCTAAAAATTGGCACACATTCATTTCTTATGTCAACAAATTTACAAAGTTTCATAAAAATCCAAAAGGGTCAGGTTGAAAATGCTATTTTTCTGTGTTAAATTGACATGGAATGGCCCATTTTGAAAAATTCAGGGATCCTTCTGATTAAATTTAAGTAAGCTGGTTCATGGAGACAAGGGTGATGCATGTTGTACAAGCGTCATTTTGCACTACAGTTTTACTTGAGCTGCTGTGTAAATGCAATAAAATTTCTGCAGAAATTGGGTCAGTAATACAAAACAATTCTTCAACTGGCCTCATGATTTTGCTACAGTAAATTACAAATATTTAGACTATACAGGCTTCCACAACTGTTTTCAAAAGGCCATGTGGGAACGACAAATGCCTAATAAAATCGTTCACTATTGTTTAAATAATGAATTGCTCTTTTCGGTTTATCTTGAATATCGTAACATACTATCACTAATAAATAACATTGTTGAAGCTATTCAGGCGTCCTAAGCCTTCATAATGGGCCAAGGGGTTGGACATTACAAATTGAATGATTATATACACATTAATTATACAAGCAGCAATGAAACAAATGTAGATGCGTGCGAACTTTAACACAATATTTATAAGCAAATTCCTTCGAAAAATTGTAATCCTTGAGAAATGATGCACTTTCGACAAAGTTCACACCAGCTACATGCAACACGCCGTGTTAGTATAGTGGCTATAAGAGGCAATGTGGAAATCACCTCGCAAAAAACGGTCAGAAATCTAACCTATTCCGCTAGATGGCTCTGCCGATTGTTTCCATCCTTCTCACCCTGTTGAATGGCATAAGGAAAGGGCTTTACGATGTAACTTTATGTCGTTTATTAAAGTAGTATAAACTTCTGCAGGAAGACTATTATCGTACACTTATCATAAATAAATATTTATAACAATAGAAAATAGTTAAAAAATGTTCAAAATAGACCTGCAAAATATTTTAATGTTACACAAGTCATTTACTATTCTAATTTCATACAGTAGGTGCAGATCCAGAAAAGGCATCACTTGTCTCATACTTTTCTTCCTGCATTTTATAAAATCTTCCCAGTATCTGTCATATACCCTTACCACTTTAACCAAATAAACCACACAATTGTGCATCCTGATACAAATTAAAACAAAACACTTGCATACCTTTTTCATAGAACACCTACATACTTTATATCTGTGTGTAGCTTCAAACTGACATAATTCCCTACTCATAAAAAATAACCATCAAATGCAGTACAAGATTAGTCAATTCAAGTAATTCATATAAACAAAAATAAACTTCATAAATTACTACCAAATTATAAGAAATTTTGTTATTGTTCATCATGTTCCTCTACAAATGCAAATAATTTAACCAGACCACTATCTCTCTATATAAAATTGAATGTTTGTTTATATAGTGGTATAAAAATCTACAGTGGTATAAAAATCTACAGTTTTCAATTTAGAACCACCAAATTCGGTATATTATCTCATGGTACTCTAACTTAGACAGTAGACGATTTTCGGAAGATCTCGGGGTCAAGGAGGCCCCATACAAAATTTTCGCAAAATCTACAGTTTTCTGTTTAGAACCATCAAATTCGGTATATTATCTCATGGTACTCTAACTTAGACGGTTTTTGGAAGGGAGTCCCATACAAAATTTTCGTAAAATCAGCGGCTTTCAATTTAGAACCATCAAATTTTGTATATTATCTCATGGTACTCTAACTTAGACCATAGACGGTTTTGGGATGGGGTCGGAGCTTGGGGTCAGGGGGACCCACACAAAATTTTTGGAAAATCTAGTTTTCAATTCGGAACCACCAAATTTTTTTTACTGTCTCATGGTGATCTAACTTGAGTCAGGGAGCTCTTTGACCCTGGGCTTCGACCCCTTCCAAAAACCGTCTACGGTCTAACTTAGAGTTACATGAGATAGCACACCAATTTTGTATGTAGGGCCCCTTGACCCCGGGCTCCGACCCCATCCGAAAACCGTCTGCGGTCTAAGTTGGAGTACCATGAGATAATGTAAAAAATTTGGTGATTCTAAATTGAAAACTGTAGATTTGTATAGCAGACATACGAACGAACAAACAAACATTCAATTTCATATACATAGATTTTGGCAAATTAGGAAAAATTGTTGGAATCGTATCATCTGCCAAAACTTGACGATTGGGTGGTATGAATACGTCCTCACCATTGACCTTATGAACAAATTTCCGAATCGTCAATGAAATGTTTTTCACAAACTGCACTAAATTTCTCAAATGCCTCATCAGCTCGGGGTATTAATCTTCTTTCCTACTGTTTGAAAAGCGCTTCATTTTTAGGTACCCCAAACAGCAACAAACCATTAGTGTATTTAGTATTACACCCGGCACAAAACAGTGATTATTTTTTTTGTCATAGAAATCACAACAAAATTTGTTTACATTTGGAATCATAGTAGAAGAAAGGCCCCTTCTATTATAATAATGCACTTACTGTAACACAATCTCGTCAGACGGAGAGGATGTAAAAAACCGTCAGCAACACCTACACATGGGGTTAATTTACTGACCGTTTCTTCTGCTGAAGCATTACGGCGCTTTCCACACTGCCCTCTTATAGCCACTATAGTGTTAGAACAGCCATTCCGTGCATTGATATATGAGAATGAGTCAAGTAACGTACGAGGTTTATTGTGATCACGTGACTCTACTGAAGCTCCGCTCTTAAGCTGTTCGAAAGTAGGCTTGTCATTGGCCAGAATTTTGCCTCACATATATCAATCTACGAAATGTCTATACGCTGCCGGGACGCATTTAAACAAACCTTACATTGATACGGGACTGGGGAAATCTCGGCCAATCAGAGGGCGGTATTCAGCTTCAGGGACGACACATATGGGTGGGGCTTATCTTCATGTGTCACGTTGAGATACGATCTGCGTAGCTTTAGTTTATTTTTTATTTTATTTTATTTTTTTGATTGGAGGTTTAACGACCACCGTGAGCAACTCAATGGGCTATAAGCAGTCTCCCGTCCCTAATTTAGGGTCACTGGTTCCAGCAGTCGCCCGTCCCTAATTTAGGGTCACTGGTTCCAGGGAAGGGAGAGAGCCAGTGCCGTAAGAGAAACACAACATCCATGCCTCACCGGGATTTTAACCCGGACCCCGTTCGGACGAATGATCAGAGGCCATCGCTTAGACCACTGCTGCACCGGGGCGGCGCTTTAGTTTATGTGGTTTCATGTCATTTTCACGTTCATCGTTCGCTGTCTTTCGGATTAAAAAATAAAAGACATTTACATAAATATATAAATAGAGAAATATAAAGGGAAGTGGAAAGTAAGTTTTTTTATTAATTCTGTAACGGTTATTTCATATCTTAGGCAACGATGTGAAATGTACAATGATCCAATAGTCTTTAGGGATTGAGGGATATCAGGTAGTGTTTTTCTTTGAGATGTGTTGTATATTTCTTCTATTCATAATTGACTCGTAATGTTCGAGGAATTATGTTAGTATACGTGTGGAAGATTTCCTCGGCATGTCTGTAACAAGACAGGGAAAGCTCTTTTGGGGGAAGAATAAATTATCTGTCAAAGTCTTCCAAACACATAATTTTAATGGTTTTTATCTGTAACAAGATAGGGAGCTCTTCGAGGAAACAGTGATGAACTTACAAAATTCCCAGTTATAGTAATAAAAATACAGAATGCTAGTTTCTCTGTGAGTAAATCCTTGAAACCTTAAGATAACCCCTGGAAGAGTGTACCAGTATGTTGACATGAAAAATGGGATAGTTTTCTTAACATTAATGCTCCAACAGTCTCTTCTATTATTGAGGTAAATTATGTTAGTTTCTCTGTGAGTAAATTTACCGGTAAATATTTTAAATATATTTTAAAGATTTTTAAATCATGAAATTTCTGCACCATTTACCCTCAGTTTCCATGTTCTAAAATCTGTACGTCGTACTTTTTCTAGGTACTAACATTTTTCCGACGAAATAATGTAGGACGCTAATTACACACTTACCGAAAACACTACCTGTTATTCCACAATAAGCCGCCCTGGTGGCACAGTGGTCTAAGCGATGGCCTCGGATCATTCGTCCAAAAGGGGTCCGGGTTCGAATCCCGGTGAGGCATGGATGTTGTGTTTGTCTTACGGCACTGGTTCTCTCCCTTCCCTGGAACCAGTGACCCTAAATTAGGGACGGGCGACTGCTTATATCCCATTGAGTTGCACATGGTGGTCGTTAAACCTCCAATCAAAAAAAAATATTCCACAATAACTAAAGACGGGTCTACGACATAACATCGCACGTCAAAACATCGCACGACATATGATCGCCGACATAACATCGCATGTCAAAACAGCGCGGTTCCATAACATCGCAGTACTAAAACATCGCAGGTCAAAACATCGCTGCACCATAACATCGCAAGTCATAACATCGCGGCACCATAACATCGCAGGGCAAAACATCTCGGCACCATAACATCGCAGGGCAAAACATCGTGGTACCATAACATCGCAAGTCATAACATCGCAGCCGCCCCGGTGGCGCAGTGGTCTAAGCGATGGCCTCTGATCATTCGTCCGAACGGGGTCCGGGTTCGAATCCCGGTGAGGCATGGATGTTGTGTTTGTCTTACGGCACTGGTTCTCTCCCTTCCCTGGAACCAGTGACCCTAAATTAGGGGCGGGCGACTACTTATAGCCCATTGAGTTGCTCACGGTGGTCGTTAAACCTCCAATCAAACAAACAAACAAACATAACATCGCAGTAATCCCTTAATAAATTGCTTTAGATAGATTTTGATGAATTGCAAAAAAAAAAAAGTATATTTAAGGGGAAGGGAGACTTCAAAAAATTGATGTCCTGATTAAATTTTGGTAGAAATTGGGGTTACCAGTACCGCTTTTCCAACAGTGCCCAGGCCCGGGGTCAAGGGCCACTCAATCAAAAATATCGTAAAATCTAGTTTTCAATTTAAAACCACCAGATTTGGTATACTATCTCATGGTGCTTTAACTTAGACCGTAGATGGTTTTTGGAAGTGGTCGGAGCCCGCGGTCGAGGGGCCTCCATAGAATATTTTCGCCAAATCTACAGTTTTCAATTTAGAACCACCAAATTTGGTATACTACCTCATAGTGCTCTTATTTAGAACGTAGACGGTTTTTGGAAAGGTAGGGGGCCCGGGGTCAAGGGGCCCCCATACGCAATATTCGTCAAATCTACAGTTCTCAATTTAAAACCACCAGATTTGGTATACTATCTCATGGTGCTCTGACTTAGACCGCAGACGGTTTTTGGAAGTGATCGGAGGCCGGGTTCGAAGGGGCCCCCATAGAGTATTTTCGCCAAATCTACAGTTTTCAATTTAGAACCACCAAATTTTGTATACTACCTCACGATGCACTAACTTAGATCGTAGACTGTTTTCGGAAAGATAGGGGGCCCGGGGTCAAGGGGCCCCCATACGCAATATTCGTCAAATCTACAGTTTTCAATTTAAAACCACCAAATTTGGTATACTATCTCATGGTGCTCTAATTTAGCACGTAGAGTATGGAACGGGTGGAGGCCCGGTCCGAAGAGGGGCCCCTACAAAATTTTCGTAAAATCTACAGTTTTCAATTTAGAACCACCAGATTTGGTATACTATCTCATGGTGCTCTGACTTAGACCGTAGACAGTTTTTGGAAGTGGTCGGAGGCCTGGTTTGAAGGGGCCCCCATAGAGTATTTTCGCCAAATCTACTGTTTTCAATTTAGAACCACCAAATACGGTATACTACTTCATGGTGCTCTAACTTAGACCGTAGACGGTTTTTGGAACGGATCGGGGCCGCGGTCAAGGGGCCCCCATACAAAATTTTCGTAAAAAGTTCCATTTTTTACTCTTAAGATCTGCAACACAGTTCAGCATTGCAATACCCGACCTACGGTCTAAGTGTCAGACCGTAAATAACAATCAAGTGCAAAACTATCCGGTTAATGGTGTATTAAAATCACAAATTAATAAACGTTAGCTTTCACCACCAACGGGCGGCTTATCAGGCAGAAATACAATGTAATGTAATAGAGAGTTCTAGATATTCAAAATTTAAAATGGTAAGAAAAAGATGATCAATGCCAACGTCAGCTGTTCTATAGGTGTCTCCATGGAGATAAGTACTTCCATTCCCCTTCCTTTCTTTTTTTGTTTCATAAAATTAAATCAACTAAATAAAAAAGATAAAGATAAGTTTGCTGGAAAAGTACAGGAATATATTTTTCATTCATTAACGTTCACCCGCTGAACTTGGTGATTGCACAGCTATTTACCCGGGAAATACCACAATGCTAGTACAAATTACAGTAATGATTTCTTTGCTTCCAGTTCCATTAGTATGTCCATAAGAGCGTTTAAGGACGTATGAAAAATATACATGGATGATTTCAACGTGAGCCGCTCCGGTGGCGCAGTGGCCTATGCGATGGCTTCTGATCACTAGTCCGAGAAGGGTCCGGGTTCGAATCCCGGTGAGTCATGGACGTTGTGTTTGACTTCTGGCGATGGCTCTCCCCCTTCCCTGGAACTAGTGACCCAAAATTAGGAACTGCTGACTGCTTACAGCCTACTGAATGGATCACGGTGGTCGTTAAACCTCCCAACTAAAAAAAGATTGCGACATGTCCATTGCTATCTGTTATGGAGCCGTGTGAAAAGTACGTTTTTGACATCATCGTGACCTCTTCCATGTGGGCTGGCCACAAAATTTTAAGGGACCGTACAAAATCGCACTTTTGTTTCCCCGTGTCCGCGCTTCGGTATATGGTTGAAGTATACGTATATAGTTGAGCCATTTCAGCACGTAGTATGGTTTATATAGAAAATAAAGATAATGTAACACTTTTACTCTGCTACAACACATTAATCCCAAAGGAGATTTCTTGAAATTTTTAATCCGTCGTGCTCATATTCACAACGTTAACATAACATGTCAAGTTATTAATGTTGCACTTTTACTCTGTCACAAAACCTTAATTGCAAGACCTTAGGCCCAGCCTTTTTTTAGAAATTTTTAGTCCTACGTATTCATAAGGGTTCGATAACATGCCAAGGTTATGGTACTGCGTTTTTACACAGGCAAAAAAATTAATAAACAGGCCTTGTTATCAGTTTTCAATCAACCCCAACCGTGCTGATATGCATAAAATGTTCACAGAAATGCAAGTTTATTGTGTTGCGCTTTTACTCGATTACAAAACTTTAAATAGCCCCTACTAGTGGCGGACCACCGCTCAAGGGCAGGAAGTGTGCGCTTGGTGCCTCGGAATCGCAGGGGCCTCAAAATACCAAAAAGAAAACTTAAATTTTATTTTTTTATTTCCGTTGTCGTTGTTTTGTTAATTGGTAAAAATATAAAAAAAAAAGAATAACCATAATATAGACACATTATCACGTGTTCTGTGACGCTATTTTCATAGAGGGTGCCAGTTTCATGCTACGAAAGGAACCGCGTTCAGCGTCTTGTTATTCCTGGCCGTGGCTGTCGTTTCTAGGCAGTGGCGTCGAAACTCTTTTTTGACAGCGGGGGCAAGATGTCGAAGAACAAAATATTTCACCCTGGCATAAAAAAAATATTTCACCCTGGCATAAAAAAAATATTTCACCCTGGCATAAAATTTATCGTACTACTGTAAAAGAAGATGTGCTGACTTCATTACGAAAATTTGCTGAAAAACATTTTTTTTTATTAAACATTAATCTATAAAAGAAAAGCATTTTTCATATCCATATAGTTTCTCAATGCAAACTTACTGTACACATGAACGGCATTAAATAATAGATCTTGATACTTCCGGATTGGTATGAATTCCGCAGGAATTGGGGCCGTAGACGCTATTATTAAATATTGAAAGAACTTATATCTCATTCCTCATCCTACTTCCACTTCCCTATTTATTTTTACTCATTTTTTTAGAGAAAGACTAATTTTGCACTCCTAATGAGACAAAACATTGCTGGTCTTCAAACGGGAACCAGCCTTTTGGACTGTTTAATGCAACTAGCATCTCTTGGCGTCTCAGGAGTGAATGACATTAAGAAAAAATATTCAGATTTCTAGATAGTTCACGGTAAAAAATGAAGAGCAATACTCAATTTTTATCAAAATGAACTTCAAAAAAAAAACCCAAAAAAACGAATGTTTGAGATCTCCAATCACGAACACATATAATTTAAAAAGGAAGAAAACTGAGGAGGCAAATGTGATGTTTTGCCCCCACACTCATCTGCGTGCGGGGGAAACTTCCCCATCTGCCCCCGCGGTTCCGACGCCTCTGTTTCTAGGTCCCGTGTTTTGTAAGTGAAATATCCGTTAGTAGAATCCAAGGTAGAATCTAAGAACATTCAAAACATCGGGGAGGTCAAAACTCGAATGTTAACTATTCCCAGGAGCAATGTTACAAGGTCACGCAGGATGATTCCTGTGTCTAAACAATTGCGTCCCCCGTAAGTTTTAGCTCTACGGAAAAGGAATATGGGGCTGATGAACAAAGAACCCGTGAACTGTTCCCGTATGCTCTATCAGTCCTTCAGCAAAGCCTTAAATTGAATCCACAATACAGAGCAAAGCCGACTAGACCTAGACCATAAGGGGAACTGGAGCTTTCGCCTTCAAGGGAAATTTTATATCAAGCAGCACGCAGTTTACGAAAAAAATATCCTTTTTGGAAGAATTTTTAACATTTTTTTTGTGTGTGTAAGTTTTGGGGTGCGAAGCCCTTAAAAAGTTCTTTTTTAAAAGGTTTTTTTTTGTGCTTACAATCACTCCATTTTCAAATAGGTTTATCGTCCTTCACGGTACAAATACTGAAATTTGGGGATTTTAAGTGGTTATTGAAACTACGTTTCTATTTTCCGCATTGATAAATAGCAAATTAAATTTCATCATTTTGTGGCCCTTACTTTTATGTATTTAACAATTTGCGTGCAAACCAGATACTTAAATTTAAAGAAATAAAAAGAACAATATCAAAGTTGATTTCGGGTTACATATAGAGGTCATTTATTCAGTGACTTTAAAAACATTACTGGAAATTAAAAAAAAAATCATATATCAGCGCGTATAAAAGTTTAAAAAGTCGCTAATTTGTCACTTGCTCTACTTTGCATTAAAAATCAATCACTAAAACCTTGTAACAGGGGAAAAACAACTATTTGTACGAATTTATTTTAGAGGAATACTTATTATTTCCTACACTAAAATATTCGCAATTCAAAAAATTTCGCTATGCAGGTATTTTTTTTTATCATTTTGTAAGGAAGTTTTTGTAAGAGTCATAATACAATCTCAACCCCATCTCCCCGGAAAGGAAATTGTAGATTTCAACACTTTTTACCCTCTCTCTCTCTCTCTCTTTTTCTCTCTCTCCTTCCCTCTTCTCTCTCTCTCTCTTTCTTTATCTCTCTCTCCCTCCCTCTTTCTCTCTCTATCTCTGAACTTTTAATCATATTAGGGTCTTTTCTTAAGCTTAAAGCAAATATTTCTTTGACATAATCATTTCGTCTTTATTACAGTTTTCTTTATGAAATTCTACAGAGGTAAAGCACATGTCAGGACGGAGAAGTTGCAACAATAAATTATTTCGGTGTAGCTTAATTGGTAAAGCATTAGGCTCTGGAGTAGAAGGATGAGGATTCGTTGTACCGTCAAAATTTGTGAGTTTCATATCGTGTGTGTTCTTTGAAAACATATTTCACGTAACGACTTTATTAAAATATGAGATTTATTTCCTAGTGCCAGCAATTAATTTTTGGTTCGGGCCCCGCAATAAAATTTCGCCCCGGGCCCTGTAAAAGCTTCCTCCATCCGGCTCTAGTTCAGAGGGAAGAGGTCGTGTGCAGAATATTTTCTTTTAATATCGGATCAAATATTCGATGTATTGCAGCTAGAATCAAATATTGATTATACCTATTACCGGCAAAGTAAGTCTGTTATTCTTTAGTAGAATTTTATATGTTTTAACAAACTTGATATAAAATTTCCCTATCAATCACAACCCCACAACGGGTACGGAGAACTGACCACAGGAGAAATGGCCGCACGAAGAACTGGCCATAAAAATTTTAAGGGGCCGTATAAAAATTGCTTTGTAGACTACTCCGTGGCTACGTCTCCCGAGATATTTAACACACATAAAATTTCTATAATTTCGTATATTCTTATCTACGATATTTTTCTAGGTCTATAGACTACAGCTAAACAAATTCTTTGCTGGTATGTGCAAACCCCGGTAACTTGTCGGAGGGGGGGGACTGCTTAAAACCTAAAATATGAAATATCAAGATTTTCCGGTTCGATCGGGAGTTTTCAGTGTTTTACAAGATTGTCTGAGTGCATGTGCCTACGCAGGAAACCTGTCGGAGAGGAGGGGAGAGGGTAATACCAAAAGTGTAAAATGTAAAATATAAAGATTTCTCGTCCGATCGAGAGATTTTCACCATTTACAACCAGAAATACTTTGTTTTATATTTTAGGTATTAATTAAGCCCCGACAGGTTTCCTGAGTCAGCGCAAGCCCTCACAGAGTTTGTTGAGATGTAGGTTGTAAATGCTGAAAATCTCCCGACCGGATCAGAAGGCCTTTATATTTTACACATTTAGTGTTACCCCCACCCCCACCCCCACCCCGACTGGCTTCCTGAGGCAGCACATGCCCTCCGATAATTTGTTGATTTGTAGGCTGTAAATGCTGAAAATCTCCTGATCGGACCAGAAATTCTTCATATTTTACACTTTTGGAATCCCACTCCCCGACAGGTTTGCTGAGTAGGCACATGCCCTCAGATAATGTGTCGAATTGTAGCTTCTAATTACTGAAAATTTCCCGATCGGACCAAAAATTCCTTATATTTTACACTTTTGGTATCCCCCCCCAACAGGTTTCCTGAGTCAGCACTCAGCACATGCCCTCAAATAATTTGCAGACTTGTGTGTACTTTGTAAACCTTGAAATCTTTTGTTGAGTTGTAGATCATAAACATTTTTATAAAGAATTACATTAATTATCGCAATTAAGAAAAGACGAAATTACAGAAACTTTATATGACTCAGATAACCAAATTCTGGTGGTCGTGGCCGCGAAGCGGTCAAAAAACGCAATTTTTATACTGTCACTTAAATTTTTTGTGGCCAGTTCTCCGATGGGCACTTCTCCGGGTGGCCAGTTCTCCGATGGGCACTTCTCCGGGTGGCCAGTTCTCCGATGGGCACTTCTCCGGGTGGCCAGTTCTCCGATGGGCACTTCTCCGGGTGGCCAGTTCTCCGGTGGGCACTTCTCCGGTGGGCACTTCTCCGGGTGGCCAGTTCTCCTACACCCCAATCACAACGGGCCTTGTAAACGCTTTGTTCCGACATATAAAAGTACTTTACCTGGGTCAATCACATGTTACCAAGAGCTCAGTGGCGCATTCCGGATTTCTTTATGGGGTATCCCAAAATTTTGAAGATGCAAATGAAAATACCCCGAAGAAAATATCTCCCAAACTAATACGAACAAATGAAAATATATTCGACATCATCATCATCATCATTGTCAACCATTATCAATCCACTGCTGGACGAAGGTCTCCCCAAGTTTCTTCCACATCGGTCTGTCTTGTGCCAGTCGCCTCCATGTTACTCCCGCATACTTTCGAATTTCATCCAACCATCTCCCATGTGGTCTTCTTCTAGGGCTTTTCCTGTCCCTTGGAATCCAATCTAAAATTTCGGCTGTCCATCGATGGTCTGTCCTGCTGGCAGTATGTCCAGCCCATTGCCATTTCAGGGATTTAACTCTGATCATGATGTCTTCGACTCTTGTCCTTTTTCAGATCAACGAATTCCACTTCTTATCTCACTTGGTTGCACCAAGCATACACCGCTCCATGCCTTTTTGAGTTGTCTGCAGTCTCAGTATGTCTCTTTTAGTTAAGGTCCACGTCTCGGCACCATACGTAAGAACTGGAAGGATGCATTGATCAAACACTTTTCTTTTAAGACATAATAATGGCATATGGCTCTTGAAAGTTATGCTGTTTCTTCCAAAAGCTCTCCAGGCAAGTTTTGTACGCCGATTAATTTCTTCATCAATGTGACCCTCACTTGATATCTCCTGTCCATGGTAAACGTACGTATCTGTGACCTCCAGCTTTTCTCCATCAATCGATAAATCTTCATTTCTCGTAAAAGCATTGAACATCACTTTTGTCTTCTGAAAGTTCATTTTTAATCCCACTTCTTTACTCTTGTCAGCAAGTTCCTGGATCATACTCTGCAGCTCTGATGGGGTAGTTGAAAAAAGGACTACGTCATCAGCAAAACGAAGGTGAGTTAGATAATCTCCATTCATCTTTATCCCTTTCTTTTCCCAGTTCAGTGATTGAAAGACATTTTCCAATGTGGCATTAAAGAGCTTGGGAGATATGGTGTCACCTTGTCTCACTCCCTTTCCAATTTTTATGTGTGTTGTATTTTCAAACAGCCGAATCTTTGCACTTGCATTTTCATAGATGTTATTAATAATATTAATGAATGCATCTTCAATGCTGCAGGATTTCAGAACCATTGTAACTGCTGATGGTTGCACCGAATCAAAGGCTTTTTCATAATCGATAAAAGCCATGCACAATGGAAGTTCATATTCCCTCACTCTTTCAATTAGTTCTCTCAGTACGTGGATATGATTTATTGTGCTGTAGCCACTCCTGAATCCAGCTTGTTCTCTCGGTTGAGCCATGTCCAGTGTTACCCTCAAGCGGTGTGAAAGAACTTTAGTGAAAATTTTATAAACTACTGATAGGAGGCAGATAGGTCTGTAGTTCCTGAGATCCTCAATGTCCCCTTTTTTATGTAGCAGGATCATTGTAGCGTTGTTCCAATTTTCAGGAATCATCCCTTCATTAAGGCATCGAGTGAAAATTTGTGCGAGTACTGTTTCAATTTCCCCACTTGCTTCTTGTATGATGTCTACAGTAATTCCATCTTATCCTGGAGCTTTTCCCAGCTTCATGCTCTTGATTGCATGTGCAACTTCTGCTGGGAGGGCTGGAAGAACTTAGGTACTGGTACCTTCCATGATGCCTGGAGTACATGCATCATCCCTTTCATATAACTTGGAGTAGAAATCTTTTACTCTTGTCAAAATTTCGCCTGTATTTCTTGTTACAGAACCATCTTCTTTTCTCAGTGCCATAATCTGTTTTCTTCCCTTACTGAGATGTCCCTTTGCTGTCTTTAGGCTTTGGTTGTTCTCAATTGCTTTCCTCACTAGTTCACAGTTGAATTTCCTTACGTCTTCAGTGATACTTTTTCGTACTGTCTTGCATAGCTCTATGTATTCCACTTTGGTCACATCTTCTTTAGTTGTCCTCATCTCTGTTCTTTTTTGCATCAACATTTTGGTTTTTCCTGATAATTTGTTCACATGCAACTTGTTCTTAGACCCAGATAATTTTGTTCCTGTTTACATAAGAGCTTTGGTTACTTTTCTGTTAACTTCAGAAATATTCACTTCTTCCGATGTTAGGCCTTTTAAAGCAGAGAATCTGTTCTTCAGTTCCAACGTGAAGGTGTTATGGTGTTTTTTAAGGTTGTTTATGTCAATACACTTTGTTTGTCTTATGAGCTTGCTACATTCGAGTTTAGTGTTGAGGTGCATCTTACATCTCACCAATCTATGGTCACTACCTGTGTTGAACTTGTTTAGCACACTGCAGTCTTCTATGACGAATTTTTTGTTACACATAATAAAATCAATTTCACTTGTCGTCCCATTTGGATGTCTCCATGTCCATTTCCTGTGTGGCTTCTTCTTGAAAAAGGAGTTCAAGATGAAAAACCCTTCTGCCACTGCAAACTCTACGAGAGTATTTCCACGCTGGTTTCTGTTGCCGTGACCGAATTTACCTACTGAAGTTTCATTCTGTTGCCGTTGCCCTATTTTTGCATTGAAATCTCCCATAATTATCTTTAAGTGCTGCTTACCTGTATTATTTACATGATGCATTTCCTCATAAAATTCTTCAATTTCTTCTTTAGGATGACTTGTGGTGGGTGCATAAGTTTGAATAATCTGAGCCTGGTATATTCTCGAGTGTTGGATAACGAGTCGTGCAGCTCTGTCAGAGGAACTTTCAACTTCTACAACTTTATCCTTCAGTTTCTTGTTTATTATAAATCCAACACCACTAGTTCTGCCAGTATCTGTCCCACGATAGTAGAAGATATGTCCACTTTTCAGTTCAATGAGATCTTCTCCTTTTCTCCTTACCTCACTTAGCCCGACGATGTCCCACTTGATCCTTTGTAGTTCCTCTTCCAATTCAAGAAGCCTTGAATCAGAAGATAGGGAGCGTCCATTATACGTAGCCAAGGTCAGCATCAGGTGGCAGCCTAGTCCGGTCCTCCGGGGATTCTTAGCACCCTCTGCCTTCATGTCGCACTGGCCGCTGCCTTGGCCAGGTACATTCCAGCTGCCGGAGACTGAAGGCCAAGATTTAAGTTGTGGAGTCATTTTGGATAACTCACCACGCTGGCCAAGCGCAAGCGGGTTGGTGAGTGTGGGATAGCATTTCCTCTAATCCCGATGGTATAGTCAGAGCCCCTTTAGTGGGAACAGGATGCACCACGAGAAGGCGGGGTTGACATATATATATATATAATCTCTTTGGGAAGGAGACACTATGTAATTATTTAAATATGTAAAATAATATTTTTGCATGTTTAATTTGTGACATACGTCGCCCTTGATCTCTTTGGGGAGTAGCCCCGGTGTCGCAGTGGTCTAAGCGATGGCTTCTGATCATTCGCACAACGGAGGGGTCTGGGTTCGAATCCCGGTAAGGCATGGATGTCGTGTTTGTCCTACGGCCATCCCGGTGGCCCAGTGATTTACGCGATGGCTTCTGGTCATTAGCCTAACGGAGGGCTACTGCGTTAGAATCCCGGGCAATGGTTGTTTGCGTTTGTCTTTCGGAGGTTTATTTGCTGAGTTCCTAGTTCACCTATGTACATTCCTGTTGTTGAAACACAGAATTTCTATACTGTATGTATCTGTCCACCAAGTTCAGTGTGTATGTCAATTTATCTTTGGAAAACTGCTACACATAATTCGGAAACTTGGAAAACTGCCACAAATTCGAAGTGCCCCTCGGAGGAACAGCAACTCGTGCCCGGCCCCTTAATGAAAAACATGTGGGAGTTTTCCTGTTTGGCGGTTCATAGTGAACCGGATCTTATACGCCATTTTCTGTAAATAGGAATCTCCTATTATAATTTTATGCCACTATAATAACTCCTACACTTTAACAAATCTAGAACGAAATGCAATTTGCGTATACATTCCCTTATACACTGAGTGCTGGCCACTTTATTATGATCACCCTCTCAGTACTTCCATGGGCCACCTTTTGCCTTTAACACTGCGTCGATTCTTCGTGGCATGGACTTCACGAGATGTTGATAGGTGGTTTGTGGAATCTGAGACCATGCTTGATGAATAGCACTTTCCAGGAGTGTGAGATTACAGTGTTGTGGATCCAGCTGTCTGATGGCTCGTTCAACTTCACCCCACAAATTCTTATTGGGGTTGAAATCTAGAGATTGTGGGGGCCACCTAAGCAAAGTAAACTCACCGGCATGTTCCTGAAACCAATCCTGTACAATACGAGCACTATGGCAGGACGCATTATCTTTTTGAAAGTAGCCATCGCCATTGGGATAAACCATCCACATGACAGGATGCACTCGGTACGCAACGATGTTTAGATATGATGTACCAGTCAGACGTTGATCAACACGAATTAAAAGGCCCAAAGCATGCCAGGAAAACATTCCACAAACCATAACGTTGCCTCCACCAGCTTGAAGGGTTGTAGTAATGCATTTGGGGTCCACGCTTTCGTGCTGTTTCCGCCAAATTCTCACTCGGCCATCGGCATGATGCAACAGAAAACGTGATTCATCGGACCACATAATTTGTTTTCAATTATCGACTGTCCAATCCTTGTGCTCCTTTGCGAACTGGAGTTGTTTTCTCTTGTTAACTGCAGACAGCAAAGGTGTTCGAACAGGGCTTCGGCTGCCACATCCCATCTGATGCAATGTACGGCCAACAGTGCGTGCAGAGATCATTTGAGGGGATACTTGATTAAGATGGTCTGTAATTTGCTGCACTGTTGCCCTTCTGTTGTCTGTTACCAGTCTGGACACTCTTCGTTTTTGCCGCCCCGGTGGCGTAGTGGTCTAAGCGATGGCCTCTGATCATTCGTCCGAAAGGGGTCCGGGTTCGAATCCCGTGAGGCATGGATGCTGTGTTTGTCTTACGGCACTGGCTCTCTCACTTCCCTGGAACCAGTGAACCTAAATCAGGGATGGGCGACTGCTCATAGCCCATTGAGTTGCTCACGGTGATCGTTAAACCTCTAATCAAAAAAAACACTCTTCGTTCCGCCCGAGCAGCCACTAGTTTATGACGTCCACACGTAGCACGTAGAGACCCAGTTTTTTGGCTGACAGTCCAGTCTTTAAACACTTTAACAACAGCTGCTCTGGAACATTTCACGAATGCGGCGGTTTCGGTGATACTCGCTCTATGGCTCCGAGCTCCTACAATCATCCCACGTTGAAAGTCCGTCAAATCGCATTGTTTACCCATCTCGTCACCCAAAAATCCCTTCTACTACTGTCGCAAGCCCTAAGCTTTCCCTTTTTATACTAGCTTCGCCCTCAGGCGGCAACAGAATGCAGCCATAGCTCATTTGCTTAAAACTGTCAGGTGGTCATAATAAAGTGAAGACTCAGTGTCTAAGGTGTAGGAGTTTTATGCGGTGTGTTTTGCTAACGGTGGAAGAAAGAATAGGAGTTTTCCGCCAAGAAAACAGCTGTTCAACAACGACAATCACCAAAGAAGAAAGACCTTCCTTTAATGCAATTTGTATATGTCCCCGTAACGTCTCACTAACAGAAGGGTACCAATCTCCCGGGTACGAGTTTTCTAAAATTCAATTTTAGGAAAATGCCGTGATTGCTTCAATTTGTGAAATAATTTACGAATTTGAAGAAGGGAAAATGTATCGGAATAGTTAGAAGAGGTGAAGATGATGCCAAATCCTGAAAATCAGGCATTAAAACTGAACAGGAGCGAAGGGAACTGCATGGGTACGAGTTTGCTGGGCACCAATTTGCCGGGTACCAATCTCCCGGGATCCATTATTGGATTATTCAACATTGTGTGTAAATATATTTATATTGTCTAGCATAGGCGCCGACTTCGTGGGTTCGAGACAGTTTTTGAACCCCCAAATGATTTTGTTGAGGGTTTCTTGAACCCCTAGTATTTTTGCGCGTATTTCGTGAAAAATACACGTACGCAAATGTGCATAAATTTTGGTTTCGTTATCAATTCTTCAAGGTTTTTATTATTCATTAGCCGTTTATTATAGTATATAAAAAGTGTGTATAGAAATTTACCCCTCGGACTGTTTATTGTGCCTCAAAAAAGAATTAGTGTTTGTTCGTGTTCATAAAATTTGACGCGACAGACAATACATCAAGTACCGTTGTTTAAGAGCATTTAAAACTGCCTCCTTTAGAAAATTCTTCGGTTTGTCTGGGTTCCCACAAAATACAAAAGTCTAGCTCTACAATCGGAGACGAGAACCTATTCGAGGTCATAGTGATAAAGGTGGAAATATGTTGCACAGTCAGTTGACCCGCCCTATCTTCGGGCAGTCAGGAAACAAGAAGGTTAGAAGAGAGAAAAGATGGCATCAGCAACCGCTGGTGAAGCTAAGTCTGATCATCTGGTTTCTTGGGCCCTCCGGTTGGGGAGGTTCTGTGGCGTGACGTCACTTATTGAAGACCTGTGCCAGAGCACAGGTTGATAGCGACCGTCTCTTACTCTCAGCAGCATTCCCTGAAGGTCAACAAAACTCCCACAGCTTTAGCAAGGCGCCGTGACTGGTTAATACGCAATATGCACTTCCGCTCGACAAAGCATAATGTTTTTTAATTTTTTTTTAATATTAAACAGTACTTTTTGCAAATTTTTAGTTATGTGCATGTATATTTCGGTCTCATTTTTTCCTGACTGTACATGATGCACAAGTGCCTCTTAAACCTCTTCAAAGTCAACGATTTCCCCATAGTATAAGTACAGAAGCAGCCCAAGTTGAGCATCCTGGGCATACACAGCTGATACGAAGTAGAGACCACGGAAAACGTAGGGCACGGGGCTGATGTCATGTGCTCTCCCTTCTAACCTTCTATTTAAACTTAGAAATCATTTGAAGAAAAAATTTTGGAAGTTTTAAAATTGGTAAAAAAACCTTAAAATATATTTTACATGTTTTAGTTACTTTTATAAGACAATTGAGTTGAATATTCACATAGTATCAGTGTATTGTATATGATAATGCCGCGCCTACAAAAGCAAAATAAATAAAATAAATAATTATCTAGAGAAAAAAATCTGTAATTAACTATAATTTGCTTCATTTAAGCATTTCAGGCGTCTTATTGTGCCAGATAATCTCACTGAAAGAAATTTAAATTAGACTTAAATACTCTGAAAAATGAATTGGTAATTCGATTAAAAATTTCCGGAACCCCCAATAGTTTTTCAAGTCGGCGCCTGTGTTGTCTACTGTTATATAAGTGAAAAACATCCAGTAAGGATTCAATTAAAGTATTAAGTTTATGTGGTTGCAATTCCTTTAAGTCATGACATACTGTTTTTAAGTTATTTTCAGCGAATGATAAGGACCTTTATTTTTCATTTCTTAATTTCATTTTATTGACTGATCAATAGTTTGCTTCATGTATTGATTAATAAATGGTAAGATAATTGCAACAAAACATTTATTTTGTGGTAAATTGTTGTTCCGACTTTTGACTTAAAATTTGTTTTTCCACAAAACGGAAAAATGCGCCTCGTCACTGGGTGACATGTGATCTGTAAGAATAGCTCACAATTCCCAAAGCCATCTGGATTCGGGCGGCGGAACTGATGAAGAAGCATTGGTACAGTTAAGTTTTTCATCCCCCCCCTTTGTTCATGAGGGAAGCAATCTTAGTATGTGCCCGTCGCATTGTGATTCCTTCCCCACGAGACTACTTCCGTAAATGAGGACAATCTGTTTGTTTTTTAAAAGTAAACCGCAGCAAGTAAACATCTGGAGATGGAGTGGTTGTTTTGCTATTGTTCCACAGAACGGCGCAATGTGGAGGAGGTAAAAGAGCGTAAAAACTCAGAGCTATTGGTACAAAGGCAGGTTCTTTTAGTGAAGCGCAATTTGCTTCCTGAAGAGGGAGGCTGTGACATAGTTGCGGTGCCATCTCCGCAAGAGTAATCTAATCCCCTCCGATATCTAAGCGCACGAAGCAAGTGTGGGAAGGAATTAAATCCATGTTTATACCCCAGTAAATCCAACGAACATCACTGAAACACATTAAAACAGAAGGAATATTTGTTTTGAAATCATTAAGCAGAATGTTTCATATTCGAAGATCTAAAAGCTAAAATTATCAGCAAATACCAATATTTTGACCCCTGAAAAAAGGACTATCAAAAAATGACATGTCCATAGAAATTTCTAGTTCTCTCCACAACGTATTGCATCATTCCAAGTCAGAAATAACTTTTAGTTCAACTCCAGTAGATTCCAAACCTTGATTTATTAAAAAAAGCAATATTTTTTTCATTTGTAAGTTAAATAATATTGGCTGCTTCCATTGCGATAAGAATCCTCGGATTAAGAAAAATTGGGCTTTCTTGAAAGGGCAAAGAATTTTGTCCATTCTGGTGTCGTAGTATAGCCTAGAGTCAATATGAATTTCGTCAAAGCTTTTTTAAAACATAAAGCTTTGCAGAGCGATTTAAACTTTCATAGCTTTTTTCCCCCATCAACAAAAGGACATCGTGTACAATGCCTGGATTACGGGTAAATTTTGCGCACCATCTTTTCAAAGTAATGGAATAATGTTTTCCCCCCTCCAGAAGTCATATATGATTTTTCTAAAGAGAGCTCTTATTTCGATACATCTTGAGGTGCCCATTTTATCCATTGCTTCCTTTCGTAAGATCACTTGGGCGTCGTAAATATATCATGGATACCTTTACCTAATCTTTCCAACGTACTATAGTTTCTCTTAATTTCTTTTAATTGCTTCTTCAGTTGGATAATTTGTTTTGACCAGAACCTTGTAATGATGTATGCATTTCTGATTTGTGCAGAGATATTTAATAATCTCGCGTTTCTCATTCTTTAAAGCACCTAGTACACTTTCAATATCAGATGTTTTTCCTGCAGTCTTTTACTCTCCTTCATCTTTTCACATTTCAAACATACATGAAGTTGCGGAATTACTATCTTGTTTCGTCGTAAACGAATCTACACCGCCGCGGGAATTTTTTGAATTTAAAGTTTTAATTCGACCCAAAGAACTTTCTAAAATTCTTGGTCTCCGATAAAACGTCACACACGAAAACTGACACACATCTTTCAGCAACTTGGAAAACTGCCACATGCTTTCCATTAAGGGACCGAGCACAAATTGCTGTTCCTCCGAAGAACACTTTGAATGTGTGTCAGTTTACCCAGTTTGCGAATTATGTGTGGCAGTTTTACAAAGTGCCTAATGACGGGAAGGAGTTCTTTTGTTTATCAGAACTTTCATATCGGTTCATACGAGTTTATGGCGACTGGCCACAAAAGTTCAACGAGGGGGGGGGATGGGTATGAATAAAGATCGCCGTTTCTTGGCATATATATATTTTTTTTTTTTGAGAGTAGAATTGGGAACTCCAAACAATTTCGAGAAAACGTTCTACGTAAGGCTAGCGAGAAGTGCCCTTTATATCGAAGAAACACTGTAAACTGCCGAAAATTTCATATGGGGCCCCCTCGACCCCCCCCTTTCCCCAAACCCCCTACGGTCTAAGTTAGAGTACCATGCGGTAGTATACCAAATTTGGTGGTTCTAAATTGAAAACTGTAAATTTTACGAAAATTTTGTAGGGCCCCCCTTTGGACCGGGCCTCCACCCGTGCCAATAACCGTCACCTTCTAAGTAAGAGCACCATGAGGTGGTACTCCAAATTTGGTGGTTCTTAATTGAAAACTGTAGATTTTACGAAAATTTTGTAGGGGCCCCTTCGGACCGGGCCTCCACCCGTTCCATAAACCCTCTACGTGCTAAGTTAGCGCACCATGAGATAGTATACCAAATGTGATGATTTCAAATTGAAAACTGTAGATTTGACGAATATTGCGTATGGGGGCCCCTTGACCCCGGGCCCCATATCTTTCCCAAAACAGTCTACGGTCTAAGTTAGTGCAACATGAGGTAGTATACCAAATTTCGTGGTCCTAAATTGAAAACTGTAGATTTGGCGAAAATATTCTATGGGGCCCCACGACCCCGGGCTCCGACCACTTCCAAAACCAGTCTACGGTCTAAGTCAGAGCACCATGAGATAGTATACCAAATTTGATGATTTCAAATTGAAAACTGTAGATTTGACAAATATTTCGTATGGGGGCCCTTGACCCCGTGCCCCATAACTTTCCCAAAACAGTCTACGGTCTAAGTTAGTGCACCAAGAGGTAGTATACCAAATTTGGTGGTTCTAAATTGAAAACTGTAGATTTGTCGAAAATATTCTATGGGGGCCCCTAGACATCGGGCTCCGACCACTTCCAAAACCATCCACGGTCTAAGTCAGAGCACCATGAGATAGTATACCAAATTTGGTCGTTTGAAATTGAAAACTGTAGATTTGACGAATATTGCGTATGGGGGCCCCTTGACCCCGTGCCCCATATATTTCCCAAATCAGTCTACGGTCTAAATAAGAGCACCATGAGGTAGTATACCAAATTTGGTGGTTCTAAATTGAAAACTGTAGATTTGGCGAAAATTTTCCCCTCGACCCAGGGCTCAGACCACTTCCAAAACCTGTCTACGGTCTAAGTTAGAGCACCATGAGGCAGTATACAAAATTTGGTGGTTCTCAATTAAAAACTGTAGATTTTACGAAAATTTTCTTCGGGGGCACCTCGACCCCGGGCCCCCTACCTTTTCCCAAAACCCTCTGCGTTCTAAGTTAGAGCACCATGAGATAGTATACCAAATTTGGTGGTTCTAAATTGAAAACTAGATTTTACTAAAATATTGTATGGGGGCCCCTCGAACCCGGGCCGCGTACGGGTCTACGACATAACTTCGCAGGTCAAAACATCGCACGACATATGATCGCCGACATAACATCGCAGGTCAAAACATCGCGGTTCCATAACATCGCAGTACTAAAACATCGCAGGTCAAAACATCGCGGCACCATAACATCGAAAGTCAAAACATCGCGGCACCATAACATCGCAGGGCAAAACATCGCGGCTCCATAACATCGCAGGGCAAAACATCGTGGTACCATAACATCGCAAGTCATAACATCGCAGGTCATAATATCGCAGTAATCCCTAAATAAATTGCTTTAGATAGATTTTGATGAATTGCAAAAAAGGATATTTAAGGGGCAGGGGGACTTCAAGAAATTGATGTCCTGATTAAATTTTGGTAGAAATTGGGGTTACCAGTACCGCTTTTCCAACAGTGCCCAGGCCCGGGGTCCAGGGCCACTTAATCAAAAATATCGTAAAATCTAGTTTTCAATTTAAAACCACCAGATTTGGTATACTATCTCATGGTGCTCTGACTTAGACCGTAGGCGGTTTTTGGAAGTGGTCGGAGGCCGGGGTCGAAGGGGCCCCCATAGAGTATTTTCGCCAAATCTACAGTTTTCAATTTAGAACCACCAAATTTGGTATACTACCTCATGGTGCTCTAACTTAGACCGTAGACGGTTTTTGGAACGGATCGAGGCCGCGGTCAAGGGGCCCCATACAAAATTTTCGTAAAAAATTCCATTTTTTACTCTTAAGATCTGCAACACAGTTCAGCATTCCAATACCCGACCTACGGTCTAAGTGTCAGACCGTAGATAACAAGCAAGTGGGGAAAATATCCGGTTAATGGTGTATTAAAATCACAAATTAATAAACGTTAGCTTTCACCACCAACTGGCGGCTTATCAGGCAGAAATACAATGTAATGTAATAGAGAGTTCCAGATATTCAAAATTTAAAAAGGTAAGAAAAAGATTATCAATGCCAACGTCAGCTGTTCTATAGGTGTCTCCATAGAGATAAGTATTTCCATTCCTCTTCCTTTCTTTTTTGTTTCATTAAATTAAATTAACTAAATAAAAAAATTCAAGATAAGTTTGCTGGAAAAGTAGGGGAATATATTTTTCATTCATTAACGTTCACCCGCTGAACTTGTTGATTGCACACATATTTACCCGGGTAATACCACAATGCTAGTACAAATTACATTAATGATTTCTTTGCAACCAGTTCCATTAGTATGTCCATAACAGCGTTTAAGGCCGTATGAAAAATATACATGGATGATTTCAACGTGAGCCGTTCCGGTGGCGCAGTGGCCTATGCGATGGCTTCTGATCACTAGTCCGAGAAGGGTCCGAGTTCGAATCCCGGTGAGTCATGGACGTTGTGTTTGAATTCTGGCGATGGCTCTCTCGCTTCCCTGGAACTAGTGACCCAAAATTAGGAACTGCTGACTGCTTACAGCCTACGGAATTAATCACGGTGGTCGTTAAACCTCCCAACTAAAAAAAAGAGATTGCGACATGTCCATTGCTATCTGTTATGGAGCCGTGTGAAAAGTACGTTTTTGACATCAACGTGACCTCTTCCATGTGGGCTGGCCACAAAATTTAAGGGACCGTACAAAATCGCACTTTTGTTTCCCCGTGTCCGCGCTTCGGTATATGGTTGAAGTATACGTATATAGTTGAGCCATTTCAGCACGTAGTATGGTTTATATAGAAAATAAAGATAATGTTACACTTTTACTCTGCTACAACACATTAATCCCAAAGGCGATTTCTTAAAATTTTTAATCCGTCGTGCTAATATTCACAACGTTAACATAACATGTCAAGTTATTAATGTTGCACTTTTACTCTGTCACAAAACCTTAATTGCAAGACCTTAGGCCTAGCCTTTTTTTAGGAATTTTTAGTCCGACGTATTCATAAGGTTTCGATAACATACCAAGTTTATGGTACTGCGTTTTTACACAGGCACAAAAATTAATAAACAGGCTTTAAGCCTTTTTATCAGTTTTCAATCAACCCCAACCGTGCTCATATGCATAAAATGTTCAAAGAAAGTCAAGTTTATTGTGTTGCGCTTTTACTCGAATACAAAACTTTAAATAGCCCCTACTAGTGGCGGACCACCGCAGAAGGGCAGAAAGCGTGCGCTTGGTGCATCGGAATCGCAGGGGCCTCAAAATACCAAAAAGAAAACTTAAATTTTATTTTTTTATTTCCGTTGTTTTGTTAATTGGTAAAAATATAAAACAATAATAACGACAATATAGGCACATTATCACGTGTTCTGTGACGCTATTTTCATAGAGGGTGCCAGTTTCATGCTACGAAAGGAACCGTGTTCAGCGTCTTGTTATTCCTGGCCGTGGCTGTCGTTTCTAGGCAGTGGCGTCGAAACTCTTTTTTGACAGCTGGGGCAAGATTTCGGAGAACAAAATATTTCACCCTGGCATAAAATTTATCGTACTACTGTAAAAGAAGATGTGCTGACTTCATTACGAAAATTTGCTGAATAACATTTTTTTTATTAAACATTAATCTATAAAAGAAAAGCATTTTTTTATATCCATATAGTTTCTGAATGTAAACTAACTGTACACATGAACGGCATTAAATTATAGATCTTGATACTTCCGGATTGGTATGAATTCCGCAGGAATTGGGGCCGTAGACGCTATTATTAAATATTGAAAGAACTTATATCTCATTCCTCATCCTACTTCCACTTCCCTATTTATTTTTACTCATTTTTTTAGAGAAAGACTAATTTTGCACTCCTAATGAGACAAAACATTGCTGGTCTTCAAACGGGAACCAGCCTTTTGGACTGTTAAATGCAACTAGCATTTCTTGGCGTCTCAGGAGTGAGTGACATTAAGAAAATATATTCAGATTTCTAGATAGTTCATGGTAAAAAATGAAGAGCAATACTCAATTTTTATCACCCCCCCCCAAAAAAACCGAATGTTTGAGATCTCTAATCACGAACACATGTAATTTAAAAAAGAAGAAAACTGAGGGGGTAAATGTGGTGTTTCCCCCACCACCACACACACACACACACACTCATCTGCGTGCGGGGGAAACTTCCCCCTCTGCCCCCGCGGTTCCGACGCCGCTGTTTCTAGGTCCCGTGTTTTGTAAGTGAAATATCCGTTAGTAGAATCCAAGGTAGAATCTAAGAACATTCAAAACATCGGGGAGGTCAAAACTCGAATGTTAACTATTCCCAGGAGCAATGTTACAAGGTCACGCAGGATGATTCCTGTGTCTAAACAATTGCGTCCCCCCGTAAGTTTTAGCTCTACGGAAAAGGAATATGGGGCTGATGAACAAAGAACCCTTGAACTGTTCCCGTATGCTCTATCAGTCCTTCAGCAAAGCCTTAAATTGAATCCACAGTACAGAGCAAAGCCGACTAGACCTAGACCATAAGGGGAACTGGAGCTTTCGACTTCAAGGGGCCCCGCAGTTTAGGAAAAAAATCATTTTTGGTAGAATTTTTAACAATTTTTTTTTTTTTTTTTTTGTGTGTGTAAGTTTTGGGGTGCGAAGCCCTTAAAAAGTTTTTTTTTAAAAGGTTTTTTTTTTTTTTTGCTTACAATCAGTCGATTTTCGAATAGGTTTATCGTCCTTCGCCGTACAAATACTGAAATTTGGGGATTTTAAGTGGTTATTGAAACTAAGTTTCTATTTTCCGCAGCGATAAATAGCAAATTAAATTTCATCGTTTTGTGGCCCTTACTTTTATGTATTAAACAATTTGCGTGCAAACCAGATACTTAAATTTAAAGAAATAAAAAGAACAATATCAAAGTTGATTTCGGGTTACATATAGAGGCCATTTATTCAGTGACTTTAAAAACATTACTGGAAATTTAAAAAAAATCATATATGAGCACGTATAAAAGTTTAAAAAGTCGCTAATTTGTCACTTGCTCTACTTTGCATTAAAAATCAATCACTAAAACGAAGGGGAAAAACAACTATTTGTACAAATTTATTTTAGAGGAATACTTATTATTTCCTACACTAAAATATTCGCAATTCAAAAAAATTCGCTATGCAGGTATTTTTTTATCATTTTGTAAGGAAGTTTTTATAAGAGTCATAATACAATCTCAACCCCATCTCCCCGGAAAGGAAATCGTAGATTTCAACACTTTTTACTCTCTCTTTCTCTCTCTCCTTCCCTCTTCTCTCTCTCTCTCTCTCTCTCTCTTCTCTGAATTTTTAATCATATTAGGGTCTTTTCTTAAGCTTAAAGCAAATATTTCTTTGACATAATCATTTCGTCTTTATGATAGTTTTCTTTATGAAATACTACAGAGGTGAAGCATATGACAGAACGGAGAAGTTGCAGCAATACATTCTTTCGGTGTAGCTTAATTGGTAAAGCATTCGGCTTTGGAGTAGAGGGATGAGGATTCGTTGTACCGTCAAAATTTGTAAGTTTCATATCGTGTGTTCTTTGAGAACATATTTCACGTAACGACTTTATTAAAATATGAGATTTATTTCCTAGTGCCAGCAATGAATTTTTGGTTCGGGCCCCGCAATAAAATTTCGCCCCGGGCCCTGTAAAAGCTTCCTCCATCCGGCTCTAGTTCAGAGGAAAGAGGTCGTGTGCAGAATATTTTCTTTTAATATTGGATCAAATATTCGATGTATTGCAGCTAGAATCAAATATTGATTATACCTATTACCAGCAAAGTAAGTCTGTTATTCTTTAGTAGAATTTTATATGTTTTACCAAACTTGATGTAAAATTTCCCTATCAATCACAACCCCACAACGGGTACGGAGAACTGACCACCGGAGAAGTGGTCGCACGAAGAACTGGCCATAAAAGTTTTAAGGGGCCGTATAAAAATTACGTTCTAGACTACTCAGTGGCTACGTCTCCCAAGATATCTGACACACATAAAATTTCCATAATTTCGTATATTCCTATCTACGATATTTTTCTAGGTCTATAGACTACAGCTAAACAAATTCTCTGCTGGTATGTGCAAACCCCGGTAACTTGTCGGGGGGGGGGGGATTGCTTATAACCTAAAATATGAAATATCAAGATTTTCCGGTTCGATCGGGAGTTTTCAGTGTTTTACAAGATTGTCTGAGTGCATGTGCCTACGCAGGAAACCTGTCGGGGAGGAGGGGGAGGGTAATACCAAAAGTGTAAAATGTAAAATATTAAGATTTCTCGTCCGATCGAGAGATTTTCAACATTTACAAACAGAAATACTTTGTTTTATATTTTAGGTATTAATTAAGCCCCGACAGGTTTCCTGAGTCAGCGCAAGCCCTCACAGAGTTTGTCGAGATGTAGGTTGTAAATGCTGAAAATCTCCCGACTGGATCAGAAGGTCTTTATATTTTATACTTTTAGTGTTACCCTCACCCCCACCCCCACCCCGACAGGCTTCCTGAGGCAGCACATGCCCTCAGATAATTTGTTGATTTGTAGGCTCTAAATGCTGAAAATCTCCTAATCGGACCAGAAAATCTTCATATTTTACACTTTTGGAATTCCCCCACCCCCAACAGGTTTGCTGAGTAGGCACATACCCTCAGATAATGTGTCGAGTTGTAGCTACTAATTACTGAAAATTTCCGGATCGGACCAAAAATTCCTTATATTTTACACTTTTGGTATCCTCCCCTACAGGTTTCCTGAGTCAGCACTCAGCACATGCCCCCAGATAATTTGCAGACTTGTGCGTACTTTGTAAACCTTGAAATCTTTTGTTGAGTTGTAGATCATAAACATTTTTATAAAGAATTACATTAGTTATCGCAATTAAGAAAAGACGAAATTACGGAAACTTTATATGACTCAGATAATCAACCTCTGGTGGTCGTGGCCAAGAAGCGGTCAAAAAACGCAATTTTTATACTGCCCCTTAAATTTTTTGTGGCCAGTTCTCCGATGGGCACTTCTCCATGTGGCCAGTTCTCCTACACCCCAATCACAACGGGCCTTGTAAAAGCTTTGTTCCGACATATAAAAGTACTTTACCTGGGTCAATCACATGCTACCAAGAGCTCAGTGGCGCATTTCGGATTTCTTTATGGGGTATCCCAAAATTTTGAAGATGCAAATGAAAATACCCCGAAGAAAATATCTCCCAAACTAATACGAACAAATGGAAATATATCCGACATCATAATCATCATCATCATCATCATCTTTGTCAACCATTATCAATCCACTGCTGGACGAAGGTCTCCCCAAGTTTCTTCCACAACGGTCTGTCTTGTGCCAGTCTCCTCCATGTTACTCCCGCATAATTTCTAATTTCATCCACCCATCTCCCATGTGGTCTTCTTCTGGGGCTTTTCCTGTCCCTTGGAATCCAATCTGAAATTTCGGCTGTCCATCGATGGTCTGTCCTGCTGGCAGTATGTCCAGCCCATTGCCATTTCAGGGATTTAACTCTGATCATGATGTCTTCCACTCTTGTCCTTTTTCAGATCAACGAGTTCCTCTTCTTTTCTCACTTGGTTGCACCAAGCATACACCGCTCCATGCCTCTTTGAGTTGTTTGCAGTCTCAGTATGTCTCTTTTAGTTAAGGTCCACGTCTCTGCACCATACGTAAGCACTGGAAGGATGCATTGATCAAACACTTTTCTTTTAAGACATAATAATGGCATATTACTCTTGAAAATTATGCTGTTTCTTCCAAAAGCTCTCCAGGCAAGTTTTGTACGCCGGTTAATTTCTTCATGAATGTGACCCTCACTTGATATCTGCTGCCCAAGATAATCGTACGTATCTGTGATCTCCAGGTTTTCTCCATCAGTCGATAAATCTTCATTTCTCGTAAAAGCATTGAACATCACTTTTGTCTTCTGAAAGTTCATTTTTAATACCACTTCTTTACTCTTGTCAGCAAGTTCCTGGATCATACTCTGCAGCTCTGATGGGGTAGTTGCAAAAATGACTACGTCATCAGCAAAACGAAGGTGAGTTAGATAATCTCCATTCATCTTTATCCCTTTGTTTTCCCAGTTCAGTGATTGAAAGACATTTCCATTGTGGCATTAAAGAGCTTGGGAGATATGGTGTCACCTTGTCTCACTCCCTTTCCAATTTTTATGTGTGTTGTATTTTCAAACAGCCGAATCTTTGCAATTGCATTTTCATAGATGTTATTAATAATATTAATGAATGCATCTTCAATACCGCAGGATTTCAGAGCCATTGTAACTGCTGATGGTTGCACCGAATCAAAGACTTTTTCATAATCGATAAAAGCCATGCACAATGGAAGTTCATATTCCCTCGCTCTTTCAATTAGTTCTCTCAGTACGTGGATATGATCTATTGTTCTGTAGCCACTCCTGAATCCAGCTTGTTCTCTCGGTTGAGCCATGTCCAGTGTTACGTTCAAGAGGTGTATAAGAACTTTAGTGAAAATTTTATAAACTACTGATAGGAGGTTGATAGGTCTGCAGTTCCTGAGGTCCTCAATGTCACCTTTTTTTTTTGGAGCAGGATCATTGTAGCGTTGTTCCAATCCTCAGGAATCTTCCCTTCATTAAGACATCGAGTGAAAATTTGTACTACAACTTTATCCTTCAGTTTATTGTTTATTATAAATCCAACACCACTAGTTCTGCCAGTATCTGTCCCACGATAGTAGAAGAGATGTCCACTTTTCAGTTCAATGAGATCTTCTCCTTTTCTCCTTACCTCACTTAGCCCGTCGATGTCCCACTTGATCCTTTGTAGTTCCTCTTCTAATTCAAGAAGCTTTGAATCAGAAGATAGGGAGCGTCCATTATACGTAGCCAAGGTCAGCATCAGACGGCAGCCTAGTCCGAACCTCCGGTGATTCTTAGCACCCTCTGCCTTCATGTCGCACTGGCCGCTGCCTTGGCCAGGTACATTCCAGCTGCCGGAGACTGAGGGCCAAGATTTAAGTTGTGGAGTCATTTTGGAGGGTTTGGCCATAACTCACCACGCTGGCCAAGCGGGTTGGTGAGTGTGGGATAGCATTTCCTCTAATCCCGATGGTATAGTTATACCGCTATTGGCGGTCGTCAGAGCCCCTTTAGTGGGAACAGGATGCACCACGAGAAGGCGGGGTTGACATATACACTGACGGAAAAAATCCCATCCCCACGAAAAAATAGTGTTAGAGGAGTGAAATGGCGGCAATACATTTGTATAGGTAACATATTTAATCGATTAGGGTTTCAAGATCGCAGCTTATTGTAAGCGCGAGAAAAGCCATTTTAAATGTGAAATGCTGGTACATTAATAACCGGTGTAACCGCCAGAATGTTGAATGCAAGCACGCAAACGTTCATGCATTGTGTCGTACAGGTGCTGGATGTCAGTTTGTGGGATGGAGTTCCATGCATGTTGCACTTGGTCGGTCAATACAGGGACGGTTAATGCTGGTTGGAGGTGACGCTGGAGTTGCCGTCCAATGATGTTCCATACGTGCTCGATTGGTGAAAGATATGGTGATCTAGCAGGCCACGGCAACATGTCGACACTCTGTAGAGCATGTTAGGTTACAGCAGCGGTATGCGGGCGAGCGTTATCCTGTTGGAAAGCACCCTCTGGAATGCTGTTCATGAATGGCAGAACAACAGGCTGAATCACCAGACCGACGTACAACTGTGCCGTCAGGGTGCGTGGGATAACCACGAGAGTGCTCCTGCTGTCATAGGAAATTGCTCCCCAGACCATAACTCCAGGTGTAGGTCCAGTGTGTCTCGGCCGCAGACAGGTTGGTTGCAGGCCCTCACCTGGCCTCCTTCTAACCAATACACGGCGATCACTGGCACCCAAGCAGAACCGGCTTTCATCAGAAAACACAACAGATCTCCACTCCGTGCTTCAATAAGCTCTAGCTTGACACCACTGACGTCGCAAACGGCAGTGGTTTGGAGTAAGTGGAATGCACGCTACAGGGCATCTGGCTCGGAGCTGTCCTTCAAGTAACCGATTGGTAACAGTTCGTTGTGTCACTGTGGTGGCAACTGCAGCTCGAATTGCTGCCACAGACGCGGTACGATGCGCCATGGCCATACGCCGTACACGGCGGTCTTCCCTCTCAGTAGTGCCACGTGGCCGGCCGGAACCAGGTCTTTATGAGGTCTTCTTCATATATATATATATATAAGTAACCCAAACTCTTATGGAAACAGCAACAAAATTAGCTGGGTCTAAGAACAAGTTGCATGTGAACAAATTATCAGGAAAAACCAAAATATGGATGCAAAAAAGAAGAGAGATGAGGACAACTAAAGATGATGTGACTTCCAAAGTGGAATATATAGAGCTATGCAAGACAGTACGAAAACGTATGACTGAAGACGTAAGGAAATTCAACTGTGAACTAGTGAGGAAAGCAATTGAAAACAACCAAAGCCTAAAGATAGCAAAGGGACATCTCAGTAAGGGAAGAAAACAGATTATGGCACTGAGAAAAGAAGATGGTTCCGTAACACGAAATAGAGGCGAAATTTTGACAAGAGTGAAAGATTTCTACTCCAAATTATATGGAAGGGATGATACATGTTCTCCAGACATCATGAAAGGTACCAGAGTTCTTCCAGTCCTCCCAGCAGAAGTTGCACATGCAATCAAGAACATGAAACGGGGAAAAGCTCCACGAGAAAATGGAATTACTGTAGACATCATACAAGAAGCAAGTGGAGAAATTGAAACAGTACTCGCCTAAGTTTTCACTCGATGCCTTTTAATAAAGGGAAGATTCCTGAGGATTGGAACAACGCTACAATGATCCTGCTACATAAAAAAGGTGACATTGAGGATCTCAGGAACTACAGACCTATCAGCCTCCTATCAGTGGTTTATAAAATCTTCACTAAAGTTCTTTCACACCGCTTGAAGGTAACATTGGACATGGCTCAACCGAGAGAACAAGCTGGATTCAGGAGTGGCTACAGCACAATAGATCATATCCACGTACTGAGAGAACTAATTGAAAGAGCGAGGGAAAATGAGCTTCCATTGTGCATGGCTTTTATCGATTATGAAAAAGCCTTCGATTCGGTGAAAACATCAGCAGTTACAATGGCTCTGAAATCCTGCGGTATTGAAGATGCGTACGTTAATATTATTAATTACATCTATGAAAATGCAAGTGCAAAGATTCGGCTCCTTGAAAATACAACACACATAAAAATTGGAAAGGGAGTGAGACAAGGTGACACCATATCTCCGAAGCTCTTTAATGCCACAATGGAAAATGTCTTTCAATCACTGAACTGGGAAAACAAAGGGATAAAGATGAATGGAGATTATCTAACTCACCTTCGTTTTGCTGATGACGTAGTCATTTTTGCAACTACCCCATCAGAGCTGCAGAGTATGATCCAGGAACTTGCTGACAAGAGTAAAGAAGTGGGATTAAAAATGAACTTTCAGAAGACAAAAGTGATGTTCAATGCTTTTACAAGAAATGAAGATTGATAGATTGATGGAGAAAACCTGGAGATAACAGACACGTCCGTTTATCTTGGACAGCAGATATAAAGAGTGGGTCACATTGATGAAGAAATTAATCGGCGTACAAAACTTGCCTGGAGAGCTTTTGGAAGAAACAGCATAATTTTCAAGAGCAATATGCCATTATGTCTTAAAAGAAAAGTGGTTGATCAATGCATCCTTCCAGTGCTTACGTATGGTGCAGAGACGTGGACTTTTCCTAAGAGAGACATACAAAGGCTGCAGCAACTCAAAGCAGCATGGAGAGGTGCATGCTTGGTGTAACCAGGAGAGATAAGAAGAGGAACTCGTGGATCCGAAAAATGACAAGAGTGGAAGACATCATGGTCAGAGTTAAATCCCTGAAATGGCAATGGGCTGCACATACTGCCAGAAGGACAGACCATCGATGGACATCCGAAATTTTATATTGGATTCCAAGGGACAGGAAAAGACCCAGAAGAAGACCACGTGGGCGATGGGTGGATGAAATTCGAAAGTATGCGGGAGTAACATGGAGGAGACTGGCAAAAGACAGACCGTTGTGGAGGAAACTTGGGGAGACCTTCGTCCAGCAGTGGATTGATAATGGTTGACAATGATGATGATGATGATGATGATGATATATACACGTCACAACCGTACGTTTTGTTCTGACGTATGTCACTCTTAATCTCTTTGGGAAGGAGACACTATGTAATTATTTGAACATGTAAAATAATATTTTTGCATGTTTAATTTGTGACATACGTCGCTCTTGATCTCTTTGGGGAGTAGTGTCGCAGTGGTCTAAGCGATGGCTTCTGATCATTCGCCCAACAGAGTGGTCTGGGTAAGGTATGGATGTCGTGTTTGTCCTACCGCCACACTGGTGGCCCAGTGATTTAAGCGATGGCTTCTGGTCATTAGCCCAACGGAGGAGGTCTGCGTTAGAATCCCAGGCAATGGTTGTTTGCGTTTGTCTTTCGGAGGTTTATTTGCTGAGTTCCTAGTTCACCTATGTACATTCCTGTCGTTGAAACACAGAATGTCTATACTGTATGTAGCTGTCCACCAAGTTCAGTGTGTATGTCAATGTATTTTTGGAAAACCGCTACACATAATTCGGAGCCGCCCCGGTGGCGCAGTGGTCTAAGCGATGGCCTCTGATCATTCGTCTGAACGGGGTCCGGGTTCGAATCCCGGGGAGGCATGAATGTTGTGTTTCTCTTACGGCACTGGCTCTCTCCCTTCCCTGGAACCAGTGACCTTAAATTAGGGACGGGCGACTGCTTATAGCCCATTGAGTTGCTCACGGTGGTCGTTAAACCTCCAAACAAACAAAACAAAAAAAAATAATGATTCGGAAACTTGGAAAACTGCCAGAAATTCGAAGTGCCCCTCGGAGGAACAGCAACTCGTGCCCGGCCCCTTAATGAAAAAATGTGGGAGTTTTCCTGTTTGGCGGTTTATAGTGAATCGGATCTTACATGCCATTTTCTGTAAGTAGGAATCTCCTATTATAATTTTATGCCACTATAATAACTCCTACACTTTAACAAATCTAGAACGAAATGCAATTTGCGTATACATTCCCTTATACACTTAGTGCTAGCCACTTTATTATGATCACCCCCTCAGTACTTCGGTGGGCCACCTTTTGCCTTTAACACTGCGTCAATTCTTCGTGGCATGGACTTCACGAGATGTTGATAGGTGGTTTGTGGAATCTGAGACCATGCTTGATGAATAGCACTTTTCAGGAGTGTGAGATTCCAGAGTTGTGGATCCAGCTATCTGATGGCTCGTTCAACTTCATCCCACAAATTCTCATTGGGGTTGAGATCTGGAGATTGTGGGGGCCACCTAAGCAAAGTAAACTCACCGGCATGTTCCTGAAACCAATCCTGTACAATACGAGCACCATGGCAGGACGCATTATCTTGTTGAAAGTAGCCATCGCCATTGGGATAAACCATCCACATGACAGGATGCACTTGGTCCGCAACGATGTTTAGATATGATGTGCCAGTCAGACGTTGATCAACACGAATTAAAGGGCCCAAAGCATGCCAGGAAAACATTCCCCAAACCATAACGTTGCCTCCACCAGCTTGAAGGGTTGTAGTAATGCATTTGGGGTCCATGCTTTCATGCTGTTTCCGCCAAATTCTCACTCGGCCATCGGCATGATGCAACTTAAAACGTGATTCATCGGACCACATAATTTGTTACCAATTATCGACTGTCCAATCCTTGTGCTCCTGTGCGAACTATAGACGTTTTCTCTTGTTAACTGCAGACAGCAAAGGTGTTCGAACAGGGCTTCGGCTGCCATATCCCATCTGATGCAGTGTACGGCCAAACAGTGCGTGCAGAGATCATTTGAGGGGATAATTGATTAAGATGGTCTGTAATTTGCTGCCCTGTTGCCCTTCTGTTATCTGTTAATAGTCTGGACACTCTTCGTTCCGCCCGAGCAGCCACTAGTCGATGACGTCCACACGTTGCACGTAGAGACCCAGTTTTTTGGCTGACAGTCCAGTCTTTAAACACTTTAACAATAGCCGCTCTGGAACATTTCACGAATGCGGCGCTTTTGGTGATACTCGCTCCATGGCTCCGATCTCCTACAATCATCCCACGTTGAAAGTCCGTCAAATCGCATTTTTTACCCATCTCGTCACCCAAAAATCCCTTCTACTACTGTCGCAAGCCCTAAGCTTTCCCTTTTTATACTAGCTTCGCCCTCAGGCGGCAACAGAATGCAGCCATAGCTCATTTGCTTAAAACTGTCAGGTGGTCATAATAAAGTGAAGACTCAGTGTCTAAGGTGTAGGAGTTTTATGCGGTGTGTTTTGCTAACGGTGAAAGAAAGAATAGGAGTTTTCCGTCAAGAGAACAGCTGTTCAACAACGACAATCACCAAAGAGGAAAGACCTTCCTTTAATGCAATTTGTATATGTCCCCGTAACGTCTCACTAACAGAAATGTACCAGTCTTCCGGGTACGAGTTTTCTAAAATTCAATTTTAGGAAAATACCGTGATTGCTTCAATTTGTGAAATAATTTACGAATTTGAAGAAGGGAAAATGTATCGGAATAGTTAGAAGAGTTGAAGATGATGCCAAATCCTGAAAATCAGGTATTAAAACTGAACAGGAGGGAAGAGAACTGCAAGGGTACGAGTTTGCTGGGCACTAATTTGCCGGGTACCAATCTCCCGGGATCCATTATTGGATTATTCAACATTGTGTGTAAATATATTTATATTGTCTAGCATAGGCGCCGACTTCGTGGGTTCGAGACAGTTTTTGAACCCCCCAATGATTTTGTTGAGGGTTCCTCGAACCCCTAATGTTTTTGCGCGTATTTCGTGAAAAAATACACGTACGCATATGTGCATAAATTTTGGTTTTCGTTATCAATTCTTCAAGGTTTTTATTATTCATTCCCCGTTCATTATAGTATATAAAAAGTGTGTATAGAAATTTACCTCTCGGACTGTTTATTGTGCCTCAAAAAAGAATTAGTGTTTGTTCGTGTTCATAAAATTTGACGCAACAGACAATACATCAAGTACCGTTGTTTAAGAGCATTTAAAACTGCCTCCTTTAGAAAATTCTTCGGTTTGTCTGGGTTCCCACAAAATACAAAAGTCTAGCTCTACAATCGGAGACGAGAACCTATTCGAGGTCATAGTGATAAAGGTGGAAATATGTTGCACAGTCAGTTGACCCGCCCTATCTTCGGGCAGTCAGGAAACAAGAAGGTTAGAAGAGAGAGAAGATGGCATCAGCAACCGCTGGTGAAGCTAAGTCTGATCATCTGGTTTCTTGGGCCCTCCGGTTGGGGAGGTTCAGTGGTGTGACGTCACTTACTGAAGACCTGTGCTAGAGCACAGGTTGATAGCGGCCGTCTCTTACTCTCAGCAGCATTCCCTGAAGGTCAACAAAACTCCCACAGCTCTAGCAAGGCCGTGATTGATTAATACGCAGTATGCACTTCCGCTCGACAAAGCATAATCTTTTAAAAAAATATTAAACAGTATTTCTGTAACTTTTTGCAAATTTTTAGTTATGTGTATGTATATTTCGGTCTCATTTTTTCCTGACTGTACATGATGCACAAGTGCCTCTTAAACCTCTTCAAAGTCAACGATTTCCCCATAGTATAAGTACAGAAGCAGCTCAAGTCGAGCATCCTGGGCATACACAGCTGATACGAAGTAGAGCCCACGGAAAATGTAGGGCATGGAGCTGATGTCATGTCCTCTCCCTTCTAACCTCCTATTTAAACTCAGAACTCATTTGAAGAAAAAAATTTTGGAAGTTTTAAATTTGGTAAAAAAAACCTTAAAATATATTTTACATGTTTTAGTTACTTTTATAAGACAATTGAGTTGAATATTCACATAGTATCTGTGTATTGTATATGATAATGCCGCACCTACAAAAGCAAAATAAATAAAATAAATAATTATCTAGAGAAAAAAAAATCTGTAATTAACTATAATTTGCTTCATTTTAGCATTTCAGGCGTTTTATTGTGCCAGATAATCTCACTGAATGAAATTTAAATTAGACTTAAATACTCTGAAAAATGAATTGGTAATTCGATTAAAAATTTCCGGAACCCCCAATAATTTTTCAAGTCGGCGCCTGTGTTGTATACTGTTATATAAGTGAAAAACATCCAGTAAGGATTCAATTAAAGTATCAAGTTTATGTCGTTGCAGTTCCTTTAAGTCATGACATACTGTTTTTAAGTTATTTTCAGCGAATGATAAGGACCTTTATTTTTCATTTCTTAATTTCATTTTATTGACTGATCAATAGTTTGCTTCATGTATTGATTAATAAATGGTAAGATAATTGCAACAAAACATTTATTTTGTGGTAAATTGTTGTTCCGACTTTTGACTTAAAATTTGTTTTTCCACATAACGGAAAAATGCGCCTCGTCACTGGGTGACATGTAATCTGTAAGAATAGCTCACAATTCCCAAAGCCATCTGGATTTGGGCGGCGGAACTGATGAAGAAGCATTGGTATAGTTAAGTTTTTCATCCCCCCCCTTTGTTCATGAGGGAAGCAATCTTAGTATGTGCCCGTCGCATTGTGATTCCTTCCCCACGAGACTACTTCCTTAAATGAGGATAATCTGTTTGGTTTTTAAAAGTAAACCGCAGCAAGTAAACATCTGGAGATGGAGTGGTTGTTTTGCTATTGTTCCACAGAACGGCGCAATGTGGAGAAGGTAAAAGAGCGTAAAAACTCAGAGCTATTGGTACAAAGGCAGGTTCTTTTAGTGAAGCACAATTTGCTTCCTGAAGAGGGAGGCTGTGGCATAGTTGCGGTGCCATCTCCGCAAGAGTAATCTAATCCCCTCCGATATCTAAGCGCACGAAGCAAGTGTGGGAAGGAATTAAATCCATGTTTATACCCCAGTAAATCCAACGAACATCACTGAAACACATTAAAACAGAAGGAATATTTGTTTTGAAATCATTAAGCAGAATGTTTCATATTCGAAGATCTAAAAGCTAAAATTATCAGCAAATACCCATATTTTTGACACCTGAAAAAAAGGATTATCGAAAAATGACCTGTCAGTAGAAATTTCCAGTTCTCTCCACAACGTATTGCATCATCCCAAGTGAGAAATAACTTTTAGTTCAACTTCAGTAGATTCTAAACCTTGATTTATTAAAAAAAGCAATATTTTTTTCATTTGTAAGTTAAAGAATATTGGCTGCTTCCATTGCGATAATAATCCTCGGTTTAGGAAAAATTGGGCTTTCTTGAAAGGGCAAAGAATTTTGTCCATTCTGGTGTCGTAGTATAGCCTAGAGTCAATATGAATTTCGTCAAAGCTTAAAACATAAAGCTTTGCAGAGCGATTTAAACTTTCATAGCCTTTTTTTCCCCATCAACAAAAAGACATCGTGTAGAATGCCTGGATTACAGGTAAATTTTGCGCACCATCTTTTCAAAGTAATGGAATAATGTTTTTCCCCTTTCAGATGTCATCTATGATATTTCTAAAGAGAGCTCTTATTGCGATGCATTTCGATACATCTTCAGGTGCCCATTTTATCCATTGCTTCCTGTCGTAAATATATCATGGATACCTTTACCTAATCTTTCCAACGTACTATAGTTTCTCTTAATTTCTTTTAATTGCTTCTTGAGTTGGATAATTTGTTTTGACCAGAACCTTGTAATAATGTATGCATTTTTGATTTGTGCAGAGATATTTAATAATCTCGCGTTTCTCATTCTTTAAGGCACCTAGTACACTTTCAAGATCAGATATTTTTTCCTGCAGTCTTTTACTCTCCTTCATCTTTTCACATTTCAAATATACATGAAGTTGTGGAATTACTATCTCGTTTCATCCTAAATCGAATCTACCCCGCCGCTGATACGGGAATTTTTTGAATTTAAAGTTTTAATTCGACCCAAAGAACTTTCTAAAATTCTTGGTCTCCGATAAAACGTCACACACGAAAACTGACACACATCTTTCAGCAACTTGGAAAACTGCCACATGCTTTCCATTAAGGGACCGAGCACAAATTGCTGTTCCTCCGAGGAACACTTTGAATGTGTGTCAGTTTTCCCAGTTTGCGAATTATGTGCGGCAGTTTTTCAAAGTGCCTAATGACGGAAAGGAGTTCTTTTGTTTGTGAGAATTTTCATGCTGGTACATACGAGTTTACGGCAATTGGCCACAAAAGTTCAACGAGGGGGGATGGGTATGAATAAAGATAATCGTTTCTTGGCATATATACATATTTTTTTTTTTTGAGAGTAGAATTGGCAACTCCAAACAATTTCGAGAAAACGTTCTACGTAAGGCAAGCGAGAACTGCACTTTAATTTGAAGAAACACTGTAAACTGCCGAAAATTTCAAATGGGGTGCCCTCGACCCCCCCCCCCTTACCCTTTCCCCAAACCCTCTACGGTCTACGTTAGAGTACCGAGAGGTAGTATACCAAATTTGGTGGTTCTAAATTGAAAACTGTAGATTTTACGAAAATTTTGTAGTGGCCACCTTCGGACCGGGCCTTCACCCGTGCCAATAACCGTCACCTTCTAAGTAAGAGCACCATGAGGTAGTACACCAAATTTGGTGGTTCTAAATTGGAAAATGTAGATTTTGCCAAAATTTTCTATAGGGGCCCCTCGACCTCGGGCTCCGACCACTTCCAAAACAGTCTACGGTCTAAGTTAGAGCACCATGAGGTAGTATACCAAATTAGGTGGTTCTAAATTGAAAACTGTAGATTTGGCGAAAATATTCTAAGGGGGCCCCTCGATCCCGGGCTCCGACCACTTCCAAAAACCGTCTACGGTCTAAGTCAGAGTACCATGAGATAGTATACCAAATTTGGTGGTTTTAAATTGAAAACTGTAGATTTTACGAATATTGCGTTTGGGGGCCCCTTGACCCCGGGCCCCACATCTTTCCCAAAACAGTCTACAGTCTAAGTTAGTGCACCATGAGGTAGTATACCAAATTTGGTGGTTCTAAACTGAAAATTGTAGATTTGGCGAAAATATTCCATGGGGGCCCCTCGACCCCGGGCTCCGACCACTTTCAAAAACCGTCTACGGTCTAAGTCAGAGCACCATGAGATAGTATACCAAATTTGGTGGATCTAAATTGAAAACTGTAGATGTTACGAAAATTTTCTATGGGGGCCCCACGACCCCGGGCTCAGACCACTTCCAAAAACCGTCTACGTTCTAAGTCAGAGCACCATGATATAGTATACCAAATTTGGTGGTTCTTAATTGAAAACTGTAGATTTTACGAAAATTTTCTATGGGGGACCCTCGACCCCGGGCTCAGACCACTTCCAAAAACCGTCTACGGTCTAAGTCAGAGCACCATGAGGTACAAATTTGGTGGTTCTTAATTGAAAACTGTAGATTTTACGAAAATGTTCTTTGGAGGCCCCTCGACCCCGGGCTCAGACCACTTCCAAAAACCGTCTACGGTCTAAGTCAGAGCACCATGAGGTAGTATACCAAATTTGGTGGTTCTCAATTGAAAACTGTAGATTTTACGAAAATTTTCTTCCGGGGCACCTCGACCTGGGGCTCCCTACCCCTTCCCAAAACCCTCTGCGTGATAAGTTAGAGCACCATGAGATAGTATACCAAATTTGGTGGTTCTAAATTGAAAACTAGATTTTACGAAAATATTGTATGGGGGCCCCTCGAACCCGGGCCGTGAACACTTCCCAAAACCGTCTACGGTCTAAGTTAGAGCACCGTTAATTAGTATACCAAATTTGGTGGTTCTAAATTGAAAACTGTAGATTTTACGAAAATTTTGTATGAGATGAGAGTTTAATTAGTGCCCCCTCCTGAAATATTTTGATAAGTGCCACATACTAATCTTCCGCAAATTAAATCAGTGTCTGAACGAATTTTTCTTACCAAAGATCAAATGTTTAGAAAAATACAAAGAAAAAGAAAATGAAAAGAAAAAAAGCCGTTTAATTAATGCCCGGTCCTGAAATGTTATGGCTCGCGATGTTATGGCTTGCGATGCTTTGTCACCACGATGTTTTGACCTGCGATGTTTTGTGTCCGCGAAGTTATGACTTGCGATGTTTTGTCACCGCGATGTTTTGACCTGCGATATTTTGTGTCCGCGATGTTATGGCTTCCGATGTTTTATGTCCGCGATGTAATGGCTTGCGATGTTTTGTCACCGCGATGTTTTGACCTGCGATGTTATGTCCGCGATATTATGTCGCGCGATGTTTTGACCTGCGATGTTTCGACGTGCTACGGCCGCGTACACTTTCCAAAACCGTCTACGGTCTAAGTTAGAGCACCGTGAGTTAGTATACCAAATTTGGTGGTTTTAAATTGAAAACTGTAGATTTTACGAAAATTTTGTATGAGATGAGAGTTTAATTAGTGCCCCCTCCTGAAATATTTTGATAAGTGCCACATACTAGTCTTCCGCAAATTAAATCAGTGTCTGAACGAATTTTTCTTACCAAAGATCAAATGTTTAGAAAAATACAAAAGAAAAAAAATGAAAAGAAAAAAAGTCGTTTAATTAATGCCCGATCCTGAAATGTTATAGCTCGCGATGTTATGGCTTGCGATGTTTTGTCACCACGATGTTTTGACCTGCGATGTTTTGTGCCCGCGATGTTATGGCTTGCGATGTTTTGTGTCTGCGATGTTATGGCTTGCGATGTTTTGTCACCGCTATGTTTTGACCTGCGATGTTATGTCCGCGATGTTATGTCGCGCGATGTTTTGACCTGCGATGTTATGTCCGCGATGTTATGTCGCGCGATGTTTTGACCTGCGATGTTTTGACGTGCTACGACTAATGACTATTGGATCATTCTTCATTTCAAATCGTTAAATAAGATATGAAATAACCGTTACGGAATTAAAAAAAACTTACTTTCCACTTCCTTTTAGATTTTTGTATTTATTTATTTGTTTGTGTATGTAAATTTCTTTTATTTTTTAATCCGAAAGGCAGCGAACGACGAACATGAAAATGACATGAAATTACGTAAACTAAAGCCACCCCACACTGGCGATCGTACACTGGCGTGCAAAAGTTAAGGACGAGACGGTTTTTCGAATGTAACGTTGTGCAGAAGTGCTCCACATCGGCTCAAATCATACCATAAGATCCCCAAGATGTAAGAATATGGGATAAGTGAGCAAAACCGTCCAAACAAGGAATCCAAAGGATACAAAGGCACTTTATTGAAAAGGTAGCTTCGAGCACAACTGGACAGAAGACAGAAACGTACATGTGACAAGCGGCTGCCAAGAAAAAACCAGTCTTTAGTAGAGGATATGATCACCCCTGACTGCGTCGCAGGATTTACAACGTCTGTCCATGCTGAGGACGAGGTTGTCAAGGAGCTGTTGAGGCATCGTGGCCCATTCCTCTTGTAGCGCCAATCGCAGCTGCAGAATCGTTGCTGGCGACTGGTGACGTGCTGCCAAGCGTCTCCCGAGAAGGTCCCACACGTGTTCGATTGGATTTAGGTCCGGGGACCTTGCGGGCCAATCCATGCGTTGGATATCTTCACTCTCCAACAGCTCTGCGACAGCCACTGTACGATGAGGTGTAGTGTTGTCGTCCATGAAGAGGAACTCAGGACCCACAGCACCTCTAAACAGACGCACGTGAGACAGGAGAACCTCGGTACAATAGTGGACACCAGTGACTGAACCTCCTTGGAAGATGTAGAGGTCAGTACGGTTACCAAGCATGATACCGCACCAAACGAGAACTCCGCCACCTCCAAACCGGTCGCTTTCGATGATGTTGGAGGTGTGATTGCGTGTTCCCTGCTTTCTCCAGATGTATATACGTCCAGAATCGCTGGTCAGACTAAATCGGCTCCTGTCCGTAAAGGGAACTCGACACATTTGCTGATGTGTCCAGTTCTTGTGTTCCTGGCACCCAAGAAACCGCCGTCTCCGATGAGCAGGCGTTAATGGCACACACCATACTGGTCGTCGTGCAAATAGACCACCTTTGTGCAGCCTCCTGGCCATGGTAAAACGCGGTAACGGACGTCCAGTTGTCTGCTGCATGTGCCTTGCGATTTCTCCCGGTGTTTGCCGTCAGTCTCTTCTCGCCTGTAGGACAATATGCCGGTCGTCCGCCGCCTTGGTTGCTCGTGGACGACCACTGCTAAACTCTCGGACAGCTGTTCCTGTCTTTTGAAATGCTCTCCAAGCTCGTGAAACGATGTTGTGAGCGATCTCGAACTCCTTGGCCACACTTCGACCTTCTTCCAACTTCCCAATGACGCGACCTCGGGTAAAGTCATCCAAATGTCGTCTACTGGATTGCCTGTTGGTCATATCACACGGTTGGAGCAACTCGACGTCGTTCAAACCGATGTACACCGTGCAATAGGTTTCACCGAATTGCTGAGCGTACACCACCCGTGTGCATTATAACCCTTATATGCAGCATGCCCTACCGTACCGGACCCTGAGTGGTCTTTCGGTCAGTTCTGCCTGCTCGTTCCGCTGTTATGTTAATTTCTCCTCTTCGTCCTTAATTTTTGCACACCAGTGTATCTCAGATGTAATACCCACGTGACACATGAAGATAAGCCCCACCCATATGTGTCGTCACTGAAGCTGAATACCACCCTCATATTGGCCGAGATTTCCCCAGTCCAGTATCAATGTAAAGTTTGCTTAAATGCTGCCGAGACGTGCCACGCGGGGATTCAACTGATGCGAAGTCTCCGGGCGCCAGGTTCTGGAGGCGGCAGGACCAAGGAGGTTAGAATAAGATATTTGGAGATGCCCTTGTTAACGAAACTGTACCACTCTGTGTGAAGCCTATAACCGCGAGCGATGGCCATCAAAGTGTGGGAAAGCTAATGGCTTTCAAGGCTACTGCAATGCATTTTGTGTTGCCCGAATCGCCTTCTTTCGTCGCAAATGTTTCCAATTTCGCATCGTAACATGTTTCCAATGTGTGAGAAAATGTTGAATTTATAAAATTCTTAATTATTTTGAGGCCCCTTCCCATTTTTATTTTAAATTAAAATACACAAACATGGGTGTCAATTCTAAACAAAACAAAGTTAAAACTCTAAGCTTCACTCGTGTAAGAAGTGTAATTCATTCCAGTTTGATATTAACACGGTTTCTGCAACCAAAAACCATGCAATTTCGAAATACAAACAGATGAAATTACATAGGTAATGTAAACAATGACAAATTCCCATACCTTGCGGCTTCATGGTTAAGAGACCAGGGCATCTCGAGAAGTATTATTCAAACTTTACGGTTGATAAATTAATATCAGTGACGTGGGAGAAGTTAAGAAAAAGTTTTACTATGAGGAATCGTAATGCGACGTTGTACGTTTATTTTTAAGTAAAAATAATTCGTTATATAATTCAATAGAAAATGACTTAAAATCAGAGAATAATTTTTATTGTTTTGTTCAGCAACGGATACCGAGGGCGAAGGACAAGCAATTATTTTTCAAAATGTTTTTTTAAATCTCGAAGATTTCATCATTCATGTTATGCGTGGCCAGCGCTATGACAATGGAACTAGCATAAAGGGAAAACACAATGGACTTCAAAAACCATAATTTTTCGACCTAAAACCCTTATACATTTTATGAACTTTGAGAGACTCATACTTTGAATCTGGTCGTCTGTAACGACCAAATAATTTTCCTAAAAATTGTGAACATTTTCAGTATTGTTCAAGAAATATATGTTTTCTTTTCTGAATTACCTTACCGTTGGCAAATTCTAAAGAAAGAGCTTCCAGCGTTGATCGTAAAACCGTGCTGTGAAAACAAGGTGAGAAAATAAGATTGATGCAATGAGGGTAACGCGGACTAGGGTACAATTTGGATGTGACCCACGATACATTATATTAGCGCTTTAACAAATCTTTTGGAGACAGTGATACACGAAATTTAACCAATCTTTCTTAGAAAAAGAATTAAAAAAAAGAAGCGTGCAAGTCTATTTGAAGTTTATTTGTTCCAGAAAGATTTTCTTCAAAAATTAATGTTAGTAGCAAATTAATGCCAAAATTTGTTGTAGTTATACTAACCATAATAGAAATGCTAAAACAAGTAACTGGCTGTTTAAAAGAAAGTAGAACACATGGAGGTTTTAAAAGCAAGTTAGCTAAAGATAAAACAATTGCCGAGGAAATGGAATGCAAAACGGAATTTCCAACTGTTGAATTGGTTTGACCACGTAAGAAAAAAAAAATATATATATAAAAAAAAAGAAGTTTTGGTACCAAAATACGGATGAGATCTTGATCTGCTGAAAAGAAATTAAAAAAGCAACTTTCCTATTTTTTGATACAAAGAAAAGAACGGTTCGAACACACATAACGAGACTTTTCAATTTTTTAAATGACCTTTATTCATTATTGACACTAAGCAGAGATATAAAAATAAAATATTGCATGGACTTACAAATAAAACTGTCAGGTATTGCACAAAAAGAATATGATATACAGTCGAAACCGTTTATAAGGAAGTTGAAGGGAGTTAAGAAAAAGTTCGTTCGTTTTATCCGATTTTGCCTTAAATGTTTCAGCAAACGAGCAAACGTTATGTAAAAAAGCACATACAGTATACTACTATAGTACGTATGTATTAGAAAGCAGAAGTACAATAATTGAAACATTTACCTTTAATTTTTCATTCACACTTCTGGAAGTAACTATCCAGAGTTGCCTGTTTTTGGGATTGCACAATTGCTGTAGACAGCTGTTTTTCTATTTGATCCAACAATGCTGAACAAAACAGATTTTTTGACGCAAAAGAAACAAAACAAAAAAACACGCAAATTAGCAAGACTTTTGATATTTTTTTAACTTCTGCGTATTCTTCCTCCTCATCAGTGGACGCGTCATACTGAGAGTTCAACACGCCATCAACGATGTCCTGATCTGTATTTTGAGATTCCGTTGAGATGTCATCACCAGCCAGCAGATAATCTGGAAAAGATAAATCCGATGAAATGAGCCCTTTTGCACTCAGGTGATTCCATGTTTCGTCTTTAGTAGTAACCACTGTGTCTTCATTTACTACTGAATTACCAAAACCAGCATGTTTCCAACAATTTTTTATGGTTACATCAGTTACGGTAGTCCAAGCATTTGATAGCATATCCCATGCCATTCGAACATCGATGACAGTTGGTTGCCTCTTTCCACGTTAATAAGAATTTTTCTGAGTAAAATTTTGTGGTAATGAAGTTTTAGAGGTTTTTTATAACACCCTGATCCATGGGCTCAAGTTTTGATGTAGTGTTTGGTGGAAACCGATGTACATTTGTAGACGTTAACACTATGTTAGACGAATGTGCTGCACAATTATCGATGAGCAGCAGAACTTTCCGATTTTTCTTTGTCATTTCCTTGTCAAATTGTTTCAACCATTCTGTAAAGAGTTCTGATGTCATCCACGCTTTCTTATTCGCTCTGTAACCTACTGGTAATTTTTCACCTTTCTTGAAGCATCTGGGATCTTTTGATTTCCCGATTACGAAAAGTTCCCTTTTATCGGATCCATCCATATTTGCGCACAGCAATACAGTGAAACGGGGTTTTGAGTTTTCCCCACAAGAACATTTTTCACCTTTGAAAGCTAAGGTTTTTCTGGCAATAACTGATAAAAAACACCAGTTTCATCAGCACTGTAAACATCGCAAGCTTCATACTGCGAAATTAAGGTTTCACTTGATTCCAGCCACTTTGGGGTTGTTTCATCATCCACGGAAGCACTTTCTCCGCAAATCAACTTAAATATGATTCCATGACACACTTTAAATCTTTGAAGCCCACCATTGCTTGGCTGAAAATCAGGTTTTCCTAGAAGTCGGGCGAAATCTAATGCTTTTTCCTTCAGCAAAGGGCCAGAGACTGCAACACTTTTGCTTCTCACTTCTTGGAACCACTTTAACAGCGCTGCTTCCACGTCTGTATAAAGACCTTCACGAAATCGTTTTCTATCATGGCTAAAAGAACCTTCCGAGAACTTTCGCTTCAAACCATCCTTATTTTTTAAAATTGTGGATAGTGAATTTGCCGGAATGCCGAATGTTTTGGCTACGTCGCACTTCTTTATCCTTTTCTCCACCAAATTGATTGCTTCAATTTGTTCACTTAAATTCAGTGTTTTTCATTTAACAACTGACATGATTTGCCAGCTTGTGTTGATGCGTTCTAACGAACGAATTTGTGAGAAAAATTGCTGCTTCCTAACCTTTAAACTATCAGATGCGCCCGCTTAGGAATTGCAGAAGTGCGATTAAGACAAACTTCTGCCTATCTGGTCCATCCGAACAATTTAACACTCGGCCCCAAAACGAAGACGCTGACATTGGACACCCCTGGCATGATTCCCCAACACCCCACCCCCTAATTCTTTGTCGCATTCCTCCTTCTGTTCTCAAGCTGGGAAACAGATCATTTACCCTCTAAGTTCTTGGGGTGATGAAGCGGGGGTCCCTCCAGTGAAGGAGGATTAAGGAAAAGTTGGGGATTCCGACATTGCCTGGCTAGTCTTCGGGCATTTCACTGAGTTCGAGGTCTCAAAATATCCCGAAAAAAAAAAAAAAAAAAGAAAATGGCTACTCTCCCGCAGGAGAAATGTTGAATGGGAAAAAGGCAAAAACTTCATTATATGTGATTTTGGACAAAACTGCTGTTCGTAATATCCAGTTGAAATAACATTACGATGGCATTGAAAATTCAGGGAACTGCAAAGACATCGTTATATATGAACCTTCCTTATATCCGAGCTCGTTATATGAGGGTTCAACTGTAATTGTTTCAGATTAGTGTGAATAAATTGAAATTCTTTGTTAAGCCACATAAGCCTATAAAGTGCTTTAGAATACATTTTCAAATGACTCATTAATATGTTTTCCAAACAATTCAGTAGCTTTAAGAATAGTTTTGATGATGCTTGTAGCAAAATACGGTTGAAGAAGAAGAGAGACACGTGTCCCATGTTAAGTTAAACGAAAACATTTTTGGAATTTGTGGATTTTTACACTGCGTAAAAATAAACATCTTTCTTTTTCTTGAAATACAAAAGGTCTTTAAAATTACAACACCCCATTCTTCAAAGACTTCCTGAAGAAGAGTCTCCTCCGAAATTTTTCAAATAAAATAAAATATTTCCTACAATAAAAAAAACCCATATTAGAAGTTTAATTAAGTATTTAAATTAAGAAACTAGCAAGCTGATTTTCAAAACGAGCTCTATTCAAGAATGTATTTGATCTTAACACAAATGAAAAACTTGTCTAGTAGATGGCAGCACAAATCTTCTTGACACCTGTAACATGCGCAGGCGCCGTGAAATAGTTTTCAAGCTATCCGTCATGATTGTGTCAAAGAAATTTCTGTTCGTCGGCAAATGTTGAGAAATGGGCTAAGGTGGTGATGGTTGATGTTGCAAGTTAACCACACCTTTAACTTAGAAATAATAGACATGAAGATATCAGCTACTCGAATGTGCAGACTACTTGTTATGTTTATGTGAATACTCAAACGGATTTACTCAAAGTGCATCGAAAAGATTGGTAAATAATCATGCTGCGTTTCCTAAGCAAGCGTTTTGGCCGTTCAACACGAGGGTCTAAAGTTCGTGCTGATTCCAAGTTGCCTGTCAAACCAGGAAAAAATATTTTACCGTGCAAAATTATTCTTTTGGATGGGACAGACATGTCAGTGGATGTACATGTAAGTACAGTTTACAGTACTATTTCATACTTCGGTCGCATCTATTCAAATATTGTGTATCCTTGCATCTTTAACCGTCATGCATGGATGTTGCTTCTTTAAAAAATAAAATTTCCAATTTCGGAGAAAGAGAAGAGTTGGTAGAAATATATCATTTGTGATCGCAAAAGTATCAACTGTTGATCTTTTAACAAAACGTCGTGCATTTGTTTTAAGTTAGCAAACCGCATGATTGCATTTCTAAAAAATGCCAGTGCTTTGTGTGAACATACCATAGAACCCAGAGTGCACAAACTTTACAAAGTAAGTTTAAAATCCGTTGAAACAGTGCAATGCAGATTACGCTGAACAGTATAGACGTGAAAAGGCAAACTCTTTTAACACTGATTCACGTTTCCAATTGATTGTGCTTTGGTCAAGGAAATTAAAGTTAAAAAATTGGAAGGCAGTGTATCAATGTATGCGATCATTTTGCTTATTTAATTAAAAAGCCAAAAGGTAGGGTTGGGAAATATATGAAAATCTGCATATGTTGATATGAGATTAATCGTTTTTATTTTCAGATTATTTTTTATTACAAAAATCCCATGTCAATTAGAATACCAGTGAAATTAAATGATAAAAAGCAAGTGTAAAGAAAATTGTTACATCCAAAGGTTATCAGTGGAGTTTCTATTTTGTTTCAATGTAATGTTTCCAAATACAAATTCCTTATGTAAATCTAAATACCCATTAAAATCCTATATCCACTAGAAGAGACAAATAATCAGAAAGTGAATGCTTTTGCCATCCTATTATGGAAATAGTGGTAGTGCCCCAGATATGAGTCTTTAGAAACACCCATGTTTTTGTTTTACAAAATAGCTAAAACTTAACATGCTTCCATCGAAGTGTGTACAGTTCTATTCAGACATGAGATTCATTCGCGGAATTCAGCTGTTTTAGTCGTCATTCGATTCTCGAGATCGGTCGATGCAAAAAGAGTTTTTTTTTGGGGGGGGGGGGGGTCATTTCTCCCATCTGTATTTTGTCTTACAAAACTTCCAGAAATGGAAGTTAAACAGAATAAAGATTTTCCCCGTAATTATAATTTCTTTTTTCTCACAATGTTGCCTCTGCCCAGAATTGCTGTTAAATATATGATTTTATTGCATAAATTTGTATTTCAGCATGAAATTGAGGGCAACAATTTCCAAAAGCTAATGCTCTGCAAGTATAACAACAAAACAAAACAAAAAATACTGTGTGAAGAAGAGATATTATATGTTATTATATATAATATTGTGTTTTTAATTCAATAATTTTATATTGTGAATACAGCGATATGCTCCAGTTTAATATTTACATAAATAAATTCACACTTTCTCATCGACCATTCTGAGCTTTTATCCGATTAAAAAGTTCAGCTTCTTAGTTTCTTGGTGGGTCTCATGTATGTCTATTCTGCCCCATGCTGGCTTACCGCCTTATGTTCTTCATTCACAGTAGTCTTCAACAACAGGGTAGCTGGCTGATGCTTCCACTTAACATCAGTAGTAATGTTTGTAATTTTTTTCAGGTGAAAAAAATTGCTAACATGTTAACATGATTCGATATGGATTCAAGATAAATATTTTTCTTCCCTATTCTTGTACAAAGAAGTACTTAGAATTTCTGATGAAGAAAAAAAGTTTGTCCACAGTTCAGGACAAAATCTTTTGGTGCTGGGGAGGTTTTTGGAAGGACATTCCTGTAACTGTATACACGTTTATGTCACTGGCTCGTAAAGCAAATTAATTTTATTTTTGTTTCTTTGGACCTTCAGCTTTCAGTTGTGTATATAATTTGGAATTTTAGGCCATTTACAATGTTCAAATGTGTTTCACATGCATATCATCAATTTAACAGAATGAAAAAATTACAGTAATTTGATAAACATTAAGGATTATTTGATAAGTGCACACACAGCATGTGGATGCATATATACAGTCTTCTGAGTTAGCTATTATGTTTATTGTATATTTTTTATTTATTGTCACTTCTGATTGACTTAGAAATCCTATCATCATCATCATCGTCAACCATTTTCAATCCACTGCTGGACGAAGGTCTCCCCAAGTTTCTTCCACAAAGGTCTGTCTTGTGCCAGTCTCCTCCGTGTTACTCCCGCATACTTTCGAATTTCATCCACCCATCTCCCATGTGGTCTTCTTTCTAGGTCTTTTCCTGTCCCTTGGTATCCAGTCTAAAATTTCAGCTGTCCATCTATGGTCTGTCCTTCTGGCAGTATGTCCAGCCCATTGCCATACAGGGATTTTACTCTGATCATAATGTCTTCCACTCTTGTCATTTTTCTGATCTACGAGTTCTTCTTCTTATCTCTCCTGGTTACACGAAGCATGCATCTCTCCATGCTGCTTTGAGTTGTCTACAGTCTTTGTATGTCTCTTTTAGTTAAGGTCCATGTCTCTGCACCATATGTAAGCAGTGGAAGGATGCATTGATCAAACACTTTTCTTTTAAGACATAATGGCATATCGCTCTTGAAAATTATACTGTTTCTTCCAAACGCTCTCCAGGCAAGTTTTATACTCTGATTAATTTCTTCATCAATGTGACCCTCACTTTAAATCTGCTGTCCATGATAAATGTAGGTATTGGTTATCTCCAGCTTTCCCCCATCAATCAATAAATCTTCATTTCTTGTTAAAGCATTGTGCATCACTTTCGTCTTCTGAAAGTTCATTTTTAATCCCACTTCTTTACTCTTGTCAGCAAGTTCCTGGATCATACTCTGCAGCTCTGTGATGGGGTAGTTGCAAAAATGACTACGTATCAGCAAAACGAAGGTGAGTTAGATAATCTCCATTCATCTTTATCCCTTTGTTTTCCCAGTTCAGTGATTGAAAGACATTTTCCAATGTGGCATTAAAGAGTTTGGGAGATATAGTGTCACCTTGTCTTACTCCCTTTCCAATTTTTATGGGTGCTGTATTCTCAAATAGACTAATCTTTGCACTTGCATTTTCATATATGTTATTAAAAATATTAATGGATGCATCTTCAATACCACAGGATTTCAAAGCCATTGTAACTGCTGATGGTTGTTTCACTGAATCACAAAGGCCTTCTCATAATCGATAAAAGCCATGCGCAATGGAAGTTCATATTCCCTCACTCTTTCAATTAGTTCTCTCAGTACGTGGATATGATCTATAATGCTGTAGCCGCTCCTGAATCCAGGTTGTTCTCTCGGTTGAGCCATGTCCAGTGTTACCTTCAAGCGGTGGGATAACTTTAGTGAAGATTTTATAAGCCACTGATAGGAGGCTGATAGGTCTGTAGTTCCTGAGATCCTCAATGTCACCTTTTTTATGTAGCAGGATCATTGTAGCATTGTTCGTCCTCAGGAATCTTCCCTTCATTAAGGCATCGAGTGAAAGCTTGGGCGAGTACTGTTTCAATTTCTCCACTTGCTTCTTGTATGATGTCTACAGTAATTCCATCTTCTCCTGGAGTTTTTCCCTGTTTCATGTTCTTTATTGCATGAACATTCTTCTGTCTTTGACACTCAGTAACAATAATACAACTTCCAGTGATTAACAATGAAAAGAAACATGACATGCGATGATTGTCTTCTGAGTTAGCTATTATGTTTATTGTATATTTTTTATTTATTATCACTTCTGATTGACTTATACACTGCTGGACAATTGCTAAGGACGGATCATAAACGGCTATATAGCGCATAAAAAAGTAAGTGTGGTTGGATGCCAAGTGAAATAAAATGTCAGAATGCCAGGACATTACAAGAAAGACAATTTATTGTGCTCTGAAATCCAGAAGGCTTTGGAATGTGTTCAAGGCACAAACAGGCCATTTTGTGCAGAATACGTAAACGTGAAAAAAATGCAATTACCGTCCGCAGGCGTTCCGGTGTAAGATGTCAATACGGGATATGGCCACCATGGAGGGCGATGCAAGATTCCACATGTCGTGTCATGCTTTGCACAACATTACCAAGCAGCTGTTGGGGTAATTTATCCCATTCCTCTGTCAGTGCACGGATGAGGGTGTCCTTGTTTATTGGAGGGCATTGGCGACCAGCAAGACTCTTCCCCAAAGCATCCCACACATTTTCAATGGGATTCAGATCTGAAGAACGTGCTGGCCATACGAGGCGTTGAATATCCTCGCTCTCAAGACACTCCTGGACAGCGACTGTTCGATGACATGTTGCGTTGTCGTCCATGAAAATGAATCTATCACCGATAGCACCACGGAACATGCGAACATGAGGTAGCAGAACATCATTAATGTATCGTTGGCCAGTCATAGTCCCAGTTGGAAGCACATAGAGGGACGTACGGCCATTGATCATGATGCCAGCCCATACCATGGCACTAAATGTCAGATATCGGTCCCTTTCCTGTATGTTTGCTGGTCAATATGCAGTACCACTATCACGCCAGATGAGTTGTCATCGACAATCAGACGATAGACTGTATCTACTCTCATCTGAGAAGAGGACAGCAGACCAGTCGTTATCAGTCCAATTGCGATGTTGATGGCACCATTGCAAACGGGTGGTCATGGGACGTCTGGACAATGGGATGCACACAACAGGACGGCGGGCGTATAGTCCTCCTTCATGCAAACGTCTGGCGACAGTTTTTCGGGAGATCCGCTTGCCAGTAGCAGCCATAAACTGATTTGCTACCTCACTAGCTGTGCTGCGCCGGTGTCTTTTTGTTGATAGCACTATGTACCATTCTTCTGCAGGTGTACTGCGAACACGACCTCCCCGTGACGTTTGCTACACTCTCCATTTGTTTGAAATGATTTCCAAAGCCTTGAAACAACACTGTGGCTGACGTCAAACTCCCTGGCAACATCTGTTATTTTTCGCCCTTCTTCAATCTTGCCAATAATACGGCCACGCGTAAAATCCTCTAGGTGATGTCGGGAAGACACTGAAAATTGCAAGTTCGTCAATTGATTCTTTCCCTTTCAACTTTGCGTTTGAACAACAACGGTCAATATGCGTCAAATCCTTTATATCTCTTATCAGCGCTATGACGTCACGAACATGTTCGGCAATCCAAAATTTGCATACGCACAACGCGTCTTACTGTATCCCACACTTATGCTAATTTTCACATTTTCCTGCCTTCCATTTTATGGTTGCTATCGTTGCTATTGTCATCCGTCCTTAGCAATTGTCCGGCAGTGTATAATATATATACCCAAGAGCAGAGTCAAAGACAAAATTTCACCTAAGAATTTAAAACTAAATTTGCTAAAAAACCTGAATATCATGACGTGCAACACAGCAGTCATGAATTTTCAGAATTCACATACTATTAAGAAGAGACAGATGCAAAAAAATCTTTATCTGGTACTAAAACAACTAAGAAATACTCAAAAACCAACAGGTATGAGTAAAAAGGAGATAAAGTAATAGCAACCTGAATGTAGAAAGTGTCGAGAATCATCAAAACTGCATTTTCTCACTTCCACAAAGACCTGGTTGGAAATGGGTTTCTGCAAAGTCATAGATGCAAGTTTAAAGCCCACAAAAATATTTTTATAATTAACATAAATTCCTCAGAGTTGCATGAGGAATCATTTAGTTAAAGTTTTTGCATGCATCTATAACTTTCCTGGCCCAACCCACGCTCGTCATCTGCCACAAAAAACAGAAAAACGATTACAAAAACCACAAGTTGTGAGAGTGTCTGAATAAGCCACCAGAATTAATCAGATTTTAAACATGAATAACAGTACCAAAATACTACAAGATCTTATGCTTTGTGGTGAAAAAAGCTTTATCCAAAATGCCATAAAATAAGAAACAAAAGAATAAAAACAAATTTATAATGAGATTCCTAAAAGTAAACAGGATTTTGGTACCCACAACTTTCTCAACAACTGACATCACAAGAAAAAAATAAGGCAAACCTTCCACGTTCGGCCCAAAAATAGTTCTATGAAGTGGCAATAGATGGCAACACGTTATCGCTACATTGTGAAGCGTTTCGTTACATTGTGAAAGTGGCAAAGGAAGTGAGTAATATGGATGAAAAGTGGCGCTTAAAAGGACCTCTTTGAATGTTGATTGTGGCATATGTGTGAAATATTTCAGCGATGAAAGCAGATTCTGCTTGGGAGCCTCCGATGGCCATATGCGTGTTCGCAGACGCACAGGGAAGCGTCTCCGCCCTTCTTGCATCTGCCAGCGACACACAGGGGACAGGGCCTCCACCTGGTCTCCTGGTGTGGGGAGCGATCAGCTATCACTCCCGTACACAACTAGTGTTTGTACCGGGTGTGTTAAACAGCAGCTCCTACATCAACATCATCATTCAGCCCGTTGTTGTGCTATTTGTAAGGTCGGTCCATCGTGGTGTTTTCCAGCAAGATAATGCACGCCCATACACGACACGTGCAACATAACATGCACTTCAGGGTGTGAGACAACTTCCATGGCCTGCACATTCACCGGATTTGTCCCCCATTGAGCACGTGTGGGATTTTATGGGACGACGACTTATCGGGTCTCCACGGCCAGCCACGACCATCCCCGATTTACGCGTCCAAGTTGAGGATGCTTGGAACTCAATACCCCAAACTTACATCCTACATCTGTAGGACAGACTCCATGCCAGAATTCCACAGTGTGACGCAGTTCATGGCGGTTCAACCTCGTACTAACCATGTTACATGGAAATGTTATTTTTCAGTTTACCAGCAAATACAGCTGTATTTTGCCATAATGTTTTGATCACGTTATCCTCTGTATTCCGTTATTATGCTGTATAAATTTCGTTGGTATCAGACGTCTCCTTCTTGGTGTTCTTTTTTCACTTTCCGCCAGTGTATAACTCAACATATACATCATACAACAGATACGTAGCTCACTTATATTTCATTTCTTATAACCAGGGGGTTGGGGGGGGGGGGTTACAAGACATTGTGGGCACTCTGTACAAGTTCATATTTTTTTCTCGTTTTTTCCAGCCTTATGAATCATTTGATAACGACTTACCTGTAAGATGTGGATGTTTAAAACAACACTGTCGAATGATTCGTGGTTTATTATACATTGGGCACTACTTTTTATTTTCAGCATCTGATCACTCTCGTTTCAACACAAAACACTCAGCGTCTATTGACATTCTCTCGCAGTTATAGCATTGGCACCAGTCAAGATTACCTTTTTTACCCTCGAATTTGTTTTCACATTTCTTCTTAAACATTCGTACTGTACTGGCAGAATATCGTGGTTCAAATGAATAAGGATTTACACTAGCCATTTTACAGATTGATGGGATCGACTGCGCTGCACAGAACGGTAAAGAGCACCTTTCCATGAAAGCTAGAAAGCACTGTGTGTCTGCTTGTACACATATTTTGGAAAAGTCGTCTTTGGATAAACCTGTGTTGTGGTATCTTCAATGTTTGCATCCTGCAAAGAGGGTGAAAGAAGGATCATACAAAAACATAGTGAAATTATCTACAGTTCTTCCAATTGAGTACAGTGAACATGCACTAGTTGATGAATGGGAACTATTGACGTTAGAAGAAGAAGAAAAATGAGGTAGTGACAAGAACCCAGTGGACGTTTACTGGAGTCAGTTTTTTGAGAAGACATATACCTTTGGAGAAAAGAAATACCCCACTGTTACGAAAATTGTGAAGGCTGCACTTGCACTTTCGCATGGCAATGCGGATGTAGAAAGGGGATTCTCATTGTCGGGGAACATCTTAAATGATGACACCGCAAATATGTGTGAAAGAACATTGGATGCTCATTTGACTGTATGAGATGCTGTGGTGAATGTGTTTGAGGGGAAGGCTCACTTTGTAATTATCACTCAGGAAATTCTTCAATTGGCACGCACAGCTCATGTCAGATACAAGCAGTACTGTGAAGATGAGAAGAGAGTGGCTGAGGAAACAAGAACAGGAAAAAAAAAAAAAAAATTGTTGCAAGCAAGTATGAAGAGTAAGTTTGAAAAAGAAAAAGTAAATATTGAACATGGTGAACAGGCACTGAAGAAAATGAAATAGGAAAAAAAGGAGAAAAGATTGACTGTTGACAGATTACTGGATGATGCAAACAAGTGCTAAAAAGAAGCAATAAATAAAAAGGACTTGGTGGGAATTAGTGTGGCCCAATCAATGTCGGAGAGTGCTACGAAAGTTAGGGAACAAGAAGTGAAGAAAATTAAAGACATAGAAAAGGTACAGAAAGCAGTTGATAAGCGAAAAAGCAGTGTTATAACAACATTTTTTTCAAAGAAGCAAAAACAAAGTGAGCCTTAATGACCTAATCTTGTAAAGAAAGCTAGATGATTTTCCACATTACATTTAAAAATTCGAAGTTGTAAACATTTTGTTTGTATTATTCTGAAAATGGTACTGTACAGCTGCACTTTAAAGTTTTTTCTAGTTTTAGGTATATTTGTGCTGAATAGGAGCATGTCAGTATTATTATAATAAAGTGCAATGATTTTCCTGATTATTTATTATTATTATTATTATTATTATTATTATTATTATTATTATATGTAATTTTGTAATAATTTTATATGTTGATTACAATTAAAACAATAAATAGGTGTGAGTTGGCTAGCTATGGGGATGGTGGAGGCCAGATTAAAAAAAAAAAAAAATGTGCTTTTGACCCTTCTTTCCTAATGAGAAATTTGAGTCAGTATTTAGTCTGTTTTTTTTTTTTTTTTATGTCCAAATCAGTAAAGTCAGTTTTTGTAATCAAAATGGTCAGTAAGTCAGTAATTTTAGTCTTAGGTTTGGTTTCCATCCCTGAGCTAGCCGGAAAGTGACATGAAGTCGTGAACCTGTCAGTTATATTAAACTGAAGGGAATGCTTTATTTTACTTTTAAAGTTTAATCTAAGGGACTTGATGGCATTGCAGACTTATTGCTATTTTTTTCAATGAAAAATTTTCCTTTATATACTTCGAATGTTTCTAAAGCATTTGTGTGTGTTATCATAAATACTGTAGGTGATGCATATTGTGTTGTACAACTTTACTGTGAATAAAAATAGATAAACGAATAAATGAAGAAAAACAGGGCGGTGGTAGGGTATTCTCCTTTATTTATTATTCTAGATAGCCAAAAATGGTCACTATTTCGGCACTTTTTTTGTAAATTTGGTCACTAAAGTCACTTTTTGGGGAGGTTAAACCCAGTATCATGCTTGTATATATATCATCATCATTGTCAACCATTATCAATCCACTACTGGATGAAGGTCTCCCCAAGTTTCCTCCACAACGGTCTGTCTTGTGCCAGGTCTCCTCCATGTCACTCCCGCATACTTTCGAATTTCATCCTCCCATGTGGTCTTCTTCTGGGTCTTTTCCTGTCCCTTGGAATCCAATCTAAAATTTCGGCTGTCCATCGATGTCTGTCCTTCTGGCAGTATGTCCAGCCCATTGCCATTTCAGGGATTTAACTCTGATCATGATGTCTTCCACTCTTGTCATTTTTCGGATCCACGAGTTCCTCTTCTTATCTCTCCTGGTTACACCAAGCATGCATCTCTCCATGCTTCTTTGAGTTGTCTGCAACCTTTGTATGTCTCTTTTAGTTAAGGTCTACGTCTCTGCACCATACGTAAGCACTGGAAGGATGCATTGATCAACCACTTTTCTTTTAAGACATAATGGCATATTGCTCTTGAAAATTATGCTGTTTTTTCCAAAAGCTCTCCAGGCAAGTTTTGTACGCCGATTAATTTCTTCATCAATGTGACCCTCACTTAATATCTGCGGTCCAAGATAAACGTACGTGTCTGTTATCTCCAGCTTTTCTCCATCAATCGATAAATCTTCATTTCTTGTAAAAGCATTGAACATCACTTTTGTCTTCTGAAAGTTCATTTTTAATCCCACTTCTTTACTCTTGTCAGCAAGTTCCTGGATCATACTCTGCAGCTCTGATGAGGTAGTTGCAAAAATGACTACGTCATCAGCAAAACGAAGGTGAGTTAGATAATCTCCATTAATCTTTATAACTTTGTTTTCCTAGTTCAGTGATTGAAAGACATTTTCCAATATGGCATTAAAGAGCTTCGGAGATACGGTGTCACCTGGTCTTACTCCCTTTCCAATTTTTATGTGTGTTGTATTTTCAAAGAGCCGAATCTTTGCACTTGCATTTTCATAGATGTTATTAATAATATTAATGTATGCATCTTCAATACCGCAGGATTTCTGTAACTGTTGATGGTTTCACCAAATCAAAGGGTTTTTCATAATTTATAAAAGCCATGCACAATGGAAGTTCACATTCCCTCGCTCTTTCAATTAGTTCTCTCAGTACGCGAATAACAAGCTGGATTTAGCCACTCCTGAATCCAGCATGTTCTCTCGGTTGAGCCATGTCCAGTGTTACCTTCAAACGGTGTGAGAGAACTTTAGTGAAGATTTTATAAACCACTGATAGGAGGCTGATAGGTCTGTAGTTCCTGAGATCCTCAATGTCACCTTTTTTATGTAGCAGGCTCATTGTAGCGTTGTTCCGATTCTCAGAAATCTTTCCTTCATTAAGGTCATCGAGTGAAAATTTGGGTGAGTACTGTTTCGATTTCTCCACTTGCTTCTTGTATGATGTCATCAGTAATTCCATCTTCTCCTGGAGCTTTCCCCCGCTTCATGTTCTTGATTGCATGTGCAACTTCTGCTGGGAGGACTGGAAGAACTCTGGTACTGGTACCTTTCATGATGTCTGGAGTACATGTATCATCCCTTTCATATAATTTGGAGTATAAATCTTTCACTCTTGTCAAAATTTCGCCTCTATTTCTTGTTACAGAACCATCTTCTTTTCTCAGTGCCATAATCTGTTTTCTTCCCTTACTGAGATGTCCCTTTGCTATCTTTAGGCTTTGGTTGTTTTCAATTGCTTTCCTCACTAGTTCACAGTTAAATTTCCTTACGACTTCAGTGATATTTTTTTGTACTGTCGTGCATAGCGCTATATATTCCACTTTGGAAGTCACATCTTCTTTAGTTGCCCTCATCTGTCTTCTTTTTTGCATCAGCATTTTGGTTTTTCCTGATAATTTGTTCACATGCAAATTGTTCTTAGACCCAGCTAATTTTGTTGCTGTTTCCAAAAGAGCTTTGGTTACTTTTCTGTTAACTTCAGAAATATCCACTTCTTCCGATGTTAGGCCTTCTAAAGCAGAGAATCTGTTCTTCAGTTCCAACTTGAAGGTATTATGGTGTTTTTTAAGGTTGGTTATGTCAATACATTTTGTTTGTCTTATGAGCTTGCCACGTTCAAGTTTAGTGTTGAGGTGCATCTTACATCTCACCAATCTATGGTCACAACCTGTGTTGAACTTGTTTAGCACACTGCAGTCTTCTATGACAAATTTTTTGTTACACATAATAAAGTCAATTTCACTTGTCATGTCCATTTCCTGTGGGGCTTTTTCTTGAAAAAGGAGTTCAAGATGAAAAACCCTTCTGCCTCTGCAAACTCAATGAGAGTATTTCCCCGCTGGTTTCTGTTGCCGTGACCTAATTTACCTACTGAAGTTTCATTCTGTTGCCGTTACCCTATTTTTGCATTGAAATCTCCCATAATTATCTTCAAGTGCTGCTTACCTTTATTATTTAGATGACGAATTTCCTCATAAAATTCTTCAATTTCTTCTTCAGGATGACTTGTGGTGGGTGCATAAGTTTGAATAATCTGAGCCTGGTATCTTCCCGAGAGTTGGATAACGAGTCGTGCAGCTCTCTCAGAGGAACTTTCAACTTCTACAACTTTATCCTTCAGTTTCTTGTTTATTATAAATCCAACACCACTAGTTCTGCCAGTATCTGTCCCACGATAGTAGAAGATATGTCCACTTTTCAGTTCAATGAGATCTCCTCCTTTTCTCCTTACCTCATTTAGCCCGACAATGTCCCACTTGATCCTTTGTAGTTCCTCTTCCAATTCAAGAAGCCTTGAATCAGAAGATAGGGAGCGTCCATTATACATAGCCAAGGCCAGTATCAGATGGCAGCCTAGTCCGGTCCTCCGGGGATTCTTATCACCCTCTGCTTTCATGTCGCACTGGCCGCTGCCTTGGCCAGGTACATTCCAGCTGCCGGAGACTGAGGGCCAAGATTTATGTTGTGTAGTCATTTTGGAGGGGTTTGGCCATAACTCACCATGCTAGCCAAGCGGGTTGGTGAGTGTGGGATAGCATTTCCTCTAATCCCGATGGTATAGTTATACCGCTATTGGCGGTCGTCAGAGCTCCTTTAGTGGGAACAGGATGCACCACGAGAAGGCGGGGTTGACATTTGTCAAGGAGAGGCTGTGTTGTTACGCATCACCTGACCTTATATATTATATATCACAAGGATAGGCCAGGTGATGCATAACATATACTAGCCTCTCCTTGACAAAAATTTTGCCAGAAGAACGGACCGCTGATGTACAACCAAAATTTTAAACTGGATTCCGAGGGACAGAGAAAGACCCAGAAGAAGACCCCATGGGAGATGAATGGATGAAATTCGAAAGCATGCCCAGGAGTGACATGGAGGAGGCAGGCTCAAGACAGACAATTGTGGAAGAAACATGGATACACTTTCATGCAGCAGTGGATTGATGATGATATATATCACATTTCATTTGTTTATAAAACTGGTGTCCATGTAGGATTTTTGTTTGAAATCCGTTTTGTGAATTGACTGCAGATTTTGAGAAAAATTCATTGAATTTGTGAAAATGTGGGAGCATTTTCATTGATACAATTAAACCCTAAAACATTATAAAATTAAAGTGAAAAACAAGACTTCTTGTAAAGCAAAAAAAAAAAAAAAAAAAAAAAAAAATTCCTCTCATCAATCTGAAATGAAATTATCTGGAAGTAAATAATAAAGGAAAAAATTATGACTGCCAGTATTGGAATGCTGCATAATATGGTCATGGAAATGCAACAGGAGACATTAAAAATGTGTAGAAGTATGATTTTATTAAAAAAAAATCACCTGAATTTAAGATAAAGTTATCTAGAAGAAGAAAAAAATCAGATAGGCTCAGTTCTGATTGAGCCGTGAGTTTTGAACGTAAGACTACGACTTGCAGATTGGAGGGTTGAAATGAGCTAGTCGAGTATGGTTTCGAAGCGTTTATTTTATTTGTTATAGCCAAAACAGGTCTGTGGTATGAAAAGTAGCTTTCTTAATTTTTACAAATAATGCTGGTTCAATTCCGTGTTCAAATCAACACAAATTTAATATGAATTTTAACCCACCCTCCAAGATTTCGACGAAACTTGGCACAGAGGTAGCCTACATATAGATGAAGAAAAATACCCAATTTTATAAAAATACGTCGACCCATTTTGAAAATACGGCGATGTGAAGTTGTCAAAAATCGCCCAAAATCACCCCACTGCCATAATTTCAAATTGCTGTAGAAACTCTCCTAATTAAGCTAAAATGATGGGAGAGGTGTCATTTTGCAGCATTTCCCAAGAGCTTTCCTATGATATAGTGTTCACCCTAGAAACTGAAAAGGGCAGGGTAATTTTCTGAAAAAGGGGCACACTTGTATAAAAATAGAGGCACACTATGCATGCAATACGTTGCAAGATCTAAAAAAAGACACTTTTGTATCACAAAGGAGCACTTTATGCCTACAAAAGGTTATATCTGAAAAAAGGGGCACTTTTATGTACACTGAAGAGCAATTGAATTAGAGATACCTGTCTAGTAACGTGTAGCACCACCTTTCGTCCTGATGACGGCGGCGATTCGTCTCGGCATGGACTCGACAAGACACCGGAAGCATTGGGAGGACATACGGATCCCCGACCCCTGAACAAGCTCCCACAGTTCATGAAGATTTGATGGAGGGGTGTCAGAGCCTCTAACATCTCTCTTGATGGTATCCCAGATGCGCTCGATGGGATTGAGGTCAGGTGACCTAGATGGCCTAGGAAGCGAGGTCACGTCGGTGGAGTGTTCATCCAACCATTCGGATACAATTCAGGAACGATGGCACGGTGCATTGTCTTGTTGCAGGATGAGGTCCCCAGTGGGATGTTGAAGATGCACAAACGGGAGCAAATGGTTGTCCAGGATATCCCGGTAACGTTGACCTGTGAGGGACGATATCACACGTAGCAGGGGATCTCATTTCAGTCCACGTAAACAGTCCCCAGACGAGAATGCCACCCCCACCACCTTGAAAAGTACCCTGCTGGCAAAAAGGATACATCGCTTCATGTGGTTTGCGCAGTACTAGTATCCTGCCATCCGCATGTACCAACATGAATCTCGACTCATCAGTCCAGGCAACATTTTTCCACATGTCTAGGGTCCAGTGGCGATGTTCCCGCGCCCATGCTAATCTTTGAACCCTGTGATGTGCGGTCTGCAGTGGTACCCTCATGGGACAATGGCTTCTGTACCCCGTAGCGAGGAGATGATTCTTGATGGTGTGGCTTCTTACACGTTTTTGTGCACCAGCGTTAAATTGCCGAGTGATTTCTTGCACTGTGGCATCTGCTGTTATAATGTGAGCTAGCCGACGATGACCCCGCTCATCCACAAGCTGTTGTCCACGGCAGTTGGCCCTTGCAGGGATGGTTTTACTGGATTCGATGTACTCACGGTGCACCCGTGACACAGTGGCTTGTGAAAATCCCAGTGCCTGCACGACTTCCGAGATGGAGTGACCCCTTCGTCGGGCCCCGACAATTTGCCCACGCATCAAATGCGCTTAGATCCTGCGTCTGACTCTTACTGATTCCCGTCGCATCACTCCTTATATTGTCGGATCGCTGCATACGTCATGTCGTTTCCGTTTACAAGGCCGCCCACAACGCCACATTTGCATAACGCCAGCTGTCTAATTCAATTGCTCTTCACTGTATGTATAAGGTATAGTTTTAGACTTCCTCCCCCTGAAATAAACCTCCAACACTATTTTCATTCTAAACAGAACTATTACATACAGTGTTCAGGTCTGAATATTTCAATGGGCTCTCTATGGTTTTTGTAAGATTTTGTTTTGTTTTGTTTTTTCATTTAAATACTATTTTTGTAGGAATATAGTATTTAAATTAGAATATAAATTTTAAATGATTTGAATGTATTGAAATGGGTTTGTTAACAATATTCATGTACTCAGTAGTTGCAGAATTAGATCTACTTTTTCTCTACCAAAAGAACGTAACAACTTTTTTATTTGCATGGATAACAAGTAATAAAAGAAAATGCTGCTTACCATAATTTTAATCAATGGATTATTAAATACATCAAAAGATACAATAAAATTTATTGAAAATAACTTATTTCAACCGAACGGTTAAAATAAAATATTTTATTTACTTCCCAATGTTTTGCTACTTTAAGTAGGTAAGACACTTCATTTAATTTGATGGCCAACGAATTGCCCTTATTTTCTAACTAGAGTTGAATTCACCGGGTAACCCAGATGAAACCATGAAATTAACTTTTCTTTTGAACCATCCATTGTTTTGCTACTTAACAAAAAGAAAAGTCTTTCACCATTCAATTTGATTGCAATCTTCTGAACAGCAGCCCTAGGAGCGAGAAATTCTGAAAGTGTCCGGAAACTGCTGTATGAAGTGTTCATTGCTATCTTAAGAGGTACTCCCTTACTATCTGTTTTTAGACATTTTAACCATGGGAATTAGTGTGGCTACCCACAGAAAAACTATGAAAATAACCTTCTTTTCTTTTGAATCATCCAGTGTTTTGCTGCTTCACGGAAACAAACTTCACCATTCAATTTGATGGCCAACAAGTTGTCTACATTTTCCACCTTCAGCCGATTTCTATGATCAGTCAAAATGATTTTAACCTGCAAAAATATTCGTTCGACTTCAGCAGTAAACATTGGCTAAGTGCAAGCAATGCCCAGTAGTTTTGGATGTTAGAAAAGCTCGGACCAATTATTATTGGCTCATATTGCTTTAACATTTTGCACAGACATGATACTGAAAGATTCTGATCATTTTCAGAGTAGAATACTGATTTCAATGAGTTCCATTTTGCTAAAAGTTCGTCTTCATCTATGTTGTAAAATCCTGCCAACTCTGCCATCTCTGACAGCCCATAAAAAGCAAGTGAGGGGAAAAGTTTGAAGTTCTCCCTTTGCTTGTGATAAGTCCAAAACACTAAGATGAGTTATCACTGGAATATTTTCTAGCCTTTTGGTAATGTTTTCTGACAACAAATCAATGAATGCTTTAGCATTTCTGATAAAATCCTGATCATCATCAAATGGTACACAAATTCCCATTTTTCTGGCACGATTAGCCATATCTCGACAGTATAGCCCACCAGGTTTTCATTTCAGTCTTTTCAGCATATCTAAAGTAGTTGTCAGTCGACCTTCCACGCAAGATAAGTCTATGTCCCTGTGATGATGTAAAAATATTAAAGACAGGGAAAATGGAAAAAAATCCAAAATGGGAGGTGCAACACCATTTTTTCCCTGTAGGAAGAAAAATGACTCCAGGTCAGCCATATTGTGCCCACGGTCCCACGGAGAGAAGGGGAAGGAAATTATTTCCATGGTGAATTCCACGCTGATGTAGGAGTTCACAGAATATGGGGATGTCTTCCTAGCGCAGAAAGTTTCAAGCAGCTTAGAGACAGCTGAGGAGGGAAGAGAGATTTACCACGTGGCCTCATGCTCCAAAGATGTGCGCTTACGGGATTGGCTATGCGCAGTCCGGGGTGACAGGGATGCAGAGAGTTTAAGCGTGGGAAAAGTTGTAACGAACTTTTAGGGCACTCTTTGCTCGAATAGGAAGAGGACGGTCGTTTTGTAGTCGTTGCTCGAGATGTACGTACGCTAGTCGGCTGCGGCTGACTAGAGAGTTAATTAGGTGCCTACCTGCGGGTTAAGGCCACTAGAGTATATACATTGCATTACCTGTGGGTAATTGGGTAGTAATACTAATCATATGCCAGACTGCGGTCTGCCAAGGAAATCCTCCACCTGAGAAATCCAGCCACCTGTGAAGAGCATATAATTGCTATGTATAAATAACTTCTTGATGCTATGTGCACACTCATAGTGCAAAGACTGGACTGTGAATGAACTATGATCGTGTTGTAATGTCGACTTGCTCAAGATCAAGAACCGTTTTTATCACATGACATGTATCTTCATCATACTAGTCACTAAGCTGTAAATAAAGGAATGTATATAGTGTAACCACTGCTCAGCTCTGTACTCTTCACCATGCCTCTGAGGAGCAACACAACAGTGTAAGTTGACCGGGACAGAGATATCTTGGTCTGGTGGCAGTTAATTACCATAAGCAAGTATATTAAATATATGTATAAGCATAACACCCCACACGCAAAGATGACAGTGGTTGTCAGTGGTGAGATAAAGATCTAGAAGGAACAGACAAAAGAAGCACAAAAGAGCTGGACAGAAAAAAAAATGATGAGAGGGAGAGGCGATCCATTGACCCAACAGTGCCGAGAACAAGAGAAAAGCCAGCAAAGAGGAAGAAAAAAAGAAAAGAGAATTATCAGCCCAAAGCCAGCAGAATCAGCCAGCTCTCAACGAAGCGTTGATATTCTTTGCCCCAACGAAGGTCCCGAGGAAGCAGCGACCCTCCCAACAGGAAACAAGAGTGAACACCGTGGATGGGGAGATGCCTATGACCTCCCCGACTCCTACAGCTGGGAAAGCCCGTAATGAGTGTGTGTGACTTGCCTAAGGGAAAAAATCGTCCTGATCTGTGAACTGAGTATTAAATCTGGGAAGCAATTAACACCCAGTTGAAAGTGCGAAGGATTATAAAGTCTGTGAACACAGAACAGTCAGGTACTGTACAAGATTATCTATTTAACTGTGTTAAGACAGCAAGAAAAAAAAAAAAAGAGGAACTCGCACAATTGCTTGTACACTAAGTACATTGCATGTAAAAGAAAAAAAAAACACACACACAATACAAACACAGTGGAACTCGGGTGGAGAGATATAAATCAGTAAATGGGGTTTTTACATTAAGAATAAAGGAAAAGCCTAAAGTGTTTGTAACAATAGTTTTTGGAAGTGAAGATTTATTCAAAGTGTATATAAGGATAGAGTTTTGGAATGGAAGTTTAAACTTTATACAAAAATAGTTACTAAAAGGGTATGTAATGATAGCTTTTGAAATGGAAGATTTATCAAAAGTGTATCTAAGGATAGTATTTTGGAAAGGAAGTTTAAACTGAATAAAAGCGTCATAACTAAAAACTAAGCAAAATGGGAGACAGGCACAGGAGCTTCGCAATTAAAGATTTAAGACTGGAATGAACATAAGGAACATAGATCCTAAGAGAAAGAGTAGGCAACAATTAATTGAGATATTAATTGAATCAGATCGACAGGAAGAGAGTAGCTATACAGAGACACTAGAAAATAGTGAAAGTCGGGAAGAAGGAATAACCAACACTAGCGCAATGAGTAGGAGTAATCAGGATGAGAGAGAGTATGAGATACAACTCTGAAAACTAGACCTAGAGACGAAGAGGCAAGAGGTAGAAATGCTAAAATTAAAATTGGCTCTACAAGAGTTAGGCGAAAGCTCAGAAGCTACTGGCTATGAGAACCACTCTCAGAGACCATTGCACAATTATGGAGATGTTATAAAAAAATTCTCAGAGACCTCTGATGAGATGGATAGTTATCTCAGTGAGTTCACAAAAATAAGCACATCTCTTGGAATACCTCGATCCAAGTGGTCAGCACTCCTGATCCCCAGGCTATCATCATACGGAGCTAGTGTAATCCATTCAATGGGTGAGGATGAGGTACAAAATTTCGATAAATTGCAAGAAAATTTATTGAAGGAGTACAGAATCACCCCGGAGAAATATCGAGTGATGTTCCGTAATTTCTCTAAAGGGAAACATCAGACATATCCCCAGTATGGTGTGAGGTTGACAGAATTACTGGATAAGTGGTTAGCAGGAGCAAAAGTGGGAGGTAGTTATGAAGGATTAAAGAGTGTATTGCTGTTAGAGCAATTATACTCGATGGTCAGTGAGTCAGTGAAAATTTACATGAAGGATAAATGAGCCGGAAATATTTGAGGAAGCCAAACTAGCAGATAGGTATGTCGAGGCCAGAGAACGACAGTATGGGCCAGGAAACCAGAAATCTTAACCAGGGAAAGGGTTTTTTAATCCAGAAAAAAACAAAAAAACTCCAGGTTCGAGATGGGAAGCATAGTCACACTCTAGGTGATATAACAGGTGCAACCACTAAAATTAGGTGTTACCTCTGTGGAAAGATAGGGCACAAGTCGTTTGCCTGCAAGACAAACAAGGACATAGCAAGCTTGAGTCGTTCACAAGGGGAGAATAGTGGGAAGGACAGAGCGGGACCAAGCAAGCAGAGTTCCCAAGCTCTAAAGGGAAAAATCACCTTCTATGCTGTGTTCAACAACCAGGTCAATTTGGGCAACCCCAGAATCCAGCTTTGGACCATACTTAGGGGAAGCAACACTAAATGGGGAGACGCTATGTACGTTACGAGATACAGGGTCATGCATCTCACTCATTAAGAGTAGTAATGTTCCCCCAGGCACCCAAACAGGAGAAAAAGTAACAGTGTACCCAGTGACTTGCAGTAAACAAGATCTAGACGTGGCAAGAATAGCAGTAGAGGTGAATAATGAGGTGAAGACCCATGAATTTGCAGTCGTGGATGATATCCCGTGGGATATTATCATTGGAAATGATTGGGATGCCTTGGAAGAGAAAATAGTGCATAAGAGTATGAAGGAAGGGGAGACAGAGAAGAAACCAGAGGAGGAGGATCGGAAAGATTGGGAGGTAAAGGGTGAGAGAGGTAGGAGTATTGAGAAAAATTTAGGGTTTACTAAAGGAATCAAGGACATCGAGGAAAACAGCTATTAGCCCAGACGTAGAAAACCAGCACCAGAGGGAATGTGGAATACTAACTCATGGAATGATAAGAGCCCAGGAAATGAGGGATAGAGATCAAGAAAGCGACAGGCACCAGGATCTGGACTTGAGTAGTCAGAGTTAGAGTCAACAAAATATGGAACAGGAGGTAGAAAATAGGGACCTGGAAGAGATAATGGAGAGTGAAGAAAGATTATATCAGATCTTCACAACCGAAGAGTTCAGTAGAGCTCAAAAAGAGGATGATACTTTGAAGAATGTTTGGACAAAGCTTTGAGGCAACTGTTCCAGGGGATGAGACGTCTTCATATTTTAAGGTGGAGAGAGACTTTTGAAAAGAGTCCGTAAAGACAAGAAGAAACAGGAAGTGGTCGTACAGTTAGTAGTTCCCAGGACTTGTAGGAAAAGAATATTACAAATTGCTCATGGTTTACCCATATCAGGTCACTTAGGAATAAAAAGACTACGGACAGGGTACTGAAGAACTTCTATTGGCCAGGCATCTATAGAGACATAGCAGAGTATGTAAGTTCATGTCCAGAGTGTCAATTTGTTAAGAAACGTGGAGATCATGCTCGTAGCAAACTCCAACCCTTACCCGTCATAGAGGAGCCATTTTCACGTGTATCAGTTGATTTAGTTGGTCCTTTCCATACCAGTAATGCAGGCATGAGATATGCCGTGATTATGGTGGACCATACAAGCAGATACCCAGATGCTAGGGCATTAGCAACCATAGAGGCCGAAGAGGTAGTCACTGCATTAATCGACATGTTCTCACATGTTGGTTTCCCAAAGGAGATTTTATCGGACCAAGGGAAGTAGTTCACCTGTAAATTGACCCAAAAATTGTGGGCACAATTAGGTGTGAAGCCTCTATTCTCGAGTCCATACCATCCTCAGGGCAATAAGCTCGCAGAATGCTATGTCGGCACATTAAAATCAATGTTGAAGATAACCCTGACGAGTGGGATAAGATGCTGCCTTATGTGTTGTTCGGATGTCGAGAGGTACCCCAGGCTAGTACAGGACTCTCACCATTTGAATTAATTTTTGGCCATAACGTGAGAGGACCATTGGATTTATTGAGAGGTAAAATTGATGAATCTGAGGAAGAGAGAGTCGAAATTCTGGAATACGTGGACAAGGTTAACCGGAGTTTGGAGAAAGGCTTGTCGTTAGCTCATGAAAATTTGGCAAATGCCCAAACAAAGCGAGCACAATGGCACCACAAAAAAGCTAGGACTAGGGAATTTGAAGTAGGAGAAGAAGTCTTAGTGCTCACTTCTAACAAGAAGAGAGTTTTGCAGGTGGAATGGGAGGGACCATTTCCAGTACTTCACCGAAAGGCGGAAAACACCTACGTGGTAGATGTAGGAGAAGAGAGACCTTGCCCGAGAACTTATCATGTCAACATGTTGAAAAAGTTTCATCGGAGAAATCCAACTGTTAGCAATGTGTGGCTATGGGTTAGAAGATGCAGGTGAAGAAATTGGGTCGGATATACCAGACATAACCTTCAGGAAGGTTAATGGGAATTCTACGAAGCTAAATCTTGGAGAAAATCTCTCGGAAGCTCAGAGAAAAACATTAGGCAAGTTGTTAGAAAAATTTCAGGACATGCTGTCTGAGATTCCAGGAAACACCGATGTTATCACACAGGATATTGCGCTTCTAGATGACACCCCTATCAAGTGTAAACCTTATAGGGTAAATAAGGGAAAAAAAAGAACTCATTGAGCGAGAAATCTACAAAATGTTAGAGATGGGAGTCATACAGGAGAGCAAGAGTCCATATGCTGCACCTGTAATGCTCGTACCCAAAAAGGATGGAAGCGCAAGATTCTGGGTAAACTACAAAAAACTGAATTCCATCATGAAAGGAGATGCATTTCCCACACCCAACGTGGAAGAACTAGTCAGTGGATTGCACACGTGCAGAAAGTTTTAAGCAGCTAGAGACAGCTGAGGAGGGAAGAGAGATTTACCACATGGCCTCTTGCTCCGAAGATGTGCGCTTATGGGATTGTCTGTGCGCCGTCCGGGCTGACAGGGATGCAGAGAGTTTAAGCGGGGAAAAAGTTGTAACGAACTTTTAAGACACTTTTTGCTCGAATAGGAAGAGGACGGTCGTTTTGTAGTCGTTGCTCGTGATGTACGGACGCTAGTCGGCTGCGGCTGACTAGAGAGTTAATTAGGTGCCTACCTGCGGGTTAAGGCCACTAGAGTATATACATTGCATTACCTGTGGGTAATTGGGTAGTAATACTAATCATATGCCAGACTGCGGTCTGCCAAGGAAATCCTCCACCTGAGAAATCCAGCCATCTGTGAAGAGCATATAATTGCTATGTATAAATAACTTCTTGATGCTATGTGCACACTCATAGTGCAAAGACTGGACTGTGAATGAACTATGATCGTGTTGTAATGTCGACTTGCTCAAGATCAAGAACCGTTTTTATCACATGACATGTATCTTCATCATACTCGTCACTAAGCTGTAAATAAAGGAATGTAACTTGGCCCTCAGTCTCCGGCAGCTGGAATGTACCTGGCCAAGGCAGCGGCCAGTGCGACATGAAGGCAGAGGGTGCTAAGAATCCCCGGAAGACCGGACTAGGCTGCCATCTGATGCTGACCTTGGCTACGTACAATGGACGCTCCCTATCTTCTGATTCAAGGCTTCTTGAATTGGAAGAGGAACTACAAAGGATCAAGTGGGACATCGTCGGGCTAAGTGAGGTAAGGAGAAAAGGAGAAGATCTCATTGAACTGAAAAGTGGACATCTCTTCTACTATCGTGGGACAGATACTGGCAGAACTAGTGGTGTTGGATTTATAATAAACAAGAAACTGAAAGATAAAGTTGTAGAAGTTGAAAGTTCCTCTGACAGAGCTGCACGACTCGTTATCCAACTCTCGAGAAGATACCAGGCTCAGATTATTCAAACTTATGCACCCACCACAAGTCATGCTGAAGAAGAAATTGAAGAATTTTATGAGGAAATTTGTGATCTAAATAATAAAGGTAAGCAGCACTTGAAGATAATTATGGGAGATTTCAATGCAAAAATAGGGCAACGGCAACAGAATGAAACTTCAGTAGGTAAATTCGGTCACGGCAACAGAAACCAGCGTGGAAATACTCTCGTAGAGTTTGCAGAGGCAGAAGGGTTTTTCATCTTGAACTCCTTTTTCAAGAAACAGCCACACAGGAAATGTACATGGAGACATCCAAATGGGACGACAAGTGAAATTGATTTTATTATGTGTAACAAAAAATTCGTCATAGAAAACTGCAGTGTACTAAACAAGTTCAACACAGGCAGTGACCATAGATTGGTGAGATGTAAGATGCACCTCAACACTAAACTCGAACGTAGCAAGCTCATAAGACAAACAAAATGTATTGACATAACCAACCTTAAAAAACACCATAATACCTTCAAATTGGAACTGAAGAACAGATTCTCTGCTTTAGAAGGCCTAACATCGGAAGAAGTGGATATTTCTGAAGTTAACAGAAAAGTAACCAAAGCTCTTATGGAAACAGCAACAAAATTAGCTGGGTCTAAGAACAAATTGCATGTGAACAAATTATCAGGAAAAACCAAAATGTTGATGCAAAAAAGAAGAGAGATGAGGACAACTAAAGAAGATGTGACTTCCAAAGTGGAATGTATAGAGCTATGCAAGACAGTACGAAAAAGTATCACTGAAGACGTAAGGAAATTCAAGTGTGAACTAGTAAGGAAAGCAATTGAAAACAACCAAAGCCTAAAGATAGCAAAGGGACATCTCAGTAAGGGAAAAAAACAGATTATGGCACTGAGAAAAGAAGATGGTTCTGTAACAAGAAATAGAGGCGAAATTTTGACAAGAGTGAAAGATTTCTACTCCAAATTATATGAAAGGGATGATACATGTACTCCAGGCATCATGAAAGGTACCAGAGTTCTTCCAGTCCTTCCAGCAGAAGTTGCACATGCAATCAAGAACATGAAGCGGGGAAAAGCTCCAGGAGGAGATGGAATTACTGTAGACATCATACAAGAAGCAAGTGGAGAAATCGAAACAGTACTCGCCCAAATTTTCACTCGATGCCTTAATGAAGGGAAAATTCCTGAGGATTGGAACAACGCTACAATGATCTTGCTACATAAAAAAGGTGACATTGAGGATCTCAGGAACTACAGACCTATCAGCCTCCTATCAGTGGTTTATAAAATCTTCACTAAAGTTCTTTCACACCGCTTGAAGGTAACACTGGACATGGCTCAACCGAGAGAACAAGCTGGATTCAGGAGTGGCTACAGCACAATAGATCATATCCACGTACTGAGAGAACTAATTGAAAGAGCGAGGGAATATGAACTTCCATTGTGCATGGCTTTTATCGATTATGAAAAAGCCTTTGATTCGGTGAAACCATCAGCAGTTGCAATGGCTCTGAAATCCTGCGGTATTGAAGATGCATACATTAATATTATTAATAACATCTATGAAAATGCAAGTGCAAAGATTCTGCTATTTGAAAATACAACACACATAAAAATTGGAAAAGGAGTGAGACAAGGTGACACCATATCTCCGAAGCTCTTTAATGCTACATTGGAAAATGTCTTTCAATCACTGAACTGGGAAAACAAAGGGATAAAGATTAATGGAGATTATCTAACCCACCTTCGTTTTGCTGATGACATAGTCATTTTTGCAACTACCCCATCGGAGCTACAGAGTATGATGCAGGAACTTGCTGACAAGAGTAAAGAAGTGGGATTAAAAATGAACTTTCAGAAGACAAAAGTGATGTTCAATGCTTTTACAAGAAATGAAGATTTATCGATTGATGGAGAAAAGCTGGAGATAACAGACACGTACGTTTATCTTGGACAGCAGATATCAAGTGAGGGTCACATTAGTGAAGAGATTAATCGGCGTACAAAACTTGCCTGGAGAGCTTTTGGAAGAAACAGCATAATTTTCAAGAGCAATATGCCATTATGTCTTAAAAGAAAAGTGTTTGATCAATGCATCCTTCCAGTGCTTACGTATGGTGCAGAGACGTGGACCTTAGCTAAAAGAGACATACAAAGGCTGCAGACAACTCAAAGCACAATGGAGAGGTGCATGCTTGGTGTAACCAGGAGAGATAAGAAGAGGAACATGTGGATCCGAAAAATGACAAGAGTGGAAGACATCATGATCAGAGTTAAATCCCTGAAATGGCAATGGGCTGGACATACTGCCAGAAGAACAGACCATCGATGGACAGCCGAAATTTTAGATTGGATTCCAAGGGACAGGAAAAGACCCAGAAGAAGACCACATGGAAGATGGGTGGATGAAATTCGAAAGTATGCGGGAGTGACATGGAGGAGACTGGCACAAGACAGACCGTTGTGGAGGAAACTTGGGGAGACCTTCGTCCAGCAGTGGATTGATAATGGTTGACAATGATGATGATGATGATATAGTGTAACCACTGCTCAGCTCTGTACTCTACAAGTAATCTTTTCCTTCACCATGCCTCTGAGGAGCAACACAACAGCGTAAGTTGACCGGGACAGAGATATCTTGGTCTGGTGGCAGCTAATTACCATAAGCAAGTATATTAAATATATATATAAGCTTAATACCCCACACGCGAATATGACAGTCACTTTTCTCAAAAGCTAAACTCAGCTTAGAAATGACAGATAACACATCACAAAGAAAATGGACCATTTGGAAAAATTTGTATGGTTTGATTATTTTCATAAGGCCTTCTGCAGTGGGACCACACATACCTGATACTACTTTTGACCTTCCACTTGCTACTGCATTTCCCAAGTCTATTAATATGCTTTCCATATTAATTCGAACTGAATTGACGGCATTTTCATGTGAGAGCCATCTTGTATGAGCAGGCTTTTTTATGTTTGTACCCTCACCCTTTGACAACAGCTTCTGCACTTCCGACAAGCTAGTACTATTGACTGTACTGTACTTGTAGTATTTAAATAAACTGATTAAAATCGCATCCACTTGAAGAAAGGGGCTGTTTTGAAAACTGTCTTTAGTTGCAAGTGCCAGATGGTGATTATGGCAGTGAATTGAAATTATTTGCGCATTTTCTCTTTTAACTTCAGCGGCAACACCATCTTTGCAACCAATCATGGCACTTGCACCATCACTACCAAATCCAGTTACTTTCTGAAAACCACCACAGTTTTGAACTTCTGATAGTTCTGCAAATATGGTTTAAGCTTTTGCCATCTGGGATTTGTTTGTCTTTAAGAAATACAGTTGCTGGTTCTCCATCTTTCAAATATTTAACTGCAACAGCTAGATGTTTTCATGGCTGATGTCTGTTGTTTCATCAGTCATTACGGAAAAGCAGGGACTTTCATTCACAGACTTTAAAATATCATTCTTCTGAACAGTTGCCATAGAATCGAGAAATTCTGGAACTGTCCGGTAGCTGCTGTATGAAGCATTCTTTGCTCTCTTGAGAGGTGCAAGCACAGGGGATTACAGTTCATCTATGCAGAAATCCAGAAATGGTTTAAAATTTGTTGTGTGGGGAATATTATGCTGAATTAAAAAATTAAAGCATTTCATAGCATATTCAACAGACTTGCACAAATGCAGATCTTTGACCTGCTCACTGTCTTCTGCACTGATGTGCTGCTCCATCTCTATTTCACTATACTGATGAGTCGCACAAGCTATATCTCATGAGTAAAAGCAGTCTTTGTGCGGATAATTGAAAATAAAATAAAACTTGGCTTGCCCTAAATCAAATTAACTCATATTATGAGACATCAATTTAATAAAACCTTATGATATTTTAAAAACAGATTAAAAGACATGAGTACTTTCGAGCCATCGAATGGCCCATCTTCAGATGGAACAGCTAAATTGACAAGATCTGCATGATATATACACACACATGAACGCAGTCAAAGTGAGTTGCTGTACATATATGCAAAGAAGGAAGACATTCCTCCCGGCACATTATCCCACGGTTACGGGTAATTCAAAGCCCCTAGGATTAGAGTTATCAAGAACCGTTTTTATCAAGTGACATGTATCTTCATCATACTCGTCACAAAGCTGTAAATAAAGGAATGTATATAGTGTAACCACTGCTCAGCTCTGTACTCTACAAGTAATCTTTTCCTTCACCATGCCTCTGAGGAGCAGCACAACAGCGTAAGTTGACCGGGACAGAGATATCCTGGTCTGGTGGCAGCTAATTACCATAAGCAAGTATATTAAATATATATATATAAGCTTAACACCCCACACGCGAATATGACAGTCACTTTTCTCAAAAGTTAAATTCAGCTTAGAAATGACAGATAACACATCACAAAGAAAATGGACCATTTGGAAAAATTTGTATGGTTTGATTATTTTCACAAGGCCTTCTGCAGTGGGACCACACATACCTGGTACTACTTTTGACTTTCCACTTGCTACTGCATTTTATACTTGCTACTGCATCTTCCACTTGCTACTGCCTTATAGGCATTGGGGAGCTCATAAGGCATATAGTCATTACAGCAAACACTTTGTGAGTGAAAAATGAACATGCTCTCGGTAAGAAGCAGTGTTCTGCAATTTTTAGGGGTAACCAGAATTTAAAAATTTTTCCTAGTGCGGATATAAAATCCCTTCTGTTACTTTCTTAGCAAGTGCTGTGTTGGTACCTCCTGTCTGGATATTATATTTATGTTCCTTTACCCTGCAAGACAAATTCCGCCCGGTCGATCTTATATCTCCACTTGTCTCTGGAAGGCCTAGTCCTACAAGACCACTAGAAGCCATCCTTTCTAAATACCTCTCACATCTGGTTCAGGACTCCCATTACTCTATAAAGAATTCTACCCAAGTTGTTTCAAAACTTTCAAATCTTCCAACCCAGGCTAAACCATTCGTTCTGGCTTCCCTCGATGCGGTGTCACTTTACCCCAATGTACCTGTTGAATTCACACATCAGATTTTTGAAAATCAACTTCATTCCTTAGGGCACCCACTTGCTGAGATTTCAGCCATAATGAATGCACTTCGGTTTGTTAAAAAACGATCCTATTTCCAATTCCAAGATAAAATTTATTGCCAAACCGATGGCGCGGCCATGAGATCACTGCTTTTTGGCATTCTAGCCAACATTTTCATGCAGTACCTTGAAAATGCATTTTTGACTTCTTATCCCCACCAACCTCTGTTATTTCTCAGGTATGTAGACGATATCTTATTACTCTGGCCCCACTCCTTACCTGAATTACAAGCATTCACGAATTCTTTCTCTTCTCAATTTACCCTAGAAATCGAATAAGACCTAAAACTCCTGTTTCTTGATATTATGATTACCCGTCATCCAAACCAGGTTTTACCATTGCACTTTACTGTTTATAGAAAATCGTCTTGTACCCCAACTATGATTCCATACTCCTCTAATCATCTGCAAAACCAAAAGTTAACGTCTCTCCACTTTTTCATTCGTAGAGCCTACACCCATTCCTCAACCCGCACTGTAAGCGTTGCAGAACTACATTGGGTCTCGTCGTTTGCCTCCCAAAATGGATGTCCTGATTACGTTTTTAATCCGATCCATTCCAGAGTTAAAAGTAAACTTGCTACTACATTACAACCATTTTTGTCCACATCATTTCGTTTCATTGCTTCCATCGATTACATCCCTTCAATCACTCAACCTCTTCATAACATCTGCTGGAAATTTGGATTGGATTTTGGCACTCGCTCCCTTAATATCCTGGGACTTGTTAGAAAGGACATGACCCCGACGGATATTTTACAAAGATGGGGTGTCTATTGTGCTCCATTAAAAGATGTTTTCGTAACTACTCAATCTGTCTATATAGGATCGACCGGACGGAATTTGTCTTGCAGGGTAAAGGAACATAAATATAATATCCAGACAGGAGGTACCAACACAGCACTTGCTAAGAAAGTAACAGAAGGGATTTTATATCCGCACTAGGAAAAATTTTAAAATTCTGGTTACCCCTAAAAATCGTAGTACACTGCTTCTTACCGAAAGCATGTTTGTTTTTCACTCACAAAGTGTTTGTTGCAATGACTATATGCCTTATGAGCTCCCCAATGCCTATAAGGTATTAATTAACTCTAATCCTAGGGGCTTTGAATTACCCGTAACTGTGGGATAATGTGCCGGGAGGAATGTCTTCCTTCTTAGCATATATGTACAGCAACCGACTTTGACTGCGTTCATGTGTGTGTATATATTATGCGGATCTTGTCAATTTAGCTTTTCCATCTGAAGATGGGCCACACGATGGCCCGAAAGTACTCGTGTCTTTTAATCTGTTTTTAAAATATCTTAATGTTTTATTTAAATTGATGTCTCATAATTATGAGTTAATTTGATTTAGGGCAAGTCGAGTTTTATTTTATTCTCTATTTCAATTGTGTGATTATGCATTTCTGAAGATGAATGTTCTTTCACTTTGTCCAATCGCACAGTTGAAATGCCTTTTGTTACCCAAGGTGAATTTTGATACGTTGCAGTTGCCAATAGGTTTTTTTATGCATAATGTGCAAACTAACGTTTCCTTACCACTTGTTTTCAGACATTTTAACCATGGGAACTTTTTTCCATTCTGTGCGAAACTCAGTCTTATGCTTGTTGTTTTTTGTAGTTTTCTCTTTTTGGGCTCCAGAAGTTGTAGCATCTTTTGTATCTAGGATGGTGTTGGCAGTTGCTGTCTCACCTGTCACCTTGGCGATGTCAGACATCCTTTCTTCCTTGGAACTGTTATCTGGGACGATGGAAATTGTTTCAGATGTAACAGCACTTGCATATGCATTGTAATTTTCTTCATAAATCTCCTCACAAGGCACTTCATGTAGTATTTCAGCATCATAATCAATTGCAGTCTCATGTGAGATTGTGGTGGTACACACTGCTGGATTGTATTGATTTTTGTCATTCTCTGGAATTGCTGTAGCAGCTACAGGTGGATCATCTGGGTTTTCATCATCTTTGGAGCTGCTAAAATATACTTCATCAGGTTGCTGTTTAGCATTGTTACTTATTTCAGCTGGGGCATCTTGCTGGAAGGTGTCTTTTACAGTCTGCAAATTATAAAAAAAAAAAAAAAACAAAAAAAAAAAAACAGTTTGAGTAAAGAGGAAATATTTCATGGGTCAATTAATGCTAGTACATGTTACATGTTCCAGCTTTATGAACAATTCGATTAAGTATTTATTGTTAATTTAAATACTAATATATTTTCCAATAGCAAAATAACAGCTTATGCAGCTTGTAATATTTGCAGCCTTTTCAGTGTAAGCAATTCTATTTTTAGGATATTTTTTTCCACCTAGTGCGACTACCAGTGTTCATTGTAAATCGATTAAATGACTAAGAGAAGTTACGTATATACTCTTCATTCTTCAGCTATATCTGAATAGTGAATATTCCATAACTGCATATTCTTCATTAATTTTTGAACAAAACTGATCTGCAAGGCTTTTGAAATACTGTACCAAAACTTGTGTTGTCTGTATTGTTTTATAGATTAATTTTCCACACACTCAAAAGTTCAAAATAAGTTGAGGAGCAAGGAAATCTGCAGTCCATTTCATTCACAAAAGATGAAATAAACCTTGACTTGGCATTGTCATGTCCAACTTTTAGTATTAGAAGGGTCAACTAATTTATTATTTTTGAACATGTTTTCGTTCAGCTCTGAAAAAAAAAAACCCATCTCTTCCGGCATCCCATCACGATGCACCCTTCAAACCCCACAACTTTCAACCTTGCCGACTACCAGACAAACAATTTCTGAATGAGTATTTTTAAACACTAACCACGAAGATAAGACTATGAGCCATTATCTCCCCTTTACCCTCAGGCTAACACAATTCTCCTCTCCCACTCGTAGTAAATATTCCCAGTGTATACTGCATACAGTATAGCTTCTCTGAAGCAAAACAAAAGTGACAATGTCGCCAAAATGCCAATAGTTGCAATTTTTAGAAACACGACCAAAACTGGGATCTTCATTTTTTTTATGTATATACGTATGACATTTAGAACATCTATTAATATATATCCATGAGCTTTTTTAGATCTCAGTTCAAATCAGATCATGTGTAGATGATTTTAGGAAGGCAGTGTCAGACCCAGGTCTTAAACAACCCTTAGAAATAGGAAGCTGGGAAATTTGGGCTAGGATGTCGGATAGGAAAGTGACACGGAAGTGAGGTAGAAACTGGGAGGAAGATGCCCTTATTTATTGCCAGGGAGGCCTCAGTTCAAGCTTGAACAGAAGTTTTAAAACTGGAACTATAATATGCAGTGGAAGTACACGCTCCGTAACTGCGTAGTCAGGTTAGCTTTGCCCCGAGTATAGAACTTTGAATCTTTTAATCCCAGAACTTGAATCTTTCATCCCTTAGACGCGAGTTAAACTATTGTGCCTTACCCAGTATGAGAAAAAATATCAACGTTATAGTTATCAGCGGGATTAAAAAGTAAAATGTCTCTCACAAAATACTAGCCTTAACAGGAAAAGATAAAAAAAATTCTTGAAATTCCTGAAGAGTATTGTGCTTTTATAAGAAGGGTAGAAACTGTTTCTGTTTCAATTAAGTATAATAAAATCAGTCTTTCTTTAAAGAAAGAAAATATGAACATTCCTTTCTTTTTCCTGTATTTCTTTCGTTAAAGAAAGAAATATAGGGGAAGAAAAAAATTATGTATATTCTTTGATGTATAATGTACGAGCTACGGTCATTGTGCAATTTAGATGTCAATCAATACAAGGGAGATAAGATGTCCAACCAATACCATTTGATATTGTTTACTTTAGAAATACGAAATATTTAGGTTGTGACAAAATCTTCTAAAACGTCCGACGGCCTAGGTGCATTAAAAAGAGCCACAAAATAATTTTTTCAGTGCCTTCTAATAGGTTTTGTAAACTGTTTACAAATAGCTAAGTTGTAACGTAAAATCTTCTAAAAAGGCCCGCGGCCTAGGTGCCTTGTAAAGAGTTGAGAATTGATTCGTTGAGTGCCTTTTATTAGGTTTTATAATACACTGGCGGAAAGTGAAAAAAGAACACCAAGGAGGAGACGTCTGATACCAACGAAATTTATACAGCATAATAACGGAATACAGAGGATAACGTGATCAAAACATTATGGCAAAATACAGCTGTATTTGCTGGTAAACTGAAAAATAACATTTCCATGTAACATGGTTAGTATGAGGTTGAACCGCCATGAATTGCGTCACGCTGTGCAATTCTCGCATGGAGTCTGTCGTACAGATGTTGGATGTAAGTTTGGGGTATTGAGTTCCAAGCATCCTCAACCTGGACGCGTAAATCGGGATGGTCGTGGCTGGCCGTGGAGACCGGATAAGTCGTCGTCACATAAAATCCCACATGTGCTCAATGGGGGACAAATCCAGTGAACATGCAGGCCATGGAAGTTGTCTCACACCCTGAAGTGCATGTTGCATTGCACGTGCCGTGTGTGGGCATGCGTTATCTTGCTGGAAAACACCGCAATGGACCGACCTTACAAATGGCACAACAACGGGCTGAATGATGTTGTTGATGTAGGAGGTGCTGTTTAACGTACTCGGTACAAACACTAGTTGTGTACGGGAGTGATAGCTGATCGCTCCCCACACCAGGAGACCAGGTGTAGGCCCTGTGTGTTGCTGGCGGATGCAAGAAGGGTGGAGACGCTCCCCGATGCGTCTGTGAACACGCATACGGCCATCGGAGGCTCCCAAGCAGAATCTGCTTTCATCGCTGAACACGACAGATCGCCATTGCGTTCTCCAGTGCAGACGTTGGCGACACCACTGCAGCCGTTCCTGACGGTGGGCTGGAGTCAGAGGTACACATGCCAGAGGCACACGTGCACGTAGTCCTGCATCCAGTAGACGGTTGCGGATTGTTCGCAGTCACCTCAGGTGCAACGGCAGCTTGGATTTGCGTCGCAG